>CM072772.1:25002500-26252500 GCA_036936925.1 Cenchrus fungigraminus
GATTGCTGCGACTGTGAGAGATGACAAAGGTGAAGTTGTATGCCATCCAAGCCATTGCCGTTACGTTCGTGTCGGGCTGTTCTGGCGGCCCGCAACAACGAACTATGGATTTTCGTTCGGCCTGCAGATCTATCTGCAGCAGATCGCGTTCGGCAAAATTGACACGGACAGTGCAGCGGTCGGTCGACGCGTGCATTATTTTAGACGAAAAATAATTTAGTCCCAGAAGGAAAAATCGTACCACGGCAAGTCTGCATAAAATAGGGTGTGCTCACCTGCGTCTCGCCGGGTCCGGTGGCGCGGGCCTGTTACCCTATGCTTCAGGGGGGCAAGAGTTGACGAGTTTTGAGGCACTTCCTGCGAGCTTGATGGTAGTGATGTTGCCACTCCCATGTCGAGATCAATCGAACGGCACCTCTGCTTGTCTCTCTGAAGAGACTCAGAGTCAGAGGATGCTGCCTGGATGGCTTCTTTGAGGTAAACGGTATAGGACATGCGTTTGTCTGACCAAAATCCTAACAGTTAACAACGTGGAGAGCAGCTCGTCTGGAACGAAGCCCATCTCTCGCCAACTCTTTTTTTTTCATTCGGTATGTTTAGTACTCCTTAATTGTGTCCTCTTGGAAATAATCTATGCATCTAGAAAATTCAAAACTAATCTGTAATTGGGATGCATATGGAAGGAGTAGCTGTTAATTTGGTAAGATTGAATTATTCAAACACGTACGTATTTACGGCTGCTACTATATTTATCCGTAGCATGCAACACGCGTGCGTGATGTTTATATACACTGTTATTCTAAAATAATAATACAGTCAGTACGTGTCCTCAATCCCTGGATGGATATGGTGTCGTCAGTTTCTGAAAACTTCTGGGATGCAATATTATCCCTATAATTGTTTAACTACTACTCTTTCCGGTAAGAGGGTATCTGACCCAGACCTGGTTTGTAAAGTCAATGCAGTTGCTTGTTTGAAGTTTCTTCATTGATATACTCCGTACAGACAAAGTAATCAAGAGGGAAAACTAGGAGACTCACCAATCCTATCCTGATCGGGCGAGACGACGAACACAATGCTGTGGCGTTCGAAGCTTTTGAAGCTTTCTTTTTCAGCCTTTGAGTACGTTTTGATGATCAACAAAACAAACGAAGAAGGACCGGTACACTGTCAACCGATCCAAGCAAGCAGGTCTTTTGAACGACGCACCCTGCGCGACAAGTTAGTCCCAAACGGAAAATTTGCACCGCGAAAAACTCTGCATAAAACACAGCATGTTTACAACTTTCTTGCCGGGTCCGGTGGTGCGGGCCTGTCCCTACGCATCAGGGGGCAAGAGTTGGGTAAGGTTGTGCTTACTGAAGGATGAGACACCCCCGGACATGGGGAGAACGAAGAAGCTTATCCGTAAGTAGCTCTGTCTACCAACTTCTTTTTCATATCACACCTATTAAACTATACAGGAACCTGAGAGCGATCACCAATTTTGAGGTCGGTTTTACGTTAAAAAAATGTCAATCTTAAATCAAAGGAAAAGCTAAATCAAGTGTTTATTATACACCATCTTGTCCTTGTTTTTTTAGAAAAGGGAATATATATTTATATCCAATTTTCTACATCGATCAATACATATAGTTGTTCTATTGACTATAGTACACATTTATACCAAATAAATCCACGCAAATAAAAACATAAAGTGCTGGTTCACATATAAATAAAACTCTCCATTTCACCATGAAAACAAACAAAAAGGTAATTCTCTCTATGAAACTCCATCCATGAGTGGCAAAGATCTGCATGACCGCAAACTCAATCAGTCTACAGCTAGCCTTGAATGATAGGCAATCCTCCTTCTGAAGAAGCGACGTGTCCAACACATAGCAATTGCTCCTGCTAGTATCTTCTCCTGCTTGTTGGCCTCGACGTGTCCTTTTCTATCCTTCTTGGATCATTTAGAAACAAACAATATACCAATCTCTTCCGTATCAAATTGAGCTCACTCGAAGAATAATTACTTGCAAGTTGATATTAATTTGGTCCCATTTTATCCAAGTAACTAAAAGTCGCCTCCGGCCTAGTCGACCAATTAACTTGATCTATTGGTGCACAACCCTATGCCACGTGATCCGTAGGTGCACAGCGCACTCAGACCAGACATTAAAATTAATCCTTCGTTAAGGTGTGACCACGGTAACAGTAATAGCATGCAAGTTTAATCGCTGGCGGCTTTACTTGGCTCTGTTGCACCTTGGTCATGATAAACACATATACTATATATTATAATATGCTTGTGTATCCCGTGTGGCTTGTGTATCCCGTGTGGAGTGTGTACGAGTGTCCCAGTGAAATGAAAAGCTATAAAATCAGGCTACGGAGTTTGTACACCACCAAAATGTGTCAATCTTGTTTGTACAGCACCTGGGAGCGATCACCAATTTTGAGGTCGGTATTACGTTAAAAAGAATGTCAATCTTAAATCAAAGGAAAAGCTAATTAAATCAAGTGTTCATACACCATCTTCTCCTTGTTGGCCTCGACGAAGTGTCCTCTTCAATCTATCCTTCTTGATCATTTCAAAACAAAGAATATACCAATCTCTTCCGTATCGATTGAGCTCACTCGACGAATAACATGCAAATTGATATTACTTTGTCCCCATTTTATCCAAGTAACTAAAAGTTACCGCGGGCCTAGTCGACCAATTAACTTGATCCATTGGTGCACAACCCCATGTACCACGTGATCCGTAGGTGCACATCGCACTCAAACTAGGCATCAAAATCAATCCTTCGTTAAGGTGTGACCACGGTGACAGTAATAGCATGCAAGTTTAATCGCTGGCGGCTTTACTTGGCTCTGTTGCACCTTGGTCACGATAAGCACACATACTATATTATAATATGCATGTGTATCCCGTGTGGATGAGTTTCTCGGTGAAATGGAAAGTATACGCGACTACGATTATAATATGCATGTGTACTCTTCCGAACACTAGTAGATCTAGATTTGAATTCTTGTTGGAGCGGATTTATTGGACTGGAGTAGTTTTTCTAAAAAAAATCCCCTCACAGACCGCTGGGGTTCTAGGATTTTCTAAGCTTGAGAAAGGTTAATTATTACTTCTCTTAATGAAAACCCGTGAGTCTTTTCACCCCACCGGACTTAGCTTAGTTTATTTACTCTTGAAAACAAGAATACGAAACCTTCCAAGAGTACACGCAAGCATATACTCTCAAAACACATGTACTATAAGCACATACTATATTATAACATGCATGTGTACGTATATCCCGTGGATGAAGGACGATGATGTGTCATGTAGTAACACTTTGTTGCTAACCCCAATCCTTATGGAAGGTTTCGTAATCTTGTTTTCAAGAGTACACGCAAGCATACTCTCAAAACAAGGTCCTCGTTTTTTCAATTATTGTAAAAATCCTCGATATAAAAACTTTTAGTACAAGTTAAGCTTGTCCGTTGCTAAAAGATTTATTTATTTATTTACGATTTTACAAAAATAACCGTTCCTAACAAAATTTTGTAAAAAAGCACTCAACACTGCTATTAATGGTTTACTGTAGCAACTAATAAATGGTTAAACCGGCGATAACTCACAGCACATTTTCAAAAAAAAATTATAGCTATTTCCAATGAACTCAGATGGAGATAAACTTAATACCAAAATTGTACATCTTGACAAGACACAACTTTGTAGTGCAAATATTTTTCATTTGGAATCATCTTCGTGCTCAAATAATCGATGTGTCGATTATTTGAGGACGACGATGATTACAAATGGAAAAATGTTAGAACTTAAAAACTATAAGTGTTGCCGAGATCTACAATTTTGGTAAGAAATTTATTTCCATTTGAGTTTAATGAAAAAGTTATAATTTTCTAAAAACATGATGCTAAAATAAGTAAAAGTCCTCCGGTTCATTAGATCTAAACAATGTATCGATTATTTGAGCATGAAGATGATTCTAAATGAAAACTGTTTCAACTACGAAGTTGTAGGTATCATCGAGATCTATAATTTCTGTATAAAGCTTATCTCTATCTGAGCTCATATGAAATAATTATGATTTTTCGAAAATGTGTTGGGGAATTACCGCCAGTTGAAACAGGGGTTTATTGCTAATTTATTGCTAAATCTAGCTGCTACAGTAAACCACTATTTCATCTGATGGTTTTTTAAAAAACCACAGGATGAAACGACAGTAAGTTGTTACCACCATTTCATCCGGTGATTGAGTGCTATTTTTACAAAAAAAATTGAAGCACAATTATTTTTGTAAAATCATAAAAAAGAAATTAAAATAAAAAATCCTTGCTAAAGCAGCAAGGCAGGTTCTTGACTGCTAATGATAATTGTATACTTAATCTTTTCAGGACAAGTGAAAACTGGAGTATGCACCATTGTGTCACTTCATCGGTAAAGACTAAATATATCAATTTTCCTTATATCTTTTTTTTTCAATGGACTAGATATATATACATCTCTCCGTGAAGTTTCATTGACAAACTCAAACTTACAATCAGCCAACAGACTTCTGACTTGTGATCAGCTTAGGAACTTTTTTTGTCTTCTTGTATTTTGAAATTTTCACGCTTTTGGTTTTTTTCCTGCAAAAATGATTGATACCTCATTGATTTAATAGAGGGCTATAAATACGATAGCCCACTGTTTCTGCAGTAGTATTCGTAGCAACAGCTCTTCGGAGGCGCCATATAGCCCCCTATCTAAATAAAACACTGTGATATATATATATATATATATATATATATATATATATATATATATATATATATAGAGGTATAAATCATAAATGGGTTACCACCCACATGTGAGAGCTGTTTTATAAGCCGGATTATATGTTTGGGTAGTGTTCCCTTGAATGGAAGAACTTGGAATAACTACTTTGTCTTGGCAGAACCTGATTTGAGTCGCATTGCTTGATCAGCTTATTAGAAATTGACCCACTTACTTTTTTCAAAACACTCTTCAATAAAACCCTTCAGTCCTTCTTGTTTATTAGTTTCCTATGGTGGTGCATTGTTATACCCTGATATCTAATGAATATTTACTTAGGTTACAATCATATTACAGTAGTGTGTATTAATGCTCGTCGCATACTTTTGCCTCCTTTATACTATGAACATCTCAGTCTTATGAAAAATGATCTTCCTAGGCCTTATATATAGTTGCTCAAATCCACAAAATATGAGCATCATATTCTTTTCCTGGTTAATGTCATATTCCGATCATGCAACAAAACCATCAACTACCAAGAGTGGTATGATCCCTATTTACTACCTAATAATAACCATCATCTTTAGCTCTTGCTACTATTAGATGGCAGTGTGTCCATTACAAAGTTAGAAAGGATTTCTGAGATGGAATTATCTTGCATTAAATATAAGACATATGCTTAATTTTAGATTCACCACGATTAGTACTTTCATCTTTCAAATAATTTAATTAGTTTTATTTGAAATGTCATATCTGTATAGAAATTGTTAGTCAAAATATCAGCATGTAGACTGTGTCGATGTTCCAAGTGACATGTATATGTTTTACCTGTGGAGTAAACAGAGTATATTAAGGCAAAAAGCCAAAAACGACATGAGTATATATTAAAGCTCGCTCACACACGCTTACTTATTGGAATGTCAATACAGTACTGCAGAATGGAATGTAGTAGCTCTGTGCACGGTCTGCGCTACAAGGATCAGATTAAATGATTCGAAATTACAGCTGTTTAACTTGGAGGCTTTCTTGGAGCTGTACATGTTTGGAAAAAGTCTAAGGCATTTTGAATTATATTTGTTGACATGGACAAAGTAATACAAAGCGGATACGCGCTGCCCCAATAAACTGGCAGCTATCGCCATCGTTAGTGCGTCACTACGAATCTATATATATCGCCGCCACGCGCAGCTGTGCAAGCGAATCTACGTGCTGGGATTGAAGTTTCGATTCTTAATTAGCTTTGAATCTATGTATATGTAGCTAATTAAGAATCGATTCAAACTTCTTAGGTTAATTTCCCAAGTAGTGGTGACACAAAAAGAATCGATTCAAAGCTGCTATTGGACTTGGACCCATTCCGAGAAAGTCGAGATGTTTTCAAATGTTTGTTGACATGGGCAAAGTCAAGGGGGCAACTGATCTGATCACCAACTGTTGCAAGTTTTTAACCTCATGGTTAAGATATAATGGTGGTGTTGTGAGTACATCATAGCAGTCCCGTCTCCTACCAGGCTACCACCAAAAGAATGCGAGGTAACATACTGACTTAGAAGTCTCAAACCTTGGTGGACAGATAACTTTAATTACTTGAAGTCTAAGCGATCTAGATAAGTTCAGAGAAGCTTTTTATATTTACGCGACATTTTCAGCAAATCTTTCCACAACGAACACACGCATGATGCATGACATGAGTTCAGCCAAAAGGACGTCTAGCTAGCCAGTCTAGTTAGTTAGAGGGACCGGTCCGCAGTTCATTTGGTTGGCGTTTTTGCTTATAGCATATACTGATAGACATGTGGTGCCTATATATGTATGTTAGCTGCTGCCATCAATTGATCTATACTTTGGTTCCTTATTACATGATTTAGCTGCATCCCAAGATAAAATATGATTTTCGTCATCAACGGTGGTGTATATATATAGTACTAGCTGCATGCATGTTGAATTGATCTTGATCGATCTCTTCAAATGTTCAAACGAAATTCGTTGGTCCAAATGGACGATCATCACGAATTCGGTACAAGTAGTACTTGGTTTACAAGATACACCCACTTGCTATTTTTATTTATTTGCTACCAATATACCATATCACCTTGAGCATGGCTAGCTGTCCCTCGACTGACGTGGGCCGCTGCATGGCGGCTCCCCACCTGCTGGCCGGATTATATTACCGGAGCTTCAACAACATCGGCACGCGCGTGTAACTCTTATTTATACACAACCCCTACGCCATTCCCTGTCACCAATACAAGCTCGCTCTTCATCTTCAAGAGTTACTACCTGACTCTGTGGGGTTCACATCTCACCACCAAGCTCTAGCACAATCGTTTCCCTAGCTAGTTAGCAAGGATCGATCACCACCCAACGACGCTCTGCCGGAAATTATGGGCGCATGTGTTGAGCCAACTCACTTCGCCAGCCTCGACCTGGGCTCCGCCGCACAGCTTCTGTGTGCCACGGACGTCGACGCCGCCATGGCGTCGTTCCCAGCTCTGCCGCTGCCGCTGCGCCCCGCTGGATCACCCATGAAGCGTGGCAACCGGAGCGGCCTCGCCGCCCTTGTCTCGTCACCCCGGAAGGCAGCTGACGACGCGTCGGACGACGACGAGCATCCGGATCTCCACGAGCTCTCGCCGTACCTGCGCCACCTCCGGCCCGTGGAGGAGCCGCCGGTGCTCGACCCTCGCGACGAGGGCACCGCCGACGCGTGGGTCTCGCGCAGCCCGTCCCTGCTCCGGCTCACGGGGAAGCATCCGTTCAACGGCGAGCCGCCGCTGCCGCAGCTCATGGGCCACGGCTTCATCACCCCGGGCCCTCTCCACTACGTGCGCAACCACGGCGCCGTGCCGCGGGGCGACTGGGCTTCCTGGACCGTCGAGGTGTCGGGGCTCGTCCGCCGCCCCGCGCGCCTCACCATGGAGGAGCTCGCGGGGGGGTTTCCGGCGCTGGAGCTCCCCGTCACGCTCGCGTGCTCCAGCGGCCGCCGCAAGGAGCAGAACATGGCGCGGCAGACGCTGGGCTTCAACTGGGGCCCCGGCGCCGTCTCCACCTCCGTGTGGCGCGGCGCGCGCCTCCGCGACGTCCTGCGCCGCCGGTGCGGCGGCGTCGAGCCCGCCGCCCGATACGTCTGCTTCGAGGGCGCCGACGACCTTCCGGGGGGCGGCGGCGGCGCCGGCGGGGGGTGCGGGTACGGCACCAGCATCGCGATCGAGCGGGCCATGGATCCCACCATGGACGTCATGCTCGCCTACATGCAGAACGGCGGGCCGCTGCTGCCGGACCACGGCTTCCCCGTGCGCCTCATCGTGCCGGGGTGCACGGCGGGGCGCATGGTCAAGTGGCTCCGCCGCATCGTCGTCACCACCGCCGAGTCCGATAACTACTACCATTACAAGGACAACCGCTTCCTGCCGTCCCACGTCGACGTCAAGCTCGCCGACGCCGAAGGTGATGACTGATGACTATGAACACTTTGAACACACTTGCACAATGTTTTCGTTCCTTGCTATAGCTGAGATGAACAGCATGTTACTGATGGTTCAACAACGAACGCGCAGGGTGGTGGTACAAGCCCGAGTACGTCATCAACGAAATGAACACCAACTCGGTGATCACGACGCCGGCGCACGGCGACATCCTGCCCATCAACGCCACCACCACATAGAGCGCCTACACCGTCAAAGGATTTGCCTACTCGGGTGAGCCTTACACTAGCTATGTCTGACCTGCCTTATGTTCAAATTCGAATCAAGTGCACCAACGAGATGATAGTTATGGCCACGACCCAACAAAAAAAATATCCATATTGCCTAATCAAATATTGAACTTGAGGCTTGAGCAGACAATAATCTCTTGTTTATGGCTCATGGTCGCATCTTATGTGTATATCTCCACGAGATGTTATTGCCACGACCCAACAAAAATATCAATATTTTTTAATCAAATTAACATTGAGAGTTGAGATGACAATCTCTTGTTATGGATCATGGTTGCATGTAAAATCAGATTAATTGATTATGCACGAATAAAATAATTTTGTTCTATAGTCATGTAAGGATACGTTCATATGCCTGTTTGGATCTTGGGTTGAAAAAATAGCAACGAACCAAATCATGAAAAGGTAAAAAAATAAATTGTACCAAATAAAATTATGGAAAAAGTCCAATTTACTTCTTTCAAGTATAGCGAAAGTCCAGATAACACACTAAACTATGTTTTGGTTCAATTTATCTCCTAAACTATGCTATTTGGTTCAACTTACACCCATAATGTAATTTGTCATTTTCTTTCTCTATACACAAGTTGAATTTTAATTTGAGACTTTGCAAGGTGGTAGTGGACATAATATATATATTTAAAAAATATTTGACAAAATTTTCATCATTAGTTTTTATATAATTTTGTATCTCAATAGTAAATTTATTATTAAATATCTTACCCTATTTATCAAAATAGTGATGAATAATTTATGATATTTTTTAACATATATTATGTTATGTTCTATAAATTTGAAAACTTGAACTTAATACTCCAATTGTACATGGAGAAACCAGAAAAAAAAGAAAATTGTATCAAGAGATAAATTGAACCAAATGGCATAGTTTATAGGGGATAAATTGAACGAAATAAATACTTTAGGAGATTAGCCATACTCTGGTTATATTTGAGGAAAGTAATTTGGATTATTTCCCAAAATTATCATATGTGGATCAATTGCATACATTCAAGTCTCTACCGTGGATACATGAAATTAGAAGAATAATCCTGGAATCAACTTTTAATTAGCATTTATATATTAATAATTGTATAAATAAGTAATTTATAATCATATATGGTGTAGTTTAATACATTATTTCATAATAAATATGTTAGGTATTTTAAATTCAGATTAGATCTTACATTAAGTAATCTTTAATAATGACATGTATTGCTAATTTCATCAATATTACAGGATCATCATAAGTATTTGTATAATGGTTTGTGTTGGTAATTTGTTGAACATTAGTTGGTTTCTTTATGCTTTTTCGTAATGACATAGATGTTTAATTTACATATAAATTAAGTGGTTGTTTATTAGGCTATTTTGAAAATTGCAGGGTTTGGTCAATTAAATAGATGATTTATATGCACTTTAGCAAAAAAAAAATCGTGCATCCATATATAAGAGCAACTCCAACAGTCTCTTTATTTTTGTTAGCTAAATTTGGAGATTTAGCCCTTTGTAAAAAATAGAAAACTCCATATTTTCATAAGGTAATCCAACAGACTAGCTAAAACTACATCTATATCAGTGGGCCCCACACGTCAGATGCTTATCTCCTTTCTTTCTCCTCCACCCCTCACCTCCGTCGACTGACCACGCCACCAGCTCCTCCTACACGCCACCCGCCGCGCCCGCCGCCACTCGCTCCCCCTCCCTACCCCGCCGCATCCCCGGGCGCCCACCTCCACCGCGCGCTCTCCGTCTCGACCTCCGCGGCCGCTGGAGGGAGCAACGGCGCGGCCGAGAGGGAGTACGACTACGCGGCGCCGCGGTTTCTTTCTCCTCCAGCTCTCTGCTCCCCCCGAAGCTACCCGCCCCCCACACCTCCCCGCGGAGCCGCGGCCGGCGACGGGCGGCGCAAATTCCCCACCTGCTATTGCGCCTCTTCCACTTCCCCGCAGTGCGGGCGGCCGACGGCACCCGCGGTGCGAGCTCGTGCCTCCCTGCGCCGGCGGGCCGATGCGGCTCAATGGAGTCCTTCGCCAGCCCCCGCCGTGCCTCCTCCACCTCCGCGCTGCGCAGGCGGCCAGCGGTGCATCTGCCGGTGGTGCGACGTCGCAACGGGACCTCCGCCCGGCGACCCGATGCGGCTCGACGGCGTCCTCCACCCCCGTCGGACCTCCCTTATCCACCTCCTCTACCTCCCGCGGCGGCAGCGCATCTGCCTTAGGCGCGAGCTTGCGTCTTCCTCGGCGGCCCGGCATGGTTCGACGACGTCTTCCTCCACCCTCTGCCGTGCCTCCCTTCCGCATCTGGCGCGAAACGGGATGCTAGAGGGCGGAATCGTTGGGATTGCGCGCGTGGCGGGGGATAGCAAGGGGGCGCGGCTTCTATCTTTGACGAGCGGCGAGGGGGATTTCGCGAGGCAAGATGGCGAGCAGAGGTTTCCCGAGTCTGTTGGAAGTGGCGTAGCAGGCTAGTTTTTCATTTTTTACCGATAGAAAACGGGATGAAGAGGCTGCTGGAGTTGCTCTAGCACTATCACAATTCACATCCCTGTGCTTTTTGTCGTATGTCTAGGTGCTGGCAAGAAGGTGACGCGGGTGGAGGTGACCCTGGACGGCGGCGAGACATGGCTCCTCTGCGCACTCAACCACCCGGAGAAGCCCACCAAGTACGGCAAGTACTGGTGCTGGTGCTTCTGGTCCGTCGATGTTGAGGTCGCCGACCTCGTCGCCACCAAGGAGATCGCCGTCCGTGCTTGGGACCAATCGCTCAACACCCAGCCAGAGAACCTCACCTGGAATCTCATGGTACGCTAGCCTCAATGCCTCATTGTATGTTCCCATGGCGTCGTCTGTTCTTATTTTGTGATGTACATGTACTGTCTCTGATCCGTCACGCATGATTTGGCAGGGAATGATGACCAACTGCTGGTTTAAGGTGAGGATCAACGTGTGCCGGCCGCGCAAGGGGGAGATCGGGATGGTGTTCGAGCACCCGGTGCAGCCGGGGAACCAGCCGGGCGGGTGGATGGCGCGGCAGAAGCACCTCGAGATCGCGGAGGCGGCCGCGCCGCCGCCGGGGCTCCACCGGAGCACCTCCGCGGCGACCGTCACGGACACCACCACCACCACCACCACCAAAGTCTCCAACAAGACGTTCACCATGTCGGAGGTGCGCGAGCACGCGTCGCGGGACTCGGCGTGGATCGTCGTCCACGGCCACGTCTACGACTGCACCGAGTACCTCAAGGACCACCCGGGCGGCGCCGACAGCATCCTCATCAACGCCGGCACCGACTGCACCGAGGAGTTCGACGCCATCCACTCCGATAAGGCCAAGGAGCTCCTCGTCCCCTACGACATCGGCGAGCTCGTCGTCACCGCCGGCACCGGCGACAGCCCGGACACCACCCCCATCATCCAACAGGCCGTCGGGACGACGGCGCCGGCGGCGATGGCCGTCGCGCTCTCCAACCCGCGCGAGAAGGTCCGGTGCCGCCTCGTCAGCAGGAAGGAGCTCTCCCGCGACGTCCGCCTGCTCCGCTTCGCTCTGCCGTCGCCGGGTCAGGTGCTCGGCCTCCCCGTCGGCAAGCACCTCTTCGTGTGCGCCGACATCGCCGGGAAGCTCTGCATGCGCGCGTACACGCCGACGAGCTCCGTCGACAAAGTCGGCCACTTCGACCTCCTCGTGAAGGTTTACTTCAAGGACGAGCACCCCGAGTTCCCCGACGGCGGCCGCATGACCCAGTACCTGGACGCTCTTCAGGTCGGCTCCTACATCGACGTCAAGGGCCCTCTCGGCCACGTCGAGTACGTCGGCCGCGGCAGCTTCGTGATCAGCGGCGGCGAGCCGCGCAGGGCGAGACGCCTCGCCATGGTCGCCGGCGGGAGCGGGATCACGCCGATATACCAGGTGATCCAGGCGGCGCTACGGGACCAGCCGGAGGACGGGACGGTGATGCACCTCGTGTACGCCAACCGGACGGAGGACGACATCCTCCTGCGCGGCGAGCTCGACCGGTGGGCGGCGGAGTTCCCCGACAGGCTCAAGGTGTGGTACGTCATCAGCCAGGTGAGGCATCCGGAGGAGGGGTGGAAGTACAGCGTTGGGGTCGTGACGGAGGCCATCCTGCGGGAGCACCTGCCGGAGGGCGGCGACGACACGCTGGCACTCGTCTGCGGGCCGCCGCTGATGATCCAGCTCGCCGTCGCGCCTAACCTGGAGAAGATGAAGTACAACATGTCCAATTCTGTCGTCGTCTTCTAATATAGAACGAAGTGTCGTGCCGTCGAATAAATTTGTGTATTTGTCCGAAACCAATAAGCTTACCACTAGGTGTGTAGAGCTCGTGTGTTTAATTTGTGCATTTGTAAATATTGATATCGTATTGTGTTTTGTTCTAAAGTTTGGATTTAAAGTAAGTGCTGTTTCTTATTAGGGATCCATTATTGCAATTTGCCGCGTACACACCTGTTATCTCTACCCCTAATATTAAAGTAAGAATTGCTTTTGCCCAATTTTTGGTCCGTCCTGACATCTGGGGCCCACCTGTCGGTCTCAGCGTCTCGCCTTCCCCCACCGTACGCGCTCGTGCCCTCAGAGGCTCAGACGGAAAAACTGCAGCAAACAAAAAGGGGCCAGCTGGGGATGGAGAGAACGGGAGGGAGGCACCGCTCGCCTTGCGCCGACCGCCACTGCTCGCCGGAGAAAAGGGTACGGCCAGAGGGGAGGGGCTGCCGGAGAGGAGGAGGGGCTTCAGGGTCGCGCGCCGCCATTCTCTGGTCTCTGCGCCGCCGTCGGAGAGCCGCGGGCCTCGGGGCCGCGTGGCGCCGCACTCCGGCCTCCGCGCCGCCGTTGGAGAGCCGTGGGCCTCAAGGCCGCGTGGCGCCGCCCTCCCGCCTTCGCGGTGCCGCCGGAGAGCTACGGGCCTCGGGGCCCCGCGGCGCCGCCCTCCGACCTCCGCGGCGCCACCGGACCACACACTGACCAATTGACTCCTAAAGGCCTCCATAAGCCTGAAGAGATGCTGTACATGATGGATCGGCCAGGATTTAGAGCAGAAGATAGGCACATTCAAGATTCAACACAGAGCAGACGGTGGCCGCCAGTCAGAGATGCTGGTGCGAACTACGGAGAGGAGTGGATTAGGATTGGAAGGTGTCGAGGAGAGAGCTAGGTGGACTTGGCTTGGGGAGAGCCGTCGCGGGACATGCCGCCGCCGCCCGCACCAGGGACAGAGAGGAGGAAAATGAAATTTCTAGGGTCACCATGTCCGTGACTCAAGGTTTTATACCAGGGGAGTTTTTTTTTGGCTGTGTTGGACCTTTGAGTGGGCTAAAAGTTTAAATTGACCGAAATTTTTTAACTGATTTCGCTTTGTTTGGACCCAACCGAAATGGGCGAATCCCATCGAAATTCGGCCCATTCGGCCCGAATCCCAAATCCATGGAGCCACTAGGTCCGGCCGCCGGCGTGGTAGGCCAGTAGCGCTGCTGGCGAGCCGGTGTAGGGCGCGGCCGCGGCGCGGACCAGGGCGGGAACGCGCATGCCGCCACTACGGCGTGGGGTGAGGATGAGCTCGAGGTGGTAGAAAACTCGATCCGAGCCACTCCACCGTGTATAGCTCCACAGGCGCAACCCCCGCCTGAATGGGATTGAGATTCAGTGACTTGCTGAAGGCAAGTCACTGAGCACTGTACTGGTGACTTGCCCCCTCTTAAAAACCGTCCATCCTGAAATCATTGGTTGGATCTTCATGAACAGTACCCGTGCTACAGTATCAAATAGTATTCCCAAAACAGTGTTTTTGCTACAGTACTATCTACAGTACATTGCTGCAGTTCTTTTTTGCCTTTTTTGCGCCAGTTACGTGGTGACTTGCCTTCAGCAAGTCACCGAATCCCGGTCCGCCTGAATGCCTGATGCGCCTCCGTCCGGGCTGCTACCTCGAGCTGTGACCTCCGCGTGCTGCACGGGCAGGCCGTCAGCGGGGAACGAAGTCGCTGCGACCCAACTGATGGGTCGAGGCATAGTGCACGAAGTGAGGGAGGGTAGGTGCCTGTCAACTAATAAATCAGATTCAGAGATCTGGGAGCTATATGCAATGATCCAGTCATTGATGATCACCGGATGACTGATGTGCATAAACATCACATGCTAATTTGCTCGGTAAATCTCGGCTCGAAGCAGCTAGCACTCCTGTCCGGACCATAACTAGCACTGCAGAAGTCTAGATGAATCCATGGATTAGTGGTCAAATATGGCTTAATTTATAATTTTGAGGTGAATTGACAGATGATGCTCACAGCGTGTTTGATAAGGATGTTGCACTTGAAAATCAAAATGTTGCCCTAATACCATTTAATGAACATTAAGAATGCAAGCTGCTACATCACATCACCCGTGGCAATGCACGGACATATTTGCTAGACATTTTTCTTCAGTTAATGTTTTGAGGCTTTTTTTCTCTTAATGAAAACCGTGGGAGCGGTCTTACCCTCACCGGTTTAGTTTTTTCTCCCGTTGCAACGCACGGGCATGATTGCTAGTACAAATAAAATAGGCAGAGTAATAAAATACATAAGAGGTCTATCAACTTACAAGGATTTGTCACTTAGGTCCATAGACTTATAAAAAAGCACATTTTTAGTTCATAAATCTGTTAAGTCATTCATCGCAGATCCTAAATACGTTTACAGGAACCTGCAGGTTCTAAGCAAATTAGTTATTCAGGATTGCAACCAAACATGCCTTAATTGAGTGAGACCAAGCTCAGGTGTCACCTAGCTACCACGTTAGGTTTCATATATGACCAAAAAAAAAATGATAGCTTCTTGCTACTCGGAAGAATAATAACGTAATATCAGGTGTGCCGATCGACGTCTACCTTCGCGATATTAACACGACGCTCTACCCAGCTGAGCTAACAGGCCTAATATGCTCTCAACACTCCACTTCCTCCTCTTCTCCCCGTCGATGTCGCGGATATGGTGCGACGCCGCCGTGGTGGTGCGGCCGGAGTGGTCGGTGGTGCACGCTCGTGGCATCGCGGTGGTGCCGCGGGCTGCACCTGGACTCTTTTCGCGCGCAGGCTTCACAGAGATGGATAGGAGCGAGGAGCTGCCGCTTGGAATGCTCCGGGCGAAGGCCTTTTGCCGTTTTTTTTTTGCCGGTGGCGATGGCGGCGTCGCCCTCGGGCGTTGTTCTACCCGTCAGGGCGTCACTATGGAGCAAGCGGCAGTTTGGTGGTGTTGTTGGTGGGGGATGACAACCAAGGGAGGTGGTGGCTCGCTGGTGGTGTTGGTGGCGGCGATGGTGGTTGCCCCTAGGTGTGTTGCTGAGCCGCCGGCGGAGTTGATGATATTGGGGTTGGAGGCCTGGTCCTGAGGTGGATGCTTGGCCACCGTTCGCCTGGCAGCTGCTTTACCGCCGTGGTGTTGTGGAGACTTGGTTGATGTCCCAATAAGATGGGGGAAGTTGTCTGGAGGTTTGGTCTTCGAGTGGATGCTTGGCCACCGGTTTCTTGGCGGATGCTTTGTCGTCACGGTTTTGTGGAGACCTGGTTGACGTCCCAAGGGGTTGGAGGCTTGGTCCTCGAGTGGATGCTTGGCCACCGGTTATCTGGCGGAAGCTTTGCCGTCACGGAGTTGCTTGGTGGATGCTTGGCCACCATTTGCCTAGCGGATGCTTTACCGTTATGGTGTTTGTGGAGGCTCGGTTGACGTCCCAATCCAACCGGGTGAAGGCGTCGAGGCTCGAGTCGATCTCCCAATCCGACTAAGCCACCGTTGTTGAGTGTAGAGCTGTTGGCTGTGTTGAAGTCCCAATCCAACCAGTCGGTGAGAGTTATAGAGCGGTAACTCGTCTTGATGTCCCAAACTCCCAATCCAACCGGACAAGTGTAGTTTATTTGTCTTTTTCTTTCTTTTCTTTTTTCTAGTTATGACCTTTCAGACTTCAGAGTTGTAATCTTGTATTTTTCTGCTATATGAATGAAATATGCACTATCTTGTGTGGTGTCGTTCGTTCAAAAAAAATTAAGGTTCTACTATATATAACTGATTTGTAACATAGTATGAGTGTGTCACTCAAGAGCACCATCGGTTTCAACTGGAGCAGTAACGTATACCTACCTAGCTACCTAGTAATTGTATGGCATGCAGTCCATCATGCGAGGACGGGCCTGATCAATGCAATGCAAGGAAGAAGTGTGTCATCAGCAAGCCCAAGAGAAGAAGACCCAAGTCCGTCCGGCCGTGACATATTAAGATGGGACACCAGCTACACGTACGTACGACGTTTAATTAGTCCCATACGGGAACTTTGGTCACACCAAAACCAGGATAAAATTAGAACGCCCAGTTGATCCAACGCCGGGTCCGGTGGCGCGGGCCTGTGACCCTAGGCTTCGAGGGGCAACCAGGTGCTGGTAGGAGTGCACAGCCTCATCACACATTCACATTGCAGCAATGTAGTGTGTAGTCATGTCTTCGCTCTGCATCACTAGCAGCAAGAGAAGATGTGTGCGACCTATCGGCTTACTCCCTCCGTCCAAAAAAGAATGACGTTTTAGGATTCAAAATTTGTCCCAAAAAGATTGACGTGTGCATATGCATGTAGGCATGCAACAATCAATTAGCACCTAATACGGCAAATAAATAGGGACAATCGAGGTCATTTGACCTCTTTAATAATCTGTTCTAAAATTCTTAGAATGACATTCTTTTTGGGACGGAGGGAGTGGATCGAACGTGATGTGGTTCTTGCTGTGGCTAGCTTGTCTAACACGGCCACGTTTCATCTAAAACTTGGTTCGGCATGAATTTGCCCAGCCGAAGCCCCTAAATAACGGTCGAGGGAAAAATGTGTGCTCCTATCAACTCCTTTTACCACTCTCTTTTTTATTTTGATGGTGTTGGTTACTCCTATCAGCGGAAGTGGCACACTAGACTATCTGCACTCGTCATACTTCACATCCTTCTTTAAAACATAATATTTTTACATGGTCATCGAGATTCTCTCCTTTATACTCCCTCCGTTCCTATATATAAGCATTCCTAGGGTTCAAAATTTTTATCAAAATATAAGCATTTCTAGGGATAGGACAAAATTAAATGGGGTTGGTGGGTGGGTGGAGAGTTGGTGGGTAGTGTAAAATGAGGGGTATAGATGTCATTTCCTTCCATTGTTGTTTGTTGAGTTTGAATGCTTGGAATGCTTATATAAAGGAACAGAGGGAGTACAATTTTCTCCCACACTCATTATACTTTATATTTCATTCTCTATCCCAACTACCCACACCAGGACCCACATATCAACATGACATCTTTTTTACCCCCTCCTCCCCCGATTTCCCCGCCGGCCATGCCGTGCGCCCCCTCTCCCTCCGTCGCGGCCTCGCCGACTTCCCCCCAACCCATCTCTCTCCCTGGCGTCCCATCCGTGGCGGGCTCTAGCTCGGGCCGGCGTCGTCCCACCACAACTCCACCTCCCCTATCCGGTGAGTGCGGCACCTCTCTCCCAATCGGCACCTCCCTCTCCTGTGCAACGGCGCGAAGGAGCAGGAGCCGTCGCGGCGGCCTCCGTCCTCCCGCTGGTGCCACAGGGCCCTTCCCGCTAATGCTTCGGTGACCTCGGCCTCAGCAAGCACCAGCTGCTCAAGCCATGGCGACCTAGATGATGATGTAGAGAACTCGAGCTATCGAGTATATCATGATAAAAGCCAACCTCCAAACTTGCCATGGATACTAGTACCACCTGCTAAATAACTGTTTACTTCAAGGTTCGGACGGTATGGTGGAGAGCAAAGAAATATGTTACACTAGCCTTCTCCCAATTTTTGAATCTCTTCTTTGTTAATTATTAGTGTGTGTACCTTTCTGCAACACAGAAACATCAACTATTCTTAATGGTAGAATTAGGTGGACTTCAATAGTTCAATTTATTTTTTTTGAAAAATACTATCCACCTGATACAAATATCCAAAATCTGAAGTGTAACATTGACTAAAAGAGATCCTACTCCAAATGAGGATAGAACAACAAATCTCTTCTTGGAAAGAGCTCCCCATGCAGGATCAAAACCAAGATAAACTGGATCAGGGACCTTGATGCTCTCAATTTTGCCTAAGATGTTGTTTGCAGCATTATCCACCTCTGAAGGTACCCTGAACTAAACACGCTGAATGAAATTTTGTATGGTACCAACAGGGAATAGACCCCCCTGTAGGGTTTTTCTTATTAAACCTTCTAAAAAATAACATGTCAATATATGAGATCACCTAAAGACACACCAATGTATTTGGAAAAGTACATTTTACTCCCTCTAACTGCAGCTCGGTCAATCTGGCGCGAGGATCTTTGTGGTTTTGGCGTTACGGTGTATAGCAGTATTTTGTTTTTTTTTAATCTGAATGGTGCACGCTGATGGCAGAACGATTTGATGGAAAGTTCTTGGACGGGTAAAAAGCTATCAGAACATGTTTAATAGCTGCGCATGCGGGCGGCCGATTAAAAATATCTTTATCCTGCGGGATGTTTCCGTCCACACACGTGTGCTGAGTTGAGATAGGCAGGGAAAAAAGATTTACATGAATCTAGATGGACACGTGGCAATATCAAGTGCTGATTCGGCAAGGCATTTCAAAATTTGAAATCACGGTATATAAAAAATGGAAACACTGAGCAGTACAACCATTCTTCACGGCATAATAAAAATAGAGATATTAAACAATAGTGCCACAATGGTGTAATCACTGTCAGCAAAGGTACCCTGCCGGTACCTAGCTATTGCCAAAGGTACTTACCCCAATATGCTATTAATTGGTCTATTTTTTGCTAACTGCATCAAATGAAACCACTCGTGTATACCAAAACAAAGCATGTACCACTAACTAAATTGCCTATATTTGCTGCCAGCATTGAAAGCATTTTTTATAACATTCTATAGATTTCACATGTACCGCCCATGTATGCAGTTTGAATACACGGCAACCTCAAACCTTGTACAGCTCCCATACGAGTATGAAGGCACTACGTCCTTGCCTGAGTCATAATAGTCCACCATGACCTGCAATATTTGACAAATCTAGAAGATTTCAACAAAAGAAAATAAAGAAAATATTCTTCTCCAAGGCTGCCCATCTACTTGCATTCGATAGACTTTAACAAAAAAAAAATGCAACGATAAGTTTTCCTAAGGTATAGTTTACATCAAAGTGTTCTCCTATGTACTTTGTCATATCTACCATACCTTGCAAATTAATCAGATTATATATGGCGCCTAGTTTAAACATTCAATTCATGCAAAATTGTGGTACCATACAAAATTCCTTTTGTGCATTGAACAAAATTATTTCCAGTTAGCTAACTGTGAGGCATATCTTTACAAGATGAAATCTGGAGCGCCAAACAGCTACAGATAGGCCTGCAAATGGAGCGGAGTGGTGTGCTCCTCACGTTGACCCGCCACCCCGCCGATGGCAGACGAGGGTCGGGGGTCGAACCGCCTCGCTTGCTCACCTGATCTGCATGACCCGCGGCCCGCGGGTAGCCAAGGGTCGAACCTCTCCCACGCCTTGCTTGCAGTGCTGCCGTTGTACGTTACCCATTTGCTGCTGTAGTGCTGTCCACATGCGCACGGTGTCGTCCTCATCCATTTTGTGAATGAGCACGTCGAGCGACATTGCTTCATTGCTTGCTCCTTCATTCCTTCCCTAGCTAGGTGTGTGCAGCAAGCTAGCCGATTCTTCCATTGCTCTAGCTGCTGCAGGTAGCTACCTAGTAGCAACTAGCAGCAACCACAGAAGAGCACAATAGCCATGGCCACCGCCCTCAGCAGCAGCCTCCGCGCGCCGGCATTCTCCGTCCTCGCCGCCCTGGCCCCGGCGCCGGCCACCGTGGCGCTTCCGGCGGCCAAGCTCACCCGCGACACCACGCTGCGCGCGCAGGCCGGCCACAACGTGAAGCTCATCATCACCCCGGACGGCGAGGTGGAGCTCCAGATGCCCCACGACATGTACATCCTGGACCACGTCGAGGAGGAAGGGGTCGACCAGCCCTACTCGTACCGCGCCGGCTCCTACTCCAGACTGCGGTGAGCCCCACCTGGTGGGCATCGATGAGCAGCAATCGGCAGGGGACCGAGCGAGATGCAGCAGGGTGGAGTGACGCTGCCAGGTTCGAACCTAGGGTCGACTAGGGTCGATGGAGTCAGTGACCCTGTTGGCCCTCTGTCGTTTGGGGTCGAATCGGTTCGATCCGCTCTCTAATTTAAGGATCGGAGCGAACTCGAAAGGGTCGATGGAGTTAGTGACCCTGTTGGCCCTCTGTCGTTTGGGGTCGAACCGGTTCGATCCGCTCTCTAATTTAAGGATCAGAGCGAACTCAAAAATGGTTCGATCCGCTCCCTTTGCAGGTCTAGCTACAGACGCGGCTTTTGTTGGCGAAAATGTAAAAACAAAATATTTTTGGCCCATGCAGGTCTCGAACCTGCGACCTTCGCGTTATTAGCACGACGCTCTAACCAACTGAGCTAATAGGCCTTTTCATGTCCAAATCTGTACGTGTGTTTACTAATTACATAGAAGCGATGGCAACGATTACAACGATTTGGAGGCACCTGTTCCGCCAACAGAAACATGCCCTGCTACTCAAGAGATTTTGACGGGAGAGCTTCAAGCCCTTCAGGCATGCTCTTCCCTGCCAGCTCGGCCAGCATCAATGATTGATGCATGCACGGGAGGAGGAGGTTAAACCAACGCCAAAGGAAAAGGAGCCCGGAATGGACATATAAAGTCATGAGAAATGTCTGGAAGGAGCATATATGTAGTCTTCGAATTTTCGAGCACAAGTGCCCAGCAGGTGACACAGTAATTTTGAATATGCGCATCGCAGGACAGCAATGCCAATGGGGCAAGACTAAGCGTCGCTTAGGTGATGGAGAATCCATCAGACCATCACCGAAGGCCCACAACGGTCCATGACGATCCACGACGGCCTTCTTCTTCCAGCATTCATTTTCTTCCTCGCGACACGGACTCCGCAGACGCCATCGTGCCATCCTCCTGTCGGCAACCTCCCCCTCCCCCCGTGCTAACCCGGCCTCTCCTCTGCCTTCCGCTCGCCGTCACGCCCCCGCCTCCTACACCACCCACCGGATGTCCTCTGCAACCTGTGGCTGGTGGCTCCTGCCGCCTCACTGCCCTGCTCACAACCCGTCGACGTTGTCGGTCCGCCGCCACCGCCCAAGACCCTCCGTCTACAACTGGAGGACATTGGAGATCCCAACCTCGGCAACCCGAAGCCCGAAGCCCCCAACCCAAAACCCTAACCTACCGGCGACGAGCTTTGAAGCCCCCGCGCCGCTCTCCTCCTTCGACTCCAGCAGCTCCCACCGCCGCATCCGCCACTACCACCCTCCGCCGCCCTAACCTGCCTCCGCTAGGGAGCTCGAGGATGAAGCGCAGCGGCACGATGGAAGAAGAAGACACCACCAACAGTGAGTCCCACCAGTGTGATGATATGTCTTCTTGTCGCTTCGGCGACCTATAGTCTCGACGATGCCAATGGGATGTCTCTCCGCTCATGGGATGGCATTTAAGCCTATATGTCAAAGTTTCGGCAGGCGATTGCCAATGAACAGGGTCACGTACACAGGTATAAAATAGGATATAGTGTCTGTTCTCCTGTCGGGTCTGGGGTGGTGCAGGCCTATTACCCTGTGACAACCCGCTCAGGAAAATACCGTACTATCGCCTAAACCAATCCACTCTGGCCATTAAGCGACAGTAAAGTATCATCCCGCCGTTATGCCGGGTTAACACCCGGTAAATCACTTGGATTTCACACAGAGGATCGAACATATGCATTAAAACTCACACGAAGGCGAGTCTAGAGTACAAACACAATTTAAAACCAAATTACCCCTAAGGGTTTAATTATTACAAACCAATGTTCACGATATGATAAGCAAAGGTTCAGAGTTCGAAAACAGCGGAATAATTAAACTAGCGAAACGATAAACATCATAGGAGGCCGTCCGTGATGTCATCACTCGTCGTCATCCACCCATTCCAGCTCCCAGCCGGGTGGAATCTCACTAGGCCAAACAACACCTGCAACAACATTTATAAAGCAAGGCTGAGTATACTAATACTCAGCAAGACTTAACCGTCGGTGACAACTGCATCACCAAACTCTAGACATGAGAGGTTTTTTGGCTGGTGGAGTTTTTTTGCTGAAAAACAACAAAGAGTATGTCCTTACTTTCAATATTTTAGCTCAAATTCTAGTTAATTACCATTTCTAAGTGAGCCAACTAATTCAATCAAGAATTGTACAATACAATTAATTCACGCAATAATATTCACAAGTTCCATCCTTAAGGGATATCATGACCAGTTGATTAAGCAGTCTCAGATAATGGTGAGAGGCCGACAATCGATTGATTTATAACATTGCAAGGTAAACCTAAACACACGGAAAGGTTGCCTCACCAAGAGTTCACCCACCAGGCGGTTCCCGAAAGTCCTCGGCTTGGGATCGAATCTTACAGTCCCGGGTAAAGGGCTATCTGGCGTACCCCGCAAGGCACCCAGCTTCATACATGTACCCACCTCCCAGTAGCTAGCCGGGCAGGTGAATACTCAAGATTAGTAATAGTAAGATCCCGCACCGTCTCATTAAGGTACTAGGCTTACCAGTCCCATTCCCGACAAGTGCTTAGTACGTTCAAAAGCTTAGCCCACGAAAGTCACTGGACCGGAGCCCAATCCCATGCTCTTACCACATGAGCAATCCATTTAAAAAGATCTTATGATTCCAACATAAGAACCTATTCTCGCGAGTGACGAACATCACTCGACTTGTACCGGTCCTATAGCATAGCAGCTATCGACCTATCATACTAGTAAAAGAGCATAGGTACCTAGGGATCATGCATCTAGGGTTTCAATTCAACTCCTGAAACGTAAATGCACAATCATAGCAAGGGTAATTGCATAATTTTAAAAAGAAGAGTTAATGATTCGGGGCTTGCCTTCGCTAGCAAGGTTGGCCTTGGGCCCTGCTGGACTTTGGTCCAGGTCTTGAGCTACGTCCATGTACTGCAGCTCACCGACAGCTCCTTCGTCTCCTCCTTCCGGCACGAGCGTATAGCTACCGTCGGGAAGATCTACACGAGGATGCAAATGCAAGATTTCATTGACGGTTTTTAATTTAATTAATTACCAAAGAACACATGACAACCATGAGGTGCATGGTTGACCACATTCACCTAGATAAGAATACATTCAGCATACTCTTCCAATAAAGGAACAATATGAGGTTCTTTATTACTTATTCTTTTTGATAGTGACTGTGTACATATTTATGTAAATAAATTAATTTAATTTCACAAACAGTAAGGGGTGGTGATTGTTAGCCTTTAGCATGATTTACATCACATAAATAGGGTCATTAGGTGTGTGTTGTTGATTTTCCAATTTAATTCCATATTAAACTTTAAATGGCTTCCCTAGCTTTTATTCATAAAATAATTCCATAAAATTTCAGTGGGTGACATATTTTAAGCCCTTTATCCATATACAAAGCCACTGAACACACATGCACACTTATAAGAGCTATAAATTAATTATATCATAAAAGACAAAATCTAGCTACCAAAACATGAGAAATGCATAGAAAAATAAATACACAACAATTAGATTCCAACTTTCTCTCACTGATTCTACGACTCAAAACTAAGCTAGGAAATCTACAAACACATCAAGAGCTACTCTAAATCTTGAGCTATGCATTTACATTGAAAATTAGGTATAAAACAAGATTAATTATTTCTGGCAGATATAAAATCATGATTAATTCACCAAAGGTGCAATTAGGAATACAAAGATCACATGCAGAATTTGAGTAGAAAAATATAAATATTTTTGGCTACAAAAATCATTTAGACAGATTCAGCATAAATACAAAACAATTCATAATAAAATATCTACATAGTAACTTTGTGCAATTTTTGGTACAGATCCTAGACATGGCATTAGTCACAATATATCCAAAATTCAGCTACATATCACATGTGGATTTGGAACTACAATAGATCTAGATTTAACAGTTTTCTATTTTTCATGCAAAAACTAGCACTCAAAATCATGGTCATGCTTTACAAAAGTTGTAGAGTTATTCACTAGGAAACCAACAAAACTAGTTTTGCATTTTTCTAAGTTTCATACAATTTTATACGAATTTTCTAAGAATCAGCCAAAAGCTTAACACTATTTAAGAATCTTCTTTTCACCGAGGTCCCTGGAAGCTTTTCAGTTTTCACAGATATGCCCCTAATTCACAGAAAAGACCCTAAATGTTTTGGAATCCTTGCAATGTGGCCCTTGGCCATGGGGGAGCGGCGGGCTTGCCGGAATACGGCGGTTCCGGCGGCGCTCCTGGCCGGGGAAGAGGGCTGAGGGGAGAAAGAGCTCACCATGGCTCGATTTGTGGCCGAAAACGGGGCGGGGACGGCACCGGCGAGGAAGGGCGGCGGAGCCAGGCAGCGGCGGCCGCTGGAGCGGCGGCTCTGGCGAGACGGCGGCCAATGCATGTTGGCCTGCGGCTCGGACATCCTCGGTAGGTGCGTGTGGGGGTGATGGAGGTCCAAACGGTTGCGGGGAGGTGCGGAGGAGGGAGCTCGGCGTGGGAACGGCCATGGTGGCCACGGCGGACGGCAACGGTGAGTGGCAGCGGCAGGTGTGTGCGCGCGGGCGAGTGCGGCTTCGTTTTATAGGCGGAAGAGGTGAGCTTGCCTTCACGACTAAGGCTTGACCGCAGCACGATGTGCGAGACAGGGTAGGGGCCGGTGCGGCGCGTGCGCCTGGTGCGTGGACGCCGCCGAAGGCTCGGCGTCCGGGCCCTGGGGGACGGGTCGTGACGGCGCGATGAGGAGGAGGGAACACGTTGCGGTGGGACCGCGCGGTACCCTGCCGGGTGTCCTCGGCGTCCGGGCCCCGGGGGCAGCGGCGCGACACGCAGGCACTGTCAGCGCGACGCGCGGGCGCAGCGCCCCTGTGTCGCCGGCGCGCTGTGGTTTTGAGAGCTTCGGTCAACGGCACTTTGACAGCGATTTGCTCCAAAATTTTGAACTGTGCAAAGAAAACTCTAGATACGAAAGTTGTAGATGAGACATCCCTCTACAACATTTGTAAAGGTTGGCATATGTTTCGGTGAAAGATTTGGCCGGGAACGTGTGGCAAAAATTGAGATTTTCTTGCCTTGAAACACTATTCAAAATAGCTTTGACCAAGTTTTTGAGCATCTTGCACTCGAAATTTGAAATGCCGCCAATTAGGAAAGTTGTGTCCCTTGAAAGGTCGAACAACTTTTGTATTGGCCGATTTTTGAGTGTTTGAGTGAAATCTGGAGAACGCGACAAAAGTTCTAGGGATGATTCTTAGACATCGGGGGTTTTGACCAACCTTTGACCAAGGTTTGACCACAAGTGCGTGTTGACTTGATTAAGAAGATCATTAGGGATTTTTGGCTAGGTTTTCAAGGTGATGACCCAGGTTGACCAAGGTTTGACCAAAGTCAACGTGTTTGACTTGGTTGACTCGGTCATTAGCACTAATAATGCTAACTAAAAACCCGGGGCGTCACAGCCTACCCCCCTTAAAGAGAATCTCGTCCCGAGATTCGACAACAAGATTAGAGCGATTCCTTCCAACAAGACAAGGGTTACAAAGGGAGGAAGACATATCCGCTTACACTTCATCGAGAATTTAGCTAGGACAAAAGATACGTGGTGCTCTCCCTACTGCCTCAACGCCGCTCGTGAGGAAGCGGGCGATGAATGTGTACATGAAAAACTAAGAGCAGACAGATTCCGCCTGCGATGCAGAGATACATCCCTACCAGTGTCCAGCGAAGTGACTCGAACACCTCCAAGAACTGAGCCAAGTATGGCAGCGCGGGCTTGAGTTCTTCTCCTGACCTACTTCCGAGCTTCTCCTCTACGTCGTCAATGAAGACGGAGGGACAGCTTGCTCGGCGAGGAACGGAGCAGACGGGAGAGATGGGCTAGTGGCCGGTTGGCCAAAAACTAGCCGGAGGGAGAACAAAGAGCGATGGTGACGTCGAGCTCGAAAGGAGGCGAGACTTGGTAATGGCGGTATCGACGGAGGGCTTCCTTGTTATGGTCGCAGCGGGGCCGCAACAGTCATCCAAAACCATCCGAGGTAGGGGCCGGTGGAGCGATCAGGTGGTGGCAACACGGGGCTCGACAATTGTCGGCCCGTGAGGTCCCGACGATGTGATTGTGGCCGCGGAAAAGAGATGGCAGAGTGACGTCACGGCGTCATACAGTCGTGGCACTGAAAAGGATGCGGTCCAACGATCTGAAGAACTGACCGTGATGGTGGGAATAACGAGAAGAGCTCAGGGTATCCGCCCTGTAGGCTCGAGATCGTAATGAGGAGAATTTAGCAAAAGATTCTACTGATCCTTGCTTTGCTTGTTTCTTGATTCCTAGAATTTGGAGGGTATGATTAACGGATCATGGATTGATAAGCGATGGGGGACTCTCATACCTTGACTTTTAGAGAACCTTGACTGCTCATGAAAACTCTACTACTACTTCTTCAACTTAGCTGGTTGATTTGATTTGATGCTAAGAGAACGTTGAGATTGGGCGGAAGGAGACCAAGTTGAAAAGTGATTACCAAAACAGATTTTTATGAATAGAAGGAAGGCTAGTAAACAATTATTTGCTAATTTGTTTACTAAGACTCCCGAAATTTCTTTTGGGAGCAACACGGAGGTGATTTATTGGTCAAAAAGTTCCCCATACTCGGTCGAGGTGGTTCATAAGAACAGTCTAGGAAGGTGAATTCATAGAGGGCATTTGCAAGGAATGGCTTACGAATGAAAGATAGGAAATGTATGGAAGACAAGTTAGTATGGGAATTTCAGAACAATCTTGCTCACATGTTAATTAGTTTGTGACCTTTGGTGATATCAATTCGTCACATTAACGGTGCAAAGGTTTTAAAAGTTGGGTGATGCACATGTTTATGAAGGCATGATGCACATGTTCATGCGGTATGGTGCTCATGATGCACGTTAGAATGACTCGGTTACCCACGAAATGAGTGACAACCCTAGAGTTGATGAGGAGTATATGTGTGGCGAGTCGCATTCTCACAACCAAGATACCTAGCGCGCTCCTAGTGGTAATCATATGGCTGCAGCGCACATTGTGCCCTAGGTTCCGTTGCGGCATCTTTGGTTATGGGACAACAACATCACCAATCATAAGAAGGATAGAGGAGGAATATTGAAATCTTCCATGCGTATGCATGTTAGTTCACCCAAGGTTCCCAAATGCACGTGCTATGCAAATGCATTCCCAAAAAGCTTGACTTTTTTTTTTGTTAATTCAAAATGTTGTGAGCAAGATCAAGAAGAATCAGTTCAAGATTGAAAGATCGAAGTAATCCAGACAAGGATATCAATACAAGGAATAGCTTAGTGTTTCAACAGGTATAAATACCAGGGGGTGGAAGGGATACATGTCGATGGAGATAACATGTTGACAGGAGAAGATTACAACTGAAGATTGAACTCTAAGATCAAGACATTACCCAACTGACATGGTAGAACAGAAAAAGTTCTTTTCTCATGCTGGGCAAAACTGGGGTAGTCATGTGTACAAAGGTACAATTGTATGTTAGAACTCGAAGCGAGCATACATACATAATGACATAAAGTTCTGGCAGTTGTGAACAAAAATTCATAACTTAAAAACCAGAGCTCCAAAAATTTCCAAATTTTTGTAGAAACTCAGCAAGGTTATGAGGCACATCTTTGGTACTCAACGGTGGATCTAGAAAGGTTAGGACAGTGCTCCAACTAAGCAAGGTTTCAGATTGGTTCCTGGAAAAACAGCACGACAGAGGTTCACTAAACTGAGCATAACTTGAGATATTCAAAAGCTATGACCGCGAATTTTTGCGAGCAGAAACTAGATTAGATATGGAGCAACTTTGGTAGAGATCACCTAGGCAATAAGATTCTTGAACAGGGTGCAAAATTCAAGCAAACAGCCCTATCAGATTCTTGGACAGCAACACATCTGCACACGAGAGGCTAAGCAAATGATCGCACACTAGCAAAATTCACCTTAGGGATCACATAAAACATACAGGGGTTCAGTTTTAAGTTTCCACAATTTTTAGCATGATGCAAGACGTCCTATTCGTCCTCACAAGGCAATCAAGCCAAAAATCGAAGTTAGTGCTGGTGTTTAGGTTTACCTTGCAGGGATACACTTCGGGGGCAGAGTTTGGCTTGTGACTTTGTGAGGGATGTTCAAGTTTGCTCATCAGTCAACACCTCTGGTTGAAAAACTAATCAGCAACTGTCCTCATCTTTTGTCAACTCTCTTTTGTACATTGTATCCCTTATCCACCTATGAAGCTTGTAGGAGGTGACTCATAAATTCTACCACTAACATAATTCTTTTTAGGGGTCTGCTAGCGCCCGGACGTCTGACGGGGGTATCTCCCGTCGGACGCATGCATCACCGTCTGTTGAAATCTGACAGCTACAGTGCATCATAATAAATATCCACTGTTCAGATCATACGTTTTATTGCAACATCCAAATACAATATCTACAACATTGAAATTTAATATTTGCAACATCAAAAAATATGTGGAAAAAATGTTGTTAGACATTACTTTGATGACAAGAAAAAACTCGCTGTAACATCCGATTAATGTTGCGTGAAACAATCAAATTCACATGAAACATCTCAATAAAAATGCAACATCCAGAGTAGACACATGCAACATATCTGTAGAACATATGCAACATTAAAACATCTAGATATACTTTTGCAACATTTGCATGCAACATTTGCAATGTCTTTTGGAAACATATGAAACATGTGGAACCTACGCTTGCAACATTCACCAAAAACCTAGTGAGGGGGGAGGAAAGCGTTGCTGGGTAGAGCAGCAAGAAGTGGAGTAGGTTGGGGAAAGGGCCCTCGCGACGACGAGGCACCTTGGCCAGCGGGAGGAGGGGGAAGGAGGAGGGCGCAGCCGACCATGGATGTGTCATCCTTGGAGCTTGCCCTTCCTTGCTCACCCGCCCTCCGGTCGCGGGAGAGCTCGCCCTCGAGCTCGCAGGAGCGGCAGCGCCCTCGGCGCGCTCGCCCGCCCACCCTCCGACCACGGGAGAGCCCGCCTTCCACCACACAGGAGCGGCGGTGCCCATGTCGTGCTCGCCCACCCTCCAGCAGTGGGGAGCCCTCTCTCACCACGGGGGAGCGTGCGCCCAGCTGGCCTGCCCCTCCGACGGCGCCTGGCGAGATTGGGCCGGAGTTCTTGCACGATGTGTAAGAAAGGGGGCACATGATGGTGAGATAGTGGGGTGGTGGCTGAGATGGAGATGAATGAGTGGTAGGTGGTGCGTCCGTGCTAGGGGAGGTGGTGCCTTTGCCACGGCCTCTACCTCTGCCGCCACCCCTCCCGCCTCTGCGACCGCCCCCTTGACTTTGCTGTGGAAGGCTGGGCGGGCTATTGTTTTGGTTTGCGGTATCGCTCTGGGGATTGCAGCTTTCTTGACCCACTTCCCCTTTTAAGCCAAAAACATTTCTGGGATTAGCGTGCGAGGCGTTTCTCGGATTGGACCAATCCCTTTCGTTGGACTGGTTAGCTTTGGTGGATTTCTTTTGCTGGACTGCTCCTCCATACACATTCTGAAGTCATTGTCTGATCGACAATACTTCTCAAATTCTTCGTACAAACGTTGAATTGTTTTCGGCCTTTTGCGCATGAGATGCGAGCGAAACTGTCCGGCTCTCAGACCCACTATTGCAGCATTGATGGCGACGACGTCCATTACGTTAGGCGCTTGGGCTCTGAGGTGAACGAATCTCCTGAAGAAATTTTGGAGATGCTCTTTTTCTTTCTGCTTGCACGAGAACAGATCGCTCTCTGTGAGCTCGGGACGTTGGAACCCTTGGAAATTCGAAAGGATGCGTTGCTTTAGGTCTTCCCAGTAGTATATCACTCCGGGGCTCAGGAGAGAGTACCATTGCGCTGCGGCTTCGTCGGCAGCGACGATGAACGACTTTGCGAGCAAAGAGTCGTCACCTCCAGCTGAGAGAATAGCAGCTTCGTAGCTCATTAGGAATTGTCTGGGGTCTGATTGGCCTGAGAACCTAGGAAGCGGCACCGATCTGTAAGACTGCGGCTATGGAGTGATTTGGATTTCCTGAGATAATGGCGATTTTGGGTCCCAAGATCTCGTGCGGATGGTACGAGTATCCTGATTCGATGGACCAGACTCGCAAGGGTTATGGAAAGGGTTACGACTGAAAGTGGTGCATGGAGGAGGTTGAGTGAACGGAATGTTACCCTCCGTGTGTGTGGAATGAATGGGCACAGAATATTCAGGCGAAGGCTGGTTAAAGTTTAGCGATTGCTTGGCTTTTATGAGGCGCAATTCTTCCTGTAATTTGGCGATTTCGGCCTTCTGCCTTTGGATTTCTTTGGCTGCGTCGGCCTCTTGTTGCACTGCCAAGAGTCGCTTTTTGGTTTTGGCCAGCTCATCGGGATCCTTTCGTAGTTTAGCCAGCTCGGCCTCGTATTCTGCTTTGGCCGTGGCTGCGGTAGCATCCTGGTTCGGCCTTGGTTGGTTAATGTTCGGGTCTGGAAGCTCCTCCCCCTGGGTGAGTAAGTTTGATGGGCTCAACTCTTCCTCAAGGGATGACGAAGCCCCCTTGCTTGAATTGGCTGTGGTCCTTTTCTTTCTTGTGGACATCTTGAGTTTCTTACTTGAGCCAAACACAAACGGTGGGCTCCAATTATTGTGCTATAGCGAAGCCTAGCACCAACAATGAAACGAAAAGCTCAAGTAGAAAACACGAAAGACAAGAAAGCAAACTCTCAACAGTGTAATTCTCAAAAGTCGATCCCCTTTACAAGTGCCGGTCGGCCTCCTTTTATAGGGAGACGAACAGACTTTTACATTTCGAGATTGACCTTGTGTAAAAAGAATCTAATTGGAATATGCTAGGCTATTCTTGGGAATTCTCCATTGGGTCTTCACGTAATCGGCGCTTTCCTGATTTCGCGCCGCACTTCACGGCGCTTTTTCCGGCATGTGCATGTGCGCCTGTCGAGTGAAGACCCCTTATTTGGAGACGCCCTTCGCCTAGCCAATCCTGGTGCCTGAAAACATACATCGGACAAAACAATGGAAAACGAGATGTTAGTATCGGCGAAACCCCAAGCGAAAATCAGACCATGATTCCTCCAAACTGAAGATTATCTCCCAGGGCTTCGTCTTAGGAATGCCGACGACGACAAGCCCTAGGCAAAACTAGGACCATTCTTAACGCTTGAATCTTTTGAACGACGAAGGGTAACTAGCGAAACCTGAAAGATTAAAAGGAAGGAAAGACTGAATAGTTTGGCGGGTTTCGCTACCACATAAAGGGTGTTTTTTGGATTGACTATGAATGTCCTGGTGACTCAAAATCGTTGACATTGTCAACCTCAATTCCAAATCCCCAACAGTCATCAACACCACTGGATTCATGAACTAACTGGCAACAATGCCCCTCCAGTCCAACTCTACTTTTTAATAAAAACACATATTTTAAAACTTTGTATAGCTTTGTTATGAAAGTGATTTTTTATATAGATGTCCAAATGGGCCGCCCGGCCCGGCCCTGGTCCGGGCCCGGGGTGGCCCGCTCAACTTCGTGTCGTGCCTAGCCCGGCCCTACGTCCCACCGTGCCGTGCTGGGGCAGCCCATGGGCTGCGACGACGGCCCAAGCCCGGGCCCGCGGGCTGGTTTCGTGCCGGGCTAGCCCGATATAGCCCGGCCCTACCGCGTGCACGGGCGGCCCAAAGCCCGCAGCACCTCTGTTCCCAGGCTCCCAGCGATCCAGTGGAGGAGAGGAGAGGAGAGGGGGAAGGGGTGTGGCGGCGCCACGCCGGCGGTGGAAAGGAGGGGAGGGGAGCGCAGGGCCGCAGGCCGCGATGTCGATTTGCAGCCTCCTCGCGCGGGGCAGCGCGGCGGCAGAGGGGAGGGCGAACGGCGGCACGTCGGCGCCCTGCAGGCTACGAGGTCGGAGAGGAGGGCGGCGGCTCCTCCGCGGACAGGGCGACAGCGGTCGCGTCGGCTCTTGCCGCGGGCAGAGTAGGGGCGGCGGCGACTCCTTCGCGCAGGGGCGGCGGTGGCTCCTCCGCGCAGGGGCGGACGGGCGGTGTCGGCGGGCAGTGGGGCTGGCGGCCTCCGCCTGGGCGCGCGTGCGACCCCCGATGAGCGGATCCATAGGGGAGGCGGCGGGCCGGCGGCTGCAGGACTAGGGGAGATGCCGAGTGGGGGGTGGGCGGCGACTGCAGAGGAGATGCCGAGACAACAGGGGAGAGGAAACAGTGAGGGAGGCGGCGCATGCATGCCAGGGAGCTAGGGTTTGGAGATTTTTTTTGGGCTGTTTATATATGGCAGCGGAGATTAACGGGCCACCACCGGGCCGGCCTGCTAAATTCGTGCCGGGCTGGGCGGCCTGCCGTGCTGGGGTGGCGGCCCGCGCCCGGCCCGAGGCACCGGGCCGGGCCAGCCCGAGCCCAAAGAATACCGTGCCGTGCCGGGTTCGGACCGGGCCAAAATGGCGTGCTTTCGTGCGGACTGCCGGGCTGCGGGCTTTTTGGACATCTATAATTTTTTACAACTTTGTTAATATGTTATATGGTGTTAGTGCTCCCCACCAATCCTTTATTTGTCAGCCCTAATCTAAAAACTGACGATCTCTTGTATAGCTTTGTTATGAAAGTGATTTTTTTAGATTTTTTACAACTTTGTTAATATGCGTATAGCTTTGTTATGAAAGTGATTGTCAGATGTTTACATCTGAACAGCCCACAGGGGGGTTAAGTCCGGTGGTTTATTTGTTCGGCGGGGAGATCGGGAGCTAAGAACGCGATGGTTATGCTAGCGTAGCACACGGAAATCACGACGAGACACAAGGGACAAGGCGATTTTATACTGGTTCGGGCCTCCGGAGAGTAAAACCCTACGTCCAGTTCTACATTGTATTGATTTGATCGTACCGAAGGTGGAGGTCTTCTGCGTGGTCCTCGGAAGGACGCCCTTGCCCGCCTTATATTGGGCGACGGACAAGGTCGGTGGACCGGAGTCCTAGTCGGTTACAACAGGGAAACCTATCTCTAGTCAATTACAATATGGAAGGCTTATCCGAGCTGCCTTAATCCGTCTGGACTGCCTTGGCTTGCACACCAAGCTATCTTCACGTCTTCGGGTCCACATGTCAGGTCGGGCAGGCCTACTGACAGGTTGACGGGTCTTCTGGTGGGCCGGACCCACTTGTCGGGGACGGCCGTGAGTCTGGTCGGTGGGGACCCAGGGGTACCCATGTCTCACAAGCCCCCGAGCGATGTGTAGGCGCAGTGACCTCGAGAGGGTCATGACGAAGTCTTGAAGCCATCGACAGGTCGAATAGCGTGCACGTCGGTCCAAAAAAAAAGAAATCAGTTTAGCAGCCGACCTGTTTGTAGTATCCCAAGCGTAGTGAGGTCGACCACCAACCTAAAAGAAGTAGCCTTCTAATAGGTTGAAGCGACGAAGAAAACAAGAGGGCGTCGAAGACACACTCGTAGAGTAGTCTCCGAGCATTGAAGCAGGCAGCATGGTTGGTTTGATGCTCAAGAAGAGAAGAAAACTGAGTCATGGTCGTGATCGAACGAAGTGTAGAGACACCTAAATCTCCCAGCATAGCTGCAAGGAGTCTGGCAGGGCCGACCTCAAGGAGACCTTGTAGGCATGCCGACCTCGAAGATGCCTCAAATCAATGTTGCCCAGTATCTGAGGATGCCCAGCAGGATCTTGAAACGAACATCGCATGAAGACGTCTTCTGTAGTGGTCGAAATGGTCAACGATGAAGCTGTAGAAAAATGTTGATCTTGAACGAATGGAGTGTAGAGACATCCAGATATCCTGCATAGCTGCAAAGAGTCTGGCAGAGCCACCCGAGGCATGCCGACCTCAAGAAGGTCTCAAATCAAAAGCGCCCAAGCACCCGGAGATACTTGGCAGGGCCATTAGGCACGCACCCCACAGGGAGGCCTTCATTCCTGACGTAAAATCCTGGGGAGGTCTTCCGAGCTGGCGAAAATGGCGACGGAGCCGGAGGAAGGTCTAGCGACCTGACGAAAACGAGGACGGAACCGGAGGAAGGTCTAGCGACGTGACGAAGGTGACGACGGAGCCGGAGGAAGGTCTAGCGACCTGACGAAGACGACGACGGAGCCGGAGGAAGGTCTAGAGACCTGGCGAAAATGACGACGGAGCCGGAGGAAGGTCTAGCGACCTGACGAGGACGACGACGGAGCCGGAGGGAGGTCTAGCGACCTGATGGAAGCGAAGATGGGGCCGGAGGGAGGTCTAGCGACCTGACGAGGACGACGACGGAGCCGCAGGGAGGTCTAGCGACCTGACGCCAGCGACGATGGAGACACCAGGAGGTCCGCCGACCTGAAGCAGGCGATGACAGAGCCGCAAGGAGGTCCGCCAACCTGAAGACGACGATGACGGAGACGCCGAGAGGTCCGCCGACCTCAATCCGACGACGGCGGAGCCACCAGGAAGGTTCGCCAAAGGCGACACCGGAGTTGGAGAGCTGGTCCTGTAAAATAAAATTAACACCAGGTCGGTGTATCAATCTGTCGAATATAAATATGATGAAAACTTAGCCTGAGCTAAACAAGTAGATGTTGAGTAATGCTAGCCGGAGCTGAACATTCTTGTGTTATGTTTCGTTTTAAAAAGGGCATTCCACTTATCGTGCCGGACACGCATTATACGGACTCGAAAGCTCTGAAGCTGCAAAGTGTTTCACCCCTCTACAATGCTCAGCAGGGAGCCTTAGATGTAGCCGACGCACGGGGTGGGGCCTAGGACCCAGGTTTTGCAACCACACAACATCGAATCTTCATAACGAGAGTCAAGCAGGTAAAGGAAGAACACACATAAAAGGGATATACCCCTCAGGTCTTGCGACCCTTAGATTGGCATGGCCAAGCCCCCGAGCGTGTCGAGGGGGAGGGGAACATATCACAAGATAAAAAAATTTTGAACCCTCAGGTCTGGCGACCTACGTGTTGGCATTGCCAAGCCCCCGAGCATGTCGAGGGGGAGGGGTCTGAAGAGCAGATAAAAGCATGTAGAGCAGGTCTACGAATTGAAGTCGTAAAATATTGAATTTAATTAAAACTGGCACTTAGCTTGTGTGTGGAGTCGAGGTCGGAAGATCGTTGTCGAGCTGGAGCGGTGCTGATTCGTTGAGGTAGCCGGCGACGCGACCTGGAGTCATGTCAACCTGTCGAGATACGCCGGAGAGGTCGGTGGTGTATGTGTTCATGCAGCAGGTCGCCGAGACGAGCTGGAGTGCTGGTAGCTTTGTTGATGTACGTGTAGAGAAGTACTCCCTGGTCTTCACGTATGCGTCACCAGAATTTGGGCAATCAACAAATTGATTTGTGATTTTTTTTACTCGAACGGAACACCAACTTGACTTTTGATTGGCGTAGCAGGACATGGCGCCCTAGCTACTGCAACGTCGTCGTCATCTGGCCAGAGCCAAATCTTTCCTGTTTAGCGGACATCTTGTACGTAGACGGAGTTGTGGTGGTCACGTGCACGTGCTGGACACGGAGAACACACGCGGACACTCAGGCCCACCGCCAATCTTGACTTTAGCATGTCAACATGCATGCGGATTGCTCCATGGGTTGCCCGTAGCGGGACACGGCGGACGTCTGGCAGCAATGCGCATCGGAGGCAGACTCCGAGCTACAGATGGTTGTCGTCGACGCAGATGGATCTCGTCGGGTGGGTGAGTGGACACCAAAAAATTTCTGGCGCACCGTCCGTAGAACGAAGACGTCGACCTCGCGATTAGATCGGAGGGTGGCGGCGAGCAGGTCGCTGCGGAGGTATCCTTCGTGTCATCGCCAAAGATGATCGCCGGAGCGAACTGTCATCACGCTGCACGAAGAGCTTCCGATCGTCCCTACCTGGCGCGCCAACTGTCAGAGGTTTAGATCTGAACAGCCCACAGGGGGTTAATCCCGGTGGTTTATTTGTTCGGCGGGGAGATCGTGAGCTAAGAACGCGATGGTTATGCTAGCGTAGCACACGGAAATCACGACGAGACGCAAGGGACAAGGCGATTTTATACTGATTCGGGCCTCCGGAGAGTAAAATCCTACGTCCAGTTCTTCATTGTATTGATTTGATCGTAGCGAAGGTGGAGGTCGTCTGCGTGGTCCTCGGAAGGACACCCTTGCCCGCCTTATATTGGGTGACGGACAAGGTTGGTGGACCGGAGTCCTAGTCGGTTACAACAGGGAAACCTATCTCTAGTCAACTACAATATGGAAGGTTTATCCGAGCTGCCTTAATCCGTCTGGACTGCCTTGGCTTGCACACCAAGCTGTCTTCACGTCTTCGGGTCGACATGTCAGGTCGGGCAGACCTACTGACAGGTCGGCGGATCTTCTGGTGGGCCGGACCCACTTGTCGGGGACGGCCGTGAGCCTGGTCGGTGGGGACCCAGGGGTACCCATGTCTCACGGTGATTTTTTACAACTTTGTTAATATGTTATATGGTGTTATTTCAGTGCTCCCCACCAATCCTTTATTTGTCATGCCCTAATCTAAAGGCTGACGATCTCTTACTCTCTTCTAACTCATAGTTTTCGACTGAATCTCTTACTCTTACTCTCCTCTAAGAGCAAGTATTATGGGCCGGCGAAGAGAGTCCACGTCAGAAAAAAAGCCTTGCTGGCAGAAAGAGAAACGGAGAGAGAGACGGAGCGGGCGCTTCCCTCTTCGCCCGCTTCACGCCGGCGTATGAGCATGCATGCAATTTCTATTGGTTAAGGCTGCTGCAGTACCTACTGCTCACTGGCGCATGCGCTGTGCCCCCCGATGTTGTTGTCTGCTGCTGCATTAAATGGCCTCCACGCTGGCGTTTATTTCGCCCGCAGCGAGCGAAACCATAAACCATGCTCTAACTCATACTAGTTACTGACTCAATCTCTTGCTAACGAATCCTGGCCAAATCCGCGGGCGGTTAGTGGGTCCATGCCGCCCATTAGCCTGCGAATCGTCGGATCGGCTCAGCTCGCGAAGCGTCACAAACCCGCATGTGTCGTTCCGCTCTCCGCCTGCCATGCCTCCTCCACCTCCAGCCTGGTTGCCGCTCTCCGCTAACCGCTGCTTGGACCCGCGGCGCGCCCCTCCGCTTTCAGCAACGGCCTCCTCCACCGGAGCTTTTGGCTCACCGGATCGACAGTCGCGCCGTGTCACGACTCACGAGACGTTCCTGAGCACCGCATTGCCGCGCCCCCGCTCGCCGTTCGTCTTCCGTTTCTCGGGGAGGGAGGGGCTTTCCCCAGATTCTTCTGACACGACACACGAGCGCCCCAAGAACACAAGCCTTGCACAATGACACGTGGGTCCATTTTGTGTCGTTGTCGTGTGGGTTATGGTGCGCTTAGGGAGGGCCCAGGTATCTTGCAATCCTGGAACACCCACGACGGGTCGGCGGCTTTCTACACATGCATTACATGGCGGGGCTCCTATTTCCCTTCCGGAAGATGGATAAGGAAGTTATCTTCCAGCCTAATAGCGGCCCAACAACTTCATCTTCTTCTTCCCGGCTGCACACCACCCCCGCCGCCTCCACCACCAGCCCCGGCCGGCGGCTCCCCGCCGCCGCGCCGCCCGCCCGTGACCCACCGCCGCCCTTCCTAACCCGAAGGCTTCTCGCGCCCCCGCCACCGGTCACCTGCCCACCGGCCATCCCGCCCTGCCCGGTAGCGTCGCCTCACCTCTGTCGCCGGCCGAACCGCGACCGTCGCCGGTCCTCCGGCACCCCGACCCCCTCCCTTCTCTAGGTTCGCTGGACACTGTAACCCTCGGAAACCCGGAACCCTAACCCTAACACCACCGCCACCGGCGGACGCGACCACCACCCAGGCCGGCGGCGCTACCGCGCCACCGAGCCAACAGCCGGCCCTCACAGGCCAATCTTTCTCGAGTGGAGGAGTAAGAGCTGAGGGAAGAAGATGAACCACGTCTGTTGGATTTTGGTCCTGCACGAATCTTAAAGTGGAAGATCGAACGGAAAAAAATCTTCCGGAAGATATATAGGATCTCCGTTAACATGGCTGGACGACTTTCGGCCCAAATGAAAGAGCCCATGTACCAAAGCACGTACTTTCGGGACGGCACAATGCAACATATTTTTGTAGTTTGAAGCTGAAGTTTTTAACAAATTGAGATCCGGATAAAAGAGAGGGTGGGTGGGCGGGAGGGGGGGGGGCAGAGTTGATTGATTGGTCTGGCACCAGCAACTAACCACCCGTCAAACCGCCGATTAAGCCAGTGTTGTCATCAGCACCTCTGGATCCTTGAGCTAACTAGCAACGGTGCCCCTCCTGTCAACTTTTTTTAAAATTTCTTTGTTGATATATTATTATAAGAAATTTATAAAATCCGACAGATGCAATCCCAATATATTATATATTCATCAAAGGCTGTTGTGTGTAAAAATGGGGGAATAAAATGACTCTTCGCCTCATATATGTTCCTTTTTTTATGTTGGGCAAACATAATTAAGCTTTATTGATAACATGTTTGTCTACTTGATAACATGGCTCAACCTCACAACTGTCGCATGTGTAGCCTAAGCTCGTTGGAGGGCTGTCAGGTTGATGTTATTTCAGTGCTCCCCTCCAATCTGTGCTCAATTATTTGGCATGTCCTAATTAATGTGTGTTCCTTCTCCTCGAAGCCTCCTCCCTTCCGCTCGGGCCCCTCCCTTCCTCCCAATCGCTAGATCCTGTAGTAATCTACCTTCTACTAGTAGTTTTTTCTTCCTTTAGTGCCTATATGACTTTAGCCCACTGTGGTAAGTGCTACTTGGGTGATGTCACCGCCATCGTCGTCATCACCGTCCTTTTCGGCTTCCTCGCCGCCACCGACATAGTCACTCAGGTAAGAATAAATTCGGCCCCTCATCCCCCCGTCCCCCTCCTCCGCGGTCTGGATCTTCCATCTCCTCGCCCCACCCCACCAGATCTGGGCTGCATCGATTTGCCTCCTCCACTCTCTATCCCCGCCTTCACCTCCGCCACCAAGCAGCGCTGCATCGATCTGCATCAAGTCCCCTTCAGCTCCTCCGTCATCCGGCTCTGGGGACGGCGGTCTTCTACCCGCCAGCGACTACTACAACAACATCTTCGGTTTGCCGCCGATATCTCACGCCATGACGCCGCCCTCAACCACCTCAAGTCTATGCTCGGCGAGGTTCTTCCGCACCGGCCCCATGCGTCTGTGACGTCTATGGAGGGCCCCGCAACACTATATCAAAATATATATACTGATAATACCATTTAGAAGTATGACATAAATATTTTTAATGGATCATGTAGATAGAAAGATAATCCAACAACTCCTATCCCAATTTTATTCATCGTCAAAGGCTGTTGTGTAATTTGTATACAATGAAAGAAAAGACCCCTTGCCTCGTATTTCATCTACATACCGAGATGCCCGACGACCTGAAAAAACAGAGCGTTCGTCCACCTCACCGCAGTATATATGCGCAGGTGTCGTCGTTGCAGGCCAGCTTGCCATACGTGTCAAGCAGAGATGCAGGCTGTTGCCAACTCTTGCCGCTTCACCCACTCTTTGATTCGTCCGATCCTAGACGTACGTGTCCATCGTGGACTCGTACGTGGCGTGACGCCGGCCATCACAAGGAACGGCATACGTGTACTCAGCGCTCCTGCTGCTGCGGTGCTGCCTGCCTGCCTGCCTCTACACTCTCCTTCAGTCCTTGCGTCGTTGACTCGTTGTAGCCGCGCTCAGGTAGCTACTACCGCGTGCCACACACTGATCGGCACAGCATGAGACATGCCCAGCCTAGCCGCCCGTCCGGCGGTGGCGTCAACGACGACGGCGCCCGCAGGGAGGGGTCGACGGCGGACACGGAGACGGTTACGGTGGGGCAGGCTCTGCAGGCGGTGGCGCTAAGCCCGGCGGGAGCCAGGCCGGTGGACCGCGTCGACGCTTCGGCGATACAGGCCGTGGAGAAGAGCGCCACGGGGCTGGGCCGCGCCGTCCCCGGCGGCATCGCCGCCGCGGCGCACCAGGCCGCGGAGACGAACGAAGGTGAAGCTGCGGCCGGTGCGCGCGGTGCCGCCGGTGGCGGTGGCGTGGAGCGGAAGGTGACGCTCAGGGACGTGCTGGGCGACGCCGTGGCCGTGATGGCGCCGACGGGAAGCAACAGGGTGGCCACGTGGGTGGACGCCGAGAGGGTCGCCGCGGCTACCGGCGGGAGCAGCGCGGGGAGTGGAGGAGGGATGGGCGAGGTCGCCGACGCGGTGGCGGCGGCGGCGCAGATCAACGATGGGTCGACGCTCTAGCGCTAGTGTAGCTGTGCGTGTGCGATGCGAAGTTGCGAAGCTGCTACTGCTAGCACCTGTGTGGACTAAAAATAAACAGTTTACTGTACTAGCTAGTGAAATCAATGTAAACACGAAGCAATTACGCTAGGTGCATTGGTTGTTTGCTGATGGCCATTAATTAAAATGTTTCAACATTTTTCACAACTATTTTTTGTTAATATTTTTCAAAATGTTGAAACGTTTTTCAACTTGTTGGACAACATTTAAAAAAACCAACATCTTCTCCACCTCCGGCCGACGGCAAGCGGGGCGCAAGGCGCGGCAGACGGTCGTATGGCGGCGCGCACGGCACAAGGGCGCGGCGGCCAGCCACACGATAGCGCGCGGCGAGACGCAGGGGCCGCGGGCACGACGACGGGCATGGGCGCAGAAGGCCGGCCGCGGGCGCGCGGTGGCGGCGAGCGCGGAGCCCTCAGCGGTGGCGGCGGCGGCTGGGCACGAGGGGCGGCGGCGCAGGTATAGGGGGGAGGAAGAGGGGTGAGGCTAGTTAGCAGTGAGATTCGAGAACTGTGGTTGGTTGCACGAATCTCAGACAGAAGTTCATTTGGAAAAAAATCTTTCGGAAGATATATAGGATTTCCCGCGTGGCCAGCCATCCTGAATTTCTCGTGTTAGTCTAGTCAGGCCAAACAAAGAAGAAAGGAAAAGCTATATGTCACCCAAGCAATTTTTAACTTCTCCTCACACGAATTTTGTGATCGTTGGATCTGCAATCTGCGGCTAGATGAGCTATCGCTGCCTCCCATTTGTATCTGTGTTTGACATGCTAGCCCCATCTTTTAGTAGTTATCCCTTCTTCTTCCTCATTTCATCGTTTCTGCCTCACCTTCATTTCTCACTCCCCTTTCTCGTTGGGCACTCTGGAGTCTGGAACCCGACGATGAGAGGTGATTCTAGGGTTTCGGCCGTTGTGGTGAGTCCCCTCCACCTCCCCCCTCCCCCTTGTCACCACTGCAACAGAGGTGACGCAGGAGGAAGAAGGCGCTATCCAGAAGTGAGGACGCAAACCTATGACAGGTGGGCCCTGCATGGCCGAGTAGCTAAGGTTTAAGTTATGCCCGGTGGGCGAAGACATGTATGATTATTCTGAAACTCTGAACTCGAACCTTGAGGCCATGGCAAAGCCGTCGTTCCTCATTGAGATCCAAACTATCGTCTACTGAATATCCTGTCTCGCTTACGCTCCCGTGTGGATCTCTGCAGTTGTAGCCTAGGGTGATTACAGTGGTATCAGAGACAATCTATCCTTGGCCCGCATCTGTTGCCATTCTGTGGATTTTGGTGTGAAGGGTTCGTCATTCGAGTGAGTATTTCGATTCGAGTTCTTTGGGAAGGATTTGGTGAGCGCGACTCGTCGTGGCCATCCCTACCCTTGAGCTTGTTCAGAACCTGCTCCTCGTCTCGTCGTTTCCTTCTCCAGTACACCATTCCCAGATCGCGTTCCTTCTCGGCGTGTTTTTCTTCCCCGCCGCGCTTCCACAGCCAGGCTTCCGAATCTTGTCCGATTGGCGTAGTGTGTTGAGGTTGTGGCTTACCCACTTAAAATTCCTTGATTCACCCGGATTCGGCTAGCAATACCCCAATTCTCCCCAAATCGTACAGCACTTCGATCCGTGGCTAGGGTTGCAGAGCAGGTCTCTGTGTAAAATTCCGGACGCCAAAGGTCAAATTTTCAGCTGTGGAGGCGAAGGCGGACAGTGCTCTTTGGTCAGGGTTGCAGAGCATGTCTCTGTGTAAAATTCCGTAGCCAAATCCGCACTACAGGAGTCGAGTTGTAGTTCAGCACGCCCACACCGGGTGTGCCGAGCTGAAGGTTGGTAACGGTGGCGAAGGAGAGAGGCGACACGATTGCAAATTCATCACAGCAGATCATCATTACGCGTAATAGGCGCCGCACCACCGCGGTGAGGCAACCGTCGGCACAAACTCAGCTGGTGCTGGACGAATTGGAGCTCATGGACGCCATCAATGATGAGCGCTGGGACAAGTTGAACCAGAGTATTGACCTGCTATTCGCCAAGTTTTCCGAACGGGAAAACAACCAGGTACAAATGAAAGCCCAACTAGACTTAAATTCTGAAGTCATTGACGAAGGTACCAGAGAAAAGGTCACTATGGCAAAGCAGCTAGCTGAGAATGGCCGTGCTATAGCACAGTTGCGATTAGACAAGGCTAAGGAAAATACAATTGATGTGGATAAACCCTCAAACACTTTTCCTTCCCCACAAAACAGAGAAGCATCAGGTTATAGAGACCAGAGTCATAGGCCTTTTGGTTTCTCCAGTAACATTCACACAGTTGGAGACATGGATGGTGGTACATCAGGTGGTGGCAAACCTAACTATCACATCCCCAAGATGCCCTTCCCCAAGTTTGATGGTACAAACCCCAGAATTTGGATTGATAAAGCCGTCAACTACTTTACCATTTACAACATCCCAAGAGTTTTATGGATTACTGCTTCGACAGTAGCTTTTGATGACAATGCCTCTAAATGGCTCCAGGTGTATAAATTGCAGAATGATCTGGGTACTTGGGAATAGTTCATTGCAGCAGTCAAAGACCATTTTGGTACTTATGACTACAAGAAAGCCATGAATGTCATGATGCAGTTGAAACAAAAGGGTTATGTGGAAGATTTCTATCAAGAATTCCTAGATGCCAAATATCAATTGCATATGCACAATACTGCATTGGATGAGACTTTCTTTGTTCAGCATTTTGTCAGAGGGTTGAAAGAGGACATCAAATCTGTAGTCCAAGCTCAAGATCCTGCCAAGTTAGAAAGAACTGTGCATTTAGCTTCTCTACAGGAGGATATATTGGCCAGGAACAAGTACAGAGGCACCAAACCAAGTTTTGCTGGGAAGAACTTTCAACATACACCCAGGCACACCAAACAAACCCAAGGGGACAATGAATTGTGATAAGCCAGACAAGCTAGAGACTACAAGAAGGCAAACAATTTATGTTATTACTGCAGTGAACCTTGTAGCCCAGCACACCTTGATGTTTGCAAAAAAAGGCCCAAAAAGCAGATGCTTACAGAAGAGCTCAAGATGGACCTTACAGATGATCTATTGTTACAGCTGGAGCAGGAAGATGCTTTTGCAGAAGAGTTGTATCACCTATCACTCAATGCCATGTCCAGCAGTCCAAGTGAAGATACTATAAGGCTCAGAGCTCTTGTCAAGAATCAAGTCATGCTAACATTAGTGGATTCTGGAAGCTCAGACAGTTTTGTTTCCTCAGCATTTGTCAACAGATTGGGTCTTCCTACACTACCAGCACCTCCAGCAAAGGTCAGAGTTGCTGATGGCTCTGTTCTTCTGAGTACAACTAGGGTGCCTCAGTTGACTTGGTGGATTCAAGTTTATACTTTCCAAACTGACATGAGAGTGATTGATCTCAATGTCTATGATGCAATTTTAGGGTATGACTGGCTTAAACCCCAAAGTCCAATGAATTGTCACTGGACAGACAAAACCATCGAGTTTACTGACCAGGGCAAGTCAATCAAACTACAAGGAGTAATTACACCAGCAAAAGTAGCTCTCAAAGAAATACCAGCTGAACAAGTACTCAAATGTGCAACAGGGAATGATATTTGGGCCTATGTTATTGTGCAGAGAGTGGACCCAGAGGAACACAAGAAAGTGAAGGCAGGAGTGGCAAAGTTGTTGCAGGAATTCAAAGATGTCTTTGTCACAAATAACAAGTTACCACCACACAGATCTTATGATCATCATATTCCTCTATTGCCCAATTCAGTACCGGTGAATTCCAAGCCATACAGATACTCACCCCACCACAAAGATGAAATTGAGAAGCAAGTGCAAGAGTTGCTAGAAGCTGGTTTGATAACCCCAGTACAAGTCCATTTGCTTCACCTATTTTGCTAGTTCAGAATAAGGATGGAACATGGAGATTCTGTGTTGATTACAGAAAACTCAACACACTGACCATCAAGAATAGGTTCCCTATATATACCTATAGTGGATGAAATATTGGATGAATTAGCTGGAGCAACAGTTTTCACAACACTGAATATGAAAGCAGGATATCACCAGGTGAGGATGCTGCCAGCTGATGAGTACAAAACAGCATTTAAAACTCACCATGGGCACTACCAGTTCAAAGTGATGCCATTTGGGCTCACTAATGCACCTGCCACTTTTCAATGTCTCATGAACAATATTCTCAAGCCTTACCTCAGAAAATTTGCTATGGTTTTCTTGAATGACATCCTTATATATAGCAAAGATTTCCAATCCCACATCTCCCATATTAGAGCAGTGTTGTCTTTACTTAGGGACCATCAGTTTTATCTGAAGCTGTCCAAATGTTCATTTGCTCAAGAAGAGTTAAAGTATTTAGGTCACATCATTTCAGCTTATGGAGTAGCCACAGATCCTGCTAAAACAGCAGATATGCAGAAATGGCCCACACCTACATCAACAACTGAATTGAGGGGTTTTCTTGACCTCACTGGTTATTATAGGAAATTTGTCCAACATTATGGGATTATAGCAAAGCCTTTGACAAATCTCCTCAAGAAGAAACAGTTTCTTTGGGATGCAACAACACAACAGGCATTTGAACAGTTGAAACTGGCCATGACTCAAACTCCTGTCCTTGCTTTACCTAACTTTGCACATCAGTTCACTCTGGAAACTGATGCTTGTGACACAGGAATTGGTGCAGTGCTGATGCAGCAAGGGAAACATGTGGCTTATCTCAGTAAAGCTCTATCCAAGCAACACCAACAGTTGTCCATTTATGAAAAAGAATTTCTGGCATTGATTATGGTAGTTGAGAAATGGAGATCATACTTGCAGAAGGGGGAATTCATTATTCAAACTAATCACAAGATCCTGGCATATTTGGGAGATCAACACCTCCAATCTGATATGCAGAAAAAGGCCATGACAAGGCTAATGAGCCTGCAGTTCAAAATTTTATACAAGCCAGAGAAACAGAACTTAGCTGCTGATGCTCTTTCTAGGGTTGGCCATCTAATGAATATTCCTCAAGTCTCAGAAATTAAACCAATGTGGATACAAGAGGTCATGAATACTTATGTTACTGATGCTTATGCTCAGAGGTTACTCCAACAGCTAGCAATCTCTAGCCCAAATGAGGAGGGATACACTCTACACCAGGGTGTCATTAGAAAGAATAGTCAGATCTGGGTGGGAAACAATTCAGCACTCAGAACTAAACTGTTAGCAGCTTACCATGCTTTAGTAATTGGGGGTCACTCGGGAATTCAGGGCACTTATACCAGGATCAAGAAGCATTTTTTCTGGAAAGGGCTCAAACAAGACACAGAGAATTTTGTCAAATAGTGTCAGGTATGTCAACAAGCAAAACATGAGCACAACCACCCAGATGGACTCTTAGAGCCTCTCCCAGTTCCTCAAGGTGCCTGGCAGGATATAACCATGGACTTTATTGAAGGTCTACCAAAGTCTGAATCTTATGATACTGTCTTAGTGGTGGTTGATCAGTTTTCTAAGTATGCCCACTTTATACCTCTCCATCATCCTTTTACAGCCCAAACAGTGGCTCACGTAGTTTTTGACAATATTGTTAAGTTGCATGGCTTACCAAAGACCATAGTGTCTGACAGAGATAAAATCTTTACTGGACACTTTTGGACTGCTTTGCTGAAACGCATGGGGATTACCCTCAATTTGAGCACTGCTTACCACCCTCAGACAGATGGTCAAAGTGAAAGGGTTAACCAATGCTTGGAAATGTTCCTTCGTTGCTCAGTATACCAAACTCCCAAGAAATGGAAGAAATAGTTAGCACAAGCAGAGTTATTGTACAATTCTTCTTTTCACTCCTCTCTGAAATGCTCACCTTTCAAGCTCTGTATGGATATGAACCCAATCTGCTGGCCATACCAACTGAACCAACCACATCTAATGAAGAGGCACAAACTTGGGCACAAGAAAGAGCAGCATACCATGACATCCTTAGGGAGAACTTGTTAGCTGCCCAAAACAAGTTCAAGATGAAAGCTGATAACCAAAGAACAGATAGGGATTTTCAGATTGGGGATCAAGTACTGCTGAAGCTGCAGCCATATACACAACAATCAGTAGCCAGCAGGCCTTTTCCAAAGCTAGCATTGAAGTATTTTGGTCCATACACTGTCTTACAGAGGTTGGGCAAGGCTGCTTACAAACTGGAACTTCCAGCAGATGCCAAGATCCATCCGGTGTTTCATGTATCGCAATTATATCCATTCACACCAGATTACACACCGGTGTATGATGCATTAATGAAGCTATTGGACCTGGATAAAGAGGGAGTTGAGCCAGAGGCAATCCCGGAACATCGATTGGTGAAGAAAGGCAACAACGCCACGGTGCAGCTGCGTATCAAGTGGACAAATCTCCCAGCCGACGCAACAACTTGGGAGGATGCGGATGTGTTGAAGACCAGATTTCCGACGGCACTTGCTTGGGGTCAAGCAAGCTCTTAGGGGGGAACCTGTCACCACTGCAACAGAGGTGACACAGGAGGAAGAAGGTGCTATCCAGAAGTGAAGACGTAAACCTATGATAGGTGGGCCCTGCGTGGCTATGAATGACAAGTGGGCCCGGCGTGACCGAGTAGCTAAGGTTTAAGTTATGCCCGGTGGGCGAAGACATGTATGATTATTCTGAAACTCTGAACTCAAACCTTGAGGCCATGGCGAAGCCGCCGTTCCTCGTTGAGATCCAAACTATCATCTACTGAATATCCTGTCTCGCTTACGCTCCCGTGTGGATCTCTATGGTTGTAGCCTAGGGTGATTACACCCCTCCTCCTCCTCCTCCTCCTCCTCCCGTCGAGGAGGCAACTCTTTCTAGGGTTTCAGCGAGCCAGCAACATGGTGAGTTCCTTCCATCAGCGATGGAGACACGTTGAGCTCATTGATCTGCGCTAGATTTCATTCTATTGGATTGGATTTGGTTTTTGTTTGATTTGGTGACCACTGATTTGCCTTTTCCGTCTCATTCCCCACTCCTATTTACACTGTATCGTTTGGTTTCTACGATTTTCTCGTTTGACTTTGGGTATGTCATTGGGGGTTGCTCGTTTGATTTTATCCATGTATTTCCGTAGTCTTTTGAGTCCAACAGGTTGGCCGGGTATGTGATTGAGGGTAGGGTTGTCAGTTTGTTTGATTGATTTGTCCACTTCAGTTGCGCATTTCGATCCAACAGTTTGGGTATGTGATTTGAGGGTTACCTATGATTGATCTGTCTATGTTATATATTTTTTCTACTAGTCTATTTTTGTGTAGGATCTTTTGATTTAGGTAACCAATTTCTGTTCATTTTTTTTGGTGTGTGCTTGCATTGATCTCCTCGGCCTACAAGGTTAGATGGTTGGTTGATTTACTGATGCATTCCTCCACCTCGTCCTATTATTTTAGCTCATGTCTAGCATATGTCCGCATTTATTTTTTTTAATAAAGCCTGTGGTGTTAAGTCACATTTGTGTACAGTAAAGGATTATTTGTTCACAGTTGCATCTCAGATGGTGAAAGAGTCAAATCTTGTCATTTATTTGGTATTTGCATTTGTGTGGTTCACTAATTACCCAAACTATTTGCAATTTGATAGATCATAGAAATAGTTTCAACATTTGATATTTGCAAATTTGTCGTTCCCATCTATAGGGATTTATTTTGAACCGAAGATATCTGTATTGGATAGGGTGTAAAGAAAATATGAACATTTATCATTAGCATCTTGAGCGTTTCAGTTCCGACCTAACTGATCCCAAGATATCTATAGGGATTTATTTTTGGACCGAACCTATCTGTAATTTGATAGGGTGTAAAAAAATATGAACATTTATCATAAACATCTTCAGTGTATCAGTTCCGACCTAACTGATCCCAAGTTATCTTAATTTGTTAGGGCATTGGAATAATCTGAACATTTATCATTTGAATCTGCAGGGTTTCACTTCGCACCCAAACTACTTGTTGTCTGGGAACCTTAGAGAAAAATCTGATTATTTATTGGGAAAAGCTAAACGGCAGCTAAATGTTTCATGTTGTCTTAGCACCCGAATTCGTAATGCCCCATTGCTGCTGTTATTCCCTATTCGTACCTCTGATCCGGCTGCTCAGTCTGGTGCTCTAGCGTTCTTTTTTTATATACTTTAAAATTTGACCCCCACATGACAGCAACTTGTCATGTCTTGAATTGATTTTTGTTGTGAACAAATACATGATTTTTTGGAAGGTGCTACAATCAGTTTATTTTTATTGGTCAATCATTCTGATACTAGTAAAATCCATTTTATCCTAATTACATTTGCTAATAATTAATTTGACAGTTCAAAATTCGGCGTAAAATGCATGTTGCATGGTGCCATGCCCTTGTGACTCTTCTTCAATGGAGCTACTATCTGATCATGATATGATTAGTGATACAAACAACCCCATCTTCTCTCTCTCTCTCTTTTCCAATCCACATACACCCAAGCTGAACTTAAATATGCCCTCTAGTTAGTGATTCACCCCATTTTGTAGTTTGCTTTTTAGGCTCTGGCCTTAGTGTATTATATGTCGGCCTCATATGCGCCTTCTGATTAGAAGGTTGATTTATTTTTGTTCAGTTATGTAACTATGTTTTTTTGCCAGCCATTAATCCCCTATTTTTTATAGATTGCTTACTGGGTTTACATACTTGTTTATAATGGATTATTGGTGCATTTATCTTTTGGGGCTGCAAAATGTTACTGGTTGTTTTGGATGCATGGTATTATTTTTATCTTGCCTGCACATTAGTTACTGCTTTTGGTCTTTGACTCTTTGTTATTCTAGTCTATTGATTTCGTGTGGTTGATTGCATCATGGAAGTTGCAAGTAATTAACTATGCCATATGATTAGCACAAGATCACCCAATTCATGCTCTTAATAATGCTTTGGGACTTTTTTGGTTTCTGTATGTTAAATGAAAATAGCAGTTATGTAGGCACTTGTTGTACAAGCCATCAACTCTATTTGAAAATTTATAGTCTAAGCACTTGTTGTATAAAGAAATAATTTCTTATGCTTCATGGTTTTTTAATACTGTTACAGTTTATATATACAGTATTACAATGTTTAACACATTGTCATTTAGTACGAAACGAGGTGTAAATCGGGATTCTTCCATATATACATATGCTTAATGGTTTTCTTTTCTTTTTTAGACATCTCATCTATCTTGGTGTTAGATTTAAGGATCCCTTTCCATAACTGTCATTTACCCTATGCATCACTATCATATTTGCCTGGCTATATTTTACATTTCATAATTGTTAGGTTTGTATCTGGACACCATATGTTGAAAATGGGTTAACATTATCAAATTTTCCATGCAAGCCTTAAATCTAACCCAGTTCATAAATTCTATTTTGATATTTATATGAACTAGTCAAATCTAACCGTGTAGGATTCTGCCAATTAGAAGGGAAGGGAGGTGAGATATGATCATTTTTTTTGTTTTCTGAATGGTCTGCTATGAGGAATATGTTGAATCTGTTAGTAATTGGTTATTTTTTAGCGCTGCTAGCTGCTTAGGAATGTATCATTGTCTTTTTACATATAATAGCTCAAGGCTTGTCAGGTTAAGTGATGTTCAGACTAAATTAGAGCAACATTTTTTAACAATAATAGGATAGGAATTCTGATGGGTCTAGAGGTGTTTGGACTGCTTTTACTATGCAATGGTTGTATTTTTTTCACGGGCCTATAGGTTTCTATTGATTGATATATATTTTTGGTTTTCTGAACGATCTTCTATGATGAATACGTCAAATTTGTTATTAATTGATATTTTTCAGTGCTGCTAGCTTCTTAGGAGTGTACCATTGTATCTTTAAATATAATAGCTCAAGGCTTGTTAGGTTACATAATGTTCAGAGCAACATTTTTGAATCATAACGTGATAAGAATTCTGATGGGAAGAGGTGTTTGGACTGCTTTACTACGCAATGGCTAATTGCTGTATTATTTTGTCTGGCTAGGGTTTCTATTTGATGATAGTTAAGCTGGTGTAGCTGGGACTCATGTTTCATTATTATGTGCCATAAGATTCGCCTGTATGTAGGGCTTGGTTAGATTTTAATTTTTAACACTCAATGTGTCGTTTCCTAGTTTGTTTAGGACCATTTGACAATGTGTCATCCTCTCTAATTCTCTTTGATTTTGACTTGGTAATTTAGAGATTCCATTTGTTAACTTTCTATTGGCAGGTAACTGTGTGATAGATTCCATGATATGATGATGGGTGTGCTAGATTTTGTAATCTTACTTTTGTTTCTTTTGTGTGGATGCTTTTGCTTTTTTAGCTAGATGTTTATTTTTGTCATCTATGACATTGGAAAATTATTACTTTCAGGTTCTTAACAAGGATGAAACATGCCTACTCTACAGTCTAGTTTTTGGTGAAGGTGCAAATGATGCGACATCTGTTGTGCTCTTCAATGCAATAGAAAACCTTGATATTTGTCATTTTGCTGCTCTTGTTCTGTTTAATTTCATTGGGAAGTTTCCCTATCTGTTCTTCACCAGCACACTACTTTGAGTAGTTGTAAGTAATCTCAAGCTACTGTTGAATTGTGTCTTTTAGTAATCTCATACTTCCAGAGTAACACTAGATCAGGCAACCCCAAGCAATCTACCCTGATGATTTGAGCATGCTTCTTTTGACTCACTGGCAGTATTCTTTCGTGGCAGACTGGCTTGCTTAACGCATACGTTATCAAGAAACTTTGCTTTGCAAGGTCTGTACAGAGCTCTCTGGTTCTTTCGGGTAGTTTATTGTGCTTTTCAGGTGTTGCATATTCTGAATAATATTGGTTCTTTCGGATAGTTTATTGTGCTTTCAGGTGCTGCATATTATGAATATTATATTTAATCTATAGAAACTTTGTTTGGCTTCGACGTGTTTGCGTTTACGCTATCTCATCCTCGTGTGTTGATCCCAAAATGTGTTAGGCTCCCCATGTATCCTTATATGATATTATGGTATAATGTCACTCATTTGTTCATACTGCATCTGTACCTGACAGGTTTCTTTGCATAGTTGTTGCCCAAAAGTGATTCACGATATTCTACAACCCATACACTCATTTATTTTTATTAGGTGTGAATGTTTTAGGAAAAACTATTTGTAAATTAACTTTGCTTTGTGCATTCTGACACTTATTACATAATTCCACTTTGTCTCCCCATGGTGCCATCTTATTCTGTTACATTTTTTGATATGTGGCAGATCTCGGTACAATTCATTTTTTGAACCATATTTCCACTTTGTCTATATGGTATGTTGCCCCTTCCTTGAATATACCCTGATAATGTCACTGCCATTTCGGTGTTTTTTACTGTAAATGAAACAAATACTAGCAGCATCTTTTCTATTTGGATATAGGATTTAGTTGAATTTACAGTTATATGGGCGCCGTCATTTCAATTAATCCATACTATAATGAAAATAAAATCCTAGGGGATTCCACATTTTTTGTTGTGTATAGGACCCCTCGCTTGAATTTGCTATGATATATCATTGTCATTTTTTTATTGAAGTTGTAATCACACAAAGACCATAGTTAGTTTGATTTATGCATCATGTTTTATCATTTTGAAGAAATATGCCCTTTACATAATTTTGAAATGGTGACATTTGGATATGAGGTTTTCAAATTTTTTTACGTTTTGAATCCATAGAACTATTTTGAATTAGTGTGCATATTTGTTTAGATTTTGACTTTGATGCACTGTCATTTGTCTTAATGTTGTTGTGCACTAGCTTCAGTTATTGACCATTATGAATCAATAACTTTTGGAACCAGTGCATATATTATATTAATTTTTTGGGAAAAGCTAACAGTTATTCGAGCATTGTGTGACACTCCATCAATCGATTTTGGAGCCGTCCAATTTAGCTATGAGTTATTTTTGACCCTTCAATGGTTAGGTTAGCTGCCAAGTACGGTGGAGTTTTTTTTCTTCTTCATTACTGTTTCTGGCAGCCAGCAAATGTCCGGATGGGAAGAGCTGCATCTTGAAGTTGCTAGTCATTTGGTACTCCTCTCTTTGGTTCCAGTCAGGTGAGGCAATTCCCTGACTTTTGATTCTTTTTTTTTGTTTTTGATTGTTTGTATCTGTATCTTGTTCATTCGAATCTGTGGCTTGTGGGGGTTGGGATCCGTAGAGTCAGCTAATGACCCAATCAAATGTACAATAGTGGATGCACAAATAATTCAGTTTTTTTCCTAAGGAATGAAGGTTAGAATTTTAATTTGGGGTCCAAATAAAAATTTACATCTTCTGTTCATCACTGCAACTCTAAGTTTTAGTTCTTACTTTCTGTGCTTTCTAGAATTACTTGGTTCATTGCGTAGTAACTTATGAAACTTTTAATTGTAAGCTTCTTGTGACATTACATAATCTGAGTTAGTTCCCTAGTCTTCAATTTTTTTAATCTGAACTTTAACCTGTGTGGATGTATTCCTTAGAGAAAAGATGATGTATATTCCTTAGAGAAAAGATGAGAGTAGTTTGCAATTTTTTGCAATACTGGGCATCTTGGAAGGTTAACCTGCTTGCCTTAGCAAAAAATCTTTGTGAGTTGTTGAATCTTGTTTTATCTTGAACTTAGTCTTCATTTTTTTCTTATCTTGAACCTTACTTGTGTTGTTGTATCATTCTCCTAGGTTTGACGTGTCTGAACCTTACTTGAATCTGTCATTTGAGGGTTTGTGTTTCTGCTTCTTTATTTGATATTGGGGGGTTTCCGTCACATCCTAGAATTTTATGCTACCATGCATTGCCTATAGAATAATTTGTTTATTTGAATTTGGTATTTGGGTCATCTGTCAAATCTTCCATTTGGGATTTTCTGTGTTCTTACATTTAATTTGGTATTTTTGGTAATCTGTTAAATATGTCATTTGGGGCTTTTCTGTCATGACACTGAACTTGTGACGTATTGCAACTATTTTTTTCTGAGTTTGGAAACATGTTTGATGACCTTGAACTTGTGCTTCTCTTTTTTGCGCTTTTGTGTGACTGATAGTTTTCCCCTTAGCTGTCTCATCATGAGAGACATCCATTCCTATGCTATCAAAGCCCGGGATGGATGTCTCCCATGCTTCCATGGCTGATGTGAAATCTCCTTTTTCACCAAATCATGCGACGTTTGCCTATCATGAGTTATCTCTTACGCTTCAAGTTCAAGGTCAAATTATGAAAGCAAACTATTTGAGGCAAATCTTTTTTTTTCCAGATCAAATTGTGTTTTTTGTGTGTTTCTTCTTTTGCGAGGCAAATACTAAATTTTGTTATGATCTAATTAAGGTACTAAAATGTTCACAATTTCTTCGGACAATTTTTGCCATTTGTTTATTTTTTTCATTTGGGCCATTTTTGGATCATATGCTTAATCTTTTGTTTGCATTTTCTTATTTGAATTTGGTATTTGGATAATTTGTGTAGTCTGTCATTTCTGGGTTTCTACCACATCGCAGAATATCATGGTAACATGCATTGTATATATAATAATTTGTTTATTTGAATTTGGTATTTGGGTAATCTGTGTAATCTGTCATTTGGGGGTTTCTGCCACATCGCACAATGTCATGGTAACATGCATTGTATATAGAATATTTTGTTCATTTGAATTTGGTATTTGGGTCATCTGTCAAATCCGTTATTTGGGGGTTTCCATCACATCACAGAATATCATGGTAACATGCATTGTATATAGAATAATTTATTTATTTGAATTTGGTATTTGAATATCTAGCATTTGAAGTTTATTTGTATAATTTTCCATTTTAGCTATTTGGATCATATGCTTTAACCTTTTTTTGCTTGAAAATCTGGATGTCCTTTGAATTTGGCATTTGATTTTGGTATTTTGGATTTGTATAATTTGTCATTTGAGCTATTTTTGGTTCGTCTGTCACTTGCAAGAAAAATCTGGCATATAGTTTAGTGTAGCTATGTGTTAGTGTGTACCAAATTTCTAATCAACATAGTTTTACCAGATCTTATATAGTTACTGCTAAATGTCCTTCACTTTTCAACCAAGGATGTAATTGATTTTGTTTTGGGAATTAATTCTTGGTCACTATGTTAAATCTGCTCCTGCTAATTGACTGAACACGCATCACTCTGTTAGCTGGAAGCCAACATAGATTTAGTTAGTACACTTATAACTTTGTATTATTACTCTAAAGTGGTTGATGTAATATTTTTGCACAGCACGTGTAAATTTTTTATCACATCTATGTAAATTTTCAGAGATGCATATTAAGATCTGAAAATGAGTTTGTATTTGTCCTCTCTGAAATCTGTGTGATCGCATGTTGAAAATCACACAATTTTTTGATTCTATGATGATCTGTGTGATTTGTCTGATGAAGGCCACACAGATTTGGCTTCTGTTGTTATCTGTGATAATTTGTGTGATCTGATTTTTCAGAATATATCTGTTATTTGGCTTTTTCGGAAATCTATGTGAGTGATGCCTCAAAATCACACAGACCTATGGGCCAAAAAAAATCGTGTGATTCCTGGCCTCAAATCACACATGTGACAGGGGCCCTTAGATCACACGGGTGATGGGTAGACAGACCCAAGAAGAAACGTGTCCGATGCTGGCCGGGATCTAGCAGGCCGGGTTTTTTTCCCACACTTTTTGGGCATTATATTATTACCTCACGGATGGGTTTGTACACCTCGCTTTATCTTTTCTCATTCACAAAATAGTTCCACATTGAAAATGTTCATCAGGCTCAGTCTCCGTAAATAGGATTCGCGATAGCCCACAGGCTTGCCACGTCCAATGGCGTGGGCCTATAACACAGCCATTAGGGGGCAAGGAGTTGGCAAATTGCTTTGATCACACGAGGTAGCGGTGCGATTTGCCGTTGGGGATGTAGGTCTTGAAACGTGTTTCAGGCCTAATGGGCCGCGAGATGCCGGGTTTGTGATCGGCCCCGGCTCCTTTTGTTTTTCATTAATATATAAATATGGCTCCGTTCAGTTTGCTTCTACTACATTATGTTTCCATCACAACAAGCAAACCAGCTAAAGATATGTCAAATAGAGCCATCTGAAGATATGTTAAACGGAATCATAATCTTTATAAAAAAAAGAGTGGCATATTGCAACATCTGCCCAGCAAGGAGATAGGGAAAATCAAACAACAAAGTCATAATTGAAGGTAGGCAGGGGCGGAGCTAGAGCAAAACTGTTGGGGGGTGCGACACTTCATTAAAAACCTTTTCTAGATGGTTTTTGTGCTGATTTAGCTAGCTATGGGTGTGTTACATTCAATCGAGGGGGTGCGTAAAGGGTTAAAAACCGTTGACAATCAATAAATTTCGTTTTTGGTGTGGGTACGGCCGCACCCACAAGGAGCAACACAGCTCCGCCCCTGAAGGTAGGGCCCCGCGATGCCGAGTTTGTGATCGGCCCCGCCAAACAGAGCCATAATCTTTATAAAGAAAAGAGTGGCATATTGCAACGTCTGCCCTGCAAGGATATCGCGAAAATCAAACAACAAAGTCAAGAACTGAAGAGAGAGACAGAAACATATAAAAATTTGCAGGTAGTATGTTTCTATCACAACAAGCAAATCAGCTAAAGATCTGCCAAACGGAGCCATAATCTTTATAAAAAACAGTGGCATATTGCAACGTCTGCCCGCAAGGAGATAGGGAAAATCAAACAACAAAGTCAAGAACTAAGGAGAGATATAGAAACAGTAGTTCGAGAAAGGAACCACCAGCCCACTACTTAGTCTAGGACTCAGCTCGTTTCTGCCAAAGCTGTGGGGATCGTGAGAGCCCTGTGACGAACCGCCCCCCGTGACCGGGCGCTATGAACCAGTCATTAATATAATCTTTATACAAAAGAGTGGCATATTGCAGCGTGTGCCATGCAAGGAGATCGAGAAAATCAAACAACAAAGTCATTGAGGTGCGAGGAGAGGGAGTTCTCGCATCGGCCTTAGGTGGAGATAGGATGTGGAGACAGGGCCCTGGGGTACCAGGTGTTCCCGATTGTGGTTGAGAGATTTGGGATTGGTGGGATATGGAGATTTTAATCTTTATGCTTTGCTGCTCCTGCTGCATAGGAACCTGAGGCTGTCCCTTGTCTACTTTTTATACCTTTAGCATTAGGCCACTTAAAACTTGCATACGGATGGTGACGTGAACCTAAACCTATCCCATTCCTTGGGGATAGCTTGTGAGTGTGCAGGATTGGACTTGGAGCGAAAGTCCATTGGTGAAGAAATCTATGAAGGAAGGGTTGCGTTGCTTCGCTCAAGGATGTATGTGGTGAAGATCGATGATGAAGACTTGAAGTCCTAGCTACCGCTACTCAAGATTTCCATATGTCGTTTAGCCCAAGAGGCTTGTACTAAATTCATATATCGAGTTGTTTTGATGAAAATATGTTATTTTGTACTCTGATTTCGTTGTATGGAAATGATATTATACTATAATGAGTTATGTACATGATAGCTACTGATCCAGGGACTATCACAAGGATACACGAAGTCGGGTTTTCCTCACTGAAAACTCGGGTCTCGAGTGGTCTCGAGTGGACGTGAACGCCCCCACCACTTTAGTCCCGGTTGGTATTACCAACCGGGAATAAAGGCTTCACGTCCATACTCCATAGATTAGAACACAGTAATTATTGATGCAGACATCCATCCGAGACTAAAGAGGAGACTTTAGTCTCAGGTGAGAACACCACCTGAAACAAATGGAATTCACCCACCATCGGCCCCTGTCTTCCCCCTCTCTTTTATCTCTATCTCTTTTCTCTCCTCCACCCATTCTTTCTTCTCTCCTCTCTCAGCCTGTTCATTTGGCTGGTGTTTGGTGGCTGGTGCTGATTTGTTCTGAGAGAAAAGTATTGAGAGAAAAGTACTGGTGGCTAGTTGCTGGTAGCTGGTTTGTTCTGAGAGAAAAGTACTACTAGATGGTGGCTGATAAGCCAGACGAACAAGGTGTCTGTTCTTTCTTATCTCCTTATCTCTCTTCACTCCATGCGCCGGCGGTCTAGACGGCGCACGGCGTGACCTGCTCGGAGCGTCAAGGGACGACACTGGCGGGTGCCTGCTCCAGCCAGCCTGCACGGGGCACAACTGTTTGCTTCGGCCAGCGCGAGGCGCCTGCTCGGCCAGGGGCGGAGGTTAGGGCGCAGCGGTGGTCCGGCAGGCCTGCACGGGTGCGCGACGCGACGGCCAGGCCTGCCTGCGCAGGGCGTGGCCGCCTGCTCCGACCAGCGCGGGGCGCGGCAACGGCCAGGGACTGAGGTCGGGGTGCGAGCGGCCCGCCGACCAGGGGCAGCGTGTGGCCGGTTTGACGGCCGGAGCAGCAAGGCGCGGCCGGCTTGCCTGATCAGGAGCTCGGAGCGCACGGTCGTGAGTTCTTGCATTTGTTGATTTTTGTATCTAATTTTGTTGCTACCGTTGTGTTATGAATCTTTTGTGTGAATGAAATCGAACTCTTATTTTGTAAATCTTGTATGAATGATTTGTATGAACTAGATATAACTTACGGTGGAAGAACTTTTTATGATTCTTGATGTGGGCAAATTGAGTTGGTGTTCGATTAAAAGAGACTTCTTTTTTTCTCTCCGCGTTAGTTCCTGTTGAACTTTAAGTTCCTATAATCCTTTCCAACCGGGATAATGATGGTTTCTTACCCGTGATCGTTTCAGCCAGCTCTACCGGTATGCTCATTCATTTACGCAAAGCATGTTTCTGTGCGCGAGGGAGGGTCTGCAAAGAGAAAAAAAAAACACTTCAAAGGCGCATGATCATCAAGCCGGGGCATCAGCTTCGCAGGTGTCGTGCAGACCTGCAAGAGTGGCAAACCTTTGCCGCTCTTCGGCACACGCGTCGTTGTAGCCTTTCTAGGCGTCCCGACGTGTCACCGCAAGACGTACGTGAACGCTGCAGCAGCGACCCATCACCCATGCATACGCCGACACCAACCAGTACGAAGAATTTATATGTGTAGCCTAGCCGGCCACTGCCTGCGCAGGAGGCCCTTGCCTTGCTTAGCATTGCACACTCCAACTCCTTGCTTTTTGGCTAACGTTCGAGACTTCTTCCGAGTCCACAGATCGGCAGCATGAGCCAGGCCCAGCCCGTCCGCACCGGCGACGTGTACCCAGCGTCCGCCGACCGCCGCGAGGCCCGCCGCGAGCGGGACAAGGTCGTCGGGCAAGGCCACCAGCAGGAACAGCGCGCGGGCGGTGGCGCCATGCGGGTCTCCGAGACTGACCTCTCCCCGCCGGCAGGCGCATGGTCACCACCAGCGCCGGCGGCCAGGTACGTTGCGTTACTGTACAAGCGCCGCCGCACGTTCCAAGATCGTTCGTTCGTTAATAGCGTTTGGCCCATGGAACCAACCGCCACTCTCTCTCTCTTTCTCTTTCTGCAGGTGATGGCGCAGTTCACCGTGCCAGTGCCGGGCCAGAACGTCGCGGAGGCCACGGACGCGGTCACGGTCGGCGAGGCCCTCCAGGCGGCGGCGCAGACGTCGGCGGGCGACAGGCCGGTGGGGCTCGCCGACGCGGCGGCGGTGCAGGCGGCTGAGATGCGCGCGACGGGGCTGGGCGGGAACGTCCCCGGCGGCGTGGCCGCCGCCGCGCAGCAGGCCGCGGAGGCCAACATGATGATGAGGGCGGGGCGGGAGGGCAGCAGCAGCAGGGTGGTGCGGGTCAGGGACGTCCTTGGCGACGCCGCGGCGGTGCTGCCCGCCGACAAGGTGGCCACGAGAGAGGACGCCGAGAAGGTGGCGTCGGCCGCCGCGCGCAACGAAAGGAAGAGGGCAGGCGCCGCCGCCGGGGCCGGGAGGAAGGGTGACGTCGTCGAGGCGGTGGCGGCGGCCGCGGACATGAACGAGGGCCGGATGAAGTAATCACGTCTTACCTCTGTAATGTTGTCAGTTCGTCTGTCACGATAGGTCGCTGCCCCTGCTAAGCTAGCCTACCCAGCAGTACAGTGTGTTTGTTCAATAAAATCGAGAAGCATCATCTATACGACTATACTCAGACCCAGAAGAAGAAAAAAAAGCTTAGCCATGCAGATCTCCTGCTGATCGCTCACTTATCGTCGGGAGTTCCAAAAAAAAGATAAAAACAGATGGCCCATGCAGGTCTCGAACCTGCGACCTTCGCGTTATTAGCACGACGCTCTAACCAACTGAGCTAATAGGCCTATTTGATATTCATGCTTCCAAAATAATACATATTTCTTTTATTTAACCTATATCGCAGAGGAAATGACGATGTGGCAGTCGTGTGGCCGCTGCCGATTCAGAAATCAAAACCTTCTGCCGTCTACAACCGCTGTGTGAACGTGATGAACAGCCCTCCGAAAATCATCGACTGTGGCCTTTGGCCGTACGGGAGCGGGAGGGCAGCACCAGTTGATCGAGTCAGCAAACAAAAGACAGGCTCCAGCCTGCTGCCCTGCCGAGTGCCGATGACCGAGAGCCACGAGTGAGTAACATCTGAGTCGTGACGGGACGTGTCCCGATTTATTTGCACCGTGTCGCTCTAGCATCTGGAATCGAATTTGCCGGCCCGGTCGGCCTTTTCAGGTCCATCCGGACAGCCTCTCTTTTTTTTTTCTATCCTAATTTCGCAGCTATTCCGTGTCACGCGTCACACATTACACGGCATGTAGGAACGATTGTTTTGTACCGCACGGAAAACTCGTCGCGCGCTACGCCGCCACAAGAAAGGACGCGTTGGGTCCTCCATCGCCAGGTCCGGTGGCGCGGACCTGTTACCCTAGCCACGAGGGGGTAAAGGACTTGGTCGGGGAGGGACAGCCTCTCTTTCATGTTCACACAATACATGCATACTCCGTATAGCATACCGTGTGCCGCATAGCTAGTGTCCTGAACTAGTTGTGCAAGCCGAACCGTTGGGTCGATAGGCGGGGCATGTAACTAATGAAGTGCCCGGCCGGAACCCCAATTCGTTAAGAAGCGATTGAGAGGTAATCATGATTGATGCTGCATTTCCCCGGCAAACTCCTTTTTTAAGACCTTCCATCACACAAATTTCAGAATCATTGGATCTAGAATGGATGGCCCAGATGAACCTTCTTACTCATCCTATCCTCTTCTTCCCTCCCCACCTTCTTTCTTCATCCTATCCTCTTTTTCCCACACGCCCGCCGGCCACCACGCGACGCCAGGCACCCTGACCCCACTGGCGAAGGCAGGCTAGGGTTCGGCAGCCCCACTCGACCTTGGCCAAAATGTCGTCATTCGCGCCCCTGCCGCCCCGTAACCTCGTCGGAGTTCGCTAGAGTTCACAAGGGTGGACGTGAAGATGGAGGTGAGAGAGAAAAAATTGGACGAGGAGGAGCTCCTTCCCTCACACAAATTTCAGAACCATTGGATCTAGAATGGATGGCCCAGATGAACCTTCTTTCTCCATCCTATCCTCTTCTTCCCTCCCCCACCTTCTTTCTTCATCCTATCCTCTTCTTCCCTCCCCCAATCCCCACCCATAAGCAAACGCACATAGTCTCTCACACGCCCGCCGGCCACCACGCGACGCCAGGCGCCCTGACCCCACTGGCGAAGGCAGGCTAGGGTTCGGCAGCCCCACTCGACCTTGGCCGAAATGTCGTCATTCGCGCCCCTGCCGCCCCGTAACCTCGTCGGAGTTCGCTAGAGTTCACAAGGGTGGACGTGAAGATGGAGGTGAGAGAGAAAAAAATTGGACGAGGAGGAGCTCCTTCCCTCACACAAATTTCAGAACCATTGGATCTAGAATTTATGGCCCAGATGAACCTTCTTTCTCCATCCAATCCTCTTCTTCCCTCCCCCCACCTTCTTTCTTCATCCTATCCTCTTCTTCCCTCCCCCAATCCCCACCAATAAGCAAACGCACATAGTCTCTCACACGCCCGCCGGCCACCACGCGACGCCAGGCGCCCTGACCCCACTGGCGAAGGCAGGCTAGGTGCTGACGGATAAAACTCGTATCCACCTACGATCCGCAAGTGTACGGACCTACACCTTTTTCACCACGGGGATTCTCTAGGTTCTTATCAATCCGCGGAGCAAGGGGATTACAAGCGTTTGATCTAGCACTACTAACTAACTTACCCAAACCCTAATCTATGGTTAAACTAGAGAACTACTACGCTACACTAAAGAGGGAGATTAAACTCACAAGATATATAAAAGACACTTGCCCAAGGGTCTACGATACTTGAACATGCAACCGCTTAAGATAAGAAAAACCGATCTAATCTACCGGGGGTTGTGACCACGGTTTCGCCCTTTCCCTCCCCCCGTACTGTCACTATGCGGAGGTATTCATGACTAGACCTATGATGATCATGGCGTATTGAAGGGTTCTAAGGGAGAAGTGAGATCTATACTCCCAACATGGCATGGTAGCTAACCTTAAACAAGAAAGCATCTTCAACACTAGATGATACATTGAAAACCAAACAAAGTTGCGATTACATCTCAAGATCGTTTACAACCCATGGACAAATGAGAAGATTACCCCCATCAAGGTGCTAGGCATAGCACAGTTGATCATGGTGACGCTTCCGACTGTGTCTTCCTTCTCCTCCGGGGGTGTCTTGGCAGGGCCTCGACGTCCTCCTCCACTTGTGGTTGCTTCCTTCGAGTAGAGCGATCCTTCTCGTGAATGATCTCTCTCCTCTTCTTCCTCTCTAGCTTGTGGACGGCCTCTCGGGCGAATGGCTCTCTCCCTGCGAATGGCGGTGCCTCCACGTACTTAGGGTTGCATCATCTTCACGCTCAAGAAATGGGGGGCCGAACCGACACAGGAATGGGCCAGGCCGGCCGGCCTGGGCCGACCGGCCCAGGCCCATCCTAGCCCGGTTCGGTCGCCCCTTCGCTCCCGTGGGTCCTCTTGACATTTTGCACTTTGCCCCCTCCAATTGCACCATTTTGACGATGTCATCCTCGCGTCCAAGATGGAGGGTCTTCTCGCATGAAGTTCGGTCTTTTACGCTTCAATCCTCGGGGATGTTCCTTTGTAACACTTCGGTCCTTGCCACCTTTGGGAGTGATTTCATCATGCTCTCGAACACGAACGGGACTCCTCATTTGCTCCTTTGAACTTGTTGTGACTCTGTCCTTTATGTCCATGTTTTCCTGCAAAAACATAGCACTTCCAAATGCACATACAAAGATGAACTTGTTATATCATTAGTGTGTCTAGTGGCGGGTTAGTTTCATAATCAAGTCCAACCCAAAGTGTAATGAACATGTTTGGTGTACCAAAATACACCGTCAACATCTCCCCCACGCTTAGATCTTGCTCGTCCTCGAGCAACTACTCGTAAAAGAACTTTTGTCCAAGGTGTTGAAAATGTGCTCCGCTAATTCTTCCTTCACAAGTTAGTCAATCCTTTATCTTTAATATAATAAACATGGAGCATTGATCATCATACATAAACATGGCCGTTTAGAATTTTTACCAAATCGAGATTTACCCCACAACTCATACCTTTTACTCGAGGTCCTCAATTCCAGCCATGCTTACTTCTTTGCTTCCATTGGAGGGTTTTCATGATTTTTCGAAAAAATAAAATTCCTGCAACAAGTATTAGACAAAAACCTTTCTCCAAGTTCTCACTTGTCACTCATATGAAGTGGTTATCCTAAACAATTCATAAACTCTCACCTCCCATAAGTCTCTCATATATCATGCATAGTGGAGCTATAGGTATGGTTAGTGTGATCAACACAAGTATTGTCAAGCTAAGAAATTCCTCTAATGGTTGTTTACCTTTCAAAGCCAATGATCATGAGAATTAAACCATGATGTGGGGATATCAAGGATGAGAAGATATAGAATGGTGGACATGTGCAAGGGCAAAAGAAAATAAGACTACGAGGCACAGATGATGTCCTCGTTGTCGGATTGCACATGGTTGGAAAAAGAATGGAAGTTTCGTCTCTTAACAACAACGTGGCATCCTTCCTTACACTTTATTTAACCTTTACTTGATTCATCCCTCTTCATATCTTTCTTGCCTTTCCTCTTTCTTTCTTTCTTTCTTTTTCTTTTCTTTTCTTCTCTTTTTCTTTTCTTTCTTTCTCTTTTTTTTTCTTTTCCATACACATATTTTTTTTCTTTACTTCTCTCTCTTTTGACATCTTTACCTCTCTTTCAAAGCTCTTTACTCATCTCTTCTTGCATAAACACAATCTGAATTTAAAATAAAAACCGTGCTAGAGACGAGACGAAACTTCAAACATGGGTTGTGTTCAACGAATACGATGCACAAAAGAGATATTATGGTTTGGGTATGGAATTCGGCGATGTACGGGACTTTCGATGTGAGAGTCTCGTTACCGAATACATGACGAGGCTAGCAATAAAAGATATATATAAGGACATGATCATTGCTCGAAATTAAAACTTCCAAGAGAGAAGGATCCTAGCCCAACTCATTATGCTAACCGCACTTATGGTGGAGCGAATATTAAGTCGGCTTTGTATAGGATTTTTCTTAGTCTCTCAACTTGGAAAAAGAGAATTTGCTAACCTTTATTATAAGGGTTTTTCATATAATTTTCAGAATTAAACTCCTCCAACATTAGCATCAAACTTAGCACAATCGAAACGAACTTCTAGATCAAAGCATGATGCGGGTACTCTTAAAGGTAAAAACTCCACTAAGCACCACGGTAAACGTTTCAAACCAATCGTTCATGCTTATATATCAAAAATTAAAGACAAACGTACAAGTAAAGAGAGAAAAGCATTGCAAGAGACAAAAATATTTAAAGGACACTTTTTATTTGATTTTCTTGACTTGAACACTAAATTAACACACTGAAAACTTTGAAAAATTAAAAAGCACACCTAAAAATTTAAGACTCTCAAACTCTCGCAAAATCTAAACCAAACCGAATTAAACTTACTAAGGCAAAAGGATCTAGCTAGCTAGCTCTCCCCCACGCTAAAACCATACGACGTCCTCGTCGTACCTTACAAAAATCCTAAGGGGGGAAACCCTAATTCCTAGTGGAACTTTCCACAGCTCTTGCACCACCTTTTCTTCATGTTGCCTACCATCCCAAACAACTTCCTCACGTTCCGATTAAGGAACTTGTAGTCATCATCGACTACTCATTCCAAATCCTCCATTCTTTGCCTCATCACCTCCATAGCCTGGAAACACTCCTCGACCGATGCGTAGAGATCCGAGATGGAGTGATGGCAAGCCGCACAACATAACGGATGCATCCCGAATGGGTCGTCATCGCCGGGGTCGTCGCCGTTGCCGCCGTTGTCGGGATCTCCGCCGCCGTTTGGACCTTCGGGAGTCTTCTCTTTAGGCACCTCCTCCCAATAGAAGAGGTCGTTATCGTCCCTTCCGGCGGCTGCCCACGAGCTTGGGCTGCGGTCGTCGGAGTAGTCACTCCCCCCGTAGTCTTTCGGCTCAGGCGACACCTCCTTGTAGTCTTTCCTCTTCATGCCTCGGAGTCGCTCCGATCTACGGACGGGAGTAGAGACCCTCTCCTCCTTGACGTGGTGGCGAGATGTGATTGGCCCGGTCGGGACACGCCCTCCGCAACAGATGCGGGCGGTCCTCTTGATCTCCATTGATGGCTTGAGCTCGCATCGCTTTGCCTCCTCCGGCTTCAAAGGCTTCTCGGCGCCTAGCTTGATCTCCACGCTCCTTGGGGACGTCATGGCTGCTGCTTGGGTGCAAAAGGATGTGAATTGGGATGGATTCCCGAGCTCCAATCTCGTCCCTTTAAATAGTCCAAAAAGGAATGCCCTAGAACCCATTTTTTCCTTTTCTTGACTAACCTAAAATTCTCTGACCAAACAAGGAAGTCGAAGACGCGCGTCCCAGAGGAAAACGGGGGCGAACCGCCACCCAGGGCCCCCGGGCCGGCCGGCCTGCCCTGTTTCGCAGGCCGGTTCGGTCCGGTTTTTCGCGTGCCCCACTATTTTTTAATTGCTAGCCCATGTGAAAAAGTTGGCCTGGTAAAACTTCGCGAGAAACTCTAAAAAATAAAAGAAGAGCTATTTACAAAATGCTCACCTTGTTTTACATCCTAGGCTTGACGTTCGGTCTCATCCTCCATGATGAAAATATCAATATGGTGAAGGGGCACAACGTCGGGTTCGAAATAAACCTTAAGCTGTTGACCATTCACCATGAATTGATCACCTTTCATATCCATGATGGTAACCGCTCCATTGGAGAGCACCGAATGAACAATGTAAGGTCCATCCCACTTGCTTTGCAATTTCCCCTTTCCGAAAGTTTTGAACCTCGAATTATAGAGGAGGACCTTATCTCCTTCTTTAAACTCTTTCTTCTTTAATCTTTTGTCGTACCATCTTTTGATTCTCTCCTTGTATATGCTTGCGTTCTCATAAGCCTTCAACCTCATCTCCTCTAGCTCGCTTATTTGGATTCTCTGTTTTACTATCGCGGTGTCTAGATCGAGGTTCATCTCTTTTATAGCCCAATAGGCCTTGTGTTCTAGCTCAACCGGAAGGTGACAAGCTTTGCCATAAACAAATTGATACGGGGTCATACCTATCGGTGTCTTGAACGCCGTTCGATATGCCCACAAAGCTCCATCCAACTTCTTTGACCAATCCTTGCCTCCCTTCTCTATAGTCTTGTTAAGGATGCTCTTTAGTTACCTATTCGATGTTTCCACTTGTCCGTTGGTTTGTGGGTGATAAGCCGTAGAGACTCTATATTCAATTCCCAACTTAGACAAGCACTTTTTAAAGTTCTTCTCGGTGAAGTGAGTTCATCCATCGCTTATCAAAATTCTCGGAGTACCGAAGCGAGGGAAAATCACACTCTTAATCATCGCGATGGATTCCTCCGTGGAAGCTTTACGACATGGAATGGCCTCTACCCACTTGGATACATAATCAACCATAACTAGGATGTGCTCAAATCCATGTGAGTTTTTGAAAGGCCCCATGAAGTCAATTCCCCAAACATTGAATAAATCAATTTGTAGATTATAATTCAAGGGCATGGCATTCTTTTGAGAGATGTTTCCGGTTCTTTGTCATTCGGGGCATGATGCAACATATCTTTTAGTATCTTCATGCATCTCCGGCCAAAAGAATCCGCTGGACCACACTTTTGCTTGAGTCCGAAAATGGCTATAGTGTCCACCGTACTCAGCCGAATGACACTTTCTCAAAATTTCTTGCCTCTCTTCTCTTGGTACACATCTTCTCATAACTCCATCATTCCCAAGTTTGAAGAGGTAAGGCGAATCCCAAAAATATTTCCGGCTTTCGGAGATTATCCTCCTTTGAGTGTTTTTATCTAAGTGATCAAGGGGCATTCTCCAAATTGCTCGAATGATATCGATCATCCAAGTATCTTTGTCGAGTATTCGGTAGAGGTGGTCATATCTCATCTTGTCCTCTATGGGCTCTTTGTCATCTTGTCCACGGTTCATCCTAGACAAGTGATCGGCCACAACATTTTCCACCCCCTTTTTATCACGAATTTTAACGTCGAACTCTTGGAGAAGAAGGATCCAACGAATTAATCTTGGTTTAGTGTCCTTCTTAGCCAAAAGATACTTGATGGCCACGTGATCGGTGTAAACAATGACTTTCGAGTTCATGGTGTAAGATCTGAATTTTTCAAAAGCAAACACCACCGCTAGCAACTCTTTTTCCGTAGTGGCATAATTTAATTGTGCCTCACTAAGAGTTCTACTAGCGTAGTATACGGCGTGAACTCGGCCTTCCTTTCTTTGACCTAGAACCGCACCTACGGCATAGTCACTTGCATCGCACATGATCTCAAAAGGTTGGCTCCAATCCAGAGGTTGAATGATAGGAGCACTTACTAAAGCATTTTTCAAGGTCCGAAATGCCGCTAAGCACTTCTCATCAAAGTCAAAAGCCACATCCTTTTGAAGAAGATGTGTTAAAGGCTTAGTGATCTTTGAGAAGTCCTTAATAAATCTTCTATAGAATCCGGCATGGCCTAGAAAGCTCCTCAAAGATTTAACATCCGTTGGAGGTGGGAGTTGCTCAACCGTCTCCACTTTAGCTTTGTCCACTTCAATTCCTTTCTCGGATATAACGTGTCCGAGCACTATGCCTTGCTTTACCATGAAGTGGCACTTCTCCCAATTTAGCACTAGATCGACCTCCGCACACCTCGTGAGAACCTTGTCTAAGTTTGCCAAGCAATCCACAAATGTTTTCCCATAAACAGAAAAATCAGCCATGAACACCTCAACAATTTCCTCGATGAATTCCGAGAATACTGCCATCATGCAACGTTGAAAAGAGGCCGGAGCGTTGCATAAACCGAAGGGCATCCTTCTATATGCAAACGTTCCATAAGGGCAAGTAAACGTTGTCTTGTGTTGATCATCTGGGTGAATGGGAATTTGCATAAACCCCGAGTACCCATCGAGAAAGCAAAAATAAGCGTGGTTTGCTAATCTCTCGAGCATCTCGTCAATGAACGGTAGGGGGAAGTGATCTTTCTTCGTTGCTTTGTTTAGCTTTCGATAATCGATACACATCCGCCACCCGGTCACGGTTCTTTGTGGTATTAGTTCATTCTTCTCATTCTTCACCACGGTTAAACCTCCTTTCTTCGGCACACAATGTACCGGGCTCACCCACTCGCTATGCGGTACCGGGTAGATGATTCCGGCATCAAGTAGCTTGATGACCTCCTTCTTTACTACCTCTCGCATGGCACGGGTTAGCCTCCTTTGATGGTCCACTACGGGCTTACATTGGTCTTCCATAGGTATGCGATGAGTGCAAAAGGCTGGGCTAAGTCCTTTGAGATCATTGATTGAATATCCAATCACCTTCTTATGCTTTTTCAATAAATTCAGCAACTTCTCATTTTCTTCGGGACTCAACTCGTCGCTCACGATGACTGGATAAGTCTTGTCTGGCCCCAAAAATTCGTACTTTAATCCTTTGGGCAAAGGTTTGAGATCCACCTTGGGCACTTGTGGCTCTTCGGGTTTAGTGTCTCCTATGTCTTCGAATTTTTCTTCCTCCACGCTTCCATCTTGTGGTTCTAATCTCTTCGTTGCTTCCTCTAGTTCCTCGTCTTGTTCATCATTGGATTGATTCTCCATCGCTCTTTACAGCGGGTCTCTAAGGGTTTCAACAAAACAAAGACTACCTACCTCCTCTACTTCTTCATCTTCGGGAGGAAAAGGTGAAGGATGACTAGAAGCGCGAAGAAAATTATATGTGTACTTATCTCCATTAAGATTTATTGTTACTTTGCCTTCTCCGGCATCCAACACGGCATCAACCAACTCAAGGAAAGGCCTACCTAGGATTATGTGATCATGATTATTATAGTAAGCATCTATGACAAAGAAATCGGTTGGTATGCACTTTCCAGAGATGATTACATTAATGTTGCAAGCAATACCTAGAGGTTTAATAGTTCTACCATCTCCCATGATTAACTTTGTTGAAGTTGGAGCTAAGTCTAGGTTGTGGTCTTGAACTTTATCGTAAATTTTGGAAGATAGGACACTTACTTGGGCTCCGATGTTGCACAAAGCTTTGCATTGAATTCCGTTGATCTCGCAACTCAAGTGTGGTGTCGTCTTCTCCTCTTGGTCGGATCCTATTGCATAAACTTCAGCGAGGCGAGCATATGGCGATGCTTCGGGCTTGATCCCCATGATTCTTTTCACCTCGGCTATGTGATCTGGATCCACTTCATCATCACTAAAGAGCTTTTGAAAGATCTCACCGGTGGTTTCAAGATCGTATGAATTCTCCGCTTGCTTTTCCGGTGGGAAATCCACTTCCAATGCTCTCGCCATCCCCTTTTGGTTAGGGAACGGTCTTCTCTTGTCGAATACTTCTCCGTAATCAATTGGAACCCAATCCATATGCTCGAACTCCCTTAATGGCTTCGCGCTTGACATACTCCTCTTGTTTGTTTCACTTGACTTGGCGTAGTCAACGTTTGGGGTAGTTCTTGTCTCGGTGTGTACTTCTTCAAGTTTTTCCGGGATTGGCTCCTCTTTCTTATCTTCTGGGGTTGCCTTTTTGAAAATTTCAGCACATGTCTTCATCCTTGAATTATGTTCCGGCTCTCCCGAAAGTCTTGTTTCCCAATCTCTTCGCATGGCCGCCGCTTTGCTAATCTTTTGTAAAAGTTGAGCGGCTTCTGTGAGTGTTTTCTCCATGAGATCCCCACCTGCACACATTTGAACATGTTCCATGCAACTAGGGGTTAGGGAAAAGAAAAATGTATGCAAGAGTGCGTCACCGGAGAAGCCGAGTCTTGGTCCTTGTTCAATCAACTCATTAAATCTATTCCAAGCTTGGTCTATCCCTTCCTCTTCTCCTTGCGTGAAGGTGATCACTTGCCTCCTTAGATGTTGAACCTTGCTTATTGGAAAAAACTTCTCACAAAATTTCTTCGTCAATTTGTTCCAATTGCCTTCAACTTCAAAGGACGCAAACGAGTACCACGTCTTTGCTTCGCCGGCAAGTGAGTAGGGAAAGAGGTTCCACTTGAACCATTCGTCGGGAACTCCTTCTTGACGCACCGTGTTGCATAGCGTCGTGAAATGCCTTTATGTGTCTATATGGGTTCTCCGTCTCCATCCTTTCAAATGGGGTTGCCGCCGCCATCTCGATGATCCTAGCTTTGATTTCATACTTGGTCGCTTCGAGCTTCGAATCCGATTCTTGTAACTTTATGTCTTCACATCGAGGACTAGCGTAATCCCTTAGCGATTTCTCCGGTTCTTCCACGGGGTGGTTGGCGAACGCCATCTAGACAACAAGATAGAAAAACAAAAACAAAAGAAAATGGTTTTCTAGGTAATAGGGGTTAGTTGTTAGCAATAAACGATAAATAAAAACTAAAACAAATTTATATGCAAAACCAAACGATGTAAACTGGCTTGCTCCCCGGCAACAGCGCCAGAAAACGGGGCTTGTTGACGGATAAAACTCGTATCCACCTACGATCCGCAAGCGTACGGACCTACACCTTTTTCACCACGGGGATTCCCTAGGTTCTTATCAATCCGCGGAGCAAGGGGATTACAAGCGTTTGATCTAGCACTACTAACTAACTTACCCAAACCCTAATCTATGGTTAAACTAGAGAACTACTACACTACACTAAAGAGGGAGATTAAACTCACAAGATATATAAAAGACACTTGCCCAAGGGTCTACGATACTTGAACATGCAACCGCTTAAGATATGAAAAACTGATCTAATCTACCGGGGGTTGTGACCACGGTTTCGCCCTTTCCCTCCCCCCGTACTGTCACTATGCAGAGGTATTCATGACTAGACCTATGATGATCACGGCGTATTGAAGGGTTCTAAGGGAGAAGTGAGATCTATACTCCCAACATGGCATGGTAGCTAACCTTAAACAAGAAAGCATCTTCAACACTAGATGATAGATTGAAAACCAAACAAAGTTGCGATTACATCTCAAGATCGTTTACAACCCATGGACAAATGAGAAGATTACCCCATCAAGGTGCTAGGCATAGCACCGTTGATCATGGTGACGCTTCCGACGGTGTCTTCCTTCTCCTCCGGGGGTGTCTTGGCAGGGCCTCGACGTCCTCCTCCACTTGTGGTTGCTTCCTTCGAGTAGAGCGATCCTTCTCGTGAATGATCTCTCTCCTCTTCTTCCTCTCTAGCTTGTGGACGGCCTCTCGGGCGAATGGCTCTCTCCCTGCGAATGGCAGCGCCTCCACGTACTTAGGGTTGCATCATCTTCACGCTCAAGAAATGGAGGGGCCGAATCGACACAGGAATGGGCCAGGCCGGCCGGCCTGGGCTGACCGGCCCAGGCCCATCCTGGCCCGGTTTGGTCGCCCCTTCGCTCCCGTGGGTCCTCTTGACATTTTGCACTTTGCCCCCTCTAATTGCACCATTTTGACGATGTCATCCTCGCGTCCAAGATGGAGGGTCTTCTCGAATGAAGTTCGGTCTTTTACGCTTCAATCCTCGGGGATGTTCCTTTGTAACACTTCGGTCCTTGCCACCTTTGGGAGTGATTTCATCAAGCTCTCGAACACGAACGGGACTCCTCATTTGCTCCTTTGAACTTGTTGTGACTCCGTCCTTTATGTCAATGTTTTCCTGCAAAAACATAACACTTCCAAATACACATACAAAGATGAACTTGTTATATCATTAGTGTGCCTAGTGGCGGGTTAGTTTCATAATCAAGTCCAAACCAAAGTGTAATGAACATTTTTGGTGTACCAAAATACACCGTCAACACTAGGGTTCGGCAGCCCCACTCGACCTTGGCCAAAATGTCGTCATTCGCGCCCCTGCCGCCCCGTAACCTCGTCGGAGTTCGCTAGAGTTCACAAGGGTGGACGTGAAGATGGAGGTGAGAGAGAAAAAAATTGGACGAGGAGGAGCTCCTTCCCTCACACAAATTTCAGAACCATTAGATCTAGAATGTATGGCCCAGATGAACCTTCTTTCTCCATCCAATCCTCTTCTTCCCTCCCCCACCTGCTCGTGGTCTCCACGGCCAAGTCTTCGCTGCTTCAGTGACTGACCTGGAGTACGCCCACAGCGGCCAAGTCATAAACAATCGAGGAACCCAGCGCGCAGCCGCGCACACCGCGCAAAGCGCCAGGAGAGAAAGCCGCGTGCACGCCGCGGCGGCGGCTATATATAGCAGCTCAGTTGCCGCTGCTCTGCTGCACCCACCAACACAGCAGCAGCCAACTGCAACCTCTTCCGGTCTTCCCCTCCCCACCGATCCGCGCCTCTGTTTCCGCACCAACGCGCTCGGCAGTCGCGAGGCGTTCGCGTTCTTCAACCTCGGAGCACCGATCAGCAGCCCCGAGGAATCACCAGCCATGGCGAAGGTACCGTCACACTCTCTCCTCCCGGTCATCGGCACCTGCTTCTGCTCCAGCCTCCACCTCACTTCGAATTAACGCGCTCTGCTTCTTCACTTGCAGCAAAAGATCGTGATCAAGGTGCAGATGGCGAGCGACAAGTGCCGGTCCAAGGCGATGGCACTGGTGGCGTCCACGGGCGGCGTCAGCTCCGTGGCGCTCGCCGGCGACGGCAAGGACCAGGTCGTCGTCGTCGGCGAGGGCGTCGACTCCATCAAGCTCACCGAGGCGCTGCGGAAGAAGGTGGGCGACGCGCAGCTGGTGCAGGTAGGCGAGGACAAGAAGGAGGAGAAGAAGCCGGCCGACCCCGTCGCCGAGTACAATAACCAGTGGTACCACCACTACTACCCGCCGCCGCACCCGGTGGTCTACGACCACCGCGCCGTCGGATACGGCGGCTACTACTCGCAGCCGGACACCAGCTGCTCCATAATGTAGAGAGTGGCTTCTGCATTTGGCGGTTTTTTTTTGGTACAAGGCAAGAAAGAATTGGGGTCCGGTTTCGATAGCATTAGTTTGTTAGTGTGCTAAAAGAAAACTTGTATTATTTTCTTTTACACTCAATCCACATGTAAATTAAATAGTGGTGCTAGCAAAATCTCTATATAACAAGATTGGGTTGGAACTCCCAAATTACATTAGGTACGTCGACAGTACGAATTTGATCTAAAAACAAAGTTGAGAGATTAAGTTGGTTGATCTGAAAGTTGAGGGACAAACTTAATTGACCCTTCAAGCAAAGTTGAAAGATCACGATGCTTATTTTACTTTTTTTTTATAATTAGAGATTTTATTCAATCATCAAAGACAAGTAACAGATATGGGACTGAAGTAGGTTCATTGTACATTTTGCACCGCCTGTTTAACAGGACATTCAGAAAAGTGAGCTATATGATAGCAAAGATGCCCAGAGGAGGTGAATGTTTGCAATTTTGCATGCTTTACTTGCTAATCTGTGAGCATCCTTGTTGAGTTATCTGCTAATCTTCCGGCACCAGAAGGTTTTCCCTTGGTTGTTTGTAATGAAGTCCGGTTTCGACGGCATTAGTTTGTTGGTGTGCTAAAATAAAACTTGTATTATTTTCTTTTACACTCAATCCACATGTAAATTAAATAGTGGTGCTAGCAAAATCTCTATATAACAAGATTGGGTTGGAACTCCCAAATTACATTCGGTACAGTAGATTACGTTGGCTGATCTGAAAGTTGAAAGACAAACTTATTAATTGACCCTTCAAGCAAAGTTGAAAGATCAGGACGCTTATTTTACTTTTTTTATAATTAGAGACTCAATCATCAGAGACAAGTAACAGATATGAGACTGAAGTTTGTCCATTGTACATTTTGCACCGCATGTTTAACAGGACATTCAGAAAAGTGAGCTATATGATAGCAAGATGTCCGGAGGAGGTAAATATTTGCATACTTTACTTGCTAATATGTGAGCATCCTTGTTGAGTTGTCTGCTGATCTTCCGACACCGGAAGGTTTTCCCTTGGATCTTACTATTACTAATTGGAGGCTCCTTTTGAAGCCTTTACATAAAGCCACCTAGGAATCCTAGATGGACACACTAAAAAGAGAGAAAACTCATGAAGCCTCCACATGAAGCCACCTAGGAATCCTAGGTGGACACTCTAAAAAAAGAGAAAAAAATTAAAAATTCCTAAAAAATCAACTTTACTTCTAAAATTACCCACCTATACCATTGTGAAGAATTAAAAATAACCCGCTATGATGTCTAAATTACCTACATATGCCACTATAAAAAAATCTTTACCTTTACCTATAATGCAATATTAAAACAAGTAAGGAATTTCTTCATGAGTTCTGCCTTTTAATTTTGGTTGGTTCGTCAGCCTCCCTCAAAAACAATTAACAATTGTGCCACTAAATAAATTTTCATACATCTTCCTCCTCCTTTAACACTGACATGTCGGTCGAAGTGGCCTGAACGTGTATGCAGTAGCACTATCCATATCGAGAATCCAAACCAATTCCGAATCAAACCAACAAATCATATCTAATTCCACTCCTACATATTAATTGTAATACACGTCGAAACTAAAACTAATCTAGATTCCAACTCTAGTTAAAAAAAAGAGAATCCAACTCAAGCAAAAAAAAATACTCAATCGGAAAGGTTAAATTATATAGAGAAAAGAGTAGGATCAATGAGATTGAAGATGAAAATCCTTCGAGCATCTAAAAGGCAGCAACACCGACAAGACATGCGAGCAGGGATGGATTTGGCGATGGGGCGGGTGGGTCTCAAGCCCCCCTACCGCCAAAAACTCAATGGAAACAAGAGGGGAGAGGGAGGAGGAAGAAGAGGAAAAAAGAGGGAAGAGAAAGAAGAAGGGGGGCTAGAGGAAGAAGGGAAACGAGCCCCCAGCCCACCGTTCCTGCGTCCGTCACTGCGTGCGAGCGAGGTTGATCGAGCCGATGAGATCCAACTACAACTGCAATCCAGAGGTTCGGTTCAGCTTTGCTGCTCTTGCACAACACGTTTCAACGCCGCTTGACAGAGGTACCGCTGCAGCCGTGCGCCAGAGCTGTCGCTGGACAACATCAGTAGGATCATCAGTGTGCAGGAGTATGCACCAGCGGCCGGGACAGACGACGGCGAGGTTAATTGGGACATGGGGACAACGATGGCACGACCGTGGCAGATGATGGCAAGACGAGCATTGTTTTCTCCCGTTGCAACGCAGGGGCATAATTGTTATTAAATCTAGATGGTCAACCACTCACATCATACATAATAAATATCATTGCTTCAAATAAAATAAAAAAAATCATCTAACTATCCTGCCGTGTCGGTCATGTGTGACGCAACTAAAAAGAATCATAAGAAGAATCTATCATTATAGGATCTTTAGCCAATGCTCATTAATGTATTGGCCTCACTATCAAATCATAACAGCCAATGCTCATTAATGTATTATATACTATTTAAATAAAAATATTATTAATTGTTCTTCCTAATTTAAATAATAACTTATAATATTTATTATACGTCATCTAAAAATACTAGCCCGTGCGGATGCACGGGTTGATGGACTAGTGTATGTAATGAAGCATGCAAGGAGTGGCCTGAGTTGCCAATGCATAGGACCGGAGATGATGTCTTCTTTTTGTGAGTTGTTTGCCAACAATTGGTTGTCAGTGATGCAGGTAATATGATCCATGCTTAGTAGGCTGATCTGGTTTTAGGCCAACAAAAATCGCCAGAGCTTCTGCCTTCTGCTTGAGGTGGACCCTGTGCATCCTGTTCTTGTGCTTGCATTGAAATGCCTCTCTGAGACCCTGCTCATCTTGGCGTCGTAGCTTGTCCCGGAGGTGAGTGTTTCCTACTGAGGTTGTCCCGTCCATCATGATTTGAAATAGTCCATCATGTCCCGTCGAGCAAAATTATTTGAGCTGCATGCCTGCATGTGCTCCAAAGAGCCATGCCTGTTTGCTCTCAAAAACAATGAACAGCACCTGATTTACTACTCATGTAGTGGAGTTTGCCATTGACAAGGGGGCAAGGGGGGCCGTGGTCCCCTTTGAACTAACTTTTTTTTAACAAACGAGCACAAGATAGTGAATATTTCATTGATAAAGAGGAACTAACTAACTCCTGTGTACATTTGCATAGTTTGTTTTTTTTTCATCTTTTGTGTATATGCATCGGTTGATCTATTGTTTCAACTTGCAAGCAAACTTGTACAAATCAGTTAGGGAAAACACGATTGATGCTGGAAATAAAAAGCATAAAAGTACTAACTCTATCAAATAAAGTAGTTACGCAGAGGCTTTAATTTGTTTCGGCACTTAAGTTGCTAACTCCAATCATCGACTTCGCAGTCAGCCAATGTCAACGTTCTGTTAGTTGTTCAGAGGAAAACAAAACAGAAGTCCGATCTCTGGACTAAATGCGTAATGCGACGCTGTGGCTGTATTTGAATAGTCAGACTGAGGCGATGCCAGATAAAGAGCTCGGCGGCTACAGGAAATTCCAAGTTTAGGGACAGGACAGAAACTAAATAGGAAATATGCGTGGGAAAACGAGTGTCTTGAACGCGATAGATAGGACTGCAAGAGCCTAGCCTACTTTGGGATCACAACGTATACATTGCATACAAGGGACACCCGGCCTGGTCATCCTAAGCTACGATCAAGGACGTTGATGCCGCTGTTCTCACGTGCTCGTCAAAAATCTCCAGGTCAATGCCCCCTTTTGTCAACGGCATGCCCTTTCAAAGAAAAAGTAAAACATTACATTTTGTAACCTATTATATTAGCTACTAATCCTGTACTAGTACTACATCCGTTCTTAAACATATGACGTTTAGGACAAACTAGTTAGTTTAAAAATGAACTATTTTACTGGTCCTAAACGTCATATATTAAAGAATTGAGGGAGTAGTACTTATGTTTAAAAAAAGAAGAAAAAAAGAAAACCAACCATTCTGATTTTCCAAACTGGTACTACTAGCTATATACTCTGTTTTGTTGACACCTCTACTGGCTGGCACGGTGGCACCGATGAAGCCTGGTTACAGAGTACTTGCACGTAGCACATGCTAACTCACGCCGCTGATTCAGTTCGTCGCTAACTCACGTCAAAATTTTGGCTCTAAACAAATCAGGTGCTTAGTGGCCTTATTAGGTTGGAATTATAAAATGGAGCCCTAAATTAAGAACCGTTGGAGAGTAAAATTGGCAGCAAGTTCGACATTTTCAGTTTTGTTAGCTTAGTGATAAGTACTGATAATAGATATGAAGAAAACTTTCTTTCTACTAGTTGAAGGGCACGTGCGACACACACGTGATTAAAAAATACAAATGTACAAAATTAATTACATATTACTGCTTTTAATATAAGAGTTACAATAAAAGAAGCAATCTAATCATTACATATTACTGGTTTTGATACAAGAGTTACAACTTACAACTTACAATGGAAGGAGTAATCCATCAGAGCGTGACCATCAGACACATGACATCAATCATCAAAGACATCTATATATTACTGTTTTTATCCTTGTAGTATTTGTTAAGGATAACCATGTGATCTTTGATAACGTCTAAATTCTAAACCATCTTCCCGTGAAACCAAATAAACCCAACTGATATCAACATCTTATAGCAGAACAACCAAGATTTCTTGAAGCATCCATGTGTAAGAAAGACAACCTTCATCCCTCCCTTCATGAATGAGATAAAAAAAAACTTATGCCAACAAAATCACAAAATAAAAATTGCACAGTTTGAGCTTGGGTATTGTTCCATAACATGCCATTGTAGAACACATATTCACCTAAATATATTCAAGATTTTAAGGGATTAGGATGCAAAATTCAAATTCTAGGAAATTGTACAGTCACATCTAAATTAAATACTTTGTTATCTTTTCTAGGGAGATATAACCCACCTCATATATGTTTTAAACACCTTAACTAATTTTGCAAGTTAATTTTGTTGCAAAATACCTAACTAAATCTTCAACTTAATTTTCTAATTGTAATTTGCTATCTAAGAAAGATATTTTTTCTTGAGAGCTTGACTCTAGTATCTTTTAGCCAAAAAGAAATTGTGGTAATATGCATCAAGATTCACCAAAAGTCAACAACTATTTGAACTATATGCAGGCCAAGCCATGTCGGGGCCTCTTCGCCTCTGTCAGGTCAAGGAAACAAAGACACCATGTCAAGTGTGATGATAAAGAAGCCACATCAAAGCCAAAAAAATGGTGAAAGTAGTGGTGCAAAGCAACTACTAATCCAGCCAAAAAAATTTGACACATCCTTTAACCAATTAAATAAAAATCAATTTTAATCTACAGTTGTACTCCGCATTACTGATGTGGATATTTACCTATTTGAGACAGCGGAATCTCCAGCCTGTTGGGCTCATCATCACCAACATCGTCTACATTTACAATTCTATCACGTGCAAAATTATTGTTCCGATGGAGCCACTCGTCTTGATTATCATCATGATCAATTCCTCCCTCTAATATGGCTGATAAATTAAAAGAGCAAACTAAATTAGTTACTGAAAACCACAACTCTACGTCTAACCAAGGGCACCTACTAATCAAGAAAAAAGTATGTACGTTTAGACAATGGAATTTCCAGCAAGGTGGATTCATCACCAACAACATCAGTGATACAGATACTTACCTATTTTAGACAACGGAATTTCCAGCAAGGTGGATTCATCACCAACAACATCTACGTTTACAATTCGGCTGCGTGAAAAATTATTGTTCCGATGAAGCCACTCGTCTTGATTGTCATAGTCGTCAATTCCATCCTTTAACATTGCTAGCAAAATAAACACGCTATAAGTAATAATTCCATCCCTTGATTTTTGTAAGAAAAAACTGTGTTGATTATTTAATTATTAATAATTATCAACACACTATAAGTAAAATAATTAACTAACTAGAATATGAGACAAACCCTTGTTGACCACTAACAGATCCATGATCGTGGGAAATCGCTTCACATATCATCATGAAAATTTACATGTTAGTGCGTAAAAAAAAGAATCAAGGTACTACATTGTATTTTCCATTGCAAAAGAAACATACCTGATGTTGGTGTACTCAAATCAATTCCATGCCCAAAGGTATAAGATGCAAACCCTTGACGACCAGTAATAGATCCATAACCGTGGAAAACCGCTTCGCATGAAAATGTTAATGTCAACGCGTCAAAAAATGTACAGCTACTATATTGAATTAATTCAGAAAGAAACACACCTGATGCAGGTGTACTCAAATCAATTCTATGATTAGATAGGCAACCGATATAAGATGCAAATTCTTGTCCACCAGCAAAAGAACCAAAATAATGGGGACGCCCTGGACATATAATCAGGGCAAAATACAAAATAAAAACAATTATACCACAAAATAACAAAAATCAAGTTCGGAATGTTGTAAAACATGATTTAGGTGTTGGATTAAGCAACATGGATTCCGGTGTGAACTCTTGTGTATGTTCTGCCACTGCTACCAGGTTACCATCCCCTTTACGCTGACAAACCGGTGTGACCTCTTGACGTTGTTGAGCTGCTACTACCGCAGACGCCTCTTTCTCAACCTTCTTTCACTGGTAATCTTGTCTCCGCTTTGCATTCCGATGTTCCTTGACTTCAGTTGGTAAACTTGCATAGCTCCCATGACGTTTCTTATTGACTATAACAGGTTCGAACAAAAAAATGGAAATGCATTGGTATAACAAAAGGAGGTTAAAACCCTGCGGATTCATCAAAGAAGGAACTCACCGCCTTCAGAAGTATTGCTCAATTGATCATTTGTCCTCTTCGAGCCGCTAGAGGCACGACAAGATCCTGTGTTCGTAATATCACAGAAGGGGATGTGTTGACTCATTACAAAAACTAGATATAGGCCCTCGCCACTGTCTTAGCGTCGAATCAGGGAGTTAGAGATGGGAGATGAGTACATATCACAATTCACGGACTGAAGGGAAACAAAGCTGAACAAACCTGATCAGAGATGGATGATTGACGGAGCAGTGCACAGCCCCGTCATCGCCGCCCAAATGCGCGATACGTGGAGACCTCGCCGGATGATAACCTTGCCGACGTGCAGTTGACAGCCTCGCCGCCGCGCGCCCGCGCCCCTACGAAAGCTCACTGGAAGAAAATTATCATCCGGGGATTAACTGGAGAGCTGCGTCTCACGGGGATGGCTATCGACGAGCAGGCAGCAGCCCGTTACACAAGCGGTAAAGGAAAAACCGCGCGAGAAGAAGCAAGCAACAATGGAATGGCTATAAAGGATTGTTGGGCTTGTGAGAAATTAAGGCAGCATTGCGGTAATCAATCAGGGCCATCCCGAAATCGCAGCAATCAAATCACCCATGCCAAAACTTGTCATGTCATGCAAATAATTTTAAAAGGAAACAAAAACATTTGTATGACATTTAATTTAAATTAGGGAAGAAACGAGGGAAGGAATGAAGGATTCCTGTGAATGAAAGGAAATATACACACATGGTTTGGTTCTATTTGAAAAGGAGAAACAAAGGGGAAATAAATTTAGGTGTGATCGTGATTGGTGGGTGGGATTTAATTTAAATTAGGGAAGGAATGAGGGAAGGAAGATTTCCTGTGAATGAAAGGAAACAGACACACACGGTTTGGTTCTATTTGGAAAGGAGAAACAAAGGGGAAATAAATTTGGGTGTGGTCGTGATTGGTGGGCGGGATTTAATTTAAATTTGGGAAGGAATGAGGGAAGGAAGGTTTCGTGTGAATGAAAGAAAACGGACAGACACGGTTTGGTTCTATTTGGAAAGGAGAAACAAAGGGGAAATAAATTTGGGCGCGATCGTGATTGGTGGGTGGGATTAGCGTCGTGTGTACCGTATTAGAAAGTTTGAGTACGTGAACCATGGCATGCAGTGTGCGCCAACTGACATGAACACTGGCCCATGGGGTGGGTACACTTTGGCGGTGGGTACACTTTGGGTGAAAAAAGTTTGGTGGAACGACGACGAAAGGGGGAGAGGCACCCTCTCCCTTCCATATTTAAGGTTTCGTCGTCGTTTTCCTTCCATATCTGAGGATTGGCAGGTGGGTCGCACATGACATGCAGACCACTCTGTGAGAGGTGGGTAGATTAAACTCTTGGTGAGAATTGTTTTCAATTTGCTCCTCTCTTATAGTATAGACTTATCCACATTTTAAACAATTCAATAAGTATATAAAAATTTATATTGAAAAGTCAGATCATAGAGATAGAACAAGATATAGCTTTGATTACCGTTTTTTAGCTAAGAAACTATGCATGTACTATGCTTCTATATCTATAGGCTAGGAAATAGGGAAAAAAAATAGGGTGCACGTTGTGCGCCCTGTGCGGCTGCCCCATGGGCCTCCTGATGCGCCTGTCTACCCTGCTATGCCTGCCCCTGTGAGCGTTCAATCTCTCAGACGGAGCTCTGGAAGACTCCGCCCACCGCTCTCCCTCCTGGCCCCCTCCGCCTCCACTCGGGCCCCTCCCCTTCCTCCCCGCCGGTGAGCTCGCCGGCGGCGAGAAGGGGTAGGGGACCCCCACCTAGTAGATCTACTGTTTAATTACTGTCCTTAGTTTGGCCTTAATAGCTTTTGCCCTAAGTGGTACGTGCTACCCCGGTTGTGCCGCCGCCGTCGCCGCCGCCGCCTTGGTCGGCCTCATCGTCGTCTCCACTATCTCGATCCGGGCTCCTACCGAGCTCCTCGTCTTCAGGCACAGGCTTCACGAGCTCGTCATCCCCTGGGATTCGACGCTGAGCTCTTCCTTTTACCACCGGCGACGGCTTTAAGAACATGTTTCGGTCGCCCGGCGTGATCCCCTACAACGGCTCCGTCGACCCGCTTGCAACCGACGCTTTGCGCGGCTTCTCCACCCGGCTGTAATCATCTCCGGCGCATCTACAGCCTATCACCGACATGCTCGCCGAAGCCTTCGTCACCGTTGCCATGGAGTTTATCTGGTCAAGGGACCCCTTTGTAATTCAGACCTCTTCGAAGGTCTTTTCTGTAATGTGACCGCATAATATCTATAAAGTGGTTGTTGTCAAAAAAAAATCTCAGACGGAGCGTGATGCGCAGGGGCGTGCACGCCGCTCTCGGTGCGCACCGCGCGCTCAGGATTTTTTTTTCAAAAAATATCCCATTCTTGAAAAACGGAGATAGAGAAATAATAATAATAATAATAATAATAATAAGAAGAAGAAGAAGAAGAAGAAGAAGAAGAAGAAGAAGAAGAAGGAGGAGGAGGAGGAAGAATTCTATTTTTGACCATTGAACTATTGACAAAGTTTGGTTTTGACCATTGAATTTCAAAACTGGGTATTCTCGACCATCCAACTATCAAAACCGTTCACTTTTGAACATCCGGTGGTTTTTCATGGCGGTTTTGCTGACATGAATGCCATGTCATCGTGCTGAGTCAGATGGAGCCCACACATCAGCATAATCTCTCTCCTCTCTTTCTTCTCTCCTCACCCTCACCTTTCTCCCTGCCGCCCCCGCCATCTTCGCGTCTCACCGGCGCCGGCAGCTGCCCTGCCCCTGCACCTCCCCTATGTCGCTAGCTGTGTCCTACCCCCACACCTCCCCTACGCCGCCACCCCCATCCGGCCCTTCTCTCTCCCTTTCATTTTCTTTGCTTCTTCTTGCTTCGGTCGAGATAGGCAAAATAGAGCCGAGTCAAGCTCCTCCGCCGTAAAATTCGATCAGTTCACCGTGTTGTTGGTCAAATCCTTGCATCCACAGCTGCACAACCTACCCAATTGGACCTCGAAAAAATCACATCCCCATCCGTCTACTACCAGTTATCTCCAATTTCCCAGCCGTCTGCACCTTTCTGCACAGCAGACCTCCGCCGGCCGAATTCCACCTGTCTGCACAGCCGCCTTCCTCCCCCGAGCTTCAGCTCTGACCCATCTGCGACAAGCACCGCCCAAGCCGTACACCTGTGCACCCATGGCCGCCAGGCAAATATGCCAAGCTCCGACCATCTCCATCAAATAGCCGCCACTCGACCCTCTCCCACCTTCTGCTGGACCTCCCCAACCCGTCGTCAACGAGCGCTAGCGACCACTGGGCCAGGGATTTCAAATCTGCGTCCGCTCATCACCGCATTGCCAGTCCCAGCTGCAAGAAGCCGCGGCTCTGCCCACGCTTGGAGCTTCAAGCCCCGCCCTGCTGCAGGCGCGCATCGACTGCGCCATCATTGGGGAGGCAACTCCGCATGCGGACCCGACAGATGCGTGGATCGGCTCTGCGAGGTCATGGTGTGCAGGGACGAGGCCGTCCGGAGGGTGGAGAAGGCGGTCGGGTTCCATGGCCGTACCGAGGCCGCCGTCGGTTGTGGCGCTGCGTGCGGTGTACGAGGTGGAGGAGGCGAAGCAGGGGCTGGCAGCGCTCATCGCCAGCGTAGGTGACGAACAGAGAAGAGGCAGAGAAAAAAGATAGGAAGGTGTTGACATGTGGGCCCCATGGCCACGTGGCGCCTACATCAGCAAAACCACCGTCTAAAACCGCCCAATGGTCAAATATGTATGGTATTAAGACTTCAGTGGTCGAATATATCTGGTTTTGGAGTTGGATGGCCAAAATCAAACCGGGACGATAGTTGGATGGTCGAAAATAGACTTTTTCCTAATAATAATAATAATTTGCTCCACCGCTCCATTCGAGATCCAGCCAACCGAGGGATATTTAATTATTTGCCATCCTAAGAAAGGCCACACATTCAAAAGCCACTTTTTTAGAATTTAGCTAACAGATTTGCCACTGGAGAGATGTTTTACCTACACATTTGCCCTTTTGTCCGACGTGCCATGCCAAGTCACAGATCCACACTGGATTTGCGAGGTGAAATGACTCTTGTGCCCCTGATCTTTCACCCTCTCATGCCACTGATGTGTGGACCTGAAAGGACCTTGTGATGCCTAGAGGGGGGTGAATAGGATCACTTCAAATTTTTGAAACAAATGCAGCGGTTAAAACTACTGTCGGTACTACCGGTGCTGTGCCGGAACTACCGAGGGGGCTCGGTACTTCCGGTACAGGGTCGGTACTACCGACAGAACAGAGAATTCTAAAACAAAATTTGAAATGCACGACAATTCTAGCAAATCTACTTGAATCAAAGGTTAGGTATAGATGCTAAGAACCTACTGCAACCACAGATACGAGTTGGAACACAAGCAATAGATAGATCGGGCACAAACAAGTTCTAGGGTTAGTGAAATGCAAAGAACTCAAGCAAGCAAAGGAGACACAAGATTTAATCTGAAGTTCACTCCCACAAAGGAAGATACGTCTCCGTTGAGGATCCCACAAAGGGAGGGCTTTCACCAAGAGCCTCTTTGCCTCACCCAATCCCCACAAAGGAAGATTGTTGCTCACTAAGAATTCTCCACCAAGGAGAGGGTAATACAAACGATCCCGGGTGCTCCACACCAAGAGGGCACTCAAAGAGAGACGCCTAACCGTCTAGAAGCAAGCTTCAAGAGTAACAAACGTGAATCGATGCCCGGAGATGCTTCAAGTGCTCTTGGGATGAGGGAATTCGAAGGGGCTCCCAAAGCTTCTCTATCTCACACTAGGAATCACTCCTCCAACCAAACCCTAGCTCAAAGGAATCAAATCTTGGCTCTAGGAGGAAGGGGAGAAGTGGAGTGAATGCTCAAGTGAGTGTTTGTCCCGTGGTTGGTAAACAATGAGTGAGGGAGAAGAGAGGGGCTATTTATAATTAACCCAGAAAACTAGTCGTTACTGTGCAGAGTCGGAACCCCCGGTACTTCCGACCCCGGGTCGGTACTACCGAGGGGTGCCGAGAAACCCAACAGTGGAGCTTTATCGGTACTACCGACCCGGGGTCGGTACTACCGAGGGTCTGGCAAAAACTCGCCAGTGAACCCTTATCGGTACTACCGACATAGGGTCGGTACTACCGACAAAAGCTTAGATTTTGGGGAAAGGATAGCAAACATGTTCGTGAAGGCTCAGTTTCCTTCTCACTCACTTAGGTCATCTCCTCAAGCACTCTTAGCATCTCTTGGTGGTCAATTCGCATCCCCCTTTGTAGTACGGTGTTTCCTATATTCAAATTCAAAAATAAAATAAATTTAAGCCTTGACTTGAGTTGAAAACCCCGATTTGGAGTTGGGGGCCTTCCTTTGGTCAAAACCATGATTTTCAATTGAGTAAATCCTGCACACATCTCATTCAACGATTAAATACAACAAATTGTGTTTGTCACCATCACCAAAACAATTAGGGGCCAAGATGCACTTTCAATCTCCCCCTTTTTGGTGATTGATGACAACACAATTCGTTTTTAAATAAAGATGTGTGTATCCACCAATTTTGAGAGATACTCCCCCTAAATGTTTGCTTGATCTTTTATGGGGGCCTCAAATGCCCATCACACATTTAGAAAGAGTATCACTCGCAATTTGCATACACAAGTGCATAAGTGTGATTTAATAACCGTGATGCATATGACATGATATCCAAATCAACAAAGTGACAAATAACAACCACCATTCAACACATAGCATCACAAATAGATAAAAGAGATTCCACACTAGCACGATTAAGTCTTACAAATTTTAAAACGGTTCTAGGTTCACCACATCACCATCCATCACACCACACAATAAGTTCTTACATGTCCACAAGCTAAGATAGATAGGTAGATAAAGCTAGCGAGCGAGATACACACCACCACCACATGGATAATTGTGAGCTCACTCCCCCTTTGGCATCAAGCGGCAAAAAGGAGGAGGCCCTTCAACTATCGCTGCCATGTGGAGAGTGGACACCCGGAGGAGAGTTTTCTTCATCAGTCTCACCACCACCGAAGTCCTCATCATCAATGTCGGTCAGAGGTGCTCCATACATCATGGACGTATCGCCGTTGACGAGGGCCCAGATTAGGGCCCCCTTTGACGGCGAGATAATCACTCTTGAGGTGGAGTCTTCTGACACCATTGACAACGTGAAGGCCAAGATTCAAGACGAGGAGGACTAAGGACCCCTGTCAAGACCATCCCTGGCAAGACGTCTTGTTTCCGACTAGTTGGTAGCTTCTCCGACAAGTTCCCTACTAGAGGAAGCCTCTCCGACAAGTCTCTGCCTCGCATGACAACCAGCTCGTTCGCACGAGCACTCTCCGTCTCCGACCAAGACGCGGCCCATACCATGTGGTGCAGCCTCAGCACACGAACTCTTCCGCCTCGACGCGTGGTGCGCCAGTTCCCCATGCCATGCAAGCACACCAGCTGGTGGCACGCGCGGGCGGTCGACTCTGACAGGAGCCTTAACAACGCTCTGCTCAGGCACACGGCCATCAACTCGCCGTCGCATCCGACCCTGCAGCACGTCAACCCCGACCGAGGCACTCGAGTGCCCCTTACGACTAACACTGGCATACGATTAGGCCTTTACGTGGCGAGCTCATCCCGTCCTCAGACGGGTTGAGTCAGCACCAAACTACACGGAGGAAGCGCCAGGCGTCCCAAAGTGAACAGCCCCGCCCGGCCACGCGGCAGCCTCTACGACAACATAGCACGGCTCCTCTTCAATGCGCCCAGACGGACAGCGACGCACGAGAGGACATCCCAGCGGCCAACACTGTAACATTTCTTTTATTTCCCTTTTTGCCCTTCCCTCTTGCGTCTATAAAAGGGAGGGGAGGGCAACCGTCGCAAGGGCTGATGAACCGAACACTTGCATCCCAGGGACTTGGGCTCGACACCCTCTCTCGACCAGTTTGTAACCCCTACTACAAACAACCCTAGCACGGGAACACGGCAGCTCGACACTGGACGTAGGGTGTTACTCCTCGGAGGCCCGAACCAGTATAAATCCTGTTGTCTCCTGCGCTAACCATCCGAGCCTAACACACGATCGATACAAATTTACTGTCCGGCAGTAGAGAACCCCAACATTTGGCGCGCCAGGTAGGGGCACATCGTGTGTCTCGCCGAACTTCACCAACGACTCGGATGGAGGGCCGTAGGGTTTTGCTAACCCCTGGGACCACCATACGCTTCGGCTCCCTCGGCTTCGTCTACGCCGGGCTGGCGGAATCTGTCGCCGGGCGAACCTTCGCCCGGCCGGCCGCCCCAACACCCTGACGGGGGCGGCGGGGCGCACGGCATTCGTCTGAGGCTTCTCAGACGAGACGATCATGGCCATGTTGGGGCCTAACCCGATACAAGAGCGTTTTAGGCTCGCCGCCTACTACCTCACCGACCTCGCCTTCCAGGCCAGCGGAGCCGTGCCGCTCACCTGGGGGAGTTCATGGAGCGGTACACCGCAATGTACCCCCGTGGACAGCCAGGCCTCCCGGACGACCCGGTGACGACCTACGTGGACGCGCTGCGAGCATCCCGCACCACCTCCGGCTCCGCGACAGTCCGGAGGGCACCTCGAGCGCCCGCACGCGGCCTCACGCGCGAGTGCTTCGTTTGCGTGGCGTCGGCCTCGAGCAGCTCCACCGACCCGGAGCCGGCGCCGCGCCACCCACGCCCAACGCAGGGCGCGTCGCGACGAGCTCACCGAGGCCAGGCGCCAGCTCGACGAGGAGCTGGCCAACCTCCACCAGGAGCTCGGGGAGGGCGGCGGGCCCCGTAACCCGCCGCCGGCTCCGCAGCAGGTCCCGGTGCAGGAGCAACGTCGTGAGGGAAACGGCGAGCGGCAGGAACGTCGACCTGCCGCTGAGCAATCCAGAGCCCGCGCCCCGACGCCGCCGGCTCGAGGACGCACACGCGACAACAACCGACGCGCCAACGAAGGCGCGAACGTCGACGCCAACGCCGACGGTGACGCCCCGCCGCTCTTTAGGCGGGCGTCGCAGAACCTAGCCGCAGCGGTCATGCTGCTGCGCGGCTGCCCGGAGGCAGCGACCTCTGAGGAGAGACGAGTGCGCCAATAGCTCAAGGCGCTACTCAAAGCGGCGGCGGCACAGCAGGCGGAGAGTTCCACCTCACGCCAGCGGTCAGAGCGTGACCGAGGGGCAGCGCCTTCCGCGCGTCGCCCAAACCCGGCCCCCTCCCGGCATCAGGATCGCGGAGATGGGGCCGGGGCCGCAGCATCGGTGGTCAAGAGCCGTCTCGGGCCCAACCGCGATGCCCGGGACACCATCGAAGCTCGCCGACGAGCTGCGAGCGTCGACAACCACCGCGACGGCGACAATCGCAACCGCCGCGACGAGCACTGCCCGCGTCGACATGACGACCGGGGACGCGGGCGACGCTACGACAGCGACGACGACCGCGACCGCAGCTGGTCGCCGAACCAGAGGGTCCCACGAGCTTTCGGACAAGGCGTGCGGGACGCGAGGTTCCCCTCGTGTTTCCGAGCTCCGACCAACGTCCCCAGGTACGATGGGGACACCAACCCCAGCGTGTGGCTGGAGGACTACCGGCTCGCGTGCCACACGGGTGGAGCGACAGACGACCTCTTCATCATCAAGAACCTGCCGCTCTACCTCGGCGACTCTGCGCGGACATGGCTCGAGCACTTGCCCCATGGCGAGATCAACGACTGGACCAACCTACGCCGGGTTTTCGTCGGCAACTTCCAGGGCACGTACACCCGCCCCGACAAGCAGTGGGAGCTGCGAAACTGCAAGCAGAAGCCGGGGGAAAGCCTGCGTGAGTACATCCGACGCTTCTCCAAGCGTTGCACCGAGCTTCCCGGCGCAACGGACAACGACACCATCTCGGCGTTCCAGAACGGCACGACCTGCACTTCCCTGATCCATCGATTAGGGCGCCGCATGCCCCGTACCACTCGGGAGCTCCTCGACATCGCGAGCAACCACGCGGACGGCGAGGAGGCGGTCGCGGCGACGCTCAACACCCCTCAGGGCAAGGGGAAACAAGTCGTGGACCATGGCGAGGGGACGTCCTCGCATTTCAAGAAGAAGAAGAGGAGGGACAAGCGACGGCGTGACGACAACCTCATCGCAGCGGTTGAGCGCAAGGCGACGCGGCCCAAGAGCAACCCGGCCAAGACTGGTCTTCCGAAGTACCATTTCGAGAAGCTCTTGGATGCACCGTGCCCCCACCACGAGGTCCCCGTGAAGCACGCACTTAAGGACTACCGTTTAATCAAGAACTACGTCAACGGAACCTTGAAGCCAAGGGTGGTGGACCCACCGAAGAAGGCCGCGCCGCCTCCCGACAACGACGACGACGACGCGGAGGCTCGGTACCCCGGCGAGGACGGCGCGGTCCACATGATCTTTGGCGGATCCCCGGCACGACCTTCAAGGCGTCGAGAGAAGCTGATCTGGCGTGAAGTCCTCAACGCCGACTCCTCGATGCCGTCCTACCTAAAGTGGTCGGAGGTCCCGATAACCTTCGACCGCAAGGACCACCCCGACCGCGTACCACAGCCGGGAGCCTACCCACTAGTGGTGGCTCCCCTGCTCAGGTCCAAGCAGATCCACAAGGTCCTAATGGACGGGGGAAGTGGCATCAACGTGCTCTATGCATCAACACTTGACGACATGGGCATCCCTCGATCCAAGCTGCGGCCGTCGACCGCACCGTTCCACGGGGTCGACCCTGGGATGGAGGCTCTCCCGATCGGGCAGATCGATCTGCCCGTCACGTTCGGGGACCTGCAAAATTTTCGCACAGAAACCCTCACCTTCGAAGTGGTAGGGTTCTCGGGCACGTACCACGCCATCCTCGGGAGGCCAGCTTACGCGAAGTTCATGGTCGTGCCCAACTATACGTACCTGAAGCTGAAGATTCCCGGTCCGAAGGGGATCATCACAGTAGGGACCACGTACCAGCACGCATTCGAGTGCGACGCTGAGTGTTTCCAATTTGCGGAGGCACTGATCCGGTCTGAGAGGCTCCGCGCCGAGCCTCCCTCCGAGGACCAGGAGATCCCCGAGTCGTCCAACCGAGCGGCATGCTCTTTCGAGCCCGCCAAGGACGTCAAGGATGCGGCCGTCGCCGACGATGGCCGTACACTCCGTATCGGGATGGCGCTCGATCCTAAATAGGAAAGCACGCTCGTCGACTTCCTCAAAGCGAACCTTGATGTGTTCGCATGGAAACCCTCCGACATGAAGGGAATCCCAAGAGAGGTTGCCGAGCACAAACTGAACATCAAGCCGGGATCAAAACCGGTGAAGCAACGCCTCTGCCGCTTCAACGACGAGAAGTGCAAGGCGATTGGCGAGGAGATCAAGAAGCTCCTTAGTTCAGGGTTTATCCGAGAAGTATTCCACCCCGAGTGGCTTGCTAACCCTGTACTTGTAAAGAAGAAGAATAAGAAATGGAGGATGTGTGTTGACTACACGGGCCTTAACAAGGCATGTCCCAAGGATCCGTTTCCTTTGCCTCGCATAGATCAGGTAGTCGATTCAACAGCTGGGTGCAAAACCCTTTGTTTTCTCGATGCGTACTCCGGGTACCACCAGATAGCGATGTGCATAGCGGACCAACTCGCAACCTCGTTCATTACTCCGTTCGGCGCTTACTGCTACAAGACGATGCCTTTCGGGCTCAAAAACGCGGGCACCACGTTCCAAAGATGCATGCGACGCGTCTTCGGGGAACTCATAGGACGCATCATTGAGGCGTACGTCGACGACATCGTGGTCAAGTCGAAAAAGACCGGTGATCTAGTCCCAGACCTCACGGAGGTGTTCGCAAAGCTGAGAGAGCACGGGGTGAAGCTAAACCCCGAGAAGTGCGTTTTCGGGGTTCCGAGGGGCATGCTCCTCGGCTTTGTCGTGTCGGAACGCGGTATTGAAGCTAACCCTGAGAAGATCTCGGCTATCACGGACATGGGGCCGTTCCAAAACTTGAAGGGCGTGCAGCGTGTCACGGGCTGCCTCGCAGCTCTTAGCCGTTTCATAGCACGACTCGGAGAGCGCAGCCTGCCGTTGTACCGCTTGATGAAAAAGTCCGACCACTTCGCGTGGACTCCCGAAGCTCAGGAAGCGCTCGACTCCCTCAAAAACATGCTGAAGAGTCCACCGATCCTCATGGCTCCGGCGCCTGAGGAACCAATGCTCCTGTACATCACCGCGACGACCCAGGTGGTCAGTGTTGCGCTGGTGGTCGAGCGTGAAGAACTCTGAAGGTCACTCAAGGTCCAGCGACCGGTCTATTTCGTGAGCGAGGCACTTTCCTACTCAAAGACCCGCTACTCACAAATGCAAAAGCTCGTATATGCTGTCTTGATGACCAAGCGCAAGCTCCACCACTACTTCGACGCACATCCCATCACGGTAGTGTCCAAGTACCCGCTCGGAGAGGTTATTCAGAACCCTAAAGCTGAAGGGAGGATAGCCAAATGGGCGCTCGAGTTGATGGGGGCAGAACATCTCGTATGCACCCCGCGGTGCCATCAAGTCCCAAGTGTTGGCAGACTTCGTTGCTGAGTGGACGGAGATCCAAACTCCGCCGGCACCCATCGAGCACGAGACATGGACTATGTACTTCGATGGCTCGGTCATGAAGGAAGGGGCGGGTGTAAGCCTTGTCTTCATCTCGCCTCTGGGCATGCGCATGGAGTACATGGTTCGACTACATTTCCCGGCCTCCAACAACGTCGCCGAGTACTAAGCGCTCATCAACGGCCTCCAAATAGCGGTCGAGCTCGGGATCCATCGTCTCGAGATCAGAGGAGACTCAGAGCTCGTCGTGGATCAAGTCATGAAAGAGAAAAACTGTGTTGACCCGAAGATGGCGGCGTACTGCCAGGCCGTCCGTGAGCTGGAAGGCAAGTTCCATAGGCTCGAGCTTCATCATGTGCTGCGCGACTACAACAAAGCTACCGACGTCCTCGCCAAGACTGCATCGAGTCGCAAGCCGGTGCCACATAGAGTCTTTGCGAGCGACCAACACGCACCCTCCGTACGTGTTGAAGGGGAGAACCCACCGGAGCCTGAAGGACCAGAAGTCATGGAGATCGACCAGCCGCCCGAGCTGAACCTTGAGGACCCGGATTGGCGCTTTCCCATCCTTGAGTGGCTTGTCGAGGGGAAGCTGCCCTCCGACCAGACGGAGGCACACCGCATCACGCGACGAGCTAAAACATTCGTCCTCATCGAGGGCGAGCTCTACAAACGAGGCGCAGCGGGCATACTCATGCGGTGCATCCTCGGAGATCAAGGTAAGGAACTGCTTCGCGAGATCCATGCCAGCACGTGTGGACACCATGCCGGCCCGAGGACTCTTGTCGGAAAAGCTTTCCGACAAGGTTTCTACTGGCCCACAGCAGTGGCGGACTCCAAAGACATCGTGCGCCACTGCGTGGGGTGCCAGTTCTACGCTCGACAAACTCACCTCCCGGCGCAAGCGCTTCAAACCATCCCCATCACATGGCCCTTTGCCGTATGGCACCTCGACATGGTGGGGCTGCTCCGACAAGTGCCCGGGGGCTTCACGCATCTCCTTGTAGCGGTCGACAAGTTCTCCAAGTGGATCGAGGTGCGACCCATCGTGAACGTCCGCTCCGAGGAAGCCGTAGCATTCTTCACCGATATCATCTACCGCTTCGGTATACCCAACACGATCATCACCGACAACGGCACCCAGTTCACGGGGAAGAAATTCCTCAGCTTCTACGACGACAACAACATTCGTGTGGACTGGTCGGCCGTGGCGCACCCGAAAATGAACGGGCAAGTCAAGAGGGCGAACGGCATGATCCTGCAAGGGCTAAAACCTCGCATCTTCAAGCGCCTCGAGAAGTTCCGGGCAAGATGGGTAGCCGATCTACCATCCGTTCTATGGAGTCTGCGCACCACGCCTTGTCGAGCGACTGGCTTCACGCCTTTCTTCATGGTACACGGGTCGGAAGCGGTCCTACCCACAGACATCGACTACGGCAGTCCACGAGTGCGAGCCTATACTGAGGAATGCAACCAAGTCGCACTCGAGGACGCGATCGACCAGCTCGATGAGGCGCGTGACGTGGCACTCCTACGCTCTGCCAAGTATCAACAAGCTCTACGACGCTACCACGAGCGCAACGTACGCGCTCGCGAGTTCCAAGTCGGGGACCTGGTCCTCCGACGAGTTCAAGGCAGCAAGGATCGACATAAGCTCTCGCCACCTTGGGAGGGGCCATTCATCGTCCACCAGGTGCTCCGACCCGGGACATACAAGATCTGATACGAGGACGGACGGGTCGTCTCCAACGCGTGGAACATCGAACACCTGCGGCCATTTTACCCCTGAGTAACTGTTTAAATCTTATACATCCGTGAATAAATGCCGCATGCTTTGTTCACATGTCTATAAGTTCGAAAACTTCTCGGTTGCCATGTTTCCGTATGTCGCAACTTTTCTAAAGGCTGAGCGGCGAGAGTCCCCGCACCTATGTCGGAACGCTCCCCGCTCGGGGGCTACCCAGGGCGCGATGCCCTCCTTCCGTTTTTTACGATTTTTCAAAAAAAAATCCGACATCTATGTCGTAACCGATCGCACGGGCGAAAGGTTTTTTGGCGGAAGGCTCGACCTTACGAGAAGTAAAGACGATGGCCTGCGTGGGGCACGACGTTGCTGCTCGTTCAACATTCCTAACGTCTACGCCTTCGCGGCTACGGTGCGAAGACTTGCGAGCACAGCTCGAGTCCTCTGGTCTTCGTCCGACCTCTTTTCAAAAGCGTTCGAGCAACCGCCCAGACTCCGGTCTAAAACGATTTTGACGACAAACCTTGCAAGTTACTTCTCGACCTCCCCCAAGTGCTCGGGGGCTGCGAACACGTGGCACCCCTTAGCGGTTCGAGAGGGCCGAGCTTCTCGATTCCTACGCCGCCGCGGCTCCAGAGTAGAGCTTGGTCATCTCAAACTCCTAAAGTCTACTACACGTTATGGCGGTCAACCCTGGGTGCTCAGGAGCGTTCGAGCTGTAACACTTTTTGAACAAGTTCTCGATAACATGATGACGTTCATGGTGTTACACATACGAAATGTTCTTAAAATTACCTACATCTAAGAATGATACATCTAAGATGAAGGCCTGGAGCTCTCTGGGTCTTCTGGTGCGTCTCTTGCTAGCAGGTCCAGGTCCTTCAAGGCGGAGTCGGCCATGTCGCGGGTGAAGGCGGTGCAGTCTTCCTTGAGCTGGTCACAGAGAGCGTCGGAGATGCCAGGGGCCCAGCCGCCGCTCAGCGCCATGCGGTCCAACCCCTGGTAGTGCGACTTGAACATGGCGAGCACCCGGTGCACCGCCCTCCGAGCCGTCGACAACTCCCGCTCCCTGATCACTTCTGGGAGACGCCCGACGTCTTCGAGAAGCCTGTTGGGAAGCATCGGCTCGAAGGGAACACCAAGCTCAGTCATGACCCTGCCAATGGCCCTCGTGAGCTTGGCAAGATCCTGGATGTTCACCTTGCGAGACTCCTTCGACTCGCACCGGGCGTCCCTCGCCTGCTCCAACTCAGCCGCGACCTGCTCCCGAGCCATCTGGGACTGCTCGAGCTCGGCTCTGGACTCTGAAAAAGTCAACAAGACGGAATCAACAAACACGGCACAACCAGTTCAGGGGAGAAGCAAGATCGAAATCAGAGCAAATGACTTACTCTCAAGCTGCTCCGACAGCCACTTGATCGAGTCGTCCTTCTCGAGGATTTTGAGCAGGGTGGCGTTCACCTCCTGCGTCTTCTCCGTAAGCTTCACGGTCATCCCGGCGAGGTACGCGCGCAACCCTGAAGCCGCGAGAAGAAGAGTCAACACCAACCGGAATAAACAAAAGGAAAACAGGTCGCAGATGGAAGCATCAAGGCCCGCTCACCGTCAACATCCTGCGACAACTTGGAGTTGTTCTCCCGAAGCTGGGTCGCCTCATCCGTGACCTCCTGGAGCTTGTTGGTCACCTCGGAGAACTGACGGTTGACCGTCCTGAGGTCTGCTCCAGCGGTGACCAAGTCCTGCTCCAGTTCCGCCACTTTCGTCTCGAGCGCTGCTTTCTCCTGGGCAGCGGCCGGGGCGGCGTTCTGGGCAGTAGTCTCGGCAGCGGCGGTGGTGGCCTTCTCGGCAGTGTCATTGGCGGTCGTCACCGTAGCCCACAACTCCTCGATCTTCACCTCCGCCTGAGCCAACCTCGTCTCGAGAGATTCCCGCTCCGTCGTGGTGGTAGCAGCAGCGGCTTGCGCGGCCGTAGCACGGTCTTTCGCGGACTGCCTGGCGGCCTCGAGCGCGGCCCTCGACGACGCCTCGCTCGCCACCGCCGTGGCGGCAGCCACGTGGGCAACTACCAGCTGCATCTCCAGCTGGGCCCTCTCTGCTCGGAGCTCGTCGACGGTGCACGCTCTCCTTCTGCCGGACTCCGCGAGCGTCTGTTCCGGGCAAGAGTACACCGATCACGAATTTCGGGAGAACAGAAAAGACAAGAGTAGACTACTGCATCGAGAAGACTTACCGTTGTCGCGGGAAGGATGAGTTCGTCGAATGCGTGGTGCGCCCACAAGAGCCCACGCTCGAGGCTGCGACGAGCTGCAGACTCTTCATCCTCGTCGACGGACGCGTCCGCCTCGAAAGCGGCCGCCCACGTGGAGCGGGCAAGGTCAGAGATCCGCGCGCTACCTTCCTCAAGCTCCGGCAGCAGGACCACGTCAGAGCCCTCCCTGACCTCTTGGATCTCCGGGGAGGCGACCCCCACTGCGCTCCCGAGAACATCGTGTTCTTGCGGAGCCGGGAGGGTCGGGCTCACCGCGGGTGCCGCCTCATCGATAGGGGCGGCGGGCCCGAGAGACGACGACTCCGGTGCATCTGCTGCTTCAAGTCCACCACCATGGCCGGGGGCGAGGACGCGGCCAGGGTCAACTCTGCGCCGGTTATAGGTTCCCCGAGGACCTCCTTGGCTGCCTCCGACGTGGCCGAGGACTCAAGACCTCCGACAACTCCAGCTTGACCTGGCGTCAGCTGTCCCGCCGCAGTTGCATCCAGCACGAGCTCCTCATTGGCGGGCTCCGCTGCTTCGGCCGAGGCCGCGGCCACGGGTGTGGCGGACTCAGAAGCCTCGACCCCCGACTCCACCGGCTCGGCCAGCATCCGCTCCAGCACAGCCTCGTAGATGTCTCTATCATTGCCCGGCAGGTCAGTAGCGTCGAGATCAATGATTTCGCGGAGGCCGGCGGCCATGGCGTCAGCCGTCGACGCCTCCGCCACATCCCCACCCGCCTGCGCCACCGCGGCAACAGGAGTTTCCGCCGCTGCCGACACCTCGACTTCATGTCCCCTGGTCGGCGGTGGCGGGAGCACGATCTACCCGGGCGACGCCGCCACGGCGTCAGCGCTCCCTGAGGTGGCTTCGACTAGCGGCTCTGTCGCCGCCTGGGTAGCGACCGCCTCAGTAGCTGTCAGCCCCCCGCCCAAGTTGTCGGCGCTCGACGAAGGCGGTGGCGCCACCGGCTCAACCACCTCAGTGGCCACGACCAGCCCGCTCTTGGCCTGCTCCGCCAACGGCTCGGCGTAGGGGGCAACGAGCGGGACTCGGACTACTGACCGCACGCGCCCAGCGCTGCGTGTTTCAGGGGCACGAGGTTGAGCACGCCAGTGTCGGTGCTGCTGAAGCAAACACGAATCGAAATCAAGAGATGAACAAGATGAAGAACTCAAGAATGACGAAGGATGGCGGGCAGGAGCTTACATGCTGGATCGGACGCGGACCCGTTTCGCCGGCCTGTCCGACGAGCCCTGCTCGGGGGCTGATCTCTTGGCCCCAGCCGACTCGGAAGCTGACTCCTGGCGTTCCGCCGGCACGGGGGCTGGTCCACCTCCCCCCGCCGACTCGAGGGCGGCGCTCCGCTCCCTTGGTGGCTCGGGGGCTGTCCTCCCGACCTCCGCCGCGTCGGAGGCCGGCCCCTGACTCCCGCCGGCAGAGAGGGGAACTTGCACAGCCGGGGCCCCGCCACCCCGGATGATTAAAGATTGAAGGCGCTGTGGAAGGACGCTCGGGTCCCCTCCCAGCGGTGCGCTCAGTGTGGACACCGGCGGGGTCGACCTCACCTTGGACGATGAACGCCTCTTCAAGGAGTCCGAGTCCAGCCGGTCGAAGCCGTCGTAGAGATGGCGGGGGCAAGGCTCGTGCTCCGCCGGCCGCTTGGGCAGGTCATCCCGACGTGGAAGATCCCTCCGCCCCTCGGAGGCGCGCGCACCGCCAGGCGCCGTCTGAGAGCGGGTCACCCTCTGGTCTTCTCGGGCGGGGCGGGCCCCCGACTGCGAGCTCGAGCCCGCACCCTTCTCACGAGCCGCTGGCTCTGGCCGCCGCGATGAGCTCATCTCCACCGCCCAGCGTGGTGAAGGTGAGGGCGACCCGGACATGTCGCTCCAGTCGACCGCCACGCTGGGCTCGTCTCCACTCCACGGCGGCGACGGCGATGGATCTTCGTTGGAGGAGAAGTTGCACTCTCCCGCCTTGCGGTGCTTGATGTGGTTGTCGTTCCGATCGCGCTTGGCAATCTCTTTCTTCTTGTGCTACTCTTTGCGCTCGGCCCTCTTCCTTTCCGCGGCCGCCTGGTTGCGTTTGAAGATCGCCTCCTCCGGGAGAGGCGCCTTCGCGAGCACGAGGTGAGAGCACTTCAACTGGAAGAACAAGGAGCGAGAGAGTCAGTGGTCGACAAGAATCTCCGAGAAGATCAAGATCGATTGAAGGCATCAAGCTTGTCGGAAAACTTATCGAAAGAAGAAGTTGCTTACGAGCTTTTCAATCCCCTCGTTGGGGAGCATTGGAAGAAGTCGCGACGGCGGCCACACGAAGGTCGACTTCCCGATGGCCACCGACACGTGGCGCTGGATCTCAGTCAGCGACAGGAGCTCAGGTGCGGTCACGATCCCTACCCAAGAGGCCCTACTGACTGTCATCTCGCAAAGGCGCAGCGGCCACCTCCGGAGCGGGACAACCCCCCGGGCGTGGTACTGACCAATGACGGCCGCCAGATCGACCCCGGCGTCGTGAAGACGGGCCAGCACCGCCCAGTGATCCCTGAACATCCTCTCCTGCTCCGCCTTCGGAGAACCATCAGTCCAACTCCTCGGTGCTTGCCCGATGGAGTTCCTAGTGAACGACGGCAGCGCGTGCTCGGGGTCGTTCCTGAGGTAGAACCACCCCTTGTGCCAGCCGCTGTTCGAGCTGGTCAGCGAGAAGGGGATGTACTTGCTGCTCCGGCCCTGCTTCATCCGAAGATTGGCGCAGCCGATGGTCACCGCGATGGGGCCGTCCTTCAAACACGCGAACATAAAAAAGTACTTGAAGGGTTGCCAGTGGGCACTGATCCCCAGGTACCCCTCGCACAGCGCCTCAAACGCCGCCATCTGCTAGACGCCGTTTGGGTTGAGGTGCTGCAGCTGGAGCCCGTACTCGTAGAGGACCGCCCGGATGAACCGCCCGGCGGGGACGGAGAAGCCGCGCTCGTGGAAGGCCACGAACGAGACGACGTACCCTTTCGGCGGGCGCGGCACGGACTCCTCCCCGAGCACCTTCCACTCATCAGCCATGTGGGCCCCGCGGCGAGGAAGGTGTTGACATGTGGGCCCCATGGCCACGTGGTGCCTACATCAGCAAAACCACCGTCTAAAACTGCCCAATGGTCAAATATGTATGGTATTAATACTTCAGTGGTCGAATATATCTGGTTTTGGAGTTGGATGGCCAAAATCAAACCGGGACGATAGTTGGATGGTCGAAAATAGACTTTTTCCTAATAATAATAATAATTTCCTCCACCGCTCCATTCGAGATCCAGCCAACCGAGGGATATTTAATTATTTGCCAACCTAAGAAAGGCCACACATTCAAAAGCCACTTTTTTAGAATTTAGCTAACAGATTTGCCACTGGAGAGATGGTTTACCTACACATTTGCCCTTTTGTCCGACGTGCCACGCCAAGTCACAGATCCACACTGGATTTGCGAGGTGAAATGACTCTTGTGCCCCTGATCTTTCACCCTCTCATGCCACTGACGTGTGGACCTGAAAGGACCTTGTGATGCCTAGAGGGGGGGTGAATAGGATCACTTCAAATTTTTGAAACAAATGCAGCGGTTAAAACTAATGTCGGTACTACCGGTGCTGTGCCGGTACTACTGAGGGGGCTCGGTACTTCCGGTACAGGGTCGGTACTACCGACAGAACAGAGAATTCTAAAATGAAATTTGAAATGCACGACGATTCTAGCAAATCTACTTGAATCAAAGGTTAGGTATAGATGCTAAGAACCTCCTGCAACCACAGATACGAGTTGGAACACAAGCAATAGATAGATCGGGCACAAACAAGTTCTAGGGTTAGTGAAATGCAAAGAACTCAAGCAAGCAAAGGAGACACAAGATTTAATCCGAAGTTCACTCCCACAAAGGAAGCCACGTCTCCGTTGAGGATCCCACAAAGGGAGGGCTTTCACCAAGAGCCTCTTTGCCTCACCCAATCCCCACAAAGGAAGATTGGTGCTCACTAAGAATTCTCCACCAAGGAGAGGGTAATACAAACGATCCTGGGTGCTCCACACCAAGAGGGCACTCAACGGGAGACATCTAACCGTCTAGAAGCAAGCTTCAAGAGTAACAAACGTGAATCGATGCCCGGAGATGCTTCAAGTGCTCTTGGGATGAGGGAATTCGAAGGGGCTCCCAAAGCTTCTCTATCTCACACTAGGAATCACTCCTCCAACCAAACCCTAGCTCAAAGGAATCAAATCTTAGCTCTAGGAGGAAGGGGATAAGTGGAGTGAATGCTCAAGTGAGTGTTTGTCCCGTGGTTGGTCAGCAATGAGTGAGGGAGAAGAGAGGGGCTATTTATACTTAACCCAGAAAACTAGCCGTTACTGTGCAGAGTCGGGACCCCCGGTACTTCCGACCCCGGGTCGGTACTACCGAGGGGTGCCGAGAAACCCAACAGTGGAGCTTTATCGGTACTACCGACCCGGGGTCGGTACTACCGAGGGTCTGGCAAAAACTCGCCAGTGAACCCTTATCGGTACTACCGACCTAGGGTCGGTACTACCGACAAAAGCTTAGATTTAGGGGAAAGGATTGCAAACGTGTTCGTGAAGGCTCAGTTTCCTTCTCACTAACTTAGGTCATCTCCTCAAGCACTCTTAGCATCTCTTGGTGGTCAATTCACATCCCCCTTTGTAGTATGGTGTTTCCTATACTCAAATTCAAAAATAAAATAAATTTAAGCCTTGACTTGAGTTGAAAACGCCGATTTGGAGTTGGGGGCCTTCCTTTGGTCAAAACCATGATTTTCAATTGAGTAAATCTGCACACATCTCGTTCAACGATTAAATACAACAAATTGTGTTTGTCACCATCACCAAAACAATTAGGGGCCAAGATGCACTTTCAATCTCCCCCTTTTTGGTGATTGATGACAACACAATTCGTTTTTAAATAAAGATGTGTGTATCCACCAATTTTGAGAGATACTCCCCCTAAATGTTTGCTTGATCTTTTATGGGGGCCTCAAATGCCCATCACACATTTAGAAAGAGTATCACTCGTAATTTGCATACACAAGTGCATAAGTGTGATTTAATAATCGTGATGCATATGACATGATATCCAAATCAACAAAGTGACAAATAACATCCACCATTCAGCACATAGCATCACAAATAGATAAAAGAGGTTCCACACTAGCACGATTAAGTCTTACAAATTTTAAAACGGTTCTAGGTTCACCACATCATCATCCATCACACCACACAATAAGTTCTTACATGTCCACAAGCTAAGATAGATAGGTAGATAAAGCTAGCGAGCGAGATACACACCACCACCACATGGATAATTGTGAGCTCACTCCCCCTTTGGCATCAAGCGCCAAAAAGGAGGAGGCCCTTCAACTATCGCTGCCATGTGGAGAGTGGACACCCGGAGGAGAGTCTTCTTCATCGGTCTCACCACCACCGAAGTCCTCATCATCAATGTCGGCCGGAGGTGCTCCATACATCATGGACGTATCGCCATTGACGAGGGCCCAGATTAGGGCCCCCTTTGACGGCGAGATAATCACTCTTGAGGTGGAGTCTTCTGACACCATTGACAACGTGAAGGCTAAGATTCAAGACGAGGAGGACTAAGGACCCCTGTCAAGACCATCCATGGCAAGACGTCTTGTTTCCGACTAGTTGGGAGCTTCTCCGACAAGTTCCCTACTAGAGGAAGCCTCTCCGACAAGTCTCCGCCTCGCACGACAAGTCTCCGCCTCGCACGACAAGTCTCCGCCTCGCACGACAACCAGCTCGTTCGCACGAGCACTCTCCGTCTCCGACCAAGACGCGGCCCATACCACGTGGCGCAGCCTCAGCACACGAACTCTTCCGCCTCGACGCGTGGGGCGCCAGTTCCCCATGCCATGCAAGCACACCAGCTGGTGGCACGCGCTGGCGGTCGACTCTGACAGGAGCCTTAACAACACTCTGCTCAGCCGCACGGCTATCAACTCGTCGTCACATCCGACCCTGCAGCACGCCAACCCCGACTGAGGCACTCGAGTGCCCCCTACGACTAACACTGGCCTACGATTAGGCCTTAACGTGGCGAGCTCATCCCGTCCTCAGATGGGTTGAGTCAGCACCAAACTACTCGGAGGAAGCGCCAGGCGTCCCAAAGTGAACAGCCCCGCCCGGCCACGCGGCAGCCTCTACGACAACATATCACGGCTCCTCTTCAATGCGCCCAGATGGACAGCGACGCACGAGAGGACATCCCAGCGGCCAACACTGTAACATTTCTTTTATTTCCCTTTTTGCCCTTCCCCCTTGCGTCTATAAAAGGGAGAGGAGGGCAACCGTCGCAAGGGCTAACGAACCGAACACTTGCATCCCAGGGACTTGGGCTCGACACCCTCTCCCGACCAGTTTGTAACCCCTACTACAAACAACCCTAGCACGGGAACACGGCAGCTCGACACTGGACGTAGGGTGTTACTCCTCGGAGGCCCAAACTAGTATAAATCCCGTTGTCTCCTGCGCTAACCATCCGAGCCCGACACACAATCGATACAAATTTACTGTCCGGCGGTAGAGAACCCCGACAGCCGTACACCTCCCAAGGGTTGTAGAAGACCGGTGGAGGAGGGAAGTCCATGGGCTCACGAACGGGAGAGTGTTCGATGTTGGCTTGAGTGAGCAAGGTCTTCTAACGGGTCTCCAACTTGATGAGCAGCTCATCCACATACTGCCTGTGGGCACGAATCTCCTGAGCATTGTGCTTCCCAACATTGAAGCAAGCAAAGAGGCCCTGAGATAAGAAGTTGAAGATGCTCTTCTTCTTGCCGGGAGGAAGGTTTCCCCTAGACGAAGATGGTCCACGAGAGGGTGAAGATGGGGCGTCATGAGAGGAAGGACCACCTGAGGAAGGCCCAGCTGAGGAGGAGGGCCTAGGGGGGCCATGCTTACCCAACTTGAGAAGACGCTCGATGTTGCCCTTGTTTGGTTTGTACCAAGTGTGAGGCTTGTCGGTAAGAATGTCAACCTCGGCAACCTCACAAATCATCCTAAAGATCCAAGGAGCATATTGGTAACTCTTGTTAGCGGACACGGAGCACACAATGATTTCTTCCCAAATAAAGTCAAGCACACTAAATGGCTCTCGGTCCGGTCCCATCCTCACAAGAACATCTTTGGTAATGTTGGCAATGTTGTAATTGTCGCCTATCTTAGGAATAAGAGTGTACCGAAAGAGTTGGTTCAACATTCTATAGACTGGCTTCATACCATGAGTAGTGCCAAACTCAACCTTGCTATAAGCGGCGTCATACATGAATGCCATCTCACTGTCAAGTGGGATCTCTCTACCATGAATCTTTGGACAACCAAGATCCTCTTCACCAAAGCCAAGAATTTGAGCAAACCTCTCATAAGAGACCGAGAGAGGCTTTCCTTGCAATAGCCAATGGAAGGTCTTGGTTTCACGTTGAACATAGAGATTGGCGTAGAACTGAGCCACCACCTCCTCAATCCAATCATAATTCATAGCCATAATGGAGGTCATGCCCTTGGAGTGACAAATATCAATGGCTTCATTGACGGCTTGAATGTTGAATGACCTCAAGTTCTCCCAATGAATGGATTTCATCTCGACGGTCAGGTTTGCCTTGGATAAGATGACAGACTCATACCAATCGGCATTGAACTTAAGCCAAAAATGAATATCGGCATCAAATTCCTTTTGCCATTTAGCCGGATCGGTATACCTTTCCTTGTACACATTGTGAGTCCCGCTCTTGTAGTCCACCATCTTCATGATACCCATTTGTGTAGATGGACGAGGAGGAAGGGATGGCCTTAGCACAAACTGAGCAAGAGAATCCAAGTTGATGTCTTCATAGTCGTCATAGTGGTCATCCGGTTCATGAGCTTGCTTGGTGCGTGCACGGTGACCTTGACCTGTGGATCGATGAGGTGCAGCTGGAGGAACGGTGCGGCCTCTACCGCGTGGGCGTTGAGCACTTGTGCCCACCTTCCTCTTCCTTTGAGCGAGAGGGACGTCGTCTTCATCGGAACCCTCTTGAATGACTTGCTTGCCCGCACGACCCATCTGAGAAGATGTAGAAGCAAGGTATAAGAGGGTTGAAAGGATTGGAGAAAGATCAACTCACTTCTTGAACCTCAGCCGCTGCAACAGGCACCTGCCGGTACTACCGACCTGGGGTCGGTAATACCGCCAGTGCTCGTGCTACAGTGACTTTGATCCAGGGATGGAATGATTCAACCAATAGAAGTTCACAAGATCATAGGCATGAGTTCTAGGATGGATAAGAAGATGATTCCCTAAAGCATTCCTCCTAGAAACAACGGCATTGAGAGATCGGGCGATGGGATTTTGAGTGAGATACCTTGAGCTCTCCCGCGCGAATCGAGGAACTCCCGGCGAGGATCGGATGTTCCGAGGAGTGGAGAATCCAAAGAAACACCAAGCTTCAAGATTCCACAGTTCAAACTTGAGATCCCCTCGAAGGATTTTAGAGAGAGTGTTGGAGGGGGCGGCAACGGTCTGGAAACAAGAACCCTAGAACCGCCGGGTTCGGGGGTATTTATATACCCACGGGGTTTCTCGGTAGTACCGATGGGGGGTCGGTACTACCGGGGTTCTCGAGAAATTCAGCCAGTGAGCGCTTATCGGTAGTACCGGTACTACCGAGGTCCATGAAAAACCTACCAGTGAAGTCTTATCGGTAGTACCGAGGTGGTGTCGGTACTACCGCTGAGTTCTAGAAATCCAATAGTGAGCATGTGCCGGTACTTCCGGCCTTGTACCGGTAGTACCGAGGAGTTTCGAAATTCCAACAGTGAGATCACATCGGTACTTCCGACCTCGTGTCGGTAGTACCGATGGATTAGAGTTTCTTTTGAAAAGATGGGGAACCAGCAGAAATAGATAGAGAGATGATGCTAGGGACATGTAGAACTACCACAATGTTTGGTGATTATGCACAATCAATCAAGCAAAGCTATAATCACCAAAAATCATGGGAAGAACCAAGTTTTGTAAGACACACACAAAATAAAGAAAATAAAATATTTTTCTCTCTATCTAGGCATCAAACAATTTGTGTGCAACAAGTCAAGCCAAGTTACGAGAATCCAAGATGTTTAGCTCATTTCTCAAAGCACAAAACCTTTGCTCATCTAGAGGCTTAGTGAAGATATCGGCAAGTTGCCTCTCAGTGCTCACATGACGTAGAGCAATATCTCCCTTTGCCTCATGATCCCTTAAGAAATGATGTCGAATATCTATGTGCTTTGTTCTAGAGTGTTGGACCGGATTGTTTGCTAGCTTGATGGCATTGTCATTGTCACACAAGAGTGGAATCTTACTAAACTCACAACCGTAATCACTCAACGTTTGCTTCATCCACAAAAGTTGTGCACAACAAGCACCGGCCGCCACATACTCGGCTTCGGCCGTGGACAAAGCAACCGAATTTTGCTTCTTTGAGCTCCATGACACCAAAGACCTACCAAGAAATTGGCAAGTTCTGGTAGTGCTCTTTCGATCTACTTTGCAACCGGCATAGTCCGAATCGGAGTAGCCAAGTAAATAAAAAGTGGAGCCCTTGGGATACCATAAGCCAAGGTTAGGAGTGTGTACCAAATATCTAAATATTCTCTTAACGGCCATTAGATGACACTCCTTAGGATTAGCTTGAAATCTTGCACACATGCACACACTAAGCATTATATCGGGCCTAGATGCACAAAGGTAAAGGAGGGAGCCAATCATGGAGCAAATTCCTTTTGGTCGACCGACTTCCCTTCTTCATTGAGATCAAGATGTCTATTTAATGCCATGGGAGTCTTGATGGGCTTGGAATCGGCCATGTCAAACCTCTTGAGCATATCCTTCACATACTTGGTTTGACATAAGAAAGTCCCTTCCTTCAATTTCTTGATTTGAAACCCAAGGAAGAACTTCAATTCACCCATCATAGACATCTCGAATCTCTTGGTCATGATCCTACTAAACTCTTCACAAAATTTATTATTAGTAGACCCAAAGATAATATCATCAACATAAATTTGGCATACAAAGATATTATTTCCATTTCTTTGAATGAAGAGAGTAGAATCGGCTTTGCCTATCTCAAAACCGTTCTTGAGAAGAAAATCCTTAAGGCATTCATACCATGCTCTAGGAGCTTGCTTGAGCCCATAGAGTGCCTTATGGAGCTTGTACACATAGTTGGGGAAGTTTGGATCTTCGAAGCCTGGTGGTTGATCAACATACACTTCTTCTTGGAGAGGTCCATTCAAGAATGCACTCTTGACGTCCATTTGATGAAACTTGAAGTCATGATGAGTAGCATAGGCCAAAAGGATACGAATTGATTCAAGCCTTGCTACCGGTGCATAGGTCTCTCCAAAGTCCAAGCCTTCAACTTGAGTGTACCCTTTGCCAACGAGCCTTGCCTTGTTCTTTGTGACGACACCAAATTCATCTTGCTTGTTCCTAAAGACCCATTTGGTGCCGATCACATTTTGCTTGGGTCTTGGCACCAACTCCCAAACTTCATTGCTCTTGAAGTTGTTCAACTCTTCCTCCATGGCAATAATCTAATTCGGGTCCTCAAGAGCTTGTTCCACACTAAGAGGTTCCAAAGAGGAAAAAAACGAGTAAAATGCACAAAAATTTGTCAATCTTGAGCGAGTTGTTACCCCTCTTTGAATACTCCCAAGTATGTTGTCAACGGGATGATCCCGTTGAACCATTTGATGTACTCTTGGGTGTGGTGCTTGAGATTGACGTTGAATGGGTCCATCATCATCATCTTCAACTTGTGGAGCTTCTTCTTGAGCTTCACCACCTTGTTCTCCCCCTTGATTAAAGCCCCGTCCATGATCGTCACCATGAACTTGACTTTCATCTTGATGAACTTGAGAACTTGGTGGTTCCACTCTTGTTGATAATGATGGATCTCGATTGCTTGTGTCAAGCGGAGCTTGAACTTGAACCTCACGAGGCATCACTTCACCGGTCCCTATTCTAAAAATTGATACACTTGGGGGTTCTTCATCATCTACAAGGTTCTCACTAACTTGCTCTCGTTGAGAGGCGTTGGATTCATCAAATTTCACGTCTACCATGGTTTCAACACAACCGGTGGTTTTGTTGAAAACACGATAGGCATGTTCGTTAGTTCCATAACCAATGAGAAAACCTTCATCAACCTTGGATGTAAACTTTGAGGCTTTGGGTTTCTTGTTAAGTATGAAACACTTACACCCAAAGACCCTAAAGTAGTGCACACTCGGTTTCTTACCGGTGATGATCTTGTAGGGAGTCTTGTTCAAGTACTTGTGGAAGTAGAGGCGGTTGGCGGCATGGCATGCGGTGTTGATGGCTTCCGCCCAAAATGAGTACGGAGTCTTGTATTCATCAAGCATTGTTCTTGCCGCTTCAATCAAGGTACGGTTCTTCCTCTCAACGATGCCATTTTGTTGAGTAGTGTATGGAGCGGAAAGTTCATGCTTGATGCCTTCTTCATCGAGGAACTCTTCAACTTGAGTGTTCCTAAACTCTGAGCCGTTGTCACTTCTTATGTTCTTGACATTGAGCTCGAACTCATTTTGAACTCTCCTAATGAACTTCTTGACTACTCCCTTCGCTTCACTTTTATCTTGCAAAAAGAATACCCAAGTGAAACGGGAAAAGTCATCAACAATTACTAAACCATATTTGTTACCACCGATGCTTATGTAGGCAATTGGTCCAAACAAGTCCATGTGTAGTAGCTTCAAAGGTCTTGATGAAGATAGGATGTTCTTGGCGGGATGGTGCGCTCCAACTTGCTTCCCGGCTTGACAAGCACTACACAACCTATCTTTCTCAAAAACAACATTTGTTAGTCCTAGGATGTGCTCGTCTTTTTGAAGTTTGGCCAAGTTCCTCATGCCAACATGGGCTAGTCGGCGATGCCATAGCCAACCCAAGTAGGATTTTGCCACTAAGCAAGCCTTAGGGTTCACCTTCACTTTTGTGAAATCCACATAGTAAAGCTTTCCCCATAGGTGACCCGCAAAGACAATAGAGGAATCCTCCCTTCTAGAGACGGACACACCCTCATGAGTAAAGAGACAATTGTAGCCTTTCTCACAAAGTTGTGAAACCGACAACAAGTTGTATCCTAACCCTTGAACATGATATACATCTTCAATTGAATTAGTTGTTGAGATAGCAATTTTACCTAGACCGACCACATCTCCTTGACCATTATCTCCATAGATGATAGTTTCCGTTGGGGTGTCATAATGATCAAGGGATGCAAATAAGCCTTCATCTCCGGTCATATGACTAGTGGCACCACTATCAATCAACCATGCGCTTCCACCGGAGGAGTAGGACTACAAAATAAGTTTAAGCTTTAGGTTTAGGTACCCAAAAAGATTTGGGTCCTTGGAGGTTAGAAGCATAAACTTTTGGAACCCACACACTCTTCCTCATAGCCTTCTTGGTGTAGGCCCCAACATACTTGACCACCATTTTACCATTGTGGTCCAAGGTCACTACATAGTCACAAGTGTAGTTGGGAGAGGGCTTGTGTTCCACCATATTCTTCGATGCCTTAGGTGGAGAATTAACCCCACCAATTTCTTTTGTGGTGCTCACAACCTTCGGCTTCTTCTTTGTTGTGGTAGAGGTGGTGACTCCATGGGCAATGTCCATGATAGTGTTGAGGTAGCCTCCCTTGTTCCACAAGGGGATCTCATGCCCTTTCACCACCACCCTACCATTGACCTTGTTGTTCTTGTAGTGTCCAAGTCCTTGCTTGTCAACCACCTTGGGTATGGACTTGGCATCGTTCTTGTCTTGAGTGATCAACATGTTCAATCGGGCTATCTCTTTGTCTTTGCTCTTGATTGTCTCCTCAAGCCTTGCATGGTTAGTCTTAAGAGCATTTATATCAACATTAGAGCAAATAGAACAACCTTTGCTAGTGGAGGCACTAGAGTCAAGTGTTGCCTTAGGATTGGCTTTGGTGCTTTCCTAAAGGGTACTATAGTTTGCTTCAAGATTTTTATGTTTATCCATGAAGCATGAAAAACTTGATTGAAGCTCACTATGAGTAGCCTTTAGGGAAGCTAGAGATTCATTTGTCAAAGTGTAATCCTTTGACATCCTCTTGTTGGAGTTGTTGGCCAAAGATAAGTCCGTGGTCAACTTCTCCACCTTAGCCGCCTCTTCGGCAAGGCGTCTCTCTAGAGCAAGGTTTCTTTCCTTCTCAAGGATAAGCAAGTCTTCTTGCTCATGGAGAGACACTTTCTTTTTCTCTAATTTCTCCAAAAGCCTTTTTATTTCCTTATAGCCCTTTTTACTAAATTGCTTTATCATGTTGGCTTCCATTTCTTCTTCATTGTCTAGATCATCTATGTCACTAGGTGTGGGTGAAGAAGAGGTGAGAGAGGATGAGGTGGTTGTTTCGTGTACCTTGCTCCCCCTTGCCATGAGGCAAAAGTGAGAGTGGTCCTCATCGTCGGAGAAGTTGTTGAAGAGGCGTGGTGAAGATGGTCCTTGTGCCATGGCGATGGTTGCCATGCCTTGCTTCGTTGGTTCTTCATCTTCATCACTTGAGTCCCATTGTTGACCCACGTGAGCACGCCCTTGGTATTTGTTCTTGTATTCCTTGCTCTTCTCCTTGTATTTCTTCTCTTCCTCATTCTTGTTCTTGTTCTTGGGATACTCGGCAATGAAGTGTCCATACTCTCCACACTCATAGCATTTGCTTTGAGACTTCTTCTTCCTTTCATCACCGCCTTTCCTTGATGCTCTTGACTTCAAGAATTTCTTATACTTCCTTATGGCAAAGGCGGTTTCTTCATTCGTGCTTCCTTCTTCTCTAGTGTCTTCCTTCTTGGTCTTGGAGGTCTTTGGCTTCACTTCCACCACTTCACTAGAGCTAGCATTGAGGGCTAAGCTCTTGTTCATCTTCAAGCTTAGAGACTTCTCCACATCTTAGTCAACTAGCTCTTGATGCAAAATCTCTCCAAGAAGTTGATTGGGGGTCATCTTGTAGTAGTTTGGATCCCTTCTTATCATGGCCGCTAGGTTTTTGTCCTTTGGGGCAAAAGCTCTTAGCAACTTCTTTGTGACCTTGGAGTCTTCCCAATCATCACTTCCAAGTACTCTAATATCCGAGACAAGAAGCATGAGTCTATCATACATTTCTCTCACGATTTCTCCATCCTTCATGAAGAATAGCTCAAGCTCTCCGTTGATCAAGTCCAACTTCCCTTGTCTCACATGCTCGGTCCCCTTATGTGCTTCTTTGAGTGTGTCCCAAATCACCTTGGCAATTTGGATGTTCCGAACCTTGTTGAATTCTTGAGCATACAAGGATCCTGTGATGACTCTTGTTGCTTGCACATTGCGGTGGAGGTCTTGCTCATGCTCAAGTGTGAGGGCTTCTCCTTCGGCGGGGATTGTCACACCTACAACCACAATCTTCCAAAGAGAAGGGTGAAGCCCGTAAAGGTGCATTTGCATATCATAAGCTCATTTGGGATAGTCTTTCCCATCGAAATGAGGAGGCTTTCCCAAATGCACGGAATAGAATTTTTCGTTAGGATGGTTGCCCGGAAATTGTGCGTAGTTGTGGGGCACTTCGTAGAAGCCGGAGTGAGTGTACTTGGCTTGCTCCTTCTTGATCATCTTCTTGAGGAGTTTCTTGGCCATCTTCTTGGCCTTCTTCTTCTTAGCCTTTCTTCTCTTCTTTGCCGCTTTTCTTGCCGCATCATCACCATCCTTGTTGTCTTCATCGCTTGAGTCGGAGTCCGAGTCGGAATCGGATGAAGAGTCATCGGAGCTCTCGATGTTGGACGGTATGCGACTTGGAGCCTTTCCGGTGAGGTCACCGACTTGGGCTTCCTTGAGCTCTCTTTCTTGAGCTTCCTTGGCGGCGATCTCTTCGGCAGTTGGGGTGCCTCCACTCCCCGACATCTTGATCTCTTAGCGGTTAAGCCTAAATCAAGGGATTAGGCTCTGATACTAATTGAAAGGACCTTGTGATGCCTAGAGGGGGGTGAATAGGATCACTTCAACTTTCTGAAACAAATGCAGCGGTTAAAACTACTGTCGGTACTACCGGCGCTGTGCCGGAACTACCGAGGGGGCTCAGTACTTCCGGTACAGGGTCGGTACTACTGACAGAACAGAGAATTCTAAAATGAAATTTGAAATGCACGACGATTCTAGCAAATCTACTTGAATCAAAGGTTAGGTATAGATGCTAAGAACCTCCTGCAACCACAGATACGAGTTGGAACACAAGCAATAGATAGATCGGGCACAAACAAGTTCTAGGGTTAGTGAAATGCAAAGAACTCAAGCAAGCAAAGGAGACACAAGATTTAATCCGAAGTTCACTCCCACAAAGGAAGCTACGTCTCCATTGAGGATCCCACAAAGGGAGGGCTTTCACCAAGAGCCTCTTTGCCTCACCCAATCCCCACAAAGGAAGATTGGTGCTCACTAAGAATTCTCCACCAAGGAGAGGGTAATACAAACGATCCTGGGTGCTCCACACCAAGAGGGCACTCAACGGGAGACGCCTAACCGTCTAGAAGCAAGCTTCAAGAGTAACAAACGCGAATCGATGCCTGGAGATGCTTCAAGTGCTCTTGGGATGAGGGAATTCGAAGGGGCTCTCAAAGCTTCTCTATCTCACATTAGGAATCACTCCTCCAACCAAACCCTAGCTCAAAGGAATCAAATCTTGGCTCTAGGAGGAAGGGGAGAAGTGGAGTGAATGCTCAAGTGAGTGCTTGTCCCGTGGTTGGTCAGCAATGAGTGAGGGAGAAGAGAGGGGCTATTTATACTTAACCTAGAAAACTAGCCGTTACTGTGCAGAGTCGGGACCCCCGGTACTTCCGACCCCGGGTCGGTACTACCGAGGGGTGCCGAGAAACCCAACAGTGGAGCTTTATCGGTACTACCGACCCGGGGTCGGTACTACCGAGGGTCTGGCAAAAACTCGCCAGTGAACCCTTATCGGTACTGCCGACCTAGGGTCAGTACTACCGACAAAAGCTTAGATTTTGGGGAAAGGATAGCAAACGTGTTCGTGAAGACTCGGTTTCCTTCTCACTCAGTTAGGTCATCTCCTCAAGCACTCTTAGCATCTCTTGGTGGTCAATTCGCATCCCCCTTTGTAGTACGGTGTTTCCTATACTCAAATTCAAAAATAAAATAAATTTAAGCCTTGACTTGAGTTGAAAACACCGATTTGGAGTTGGGGGCCTTCCTTTGGTCAAAACCATGATTTTCAATTGAGTAAATCCTGCACACATCTCATTCAACGATTAAATACAACAAATTGTGTTTGTTACAATCACCAAAACAATTAGGGGCCAAGATGCACTTTCAGGACCCCACACGTCATAGCCTTCTTCAACCTCCAAACGGACACTCTCATGGCCGCCAGGGAGCTCCGCGCTGCTGCCCTGCGCCACGACCGCACACCGCCAGGGGCACGGCTGCGCGCCTTCCTCCCGTGCTCCGCGCCGGTGATGGATCCAAGGCAGGCGTCGGCCTCACTCCCTACCTCCGAACGTCCAGTCATGGTCATCGATGGCCACCAGGGGAGCTCCACGCCGCCGTCCTAGGTCACCGGTCGCGCTGGTCTTCTTCTACATCTGGCGATGGCCACCAGGGGAGCTCGACCCCACCGGCTACGCCGTCGACCTCGGGGAAACTCGACCCCACCAGTCGCGCCGCCGAAGGAGCTCGCCCCGGCTGACCTCGGGGGAGCTCGATTCCACCGGCCCCGACGGGCCTCGGTCTGACGGTCTCCGGCTTGCCGACGGGATCAGGGAAGGAGAGAGAGGCATCGGGGGCAGCGGGATGCCAGGAGGTTGAAGATGTACTTACAACAGGGTCCCATGTGTAAGTGAGAGGATAGCGGGAAAGGGAACCTAACCTGAGCAAATGCATGAGCAATTTGGTCTTTTCACGTGCAAATCCGGCGTGGCATGGGTGATTTGGCGTGCCACGTTGGACAAAATGGCAAACGTGTTACTAAAACATCTCTCTAGTGGCAAATATGTAAGCTAAATTCTAAGAATGGCTTTTGAAGGAGCGGCCTTTCTTAGGATGGCAAATAATTAAATATCCCGCCAACCGAAGACCTCTTGGTGACAGACAGATACCAGGCAGTATACCACCACACAGCGGTACCACCCAACTTAAAATTCATCTCCTGATAGAGATGGCAACCACAAAGCGAGCGATGTGCTACATGATTCTTATATCACTGGTCTTTTGCTTCAAGTATTTACTCCAAAACACATCTTTCTTTTGTACATCTATACATGTTGGCTAATTGTAAGTTCATGTCTCCTAAAACAAGACTTCTCAGGTTGGGAGCTGATCGACGGCTCAATTACGGGAATCGGAATGCTAGAACCCACCAGACAAGACGATCCCGTGCTTTCCCTTGGTGGAAGAAGAAGGAGGCACCAGGCTGAATGCATCCAGTTAGTGGCGAAGTCAGGATCAAGCCCCGGGGTTCTCTTGTGCTTGTTCCACCTCCGGCTCCCCCTTCCTTCATTTTTTTACTCAAAATCTGCAGGGGGCTTCACGACATTTCTGGAGGTAGGAGGGGCTCCCCCCCCGCCCGCCTCAGCTCTAGCTCCGCCGCTGCATGCAGGAGAAGTATGTTGACGGAGCATGCACTCTTCTCATTAATTCCAAAAAGTTTTATTCTTGCATGTGTCGCAAAGCAAACCGCCCGTGAAAGATGTGGCTTGCTTGCTCCCCCTGTCTCAAAATAAGTGCTATTTTAGAATGTAAAAGCATCATCCCACAACACTAGTGTATTTGTAAGTTTTGGGTCAGTTCAAGGAGGATCCAAGAACTCATAAGAGTCCCTTATTTAGTTGCGCAAATGTGTGTGAATGAATAGTGTATTGAAATGAAAATTGTGAATGAAGTGCACATTGAGGCACATGATGTGAACGAAAATGTGCCTCGATGTGATGGTGAATCGTACATTGAAGGTGGAAAGTGGAGAGAAAAGTGAGGAAACTAAACAAGAGGCCTAAGCCACACTCCTCTTGAATCATGGACATGCGGATATCTTGTCAGACTGCAGCTCCAACACCAAATGGTGAAACTGACCAGTGCAATAGTATAACGTACTCCCTCCGTCCTATGAAGAATGCGATTCTAGCGTTTGAAAAAAAATCCCACAAAGAGTGCAATATTAGAAAATAAATCTAATTTCTTGACTAATTAAGTAATTAGATCTGATCTACATGCCAAAACCTACTGCATGTGATTAAAAAATAGGGGTACTATAGTCTTTTCGCGCCACCACTAATCTGTTCTAGAAAAATTAGAATTGCATTTTTCACGGGACGGAGGGAGTATGTTCTCTTAGGGGAAAAAATAAAAATCAAATCTTATTTCTCGGAATTATATGAAGCTTGTTCCGAATAGACAGTATGCTTGCTCTGTTTTTGGGAGCAGAGCACAAGGATGACGGACGGGATCAGCGCCCTGTGCTGTCTCTGTCGTCCGGACTCCGGACCATTTTCCGTAAGGTACACCCGTACACTACGCCGTAGACGTAAACTGCAGATAGTGGCTGCCTTGCTGAGACGTACATCCCGAACTTTGTAGTCAGACTGTTCAAGCGGTTAGGGAAAGCTTTGGCCACCAACCGCAAGGACTTTGAAAAATAATCCTCAAGAGCCGGCCAAGCAGGACGATGGATTAGCAGAGAAGCTCGGTGAAGTACTCCCTCCGTTTCAAAATACTCATCGTTTCTGTCTTTTCTAGATATAATTTCTTTGTTATGCACTTAGATATATATTTTATCTACATACATAATAAAAATGTAGAAAAATCAGAATGATAAGTAATTTGAAACAGAGGGAGTAGCATGCAAGTCAGCCAGACATCCCTGGTTTTCGAGCTCGGTACCCCACAGGGTTAGCACTCGGTTGGGAGTACTTTGGTAGAGCAGACGGCGACTGTTCGTGCTCCCCGGAAGGAGCGCGGTTAGTTACCTCTCGCTTCTCGAATAAGGTTACAAAGAGGTAACCGTTAGGTGCATCTCCGAACCTCTTTAGTTCAATTATTTGTACTATTTCTTCAAAATATTAAAGAAATAGTACAAATAATTGAACTAAAGAGGTTCGGAGGCGCACCACATCATATTCAATTTGCACCCCTATTCTCGAACCCAAAGTCCATGGAGGAACTCTCACATACACGCACTACCTTTCTTCCCAGGACGGACGCGTCGCGGCTTCCTCCATGTTCTTCCAAGATCATTCGCCAATCACAAGCCATCTGATCGATCTCGCAACCAGGCCGAGTCATAAACATTAAACAAACGCTTCGTCTCGCTCAGCGGCTCAGGAGTCAGGTCTGAAAGCTAAACTTGTCTTACCAACCAGTAACCACGCCCGGCCCTAACAACGACACTTAACGCCTTGATGACCCGGTCATCGTCACCCCCGTTGCTAGCTACTACTGCTCCGTCCTATATAACACTAACCCTGCACGGATCGAGCTCACCAAAGAAGGCAGCATCCTATACGCAATAATGCCCGCCGTCTCTCCCCAGAAATAATCGGCGAGTAGCGAACTCGATCTTCTTCGCCGACGAGATACGGCTCCGAGGCATCGGAGTTTATCTCAAGCTTTAATTCGAAGCGCACAGCACATCTACCGATCGACACCATCCCTGTTTCAGCAATGGCTAAGGTACACACGCATCGACCGATCGTCGTCGTCGTATATAATTTGTGATCAAAATACAGCGGCCAGCATGCAGCTTGTGATGATCTCCGCGGGGACACTAACGTGATTGCTAATCAATATATATACGTGCATGATGGGCGCAGCAAAAGATCGTGATCAAGGTGCAGATGAGCTGCGAAAAGTGCCGGTCCAAGGCGATGTCGCTGGTGGCGGCCAAGCGCGGCGTCGACTCCGTGGCGATCGCCGGCGCCGACAGGGACCAGGTCGTCGTCGTCGGCGAGGGCGTCGACTCCATCGACCTCACCAGCACGCTGCGCAAGAAGGTCGGGCCGGCGCACCTGCTAACGGTCGGCGAGGACAAGAAGGAGGAGAAGAAGCCGCCGGCCGCGCCCCCCGCGGCGCCCTGCTACTACCCGTGGTGCCCGCCGCCGTCGCAGCCGGGTGGCTACGTCGTCTACGAACACCCCTACGGGTACGGCTGCCAGACGCGGGAAGAGAGCGGCTGCTCCATAATGTAGACTACATACACTTTGTGTAGAGAGAGCAAACCACGCACTCATACGTATATACGGGCTACTGTAGTTCATACAGGATAGTGGAGTGATTTTACAGGAGATTTCTTGTCGTTTTCTTTCATAGACAAAAAACAGTACTCTTGTAGTAGAGTGATTTTACAGAAACTCGTTGGCTTTTCTTGTACACTGGATTTGGAAGTAGAGGAACTCAGGAGCATACAGTATGTTTGAAGTTTTGACTTCATATGAATTTCTAGAAGCTTTAAAAATATATATATTCATTTTCTGTTAGGGGTCGAGAAAAAGAAAATTGCAGGATATATAATAAACGATCAGTATGGCAACAAGTTTGAAGTCAAGATCTCGTCCGAGTGGTTTCGAATTTTCCTAACTACTAATCAGTGAAGCCCAGCTTGCATTGGCAACTTCAATGATTAAAATATGCACATCACTCGCTTTCCAGAGCATTGTACTACATCTCAGCATTATTGAAACCGCTGACTTGCGAGTCAAGCACTCAAGCTCGATCGCTCCCCGTTTAGCTAGCTTGTTGCTCAGCCAACCTCCAGAGTAATCCTCCCAAGTACGGAAGTACCCTCGGTGGTAACATGCATGACAGTTTACTTATAATTATATATACGTACAGTATCACGTTAGTGACTGTCTTAATGTTGCTAATTAAATATTTTTTGTTAGAGTCTTCACGTCAATCCTAGAATTTTTTTTTAATATTTTTTCTATCTCGATTTTGCAAAAATATATGATCCGCCCGAAATTTTGCAGAATTATACATCTGCCGCCGTGGCCCACGGCGTCAGGGACATAACGCCGTGGCCGACGGCGGTAGGAGCCGCCATCAGTGGGCCCGTAGGACATACCGCTGCGGGCCACGGCGTTATGTCCCTGACGCCGTGGGCCACGGCGGTAGGAGTCTACTGCCAGGCGGCAGCGTGGCCCCCAGGTAGCGCCGCAGGCCACGGTGGTATGTATGAACCTACCGCCGTGCGCTGCGGCGTTAGGTTTTTTTTTTTGGTGAATTTCAATTTTTGAAGCATTGATAAAACGACGAACCATTAATACTTAACGACGAATTACAGAAACAAGCAATGGCACGTACGACACAAGTACCCTAACTTTGTGTCGCTGCTAGTCCTAACGTGCCTTAGGGAATTTAGATAAACGATTACAACATTTGTAGTCTAGTTGTACGAATAGTACCCGGAGAACCCGGACATCATAGACCCGCCGGAGTGCTGGGAGGGCATGTAGTACCCCGACGGGGGTGGAGTTGGATCAGATGGTGGCGGGGGTGGAGTTGCTGGTGGAGTGTTGTCCTTCTTCTCGTGGCACGGACAACAGCAGAACTCGTCCTCACACCCGGTGTTCGTCTTCACCACCATTGGTCCGGTCACCGGTCCGTCGTCGTCGTTGGTAGATGTCGGATCTGGAGAAGCCAATGCCGACGCGAGTTCTTGCCTCAGGTTGAAGATGACAACATCCTCGAGGTAGTTGATGTACTGTTGATACGGGTCAATAGCTAGGGGATCCACCCATTGCACGAAACCGCAGTTATCTGGTTGTTCGGAGTACTGCAGAAACCGTGATTACATTAGTAAATCATAAAATGATGAAGGACAGAGGTCAAGGAGTTTTGCTTACCCATGCTCGTGAGCAATGCCAGAAACGTCGACCAGAGTTGTCCCATCCCTGATAAACCTGCATCACACAGAACTCACCGTGTGCACACCTTGACCAGTTCACCGTTTGATTTGGTGCGTACTTTCTAACATCACGCATGGATTTGAAATCTCTCTTGTCTAAAACTGGAAAATTGCTGTTGAACTCTGGATCTTACTGGCTCCACAGTGCTAGACCGAGGGAGTCATCATCATCATCCCCAGTCCAGGAACTCATTGGTGCTTGTTGTGTTGTGAAGTGAGACTGGAGAAGAGTGCTCACATATATGTAGGCAATAAAGCAGACTGGACGGTGGGCCATTCGATCCGGGGTAAGAAAACGGGCAGTGACTCAAAGGAAACACACCCTAGTACTAGGTACACTGTTTGGTGCAGTGACTCACAGAAAACACACCCTATGTGTTCACTGTTTGGTGCAGTTCACAAAAAACACACCCTAGTACGAGTTTTACTGTTCGCATCTGAAATGCATCTGAAATCAAGTTCTTAAAGATACAACCCGACTCTAGAGAATGATGAAATGAAATCATAATTTTTTATGGATACAGTAGCACTCAGCGTCGAGTACTCTACGTCTATTGGGTACATCAGGGGTATTTTTCCTTCCTCATAGCATCCGGCCCAGCTTCCTTAGCCCAGCTTCCTTAGCCCAGCGAGCTCTCTCCCTCTTCCTCTCTCTATCTGCTTCACGGGCCGCGGCCGCTTCATGTTCTTTGATCTCCCGGCGAATGCGAATTTCCTACTGCTGCTCCTTACGTTTTTCTTCTTGTTTTTCTGCCTTAACCATCCTTTGCCACCTCTCACGTGCTGAACGACCCGTCTCCTCGACGTAACGCTTGTCTTGTTCGGACTGCTCACAATCTAGCCACTGCATAAAATCACAGAGAGGAGGTGGAGTCTTTTTTCAAAGACAAGTTAGCACATAATAAAATAGCAATGACATATTATTTATTTAGTAATGCAGTTAGTTCTTACTTTTTGTCTAACATTGTGACATGGTGGGAGGGGGTCATGCTCGTAGTTCACGCACATGAAGAACCTCATCCCGTAACAGTACCCGAGAACGTTGCACTTGACAAGCTTACAGTTGTCACCGCAGTAGCACATAGGAGTGTGGATCCCCTTTGGCACCGCAACCTTGTCCTTCCTACTGGTGAGCAACTCCAAATCCAACTCAGGACCCGAGGAAGCTATTGAAAGCCTACAAAAAAGATGAGAAATATGATAATTCATTACATGTTTCATTTGAAATTAGAGAACAAAATATAACAGGATATGATAATAAATTTGACGACAAGAATAAAACAACAAGCAAATGAAAAGGTAGTTCAATTATTACAACATGATAACATGCATAAGTTCAAATATTACAAGACCTTGCCAGATAAAATGGTTCAAATATTACAAGACGATAACATGCATAAGTATTTTAAATATTACAACACGGTAACATAAACAAGTACGGTCACTGCATTCCTTCGTTGTAGCGACTGGAACGACGTCCACGTGCACTAGCTGAAGGTGGTGTAGAAGTGGCAGTGGAAAAGTAAGATGCTTCGGTGCATTTCTTGTAGGAGTGTCCTTGATTGTTGCACTTAGAGCATATCTACACCCGAGGTCCAGCTTCAGCCTCATCCATGTTGTTCCTAATCCTCTTCTTCTTGCGTCGACCGACACCTTGGCACATGGTTGGATCTGGATTTGGTATGTACAACGCACTGACTTTGGGGTCTTGAGTGAAAGTTCCAAGATGCAGGTAACCCTCAATAGTGTAGTTCCACGTGTGTAGAATGGTTTGCTTCAGAAAGTATTTAGGCACGTAGCGACCCCAATGCTTATTCTTTGTTGCAAGACATGCAGCGATCACATGTGAGCAGGGGTAGTGTAGCAGCAGTGGCTTCTGGCAAGAGCATGAGCATGTCTGATTCCCAATAATTATTTTTTGTATTGTTATTTCACCATTTGCTTTTTGTGATTTGGACTGGCAACTTATCTGATATTTCCACTGCACTTTCTCGCCAGGATCACGACGTAGAGGCTGTGGGTAAGCTCTGTGAGCAAGAGCAGCCTTCTGTTTTTTGTTCAAGTACTCAGTCATCCATGTTGAATACACCTTCTGACAGTCCTGCATAGCTGCATGTGCTGCAGTAGCACGGTCAAGAAAGTACTTCATTGTGCGGTACAAGAAGAACTCAATGATACCAACAAGAGGGAGAGCTCTGGCACCACGCAAAACAGTGTTGTAGATCTCAGCAAAATTTGTTATCATTATCCCATGCTCACACCTCCCTTATAAAACAGGAGACACCATTTCTCCTTAGGCTCATTCTGAATCCACTGGCTGAAGGTCTTCACAGCACGTCCCCTTCTCCTTCTGACATTTGGAGCATCTAGCCCCACGTCCTCCAGAGAAACTGGCTCTTCCCCGGGTTCAGTACTTACTGGCTTCTTAGCTATCTCTTCTGATGCTTTCTTCGTCAGATCATCTAATTTTTGCCATAGGTCGTAGAACTTTTTCTCCTGATTGGTCGAACATAAGCGCTTGAACAATTGTGTAAATTCTTTGTTCTTGAACTGGCTATGAAAGTTTGCTCCCATATGCCTCATGCACCACCTGCTATGCACATCTGGCCATTGTGCTGCTCTGTTACGCTCTTCACTACCTTCTTTGATGTCATTAATAGCCTGCAAAATACCTTTGTGTCTATCGTGTATCACACACACGTCTGACACATCTCCCACCACCATCTGCTTCAATCTCTCCAGAAACCAATACCAACTGTCACCATTCTCTCCCTCTGCAAAAGCAATTGCCAATGGCAACAACTGATTGTTGCATCTGCAGCCACAGCTGTAAGAATTGTGCCCTTGTATTTTCCTGTTAGGAATGTGCCATCTATGCAAATAACTAGTCGACACTGTTTGAATGCAGCAATAGTGGGACCCAATGCTAAGAATGCCCGCTGCAAGACTTGCTTCCCTGGCCTTGATACAAGATTATAAGTCTTGATATCATAATAACTACCAGGATTTAGCGTGGCAATTGTGTTCAGCAATCGAGGCAGATTGTCGTAGGATGCTTCGTAAGTTCCCCACCTCATCTCCATTACCTTCTTCTTTGCCATATATGCCTTACCATAACTTATCTGGTACCTAAATTTTTCCTCAATTGCCAAGATTATGGACTTAGGCTCATAAGCAGGATTTTCCACAATCTTAGCAAACATCTGACTGGTCACAAAACCGGATGACAAATTACGATGGCTTGCATCCAGCTGCTCAAGTACACAAGTGTGATCCACAACAGATTTGATCTCCCAGTAATTTTTCCACTTGCCCTTGGAAGCATACACTCGAAAAGGACAGTTGGGCTTCAGACATTGTACATCATATATATGTGGAGAACTCTTCACTACCTTGAACTCTCTCTGCAGAGTAAGGGTGGCCCACCTCTTCACTGCATCCTTCACCTCTACTGTACTCTTATACATGGCGCCAACAGAAACCTTATTGTCTCTATACTCCCAGAACACATTCTCACCAGGATTGACAGATAGCTGTGAGAAATTGTAACTGTCCCAGTCCCTTGTAACTAGCGGGTCATCCTCATCATCTGAGGAGTCCTCTTCCAACCCACGTTCATCCTCATCAGCCTCCATTTCGTACCGCCTGAGTACTTCTTCATTAACTTCCCCCTCGTCAATTTCACCACGAGCCTCAAAGGGTGTGTCACCATCTCCTTCTTCTTCCTCGGTGGAAGCACCATCTCCTTCTTGTGGTTCAGTTGCAGGACCATCTCCTGCTTGTAGTTCAGCCTCACCCTCCTCAGGCACTTGACTACTAGACCCAGCCTTATGAACAACTTGGATAAATAACATCACAGGCAAACCTATTTCACATACTGTTTTGATATAACTCCTCCAATGTTCAGTGCCTTGAAGTGGCATAAGCTCCCAATATAATGACTCACTCCTGTTGATTAGAGACATAATGGACAAGTCATGTTGCTCTGCATCTACATGGAATGCCCTAAAAAAAGTCGGTAATGGACCCCTAAGTTCTTGAGGCTGCTCTTCTAATCACATGGTCAACCGAATCAAATTCTGACAAGTCAACTCCATGTTCACCATATCTAATCTGCCCATTACCGAAATACAACTTGACACTGACATCATCCGACATGTCTGACAGCATGAAAAAAAAACACTATTAACAAGTGGATCTGCAACTACAAAATATATCTACTTAGAGCTACACTAAAACTATAATTTTACTAAGCAGATCTACACTAAAACTATATATTTACTAAGCAGATCTACACTAAAACTATATATTTACTATTATCACAGTCCAAACTATTAAGTATCAGAGTATTACCTCTAACTAGACGAAAAACCGGCAGAGCTTTGCAGCTTCACCACCTCCTCCTCACTCCCTTCTCCTCTTCCCCCTCTCTTTCTTTTTGAATTATTATGACATTTTCGGCTGAATTTCGGTGTTATATAGGCAGCCAGATCCTAGCGCCGTGGGGCACGGCGCTAGCAGGCCTGCTGCCGCCGTGACCCACGGCGCTAGGGCATAACGCCGTAGCCCACGGCGCTATGTCACTAACGCCGTGGGTTACGGCATTATGTCTGCCGCACGCTACGGGCCCACTGCTGGCGGCTCCTACCGCCGTGGGCCACGGCGTTATGTCCCTAACGCCGTGGGCCACGGCGGCAGATGTATATTTCTGCAAAATTTCGGACGGACCATATATTTTTGCAAAATCGAGATAGAAAAAATATATAAAAAAAATTCTCAATCCTAGTTAGAGGTACGGTGCTCCTTGAAGAAAGTTACTAACTCCTTGCATAACAACGCCATGCATAATATTACTATATTAGTTAATTCTTACCAGACATTATTACCGGTTCTTCCTCCCTAATTGGGACCCGTGTTTGAAAAAATAATGTAAGTTCTAGAAAGTCTCATAAAAATAGACCATTATAAAAAATTACACACCTATGTTATTCCGAAAATGTCTAAGTAGAACTTTTAATAAATTACACATCATTATGAAAATAACCTTTGGATCTTCATCAAGATATTGTTCGAGAAAAAAAACAATTCGCAAGGATATATAAAAAAACAGTATGACAACAACTTGATCAACTTTGAAGTCAAACTCTCGTCGGGGTGGTCCCGAATTTTCCTGGTTAACTAGTCACTGAAGGCCAGCTTGCCAGCTTCATTACTTAATAAAATAGGCGCATCACTCGCTTTCTGATCGGCCACCATCCAAAGCGGGCAAAGAGGTCTTAATAAAACGAGTTGTTCAAGCAATTCCAACATCTGTGAGGAGTTGCTTTTAGATACCGACAACCACTTGTGACTTTGTGAGAGGATGAAGAAACTTATTGCAGATGCATGGTGTGGGGTACGGAAAATGGAAAGAAAAAATATGCATTGGAGTTCATAGAAATGGCTTTCTTGTCCAAAATACCTTGGTCTTGGCTTTAGAGATATCCAACTCCTTAACCAAGCAATGTTATATGCCGTCAAGGAAGGGGACTTCTAGGTTCGGAAAAACCAAAAAGTCCCCCGCGTCGCCCCTAGGGCGACACGGGCGGAACGCCGCCGCCGCCAGTTCGTGTGCCGCCGCCGCCTTCTGTCTCCGGCCCCTGTTCTCCCTTGCCCCCGGCCTCCTAGCCGGTGGCAAGGGGAGCGGGGGTCCATCCTTTAGTTGATCGAGTCTTTAATCGAGTCCTCTTAGGTTTAGGGTTTGCTCGCCGCCGATGCTCGGCGGTGGAGTTAGGTTTTGCCGGTGGAGCATGGCTCCTCTGCGGCTTGGTTTTCCTGGCGGCGCCGGCGATGCGGAAGCGACGGCGTTGCAGAGAAATAATTTCTCCCAGCTTCTTCCGTTCTCCGATGGCGATCTACTCCGACGTCAACGGAGAGGCTGGGGAGAGCTGTCCAGGAGTCGAGGGCCGGCGCATCGTCGTCTTCTTCAGGTGATGATGTTGTTGACCCTGTTAATCTCAAGGAAGATGATCTTTGGAAGAAATCTGAGCATTGCTCGGGTTGCCGGTGGTGAAAACGAAGGATGCGTCGTGGGTACTGGAGTTGGCCGATGCGCCTGGGAGGCAGCGTACTCGGCTGATTCGCCTAGCAGTAAGCCCTCCTCTGCGGCCTCCACTTTGTGGAGTTTGGCTCTGGTGCCCGGCGACGATTGGGAAGCGGCTTCGACGGCGGTGACGAACGGATCGCTGAAGGCTTCGAGGAAGATGAACAGGAGTTTTGAACTTCTTTGTAATTTTCCTTTTCTTTCGGGTCTTGTTTGTAAATGGACCGGTGTAATGCGCTAAGATCAATACATGTTCCTTCTCTCAAAAAAAAAGAAGGGGACTTCTAACTGAACCAGAATCTTTATGTGCAAAAGAAAAAGATGCATTGCCCTTGATAGGAATATAATGGTTTTATTTCCAAAATATCTTGGTCTTGGCTTTAGAGATCCCCAACCGGAACTTACACTTGGCGCTGTATTTTGCAAGGTAAGCTCCGATGGTATACTTTGGGCTGTTGGTAATGGCAAGAGTACTCAAATATGCACTGACCGTTGGGTTATGAATCTTGCTATTACTAATTGAATACTCCTTCTGAAGCCTTCAGATGAAGCCATCTAGGATTCTATGTGGACATTATAGAAAAATAGAGAAATCTTAGAAATTCTAAAAAAAAACATCTAGCCATCAATCAGTTGGCTCAAATCATCATATCCATTTGTTTTATTATATTTTCTAAAAAAACTAATTGAAGACTCCTTCTGAAGCCTTTAGATGAAGCCACCTAGAATTCTACGTGGACACTCTAGAAAAATAGAGAAATCTTAGCAATTCTCAAAAAAAAAACATCTAGCCATCAATCGGTTGGCTCAAATCATCATAGTAATTGGTTCCATTATATTTTCTTAAAAAATACCCACCATGCCATTATGAAAATAACCTAAAATAACCTCCTAAATCTATATATAAATTACCCACCTCTACTATTTTAAAAACAATTCAAAATAACCCCTAAATTTGCAACTAAATTACTTACAACTAATACTTAAAATAACTTAAATTAACCCCTTAAATTTGCATCTATTATTACTCTTAAAGCTATAAATGTGGATGAAAATGTTGTAGAGTAAATCCTAACTAAAATATATCAATGAGATGAAGATAATAAGTATATATATATATATATATTGTGGTTAAATATTTAACAAATGATAGATAACTTAAGGGAATAATTTTTAGCTATGTAGCCTCATTTTTTTTCAATGGGAGACTGCCATTACTTATGAGCTGAGACATGCTAGAAAAAACATTACAAATAGTTAAGACTCTCAAAATAATAACCCTGATCGTAGCACGGGGTTGTTGGGCTAGTGAAATACAATCCCGTGAGACCTAGGCCCTGTTTGGATCCATGGGCTAGAGTTAGTTTTAGCTAGTTGGAGCTCAACTAGCCACAAAGTATCCAAACATGAGGGCAAGATTGGGCTAGTTTGCATCTAACCAACCCCAAAAAACTATCCCATCCAAGATGTGCTTATTGGAGCTAGTTCATGTTGGGTCCACCAAAAAGTGACTTTTCTCTCTTCCTCCACCCACACCTAATGATTGAAAAAATACATTTAATGATTCTAACATTCCATCCAAACACCTATAGAGCTAGAGTTAGAAACTAACTCTAACTCTAACCCTGTTAGAGTATCCAAACAGGGCCCTATTCTGCCTATACGAGGTACGACAGTAAATAGGATACTATAGCATATATAGGCAGAGAGCAGAGACCAGCTTTGTTTCTGTTGACGCTTTTTACGGTCGAACACACGAGTGCGCTAGATCGCGCGGTCGTCGGAAATCCACTCGCCGAACCACCCAGCACGGGCCGGTCTAACCGCCTGGGGGCGGTCTAACCGCCTTGGACAGGAGGCACATCGAAAACCTAGATTCGCTGCTCCGGGAGGGACCTCGTCGGGAACAGTGCGCCTAGGGTTGTCCTGAGATCGGCAGGCCACTCAGAACTCCCTCAACCGCCGTGGAGACGAAGGAGGAGAGCAATGGAGGTTGGAAAATTTAGGGTTTGGAGAAAATAAGATAAAATTGATAATGACGATTGGATCATACCTCTCAATCGGCCACGACCCTTTATATTTATAGGGTGGGAGGACTTGCCCTGCAAACCACGCTTTACAACTCGGAATCAAGCTAAACTCCTAATTCTACCCGAAATCGGGGAGACCCGGTTAGACCGCCCCTGGGGGGCGGTTAGACCGCCTGGCACCTTTGTGCCGGACTGGCTACAGTGCACCCGGTCAGACCGCCCTGGGACCCGGTCTAACCGGCCTGCATGGCCTGAGTCGGCTTTTGCCAATTTTGAGTGTCAACACATGCCCCCCTGTTTTTTAGTAAAGCTTGCGTGCTAAAAAATAATACTAAGGACGACAGAACTGTGGTCGGCTATTTTTTATGCTAAGGGCGATTTTCATAGAAACCGGCCATGAATCTTCAAGCATCTTGCCATACACTTGGATAAAACTTCTTCAAATATCTTCCATTGAGTGCCCTAGGTAGCTGCTGTCCTTGCAATGATTCCACCATATAAGAATTTTCGGAGTAAACTCTCATAACCTTGTATGGACCTTCCCAACTTGGAGACCATTTACCAAACTTGTTGTTCTTTGCTCCTATAGGTAGAACAGTCTTCCAAACCAAATCTCCTATTTGAAAAGACTTAGCTTTTACCCTTTTGTTATATGCTCTAGCAACTCGCCTTTTGTCCTTCTCAATTGCTTCCAAGGCCTCCAAACGCTTGTCGGTCACTTCATCAATGTTATCCATCATCAAAGCATGATATGTATCAACATCAAGATCATTTTGCTTTGCAAATCTATATGCGCCTAGATTCACCTCAACGGGTAAAACGGCCTCTTGACCATACACAAGCTCAAAAGGAGTAACTTTAGTAGCACCATGTCTAGATATGCGATGAGCCCATAAAGCTTCAGATAATACCTCATACCATCTCTTAGGATTGTCTTCTATCTTCTTCTTAATGAGCTTAACTAAAGTTTTATTGCTAGACTCGGCTTGACCATTAGCTTGAGCATAATATAGAGATGAATTGAGCAACTTAATACCATAGGAATTGACAAAATCACACACCTCTTTAGCCACAAATGAAGTACCTTGATCCGTAGTTAAAGTTTGCGGAATACCAAACCTATGTATGATATGCTCCGTAATAAACCCAATTACCTCCTTGTGTGTCATGTTCTTGAGAGGGATTGCTTCAGTCCATTTAGTAAAATAATCAGTTGCCACAATCACAAAGCAATGCCCTTTGGTCGACGGAGGATGTATTTTGCCAATGAAATCCAATCCCCAACCTCTAAATGGCCAAGGCTTAATAATCGGATGCATCAACGCAGCAGGCACCAACTGAACATCCCCATGCTTTTGACACTCTTCACACCCTTTGTAGTACCTAAAACAATCAGCTATCATAGTAGGCCAATAGAAGCAAGCCCGCCTAAGAAGCCACTTCATCTTGGGAGCCGATTGATGAGTACCACAAACTCCTTCATGTACCTCTGCCATAACCAATCTTGCTTGATCAGGACCTAAGCACTTTAAAAGCAAATCATCTGCCGTCCGACGATATAACTCACCATCATCTAAGATGAACTTAAGTGCCCACCGTCGGACTTTTCTGTCACTTATACTCTTAGGATCCTGCAAATACTTAACCAAAGGTGTTCTCCAATCTCCCACTTCGTCCTCAACAGTTTTGGAAGAAACAGTGGCCGAAGTAGGGTTGCCCCCCGAGGGGCGGTCTGACCAGCCCGAGGGGGCGGTCTGACCGGGGTACCCGGTTTGACCGGCCGGAGGGGGCGATTGAACCGGTTCCTCCAGAACGTAACCCTCGTCTTCACTAAGCATCGGTTTTCGTTCCTGAAAATTTCTTTTCTGAACATTATAACCAGATGCTTGCTGAGCCAGAGCGTTAGCTTTCGGATTCTCCTCCCGTGGTACATGATAGATCACAAATTCATCCATGCAAGATATGATGTCCAAACATTTATCAAGATAATCATTTAAAGAACCATTTAGACATTGACATACCTTCGATACTTGCTGTACCACCAGTAAAGAATCACCATAAGCTTCTACATGTTTTACTCCCATGTCATGTAAGATTTGCAATCCAAACAAGAGAGCTTCATACTCAATTTGATTATTAGTACATTTATGATCCAACCGGCTAAGGGCTTCAAAAATAGCTCCACTAGGTGATATAATAATGATCCCAACACCACAACCACTTCTACAAGCCGATCCATCAAAATGTAATTTCCACGGAGTAAAAGTTACATAACCGACATCTAAATCAAGTTGCTTATCAATTCTATGTTGAACAATAAAGTCGGCTACTATTTGACCTCTCATTGATCCAATAGGTTCACAACGCAAATCATATTCAACAAGAGCATAAGCCCACTTGCCGACTCTACCACTTAAAATAGGTTTTTGCAACATGTATTTAATTATGTCGGTTTGGCATGCAACATAACAAGTACTAGACAATAGATAATGCCTTAACTTGGTACAAGCATAATATTAAGATAGACAAAGCTTTGCAATAAAGGTGTACCTCGTTTCGGCGTCTAGTAATCTCCTACTCTCATAAGCAACAACATACTCCTTGCCATCGGTCTCTTGAGTCAAAACAGCTCCAATTACACTTGGCTCCACCGCAATATATAACCGGAATGGAACACCACTCTTAGGCGCTTGAAGAACAGGCGGTGAAGTCAAGTAACTCTTAATTTCATCAAAAGCCTCTTGTTGTTTTGCCCCCCAAGTGAACTCAGCTCCACTTTTTAACCGAAGTAAAGGAGTAAAAGCATCAACTTTCCCGGACAAGTTACAAATGAATCGCCTCAAGTAATTAACCTTGCCCAAGAATCTCTGCAACTCTTTTTTACAAGTAGGAGCTTGAACCTTTTTAATCGACTCAATCTTTTTAGGATCAATCTCCACACCTTTCTCATGCACAATGAAATCCAAAAACTTGCCAGCCGACACACCAAAAGCACATTTGAGTGGATTCATCTTTAAACCATACCGACGCATCTTCTCAAATGCAAGTTTTAAATCGGCTAAATGAGAATTTAGACCAGCCGATTTAACAACAATATCATCGATATAGACTTCTACTATAATACCAAGCAAGTCATGAAAGATCAAGTTCATAGCCCTTTGATAAGTAGCACCAGCATTTTTCAAACCAAAAGTCATGACTATCCACTCAAACAAGCCTACAAATCCTGGACATATGAAAGCCGTTTTGAAAATATCCTCTTCGGCCATAAAGATTTGATTGTAACCAGCATTACCATCAAGAAAGCTAAGCACTCTATGTCCAGATGCAGAATTAACAAGAAAGTCGGCTATAGGCATAGGATATTCATCTTTAGGAGTAGCTTTATTAAGATCTCTAAAATCAATGCAAACACGAAGTTTCTTTGTTCCTTTTTTCTCAACAGGCACAATGTTAGAGATCCAATCAGCATATCGACAGGGCCTAATAAACTTAGCATCAAGCAACCGATTGATTTCTTCTTTCACTCGGTCATAAATATCAAGATTAAAATTCCTACGAGGTTGTTTATAAGGCTTAAAACCAGGTTTAATAGGTAATCTATGTTCTACTAAATCACGACTTAAACCAGGCATCTCGTTGTAATTCCAAGCAAAGCAGTTGACATACTCCTTTAACAATTTTATTAATTCAAACTTAAATGTAGGATCAAGATTCTTGTTTACAAATGTCAGCCTAGGTACAGTGCCATCACCAATATCTACCTCCTCAAGAGGATCAGCCGACGTAAACACTTGTCCTAACTTGCCCAAATCATCAAGATCCTCAATAGCTTCACATGTATCGGTCTTATGCGTCCGATAGTGATCGATCCTCTGCTGCAACCATTCTTTTGTTGAACTCATCGAGTCACATGAAGTGGTTTAGCCGATTATCAAACGGCTTTATGACAGCAGGGATAAAGCCATCGTTGGAACAGCTTACAAACTCATAATTAGACAAATCTAAGCCAGATAGACATTTTACATCATCATGCACACTTATAGAATGACTATCAGCTACAGCTACACAAGCAGAATTATCACCATGCACTACTTCTACCTCATCATCTACCCATTGTATTAAAATTTGGTGCAAGGTAGAAGGAACGCATTTATTTGCATGAATCTAATCACGACCAAGGATAAGACTGAAGTTACCTTGTGTCTCAGTGACGAAGAAAGCTGTGGCTAGCGTCTTGCTTCCAATAGTGAGCTCCATGGAGATCACGCCTTTAGCTCCTATCGGCTCGCCTCCTCCAACTCCACTGACGGTCATGTTGGTCTTGATCAGCTCCTCATCTGAACCTCCAAGCTTCTTGAACAGAGAATACGGCATCAAGTTGACAATTGCACCTCCATCCACCAGCATCCGAGAGATAGGCTTCCCATTGATATGACCCTTCATGTACAAAGCCTTCAGATGATTATCAGTGTCCTTGGGCTTCTGAAATATAGCATCTTTAGGCCCAAAGTCAAGATGAGCGAAGTCCTCCTCCGTAGGTACTGAACCATCAACAAACAAATGAACCACATTGATCTCAAGGTTCATCCGCTCTGGAGAAGAACTGTAGTCCACAAGCTCTTCGTCGTCCTCTGGAGTAGGGACCGACGACACCTTGTCATCACAAGCCATGGGGACCGAAGAAGCGAAGCCGGGCGGCTTTTCTGGAGAACCCGGTCTGACCGCCTGGTCAGCCGGTCTAACCGCCTTAGGCGGTTGAACCGCCCCCTATGGCGGTTTGACCGCCTCTGTCTGGGGCACTGTCTTGATTCTCCACTCCTTTCCCTGTGGCACCATGGGCCTGTAGCTGTTGAAAACCTCGTCCCTCTGCTTCTCCAGCTCCTTCTCCTTCTTCTCACGTAGCCTCAATTGTTGAAGCTTCCGCCTTTGAGTATGAGTTAGACCGGGAGGACACCATCTTGGCAAAAAGTATTCCGGACGAGACTTACTACCGCTGGCCTCATGATCATTTGCAGCAACAGATCCCTTTTGAGTAGGTGTCACAACCTGATTGTTTAGCCCAATCGGTCTTTTGCCACTTTTCTCAATGGGAACGTCCATCGTCCCAATCTGAATGACGTCAAGACTTGTAGTCCTCTCTGGGTCGATGTCCATCTTCTGAACTTCCTCCTCTCTGATCTTTGGCTTGTACACCTTTTTCGGAGGAAACTGCTCTTTCCTGGGCAGGGCGGTCTGACCGCCTGTAGGGGGCGGTCTAACCGGGTCGGCCTGATGACCCTGCCTGGTTTGTCGTGGAGTCCAGCGATCTTGTGCATGTCTTGAGATTCGATCCAGCGCTGATCTCCTTGGTCCTCCCCATCCAGGATGGAAGGATTGCTGATATGGCACCCACATTACCCCATTGTCATCGTAGATTGGACAAGGCGGATTTGAACTTGAAGGAGCCCAATTTGGAGTAAAGTGTTGCCTCTGAGATGATTCATCTCTGAACCTGATAGCTGCTCTGGGAGGCGACGACGGCCTCTCTTGTTGTGGAGGTGATCTCATCCTTTTTTTTACCGGCCGATCGCTTGTAACGGCCTTTTGTTTGGAATACTTGTCAAATAGCATATCAAATGTGACCTTTGGCTTTGGAATACTCCCCTGATTCTTTGCCACGTTGAGCTTCCAGTTCCCAATCTCCGGCCGCTTCAGAATAAGCATCTTTGGGCGGCCATGTGCAGGGGCGGTCTGACCGCCCTGTACCCCCGGTCTAACCGCCCTGTCCAGGACAGGCTCGGTTGTTTGCTGACCAGATGGCGTGGACGATCCTTGCCCCCCATGTCCAGAAGCTTTGACAGTGATCTTGAAAGTCTCTCTGCCATCAGGGGTCTTTTCATATGCCACTTCTCTTATCAACTCTTTTCGCCTCAAATCGGGCTTAGCTTCCCCGACCATCACGTTCTTGCACTTAGTAGCTTCGGCTTGATGCGGCCGAACCAAGACCTTGGGTTGCTGCAATTCCATGGTGTTGACGGGAAAAGGTTGCTTATCCACTTGCATCTCATGAAGCATCAAACGACCTTCGTTAATGGCCGATTGAATCTGACGACGAAACACATTGCAATCGTTAGTGGCATGAGAATAAGAATTATGAAACTTACAATATGCACGTCGTTTAATTTCATCAAGTGGAGGCATAGTATGAGAAATTTTAATGTTTCCAAGCTTAAGCAATTCATCAAAGATACGATCGCATTTAGAAATATCAAAAGTAAATTTTAGTTCTTCTTGCCGACCTTTAGTAGCCGGCTTAAGAGATGCACAAGAACTAGCTTTAGATTTTGAAGGCCACACAAATTCAGCAACATACACTTCATTCTCGTCGTCTGAACTATCGGAATCATATTCAATCATATGCACATTAGACCGACGAGGCTTAGAGTGTTCTTTTTCTTTATTCAGTTTTAATTCTTGTGCCATACCTCTAACAAGCACATTAGCAAGAGTATGAAATTCTACACCCTCTAATCTATCTCTAATAGCAGGTCTTAATCCTCTAGCAGCTAGATCAGCAAGGTCAGAATCAGTAAGAGACAAATTAAAGCAACGGTTTTTAACTTCTTTAAAACGTTTAAGGTAATCGGAAACCGACTCCTCTTTACTTTGCCTAACCGATGTTAAATCTATCAATTTTAATTGGTAGCTCCCACTAAAGAAGTGGTCATGAAATTTTTGCTCTAATTGATCCCAAGAATCAATAGAGTTGGGAGCTAACGAAGAGAACCAAGCAAAAGCAGTACAAGATAAAGACAATGAAAATAAGCGAACTTTTAAGGAATTAAAGGTACCAGCTTCACCTAGTTGAGCAGTATATTGGCTAATATGTTCCCAGGTTGTACGGTTATCATCACCACTAAATTTAACAAAATCGGGCATACGCCAACCAGGGGGAAAAGCCACATAATCAAAATCAGCCCTATATGGTTTTTGATACAACCTAGTATTACCCATATCAACGCCGAGCTTATTTTTCATCATGTTAGCTATCTCTTCCTTAAATTGAGCCAATTCATTCCTAGCAGCTAACTGAGATTGCATTGCAGCTGTTCTTAAGTTACTCACAGGGGGTTGATTAGGATTTTGCATGCGATGCAAGTCGGTAAACACATCATTAGGCACACCATAAGATGAAGCAACGTTAGGAATAGGTGGCGATGTGTGAGCTATTGTGCTATACATTGGTGGAACAGTACCATAAGAATTATTCTGACTCTGAACCAATGTACTAGGCACAACCGACAAAGGCAACGGCTGATCCGGGACCATAACCATCTGGCCAGACAGGGCGGTTGAACCGGCCTGGGGGGCGGTCTAACCGGGGTCGGCTTGGGTAATGGTGACTATCCCGGATAAAACCCCGTCGGCATACCATACATAGGAACTTCAAGTGAAGCTTCTAGTGCTGCCGACGTGGCTTGATGCAGAACCCCTTGTGAATCTACTTGAGGGATGCCATCATCAGATATATTAGTAACACGCTTACCCTCTATTTTTTCAAGGCGAGTAACAACACTAGCAACCAAACTACTCTGATCATTAAACGCACGTTCAAATCTATCGGTAATAGCAGATAATTGCATAACTAGATCAGTAGGAGGTGTTGGTGTTTGACTTACAGTGGGTATTACCTCAACCTTGTCTTTGTTCAGCTTGATCGCCGGCAACTCAAAATCTTGAGTGAAAGTCACCTTGCCTGAACGATCCTTCTTGACGCCAGAGAGGAATTGCTGCTTGATATACTCTTGCAGCTCCGTGTACTTCCTCTGGTCTTCCTCGCTGAGTTCCTCGATATTCACCATGATCACGTTGTTCTTGTCAAGATCGCACTGTGATCGCATGCAAAGATCGAAAGATCGGTTGTAAAAACCAGATCTATCCCCAGCGGAGTCGCCAAAAGTGTGTTGACGCTTTTTACGGTCGAACACACGAGTGCGCTAGATCGCGCGGTCGTCGGAAATCCACTCGCCGAACCACCCAGCACGGGCCGGTCTAACCGCCTGGGGGGCGGTCTAACCGCCTTGGACAGGAGGCACGTCGAAAACCTAGATTCGCTGCTCCGGGAGGGACCCCGTCGGGAACAGTGCGCCTAGGGTTGTCCTGAGATCGGCAGGCCACTCAGAACTCCCTCAACCGCCGTGGAGACGAAGGAGGAGAGCAATGGAGGTTGGAAAAGTTAGGGTTTGGAGAAAATAAGATAAAATTGATAATGACGATTGGATCATACCTCTCAATCGGCCACGACCCTTTATATTTATAGGGTGGGAGGACTTGCCCTGCAAACCACGCTTTACAACTCGGAATCAAGCTAAACTCCTAATTCTACCCGAAATCGGAGAAACCCGGTTAGACCGCCCCTGGGGGGCGGTTAGACCGCCTGGCACCTTTGTGCCGGACTGGCTACAATGCACCCGGTCAGACCGCCCTGGGACCCGGTCTAACCGACCTGCATGACCTGAGTCGGCTTTTGCTAATTTTGAGTGTCAACAGTTTCATGTTTTTTGTTTTGTTATGTTTTCTTTTTCGAATCACACGCTACAAACTCAGACGCTCACACGCACACACCGTCACTAGAAGAACGGTTTACCGTGTGTAGCTTTGCACCAATTACGCACATGATGGTTGCTACATGCTCCTCTCGTTGGCTCGTTGCTCATCATCGAAAGTTGGACTCGCTGCGTCAATTGGTGCAATAATCTATCCCATGGCCTCATGCTCATCTATCCCAACAACTAGCAACCAGGTCCAGCCGTCCAGGTGTGTTCATCGCCGTCGACGGAAGAGGAGCCGTGCTGCGAGGTGCTAGCCGTACGAGTGGTACGGTTAGGCTACACATCTGCTGCTCCGGTTAGAACTTGGAAGACGGGCTCAGGGTGGTGCTCACTGAGGACGAGATGGGCCGGGCATTCACAGTGCAGAGTGCTGCTGCTGTGCAGCACTTCTGTACGCCCTCGATCGAACGTGCTTGACGGACTCAAACCCAAACGTGTGACACGCGCGCAAGCGCAAAATCTAGCGTACCTATTCAGACCATTCGGTTGCTTCTTGCTTCATTCCATGAGCAGCAGTACGTACCAGGCTACCATCTAATCAGCTATAGTATATGTATATGCTTGGCCGAGTGGAGAGAATTGGCACATCCGCACATGCATGCTTCCTCCTCGCCGCTGACTTGTCAGCTTGCGTCGTGGTCCGCTCCGAGACACGGTTTCCGGCAACGCAGCTAGCGCGTTGGCAGCAATCAGCTAGAGAAATAAAAGAGCAGACTATACATGGCCATTTGGCCCGCCCAGCACGGCACGGGCACGAATTGACCCGGGCACGATAGGCACGAGCACGAAGGGGCACGATGGCATCCGTGCTCGTGCCGTGCCGGCACTACGTGCCGCGCTCGAGGCACAACACGAGCACGAAGCCAATTTTTCGTGTCGTGCCGGCACGAGGCATGGCCAATGGCACGACGGGCCATCTGTGCCGTGCCAGCCCAAGGCACGACACCAATTTTGCATCACATTCAACAGGATTTTTCACAAACACTTCAACTATCACATTTTCATGATCAACAACTGATGACAAACATCTAAAAATATAAAGGCACAGAAAGGCACACAGAATTTACAAAAGATCATTGTACGAATGATCCATCGTTCCACACGACCTGCAGAAAGAGAAGAAGTTGTAAGAACAGAGAAGAAGAAAAACAGAGGAGAGCAGTGCCGCCGTGCCGGCGAGGGTGAAGAACAGAGGAATGAGCAGAAGATCTTACCGACGAGGGTGACGGTGAGTCGGTGACGGTGAGGACGAGGTGGTCGGCCGCGTAGATCTGGTCGTCGACTATGAGGATGAGGTGGCCGGCGACGTAGATCTGGCCGTCGATGGTGAAGAAGAGGTGGCCGGCGACCAAGATCTGGCCGGCTAGGGTGCGGAGCAGATGACCATTGCCGGCGACGGGGCGGGGAGGCGAGGCGAGGTGAAGCGGAGAGGCGAGGCGGAGAGGTTGGAGGGCGGAGGCTGTGGCCGGCGGTGGAGGTTGCCAGCGGCGGTGGGGGAGACGGTGGAGGCGCCGAGGCGGACTGCGGCTGCGGGGGCGGGGGGTGGGATAGGGTTAGGTTAGGGTTGGGGGCGGCCGGGCGCTTATAAACCGTCGCTCGCGCGCCGACCGTTCGGGGGGGGGAGGTGGGCTGGGCCAGGCCGGCTTGTGACCGTTGGGGGGGAGGAGTCGGGCCGGCTGGGCCAGTCGTGCTCATGGGCCATCGTGCCAGGCCGTGGGCCGCGTCGGGCCGGCTGTTTTCGTGCCGTGCTGGGCCGGCACTATGGGCTGAGATTGAAGCCCAGCCCAGCCCAACGTCGTGCTCGTGCCGGCCCAGGCCCGAAAAAATCGTGCTGGGCCCGTGCTCGTGTCGGGCCAAAAAATCGTGCTTTGGGCCGGCCCATGGGCCTCGTGCTAAATGGCCATCTATAGAGCAGACCCCATCTGCAAGACTGCAAGGCCAAGTCGTAAACAAAAGACCTCACTCAATCATTCACTCATCTCCCCTCGCAAAGCGCTCTAGTCTCACTCTTAGCTTAATTTCTTTTTGTTTGTCTAATCGCATGCTAATAACAACCCCAAAGACTACGCCATGACTTGAGCAGTACGTGCACTTATAGCTACTGCTACCACTTTACACCCACCACCTCTGGCTCTGCTAGGTGCTGGCTATATATAGCTCCCCAAAGAGCCTCTTCTCCCACACCACACCCCTCCCTGATTCTGCAGTTCTGCTTGCATTCAGTTTTCCACTTCCTGCTCGATCGCTTCTTCTTGCCTTCAGTTTCGTCTCTTGCTCGATACGACGCGTACGTACCAACCACCCCATCGAGCGCCGCATTTTCGGTTCTGAAGCTTGCAGACTTGCAGTGCCACGCCGGCGACAATGAAGGTGCACGAGTCACCTCTCCTGTTCCTCGCTCCTATCTGTTCACCATTGTTCATCTCTCCTGTTCTCTCTGGATATCCGGAGCGAATGTGATCGCGCAAACACTGACATCCGCCATTCTTGTTTCAGCAAAAGATCGTGATCAGGGTGGAGATGACGTGCGACCGGTGCCGCTCCAAGGCGCTGTCCCTGGTGGCGGCCACGCGCGGGGTCGACTCCGTGGCGCTCGCCGGCGGCGACGCCAGGGACCAGCTCGTCGTCGTCGGAGACGGCGTCGACTCCGTCGGCCTCGCCAGCGCGCTGCGCAGGAAGGTCGGGCCCACGGAGATCGTGCAGGTCGCCTCCGCCGCCGACGCCAAGAAGGACGCTGCTGGGGGAGGCCAGAACAAGCCACCCGCCGCCGCCTCCGCCGCGCCCCAGTACGTGTGGTGCTACCAGTACCCGCCGCTGCAGCCGCCGGTGAGCGTCGTCTACGAGCCACCCGCCACCGGGTACGCGTACGGGTACGGGTACCAAGCGCCGCCGCCCGGCAACATCTGCTCCATAATGTAGAGTACGCACGGCGTACGGATTCCTCCTCCTCCTCCTCCTCTGCTTTGACGAAAGGGTAGGAGAGTTTTTTCTTTAAAAAATAATAAATAGTAAAGGTGTAGATTTCTTATGGGCTTTGAATCCATCTGTGGTGCGCGAGCGTATGGGCTTGATTTTGTTTTGGGGAGAGGAGCTTAATGGGCTCAAGACCCTGTCTTTATCTGGCCCATTACTATTAACATTTCCCATCGGCTTCCTAGAGACAAACAGAGACAAATTTTGATTCTTAAAAAAAAAACTCGAGACAAATTCAACTGCGCTGCGGCGCTTTTCACCAGAATCTTGAAAGACCAAAAAAAGAGTGTTAAAAGTTTCTGCCGTAACGAGGACAACCACTGCCGAGTCAGTTTGATGCTTCCGATTTTAAATTTCAAGGAAGGAAGTAGCCAAGTAAGTTCAGAAAAAAGAAGAAGAAGAGAGGAGGCGCCAAATTACCAGGAACAAAAAGAAAGGTTCAGAGCTCCGAATCCCCTTGCATCAGGAACAATTACCAGGCGTGGGAATTGGCTCACCTAGTGCCAAATGAATTTTGGTGGGGACGCCCCCTATTATTGTTGCTGGGAAAATGAGAGCCAAGGGACCTATTGGACACCAACAGATCACCTCGATGATTAGCGAATTCTTTGCCAGATGCTGTTGATCGGTTGAGGCTGGCTTGACTAGCTGGCATCCCGGCAACCATTTCCAACCGCCCCAGGATTTTGTTAAGCTCATCGAACCACCTAGTCTTGCCAACAATCTTGACTTGCACTACCGCCTGGTCAGTGGCCTCTCGAGCCAAGTAACCGACCCTGGCGCGTGCAATCCCAGCCGTCCACCCCAACCGACGTCCCCCATCGTGCGGCCCAGATCGCTCTGAACTCTCAACGCGGTATCCGCAGTCAGCAAGCCAGCCAAAGCACCCAAAGAATTCCATGCCACACCGAGCGAGCTGCTTCGTGCTTCCCCCCGCAGGCAAGGCATACGGCCGGCGGCGGGCGTGTGCAAGCGCGTATAATATTCTCGCAACCGCGTATCTGCAAATCTGCTGGCAAAACTTTCGGAGGCTTTCTTTCCTCGTATCCAAATATGCAATGCAATCCAAGCGTTTGTGTAATTGTGTTTCCGCTCACGGTCTGATGATGTCTGAGTCTGACAGTCTGAACCGTGGCGCCGTATTTTATTGATGGATTCGTTCGTGGGCGCTACTCTGCTTCGGGGCAAAGGGAAAGAATCCAGTGGACCAGAAGGAGACGCGCGCTGCCAAGGCAATTGCCCTGAAACTAACCGCGCCGGCCAGCGCCGTGCGGCCGGGCGCCCACGCGAACACGCGACGTGCCGTCCCCTCCGATCCCCGGGCATTCGTCGTCTATATAAGGCGAGCCAGGCGCTCTCCTCTGCTCTCAACAAACCCCGGCTTCAGACAGACAGCAATAGCGACGGACGATCGTGTGAACAAGCTTCAATCTCTCGCAAACCGGTTTCAAGCTCACCACTGGACATTCGACAGCAGCAGCAGCAGCAACACCAACACACCATGAGGGTACGCAGACACGCTGACAGCTAGCTTCACCATCATCTTCGAAAGATTGAGTCCGATACTTCGATTTGATTAATGGATTTAGTTCGTGTTTCTGTTCTGCTGCAGACGGAGATGGTGATCCGGATGCAGGGTGGCTCGGAGAAGGGCCACGCGGCGATGAAGGTGGCGGCGTCCTCCGACGGCGTGGAGTCGGTGACGCTGTCGGGGAAGGACAAGAGCCTGCTGCGGGTGGTCGGCGACGGCGTCGACAGCAACCGCCTCACCACGCGCCTCCGACGCAAGGTGGGCCGCGCCGACCTCGTCGAGCTCCGCACCCTGCACGCCGGCGGCGGCTACTACGGCTCGTCCTCCTCCCGCGCCGCCGGCGGCAGCAGCCTCTCCCGCGTCGACTCCGGGTACGGTGGGGGTAGCTACGGCTCGTCGTCCTACTACCCTACGACGAGCAGCAGCAGCTACGCGACGGAGTACTATGGCGGCGGCCACCACCAGCCGTCGGCGTCGTACGGCTACTACCCGGCGGCGGCGCCGTCGTACGCACCCACCGTCGTGCACCACGAGTACTACCCGCCATCGACCGACCCCAACGGCTGCTCCATCATGTAGTAATCATACGCTTATTACTTGCTAGTGTGTAGGATTAGGACATGCTTCTCTCTGAGTCTCTCTCTCTTAGAGTCTTAGGTGTGCATGGTGATGTTGCTGCGTGTGCAGCCGTGTTTTCTTTGTTGTTGTCCTGCAGCGCAGCGCAGGTTCATACTCAGAACAGGGGGCTTGTTTTTAGCTGTGCCCCTGTTCGGTTCCATTCATTTGTGGATTGTGAAGCTAGTGATGAGACGATGTGAAATAAAAGCGAGCTTTCCTCGCAAAAAAAAGAGAGAGAGAATCAAATGTGATCTGATAAGTTTCATGCTTTTCCAAAAAAAAAAGTTTTACAAGGGGATCTGATCTGAGTTCCGGATGAGAACCATTTGCGCTCTTGTCGATGACTCGATTGTTACATCCAGGAGCAGCTTACAATAGTACGTGTTTCTCTTGATCTCTTCCACCACCACCTTAATTTCACGTTTGCAGGAGAATCAAAGGACGGCGCCAAAATTCGGTGCCCATCATTTTCCCACAAAGCAAAAGCAAGAGTGTCGATCGACGAGAGCTCAGCTCAGGTCGTCGTCGTTCAACCATCGTCAACGGCACCTTATGCTGTCACGAACCGTACGTAGATGCGAGAATCAAGCTCCTTATACTGTCAGAACAGGGGGCTTGTTTTTAGCTGTGCCCCAGTTCGGTTCCATTCATTTGTGGATTGTCAAAATAGTGATGAGTCGATGTGAAATAAAAGCGAGCTTTCTCGCAAAAAAAAGAGAGAGAGAATCAAATGTGATCTGATAAGTTTCATGCTTTTCCAAAAAAAAAAGTTTTACAAGGGGATCTGATCTGAGTTCCGGATGAGAACCATTTGCGCTCTTGTCGATGACTCGATTGTTACATCCAGGAGCAGCTTACAATAGTACGTGTTTCTCTTGATCTCTTCCACCACCACCTTAATTTCACGTTTGCAGGAGAATCAAAGGACGGCGCCAAAATTCGGTGCCCATCATTTTCCCACAAAGCAAAAGCAAGAGTGTCGATCGACGAGAGCTCAGCTCAGGTCGTCGTCGTTCAACCATCGTCAACGGCACCTTATGCTGTCACGAACCGTACGTAGATGCGAGAATCAAGCTCCTTATACTGTAGCGTGTGCGCGGTTTAGTTTAGTTGCTCAACAAGAAACGGACCGAGGTGTGACGGAACCGCCCAAAATAAATCCGGATTATCACTTAAGCCGGTCCACTTGGCTCATAAGCGATAACCAAGAGCTATTTTGTCGCCTCTGCCGGGTCATGCCCGGTAAATCACTTTCACAGGATCGAGATATGCGCTAAGCCCACACGAAGGCGGGACCAGAGTACAAGATTATATTACATACAAGTCCTTAAGTACTTAACATTACAAACCAGATTTTTCAGTACATAAAAGTAAACATGGTTCAGAGTTTTAAACAGCGGAAATTAAACTAAATGCGAGATACACATGGGAGGCCATCCACAATGTATCACTCCTCATCATCATTCTCCCATTCAATTTCCCATCCATCTGGAATAGCACCAGGCCAGATGGAGTTACCTGAAAGCAACAAAAAGCAAGGCTGTGTATTCTAATACTCAAGAGTAGTAGCGATAAAATTCCCGCACCGGTTCATTAGGTACTAGGCTTACCGGTCTCATTCCTGACAAGCACTTGGTACGTTCAGTAGCTTAGACCAGCACCATGCTACTCGGTCGAGACCGAACCCATTGCTCTTACCACATGAGCGAGTCAATTTAATCAACTTATGATTCCAACATAAGCATCCTATATCTCGCGAGCAATGAGTCATTACTCGACTTCTACCGTATCCTTAGAGCATGGCACTAGCGTTCCTAACATACTAGTAAAAGAGCATAGGAGTCCTAAGGATCATGCATCTAGGTTTCAAAACAACTCCTGAAACTTAAATGCACTAGTAAACAATAAATACTGAAAAGTAAAAATGGAGATTTTATCCCAAAAAAGTTATATGAAACCGGTGCTTGCCTTTTTCTAAGTTAGCAACAGCCTTGGGCTCTTCCGGACTTTGGTCCAGGTCTTGATGAACACCCAACTCGTTCACTTCACCATCTACCGTCCCGTCTCCCTCCTGGGTGAGCGTGTACGTCCCGTCTGGTAAATCTACACGTCACATGCATATGCATTAGATTATGGTGAGGGTGGGAGAATTACCACCAACCCAACTCTTGTTGGCCATATTCATCTAAACATTATTATTTTCTCACAAAAATTATTAGGGTGGTGTGATGATGAACTAAACACTATTTTGATGGTGATTGTGTACATATTTAAACATAAGTAAATTAAATAACTTTAAAAACAGCAAGGGGGTGTGTTGACCTCCCCGGCGGCCATGGAACCTCGCCGACGGCGGATTCCGGTCAGTCCTCGCCGGGAAGCGGACCTAGGGGCTCGTGCACCTACCTAGGGGTGGTAGGAGGTGGTGGAGACGGCGGCTTGGCCCGGAGCGGCGCCGGTGGCGGCCGGCGGCGGCGCACGGGTGGAGTGCCCGCCGCGGCTTGCTGTCCGGCGGCTGCGACGGCAAAGCGCGGTGTAGGACGGAGGAGGAAGGTGCAGGAGGGCCTGATGAGGACGACGGGAGGGCCGGCCGGCGTTGGTTGGATGCGGAAGAGTTGGCTCGGCGGCGGCGCAGCAATGCACGGCGGCGGCAGCTCTGCTCTGCTTCGTTTCGGAACCGGCGCGCGCGCGAGCGGAACAGAGGCGAGAGGGGCGAGAATGACTGGCTTGGGACACGGCCTCAAGGCCTTTAGCACCTATTGCGGCCAGGTGGAGGCCCTGCATGCGCGCGAGAAGGCCGCGGCGACTGCTGGCGGGCGGCGCGGCTGGCGCGTGGCGTTGCCGGCCCTCTGGCACACGTGGGCGCGGTGTACGGCGCGGCTGCGGACGGAGGCACCACGGCACGCCCTTTAGTCCACAGCGACGGGCTCTAGGAGTCCGTACGCCGGACGGTCGTGAAGATGCCACGTAGACGGGCCTGCGCGGCGGGAGCGCGTGCGCACGCGCGGGCGGCGCGCCGAGCACGTCGTTGCCGACGGTCGCGTCTGGTTTTTAGTCCATTTGCTCGCCTTCGAAATTCATTTACTTCAAAAAGTGCCAACAAACTCGAAAACCTCCAAAACTAAGAGTTGTAGAGGAGCTATAGACCTACAACTTTCGCAAAGGGCGACATATGTTTTGATCAACGGATTTGTGGGAAAAACGCGTTGAACTTCAGCAAAATCTCGGCCCTGAAATTACTGTGCGCAGCAGCTTCAACTCGAATTTAAACGGCTTTGCATTCAAAATTGGAATGTCCGCCAATTAAGAAAAATGTGTTCCCGGAAATAAGGAACAACTTTTATATTGGCCGATTTTGAACTTCTATAGAGAAATTTGGAGAACGCGTAAGAAAACCAAATCAGCCTTTTGGGATCTAAAGGGGTTTGACCGGGAATTTGAACTTTGACCAAGGTCATTTGTGCAAAAGTGTGTGAGATCAAGTCAAACACGTTTAAACACTAATTAACCATGATTAGCACTTCTACTTAAGGTCATTAGCATAATCAAACATCAGGGATGTTACACGAGGGGCCCGTGGAGGCGAGGGATTGCAAGGGCGGAACGGAACGGATCGGTCGAGCATGCTGCACAAGGGTTTGGATAACTGGCGACGACGCTCGCTCCCGACGCTCGCTGCGTCCGCCACGACGGCGAGCCGGCGTCCTCTCCACGTCGCGTTTCCCGCTTCCGCTTCCGCTTCCTACAGTAGTATATTGATTATACCGACGCCGACCAGACCAGAGAGGCAGAGACCAGAGAAAACGAAAGCAGCGAATGGACGGTGCGGCAAGTGCGTGCGACTCGCAGGATCGGACGCCGCGCCACCAAATCGCCAGGAATGAACCTCGCTCGTACGTCGGCTCTCTTTATTCTCTTTATCCCTCTTTGCAGCGTACTATGTATAAAGTATACTAGTATGGTTTTTTGAAAGAAAAAAAACTATAGGGCTGGGTTGCTGGAGACGCACACTGAAACCTCCAAATGAAGCCACCTAGGATTCTAGATGAACACTCTAAAAAATAGAGAAATCTTAGAAATTTTCAAAAAAAAAAAAAAAAACATCTAGCCATTAATTGACTCAAATCCATCATAACCTTTGGTTCTATTATATTTTCTAAAAAATTACCCACCATGCCATTATGAAAATAACCTAAAATAACCTCATAAATATATATATATATATATATATATATAAATTATCCACCTCTACCATTATAAAAATAATTTAAAATAGCCACCTCTGCAACTAAATTACCTACAACTAATACTTAAAAATAGCTTAAATTAACCCCTTAAATTTGTATCTATTATTACTCTTAAAGACTATAGATGTTGATGACAATGTTGTAGAGTAAATCCTAACTAAAATATATCAATGAGATGAAGATAATAAATATATATCCAGATATAGGTAGCTTAAGGTAATAATTTTATAGCTATGTAGCCTCATTTTTTCAATGGGAGACTCTACCATTACTTACGAGCTGAGACATGCTGGAAAAAACAATACAAATCCTCACAAAAATCTAATGGTTAAGACTCTCAAAATAATAACTCCGTGCGTATCACAGGTTGTTAGGCTAGTATAAAATTACAATAAATGCATTGTCGTGCACAAACTTATCTTCATTAAAACAAAAAAATTAGTTTAAGACAAAACGTGGATGCGCCTGCTTGGTCATTTTTCAGCGATTAGGCCAGTCTCAATGGAAAGAGTTATGAACATTAAATATCATACCACATCAGCAAATTTATGAGGAGAGACTTGCCTATGCTTATGATAGTGATTGATATGTAGCGCAAACTTGTTATGTGTTGCGGTGATGTTTGTCCAGGCTTCACAAAATCTCTGGGTCCGCCACTGAGAAGAGATAAGAAAGATTGTCGTGAGATGAGAGAAGAGGGTCATCACCATGATCCTCCACAAGCATAATGCTCAAGTTTTTAGTCTTGGTAATGAGACTGATTTTGGTGATGCACTTGCGCGCCACGCGCTGTACGTGTTGCGCAGGGTCGTCGAGTCGAGGCGAGACTCAAGAGTATAGTGGCAGCCCGGTAATTAAGTTTCAACTCCGAAGCCGCTCGAGCGGCCGCCGTTTGCGGCGCCCGCAGCTCTCTCATCAGCTCCGAAGCACCGCACGAATTGCCACCAACTTGCATTGGTAGATGGTAGGCTTCCAGGTTCCTCCGATCATAGCTACTACTACTAGCAGTCTTCTGCCCGCCTGGTATTCTGATAATTTTCGGGCAATTTCTCGATCGCCCGGCCTGCTGCATCGATCGATCCGTGGCACTACTGTTTCTTGCTTAATCGATGTGCGCTAGCTTCGCCGTGGGAGATTGCATTCGTTGTTTTTTTTTTTTTTTGAAAAATGATTGCATTCGTTGTGTGCCGTGCATGTACATCTGGGGCCGGGACACAGATCGATCTGCGACGTGTCCACCACCCTTCTTTCCCTATCGTTATTACATGATGGTCAACTCTTTAATCTTGAATAATCATCGTTTTAGACGTGGCACCGTCACATGTATATGAGTACTATCTGAGTACGTATCTCACCATGTGTCGTTCTCGTTCATGTAATACTTGGCGCCAGCGCGACAAGCACTGACAACTTGTGCATGTAAATTTACAAGTCGCCATCTATAGCTAGCTTTCACCGGTTAATTAACTGACCACTTGCGTGCATGCATGGCTGTGTGCAAATTGTCTTCACCGTCTCTATCAACAATTATGTCTTAACCGGTGAAGCTAGCTTAGCTAGTGAGGTTTGTGCGAAATAATAATCATGTGTGTGTGTGTGTGTGTGTGTGTGAGAGAGAGAGAGAGAGAGAGAGAGAGGGGTTTTTTTTTTGAGAAACTGTGTGTGTGTAAGTTTTCTCGCCGCAGAAAAGAACTGAACCAAATGAGAGAACCACTGTCCTGAATTCGATGGACCCGGTGCATGCAGCTGCAGCGTTAACATAATCCATCTTTGTTTAGTTCCATTGGAAAGAATCATTCACCCCTCATGCATGTCATGCATATCGGATGTTTGAACACACATATGAAGTACTAAATATAGACGAAAATAATCAGCTGTCGATATTGCAATAACTTTGCACGATAAATTTATTAAACCTAATTAGTTCATGATTTGAATATCGTGTCTAATGATAATTGATTAGGTTTAAAATTTTGAGATGAGTTATAAAATTAATTTTTTTGTTAATATTCGAAGGAACACTCCTTCTGACATTTAATAAAACATTTGATGTGACACTAATATTTTTCTACATCGAACTAAACAAGTTTGCAGCACTACTCTCTAGCATATCCAGATGCTGCCGCTGTGTCTCTGCGTGCCCTCGCTTCTGAATAAGCGGCACGACAGGACTGCAAATGATCAATCGAAACGCCCGCGGATGCCCAGCGAATGGGGATAGAACGTATACAAAAGGTCTTGTTGGATAACCGCGATATATGCTCCCGTCACGCGCACCCGCGCTGCCGGCCGGCTGCGGCTGCGTCAATCCGCCACGCCGGCAAGGCGGCCGCCGGCCGGCGTCGCGGCGGCAGGTTCCGGTCTGACTGATGACCACCGTACCGCAGGCATCCACGTAGCGGTGCTTCCCCTCCCTGACCAGCACACCTGCCGTGCCCTGTGTGGGTGACGGATCCTCGACAATCCGAGGAGGAGAACTAATAAAAAAGCAGCAAGCTAGCGGGCGGTGCGTTCTGGTGTTTAACAATTCCTTTTCAGCTCCGAAAGGAGGAGATCTGTCCGCGCGAGAGTGCCGTCCGGCGGGCGGTGGCACGACGTGAACTGCCCGGAACGAATAACCTCGTACTACCCCCTCCCCGCATCTCCTGGCAATTGCACCCACGTCCTCAACAAGTTGCCTTTTCCATCCAACCGGCAATACAATTATACAAGTACGGCTAGACTCAACGTGGACCACTCTTTATTTTTCCGCTCAAAAAATAAATTTCATTTTTATTGCAACAAAGTACAACCCCTCTAATTGCGGTTTGTAACAAAGTATAACCCCTCTAATTTGTGGTTCGACCCCTCCTGTTTTCACAAACAAAAAGCTATCATTGTGACAAGTTGCAAATCTCAAATATTCTCCGTATTATTACTCCTTCCATCGTCACAAGTCCCCGCGCTTCATTATTTATTTGTCCTACAAGCGAAGATTTTTAAACTTTAATCCAGTTTATAGCAAAAAGATGCAATATCAAAGGCATATATTATGGTATAATTAATTAAACTAATTTGAAACTTGGTTAAAGTTGTTGGAGCTTTTGACTCAATACAAAAGCTAAACCATCTCGCATGATAGAACAAATGTAGTCTGTATACATAGTTATTAATCATGGTGACTTCGTCAATCTTGAGATGTGCCTCTTCGAAGATGCTCCTAAGGTAGGGTTTATGTGTGTTCATTCTTAGGGATGAGCGTGCATGCATTGTGAGTGAGTGTGCAATGCTCCTAGAGTAGGGTTTGCGCGCGTGCCTTCATAAGGATGAATGTACGTGCGTTGTGAGTGCCTCTATTGTACTGTGGCATAAAAAAAAAAGAAAAGTTACATCGCACAGACTTCTGAGATGAACATTGTAGGTAGCTAAATTAGAACTTAGTGGGCCTATCTATTTTCTCTCGATAAACGACGGAAGTCAGTGTGTGGTCAGGGCCTTCTCAATTTTAAGATGTTGTTGGGCCTCCAGTGACGAGCATAAAACCGCCAAACTTTCCAGATAACCACGAGAACTCTTGCTTGGTCAAAGTCGTCTCAGTTAAATACCGCGACTTGCAATTGCAAGATTTGTTAATCCGTGATTACGCAGCCTTGCTTGGCTGTCAAGTACTACTAGTAGAGTACATAGGAGTACCAACTAAACAAGGCCGAGCAGGTAGTACATATTTACCCTTCCTGTCAGTACTCGGGAGAAACCACACACTTCTATTTCCTCTCTCAGGCTCAGCATCCAGACAGCAACTTTGTAGCTGCTTCACAAAACACAGCAGCATGAGGGTAAATATCTAAGCTTCTTCTTTCCAGCTCCAATCTGCTTCTTCTTGTTTTGTGTTCCGTATATTCTCTTTGCTTGGGTTGAATAGTTTTGCGTAATTTATGAACTTGTCATTTGCACAACGATTTCTTTCAGAAGGAGATCATAATCCGGATGCATGTCAAATCCGACAAGTGCCAGGCCAAGGCCATGAAAGTGGCAGCGGCAGTCAAGGGTGAGGCCTCCTTGCTCTGTTCTTGTCTGCGATGAGAAATTCTGAACCAGTCGCTCTTATGTAGCATCAGCAAAAAGGATCATTTATTTCGTCTTCCATCAGGAGTGGAGTCCGTGTCGCTGGCCGGCGGCGACAAGAGCCTGCTGCTGGTGATCGGCACCGGCGTGGACTCGAACAAGCTGGTGAAGAAGCTCAAGAAGAAGGTGGGCGAGGCGGAGATCGTGGAGCTGCGGACGCAGGACACATTCGAGCCGGCGGCGCTCCCGCTCCCGGGGACCAAGCAGGAGGCTGCAGCCATGGCGGCGGCGGCGCGGTCGCCGTACAGCACCCCACACCACCACCACCAGTGGCAGTACAGCGGCTACGCCGCGGCGCCGGCCAGCCCGTACGCCTACCATTACTACCCGTCGCCGGTGGGCTACGGCTACGGCGGCTACGGGTACGGGGCCGGGGTCAGCGGCTACTCGCTGGCGGCGGCGCGGAGCCATCCGGCCAACTACTCGCCGCTGGTGGAGAGGCACGACTACCAGCCCATGGACCACAACTCCTCCGCCTCCAGCAAGCGGAGGCAGAGTGTGGAGGCGGTGCCGCGCCGCGGCGGCGGCAGCAACACCTGCGCCATACTCTAGCGTGCTCGATCGCGTACTTTAGTGATGCGGCCATGATCGACGGCGACTGCGTTTCAATCAAAGCTGCAAGGTGGTGTTGCAGAGGAACTGCCAGCTGCTGCTTGAATCTTTGATGTCTGCTTCGCATGGAAGCCATGTGTTCTACTCCACCATCTGTGGATTTGCTGTCTGTGATTTTCTTCGTGCTTGGATTAGGCGTGGAAACTACAGTAGGTTGTAAATTTTTGTAGATGTTTCTGTTGGATGGATCAAAGTGGATGTAGTTGACCTGTTAAACATGTCATAAGCATTATAAGTCAAACGTAAAGTTAATTTACTTGTACATAACACATATGTATATATACTTACTAGTTACTGTCATCACTACTTGTACTAGCATCGTCTCTTAGCTTTGCTGGTTGTCTGAACTTTGCTGCTGCTGCTGCTGCCATCATTCATTCTGATTAAGAATTTGTCCAGAATTAGACACTCCGTGTAAAGTACATTTGTGGACATACTACTGAGGTAGTAGTAAGTATGAAGAATCACCAGCAGCCACTCCACTGGATTCCTTGATATTTTCTACTTGCAGATTAAAACAACTAGCAGTTGTGAGATGTACTAAATAATAAAGCCCATACTAGCAATCGTCCAGCTGACCATGTTACGAAACCGACAGGATTTCGAAACCGTATAATACAGCCTTTGTACAAATCAGTTAGTGATGAAGTGGATTAGCGAAGAATCACGAGCTCTCACTCCACTGCATAAATTAATCAGCAATGCTCTCTCAACCATCTCTGGTTGACAAAAAACTTAGCTGACGCATCCAAATGCAACTGAAATCGGGAGACCCTCTAATTCTCTGGCAGCTCAGCTATCAGGACTAGCACTTGCATTCCAGATCCAATTTTCTGCAGCGGAGATTAAAATTTAACGAACGGTGGTGATGTATCAAAACAATGTAGGCCATCCCAGCTGATCAGTTCTCTCTCCCCGGAATTTCAAAGCATTAAACCCAGTGCTTTTCAGCGAGGTCCGTGGCTGTCCTGTCCATTGGCGAGGTCAAGTCACGGAGCTTTGTCCGTTTGCTCTCGGGTCAACCGCCTCTAGATCTCCCAGCCTCTGAGTATGATTCATGTCGGTTTCGAGGAGCAGAGATTTTCCTGCTCGTGAGATCGACGAGCGAGGAATTTGGCGGCTCGTTGGTAAACAAGAGCGCTTGTGATGCGTTCTGCTTTCTGCATGCTCGTGTCAGCTGATGGGATACTAGAGCGCTTAGTGGAGTGGAGTGCTGCCTGCTGGTAGTGGTCATCAACACGTGCGCAAATCAAATATCCCTGACCAGAGGCGGAGCCAGAAATTTGAATTTTTGAATGTTAAGGGTGCCAACCTTGTTAAATTTTCAAATTTTATTCAAATTTCAAAAAATTCAATGGTAACTTGACATTCATAGGGGGGCCAGGCCCCTGCCAGCCCCCCTGCCTCCGCCCCTGTCCCTGACGTCATCTCCGACGCAAGCCTGACAACGTCGTCCTACATTGAAAAATCCAAATCTGCAGGAGGATACAAGTATATAACAACGTTGAAAAATCCAAGCTGAAAACGAACGGGCGGCGAGGCGACTGTTAGGAGGCCCATAAAGTTGGAAGGCCCAACAATCCAAAGGGCCTTCACTCCTTTTAGATGCTAGCTGCGGCCTGCCCGCCAGCCCCCCTTCTGTTTCTGTCCCCTGCCCGGCTGCCCCGCACTTCCTCCGATCGTCTCGCTCACCTGTGCGGCGCCGGCGACCGTCGGGCAGCGGCCATGCGGGTGGCACCCAGGGTGCTCGTCCTCGTCCGCGACGCCGCAGGATACGGCGCAGCCCTCTCCGACGCTCTCCGCCCGCCGCCGGGGCTCACGAGGTTTTCCCTCCCACCCAAAACCCTAGCCTAACTTTCCAACAAGCGCGTAGCCATAGCCCCCGCTCACTGCCCCTTTGCTGCTGGATGTTTACGGCAGGGAGTCGTCGCCCTTCGAGCTCCCGCTCGGAAAGTACGGCCTCGACGGCGAGAAGGCGTCCGTCGAGATGCTGAGCTTCTCCGATTCCAATGGCTCTCCTCAGGTAAGGCCCAATAGGGTGTCTACAAATCTTATCTATTCGATTCGTGTGGTTCAAGTTAAAACTTAGCTAAATGAACGAAAGGCTTGCTGTTTCTAGTGTTGGGTGAATGAGCTGAACATTACTAGACAAACAACTGTAATTCTGTAACAAAAAATATGTGTGGGGTATTGCAGATTTGCGCCACTAAACTGGAAGATTGATCTCCTTAAGGAGTTTTTTTATTGTGCGTTGAAAGTCACTTCTGGTATGGCAACATAATTGTGCTTGGATTTTTTTTAGCAAGTCCAGGACAGTGTAAAGTGAAAAATGTATGTGGAGAGTGAACACTGGGTGTGTCCCTGTCACCGATTTGTGGAACTCCCAGATAAATATAATTTCTTGGAAGCTGCAGGGTTCAGAAACTTTCCATTCTTCTAGGTTTGGTAGTAGTGAGTGCAGGCTGAGATCGACCTTGGTGGAAAAAGAGGAAGATTTTTTTTCCCCACATATCTTAATTATCAACTTGTCATGATTTATAACATACTGATAAACTGAAGCTAGGTTGTGGGTGCCACTTTGTCCTTTTTTTTATGAATTTGCATCCATTGAATGCCAACTTTTTTTTTTTTTTGCTGTTGTGATCCTGTCTACCTATTTACTTGCAATACTCTAGCTGATGCATCAATACCAAACATGTTTTATAGCCACTATAAAGTAAATATCTCAATCAGCCTCACATTTGGACAACATCGAAATAACACTGCATGGTAATCATTATGCAAGTTGTGTCAATCGATGCTAATGGAAAAGGGAGACTTCCGTAGTAGGGTTCAATACTTTTTTTTCTTGCTTGAGTTTATTAAATGGAATAATGAAATAAGCAATGCTCTGGGAATTTTTAACATTTTTGCTGTGCAATTGGTTTTGCCTTGTTTCTGCTAACAATGTTTTATTCTGTGTCAATATTGTCCTTTTAAAAATTGTATAAATGATATTATGCTGTCAGTAAGCTAATGTGACTTCCTAGTTAGACAACCATGAGGGCTGTTGCCTGTCAAGCTGTTAGTACACTGAGACTGAGGATTATTTGCTAATGAAGAATTGACTATATTTTGTTACATGGCATGAAACATCAGTTGTGTTCCTGATGGCTGCTGTTGAATCTGCGCTGTTTTCCCATCTGCACTCCATAAGAAAATTGCTGTATTTAAGCTCTGTTATTTGTTGCCAGGTGTCTGCTTTTGTTGTGCCAGATTATAAGCCCCCTCTTGCGGCTTGTGCTATGAATGAGGTCTTAGAACTGATTTGTTCTGAAGCTGCCTCCACTGAGCGAGTTCTGATTGTCCCATTCATCACAAGATCATCAAGCTATCATTATGGAATGGAAAATGCAGCAAAAGCATCACCTGTACTTCATGGTGCTGAAATAGGGGCATCAACTGACTTTACTCGCGTGTTGGTTGATGGGACTACTAAACCTCCTACATCCTTGCAAATACGTAGTGAACCAATATTATGTTTGCTGGAAATGGTGCGCGTGTTGAAGATGCCTACAGCTCTTTTTGTCGCTTCTGGTGGGCAGCAGCAAGGCAAAGGCTCTACAGTTTCTGACATTGAGGTAATCTTGACTATTCTGTTGAATCTGATTGAAGTATTCTTTACCCACATATAAAATCCGATTCCTTGGATAATTAGGTGTAACTCTATTTCTGCCTTCCTTTCCTTCTGTATGAGCCCCATATTTGGTAGAAACTCTGCAGACTATGTTGGTACTGAAAACTCGTCAGAATTGTTCTGATCAAATTGGGAACAATACTGAAGCAATAGGCATATGAAGTAGCAATGTCAAAATGGATTAACCTGTGACCTTTGCACCTCAGAAGCCTTTAAGGCTGTAACTAAGCTGAACTCTCTGAAAAATTTATGACAACAGCAGATAGCATTTGCGTTTTCAGTCTTCATGTGTGCAAATAGAAAACAAATACATGACGTTTTGGCTATATGATCATCCTGTCTAGTTCTTGGTGTTTCGGAGTTTGTATATTATTTATTGTTGCAATGTAAGAAACTTTTACACATTCTGAGTTAATATCTTTGTATGAAGCAGTGTGCACAGCCTCCCATAGCAGTAAAAGCCTGTATGATACAAACGTCTAGTTGAGTTCTGAAGAGTGCTTACTATGAAAGAATGTGAATTTCATACTTGTAAGTTGCAAATTGCAAACTGTTGCTTTTGACTCACCCAGTTTCACCCTCCTGTCAGATACTGCAATGCGTAGCGGAGCACTTGGCCAAGCACACCAACTTGGAGTTCAGCAAAGAATCCATTCTCGAGAGAGGGATCGAAAAATCACCAATCACTCAGGAACCCTGGCGCGAGTTATATGGGTGAAAAAAATTCTTGCATGTTGGCACGCTTTGGTCTTAGTTTAGTCGACCATACATGTTTTGAGTGAATTGTGTGGCGTTTTTGGTGCTGGAATCATGACAGTTCTGGTTTCTCACTCTCTGTTGAAGTCTGTAATAGTGCATATAGCTCCACCAGGAGTTGAACTTGTAGACTCTGGATCTCTGATGTTTTACCCTGCAGTTGAACACGAAAGGAACTTTCCTAGCGAACAGTGTCCAAAGTTCAGGTTTTATTGTCTTCACTGAGAATGTTTGTACCTAATAAGGGCTAAAAGATTGAATGCTTTTGTTTCTGAACGATAAATTATACAGAGGTTTTGAGTTTGCTGAAAGTTCTGTAGTGGGCGTTCATATAATTTGACAAAGTTTTATCTAAGAAAAAAAAATCAGCAAAATTTTGACGGAATTCACCCAAAACTACGTGGGCAAATCTTACGAGAGCTGGTTTGGGCGTCAAACCGCACACGAGATCCCCAACAATGGCGACGGCGGCGGCGTGCGGCGGGTCCGTCGCCAGTTGCTGACGTACTATCAGACACCCTGCCGTGGCCGCCACCGCCCGCGCCCCCGCCCCAAGCGATTGATCTCCGGCGTTCCCCCCAAACACCTCCCATGGCTTCCCCTCCGCCCCCGCCATCCCCCGCCGCGCTCATCGCCCATCTCGCGGGCGTGCTCTCCTCGCCGGACTGGCGCTTCCACCCCTCGCTCCCGCACCTTCCGGCCCTTCTCGCGCCGTCCCTGCCCCGCACGCTCCTCGTCCCGCTCCCGCTCCGCCTCGCGGCGGCCGTCGCCCGCGCCGCCGCGCCGACCCGCCACCTCCTCGACATTTCCCTCCCCGTCGTGCTCCGCCTCCACGCGCTCTCCCCGCCGCCGCACCGCCCGCTCTTCGCCCGCCCCTTCCGCTCCCTCTTCGCTCACTTCTCCCGCTACGCCCTGACGCCGCTCATGCTCCGCCTCTTCGCGCACATGCATCGCTACGCCCCGCCCGCACCGACGGGCGCCACCTACAATGCGCTCATCCGTGCCCTCTGCCGCCGCGCCGACCTCCGCCGCGCGCAACGGTACCTCAGCCTCATGGTTCGCTCTGGCTGGCGCCCCGACGCGTTCACGTTCAACTCCATGATCGTGGGTTACTGCCGCACGCAGCAGGTTGAAGTGGCCCAAGACCTGTTCGATAAAATGCCGCTTAGAGGGTTCCCGCAAGATGTTGTCTCTTATGCTGCACTGATCGAAGGACTATGTGAGACAGGGAGGATTGATGAGGCACTGGAGTTGTTCAGGGAGATGGACCGGCCAGACATGCACACATACGTGGCCTTGGTGAAGGGGTTGTGTGATGCCGGAAGAGGGGAGGAGGGGCTCTGTATGCTGCAGAAGATCAAGGAGCTGGGATGGAGGCCAACCGCTCGTGCTTATACAGCACTGGTCGATTTATGGTGTAGGGAGCGGAAGGTTGATGAGGCTGAGAAAATGATGGAGGAGATGTTTGACAATGGGTTGGCCCCTAGTGTCGTAACGTGCACTGCTGTTGTGAATGCCTACTGCAGGGAGGGGAGGATGAGTCGTGCAGTGAGGGTATTTGAATCCATGAAGTTGAAGGGATGTGAGCCAAATGTGTGGACATACAATGCACTGGTGCAAGGTTTCTGTAACGAGGGAAAAGTGTACAAAGCAATGGCTTTGTTGGACAAGATGAAGGCATGTGGAGTAGAGCCAGATGTAATGACTTACAATTTGCTGATTCGAGGCCAGTGCATCGATGGGCATATAGAGAGTGCTTTCAGATTACTCCGTTTGATGAAAGGAGATGGTTTAGCTGCTGATCAGTATACTTGCAATGCGCTGATTGATGCTTTGTGTAAAAATGGGAAAATCGATGAAGCTTGCTCTTTTTTTGATGGCCTAGAAGATAGAGGCATAAGACCAAATTCTGTGACTTTCAATACGCTGATATATGGGTTATGCAAGGCTGGTAAAGTCGATGCCGCACAGATGTTTTTGGAAAAGATGATCTCAGCAGGTTTTTCACCAGATACATATACATACAGTCCATTCATTGAAAATCTATGCAAGACCAAGGGATCGCGAGAAGGATTATCCTTTATAGATGAGATGCTGCAAAAGGATGTGAAGCCCTCAACGGTCAATTATACGATTGTAATCGACAAGCTTTTGAGGGAGAGAAACTATGAATTAGCCACAAGAATGTGGGGACAAATGGTGTCACTGGGGTGCAGTCCTGATGTAGTCACTTATACTACGTCTGTCCGTGCATATTGCAATGAAGGCAGGCTTGATGAAGCAGAAAATGTTGTGATGGATATGAACCGAAGTGGGGTCAATATTGATGCAATGGCATATAACACTTTGATGGATGGGTATACAAGTGTTGGGCAGACAGATCATGCAATCACAATCTTGAAGCACATGACGAGTGTGGCTTCTATGCCAAACCATTTTACCTTCCTGATCTTGCTTAGACATCTTGTAAAGAGGAGGCTGGCTGAGCATGTGCCTTTGAAAGCAAGTCATGTTTGGACAACCATAGAGCTTGCTGATATCTTTGAATTGTTTGAGTTAATGAAGAAGAATGGTGTCCCTTCTAGTGCAAGAGCTTATTTGACCATCCTGGAAGGGTTTTCTGAAGATAGAAGATTGGATGAAGTGACTTCATTGGTTTCTCATATGAAAGAAGATAATCTACCTCTGAATGAAGATATATGTACTGCTCTTGTTAATTGCTTTTGCAAATTGAGGATGTATCCTGATGCTTGGGCGTTGCTTTGCTCCATGACTGGACGTGGTTTTTTACCGAACTTGTTGTCTTACCAGCATCTGCTTTCTGGGCTTACTGCTGAAGGGCAAGAGGTTAGGGCTAAAGAAATATTCAGAGATTCCAGATGGAAAGACTACAATCCTGATGAAATTGTATGGAAAGTTATAATTGATGGTTTGATAAGAAAGGGTCACTCAGACATGTGCCACGACATGATATCCACATTAGAACGGATGAACTGCAAACTAAGTGATCAAACGTATGCAATGGTGGCTGAGGAATTGTCTACCAGGAAATAGGCTGACTAACACACTCATAGGTCACAGCAAAGTCTCCGTCAGTTGTGCTTATGCAAACTGTGCCTCATTCCGTGCTTGTTTGTGTACTAGGCTGCACACTGGAGTTGTATAGACCTGGATCATTGAACACACAGTCACACACTGCGGTCATGCCCTCAGAAAGGTTATTAATTGATTCCTTCTGCTGTCACGTCTGTATCATCAATGCTTATAGTTGCAATGCCCTGTTAAAAGCTTTCGAACTCGGTATTAGATATCAAATTTCTCTTAATTATTCTACATACCTTTACTTTTATGTTGACTAAGCGATTTGACAAAGGTCGAACACCATGGAGAAATAGTCCAGTAATGGTACATATAGATTCTGAGATTTCCTTTTTCATAATAACTCCTCATACTCTTTTTGTATGGATGGTACAGATATTTTAAGGAGAAACATTGGTTTCAATAAACTTGACTATATTGATTTGTTTCAAATCTTAATAGCACAGAATGTATTTGTCTCCAAATTCATCAATCTGAAATGATGTTTCTTGTTTTTTTAGGATTGGCATCATTGAAGTCCAGTAGAATGGTGGTCCTCCAGAATGACCTGAAAAGCTGGACATGGGACATCAGACTGTTTATGCATGCATGCCAACAGCTTTCAGGGGAGTCGACATCTGCTGCAGCCGAAACCCTGCATCAGGTAAACCCTTTTCCGAACAGGAAAGAAAAAAGATTCGCCAAGGGCCATTTTGTAGTAACCAAACCATTTTTGCTAGGTCATCTGTTGCTGGCAGGTATTGCTATCTGCGACAACATACAGTTTGGTCCGAGAGGCATACACATTGTGGATGAATCTGTACATCGCACGTTCTCGGAAAATAGAAACTGTAGCTGTAGCCCGTACCTTTTACTGCGGCTATCAATTTGTGTAAAGCGACAGCGTGCAAATTTCTGGCAGGAGAGCAATGTAGTTTGATTTACATGTAGCTGAATCTGGTCAGCTTCGGGCAAAAGTAAAGCATGTGTGTCCATTTGTGATAAATCAACTCATATTTTGCACTGCTCGACGTCGCTACACATATCATACTTCAATCATGAGTGCAAAGTTTGGTCTCCGACTCGCCGGACTAGAAGAAAGTTGCACGCGCCGTATGGTGTGCTGCGTTGAGCTGTTATACACGCCATGGTATTGGAATGAAGAGGCGCTTTGGGGGTAATTGGTTCGGTGCATGACCCCCCGGCCTGGCTCCCCGCGGGCATGCGCTCCATGATTGGATGCCTGTGCACGCGGTTGGGGTTGGCTCGGTGCATGCAGCCGCACCGCACCATCGAGGGCAGGCTCGCGGGGAACGCCGGAATCGGCCGTTTCTCGCGGGCCAGTCCGGGGGAGCCGGCGGGAGTTGCTGATTAGTCTATTTAATGGTATTTGTAGTACATAATTAACATATATTATTAATCAATATTAACATATTATAAATTATATTAAGATTTATTAAGGTAAAATAAAACTTTAAAAATACAACTTCAAGATAAACATTGTAAAATCACTTATTTTTTCTAATTTTATCTCATGTGATATGATATACGTAACCAAACACCTTCTCTTCTCAATCAGGTTGGACACGTACAGACAACCAAACACGAGGATCAAGCCAGGCTACCCAAGGCGTTTGTATATGGGAGGCCAGGGACCTCGGTCTTGCAATTGCAAATGGTGAGAAAAGCAATGCCACGCACGAGGAGTACCAAAACGAGGCCAATAAACGCGAAAGCAGTTCCTCTGCAGTATTGCTCTCAGCAGTTGAGTTACTGATGTGCAGAGCCGAGCTCACGTGTCAGTGACTCAGCTGCAACTGCATGTACTACTGTAGAGGAGTCTCGTCGAATAAACCCAGACCTGGTTGTGGTATCGGCCGTGTGGATAGAATGCAACACGAGGATCACCTAATAAAAGATAAAGGTCTCGACAATTTCCTCTTTCGCGGAGATAGCTTGGTCCTTGGCGGCACGGCACGGCACGTTGAACTGTTGAAGGTCTCTTTTCTGCAGGGTAGGCTTTTGGTTTTTCCTGTGAAATGGCATCTTTCGTGCCATTTATTTTAACCTTTGTACTTTTTTTGAAAAGAAAAGGCAATGAAATTGATACATGTGCGCGCCATTCAATTTAAACAAGAAGTCCCAATTATGAAAAGAGTGAAATGCACGGTGGGTACCTGAACTTGCAGCGCTGTGTCAAATAGGTCCATGAACTTAGAAACTAGACATCTAGCCCCTCGAACTTGCGAACCCGTTCACCCCAGGTCCAGCCTAGTTTTGCATGGAGGTTTTGCATGAGCACTGTAGCGATGCTGACGTCAGCGATGACATCAACACTCCTTAATTTGCAAAATTGATATATTTTTATTCGGAGCTCCAAATATAGCAAATAATATATCAATTTTGGTCGTCTTGACGAGCTCTTTGCAATGGTGTACTCCGTTTTGTTATTTGAGATAATTTTATTTCATATAAAATTAAATATTTCTATAAAACGACGTACCTGATGGCCATTGTTTTAATGAAAAACGTGCAACGGTGTGGTCTAAAAAAAGTTACGGGACGAAGCAACCGTATGCTACGAAAACTCAGAAACGGCCAATGCGTAGCTTCAAAATGAAAGAAAAGAAGAAACACGAGCCTTGGCTAGGGTTACCATTGGTGCGCTCGTCCTTTTTTCTTGGGTACTACAGGAGTGGAAGCATGCATGCATGGGCACTGATCTGGCTGGACAGCATCACGGTTGCGAGGAAAGGCTCCTCGAGAGCTTGCCGCTGAGGGAGGAGCTAGCGTTGGAGAAAGTGCAGTGTCTGCCTGTCCGGCTAATCATGCCATGCATTATTCGGGATCTCGTGGAAGCCCTGCAGAATCGTGTGCAAAGATGCCTGTTCTTGTTCTTGGTTCCGGCCTTACGGGCTGGGTACGTTGTTTTATAGAATAATATATCACTTATTTTATAAAAATATTTAATTTTACACTAAATAAAACTATCTCAAATAACAAAACGGAGTACACCATTGCAAAGAGCTCGTCGAGACGATCAAAATTAATATATTATTTGCAATATTTGGAGCTCCGAATAAAAAGATATCAATTTCGTAAATTAAGGAGTGTTGATGCAATCGTTGACGTCAGCATCGCTACATTGCTCATGCAAAACCGCCATGCAAGCCATGCAAAACCGGGTTGGACCTGGGGTGAACGGGTTCGCAAGTTCGAGGGGCCAGATGTCTGGTTTCTAAGTTCATGGACCTATTTGACACAACGCTGCAAGTTCAGGTGCTCACGGTGCATTTCACTCATTACAATTCTATGGCAATTAACTCGAAATGCAAGATTATATCTGGATAAGAAACCGTTAGACAGAGGCATTGAACGTGTGTCCGTGATGATGGTGGCGATCCCGGTGGTTTTTGTGCGCGCCGGTGCCGGGATCACCTTGGGCGCGTTTGGTTCTCGGCCGATGCTGGCCGAGCCAAATTTTGGCTTGCCATCGCATTTTGGCCTTACATTCCAAATTTCAGTCGGCCATGAAAATTTTGTCAGCTGCCATCTACTTGTGCCGCAACGCCTCCCAAAGTCCGAAGTCTAGACGGCCTCCGAAAGTGGCAGCATTACCGGGCCCACCACTGCTCGATCAACATCTCCAAATATCCAATGATGCTGCGAAAGTAGTGTACACCCTCCGTCCCGTGCTCATGGGCCGCCGATGTGGGTTACGGGCGGCCGGCCATGATTACTGAATACTACTCCATCCATAGTTCCATACCCGGTTTTTTTCAAAACTGGCTGATACAGCAACAATTTACTCCTTTGTTTTGATAAATGAAGTCGTTTTTGATAAGATTCGAGTCAAACATTACTAATATAAATTATGAATAACTTTTAAGTGGGTGAGTTTGGAAATGTAAAAACTACATGAATAAATTTATCTTGCAAAATACTTTTATAAAAGTATGCATATGTTAGTTTTTCATAAATATTTTTATATAAAAATAAGGAGTCAAAGTTGCACTTTGGAGACTGTGTCGCTATGCTAAACGAGTTCATTTACCAAATTGGAGGGAGTATATCAATAATAATACTGATGTGTAGCGACTAGTGATGCCTCCGACCACAGCGGCATGGCCTGTTGGTGATCCTCTACAGTCTAAGAATGTCAGACTGACCGCACCGGGGTACTGGAAGACCCACTCCAGTACCGCTTTTCAGGGGACAGCGCCGCAGTGACATACTGGAAGCGGGACGTGTCGGAGTTTTATATCCGGCAACCTCCATAGAGGGTACCCGTCAGAGAGTAGATAGTGGTGGGTCGTCAGACCTGGAACTTGAAGGTATGCGCGGGGACACAAGATTTATACAGGTTCGGGTAGTCAGTGTAGCGTATCCTACGTCCTGTTTGGAGTAGTATTGCGCCCTGCGCCTAGATGTTGTTCCCCAGAGGGATTGTGGATGTGTTCCTAGGTACCCGGCCCTCCTTTATATAGTCCAGGGGGCGGGTTCCTAGTCGGTTACAAGGTAGGAGTCCTAGTCGGATTACACGGTATGAGTACTAGTAGGATTACAGGGGAATTCTAAGAGGAGTCTGCCTTCCTCCTTCCTTGCAGGTACCCGGGGTGTATGCCCGACAAGCCCCCGAGCACTTTGTAGTCGAGAGTAGTAGTTCGAGTAGTCTTGAAGCTTCTTCGAGTAGTCTTCAGGTGTCCCCGAGTACTGCTTGGAGATGTCTTCAATAGTACTTGAACTGCCACGAGGCTGGAAGGTGGTCCAGCTCATCAGTCTTGAAGTCGAGATTATATGGAAGTGCGATTGCAAAATTGTAACACCCCAGGTGTTTATTAAAGATAAATACCTCAATTAGGGTGGTTAATCATGTTTAATTGGCTCATAAACATGTTTGACATGATCTTGCACACATTTGCACAAATGACCTTGGTCAAAATTCAAATTCCCGGTCAAACCCCTATAGATCCTAAAGGGCTGATTTGGTTTTCTTCCGCGTTCTCCAAATTTTGCTATAGAAGTTCAAAATCGGCCAATATAAAAGTTCTTCGTTATTTCCGGGAACACATTTTTCGTAATTGGCAGACATTCCAATTTTGAGTGCAAAGCCGCCTAAATTTGAGACGAAGTTTCTGCGCACAGTAACTGGGGGCCGAGATTTGCTGGAACTTCAACACATTTTTGCCACAAATCCGTTGATCAAAACATATGTTGCCCTTTGTGAAAGTTGTAGGTCTATAGCTCCTCTACAACTTTTATTTTTGGGGATTTTCAAGTGTGTTGACTTTTTCTAGAGTCTTATAATTTTGAAAACCGGTGCTCGAAACAGTTATGTGTGTCGCCGTCACAGTCGCCGTCCGGCGCGCGCGCGAGCTCTGCCAGCACCGGACACGTGCCGCTCGCGTCGTCGCCGGTGTACGGTTATCTCGAGCTCCTCGCTGTGGACCGGCGCACGACGTGGGAGCCTCCGACCTCCCAAGGCACCGTACACCGCGCCTAGGGCGGGTACACGGCCTGGCCGCGGGCCCAGGCGGGCCACGCGCCGGCGCACGCTGCCTCCGCGGTTTCTCGTGCGCATGCACGCTGCCCACCTGGCTCTACCGCGTGCTAAAACTCTTGAGGCCATCCCCGAGTCCTCCGTCCTCGCCCCCACGCCCCAAACCGTCTGCTCGCTCGGCTCGTTCCCGGGCCACACGCGCCACCGCACGCCAGTGCGCGCCGCCGCCGCAAACGGCCTCCGCGAGCGTGCCGCCTCCACCTCCTCGTCCTGGTCCTTCCCCTGCTTCTCCCTCAACACTGCCACACCGTCGCCGGACTGCCCAGCCACGCCGTCGCCGTCCTTCGTCAGCCAAGGCGGACGCGCAGGTGGCGCCTCGCCGCCGGCGCCCGACGCCGGCGCTCCTAGTCCGGCCGACGCCCCTAACCACCTAGCAAGGTCAGTCACCACCCAGGCCACCTCCTCCGGCCAAGTCCGGCCGTCGCCGACCGTCAATTTCGCCGCCGGCGAGGGGCAGGCCCGCCCAGGGACTACATTGCAAGAGGCAAGAAACCTCCAGGGTCTAATTCGTAAACCGAGGGCATATGTATGAATTCCGAACTTAAGCCGAGGGTCCCTTTGCAAATGTATACTAGGGTTTCGGCTGCAACTTCAAAAATTCGTAGAAAATTGTAGAAAAATCGGAAAAATGCAAATCCAATTGTTCTGGATCGGAGCCCAAATCCCAAGCTCTTACCACATGAGCAATCCATTTATAAACATCTTATGATTCCAACATAAGAACCTATTCTCGCGAGTGACGAACATCACTCGACTTTTACCGTGGTCCTATAGCATAGCAACTATCGACCTAGCATACTACCAACAGACATAGGTACCTAGGGATCATGCATCTAGGGTGTCATTTCAACTCCTGAACGTAAATGCACAAACATACATAGATAGTTGCATAATTTCAAAAATACTTAGGTTAATACTCTGGTTCTTGCCTTCGTCAGCAACGCTAGCCTGGGGCTCCTCGGTGTCTTGGTTCACCTCCACGAACTGCAGCTCCGCGTCAGAACCTCCTTCCTCAGCTTCCGGTACGAGCGAGTAGTTACCGTCGGGAAGTTCTACACGGGATGCATATGCAAGACTTAATGGGGTGGAATTAATTAAACACAATGCCATGCAACATATACAAACATGAGTGTATGATTGGACATATTCACCTTGACAAACATAGATTTAATATATTCTTTCTATTAAAGCCATGACATGTGGTGCTTTATGATTTATTCTTTTTGATAGTGACTGTGTACATATTTAATCAAATAGATCAAATCAAATTCACAAAAACTGCAAGGGTAGTTCTCAGCTCCTACTCATGCTACACAACACATACAAAGGGTCACCAAGTGTGGTGGGGTGGTTTTTCCCATTTAAACCTATTATGGAGCTTATTTTGATTCCAAAGCTTTTAACCACAAAATTAATTCATAAAAACAGTGGGTGATGCATATGAGGCTTTATATACCTAAACAAAGCCACTGAGCAAGGTTTCACATTTAGAGGGGCTATAAATTAATTATCCCAAAAATGACAATTTCTAGCTACCACAAATATGAGAAATGCATATAAAAATAAATAAACCATTTCTAGAGTCAAACTTTCTCCCACATCATCTCTGACCTAAAACAAGACTAGGAAAACAACACACCCATCAAGAGCTACTTTAAAATTTGAACTAGGCATTTATATATAAATCTAAGCATAAAACAAGAATAAATACTTCTGACAGATATATAATCATGATAAATTCAGAAAAGGTGCATCTAGTCATTTCATGATCATAGCCAGAAGTTGAGCTCAAAATTCTATTTTTATTTAGCTACAAAAATCATTAAGACAGAAATAGAATAAATGCAAAATAAATCATATTAAAAGATCTGCTTAGTAACTTTGTGAAATTTTTGGGCCAGAGTCTACACATGACATATCTAGCAACTTATCCAAAATTCAGCTCCATAGCTTATCTAGATTTTGAACTACAACAAAAGTATGCCAAACTGAGTTTGAATATAATTCAAAATCTACCAGTAAAAAGTATGGTCATGCAATGTAGAAGCTGCAGATCTAGTCACAAGGAAACCAACAAAATTGGTTTGACATTTTTCTGATTTTTCTATGAATTTCTACGAATGTTCTAAGGTGCTGGACCTAATCAAAATAAACCTAAGAATCTACTTGCACCCAGGGTTTTTTATACCGGTACCGTGAACCGAACCGGCGAGCTCCGGTACCGGTATACCGGTCCGGTTCGACCGGGAACCGAAGGAAACCGGAGGAATTCAAATTTCAATTCAAAATCCTAGTTCAATCGGTTTAGACCGGTATACCGACCGGTACGACCGGTATACCGGTCCGGTTCGACCGGGAACCGGTCGTTGAACCAAAAACATCGAATCAATGGAGAATTTGACGTGTTTTCAAATTTGAAATAAAAATTGAAAAAATATAAGAAAATTTTCTAAAAATGTTGCAAGGTGCATAGAATCTAATGGTGTCAAAAAATTTCAAATATCAATGCATTTAGTATTTTTTGCGGGCATTAGAAGTTCAACCGGCCAATTTTTTCTCCTTTTTCTTTTTTAGTTGAACTTCTAATGTCCGCAAAGTATACTAAATGAATGAATATTTGAAAATTTTTGACACCATTAGATTCTACACACCTTGAAGTATTTTTTTAGAATTTTTTGAGACTTTTTCATTTTTTTGAATTCAAATTCAAAATTTTAAACCCAGCGGTTCCAAACCGGCCGGAACCGGTTCGACCGGTTCCCACGGTTTCCGGCCCGGTTCCCACCGGTTTGGTTAACCCTGCTTGCACCGAGGCCCTTGCAAAGAATCTTTCTTCACAACCATGCCCTCGGATCTTTCACTAGGGGCCCTACACATTTTTGGTGTTCACAACTGTGCCCTCGCCGGCGGTGAGGGGCGCCCGGAGCAGGGCGACACGCGGCCCATGAAGAAATAGAGGCTCACCGCGGTTCGATTGAGGATGGAGGAGTGGCCGGAGATGACGCCGGTGAGCGCCGGCGGCGAGGTCGCAGCGGCGCGGCCGCTGCGGTTCAAATTCCGGTGAGGAGACCGGTGGGGCTAGGCCATTGGGGGTTGGGGAAGCTCCACCGGCACCTAGGGAAGAAGTGGGAGGGGTTGAACGATGGCGGGAGCTAGCGGGGAGGCGAGCTCGCGGTGGCGACAATGGCGGACGGTGTGGGCGTGCGTGCACGTGAGTCGGTCGGGGCTTGGTTTTATAAGCGGGCGAGCGTGCAGGGGAGCGCGGAGGCTTCGCCTCGAAGGTAAAGGATGGGAGGAAGGGGCCCAGCCCTGGTGGAGCCTGCGTAGGCGAGTGGCGCGGCAGGGGCCCGGCCATGGCGCTCGCGGGCATGCCACGCGTGGGGGAACGCGTCCCCAGGGGCTTGCTCGGGCGGCGGGCGCCAAATGATGATGTTGGACCTCGGGATACAGCGGACCGGCGCGGGGGGGGGGGGGGGTCCAGACGCCGAGGCTCAGCGGCGGCGCCGCGTGGCTGTGCGGCTCGACGCGCGCGGCGCGGAAGCGTGGTCCAGAGCGCCCGAAGTAGCCGAAACCCTTGCATCAGCCGATGTTGAAACACGAGAATCTCCAAATTTCGAATTAAAACTTCAAAAAGTTTAGATACCAAAGTTGTAGAGGAGCTAACCACCTACAAAAATTGTAAAGGGTGACATGGGTTTCATGGGCTGGTTTAGCTGGGAACGTAATGCCAAGATGGGCATTTTCTCAGCGCGGTCAAGGGGCGGATGTCAGCGTTGACCGAGTTTTTGCATGCCTTCCACTCAAAATCTCAAATGCCGCCAATTATGAAAAGTGTGTTCCTACCAAGATGCACAACTTTTATATTGGCCGATTTTTGAGTGTTTAAAAGAATTTCAGAGAACGTGGCAAAAGTTCTAGAACGGGTTCAAGACATTAGCTGTTTTGACCGACATTTTACTAGGGTTTGACCACTAATGCGTGTTGACTTGCTTAAGGTGATCATTAGTGATTGTTGGCTAGGTTTTCGAGGTGATGACCCAGGTTGACCAAGGTTTGACCAAAGCCAATGTGTTTGACTAGGTCATTAGCACTAACAATGCTAATTAAAAACCTGGGGCGTCACAATGTGAAACACTCTCGACGAATCACACGTTGCCACATCAGCATCACATGAATCCAAGGGCCCACTTGTTATCCAAACCGCCACAAAACTTGCCATGCGCGGGAGAAGAGATCATGGGGCCGATACGTCAGCCACGTGGAGAAAACACAGGCCAGGACTTGGCCCCCAAGATCGACCGATCCTCGAATCGGTCGAACCGAATGACGTGGGCCCAGATTGGGGCCCCCTTTGACGGCGAGATAATCACTCTTGAGGTGGAGTCTTCTGACACCATTGACAATGTGAAGGCCAAGATCCAAGATAAGGAGGACTGAGAACCCCTGTCAAGAACATCACTGGCAAGACGTCTCATTTCCGACTAGTTGGGAGCTTCCTCGACAAGTCTCCTACTAGAAAATGCCTCGCACGACAAGTCTCCGCCTCGCGCGAGGAGTCCTCGCCTCCGACAACCTGCTCGTCCGCACGAGTAGTCTCCGTCTCCGACCAAGGTGCGGTCCACGCAACGTGGCGCCGCACCGACGCACGGACTCCTCCGCTACGACGCGTGGGGCGCCAGTTCCCCATGCCATGCAAGCACACCAGCCGGCGGCACGCGCGGGCAGCCGGCTCTAACAGGAGCCTTAATGCAGCTCTGTTCAGCCGCGCGGCCATCAACACGCCGTCCCATCCGACCCTGCAGCACGCCAACTCCGACCGAGGCACTCAAGCACCCTCTACGCTTAGCGCTGGCCTACGATTAGGCCCTAACATGGCGAGCTCACACCGTACTCAGACGGGTTGAGTCAGCACCAAAGTGCTCGGAGGAGGCGCCAAGTAACCAAAATGAACAGCCCCGCCCCAACACGCGGCGACTTCGACGACAAACACAGCTCAACCGCCTTCAAAGCTCCCTGACGGACAGCGACGTGCGAGAAGACGTCCCAGCGGCTGTCACTGTAGCTTCTATTTTGTTTCCCTTTTTGCCCCTCTCCCTTGCGTCTATAAAAGGAAGAGGAGGGCAACCGTCACAAGGGCTGACGAACCGAATACTTACACTCCAGGGACTTGGGCTCGACACCCTCTCCCGACCAGTTTGTAACCCCTACTACAAACAACCCTAGCGCGAGAACACGGCAGCTCGATACTGGACATAGGGTATTACTCCTCGGAGGCCCGAACCAGTCTAAATCCTGGTGTCTCTTGTGCTAACCATCCGAGTCCGACACACGATCAATACAAATTTACTGTCCAGCGCCCCGATAGTTGGCGCGCCAGGTAGGGGCACATCGTGTGTCTCGCCGAACTTCACCAACGACTCGGATGGAGGGCCGCAGGGTTTCACTGACCCCTAGGGCCACCATACACTTCGGCTCCCTCGACTTCGTCTACGCCGAGCCGGCGGAGTCCGTCATCGGGTGAACTTTCGCCCGGCCAGCCCGCCCCAACGTCCTGACGGGGGCGGCGGGGTGAGCGGCGTTCGTCCGAGGCTTCTCGGACGAGACGATCATGGCCATGTTGGGGCCTAACCCGACACAGGAGCATTTTAGGCTCACCGCCTACTACCTCACCGACCTCGCCTTCCAGGCTAGCGGAGCCGAGCCGCTTGCCTGGGGGGAGTTCATGGAGCGGTACACCGCCATGTACCCCCGTGGACAGCTAGGCCTCCCGGACGACCTGGTGACAGCCTACGTGAACGAGCTACGAGCGACCTACGTCGCCCCGAGCTCCGTGATAGCTCAGAGGGCACCGTCGACGCGCCCGCACGACCCCACGCGCGAGTGCTTCGTCTGCGTGGCGCCGGACTCGAGCAGCTCCACCGACCCGGAGCCGGCACCGCGCCACCACGCAACCGACGCCCAGCGCAGGGCGCGCCTCGACGAGCTCGCCGAGGCCAGGCGCCAGCTTGACGAGGAGCTGGCCAACCTCCACCAGGAACTCGGAGGGGACGGCGGGCCCCGTAACTAGCAGCCTGCCCCGCAACCTGCCCCACAGCAGGTCCTGGTGCAGGAGCAACGCCGTGAGGGAAACGACGAGTGGCAGGATCGTCGTCCTGCCGCCGAGCAGTCCAGAGCCTGCGCCTCGACGCCGCCGGCTCGAGGACGCACACGCGACAACAACCGACGCGCCAACGAAGGCGGGAACGTCGACGCCAACGCCGACGGTGACGCCCTGCCGCTCTTCAAGCGGGCGTCGCAGAACCTGGCCACTGCGGCTATGCTGCTGCGCGGCTGCCCGGAGGCAGCGACTTCCGAGGAGAGACGAGTGCACCAGCAGCTCAAGGCGCTACTCGAGGCGGCGGCGGCACAGCAGGCGGAGAGTTCCGCCTCACGCCAGCGGTCGTCACGAGACCGAGTTGCGGCGCCCTCCGCGCATCACCCAAACCTGCCCCCTCCCGGCATCAGGACCGTGGAGATGGGGCCGGGTCCGCAGCGTCGGCGGTCAAGAGTCGTCTCGGGCCCAATCGCGACGCCCGGGACACCATCGAAGCTCGCCGACGGGCTGCGAGCGTCGACAACCACCGCGATGGCGACAACCACAACCGTCGCGACGAGCACCGCCCGCGCCGACACGACGACCGGGGGCGCGGACGACGCTACGACAGCGACGACGACCGTGACCGTAGCTGGTCGCCGAACCAGAGGGGCCCGCGGGCTTTCGGGAAGGGCGTGCGAGACGTGACGTTCCCCTCACGCTTCCGAGCTCCGACCAACGTCCCCAGGTACGACGGGGACACCAACCCCAGCGTGTGCTTGGAGGATTACCGGCTCGCGTGCCACGCGGGAGGAGCGACAGACGACCTCTTCATCATAAAGAACCTGCCGCTCTACCTCGGCGACTCCGCGCGGACGTGGCTCGAGCACTTGCCTCGCGGCAAGATCAACGATTGGACGGATTTGCGCCGGGTCTTCGTCGGCAACTTCCAGTGCACGTACGCCCGCCCCGGCAAGCAGTGGAAGCTGCGCAACTGCAAGCAGCAGCCGGGGGAAAGCCTGCGTGAATACATCCGGTGCTTCTCCAAGCGCTGCACCGAGCTTCCCGGCGCGACGGACAATGACGCCATCTCGACGTTCCAGAACGGCACAACCTGCACCTTCCTCATCCATCGGCTAGGGCGCCGCATGCCCCGAACTACTCGGGAGCTCCTCGACATCCTGAGCAACCATGCGGATGGCGAGGAGGCGGTCGCGGCGACACTCAACACCCCTCAGGGCAAGGGGAAACAAGTCGTGGACCACGGTGAGGGGCCGTCCTCGCACCACAAGAAGAAAAAGAAGAGCGACAAGCGTCGTCGTGACGACAACTTGGTCGCGGCGGTCGAACGCAAGGCTTCGCTGCCCCAAGAGCAACCCGACCAAGGCCGGTCCCCCGAAGGACCACTTCAAGCGGCTGCTAGAGGCGCCATGCACCCACCATGAGGTCCATGTCAAGCACACGCTCAAGGACTGCCGCCTGATGAAGAACTACGTCAACGGCACACTCAAGCCCAAGGTGGCCGAACCGCAGAAGAAGGCTGCGCCCGTCCCCGACAACGACGACGACGACTTGGGAGCTCAGTACCCAGGTGAGGACGGTGCAGTCCACATGATCTTCGGCGGGTCCCCGGCACGACTCTCAAGGCGCTGGGAGAAGCTAATCCGACGCGAAGTCTTCAACGCTGAGTCCTCAACACCTTCTTACCTGAAGTGGTCGGAGGTTCCGATAACCTTCGACCGCAAGGACCATCCCGACCGCGTACCGTAGCCGAGAGCCTACCCACTAGTGGTGGATCCCCTGTTCAGGTCCAAGCGGATCCACAAAGTCCTAATGGACGGGGGAAGCGGCATCAACGTGCTCTATGCGTCAACGCTTGACGACATGGGCATCCCTCGATCCAAGCTACGGCCGTCGACTGCACCATTCCATGGGGTCGTCCCTGGGATGGAGGCTTTCCCAATCGGGCAGATCGATCTGCCCGTCACGTTCGGGGACTTGCAAAATTTTCGCACAGAAACCCTCACCTTCAAAGTGGTGGGGTTCTCGGGGACGTACCACGCCATCCTCGGGAGGCCAGCTTACGCGAAGTTCATGATCGTGCCCAACTATACGTACCTGAAACTGAAGATTCCTGGTCTGAGGGGAATCATCACAGAAGGGACTACGTACCAGCGCGCATTCGAGTGCGACGCTGAGTGCTTCCAGTTTGCGGAGGCACTGATCCGGTCCGAGAGGCTCCGCGCCGAGCCTCCCTCCGAGGACCAAGAAATCCCCGAGTCGTCCAAGCGAGCGGCATGCTCTTTCGAGCCCGCCAAGGACGTCAAGGATGCGGTCGTCTCCGACGATGGCCGTACGCTCCGTATCGGGACGGCGCTCGATCCTAAATAGGAAAGCGCGCTCGTTGACTTCCTCAAAGCGAACCTCGATGTGTTCGCATGGAAACCCTCCGACATGAAGGGAATCCCGTGAGAGGTTGCCGAGCACAAATTGAACATCAAGCCGGGATCGAAACCGGTGAAGCAACGCCTCCGCCGCTTCAATGACAAGAAGTGCAAGGCGATTGGCGAGGAGATCAAGAAGCTCCTTAGTTCAGGGTTCATACGAGAAGTATTCCACCCCGAGTGGCTTGCTAACCCTGTACTTCTAAAGAAGAAGAATAAGAAATGGAGGATGTGTGTTGACTACACGGGCCTTAACAAGGCATGTCCCATGGATCCGTTTCCTTTGCCTCGCATAGATCAGGTAGTCGATTCGACAGCTGGGTGTGAAACCCTCTGTTTTCTCGATGCGTACTCCGGGTACCACCAGATAGCGATGTGTATAGCGGACCAACTCGCGACCTCATTCATCACTCCGTTCGGCGCTTACTGCTACAAGACGATGCCCTTCAGGCTTAAAAATGCGGGCGCCACGTTCCAAAGATGCATGCGACGCATCTTCAGAGAACTTATAGGACGCATCATCGAGGCGTACGTCGACGATATCATGGTCAAGTCGAAAAAGACCGGCGATCTAGTCCCAGACCTCACAGAGGTGTTCGCGAAGCTGAGAGAACGCGGGGTAAAACTTAACCCCGAGAAGTGCGTTTTTGGGGTTCCGAGGGGCATGCTCCTCGGATTTGTCGTGTCAGAACGCGGCATTGAAGCTAACCCCGAGAAGATCTCGGCCATCACGGACATGGGGCCGATCCAAAACATGAAGGGCATACAGCGCGTCACGGGCTGCCTCGCGGCTCTTAGCCGTTTCATAGCACGACTCGGAGAGCGCAGCCTGCCGCTGTACCGCCTAATGAAGATCGATCAGCCGCCCGAGCTGAACCTTGAGGACCCAGATTGGCGCTTTCCCATCCTCGAGTGGCTTGTCGAGGGTAAGCTTCCCTCCGATCAGACGGAGGCACGCCGCATCACGAGACGAGCTAAAGCGTTCGTCCTAATCGAGGGCGAGATCTACAAGCGGGGTGCGGCGGGCATACTCATGCGGTGCATCCTCGGAGATCAAGGCAAGGAACTACTTCGCGAGATCCACGCCGGCACGTGCGGGCATTGTAACATTCTAGAAATTGCTTGATTTCAAAGATATGGATTTCAAAATTTTTGCTTGGAACATGAGTGCATATGAAATAATATAAGGATGTCTTCGTTTTCTCCACCCCATACTCTTAGATTTATTTTAAGCCGAATAAATAATTCTAGGTCATATAAAATGCTAGTGTGAGAAGTTGGATCTTCATTGGTTTATATTTGGGATTTATTGTTTGCTATTCATAATTTGTTAAAGTGTTTTAGATAAAGGAAAGACCACCAGCCCTGTCTGGGCCGTAACCCCAAACCCCCAAGTCCGCCGGACCACCTCGGGAGCCCACCGGCACATCCATCAAACAGCCCAGCCGGCCCGCTACCCCCTTACCCGCGCCTGAGTCGCCGACCTGTGGGACCCGCTGGTCAGCTCCACCTCGTCCTCACCTTTCCTCACCCCTTTTTCCCCTTTCTTCCTCCCGCCACCATCCCGGTGACACCACCTCGGAAAGCAGGGCCGTGCGGCCATGGCGGGCGCCGCCGGATGCACGCCACGTGCGCTGCGCCGCATCTCGCCGTTCGTGCCCTCCGGCCTCGCCTATAAAACACCGCCGCAGCCATCCACCCAAACCCTAGCCGCTCCAGGATTCCTCCCCCAAATCCGCCGCTGGTGACGTCAGGGGAAGAAGTGGAGGAGTAGGAGGCGGGGAGACCGTCCGAGGTAGCGCCGTCCGCCGTCTTCGCCAGAGCCGTTCATGAGGAGGAGACGGACCTGACTGTCGCCGCGCACATCGCCATCCCCTGCTTCCTCTGCTCCGAGCTCACCGCGGCGACACACCTCTCCTCCGCCGCAATCCGCCGCTTCCCTGCAACCCTAGGTGAGCATCACCCGTTTCCCCTCCTGTGGCGCATGGCCGTCGAGCCACGGACGCATTCGAGCCTTGTGCGCTCGCCAGCCTTGTGTGCTGCTGTGAACCCTGTCCGCGCCGTGCCGCCGCGCGACCCGCCGTCGCCTGGGAGCCGGCCATCGAGCCGAGCCGGTCGTCTTTGCAGGAGCCGCTGCCTACAACACCGCGCGTGCTCCTCCTTTCGCAGTCATTCCTCTGTTCGCCCGGTCGACGTGACGCCGCCGCCGCTCTGGCCCGCCGCTATGGCCTCGGCGCCGGCGTGCGCACGCACACGCCCTGTGTAATCACATGCGCCAGAACGCAGCCGTGCACCCACGCACGCGCGCGCGAACCCGCCTAGCAGGGCAAGGCCCGGCCTTTGGCCGTTCTCGAATGAGTCCCGCCGGTGTTCCAACCGCCGCACATCGAGGCGTCGTCGCCGGGGGGAGCTTTTCGCCCCGGGAGCGCAAGCGCCAGGTCGCCGAGGAGCCCGCTCACTCGTTCACGTGCACGCCCGTTGGGATCCTCGCCGGCAGCGACCACCCCAGTCGCGCCGCCGACACCTCTGTCCTTCCCGCCGCCGGGCACCGCACGCTTGCACGCGCACGTCCGCCCTCTCGCACGCCTGTGACCGAACACGCACACCCACATCTGCGATCGCACCACGCACGAGCGCCACCGCGCCGGCAAAGGCCACCCCAGCCTCGCCGTCGCCGCTCTGGAGTCGCTCGCCGCGCAGAGCCGTTTTGGCTCGTCACCGCTGAGCCAAGCTCGGCCCAAGGGCCAAGCTTTTTCCTTTGCCGATGAAGCCCTGTGCCACCTGGAGCGTGCTGTGCTGCTTGTTGTCCAGCCACCGGAGCACCTCGCCGCTGGTGAGCTTACGCCGGTCCGCCGTTCCTTTGTGGCATAACCTCGAGCACCTTGCGACTGTGCCAAAACCCGCCTGGGGTTCCTGATGCACACACGGTGGCACACCCCCTTGTGGCCGCGCCGGATCCGCAGGATCGTTTGCGCCCGACCAATCCTCTGCTTGCCGCACGGACGCCTACGCGAGCGCTGGCCGCAGATGGATCCCCGGGATCTAGTGCGGCTGGCCAATCGCGAGCGTCCCACATCGCTGCCTGCTGTGCTGCGAGCCGCAGCAGATCCAGCCCGGGATCTTTTGTGGCCGCCGGTTTAGATATGGTAAATGCGTATATTCATTTCAGAAAACTATTTTATCTTCAGAAAATTGTAATAAATCCATTTTTGCTCCGAAAAATATAAAACCTTTTCCTGAAATTCTCTAAAATCTTAAACTCCGTGTTAGGCTAGTGTTTGCTCTCTTTTGGCTCTTAATTACTATTCGTTTGGAGTTAATTGCAATAGGACCGCTCTTTATTTTCTTTTACACGATAATAGGAGCACCTGGAGCCGGGGAACTGAACCCGGAGTTCGACTACGCCGACGACTACGCTGCAGAGGACTACCCGACCCCAGGTTCACACCCGACTGATTCTAAATACCTATTAGACATTGCAATGTAGCATGCTAGCGCTTTACTTTATATGCATGTTGATGAACCTTGCACTGCCTACTTTAATTACCCTGTCCTTGATTGTCCTTCTACTATATATGTTTATAAGCGTGTATATACGCTGAGCTTCGCGATGCATGCGTTGGGACGGGAATAGTGGTTCTTGGCGTGAGTGGGATAAAACCGACAGGAGAAGGCGTTTTGGGTACTTTGGCGGGGGTGAGCTCGAAACAACCGATCTGGGATCGGGGATGGGGGTACACTCCTCAGTGTATCCCCACTTTTATGGTTTTCGGAGCCTAGGTGTTGGGGTTTTACTTGCGCTTGGAGGACATGAGCTCGCCCCGGTCTGAAACCGAGTGGGCCAACCGCTTCACGGGACTTTACGTACACACCACCTCGCCGAGCGTGGGGTTAGGGCCGAGTTGAGCTCGGCAAGTGCGGAACCATACCTGCTAGCAGGATAGAGGGTATCAGTGGGGGAGAGGTGGGAGTGAGACCACCTTATCTCAGTGCGTCGCCCGTGTGGCCACACGGGGGCATTTCATAGTTCCGGTGCAATTCCCTTTGCGGAGGGATCGCTTTGAGGGACGGATGCAGGATGGGACTGTAACTACCGAGAGTTCACACGGTAGGATGGGCTCGGTCGGCCGTACACCGGCCGGGTGCCATTCCGGGTTGGGTATAGGTGTACACGCTCTGTAGAGTTGTTTGATCTATAGCTATAGCCGCGTCCTCGGTCATGGACGAGCCTAGTGGATTGTTGGTTCTCATGTTTTGGGATTTCTACCTTCCCCCTGTAGTGAGAGTGTGGTGAGCCATGGTTACAGTCGGGGAGAGGAGAGTGGCTCCCTCTACCTCGCGGATTCGATTGTAATCATTGAGGTGCGAGGAGAGGAAGTTCTTGCATCGACCCTAGATGGAGGTAGGTTGTGGAGATGGGGCCCTGGGTTACCAGGTGGTTCCGAGCTGTGTTGAGAGCTTTGGGTTGGGATCTTGATGGAGATATCATGTTGTTACTCTGCTGCTGCTGCATAGGAAACCCGAGCTGCTTCCTTGTCTCTTTTCTTCCCTTTAGATGATAGGCCACTTAAAGCTGCATATAGTTGGTGACGTGGACCTATCCCACTCCTTGGGGATAGACTTTGGGTGTGCAGGGTACGAGTCAGACTTCGACAACAACGCCGATGGATGGTACGTCTGAGGGATGCGTCGCTTCGCTCAAGGATGCCTGTGGCGAGAATTATAAAAGATGGAGACCCTTCTGAGATGCTAGCTACCGCTGCGTAGAATTTCACTCTGATTCAGCCAAGAGGCTTGTAATGTTGTACTCCATAATGGACATGTAATAAATTTATGTACTAATGCTTATGTGATGCGATGTATGGCTGTGTTTTACTATCTGTGATACGTTCTGTACGCGATAGCCACTGATCCAGGGACTATCGCGAAGGTACAGGGATTCGGGTTTTCTTTTTTTGAAAATCTGGGGTTTTACAAGTGGTACCAGAGCCATACTTGACCGTAGCACTTATCCCTAGAAATAGCCGATAGAAATAGGACTCTATGCGCTCTATTTCTATATTTATACCCTTGAGCTATGTTATAAAAACTTATCTCTTTTAAAACATCTCCCCTACCTGCGCTAACAAAAATTTCTTACGTGTCACAGGAAATGGAGCGCCAAGTTGTGGAGATCACCCCCGAGACGTGCAGGGCGATCTGCCACTAGATGGAGAGGGCCCTTCTCAGGCTTGGGGTCCCTCCTACCTACGTCACGTACCGCGCTGAGTACGTACCTGCCGTGATGGGACGGCTGGTGCTCTGCACGGTTGCCGTCCTTCCTCACCCGAACCTTCCGGGGTTCAAGGGGGAGGTCTGCTACAGCACCGCCCTGACCGTCGCGACTGTGATGGACGTCGCCTGCCGCCAGGCACTGGGCTGCCTTCTCGCCCAGTACCGCGCCACGTTCGAGTCCGGGACGCTCCGTCTTCTACCCCGCGACTACTGGCGCCTGGCACCACTCGTGGACGGAGTCCCTTCGCACGAGGGGATCCAGGATGACGTTGACGCCGCACCCTTCCGCGAGTCTGACGAGACTCTGGTGGAGACCGCTAGTTACTTGGTCGACCTCGACAAGTACGTACGCCGCCTGGAGGACGAGTCGCGGACCCTCTTCGGCGACATCAGGGACGCCACCGGAGAGGCCCGCCTTCACCTACCGCGCTGCCTTCAGCTGGAGCGGGAGAACAGCGCGCTACGCTACCGTGTTCGCCAGCTTGAGCAGGGGCTCAACCGCACGACCTCCACCCTACTGCAGTCGGAGAAGGAGCGTGTGGAGGCACGCGAGGAGCTGTTGTACGTCAAGGAGGACCTCCGCAAGATGACCGCGAGTCAGAGCCGACTGAAGGACAGACTTCAGAGCAAGGACGACTTGCTCACGGTACGCGCCCACCTGCTCAGCTATGAGTGGAACAAGGTGGAGAAGCTGGAGAAGAACCGAGCGGAGAACGTCGCCAACCTCGCATGGCTTACGCGCACGGCTGTCTACCTGAGAGACAAGGCCGAGAGACTAAGGAGGACTTGGGAGGATGTCGACTCTCTCCGCGTGGATGAGCTCATGGAGCTCAACCGAGAGCTGCCCTTCAAGTCCCAGCGTGCGATCCGCACGAAGACCTTCGAGCTGCACCAGTCCCGCCTCAAGCTACACCTGTGTCCGATGGCTCGGATGCCGACCCCCGTCGAGACCGAGGAGGTACGCGAGGCACACACCTTGGTGTCCCAGATCTTCCCTCCGGACTACCCCATGGAGGACCGTTACCCTGTCTCGTACAAGAGGGCTCGCACCGAGTATAGTGCAGAGCGAGGACTTGACCTAGAGTAGAGTTGTAAGATAGTGGTTTCCATGAGATGTTCCATGCAGCCGTGAGCATGTTCCGGTGCATGAAGAGAGTCATGTCACACCATGTAGGCACCACCCTTTTGAGCATGTAACGATGTATTAGAGTGTTGATTTGAGCTGCTACCCCTAAGGTCTGAGTCAGCCTCGAGGAAGCATATGTACTACTCATGCTTGTTGTATGCTTGGATCTTAATGGAGTTATCTGTGTCTTAATGCTTTTTCTCATTGAGTGTTGGTTATATAAATAGTTTTATTTTCATGCTTGTCTCAGACTCATATATGTTGGTGAGTGACGTTGTGAAAAAGTCTTTTCTTCCCTGGTCGTGTTTTCAGAAGGATGTCGATCCGACGGTCCAACCGTCTGCTGGCGCGCCTCGAGGAGGCTGCTGATGAGGAGGAAGCCCCACAGGGCCGTGGCCGCGGTCGTGGTCGTGCCGCCGCTCGTGGGCGCGGTCATGCACCTGCCCGTGGCCGTGGACGCCCGCCCCTAAGTGGAGGAGCTCGGGGAGCTCGAGGCCGGGGTGCCGGAGCACCGCCACCGCCGCCCGAGGGCCCGGAAGCTGAAGCTGAGGATGGAGAAGCCGAGCAAGATCAGGAGCAAGACCAGCCTGAGCCAGACTAGCCTCCACCACCACCACCCAACTTGGTGGATGTGATGGCTGTCCAGACTCAGCTGATGCAGAGGATGGCAGAAGCCATGGAGCACCGTGGTAACAGTGGGAACCGCGTCACTCCGCAGGACGAGGACCTCACGAGGAAGATCAAGAGGTTCATCCGCCTGAAGGCTCCCACCTTCAGCTACTCAGATGACCCACTCGACGCTGACGACTGGCTGAGGGTGATCGAGACCAAAGTCGACCTCACCGTCTGCTCCGACGAGGAGTGCGTCGCCATCGCCACGCACAAGCTGGAGGGTCCTGCCAAGTCTTAGTGGGACAACTACACCGCCAGCCACCCGAACCCAACCTTCATCACCTGGCTGGAGTTCTGCGAGGCGTTCCGCGAGCAGTACCTGCCCAGCGAGCTGTTGATCCAGAAGGCACAGGAGTTCCGCACCATGACGCAGGGTGCGATGAGGGTGGAGGAGTACGAGCGTCATTTCATGAAGATGATGCGGTACGCCCCCGACGACACCAACACTGACCAGAAGAAGTAGTTCTGGTTCCTGCGAGGCCTTCACCATGGCCTTCGCCAGGGATTGAAGGCGAGCAAGCACAAGTCCCTTCGCCACCTCGTCAACCGCGCCATCGCGGTCGAGGAAGAGAAGAGGGGCCACGAGGAGCGCATGAAGGGCAAGAAGAGGATGGGAGATCGGGATCACCACGACCGATCCTTCCAGAAGTCGAGGAGCGGGCAGAGCAACATGCTGAGGGGGAGCTACCGCCCAGGGCACAACCAGCCTGGGCGCAGCTTCGGAGGAGGCCATGGCCAGTCCCCGGAGGGAGGAGCCCCGGCTACCCACAGCAGAGTGGAGGCTACAACCGTCCGCCGCAGAGCGCCACGAGACCTACCACTGGAGGCTTCACCGTGACCTGCTTCGCCTGTGGCAAGCCTGGCCACGAGTCCTTCGAGTGCCCCGAAAAGAAGACCGCTGCTACCCCCGCGAGAGCTCCTACTCCAGGAGGACGACCTCCTCAGGCTGCACCACCGCCGACTGCCGGCTGTGGGAGGCTTAACCACCTCACTGAGGAGGAGGCTGCTGACGCTCCTGACGTCGTGATCGGTGAGTTTTTGGTTTGTGGTTCTACTGCTTTGGTTCTTTTCGATACCGGTGCAACCGGGTCGTATATCACCTCTAGATTCGTGAACAAACTCTCCCTCCCTACAACCGCCCGATCAATTCCTATCATCACGAGTTCACCTCTCGGAGACATCAGAAGCACCTTACTATGTAGAGGTGTGGAAGTGGTCATTCAGGACCACAAGTTCTTGGGGGATCTGACAGTGTTGCCCTCCAATGGCATCGACGTGATTCTGGGGATGGATTGGATCACCGCACACAAGGGTGTCATCTCCACTTCACCGCGACTAGTTACCTTGGTACACCCTGATGGAACGAGGGTCACCTTCGAGCCGATGAAGTCTCGAGACATACCAGCTGTGTACAGTCTTCACACGAAAGCTATCTCGGATGTGCCAGTGGTTTGTGAGTACGAAGATGTGTTCCCAGAAGAGCTGCCGGGTTTGCCACCAGACCGTGACGTGGAGTTCGTGATCAACTTGGTACCAGGGACTGCACCTATAGCTCAGAGTCCATACAGAATGGCAGATGTTGAGCTGAAGCTGTTGAAGGCAGAGTTAGACTCACTGCTTGAGAAGGGGTTCATTCGACCAAGTGCTTCACCGTGGGGTTCGCCAGCTCTGTTCGTGCCGAAGAAAGATGGGACTCAGCGTCTGTGTGTTGATTACCGCGCACTCAATGCGGTAACCATCAAGAACAAGTACCCACTACCCCGGATCGATGACCTGATGGATCAATTAAGGCAAGAAAAAGTTCTTCAGCAAGATTGATCTCCGATCCGGCTACCACCAAATGAAGATTCGGCCGGAAGACATCTTCAAGACTACGTTTGTGACCCGGTACGGACAGTATGAGTACACTGTTGTATCGTTCGGTCTTACGAATGCCCCGGCGTACTTCATGAACATGATGAACAAGGTGTTCATGGAGGAGTTAGACAAGTGTGTCGTTGTCTTCATTGACGACATACTGGTCTTCTCCAAGACTGCAGAAGAGCACGAAGAGCATATGAGGATAGTGTTGGGGAAGCTCAGGCAACATCAGCTGTATGCCAAGGTCAGCAAGTGTGAGTTCTGGATGGAGGAAGTCGCCTTTCTCGGTCACGTGTTGTCAGCTGAAGGAGTGGCCGTAGATCCGAGCTAGATAGAGGCAGTGTCCAAGTGGCAGTCACCCAAGACAGTGACGGAGATCCGCAGTTTTCTCGGTTTAGCCGGATACTACCACCGGTCCATCGAGAACTTCTCCAAGATTGCGAAGCCCATGATAGAACTGTTGAAGAGCAACACACCGTTTGTATGGTCAGACAAGTGTGAAGCCAGCTTTCAGGAGCTCAAGACTCGCCTCACCACTACACCGGTCCTGACTCTTCCTGATGCGATCAAAGACTTTGTGGTGTACTGTGACGCGTCGAGACAAGGGCTCGGTTGCGTGCTGATGCAGGGAGGCAAAGTTGTTGCATATGCCTCACGACAGCTTCGGAAGCATGAGGAGAACTACCCCACACATGACCTCGAGCTAGCTGCTGTCGTTCACGCTTTGAAGATATGGAGGCACTACCTGATGGGCAACAAGTGTGACATTTACACCGACCACAAGAGTTTGAAGTACATCTTCACATAGTCCGAGTTGAACCTGAGGCAGTGAAGATGGCTTGAACTGATCAAGGACTACGACCTGAACATCCACTACCACCCTGGTAAAGCAAATGTCGTAGCCGATGCCCTGAGCCACAAGCATTACTGCAACAATCTGATGGTGCAGAAAGAGCAACCAGCACTGTATGAGGAAATGGAGAAGCTGAAGTTGGAGATAGTTGAGAAGGGGTAGCTGAATGAGTTGAGAGTGAAGTACACGCTAGAAGATCAGATTCGGCAAGCTCAGAAAGGTTGTCCAGAAATTGAGGAGGTGAAAGGCTTGATGGCAAGAGGCAAAGCAGCTGACTACCGCCTCGACGAGCAAGGCACACTGTGGTTGAAGGATCGCATATGTGTACCCCAGAGCAAGGAGATTCGAGACTCGATTCTGAAGGAAGCTCACGATTCTCGGTACTCGATTCACCCTGGCTGCACGAAGATGTACCAAGATCTGAAGGTACGGTTCTGGTGGGAGAAGATGAGGGAAGACATTGCCGAGTACGTCGCTCGATGCGACACGTGTCAGAGAGTGAAGGCAGAACATCAGAGACCTGCTGGTTTGCTACAGCCGCTTGAGATACCCGTCTGGAAATGGGAAGATATCAGCATGGACTTCATAGTGGGACTGCCTCGCACTCAGAAAGGAAACGACTCCATTTGGGTGATTGTCGACCGTTTGACCAAAGTGGCACATTTCATACCCGTGAAGGCAACCTTCGAGACGCATAAGCTAGCGGAGCTGTACATCGACAATATCCTGAAGCTACATGGTGCACCGAAGAGTATAGTGTCTGACAGAGGACCACAATTCACCGCCAAATTCTGGAGGAGCTTACATAAAGCCATGGGCACCGACTTGCACTACAGCTCAGCCTTCCACCCGCAGACAGATGGGCAGACAGAACGAGTGAACCAGGTACTCGAAGATCTTCTGAGGGCATGTGTGTTGACCTACGGATCAGATTGGGAGAAGAGTTTGTCCTATGCAGAGTTCTCGTACAACAACAGTTTTCAAGTAAGTCTGAAGATGGCACCCTTCGAGGCTCTTTATGGCAGAAAGTGCCGAACACCGCTGATGTGGTCCGAGGTGGGGGAGCGAACCTTCTTTGGCCGAGGAAAATGTTGCCAAGGTCAGAGAGAACCTGAAGATAGCCCAGAGCCGACAGAAGAGTTACGCCGACCCGAACCGGAGGGATGTCTCGTTCGAAGTGGGTGAATACGTGTACCTGAGGGTATCACCCCTTCGAGGCACAAAGCGGTTCCACGTCAAAGGGAAGCTAGCACCACGGTACGTTGGGCCGTATCTGATCATACAGAGGATCGGAAAAGTTGCTTACAAGCTTGAGCTGCCACCGGAGCTCGCCGGAGTTCACCCGGTGTTCCACGTGTCTCAGCTCCGGAAGTGCGTGGTTGTTGAGAAGAGAGTGCCCGCTCAGGCACTCGACGTCCAGGAGACCCTGGAGTACTTGGAGTACCTAGTCAGGATCCTTGACTGGGTGGAGAAGTCGACCCGGAGGACCACCACTCGCTTCTGCAAGGTGCTCTGGAGCAACCACTCCGAGCGCGAAGCGACGTGGGAGAAGGAGTCCGTCATGAGGGAGAAATACCCTCATCTCTTCGAACCGGAGGTAACTTCTTAATCTCGGGGACGAGATTCTTGTGAGGGGGGAGTTCTGTAACATTCTAGAAATTGCTTGATTTCAAAAATATGGATTTCAAAATTTTTGCTTGGAACATGAGTGCATATGAAATAATATAAGGATGTCTTCTTTTTCTCCACCCCATACTCTTAGATTTATTTTAAGCCGAATAAATAATTCTAGGTCATATAAAATGCTAGTGTGAGAAGTTGGATCTTCATTGGTTTATATTTGGGATTTATTGTTTGCTATTCAAATTTGAATGGAATTCAAATTTGAATGTAATTTGTTAAAGTGTTTTAGATAAAGGAAAGACCACCAGCCCAGTCTGGGCCGTAACCCCAAACCCCCCAAGTCCGCCGGACCACCTCAGGAGCCTACCGGCACATCCATCAAACAGCCCAGCCGGCCCGCTACCCCCTTACCCGCGCCTGAGTCGCCGACCTGTGGGACCCGCTGGTCAGCTCCACCTCATCCTCACCTTTCCTCACCCTTTTTTCCCCTTTCTTCCTCCCGCCACCATCCCGGTGACACCACCTCAGAAAGAAGGGCCGTGCGGCCATGGCGGGTGCCGCCGGATGCACGCCACGTGCGCCGCGCCGCATCTCGCCGTTCGTGCCCTCCGGCCTCGCCTATTAAACACCGCCGCGGCCATCCACCCAAACCCTAGCCGCTCGGGGATTCCTCCCCCAAATCCGCCGTCAGTCACATCAGGGGAAGAAGTGGAGGAGTAGGAGGCGGAGAGACCGTCCGAGGGAGCGCCGTCCGCCGTCTTCGCCGGAGCCGTTCGTGAGGAGCCGGACCTGACCGTCGCCGCGCACATCGCCATCCCCTGCTTCCTCTGCTCCGGGCTCACCGCGGCGACACACCTCTCCTCCACCGCAATCCGCCGCTTCCCTGCAACCCTAGGTGAGCATCACCCGTTTCCCCTCCTGTGGCGCCTGGCCGTCGAGCCACGGACGCATTCGAGCCTTGTGCGCTCGCCGGCCTTGTGTGCCGCTGTGAACCCTGTCCGCGCCGCGCCGCCGCGCGACCCGCCGTCGCCTGGGAGCCGGCCATTGAGCCGAGCCGGTCGTCTTTGCAGGAGCCGCTGCCTACAACGCCGCGCGCGCTCCTCCTTTCGCAGTCATTCCTCTGTTCGCCCGGTCGCCGTGACGCCGCCGCCGCTCTGGCCCGCCGCTGTGGCCTCGGCGCCGACGTGCGCACGCACACGCCCTGTGTAATCACACGCGCCAGCACGCAGTCGCGCACCCACGCACGCGCGCGCGAACCCGCCTAGCAGGGCAAGGCCCGGCCTTTGACCGATCTCGAACGAGTCCCGCCGGCGTTCCAACCGCCGCGCATCGAGGCGTCGTCGCCGGGGGGAGCTTTTCGCCCCGGGAGCACGAGCGCCAGGTCGCCGATGAGCCCGCTCACTCGTTCACGTGCACGCCCGCGGGGATCCTCGCCGGCAGCGACCACCCCAGTCGCGCCGCCGACACCTCTGTCCTTCCCGCCGCCGGGCACATCCGCCCTCTCGCGCGCCCGTGACCGAACACGCGCGCCCACGTCTGCGCTCGCACCACGGACAGGCGCCACCACGCCGGCAAAGGCCACCCCAGCCTCGCCGTCGCCGCTCTGGAGTCTCCCGCCGCGCAGAGCCGTTTTGGCTCGTCGCCGCTGAGCCAAGCTCGGCCCAAGGGCCAAGCTTTTTCCTTTGCCGATGAAGCCCTGTGCCGCCCGGAGCGTGCTGTGCCGCTTGTTGTCCAGCCACCGGAGCACCTCGCCGCTGGTGAGCTTACGCCGGTCCGCCGTTCCTTTGCGGCATAACCTCGAGCACCCTGCAACCGTGCCAAAGCCCGCCTGGGGTTCTTGATGCACATGCGGGGGCACACCCCCTTGTGGCCGCGCTGGATCCGCATGATCGTTTGCGCCCGACCAATCCTCTGCTTGCCGCACGGACGCCTACGCGAGCGCTGGCCGCAGATGGATCCCCGGGATCTCGTGCGGCTGGCCAATCGCGAGCGTCCCACACCGCTGCCTGCTGTGCTGCGAGCCGCAGCAGATCCAGCCCGGGATCTTTTGTGGCCGCCGGTTTAAATATGGTAAATGCGTATTTTCATTTCAGAAAACTATTTTATCTTCAGAAAATCGTAATAAATCCATTTTGCTCTGAAAAATATAAAACCTTTTCCAGAAATTCTCTAAAATCTTAAACTCCGTGTTAGGCTAGTGTTTGCTCTCTTTTGGCTCTTAATTGCTGTTCGTTTGGAGTTAATTGCAATAGGACCGCTCTTTATTTTCTTTTACGCGATAATAGGAGCAGCTGGAGCCGGGGAGCTGAACCCGGAGTTCGACTACGCCGATGACTATGCTGCGGAGGACTACCCGACCCCAGGTTCACGCCTGACTGATTCTGAATACCTATTAGACATTGCAATGTAGCATGCTAACGCTTTACTTTATATGCATGTTGATGAACCTTGCACTGCCTACTTTAATTACCCTGTCCTTGATTGTCCTACTACTATATATGTTTATAAGCGTGTATGTACGCTGAGCTTCGCGATGCATGTGTTGGGATGGGAATAGTGGTTCTTGGCGTGAGTGGGATAAAACCGGCAGGAGAAGGCGTTTTGGGTACTTTGGCGGGGGTGAGCTCGAAACAACCGATCTGCGATCGGGGATGGGGGTACACTCCTCAGTGTATCCCCACCTTTACGGTTTTCGGAGCCTAGGTGTTGGGGTTTTACTTGCGCTTGGAGGACATGAGCTCGCCCCGGTCTGAAACCGAGACGGCCAACCGCTTCACGGGACTTTACGTACACACCACCTCGCCGAGCGTGGGGTTAGGGCCGAGTTGAGCTCGGCAAGTGCGGAACCATACCTGCCAGCAGGATAGAGGGTATCAGTGGGGGAGAGGTGGGAGTGAGACCACCTTCTCTCAGTGCGTCGCCCGTGTGGCCACACGGGGGCATTTCACAGTTCCGGTGCAATTCCCTTTGCGGAGGGGATCGCTTTGAGGGCCGGATGCAGGATGGGACCGTAACTACCGAGAGTTCACACGGTAGGATGGGCTCGGTCGGCCGTACACCGGCCGGGTGCCATTCCGGGTTGGGTACAGGTGTACACGCTCTGCAGAGTTGTTCGATCTATAGCTATGGCCGCGTCCTCGGTCCTGGACGAGCCCAGTGGATTGTTGGTTCTCATGTTTTGGGATTTCTACCTTCCCCTGTAGTGAGAGTGTGGTGAGCTGTGGTTACAGTCGGGGAGAGGAGAGTGGCTCCCTCTACCTCGCGGATCTGATTGTAATCATTGAGGTGCGAGGAGAGGAAGTTCTCGCATCGACCCTAGATGGAGGTAGGCTGTGGAGACGGGGCCCTGGGTTACCAGGTGGTTCCGAGCTGTGTTGAGAGCTTTGGGTTGGGATCTTGATGGAGATATCTTGTTGTTACTCTGCTGCTGCTGCATAGGAAACCCGAGCTGCTTCCTTGTCTCTTTTCTTCCCTTTAGATGTTAGGCCACTTAAAGCTGCATACAGTTGGTGACGTGGACCTATCCCACTCCTTGGGGATAGACTTTGGGTGTGCAGGGTACGAGTCAGACTTCGACAACAACGCCGATGGATGGTACGACTGAGAGATGCGTCGCTTCGCTCAAGGATGCCTGTGGCGAGAAGAATAAAAGATGGAGACCCTTCTGAGATGCTAGCTACCGCTGCGTAGAATTTCACTCTGATTCAGCCAAGAGGCTTGTAATGTTGTACTCCATAATGGACATGTAATAAATTTATGTACTAATGCTTATGTGATGCGATGTATGGCTGTGTTTTACTATCTGTGATACGTTCTGTACGCGATAGCCACTGGTCCAGGGATTATCGCGAAGGTACAGGGATTCAGGTTTTCTTTTTTTGAAAATCCGGGGTTTTACAGGCATCATGCCGGTCCGAGGACTCTTGTCGGGAAAGCTTTCCGACAAGGGTTCTACTGGCCCACAACGGTGGCGGACTCCAAAGACATCGTGTGTCGTTGCGAGGGGTGCCAGTTCTACGCTCGACAAACTCACCTCCCCGCGCAAGCGCTTCAAACTATCCCCATCACAAGGCCCTTTGCTGTGTGGCACCTCGACATGGTGGGGCCGCTCCGACAAGCGCCCGGGGGCTTCACGCATCTCCTCGTAGCAGTCGACAAGTTCTCCAAGTGGATCGAAGCTCGACCCATCGTGAATGTCCGCTCCGAGGAGGCCGTAGCATTCTTCACCGACATCATCTATCGCTTCGGCATACCCAACATGATCATCACCGACAACGGCACCCAGTTCACGAGGAAGAAATTCCTCAACTTCTGCGACGACAACAACATTCGCGTGGACTGGTCAGCTGTGGCGCACCCGAAGACGAACGGGCAGGTCGAGAGGGCGAACGGCATGATATTGCAAGGCTTGTGTTGACGGTGAATTTCCGTCAACCTAGCCATGAGTTTACCTTTAATGTTGGCATTGATTTATTATTCTAACCACTGGAACTAACCCCCCGTATATAACAAGTTCACTCTTGCATGTCGATTTTGGAGTTTATTGTTTACGCAGGAAATCTACGCTAAAGAGGAGACTTTCGGGATAAGTTCATCAAGCACTTTGGAAGAAGATCATGAAGCCCGACAAGAGTCAAGACACGCGATAAACATGACTCCAAATGACCCGAGGACCGAAGCGTCAACGTGCAAATCTTCAGGGACTCAACCAGAAAATAGTGAAGCTTGGATAGCAAGCATTCAAGCCTTAACCGTGAAGGAAACGACGTCAAAGGCGCACATGCAAGTGCACACAAATAGGGAATCACGCGAGAAGCAACCGGGGAGGAAGCCGGGGCCGAACCGGGCCAAAAAGGCCCTAGGCCGACCGGCCTGGGCGGACCGCCCTGGCCCGTTTTCGGCCCGGTTCGGCGCCCCCTTTGACCTAGCCGCCATTCGGACTATTTATAGCCCCCTCGCCAAGAGCCACGCAGAAATTCATTCGTCATCCGCCACCGAGGAGCAGAGAAGAGAAGGACACCATTCCGGAGAGGAGAGGGTCGAGATGGTTGACTAGGGTTCCCCTAGCCGGCGTGGGAACCTTGCATGGAAGACCACGTCGGAGTTCCCGGAGTTAGGATCAAGATCAAGGTAGGATCCCGGTGGTGATCTTGTCCATGTATCATTCGTTATGTTGAATTATCAAATTGAATCCGATTTCTAGTGACCAAGTGCTTTCACTACGATTTTGCATTTGCTTGGGTTTTCTTATTCTCCAATCTATTCCGCAGATAGATTGCATAGGATGTTCATGTAGCCATGGTGGCTAGAGGTGCATACCTGACCTACCGAGCGTTTGCAACTTGTTCTTCTTGAACTCACCCTAGGCTAACCCGCACGAATAGGAGTGCATTGTGACAAGACGGTGGCTCCAAAAGGCGGGCGTCTTCGGAGTTGGAACGGAAGCCACGATTTAAAGAGGCTAGTTATGAGATTCGTTTGCTTTATTCTTCTTGGTTTTGGAACTTCAACAAAAGACCCGATCCAATCTCTAGATTGGTTCTCCCCTCTCTTTCTCTTGCTACCTCCGGTGTTTAGTAGATTAGATGCATTTTATGGTTCTTCCATAGATTAGATGCAAAACCCCTTTTCAAGATCAAAGTATTTTCCGCTTATTAGATTGGATCTTGCGTTACACATTGTTCCACAGATTCGATACCTTGGGTTCACACTTGAGGGAAGAAGGGTCCCTTGGCTACGACGGAGGACTTGTCCGCTTGCAAGTCCAAACGAACTTTGATACAACTATTAACCGTCAACAAGCCCCTTTTTCTGGCGTCGTTGCCGGGGAACAAGTAATCAAGATTCAATCTAGTATTGCGTTTGTAAATATTTTTAGTTTTTCTCTTGATTTTTCTTTTGCATCTCTTGATTTTGACCATCCTCGAAAAAAATCAATCTAATCTAGGGTTTTGCTAAACCCTAGTTTTCTTTTACTTTTCTTTGTTTTGTTTATTGCTAACCCTAACCGGAGATGGACGGCTACATCTCCAACAAAAAAAACATATATTTTGTGGATGGTCTAGAAAAACTTGCAGGTAAAGGTGACGTGCAACACAAGATCTAAAAGCGAAGGCCGAAGATCGTCGGAATCTCCAAGAGAAACTCCACCTCCAAGATCGAGAGGAGATCAACCTCATCGCCACTCATCCTAGGGAGATCGTTCCTCAAGACCATCGAAACATTCGACGTCGGCAAGGGGAGGTCATGTTCGACATCGATGGCATGAGGAGTGCATTCAAGTCAACCATGATTCGAGGTACGTAACACGATTCATGTTAAATACATTCTACCTCATCGTCGCATCGGAAGGGTGGAGTCAAGGGAGAATGAAGTAAAGAAGACACAAAAGTTGTTGCATCTGTCAAGACCAAGAATCAACGCAAGCCTGTGAAGACCAAAAAGATGACTAAGCCGAAGAATAAACCTACACCAAGGCCAAAGATGGTGTAGAAGTGGGGCCCCCAAGATTGCAACGCCCGCAAAGAGCGTTGATCCGAAGTGAAGAAGAGAAGAAGTCTAGCTATAGACTATAAACGAAGTGCTTGCGGGAGGCAACCCGTTCGAGTCGAGAATAAGCTACCGGGAGAACAACCCGATGAAGAGTCAAGCTACCGGGAGGGCAACCCGAGGAATTTTTCAAGTTTTTGAAGTAAGTTGGTCTTAGAATTTGCTATGCATTACATATTATAAATTTCTATGTGGTTGAATAATTTTTAGAGACATTATAATTGCTCGGTCATTTTACTTGAATTTTATATTGATCACAAACCAATGACTTGAGCCATCCGAAGTTTTGTTTGCTTCTTTTTGAGAAACCAAGACCAAAAATTCAGAACCTACCCCAACCTTTCATCCTCTCCATGATGTTAGGGTTGGCTTGTTTCACATGTTAAAACACACGGGTAGAGCCTTGCTATGTTCTTTAATGTTTTTAATCTATGATGCATGGTAGGACTCGCGTGAACCTAAGCAACTTTATTTTTGGTTTCTTTCAACTTGACATCCACCGGTTTCTCTAGATTTAGAATTTTTTCTAAAGGCCCATTGACTTTACTTTTTTCAAAATCTCTCTCTCATGTTTGGCCGAAAATTAGAACCTAAACCTATACCCCCACGGTCAAGCCGGAGGAACTTGCTATCAATTAATGAAAGCAATCGATCCCGGTGCAACCAAAATAAATTTTATAATTGTTTTTGATGCCTAAAAGCTCCTCTAATGATATATTTAGACTCATCGCTAGCGCTGAGTTAATTTTTAAAAGTTTCAAAATTAGAGGAGTGATTAGCATCTAAACATGATTAAGGGAGGTTTTTGAGCTTAATTAACATATAGTGCCCCACGATGCATCACGTATCCATTATTTGGCATCTTGGGCACGTGCAAAGGACAAGCATGGGGGGAAGCAAGGGCTTTCTTTTGTAGGAAATTGGTGGAAGCACAAGAGGCAAGGGAACAAGATGTGACATGAAGTAAAACAATGGAGGTGGAACCCTTAATCGCGCAAGCAAAGGAGTGGTTGTGAACGGTTCGGGCAACGGAATCTCGTGGATCACGTGGACACAAGGAAAGAAGGGAGCAAGAAGCATCTCGGAGAAAGATCAAGCCCCCGGTGCTCCCCTTCGCCTGGTAAGTAATTTATGCATTTGTTAATTTGTGTTCTTGAGTTCATAGCCCATAAGTTTCAGAAAAAACCTAGAAAAAATTGAGTTCCATGGTGTTGTAGGATCTTGTCATGTAATAGCCAAATCTTTTGTTTCATTCATGTTGATAATGCTTTGATGCCTAAGGTTAGCCACCATGCTTTTCGGGAGTATAGGTCTCACTACTCCCGTAGATCCCATCAACATATCTTTTGTAGGTTTAGCTAAAGTGGCCTCATGTTCACACTTCATTAGTTTAGCTTCACCTTGATAGGCGGTTGCATGTTCAAGAATCCATAAACCCTATGGGCTAATATCCATCCAAACTTGTGTACCTCACTCACCACCCTCCAACAATAATAATAAAGAAAATTCACCATAATTTCCATCACTCCATATACTTCCCTTGTGTGTTTTTCCCACCGGCAAGCAACCCTCGGTGTACTCGTTGTGAGTTAGTGCAACAACAATGTGGAAGAGAGCCACCAATATCTTCCCCAAGAAGACACAATCATCGAAGGCACCATCATCGAGCTCTTCGAGGAGGCACTCGATTTCCGAGTCTCCCCAAAGCATGGAGGAAGACGTGGCACCACCGAGGAGCAACACGCTGCCCCTTGGTGGCATGAAGAGTACACGAAGTTCATCCGTGCGGCACACCGAACCGCGAGGACACACAGAAGAGCCACCCGTTCCACCATGATGCTCAACTCGTTCATCCTCTCCACCACCTTACACTCCGAGGTGTCCCAATGGATTTATCAGAAAGACGGAGGAGGAGGAGGATAGACTTGTTCGTCTTGAGAAGAGGCTTGTGCCAAATGTTGACTTTGATGACGCCCTCCAAGTGTTGGATTCTACTCGGATATCAAATCTTGAGCAACCTTGGATGGGTGCGATTCTTTATGGAGTTGGTGTGAATACTCACAAGGAGCTTGATTCGGAAGTTCTTATACATTAGCACCGGTAATTGATGAAGGAGTGTCGTGCCTCTCATTCCGCCTTGAAGATGAAGAGCAACTAGTTCCTTATGGATATATTGGAGAACTACTCGGTTACAAGAAGGAAGCCCGGAGCAAGTTAATGTCCAAGAAAAAAATGTTAGAAGGATTTTTGGGGAATGATTTCGAGAGAAGATTACAAGGAGCCCAAAATTTCTCCTTGTCGGGATTTCTTTGGGGGTCGAGTACATGAAGCAAGGAAAATAAATTAGTGGAGATGAGAGGAGAGGGTGCAAGTTGACGTTCCTCTTTCCAACATGGGGCTGAATTTATTTGTTGAAGGGAGACAAAATTGGTTAGAGGAAGGATTTCTTGTACCGGCGAAAAAGATTAAAAAGGAGAAGCATTGTTGAAGAAGGATCATCCTCCGTAGCCCAAGATGTAGGAGGGGCTGCACATCAAGCTAATAAACAACCACATGGAGGAATACCAATGTCTCCACCATATTGTGAAGTGTGCTGATTCAAGCATGGGGGAGTGGGGCAGTCACGCCACCACAACCTCCACCATACATGTTCCTCACAAAGTGTTCATGGTGCTCCATCCAACAAATGCAAGAAGAAGGGACCGCAAACATTGCCTATCAAATTGGTCGCCTTCACCATTGGAGCAATTTAGAGGAGGACCGGCACAATCACAATACAAGCAAGGATACAATGCACCGGACCATCAATATCAACCACCGGAAAATAGAGGAAGAAGGAGGAAGAAAAGAAAATAATAATGCTTTCAAATTCGGTTTGATTTTCTCCTTTTCCTTTTCTTTATTTTCAGCTTTTGTGCAAGTTTATATATGTGTAGCATTTTCTGTTTTTATTTATTTTCAGCATGTGTGATAATAGTAGAGTTAGTTTAAGATCACCATGAATAAAGTTTCCCACCTTGATCAACCTTTGGTAAAAATATTAAGTTGATGCCATGATAATATATGATGAAAAGTTGCCGCTTTGCTCAACTTTTGTACTTGTTTTATGCATGATTAAGCTAATGCTCTCTTTAATATGAATATGAAATTAATTAAATGCTAGCTAAATCTTTTGTGGAGGTTATGATAAAAATAAGACCCATAGTGTTATTTTCATGCTCTCAATTTTTGATGACTTAAAGATGATTTGTTCTTAAAAATATATATGCTAACCTTGTAATTAATGCTACTTGCATTTTGCTCTACCTATCCAAAGCCATAAATATATATATTGAGTGCATAAACTATACAAGAATTATTTTTGGGTGAGTTATTTCAGGCCATGATTTCTCTGGCCCGAGACTAAGAAGCTGGTCATTCCGTTTTTGCGTATCTATCTTTTTGCTAGCCTTTCTATCCGTGCATTGTGTATCCCCACATCGGAGATTTCACAAACCTCGCCGGATATCCACCCTTAAAACCAAAAATATCATCTTTTGTGTTTACCTCCTTGACCACAACCTATCGTATGAGTATGGATCGTCAATTCAAGGAAGATCGCAAGATGGTGCCAAGATTGAAGATTTCAAGTATCTCTCCAAAGGAAATATATTTCTAGTACCTACCTTATCTCTATCACCTCTTTGCCCGAGGACGAGCAAACGTCTAAGCATGGGGGAGGAGGTAGGTACAATGCAATTTAGAGATCAAGGGGAGCAAATAAAAAAATGATGAAAGAAAAAAAAGAAAAAAAAGAAAAAAAGAGATAAAGAAAAATATGTATGAGAAAAGAAAAAAATATGAGTTTATAAAAATAAAATAAAGTGAACTCCCCGGTTCTCTAAAGTGCATTAGGAATCTCAAAAGTTTCAAGATTTAAGATCCAAACTCATCTTTCCAATCATGTGCAATCTGATAACGAGGACTTCCTTTGTGCCTCGGGATCACTCTTTGCCATTTGCATATGTCCACCTATCTCAAAGTGTGTGTATTTTCCTCTCCCCCTCCTTGATATAACATTATTTTCCAATAACCTTTTTGACGAGTCTCGGTAAGACCATGAGAAGCTTGTCTTGTTTTGACAACATCTCATTTATAATATCTTGGTAGGACTAAACTTTCCCAAAAAGCTCCACATAAAGCCTTCTACTATATATTGAGAGGGGAAAGGAGTAGAATGAATAGGTTTTGAGAGACAAGATGAGATGAGAGTACATGAGCAAGATGCAAGGAAGTTTATTTTTGAACTTGGTTTAACTCTTTTTCTTCATCTCGCTCTTAATTTCAAAATTTCTAAGATTCATTTGAAATTTGGGAGCATGAGGTAATTACTTGTGGGAAGTGCTTAAATTAATATCTACCCTCCATAAGGATGAAGGCTAGTACATTATGGAACTTTAATGATTAAATCCTTGAGAGCATTATGTTTTCTCGTGTATGATCAAGTGCAGGGTATAAGCAATGAAAGGCAACACTGATATTCATTAAAGGCTTACTCGAGGACGAGCAAGGTTTAAGCATGGGGGAGATGTTGACGGTGAATTTCCGTCAACCTAGCCATGAGTTTACCTTTAATGTTGGCATTGATTTATTATTCTAACCACTGGAACTAACCCCCCGTATATAACAAGTTCACTCTTGCATGTCGATTTTGGAGTTTATTATTTACGCAGGAAATCTACGCTAAAGAGGAGACTTTCGGGATAAGTTCATCAAGCACTTTGGAAGAAGATCATGAAGCCCGACAAGAGTCAAGACACGCGATGAACATGACTCCAAATGACCCGAGGACCGAAGCGTCAACGTGCAAATCTTCAGGGACTCAACCAGAAAACAGCGAAGCTTGGATGGCAAGCATTCAAGCCTTAACCGCGAAGGAAATGACGTCAAAGGCCCACATGCAAGTGCACACAAATAGGGAATCGCGCGAGAAGAACCCGGGGAGGAAGCCGGGGCCGAATCGGGCCAAAAAGGCCCTGGGCCGACCGGCCTGGGCGGACCGGCCTGGCCCGTTTTCGGCCCGGTTCGGCACCCTCTTTGACCTAGCCGCCATTCGGACTATTTATAGCCCCCTCGCCAAGAGCCACGCAGAAATTCATTCGTCATCCGCCGCCGAGGAGCAGAGAAGAGAAGGACACCATTCCGGAGAGGAGAGGGTCGAGATGGTTGACTAGGGTTCCCCTAGCCGGCGTGGGAACCTTGCATGGAAGACCACGTCGGAGTTCCAGGAGCTAGGATCAAGATCAAGGTAGGATCCCGGTGGTGATCTTGTCCATGTATCATTCGTTATGTTGAATTATCAAATTGAATCTGATTTCTAGCGATCAAGTGCTTTCACTACAATTTTGCCTTTGCTTGGGTTTTCTTATTCTCCAATCTATTCCGCAGATAGATTGCATAGGATGTTCATGTAGCCATGGTGGCTAGAGGTGCATACCTGACCTACCGAGCGTTTGCAACTTGTTCTTCTTGAACTCGCCCTAGGCTAACCCGCACGAATAGGAGTGCGTTTTGACAGGACGGTGGCTCCAAAAGGCGGGCGTCTTCGGAGTTGGAACGGAAGCCAAGATTTAAAGAGGCTAGTTATGAGATTCGTTTGCTTTATTCTTCTTGGTTTTGGAACTTCAACAAAAGACCCGATCCAATCTCTAGATTGGTTCTCCCCTCTCTTTCTCTTGCTACCTCCGGTGTTTAGTAGATTAAATGCGTTTTTTGGTTCTTCCATAGATTAAATGCAAAACCCCTTTTTAAGATCAAAGTGTTTTCCGCTTATTAGATTGGATCTTGTGTTACACATTGTTCCACGGATTCGATACCTTGGGTTCACACTTGAGGGAAGAAGGGTCCCTTGGCTACGACGGAGGACTTGTCCGCTTGCAAGTCCAAACGAAATTGGATACGCATATACACCGTCAACAAGCCCCTTTTTCTGGCGCTGTTGCCGGGGAACAAGTGATCAAGATTCGATCTTTTATTGCTTTTTGTGAATATTTTCAGTTTTCTTTTGGTTTTTCTTTTTTGCATCTACTAACTTTCGATCATTCTCAAAATCAATCTAATCTAGTTTTCGACTAACCCTAGTTTTCTTAGATTTGTTTTTATTTTTCGTTTTGTATATATTTTGTTTGCTAACCCTAACAGGAGATGGACGGCTACCTCTCCAACAAACCCGAAAATTTTGTGGATAATCCAGAAAAACTTTACAGGCTAAGGAGACGTGAAGCACAAGCTAAAAAACTGGAATTTGCATATCCAAAAGCGGAGGCCGAGAGATCGTCAGAGTCTCCAAAGGAATCACCACCTCAAAGCCCTAGGGAGAATCGACTTCCACCGATGGGAGAACAACCACAGCCGGAGCGCAAGATCGGGGAGCTATGCACCCCGGACATCGTCGACCTACCAATCTTGAACCTCGCGGAGATCGGAAGACCGTTCGATCAAGACCTCAACAATCCGCATGGTGCAACATTCACCCTTCACCGGTAAAGAGGATCTGAACCTTCACCTTCAAGCGTTCGTTCAACTTTGTCAAACATTCAACATGGACGGAGTGACTCAAGATCAAATGAGGGCAAGGCTCTTTCCGTTCTCGCTACTCGAGAAGGCTTTGCAATGGTTCTACTCTCAACCGGTGGAGACGGTGCAAAATTGGGACACCTTGATGAGGGCCTTCATGAAGGGATACTACTCGCCGGGTAAGACTCAAAGCTTGCGCCATAAGATTGCTACTTTTGCTTAATATCCTACGGAAACTATATCGGAGGCATTCGAGTGCTTCAATGAGTACACTCGGGCGGTTCCACATCACAACTTCCCGAAGGAGGATCTCGTTCAAAAGTTCTATCAAGGACTTACCATGTCGTCAAGGACGATCATCGATGCATCGGCGGGAGGATCCATCATCGAGCTTACGCCGACCCAAGCTTTCACTCTATTCAAGAAGGTCGTGGACAATGACACATGGGCGTCGTCCGGACGCTTACTTCCAGTTCAACCCACGAGGAACGTCAAGGGAGTCTTGCAAGTGGAGAAGGAAGACATACTCGAAGGCAAGATTGATTCGCTTATGCGGAGGTTGGAGAAGATGGAGATAGAGAAGAAAGAAGCTCAAGATTTAAAGGCTGCTGAAGCAAGATCCACATGTGAAGAGTGCGGAGAATATGGCCATGTCCACAAAGATTGCCCGGAGGAAGCCAAGATGCTCGATTACATGAGGAAGGGAGATTTGCCGAACTTCCGCTACGGGCAAGGTAGACCTCAATTTAATGCAAGCTCATCCATTCCGAATTCGGTTCCGCTTCGTATACAATTGAAGGACTTCATGGACGAGCAAGCTAAGATCAACAAGGACACCATCACCAAGTTCAAAGCCATAGACAAGGTGTTGGAGAACATCGATAGCAAGGTGACGGAGGTCGGAAGCTCCAACCATCAAGTGCTCAACATGATGAAGATGCTCGAGACGCAAGTGGGACAACTTGTCGGGCCCCTATCCGTTAATGAAGGGAAGCTTCCGGGACAACCTCAAGGTCCCGAGACGGCGAAGGCCATTCAAACTCGTTCGGGGAAGGAGACCGAAGATCCGGAGCATTCCGCGGGAGCAAGAAAGCCTAAACCATCCACCGAGGCGGAGGAATTTGCTAAGGAGGAGGTTTCCGAGATCGTCACCGAAGAGCCCGAGTTTGAGATGCCGGGAGAAGACACGAAGATACCGCAACTTAAGCCACGCTACTTCCGAGGTAAACTTGATAATCACTTTGAGAAGTTTGTGGAGGTTGTGCGTAGGTTAAGCATCAACATGCCGCTATTGGATGCCCTTCAAGTTCCTACATATTCTCGCTACTTCAAAGATATTCTTGCAAACAAGTATGAGATAGCAACACTCGGGGTAGATCATGTCAAGATGTCCGAGTAATGTAGCGTCGCTATTGCAAACGGACTAGAGAAGCAAGGAGACCCCGGATGCCCGACGATTCCATGTTCCGTTGGTTCGTTCAAGTTTGAGAAGGCATTATGCGACCTTGGAGCAAGTGTGAGCGTCATGCCAAGAGATGTGTTCGAGAAGCTACGCCTACCAGAGTTAGAGCCTACGGCCATGTGCTTGGAGTTGGGTGACAACTCCATTCGCTACCCTTTGGGCATCGCCGTGGATGTGCCCGTGAAGGTCGGACACCACTTCATCCCCGTCGACTTCGTGGTGCTCGAGATGGGAGAGAGGGAGAAGCCACCACTCATCCTTGGGAGGCCTTTCCTCAAGACCGTAGGAGCTACCATCGACGTCGGCAAGGGGGAGATCAAGTTCGACATCAACGGCGAGAGAAGTTCCTTCAAGTTTCGACCACGCTTCGTGGTATGCAATATGATCAAAGTTAAATATATTCCACCTCATTGTCGCGTTAGTAAGGAAGAGCCAAGGAAGAAGGAAGAGCCGGAGAAGAAGGAAGCGAAGGAAATCAAAGAGGTTGTTGCATCCGTCAAGATAAAGGAACAAAAGTCGCCTGTGAAGACCAAAAAGATGATTAAGCCGGAGAATAAGCCCGCGCCCAAGATGGTGCGGAAGTGGGTACCCAAGATTGCAACGCCCGCAAAGAGCGTTGATCCGAAGTAATCAAGTGAAGAATTCTAGCCATGGACTATAAACGAAGCGCTAGGCGGGAGGCAACCCGTTTCGTCGAGTCAAGAATAAGCTACCGGGAGGACAACCCGATTCAAGACTTTTCGAGTCTTTTCAAGTAAGTTAGTTTTGAAATTTGCTATGCAAGACATTAGACTTAGAGTGGTTGAATAATGTTAGCGACATAATTCTTGGTTGGATATTTTATTTGGATCATAAACCCTTTACATGAGCCATCCTATGTGTTGTTTGCTTCTTTTCGAGAAACCAAAACCAAAAAAATTCAGAACCTATCTCAAACTTTCATCCTCTTCATGATGTTATGGTTGACTTGTTTTACATGCTAAAAACACACGAGTAGAGCCACGCCTTGTACCTAGATGTTATTTAAATTTCAGCGCATGGTAGGACTCGCGTGAACCTAGAAACTTGACTTTTGGTTGGTTTAAAATTTCATATCCTTGGTTTCTCTAGGATTAAAATTTTTCTAAGCCTCATTTAATTTTATTTCATTCAAAATCTCTCTCATTTAACCAAAATTAGAATCTAAACCTATGCCCCCATGATCAAGCTGGGAAAAGCTTGCTCTCAACTAATGGAAGCAAACAATACCGGTGAGACCAAAATAAAAATAGTCGGAAAACATTTTCAACTTAAATTTGTTTTTAATGCTTTAAAAACTCCTCTAAATTTATATTTGAACTCATTGCAAGCTCTGAGTTTAATTTTATTTTTTGAAATTAGAGGAGTACTTAGCATTAGGACATGCTTAGAGGGGGGCAATCTAGTTAACTTAACCATGCATGCACCATGATGCATCACGGGATGCCCTTACAACATCTTTCATCAAAACCACATGCAAAGACAAGCATGGGGGGGCAGCTGAGCTTTGTTTTGTAGGAATATCATGGAGGCATGTGAGGCAAGGGAGCATGGAAGTGACTCAAAGCAAATCAATCAAGTGGAAGGAGCAATAATGCAAGCAAAGGAGTGGACGAGAACATTTGGGCGGTGCAACCCCGTGGAGCACGCGGTCACAAAGCACCAAAGCAAGATTGAGTGCGCTGGAGAAAAACCGAGCCAGGAGGAGCGTGGAGGCCCCCAGGCCGGTCGGCCCAGGCCGGCCGGCCTCCCCCCTATTTGAAGCCCCTGGTGCTCCCCTTCAGCAGGTAAGTCTCCCATCCAGTTCTCTGTTCGTGTGCTTGAACTTGTAGTCCAGAACCACCTTAGACTTAGCTTTCCACTCCGAGTTTGTTTCGTCCAACAAAATCCATCCTAAATCCACTCAAAGTCCATACTCCAAATAATATTTGTGTGCCTTGTTACCGGTTGAAAACCCCGGGATTATATTAGTGAGGAGAGTGCAGCAACCATGTGGAAGAAAACTACAAGCCTTTTCACCAAGAAGAAGGGATCATCGTCGTCCAAGCCATCATCGACAACCTCTTCGAGGAGGCACTCGGTTTCTGAGACTCCTCGAAGTATGGAGGAGGACACGGCACCGCTGAGGAGGAATGACACTCTTCTCCTCGGTGGCATGAGGGCCACACGAAGCTCGTCTATGAGGTTCACCGAACCTCAAGGATGTACGGAGGAGCCGCCCGTCCCACCTCGTCGCTCGACACGATCATCCGCTCCACCTCCATACGCTCCGCGTTATTCCGAGTATGGGTTCATCATCATGACGGAGGAGGAGGAGGAGAAGAAGCTCGCTCGCCTTGAGAAGAGGCTTGTGGCGAATGTCGATTTCGACGACCCAGCTCTCCACGTGTTGGGTTTTCATACGGACATTTACTACATGTTGGGACACCTAGGTTGGGTGCAATTCTCCAACGGAGTGTCGGCAAACACCCACAAGGAATTCGCCTTGGAAATCCTCATGACCATGGCGCCTATCCTTGATGAAGGAGTGCCGAGTCTCTCATTCCGTTTGGAGGGAGTTCAACAAGTGGTTCCCTATGAGTATATTAGGGAATTACTTGGTTTTCAAAAGGGAGCCCCGGAACAAGTGGATGTGCAAGAAGGCATGTTGGACGGTTTTTGGAGTATGATCGCGGGAGGAGCCCACCAACAAAGAAATAGTATCCGGAACCCCATCATCCAAGTGTTTCACTCATGGATGTGTAAGAGGATTTTGGGGAGAATGAGAGAGACCAAGGTAACTGACATGGAGGTGAATTGGCTTTACTCGGCTTTAATTGCCAGGCAGCCGATCGACCCCACTCACCTTATGATCAACCGGTGGTGTTGTGAAGCAACATCGGGTTCGGGAGATATTGGCTCGGGGTGTTATCTCTCCATGTTGGCTATCTCTTTGAGACCGGGAATTCCAAGAAACCCGGAGCATCTCCTACCCGGGACTTCCCTTGGATTTGAGTATATGAAGCAAGGCAAATACATAAGTGGAGATGAGAGAGGAGGCTTCAAAGTGGCCAAAGTAAATTTGCCCCTACCGGATGCAAGATTAAGGCTTTTTCTTCAGGGGAAAGAAGATTGGTTAGAGGAAGGACTTCTTGTGCCGGCAAAGAAAAATAAGAGAGGAAGGATTATAGAAGAAGGTTCTTCCACGGCCCAAGAAGGAGGTGCGCAACAAAATTATGTGCCCCCATTTGGAGGAATTCCGGTGCCGCCGAGTTACTACGGTGGTGTACCAATGCATGCAAGGGGGAGTGGTGCAGCCATGCCCCCACCAAATTTTGCGGTGCCCAACGTAGTCTTTGCGGAGCCTTATGCACATCTTCCTCAATCACAACAAAGTGTGGCCATCATTGGAGGATACGCTGCGAGAAACATGCAAAACATCGCAGCCATCCAAACTAATGCAACCCAAATGGGTGAAGGAAATGCAAACATCGCTTATGAGCTTGGACGCCTTCACTTAGCACCGTCGGGACAATTCATAGGAGGAGCGGTGCAATCCTATTATGAGCAAGGGTACAACAATCAAGATTATCAATATCAACCACCAGCGGAAGATTAGAGAGAGGAGGAGTTTTAGTTTGATCTTTCCTTTTCCCTTTTTCTTTAATTTTCAGCTTGTATGCGCCTATGTATGCATAGTGTTTTCAGTTTTTGTTTAAATTTTCAGCATGTGTGTTAGTTTTTATTTTCATCATGAATAAAATCACCACCTTGTTTTTACCTTTGGCAAAGATACAAAGTTTGTGCCAGGTTGATATATGATGATATTTGCCGCTTTGTTTATCTTTGTACTTGTTTTATGCATGATTAAGCTAATGCTCTCTTAAAATACAAATCTGAAATTATCTAAATGCTAGCTTAATCTTTAGCGGAGGTTATGATAAAAATAAAGACCCATAGTGTTTTATGTGCTCTCAAGTTTTAGATGGATTAAAGATGATTTATTTTTGTTCTTAAAAGTAATGCTAACCTTGTCATAAATACCATTTGCATGTTGCTCTACCTATCCAGAGCCATATATATATATTTGAGTGCAAAAACTTAGTATACAAGGTTTATTTTTGGGTGAGTTATTTCAGGCCTTGATTTCTCTGGCCCGAGACTAAGAAGCCGGTCATTCCGTTTTTGCGTATCTATCTTTTTGCTAGCCTTTTATCCGTGCATTGTGTATCCCCACATCGGAGATTTCACAAACCTCACCGGATATCCACCCTTAAAACCAAAATATCATCTTTTGTGTTTACCTCCTTGACCACAACCTATCATTGAGTATGGATCATCAATTCAAGGAAGATCGCAAGATGGTGCCAAGATTGAAGATTTCAAGTATCTCTCCAAAGGAAAAATATTTCTAGTACCTACCTTATCTCTATCACCTCTTTGCCCGAGGACGAGCAAACGTCTAAGCATGGGGGAGGAGGTAGGTACAATGTAATTTAGAGTTCAAGGGGAGCAAAATAAAAAAAATATAGAAAAAAGAAAGAAAGAAAAAGAGAAAAAAATGAGTATAAAGAAAGAAAAAAATGAGTATAAAGAAAGAAAAGAAATGAGAAAAGAAAAAAAATTATGAGTATGTATAAAAATAAAGTGAACTCCCCGGTTCTCTAAAGTGCATTAGGAATTTCAAAGTTTCAAGATTAAAAGATCCAAACTCATCTTTCCAACCATGTTTAATCCGATAACGAGGACTTCCTTTGTGCCTCGGGATCACTCTTTGTCATTTGAACATGTCCACCTATCTCAAAGTGTGTGTATTTTTCTCTCCCCCTCCTTGATATAACATTATTTTCCAATGACCTTTTTGACGAGTCTCGGTAAGACCATGAGAAGCTTGTCTTGATTTGACAACATCTCATTTATAAAATCTTGGTAGGACTAAACTTTCCCAAAGAGCTCCACATAAAGCCTACCACCTACATGTATGTTTTGAGAGGGAAAGGAGTAGAAGAAATAGGCTTGAGACATAAGATGAGATGAGAGTTCATGAGCAAGATGCAAGGTGGTTTAAATTTTTGAACTTGGTTTAGCTCTTTTTCATCTCGGTCTTTATTTCAAAATTTCTGAGATCCATTTGAATTTTGGGAGCATGTTAATACTTGTGGGAAGAGCTTAATTAATATCCACCCTCCGTAGGGATGAAGGCTGGTACTTTATGGAACTTTAACGAACTAAACTTTTGAGAGCATTATGTTTTCTCGTGTATGATCAAGTGCAGGGTTTAAACAATGAAGGGCAACGATGATATCCATCGAAGGCTTACTCGAGGACGAGCAAGGTTTAAGCATGGGGGAGATGTTGACGGTGATTTTCCGTCAACCTAGCCATGAGTTTACCTTCGGTGTTGGCATGAATTTTATATCTTATCCATTGGTACTAACCCCCTTGGTATAACAAGTTCGTTCGTGCATGTCGGTTTTGGAGTTTAATGTTTATGCAGGAATTTAGCGTTGAAAGCAAGACTTCCGGGTAAAGTTCATCAAGCACCTCGTGACAAGACCTCGAAGCCCGGTACAAGTCAAGCAATGAAGTGAACATGACTCCAAGAAGCCCAAGGACCAACCCGTGAAGACGGAAAACTCCGAGGACCTGAACAGAAGTGCTGAATCTTGCGGGACAAGGAGCTTCATCTAAACCGCGGAGAAACAGATGTCAAGGGCCCACATGCAGAAGGGAGAATACTCTAGAAGACTAGGGAAGCAACACCAGCGAAGGAGGCCACGAAGTGGGCCGAAATGGGCCCAGGTCGGCCTGCCCAGGCCAGTCGGCCCAGCCCATTTTGGGGCCCATTCGTGCCCCCCTTTGACCTAGCCGCCATTCAGACTATTTATAGCCCCGAGGCCAAGAGCCACGCATCAACTCATTCGTCATTCGCCGCCGAGGAGCAGAGAAGAGAGGGACACCATTCCGGAGAGGAGAGGGTCGAGCTAGTTATCTAGGGTTTCCCTAGCCGACGTGGGAACCTTGCAAGGAAGACCACATCGGAATTCCAGGAGCTAGAAGCAAGATCAAGGTAGGATCCCGGTGGTGATCTTGTTTATGTATCATGTACAATATTGAATTATCAAGTTGCAATCCGATTTCTAGCGATCGAGTGTTTCTCCTACGATTTTGATCTCAATAGGCTTTTCTTACTTTAAGATCTATTCTCGAGATAGATCATAGAGGGTGTTCTTGTAGCCGTGGTGGCTAGAGGTGCATGCCTGACCTTCCGGGAGGTTTCAACTTGTCCATTGGACTCGCCCTAGACTAACCCGCACGAATAGGAGTGCGTTGTGACAGAACGGTGGCTCCAAAAGGCGGGCGTTTTCGGAGTCGGACGGGAAACCGTGATTTAAATATGCTTTTTATGAGATTCAACTTGGCTATTTCTTCTTTGCTCGGAACTTCAACAAAAGCTTTATCTAATCTCTCTAGATTGGTTTACCTACCCCTCTCTATCTCTTGCTACCTCCGGCTTTCATAGATTAGATTCGTTTCTTTCGATGTTCTTTAGATTAGATGCATAGGATTCTCTTTTGAAGATCTAAGTGTTCTCGGCTTTAATAGATAGGATTTTGCATCACATATTTGTTCCACGGATTCGATACCTTGGGTTCACACTTGAGGGAAGAAGGGTCCCTTGACTACGACGGAGGACTTGTCCGCTTGCAAGTCCAAACGAAATTGGATACGCATATACACCGTCAACAGCCGCCCGTCCCTTCCCCAGCAGCCGCGGAGGAGCAGGTGCGGCGCGGCATCCCAGTCTCTGGAGACTGGAGAAGTAGGGGAGGGGTGGAGGCGCAGCCCAACGGGGTCCTCTGCCGCTCCATCGACTCCGGCCCGTCCCCGGCCTGCTCGAGTGCGATGGGTGGCGCTGGCGCTCCTATCGAGCTCAGACGCCATCCAGGCTGGTGCTGACGAGGGAAGCGGCACGACGAGGCGGTGCGGCCTTCCCTCCCTGTGCCGTTGGCCCGGCCTCATCGGTGGAGGTCCCATATCTAGCCCTACGTACTCTGGGTCCCCTCTCCAATGCCGACCCTTAGCTGTAAGCGGCCTTCGGGTCCTGGCGACTACTCAACATGGTGCACGACCCAAGCTTCTAGTCATCGCTGCGCATCAGGCCAATTACTGGCCTTAGCTGTAAGCGGCCTACAGGTCCTGGCGACCACCTAGCTCTAAGCGGCCTTCGGGTCCCGACGACTACTCATCATGGTGCACGACCCAAGCTTCTGGTCATCACTGCACACCAGACCCATTGTCAGCCTTAGCTGTAAGCGGCTTACGGGTCCTAGCGACTACCTAGCTGTAAGCGGCCTTCGGGTCCTGGCGACTACCTAGATGTAAGCAGCCTTCTGGTCCTCGCTATTACTCAAGTCGACTTCAGCCGCATTCAAGCCCGCTCTGGTGGCAAACTATTCGTTTTTGCCTTCACGAAGTGCAACACGTTTTTTGCTTTCAAGCTTTGTATTCCGTGTTTCATACTTGGCCCTGAGTATTCAAGTCTGCTCCGCGCAACACAAAATCGACTACTCTAGTCGCATCTCAAAGTCCGCTATGCGTGGCAATATAAAGTTGACTTCATCAGTCACATGTAAAGTCCGCTCTGTCGGTGTTTTAGACCGGCAACCTACCAAGGGGAATACCCGAGGTAGATGAATGTGGCCTCGCCGAGATCGGTAACTCAAAGGAGAGACACGTGGCACACAATTTAGACAGGTTCGGGCCGCGAGGTGCGTAATACCCTACGTCCTGTATGCTGCGTAGCTCTGGATTGATTGGATGTGTTTACAAGATGATGCGGATGAAGAGATAGGGGTCCCTGCCTCGCCCTATATAGTCCGGGAGGCAGGGTTACAAGTCAGTTTGAGGGAAGAGTACTAGTCGTGTACGGCTAGGAGTACTCAACATGGATCCGGACATGTATAGCTTCCTAACCGAGTACTATCCCTCTGTAGTCCTTGCGCCCCACGCCAGCAGGTGCCGTGTTGCCCAAGTCGAGTAGTCCCAGGGGCCCACCGAGTAGTCGGTCCTGGTACCCACCAGAGTAGTGGGCCCAGGGATGTCCATACGACAAGCCCCTGAGTACTTTGTAGTCGAGCAGGATGTCTTCAAGTAGTCTTGATGGCCTTGGCGAGTAGTCCTTGAGCGTCCCCGAGTTCCACAAGCCGAAAGTCCTCAAGAGTGCTTGAACCATCCCGAGGCTGGAAGGTACTCCAGCTGATCTTTGAGTAGTCTTGAAGTCTTCTCGAGTAGTCCCCAAGCGTCCCCGAGTGCTTCTCTCGAAGGTCTTCAATAATACTCGCGATGCCTTGATGAAGAAACCATATGGAAAATGCGATTCGGAGAATCGCATTCCATATGGAATGTAGCCCCCGAGCCTTAGGTCGAATCGTAGATTCAAGCTGAGGGTCAATCTGAAGTTCTGCCAATTTTATCCCGAAAAATCCGGAGAAAAAACCAAAGGACACGTGGCACGGAGCCCCCGAGCCTTGAGTCGAGTACTTCCTCTCGAATTAAAGGGTCATCTTGACTGTAGAATGTGTCCTAAGTGGGTCTTGAATCTGGTTGTATCCCACTAAGGTCATCTGGAGTAGTCGAGCCCCCGAGATGGAGAGCATCGAGTACTGGAAGTTGAAGAGTCACGCTGCTGCCGCTAGGTCACCCGTCTGGCGCCGTATCTGCCCGCTGAGAACCGAGTCGCCAGGGCCGGTTATAAATAACCGGTGAGTCCCTTAGGGTTTTTCACTCCTAGCAGTTGCATTCCTCAGATTAGATCTGAGTCGCCGCCTCCTCTGCTCCTCTACTGCCGCCGCCGCCGCGCAGAGGCTTAGATCCATTTGCTCGCGCCGCCGCAGTTCACCCGCCGCTGTAGCCCCCGAGCGAATGCGAGTGAAGACACCTGTCACTTGGAGAATGACGGGATCTCCGGTGAAGGGCAAGAAGACCGGCGCATCGAAGAAAAGGAGCCGCGATGAAGAAACCGGGCATGTCGGCCAATCGTCGACGTCGCCACCCTCGTCCCCTCGCCCCAATCCGGCGAAGGAGTGGAAGAAGGCGAAACTGAAGACCGAGGACCTCCTCGCCTTGGTCAACAGTGGGTTCCTTCGTGAGAAGGAGGTGGATCTATGGCGCACCGCCACCGGCGATCCATACCCGATGGAGAAGAACCCGGACGAAATCCCAATGTTCGCCCGGTTCGTAGAGCGCGGATTGGCGCTCCCCGCCAGTGATTTCTTCAAGGGTCTGCTCAGGTACTACGGCATCGAGTACCTTAATCTCAACCCCAACGGAATCTTCCATGTTTCTATCTTTGTACACTTCTGCGAAGCCTTTGTGGGGATCAAGCCCCACTGGATCTTGTTTCGGAAGTTCTTCCGGTTGAAGCCGCAACCGAGCACCAACGATACACGAGCAGTCGGAGGTGCCGGTATCCAGATGCGTGAGGATGCCGCCGACCAGTACCTGCGTACAAGTTGATAGACTCCAACCAGGACTGGAAAGCCAAATGGTTCTACATCAGCAACCACCATCCTGAGCTGCCGAAGCCGAGCGGGTGTCAACCGAAGCACAAGCCGTGGTGGAACACAGAGCCCACCATGCAAGAGGGTATTCAGCTACCCGAGTTGCTGAAGAAGATCAAGGCCTTGCGAGAAGCCGGACTGAGGGCCGAACACGTGGCCTTCAGCTTCATGAAGAGGAGAGTGCAGCCACTGATGCCACGAGACACCCTCGGGTACCAGTACACCGGCGACAAGGATACATCCCGGTTGCCTGGCTTCGAACTCGAGGATGACATCCTTGTTGAGAGGCTGGGCAAAATCTTCAAGGATATGCCCCCGTACACACCGTGCCCGGTGCCAGAGTACTCTGCGGCACGGCCGCCAAATCAGGTCAGTAGTCGTGACATAAGCCCTCGAGTACTGATTTGCTTGATGTAGTCGTACTCATGCTTGCTTAATGTTGTAGAGTGATGCGGAGAAGTACATCTCTGTCCTGCCCTCCCCTCCGCGACTTGAAGGACAGGCGTAGGGGAAAGCGGAGCCCAAAGGGAAAGAGCACCGCGAAGTCGGTGAAGGCAGTGACGCCGTTGTCATCGAGTCCGGCTCTGATGACGATGAAGATGAAGAAACACTGCAGGAAAGGTTCCAGCTGCGCTCCAGGTTCAGGCGAGCTGGGATGCCAGACGTCCCAGTCATCATCGAGAAGCCATCCAGCCTCGAGGCTAGTTTGCCGGTGCCGCCGAGGAGGCCTCGCAACGTGGCGCGGAAACGCACCGTCAAGAAGCTGAAGATCTCCGAGACGACCAACCAAGAGGTAAACACCGCGACTAGGGTAGTCGAGCACAGCTGATAAGTAGTCGTGTGCTGAAGATGTGTCTTGTAATGTTGCAGGATATCCCCTCCCCGGACCCCGTAGACCAGGGCGACGAGGGGGTCCTGGACATCGTGGGGGCGGCAGCTGAGAGGATTATCAGCCCGCCTCCGTCAATCGAAGAAGTCGTGCCAACAGCGGCACGGCAGGAGGCCGGCGCTGCGGAGCCGCAGCCATCAGTTGAAGAAGGATGAAACCCTCCGCTGGCAGCAACTGTGGATCAACCAGAGGAGGCGTCTGTTGAGGCCGGAGCTGCTGCCGAGCCTGGCATAGTTGATATTGCCAGTATACTAGGTGCTCCGTTCGTGACCGTGGTGCGGTCAACACTGTAAGTTCTTATGAACTTTCAAGTAGTCGTGTAGATGGCAGACTTGCATTGCTGACTTGATTGCTTCGTGATGTAGGAAATCCACGGACCTGTCGTGGGACGGTGAGGAGACCAGCACTCCAGCCGACGGAGAGGGCCGCTCGGCGGAGGAGCGCGAACCCACGCCGCCGCCACAGACTGAAGTCGCGGTGGAGTCGACGTTGGAGGAAGCCACCTTGGTTGAAGGTATGTGTCCTGTCACCGCTGGTAGTCATCATGCATAGTAGTCGGAGCCGCTGAGATTGACCGCGTGTACTCATTGTGCTAGGAGCACAAGCTGAGAGAACTTCGATTCCTGAAGCCGTGGCCATGGAAATGGCTACTGTGGAGTCGGAGCCCACAGGACCGGTGGCCGGGACGGCGGAAGAAACAGCCTCGGAGTTGGGTGCGGAAGTGCAGGACGATCCGCTCCACGGGTCGAGCACGGACGTAGTCGTCCGCTCGCCCATCATTGAGGAAGCCGCGCCAATCCGTTCGGCGGCCATGGCGAAGGAGGCATCTTCGAGCCGCGGGGGTCTTGAGCTGCTGGAAGACAATCTTGTCGATCCGGCCGTTGTTGCTCTGAACATGGAGTCATGGCGGCGTACCCAGCAGTGGGTCAAGGTACGTTGCGAGTACCTCGAGTAGTTTTGTACGACGAAATACAAAGTACTCGTTTGACTGTTCTGTATGCGCAGGATGTTGTTGAAAGATCCCGCGAGAAGTCCGAGCTTCTGAAGGGGTACGGCAACACAGTCCTTCGTGCCGAAGCCTTGGAGAAGGAACTCGATAAGTCGAAGAAACATTCTGCGCTTCTCCAATCCAAGCTCGACGGTGCCTTCGCCCAATACCATAACGAGGTGCAAGAGATGCAGGCGAAGAGGGACGACTTGATTCGGAAAAACAAGTCGCTGCGCCAGAAGAATAAAGGTATGTTTCCCGCCAAAGCCTTTGAGTACTTATTAGGGTACCTTGGTGTAATCTGATAGTGTGATGAGTTGTCTGCAGAGCTTGAAGAAAGGGTCGACCAGCTGAAGGCGTCGGAGACGGACTTGAAGAACATCGTGTATCGTGAGACCGACAAAAGAGAGGTACTTGAGTATGAGTACGCTCAGTTGCGCCATGAGTGTATCAAGCACATGGAGCTTCGTGAAGCCTCAGACCGTGACCTTGTCAATTGCTATAAATCTCTGCAGAAGCTCAATGAAGATTGCGAGAAGATGCGGGGCCAGCTGAAGGAACTTGAGGAAGCCGCGCTACCCATTGCAAGGTTGTTGGTGCCACACCTGGGCGGGCCGAAGATTGCTCCACTGGTGGACCGGTTGAAAGAAGCCCCCGGGCGTCTGGCGACGTATGTCAAGCACTTGGCGAAGTCGATCCCGAACCAAGTCTTGGCATACATGAAGTCATATTTCCCCAAGGCTCCAGTGGACGTAGTCGCCGGTGGACTTGCAGCGAACTGTACTAACGATCAGTACAAGACCCTCCTGGAGGAGATGGCGCTCATTGCTGAACAAGTGGCGGAAAAGCTCAACCTTCAGTAGGAGTACCTGTAGGAGTAGCTTAGAGTAGTTGATGTAAAACAAACAGAGTTGTTAGTAACTTGTTTGGATTATCAATGAAAGTTGTCCACGATATATCTGTGAAATAAGTACTCGTAGCCGCGAAGTGTGCGGAGTACCAAACCGTGGTGGAGCTTGCGAGTAGTAGTACTCAGTAGGAGATGCCTGATTGGACGGCACAGTAAATAAGTTGAATGAAAATCAAACTTTATTACTGATGAATAAGTACACCTGGATGGTCAGGGCCATTTACAAGTGTAGTCGCCAGGACCCGGAGGCTGCCTACGGCTAAGTGGCGCTAGGACCCTTAGGCCGCTTATAGCTAGAGATCCGTTAGTAGTCGTATAGACTGGATCTAGAGTACATGGTCTTACAGACCGCCGCTAGAGTCCTCAATGCTCTAAGCAGCCCAAGATCCGTTAGTAGCCGTTAACGCTGGATCTTGGAGAAGAGTAGTCCGGAGACTAGTGCCCGGACCGGAAGGCCGCTTACAGCGAGGAGTCCGTGAGTAGTCGTGTAGACCTGGACCCGTAGAGTAGTCGAGCGACTACGCGTAGAAGCGACACAGCTGGTCGACGTTCCACGAGTTGCTGATGTCGTCGCCTTCAAGTGTTTGGAGGCGGTAGGAGCCTGGTCCGGTCACCTTGGAGATTGAGAAAGGACCTTCCCATGGTGAGCTGAGCTTGTGTAGTCCATCTGTGTTCTGGATACGACGGAGGACTAGATCGCCAACATTGAAGGAGCGTTCCTTGACGTTGCGATCATGGTAGCGTCGGATACCCTCGAGGTACCTTGCTGATTGGACGAAGGCGGTGCAGCGGGCTTCTTCGAGACCGTCGATGTCAACCCTTCTGCTGTCTTCTGAGATGCCTTCGTCGTATTGCTCTACTGCCGGGGATTCCCACATCACGTCGGCGGGTAGAATAGCTTCGGAGCCGTAGACCAGGAAGTAGGGCGACTGCCCCGTCGGCTTGGTAGGCTGAGTACGAAGCCCCCAGAGTGCGTTGGGTAGTTCCTTGATCCACTTGCCTCCTTTGGTGTTAGCTGCGTCGTGCAATCGCTTCTTGAGGGCGTCGAGTACCATCCCGTTAGCGCGCTCAACTTGGCCGTTGGCGCGGGGATGGGCGACTGAGACGTACCGAACGTCGATCCCGCTGTTCTCGCAGTACTCCCAGAACTGATGGTTGTTGAAGTTGGAACCCAAGTCTGTGATGATGCGATGGGGCAGCCCGTAGCGATGCACGAGTTCATCCAAGAAGTCAAGTACTCTGTCGGCCTTCGGGCAGGTGACCGGTTTGACTTCGATCCACTTGGCGAACTTGTCGATGGCCACCAAGACTCTGTTGAATCCTCCTGGCGCAGTTGGCAGAGGCCCAATCATGTCGAGCCCCCAGCAGGCAAAGGGCCAGGTTGGTGGTATGGTGACTAGCTTGTAGGCCGGGACGTGTTGCTGCTTGGCGAAGAATTGACATCCTTGGCACTTTCTGACGAGTTCTTCAGCGTCGGCCAGAGCTGTGGGCCAATAGAAAGCTCGTCGGAAAGCCTTGCTCACCAGCGTTCGAGAAGATGCATGGTTGCCCCAGACGCCTTTGTGGATCTCCTCCAAGATATCCTTGCCTTCTTCTCGAGGTATGCACTTCATGAGTACTCCAGAAGTGGCACCTCGCCTATAGAGCTTTCCTCCGACTAGTACGTAGGCCTTGGCTCGGCGGACGAGTTGTTCGGCCAAGTTCTTGTCGGATGAGACCTTCTGCTCGCGGATGTAGTCGATGAAGGGTTGTCTCCAGTCCACGTCAATCATCATGACCTCCTGGCCAGGCTGTGGTGGGACAGGGTCAGTGGCCGTTGGCGCCGACTCCAGGATGGATGGCGCGTGAAGCTCGTAGACGAAGACTCCAGCAGGTACTTGCGCGCGAGTAGAACCAAGCTTCGACAGGACGTCCGCGGCAACATTGTTGTCGCGGATGACGTGGTGGAACTCGAGACCGTAGAACTTGTTCTCGAGCTTGCGGACTTCCAGATAGTAGGCGTCCATGTTCTCCTTGTTGCGATCCCAAGAATTGTTGACTTGGTTGATGACCACTGCGGAGTCGTCGTAGACTAGTAGCCGCTTGATGCCCAAAGAGATTGCGAGGCGGAGCCCGTGAAGTAGGGCTTCGTACTCGGCTTCGTTGTTTGAGACCTTCCAGAAGATCTGCAGGACGTACTTGAGTTGTTCGCCCTTTGGAGAGATCAGGAGTACCCCTGCACCTGCGCCCTCGAGCTTGAGTGATCCGTCAAAGTACATCACCCAGTGTTCTGGCCGCTCGGTTGGAGTTGGTAGCTGATTCTCCCGCCACTCTGCCATGAAGTCGACTAGTGCCTGGGACTTGATGGTAGTACGTGGCTTGAAGTCGATGTTGAGGGCGCCGAGTTCGACCGCCCACTTGGAGATTCTTCCAGTAGCATCCTGATTGCGGAGTATGTCACCGAGCGGGTAGTCGGTGATAACAACAATCGAGTACTCCTGGAAGTAGTGTCGTAGCTTCCGCGAGGTGATGAGCACTATGTAGAGTAGCTTCTGGACCGGCTGGTACTGTGCCTTGGACTCTGACAGAACCTCGCTGACGAAGTAGACTGGTCGCTGGACTGGGTAGGCGTGGTCTTCTTCCTGCCGCTCGACGACGATGGCAGTGCTGACCACATGATTAGTCGCAGCGAGGTAGAGCAGTAGTTGCTCCTTTTTGCGAGGACCCGTGAGGACCGGTGGCTTAGACAGGAAGTCTTTGAGCTGCGCCAGAGCTTGATCAGCCTCCGCGATCCAAGCGAACTGCTCTTGGTGCTTGAGTAGTTTGAAGAAAGGTAGTCCCCGTTCTCCAAGCTTCGAGATAAACCTGTCCAGGGCCGCCATGCACCCGGTCAGCTTCTGGACATCCTTGATGCATGTTGGAGCTTTCATGTTGGTGATGGCGGAGATCTTCTCGGGGTTGGCTTCGATGCCACGATGGCTGATGATGAAGCCGAGTAGTTTCCCAGATGGTACGCCGAAGACGCACTTGTTGGGATTAAGCTTCCATTGGTACTCTCGCAGGGATGCGAAAGTCTCTTCAAGATCGGCGATGAGCGTATCGGAGTTTCTGGTCTTGACGACCACATCATCCACGTAGGCTTCGACATTCTTGTTGAGCTGCTTCTTGAAGCAGGCCTGGATAGCTCGTTGGTAGGTGGCGCCGGTGTTCTTCAACCCGAACGACATTATCGTGTAGCAGTAGGTGCCGAACGGGGTGATGAACGCGGTCTTCTCCTGGTCTTCTTCCTTGATAGCGATCTGGTGGTACCCGGAGTAGCAGTCGAGGAAGCAGAGCAGGTCGCAGCCCGCCGTGGAGTCGATGACTTGATCAATCCGCGGCAACCTGAAGGGGTCCTTGTGGCAGTGCTTGTTGAGGTCGGTGTAGTCAACGCACATCCTCCACTCATTGGTGTTCTTCTTGCGGACGAGGACGGGGTTGGCGAGCCACTCATGATGGAAAACTTAACGGATGAAGCCCGCCGCGAGTAGTTTGGCGAGTTCCTTCTTGATGGCATCCCGTCGGTTGTCAGTGAAACGGCGAAGGTGTTGTCGTTTGGGGGTAGCTTTAGGGTCGACGTTGAGTGAGTGCTCGATCAGCCTCCTGGGCACCCCTGGCATGTCCGCTGGCTTCCATGCGAAGATGTCTCGGTTAGCCCGGAGGAAGCTGACGAGCGCGTCTTCCTATTTCGGGTTTAGACCCGCCCCGATCATGGTAGTCTTGCTGCTGTCGCCCGTCCCAAGGTCGATGGCCTTCACTTGGACTTCCTCTGATGGCTGAGGCTTGTTTGCGGTGTCGGCCTTCTCGGGAATCTCGAGTTCGGTTGGAGCGAGCTTCTTGGACGCAGCAAAGATCTCCATCATTGCATTGGGTACTTGGTTGGTCGCTGCGAGTTCCACGGCTTCGGTGTCGCAGTCGAACGAAATCTTCAAGTCCCCTTGTAGTGTGAGTACTCCGGTAGGACTTGGCATCTTGAGTACCAAGTAGGTGTAGTGTGGTACCGCCATGAACTTGGCGATAGCTGGTCTGCCGAGGATGGCATGGTAGGAGGTTTCGAAGTCCGCAACCTCGAACTTGATGTACTCGGTGCGGTAGTTCTCCCTTGTCTCCCCGAAAGTAACTGGCAGGACCACTGAGCCCAGTGGAATAGCCGCGTTACTGGGGACAATGCCGTAGAAGGGTGACGCACTCTTGGTGAGCATGTCGGTGATGTCGAGCTTCATCTTCTTCAATGTCTTGGTGAAGAAGACGTTGAGTCCGCTCCCGCCGTCGATGAGGACCTTGTTGAGTCTGGAGCCCGCGACTACAGGTTTCAGGACAAGTGGAAAACGTCCTGGTTCGGAGAAGCTTGTCCATTGATCCGTGCGAGAAAAGGTGATGGGTACCTCCGACCACCTCAAAGGTGTCGGCACCGCTAGTTCGATGTTCAAGACTTCCCGTCAGGTGGCCTTCTGAGACCGTCTGGTGGGTAGTCCGCCGAATAGGACATTCACCGTCTTGTCAGGTTCCTGGAAGTCACCGTTGCCCTCGTCGACTTTTTTCTTGCCCTTCTTGTCGTGAGGAGGCCGTGGGTCGGGAGTGTCCTTGAGTGCTCGCCGGAGCTGGTAGCACTGCTCGGTGGTGTGATTACCATCCAGATGCCACGAGCACTTCTCTTTGAGCAAGTCTCTGAAGCCGCCTGAGGTCTTTTTTGAGTTATCCTTTGCAGGGCGCTGTATAGCCGCGACTGTGTTGTCTGGCTTGCGCTTGCGGTTGGAGCTCGAGTAGTTGTTGTTGTGGCGACCCCCTTGATCTTTGTTGTTGTTGTTGTTGCCGCCCGTGTTGCTCTTGTTCTTGCCGCGAATGGAGTCGTACTTGGCGTTCGCCTTGTCCTCTTCGTCGGCCCATGATGTGATCATGTCCTTGAGCTTGGTGATGGAGCTCGGGCGGCGGCGACCGAAGTCTTTGAAGGTGCGACGGTGGTAGAGCCCGTCTTGGAAGAGGTCGATGATTTCTTTGTCGGTAACGTCGACTACGGTCGCGCGCTTGTCGAAGAAGCGCCGCATATACTAGCGAAGCGTCTCGCCTTGTTCCTGCTTGACCATCGCCAGGTCCATGCGAGTACCCGAGCGCCCCATGGCGCCCGCGAAGTTGCTGGTGAACTGAGCCTTCAGCTGGTCCCACTGGTCGATCGAGTTCTTTTCAAGTGACTCGAGCCATGTGAGTGGAGCCTGATCCAGACAGAAGGGGAAGAAGAGGCACTTCGCGTCGTTGTTGCCACCAGCATTTTCGATGGCCAAGGCGTAGCACCTGAGCCACTGAACTGGATCTTGCTTCGCGTCATACTTGGAGATCCCGAGAGGTTTGAATTTCTCGGGAAGAAGCAGGTTGCGAAGTCTTGCAGAGTAGGCGGGGAAGCCGTCACTGTCGCTTGCTTCAGTAGCCTTCTTGCGGCGGATCTCGTCGATCTTGTGGCGGGCTTCGTAGCCGCCACGTGCGTTGCCGGTGGCGTGGCTAGTCGCGTGGCCTCGGCCGCCGCGATCGCCACCGCCACCAGCTCTTCTGCCGGCGTCATGGGATGAGCTCCCGTCGCTGCTGCCACCACCGCCGTCGCCGCCGCAACTACCTCCGGTGCCACCCTGGCTGATGCCGCCCTGTGAGGGTCCTCCAGCCGAGGCCCTAGAGCGGTTGGGATTTGGCTGGTGTTCACCACGGACACGGTTGCATCCGCCGTCTGCCGGGCTGCGGCTAGTGGTTTCGTTGTTTCTGGCGTCGTGAGTTCTGACGGGGGGTACTTGAGCAACCCTGTTGTCGACCCGCATGAAGTAGGCGTCTTCAGCGAGTTTGGCGATGACTTCGCCCGCGCGGACCCCCTGGGCCTGCCATGCTATCGTAGTGATAGACATGAGGCACTGCTCAGGAGTAGTGTGTACCCGGCTGGCAACTTGCTCCAGGGCCTCATTAAGGTTCCGGATAGGGAGAGTTTCCCGGAGACGTCTGCGTCGATCGTTCCGCTTCCTGTTGCGGTCACGGCGAGCGTTCTTGTCTTCGGTGGTCTCGTTCGGGGGTGCGTTGGCAGACAACTCGTCCTCTGAGATGTCGTCTAGGTACCGGTCGGGTCGGTTTTCCGAAGTCCCAACATCTGTGGCCGTCATGAAGACTTCGCGGTCGGGAGTGCAGAGACTGGAGTCAGTAGTCGCCACCTCGGTGGGAGTGTGCTCGTCGTTTAGAGCCAGCGGGGTCCCCTCCTGGAAGGGGAGTGAATCGAGGTAGGCGACGCAGTGTGAGTTGTCGTCCGTCAGGTCTGCAGGCTTGCGATCGGGCCAGTAGACAAATCTGCCGGCAGGAGTGGATGTAATGACCAGGCCGGTGGCAGGACCTGACAGCGGTTCCTCAGTCATGTTGAGCTCGGACTCGGACTCGATTGGGTCTGATCTGAAGTCGAATTCGTAGGAGGAGTCCGAGTAGTAGCCGGTTGCGGTGTTGGAGTCCGAGGAGTACTCGGAGGCGATCTCCTTGCCGGCCCGGCGTGCGGCGAGAGCTTCCGCGTGGGCCCTTCTAGAATTGCAGAGGCCGTATGGGAAGTGCTCGTGAAGAGGGGCCGCTTCACACAATGGCTCAGGAGCCGGCTCGCATGAGGCGATCCAAGGCGACGTCGAGTTCGAGTTGGAGTCGGATCCGAGCTCGAAGTCGGCGACTTGGTTGTAGAGCAAAATTTCGTCGAATTTTTCGACGAGTGGGCCCGCGGCGACTTCGGGAAGCGTCACGAGCCCGGTCTCCGGGTCCGGGGTCATGGTGAGGTAGCGCTGGAACGATCCAGCGCCGTCAGCGGTGCAGACCCAGGAGCCGAAGACGAAGGTGTCGCCGCGGTTGAAAGCGGCGGTTGGCTTGATGATGATTGAAGCCGTCGAGTTCGCCATGAGATCTTCGGCGAGAGCCCCTACCTGGCGCGCCAGCTGTCGGTGTTTTAGACCGGCAACCTACCAAGGGGAGTACCCGAGGTAGATGAATGTGACCTCGTCGAGATCGGTAACTCGAAGGAGAGACACGTGGCACACAATTTAGACAGGTTCGGGCCGCGAGGTGCGTAATACCCTACGTCCTGTATGCTGCGTAGCTCTGGATTGATTGGATGTGTTTACAAGATGATGCGGATGAAGAGATAGGGGTCCCTGCCTCGCCCTATATAGTCCGGGAGGCAGGGTTACAAGTCGGTTTGAGGGAAGAGTACTAGTCGTGTACGGCTAGGAGTACTCAACATGGATCCGGACATGTATAGCTTCCTAACCAAGTACTATCCCTCTGTAGTCCTTGCGCCCCACGCTAGTAGGTGCCGTGTTGCCCAAGTCGAGTAGTCCCAGGGGCCCACCGAGTAGTCGGTCCTGGTACCCACCAGAGTAGTGGGCCCAGGGATGTCCATACGACACGCTCTGCGCGGCAATATAAAGTCAACTTCTTCAGTCGCATGTAAAGTCCGCTGCGTGCGACAATCTAAAGTCGACTTCCAAAGTCGCATCTCAAAGTCCGCTCTACGCGGTAATTTAAAGTCGACTTCTTCAGTCACATCTAAAGTCCGCTTCACGCGGCAATCTAAAGTCGATTTCCAAAGTCGCATCTCAAAGTCCGCTCCGCGCGGTAATCTAAAGTCAACTTCTTCAGTCGCATTCTAAAGTCCGCTCTGACAACATCTAAAAGTTGACTCCGGTCGCATCTAAAGTCCATTCTTATGGTAAAACGTCGACTTCGATCGTATCTAAAGTCCACTCTGACGGCATGGCTACTTCTCAAGTTCAATATTACTACTCGACGACAATTCGAGTAGTCTCCGCTACTTCTCGAGCTCAATGGATCGACGCCAAATTACTACTCAGAGACAACTTCAAAATGCTCTGCTAGCTCTCCAGCTCAGGGGGGGCTCAACTCCAATTGCTACTCAACGCGGCTCATATGGCTCCCTTGGCATATAATCTCGGGGGCTGGACACTGCAAGAATACTTGGTTGACGACTTTCGCAAATTCTGAAGACCATTGGATTGATTATATAATCATTTCAAGGCTCGGGGGCTACTATGCTACACCCATTATTCAATTTTTTTCAAGACAAAAGATTCAAAATCAAGATTGATCCTCCGCCTGATTCTTTGATTCAACCTAAGCCTCGGGGGCTACACTCCATATGGAGTGCGATTTTGCAATCGCACTTCCATATAATCCTCAACGGGAAGGATCTCGACTACAAGACAGATGAGCTGGACCACATTCCAACCTCGTGGCAGTTTTAGTACTATTAAAGACTTCTCCAAGTAGTACTCGAGAACGCTCAAGAACTACTCGAAGAGGCTTCAAGAGTACTCAAACTACTACTCTCGACTACAAAGTGCTCGAATGCTTATCAGGTATACACCTCGTGTACCTATACATGGAATAATACGGACTCATACCATAAATCTTTGTAATCCTACTAGGACTCGTACTATGTAATCATAATAGGACTCATATCTGTAACTGATTAGAAACCCGCCCCCTGGACTATATAAACAAGGCCCGGGTACCTATGAGTACAATCCTCAACCCTTCTGGGGAGAGGTTTTTTACGGTACACAATACGACCTGTACGACCGGTTGAAAAAGGACTCGTATGTAATAGAAAAGGACCTATATGTAAGGATCCGACGGTTGAGATTATTTCTGTACGACTGGTTTTTTTAGCTGTCGTACGGTAGTATTCAAAGGTCGTATGGGTAGTATAAGGGTATTATCGAAAATGTAAAATAGTATTGTTGTATATAAGAAATGAAATATATGAAATGTTTTAGATAGTATAAGGGGGCAGCGGAGATTTTTTTTCCAAATAATATATATCTATCAAATTACCATTTTACCCATAGAGAAAAATCGATAATACGACCGTACGACCGTTGGGTCGTATTGTGTACCGTAAAAAACCTCTCTGGGGAACAACACCCAAGCACAGGGCGTTACATATGATACTCCAAACAGGACGTAGGGTTCGCTACTCTGGCGGCCCGAACCTGTATAAATATGTGTCCTGTGTCCTTGCATTTACCTTCGAGTTCTAGGTCTGACGATCCCCCACCGCACAATCTACTACCTCGGGTACCCTCTTAGTAGGTTTACCAGGTTAAAACGCCGACTAAGATAGCCAAGCAGCACTTGGCAAAGAAACATTTGGCTGCTATAGGCCTAGAGCCGTGCTGCGATCATGTCCTCCTGTTGTTGATGTTCTTCGACGATCAGGTGAATTATGTCTTTCTTCTCTGTTGCTTCAACTACAGGAGTTCCCACAAAAGCATCAGAAGCTCAGATTCTTCTTGAATTATGTTATTTCCCCTGATCTGAATACGATTTTCATTCAGATATTTACCAACAAAAAGCATCAGAGAAATTTGGAGTCTAGACAAGCACCCACAATCTCATCTTAAACTTAGCAAAAAGGCAAGACCATTCAGAGAGAAGTGTGAATCATTATCTCCTGCATTCCATCGTCTGAGGGTGCTAAAGCCAGACCCTTCAGTTCATGCACGCCTGAAGATTTCATTGTCGACAACTACAAGAACATCTACTGGGCATGAGGCAACATCTATCGACCATGATTCAGACACTCTCCAAAAGAAAGCTGAGAAGGTATATTATGATTTCTCTCCTCACTCCATGAAGCAATAATCGGTACATTTATGTCTTAAGGAAACGACCCTGTGACGCCAAGGCTTCCAATATAATTTATCCACGGACAATATGGTTATGAGTTATTGGCTGCATGAACAAACCTTTACCTTAACGATCCTTTCACCATCTGGTAATTGCACTATGTGTCCAGACAACACCAATTTGTTGCTGCATAAACTTCACATGATTTGCCTCCATACGGAGATACTACAGCTACTCCCTCCGTCCGCCCGACCACGATTTGTATTGGCAGCAGGCTAATTTTTTTTGTCTGAACATCATATAATAAAAAACGGAGGTAGTATAATACAAAGTAGCTTTCATGTACATATTGCTTCTTACTGTCCACGTAACCTCATTCACAATCTAAAACCAATTTGCATAAGTGGGTAATTTATATTCAAAGTTTCAGTAATGCGTATGTTAACAATATATCATGCATGGCTAACACAGACACGCTGCGAAACGTGGCGCGAGCGACAACTTGCAATTAAGTCTAATCTTGTTTTTCCCAACTGTTATCTCAAGTTACAACAACAGCTTTCTACCACTCCAACAAGAAGAGAAACAACTATTTAATTTGTTCGGTCTACAAGAAGCAACCTGTTGCTTCAAAATACTCAGGCAACCTCAAGATACCGACAATAGGATTTTCATGCTCACTTTGTATGTAATTTAGTTATTAGCATAGTACTATTCTTGAAACAACTCTCGGCAGTCGTTGCATCAATTTATCTTTACAGCTGTTCTCTAAATAAAAAACTCTTCAGTATCACGCGGCAACACCGCGCGCTAGTTTCTAGTTTTATGGAAACCTCTCAAACTAAGCGGAAATAACATTTGCTGAAGCCACCTCTTGGGAAGTTTTACAAAAACCCGCTCGAGCTTTAAAAAATGGCAAGAGGGCTTCCAATTTTACAGAACCCCCAACTTTATCAAAATTAAAATGTACTCTAACCACTATTCTGATAAGACCCCTCAATCTTTACCTAACTACCCTTTATTTAAGCCACCTCTCAGACAATTTGACGCATCTCCCTTGATCGAGCCACCTCTGAGGTAATTTTATGATAATCAACCTGGGATCCATGCATTTTCCACAAACCTGAGCTTTGTAGAAATTAACACACGGTCGACAAACTTTTATGAAAAAGACCCTAAACTTACTACAAAATCTACTCAGTTCAAAATTTTGCAGAAAAGTCCCCTAACTTTGTCACAATCAATCCACGGTCCCTGCATTTTAATTTTAACTAAAAAATACCCTTAAGTTTTAGGAAATTAACCAACAATCTAAAATCCTACAAAAATATCCTCAGCCTTCCTACCCATCACTACGCCAGTCTTTCTAGTGGGTTTCCAGAAGCCTGATAGGATTGACGCATTCCACTTTCTATTCTAGCCCGGCCCAGAAATTGCTCAGGCCTAGGCCCTACCGGGCTTTTACCTTGCTATTTTTCTCGTCCTTGCCATAGGCAAAGGAAAGAATCAACTAATAAAGTAAAAGTTCTCCAAAAAAAAAACTAAGAAAGTAGAGAGAGAGATAAAAAAAACCCAATCCGTAAAGAAAAAGCTAAGAAGGGGTAAAGTTGGAAACCATCAAGTTCCACAAATCGCATCTGCTTCAACTCCACCGCCGCCTCCGTCCTTCCGTCCCATCTGCTCCCCCGTCGCCAACTGCGCCGGCAGGAGCTGCCCGCGGGGGCTCCGCTACTAGTCGACGGCGCCACCGCCCCCTGTCGCAGCCGGGTCCGCGAAAGCCCGGGCTCTCACCGGATAATACCTCTAGTCGTCCGGTGCAAGTGCAAAGGCATCCGCCACCAGGCTGTGGGCTGTGCCCCCGGCATGGCACTCGGAGGGGAGGGGCTCAGCAGGTCAGAAATTTTAGGGACTAGCGTCGGTGATTGTGGGGTGGATACATCTTTTAGTTTAGTTTGATTCCCTTGAAAAAAGAAAAAGACCTAGGTTCATTCTTTTATCAGAGTGTGTTCTTTATCTGCTGCCATGGATGTATTTCTATATACTGTTATGGATTTTGACGCTGAGGTGTTAGATTGAATAGAATCCTAAATGCTTTTAGCTGTTAACTTGAAAGGATTAGGAATCCCGAATGCGCAGCCTCTAGGAGAAGCTGTGTCAAAGGTTTTGGAAACTCTGTTGTAACCTTCTCCCATTTCTTGTATACACCGCTGCAGTCTTGCAGGAATTAATCGCATACTCTGTTTTTTAGCTTCCACAGTTGTTCTTCAATAGAGAGATGAATATGCATTTTGCCTTTGCATCGTTTGATACCACATGGTTTAGTTTGTTTCTTCTATAAACCTGTTAGATCCCTATTATGTGTATCTGTTTCACCGCACCGATATGTCACTGCGGTGCTTAATGCATTCCCTTGCATGTCTGCAGGTCTGGGTACTGTATTTGCAGACTCGGCTGAAGAAATTGGTTGTTGTTAGGATGAAGACCAAGACAAGTAGGAGCTTACAGAGGTCAGGGAGGGGTAACCATGTCCAAGGAGAAGGGCCAAACTGGGTTCTTGTTGCAGGGGGTGTTTTGCTTAGCACACTTTCAGTTAGGCTTGGGTGCAAACTAAAGCAGTTGTTTGATGGGAAGCAGGAAAATAATACTTCCAAAGGTCTTATGTCACCTAATATCCCCATCTGCAGTTGTAATCTTGATTTTGTGTCAGTATTCTTTTTATGCCTGCTGCTGACTCTGCAAAATTGCAGCTAAAAGAAGGCCTGAAACATGTGAGCGGCACTCGGACCTCTATCGGTTCAGTGACCAAACTGGCTGCTACTACTGTATTTCAGGTGCTTCTACTCACTTAGAGCATCTCCAAGAGTTCGCCAAATTTTACTTGGCAAATCTTGTGTTTTGCCAACTTCTAAAAAGATATGTCAAGTAAAAAAAGAGTTCATCTCTAACAGTTTGGTATAATTCACTTGCCAAACCCAGATCTAACTTACATCAGGAATCCTGAGAGAAACAAAATTATGTTTATGTCCTTCCACCTCTTGAAAACTTACATCAGGAATCCTTCTCTATTCTTTATTTCTTTTTTCACCCTCCCACCTACAGGGAAACGCCGATGGCAACCACGATCCGCGCGCGCATATATGCGCGTGGGGAGGTGAGTTTTGCCAAGTTTCTATTTTTGCCAAGTTGGTTTGCCAAACTGTTGGAGGCCAATTTTTCTCGTTTTGCCAAAATTAGATGGATGCCAAGTTGGTTTGCCAAACTGTTGGAGTTGCTATTATTTGTGAACATTGTAGTTTATATTACATTGAGTTTAGGGCTAGAATACAAATCGGGCATGTGTGAGGGTGTACCTGCACTATAGGCTGTTTCTAGTCCTTGGTAAAACTTTTCATCTATAGGGCTTTGAATTATTTTTCAGCATGCATTAAATTTAGTGCTACAATACAATTCAGAATGCAAGTTTTTTAAAGCCTGAGTTATATGTTTGTCTGCATATTGCTTGTAAACTAAATGCTGTTTGTTGTGGTCCTCTAACCTTGAATTTATCAGATGGATTTTGTAGTTTCGATTTTGGAATATGGGGAGCCCTTAATTAATAAAACATTTAGTGGGGTTGGATAATTACATTACAGGTCTCCGGGGTTCACATGCATAAGACTAATACTTATCTATAAAGTAATAATCTCACTTTGGCTGTCGCATTCTACCAAATTTTCAATTCTGGATTTGTGTTTAGCTTTTAGAGGCACAATAATTTCATTGCTTCTGTCTGTTGCTTTCGTGATGCTGATTGAACTGAACTAATAAATTTTTACAGTTTAGTCCTCAGCTTGGGTTTTACACTAGTTCACTACAGTTTCTTTTGTTGGCGGTAATGACAGTTTCTTCCCAAAACCTGTCAGTACTAACTGCTGTTACCATGTGCAGGGCTTGCAGATGGTGGAGTGGAAGTCAAGCAAGCACCTGTACGTCCTGTACCCAAATCAGCTGAGCCCTCACTTCCACTTGTCAAGATACCTGCCCCAGAAACAAGCAAAGAGAACAGCGGTGTTATGTGGATATCCTCACCTGATCGGCTTGAAGATCCTCGAAGACCATTTCATTACTCTAACAGTTCTGGCTCTCCCAGTGTTTCAGAATCAGGGTCTGACATATATAGCAAAAGAGAGGTCATACAGAAGCTAAGACAGCACCTCAAGAAACGTGATGAGATGATCATGGAGATGCAAGCCCAGATTGCTGATCTTAAGAATTCTCTTAACATTCAGGTGACACAGTCCACCAATCTGCAATCTCAGCTGGATGCTGCCAATCGAGATCTGTTTGAATCTGAGCGAGAGATCCAGCACCTAAGGAAGATTATTGCAGATCATTGTGTTGCAGAGGCACTGTCACACGAAAAACCTTTGCAAGCTGGACATTGGCAGTCAGATGCCACAAATGGGCATTCCAATGGCTATGCTGATGGTAGTATTGATGATGCTGACCTGCACTGTGTTAGCATTGAGAAGAGAAAGGGAGAGGTAGAGAGGGTGGAGATGCTCAAGAAAGAGGTTGTTGAACTGAAGGAAGTTATTGAGGGAAAGGATTTTGTGCTTCAGAGCTACAAGGAACAGAAGGTGGAACTCTGCTCAAAGATCAGGGAGCTGCAGGAAAAGCTCTCAGCACAAGTTCCAAACATCTTGTAGGATCTATGCATGACGCTGCTTAGAAGAATGATGTTGCCATGTCCCATGAGGCCATGAGTGGAAGGGAGGGTCCCGCTTCTATGAGTATTCCAGGAGAAGCTCTTGGCCATCGTCACATGCCAAACACCATGCTAGGATCTTTGCAGAATGCTTCTCTTTTTCTTTTGAGAGAAACTTTGCATAATGTTAGGTTGATTTATTTCTTTCTTTGCTGTCATATTGTTAGGTTCGTTTGCTTTCTTCCCTTTTCAATATCTGCCCCTTTGGTTGCTCAGAGTTTACTAGGGATTCTTTTTCTCTCAGTTGCTAGGCCTAGAGTAACTCAGTTGAACTTCATACTCAAGTTGCTGTACAGGTTCATCGGTTTTCCAAGAGACACAAAAGTTTGCAGCGTGCCTCTAGCTCCTCTTTTCGTTGCAGTTCAGTTTTGAGTGGCGGTCCTTGAATGTATGGTCTATGACATTTCCTACACTGAGATATGCTAGACTTATCTGTGACATTGCCCTTATATGTTATTCAATCCGATTAAGAGAATTCAATCGGCATATCGTCATTCATTATTCATCAAATGTTCATTGGGGGTATGGGCAGTTGCAGAACAATGCATGTGATTGGGCTTTGGGTAACATGCAGTGTTCAAGCTTTATGCTACCTGGCACCACCTCATGCAGATTTTGCATCGCTTGCTTTAGCTAACGCAAATCCATGATCGTACGCATGACAATACTGGAATGAGTTGGAGAGTTGTTGGGCCTTGAGTTTGGTCAAATGGATGTTTCAATCATATGGCTCATTCTTTGTGTGTGTTAGGTCTCCTATTATGTCCCTATTGAAAGCTAAAGGTTTGTTTGTTCGAACCAAGCTTCGAATACATATGCTGCATAGACATCGTCAGGCCTTTTTTTTAATGCTAACAGAACATTAATTTTAAGAATTTGGCACCTCTAAGTCATTGACATGTGGGCCAGAGTGTTAAATTCTTAAAGGTGACCCAGAACTTGAAATTTCTCGAAAATGTTACAATGTTACGACTTCAGTCACTAAATGTTACAATGTTACGACTTCAGTCACTAAATGTTACAAAGTTACGACTTCAGTCACCAAATGTTACAAAGTTTGAAGTTACGCTAAATGACGAGTATTCAAACACATTGCCATGTAGTGTGTGTTCTTGGATCGGTTTTGGCAGTGTCGAATACATTGGACATTACAGGTAGACAGGCAACATAACTCAAATGGCAATTTAAATACAGTACTAGAAATTGTTCTTTGCAGAAAGTCAAAAAGGCTAGCGCCACATGAGGCAACAAATCTAGCGACCTGAATCCGGCATTGCAGCCTTGTTTTGAGTCTGTTTTAATATTGTGTATGGATATATAATAAGACAGGCCAGATCATATAACCCTGGTTGATTAAAGAAGCTTATCTTATTGGGTTGACTGTATCCCTGATTCCATCCCTGTCAGTGCAAGCTAAAAGTGAAGTAGATGTACAACTGGATCCCTGACGCCCTTGCAAGGACAAGGAAGATGATTTTTTTTTCATTTCTGAAGACAGCGAAGTTGGAAAAATTGCATGCATGGTCCCGGTAAACTGGAGTGATTAGTTGATCTGTCTGCTCTTGAGAAACTTTATGAGCCCTCTAGTGTAGTAGCGGCTCAGCATGGGTTTCAAGTGCAGCACAGCAACAGCATCTGGAGGCAGGCAATGGGCAGTACAAGACTTAATGTATCTTCATGACTTCTGCAGCACATAAAGGTCATGATAACATGATGCACCCTAATCAGTGATCACAGGGACGGATCATAACCGACTTGGGCCACTAATCCGTTCGGTGGGGACGGAAAGATTGGGGCAGCTGCAAAGGCGCGTTTGACATGATTCTTCGAAGAACAATGCGGGTTTCCAAAAAGCTCCTCCGCAACCTTTTCTTTTCCAAATATAGTTCACAACAAAATCTTATCATACCCTCTTCTGTTCTCGGAAGAGAGCACAAGATTTTCGGAAACAATATATAATCCTCTCTCCGTCTCATGATATAAGGCACACACATAATTTAAGATTCAAACTTTGAAATGTTTGACTAATTAATAGTCTTATATAATAAAATTTGTCTGACGAAAACAATTTCATTAAATTTGTGTTAAAAATATTTTCATATGACTATAATTTTTGTTGTTATATAAATGATTTTTTATGAGATATCAAGAGTTATTGTTAGTATTGGTGATCGTGTCAAAGTTTGATCGTGCCTTATATTTTAGAGAGTAGAGACGGAGGGAGTAGTCGTTTTCGGAAACATTTTTTTTCCTCGGAGCCAGTGAGCCACACATCATTTCACTCTCTTCTGTCCTCTCGCAACCACACTCTGGCCGACGTCATTTACCTTTCGCTACCACGTCACCCTTTTCTTTTTCCAGAATTGCCCCAGAGGTCTCCAACTACAGCTAGCTAACATCAGCCTCTGCTTTGTCACTCTTGTGTCCATGATGGAGTCTGGTCCACGGCTGGCACCAAGATTGCGCCACGCCCACCATGGCACCATGCTTTGCTAGTTTGCTTTGCGTGCGGCCATGGCCGTGCTTAACGACTTGGCATTCTAAAATACAGTTTTTGGTTAATGTCTTGCTTGGAGTGCAAATCAATTTCTTTTCATGTGAAATCCCCCCTAAAACCCTCCTCCCTGCAGATTTGGCATTTGCATTGCAGCTATGGTTTTTTGTGTTTTGAAATGGAAGAACACTTCTGAGGCACATGTACTATCCAATGCAAGGCATGCACACTATTTGCTTGCCAAATCTTTACTATCAAGGGACAAGCAAAGTAGTACGTGTTTATTTAACAAGCGAATACAAGTGTTTTCTTCTTTTTTTTAAAAAAAATAGCATATTCTCCGCGAATGATCAATTTACCACGCGAGCAATAAAATCTCTCCTTTCGTTCGATTTTTCTGAGAGAAAAAAAAAACCCTCTTTCGCGTTGTCATATGTATTTTTTTTTCTGTTTTTCCCTTCTAGAAATGCTCCGTTGGTTCTTGTGTGCGTAATAAATATTGGGTCCGTGGCGACTGGGCTTATAGTCAACGGTTTAGTGGGACGCTACCCACCAGGGTTCAAATCCTAGTGCTCGCACCTTTTTCTGGATTTTCCAGGATTTACCGGCGTTATGCGTTAAGTGGTAAGCAACGTTCCCGTCGACGACGAGACGCCAATAGCGACTTCGGGAATCTCCAAATCTGCCGGTGCTCAGTCCTTCGGAGGTACTCATAGGGGTAGGGTTTGCGTACGTGTATTCATAAGGGTGAGTGTGCGTGCGTGTTGTGAGCGTCTGCGTTGTACTGTGTGTTTCTAAAAAAAATATTAGGTCCGTGGAGGTGGTTTGGAATTTAGGGTACTTATTAAATGCGGGGGAGCTGTCTCCTCCAGCGGTTTGGTTTTTGCTATTACACCCCCCAAAATTTAATGCCTTCTTCCCTTTGACTTCTCCCGTACAATTTCGCGATTGCACCCTCTTCGTATCACGTTATTGCATCTGAGCTTTTGGTAACAGCGTTTTGCACTTGTGGTACTGTTTTTCTTTTAATTCAAATCTTTTTGGTTCATTCATTGAAAATGGAAGGACCATTCTAGCATACCTCCAACGTGCTCTACAGTAACGTTTTCCCATTGTTGAATGTTGATCCCTCGATACTGGGCCTGTATTGTTCCACAGGCTGTAAAGTGTTGGCCTCTAGGCTCTAGCTGCACAACCAAACGAATGCATAGATGTATTCTTTCGGCTAGCACACCAAATTGTAGGTTTTCACTCCCTTTCGTGCCCGCTCGAGTCGCCCCCGCCTAGGGCGACTTGGGCGGCGACTCCGGCCACCGGCGCGCGCGCCCCTCACCTTCGTCCTCCCCTCCCTGCTGCCGCCAGAGGGGCCGGCGGGAACCCGCGCGGGCCCCAAGGACGGCGGCGGCGGGGCATCCCTCTCGACGGTGGCGCACCCGGGGCGGCGGAGCTGCGCGGCGTTCCCCCGTCGGCCTTGACGTCGGCGGCGGGGTGACGAATCCGGGACCCCCGCGGCCGGATCCGGCTGCCCCCAGGCTGGATCTACGGTGCGCGGCAGCGGGGGCCCCGCGGGCGACACCGGAGTCTTGGTGGCGGCGCCAGTGGAGGGGGCGCGGCTTTGGCGTCCCCTGGCCCAGATCCGCCTCCCCCACGGGCGGATCTACGACGGGCGGCGGCGGGGGCGCCGCCCGAGGCGGCGACGGCTCGGCGGCGACAGCTTTGGCTCGGCGGCGGCAGTTCTGCGCGTCGGTGACAGCCCTGTGCGTCGGCGGCGGCCTTCGACGGCGGGTGGCCGACCGCGGGAAGGCGGTGCCCGGCGGTGGTGGCCTCCGACGGCGGGTGACCGACCGTGGGCGAGGTGGAGCCCTGCGCACCGTCTCGCGCCCCCCCAGGAGGTGGGGCGGCGCCGTGGTGGCGCTGCTCGGCCCCCGGTGTGGCACCATGGTGGTGTGGCGGCTGCCGGTCTGGGTCCACGAGGTGCCTGCCTCTTCGGTGACTCTGACTGGCGGCGGGTTTGCGGCTTCTGCTTGGTCGTCATGCTGCTAACGCCGGTGACAGCCGTGCGCGGCGGCTGAGTTGGCAGTGGCGGCTGGTTCGTTTGCCAGCTCGGCGCGTCGACGGGAGGTGGGGACGGCGGCAATGAGACGAAGCTACTGCGGCAGTTGATGGAGTGCTGAAACGCGACATCTTCTCAGCGAATGTGGTTGCAAGGGTTCGGCCTGCTGCGGCGTACGGTGGTCGTGGAGTTGTTGCTCCGAGCGTAAGCTCGAGCTGGACTCGCTCTGGTGGATTGGCGGCGGCGCCCTCGGGCGTCGCTCTCCCTGCTGAGGGCGCCATTTTGGAGTGACAGCCCCGCTTCTTGAGGTCACTCGGTGAAAACCCTGTCCAGCTCCTGGACGAGCGACGGCGGCGCCTGTGGGCGTCGTAACCTCCTTGAAGGCGTCGTCTTTAGAGACACCGTGCGGACCGTCGGCATGGCCGACATGCCTTCCGCGACTGCTTCGGCCGGTGAAGACGTTTTCGTTATACGGCGGGCTTCATGGGGTTGCCTACCTCAAGCCTCGACGTTCTGCCCTCCTGCGGACGTCCATGGGTCTCCTCTTGGCTGTTGGCTTCGACCGCTCGCAGCGTTCCACGGCGCCTGAGGTTGCTTGGCACTCCCCAGTGCGGTGTGGGACAGCGTCGCAAGACGGCGCTTGCGGCAGCGACAACCGGAGGAGACTTGGCCTGCAGCGGATCGCGGCGGGGCTTTCCAGCTTAGCTGAAATCTCCCGGTGCGGTACAACGTCGGAAGACGGCGCGGGCGACATCTTTGGTCTTCTAGCTCGGTGGCGGCGTCTTGCGTAAGGGGGAAGCAACGAGATGATTTCGAACCTCTGTGGTGACTTGCAGCTTGATAAGGTTCCGCGACTGCTTCGGCCGTTGAAGACGTATTCTTTCGGCTAGCACACCAAATTGTAGGGTTTCCTTATAAAAAAACAAATTGTAGGTTTGAAAGCTGACATGATACGTTTTGTACAAGTATTTATTGTAATAACTCATTTTGACACCTCTCTTAAAAATGCATTACATTTTTTGTTTGCAACATGATACATTTTATACAAGTATCTATATTCACCTCATCTTAAACCTCTCTTGTAAATGCCTTACATTTTTTTCCCACGACATGATAACATGAGGATTATAACTACTCATGTGATTTCCATGATCCTAAGATAGATAAATATTTCAGAAAGATACTCATGGTCAATGTTTTGTATTTGACCAAGTCTTAAAAGCCATGGTTTCATGAACGGAGTAATGTTTATGTCAATGACCTCTAATACTATACATTGGTGTTAACTGACCTCTTGACTAACATGGACGAAAATCAACTTTAATTTTTTTTTCTAAATACGGAACACCTGTTATTGTTATTCACAGACACATACTAAAAAAATTAATTTATTTTATAAATGAGAATCCCAACAAAATTAAAGAAATATCGACATATTGGCATTTACTACGTTTCTCAGAAATGGAAATAAGGCGGAACCTCATCTGGAAAAAAATTTGGTTCTTGACTAATCGAGCACATGAATATTCAACAGGCACCCTGAGTTTTAGCATAATTGCAACAACTACACGTGGCCACACCAGAAATCCAGCAAACCTGTACCATGATGAAATGTCCTAGCAACTTGTGCTTTAAGCAATCCAGGACCAGTTTCCTGAACCTCGAGGGGCCTAATTGTAAATACAGAGAGAGAGAGAACGAAATTTATTGCGCAGCTCTGCCTCTCACGCCTTTTATTTAAGAGGCCACCCCCGGGGTTTGGAATTCTTTTTCCAACTCCGAATTCTCCTGGTCGTTGGGCTTCCAGCGATCCTGATCCCCTTCTCATTTCATCCTGGCCGCGGCTCCGGCCAATCTCCGCTCCCGGCGTTTCTTCCGGCTTCGCCAAGCGGCGGAGCAGCAGCGAATTCCGGGGTTTTTATCGTCCCGGCAGAGGTGAGTTCTTTCATTGTCCTTTTCTCCCGTTCCTCCCCTCGTCTCTTTCACTGCTTCTCCCCCTTGATTCCAGTGTGATTGCCTCGCTCGGTTCTGTATGCGATTTGACGGCCTTCATGATTTTTCTAAGAGCTTTGCTTTTATTTCCCCGCTGTCTCATCTTGTCCTATCAGGCCCTGCTCCTTTTTTTGCCATGATTTCTGAACTCTTCGATTAGAACATAAAGAAAACATCACTGAATTCAGAAAAAAAAAACAGTGTGATTCGCTACAAGATTAAGTTTCTGCTGCGAGATTTCTCCGAGTTCTTCCCTGCCTGCTTGTACCTGTAGTTACTACTCTGTGGGGCACTGCCCCCAGCGACAGGCAACAGCCAACATCTGATGCATGCAGTTAATCCCATTGAAGTTTCTTCGGCTATGCCAGTTCCTCGAACCTGCCCGCGCGCTTGGTGGTGGAGGAGGAATTGGCGCGCAGCTCATTTCTGCTAGTCGCGTGACGCGTTTGTTTCAGTTCTACGTGAGCTTTCGTGTCGATTGCCGCAGTGTTCTGCTGTACGTCTGCGACAGGCTCCTGTTGATGCGTTTTAAGGTTATCAAGTCCACTAAACGCCGATCTTTTAGATCATGGATCGTACTGTGTCTTATACAAATACAGCTATTTAGTATATGTCGACCCATCAGTCAGGGAAGAATGGCAACCAAAAAATAAAGTTTTTTAAATATTTTTTTGGGCGTACGAATGGGTCTGAGATGCTGAATCTTGATGGTTGTATTGTACGTCTCTTTGGGTGGAGTGTATCTGGGATGTGTCCTCTTGTTGGTGCCAACTCTGCAGTATGTTTTGGCGTGTATGGGCTTTCTGTTGGTGTGTCAGATTGTACCGGATCATGCAAAGATTGTGAGGTTCGTAGCCTTACAAGGACAACTTACATCTTTGTTAAGACTTGTCTTCAGAAAGTGCAACATTTCTTCTATCACCAGTAATCCTTGGAATTCCATGTCTGCAATATATATACATTATAAGTTTTTTTTTGCCTTCCTTTCTTGGGACCTATAGATGAAATCTGAATCTGCCGGCTTCTTCTAATTCCCTATCATGAATCTAGGCAGCTGATACTGATACTGAGTTCAGTTGCATCTTTTACCTCTTTCTTATGTTTCTGCCTTTGTGCAAACAATTTAGTTGTTACTGAACAAAGTGCAATGCCCTCGCCAAGTCTGGGTCTTTTTGGAGTTTAGGATGGCTTTTGCTACATAATAATCTGAATCTGCCGGCTTCTTCTAATTCCCTATCATGAATCTAGGCAGCTGATACTGATACTGAGTTCAGTTGCATCTTTTACCTCTTTCTTATGTTTCTGCCTTTGTGCAAACAATTTAGTTGTTACTGAACAAAGTGCAATGCCCTCGCCAAGTCTGGGTCTTTTTGGAGTTTAGGATGGCTTTTGCTACATAATTATCTCTGTTTAGTGAGTGCAGAATATTCCTTCATCCAGATAGCTTCGTTAGGTGCGAATGGGCTTAAAGTCCAATGGTAGGACGGTCCAGTAGGACGCTACTCACCAGGGTTCAAATCCTGGTGCTCGCACCTTTTCCTGGATTTATTCCGGGATTTCCGGCGTTATGCGTTAAGTGGTAAGCGACGTTCCCGTCGACGACGAGGCGCCAGTGGTGACTTCGAGAATCTCCAGATCTGCCGGTGCTCAGTCCTTCGGAGGTGCTCATAGGGGTAGGGTTTGCGTACGTGTATTCATAGGGGTGAGTGTGCGTGCGTGTTGTGAGCGTCTGCGTTGTACTGTGTAATTCTCAAAAAAGATAGCTTCGTTAGGTAAACAGTCCTGTGTCTGGATCTGGATTAGTCAAGTGCAATTTGATAGTTGAAATATCCACTTGCTGAACAATATGTATAACTAGCAAGTGGTTTCTCAGTAGGTAAACATTGCTGACGATACAATTCCTAGAACCCAGTTGTATTAAATTGTGAGTTATACATGTTTAAAACATTCAGAACGATCCCAAGAAATGTGCAAGTTGTGGAATTTCCATTGCTTCAGCAGCTAGTAGACACTGAAGGTCATATGCCCATCTTATTCCCAAAAGGTGCTATTAGGTATTTGGGTTGCCATCGGTCTCAGCTGCTGTTGTCTATCCTGTTCAAATTGACTCCGCTTCCTATAATCTGAAAGCTATTCGCCTTGACATGTCAAGTGGGAAGGCTGTTGATTCTTATTTTGAGATTTTGTGCTTGACTTGGCTCCATGATGCTATTAATTCCACCTAGACTGCCACCGGTCTCTTTGTTCAAACATAGAAGGAACTGTCTCTGTCAATGTCATCATGAATTTAGGCCGATGTAGTTGGAGTCACAACAAGAAAGTTTAATGCTTGCACTTGGTTAAAGGGATGTGGTAACCATACTGAATAGTAGCAAAATTGCAAATGATCTTCACTAAGTTCAATTTATCTTTTTCTTTACCTTCTGAAAGTCTTGTGGTGGTTGTACTCATGCAAAGATGATGAAGAATTGCATGCTGACAATCTCTCTCATGAACTTTGTGCAGGACAACTACATTGAAGCTAGTTCATAGGATTTTTACGGTAACATGATACTGACTTTTTGACACAAAAGATGGTAGAAGATAAAAGTTCATCACAAGATACAGTACAGATAAGTGGAAATGTCGCTCTTCAGAATGTTTCTTATGAGAAAGATGTCATGGAGCTAAAACTGGCACATGCTGTTGATTCTGATAATTATGACGGTAATTTTGTCAAGGATGTCTGTGTCGATGAGGGGGTAATACTTCATCAGAAGATTTCCGAAGAAAAATCAGTAGATAAAGGGTCATCTCCAAATTTCAGCTGCCAAATGATCCCTGCAAATGACATAACATATGGGAAGAAAGACGATTCAAAAAAATACGTCCATGAATTAAAGCCAGAAGCAGTTCTCCCAGTTGACTTTGCTCTTGATTATGACAATGAGAAACAACACTCTTCTGGTAAAGACTATGAACTTGAAGATCGGACTACTACAGCTTGCATTGCAGGTGATCCCAGTGAGAAGAAGATAAGCTTGAAAGAGTTACTTCGCCTGGAAAGTGCAGAAGAATCCCGACATGCAAGCACAATAAACTCCGAGAGCAGTGAAATTCAAGAAGAGGCAGTTGGACAGGTATACCGTTATGACTTACAATCAGTCTAAATTGCTTGTCTCGTTACCATTATCGTTGTTGTGCCGTAAATATATCCACATGTTCGTCCTTCTTGACTCAAAAGTTTGGTGGCAAGTTCTTCCATCCGTATATTTCATGAAAGCTTTGTTATTCTTACCAAGGATGGTTTTCCTGATGCTCAGGTTGCTTTGACAAACACCAGTCAGCATGTCAGTAGTGGTACATCAAGTAAGGAGAATACCAGCGGTTCCTCAGGGATGATGTCTGAAGATCATGATGCAGCTGCAGCATTAGATGTGAGAGAGCCACAAAAAATTGATCGCTACAATCCTTTCATTGATCATAGGTCAGAGGATGCCTCAGAACCTGAGTACTCTATACCAGGAATCACAGATGCTGCTTCCACAGATTCCATATGTGCCATCAACAATGCGGTAAATAGGTCCACTGCATTAGATGAAGTCGAAAAAACTGAACCTGGGACAGATGCGATGAGTACAAGTAGTTCAGATATTCAGTCATCTGGAAAGAGTGATGATCATAGTGGAAGTATTGATAGCAAGGTCATCACTGGTGTAGTGGATGAAACTGCAGTTGTTACATCTTCATCCAGCAATGCTGAACCTTGCAATGCGAATGGGGAGAATCAAGAAAAATGCGTGAGCGACGGTGATGCTGATCAGATGGATGAGGAGCACTGTGTAGGTGCAGACGGTGCAGTCAATAAGAGCTCCACCCTTGCCCAAGATTATTCTGTGGTGGAACAAACAAAGCCTGAAAGTTCGAAATCAACTGCTCTCACTGGCAACGATAATCCTTCCGAACCAAACTTCTTTGGTCCCAGTATCATGTCAGGGCCAGTGTCGATGTCCGGTCATATAGCGTATTCTGGCAACGTCTCTCTTCGGTCAGATAGCAGCACCACTAGCACCCGGTCCTTCACATTTCCAGTGTAAGTCTACAAACCATTCACTTTGTCAGATTGCAAACTATCATTATCTACTAACAAGGGTGTGATTCTTATTGTCAGTAACCTGCCTTTTGAAACCAAAATAGGTACTTGAAATTTGCACCAAACCTGATGGTAATTTGCGTTCAATGAACAGGTTGCAGAGGGAGTGTATCAGCAGCCCGGTGAGGATGGCGAAGGCGGAGCGTCGGCACACCAGGCGGCGCCGCGCGTGGAGGAAAGGACTCATATGCTGTAAATTCTGATCAATCGCAGTCGCCATCTTTTCCTGCGGAATTCGGCTCCTTACACGGTGGGTGCAGCGCGCGAGGTGGGATACCGATTGGATTGGATCGTTGGTATTTTGTCGGAAAGTTCAGGATCGGAGAAGAAAGCTTGAGCTATATAGTCGCTGTCTCACTGAACATTCCAACGAAATACCACTCATCCAAACACCTCCCTTGGTGCTTCTTGCTTTGCTCGTGCCCCCGCATATTACCCTGCTCCTTTTATTGAACCTGGAGAAGGTAGGTATACGATGGCTTGCCATTGCCAGTGGTTTCGCAGTGGCCTGAGTGAAGATAGTATATAGCTGTAGTGTAGTGATCGAGATGGTGTTTTTTCCTTTTTTTTGCCCCCTTTGTCCGAGAATGTGCTTTGCAGGCACGTTTTTCATTGAGTAGCAGGGATCGCGCTTGGTAGAGGGAATTGAGTAGTTAGATGTACATCCTAGGTGGATTAAATTTATGCTGTGAAAATTCGTTTGTTCTATTGGTCTCTGATGAAATTTAGTTGGTTCTATTGGTCATTTGGTCTGTGAAAAATTCGGATTCCACCGATGCAAGCAAGGCGGTGCAGGTTTGTACTGTGCGGGCGCCTTGAATCGTTTCTGACGGGTGGATCGCCTCCCGCGAGCTGATCCCAGCCGTCCGTCCGTCCGGACGTGGTTGATTGCCCCCCCGCGTACGTACTGCCCACTGTCGCATTGTCATCGAGGGGAGAGGCCGTAGCACTAGCACACAGCAGAGTGTCATAAAATCTCTGGATCGATTTTGTCTGACGATGATGAATCTCGATATGAACCGCAGTAGGAGTAGAAGCGAAGAAATCTGCGAGTACGAAACAGCAGGAGCATGCGACGACTGGACTCCATCGGACTCGGACCGGGAGAGGCCACCACGACACGAACGGCGTGTTTCGTTCTGCACGGCTCCTGCTGTTATTGTGCACGGTCCCTGCTGCTGTTACTACGGCATCGTACTGCAGGCAATCACCACCGTGCTAGTAACTTTTTTTTTTTGAGAATCTAAGTGCTAGTAACTTGCTAAGCAAGAGTGATATTACCTCAAGCCCCTCCTGATCTCTTCTACAATTTTGAGCCAGAAAAAAAAGGAAAGAAAAAGAGGAAGAACGAGAGAAAACCCCTCCTAGAGCTTAATCCTAACTCCGTTCCTGTTCGGAGCATTTGTCAACTGGTGGCCGGATTTGGTCTAAACGTAGAACTAAAATTGAATAGACTAGAAAAACAAATCAAATAGAGTTAACCATAAGCTAAACAGAGCTACCACAATCCACAGTTTCAGTCGCAGAACTTTATCCCCCCGTCGGCCGTCGAGCTGCATCTTTCTTAATCCGCGTCCTGTTTCACTGCTAGAAATATAAGCATTCGCCCCCAAAATCTTCTTAAATCTTCATGTATGTACATCTCGCTAAGTTTCGACGCATACTGACTCGGTTGAGCGGAGTCGAACTCATAGACTCTCATCTTTGTCCCCCGCGTACGAACACTGTCGCACGTGTCATCGAGACAGTGTTATCAGCAGATCCTAACAGACAGCAGCCGTCCAACACTGCACCGTCGCGAACCTACGATTTCGTCGTACGCGCGAGCGATCTGCAATGTGTCTGCTGTACATGGTACAGTTATCACTGCCTCGTCGTACAGCGCCATATATACGGCACATAGTAGAACGTACCATACATATACTGCTATCACAACGAACGCTGGCAGCGCGGGCCTGTAACACTCTCAAAGGAGGGAGTGCACGATTTTGAAGCCCATAATATTGTGGGCTTCACATAACAAGAAATAAAAGCCCATGCAGCTTATGGAAGTAGCTTTTCTTCTTCTTTTTAAGCAATACAATGCCTTTCTTGAATATAAAATAATTCTTTTTCTTAAAAAAAGCTCTCTCTCTCTCTCGCTCTCTCTCTCTCTCTCTCTAATTCACCATGGCTTAGGCAAGCAAACATTTTTTTCCATAGCTTTTGGTCTTCTAGAATCTGTTTATTGGGGAATAGAGAGGCTGGGGAAAATCGTATTCTTCTATTCACTTTTATTTGAATAATCGGTTTCTGCACTAGCTTATGCTATTCAATTGGGTATCTCAAATTAACTTCTGAATATGGTATGGCTCAATTCATTTTCATTAGTAGTTTCAAAATACTACACACTTCATGTATTCATGGTTGAGGTAGTGTCTTTCTAATCATACTGCAGTTTAAAACGACAATTGTTTCAAGACTGGATGGAGTAAAGAGAATACTGGGGTTCATCACACCAATGAAGAAGCTGAGAAATAAGCCCAACATGCATGAATGATGAGTCCAAGCTGATCTCAGGATGTTTTGATGAATGATCATTGACTTGGTTCAACACAGGTGGAGCACAGCAAAATTTGAAGGAGCACGGTTAGTTGAAAAGGTTGGGTTGAGTTGATTGGCGTATGAGAGACCCAAAAACTCTAACCTAAACAAGCATCAGGACTTCTATATATACACGAGATGAGAATCTCTGTCAAGATTAACTTCTCAGCGAGATGATAAACAACTCAACAACAGACTAAAGTACACTTCTATGATCTATGGAGTTTGATGATCCATCCTATCCTATCCTATCCTATCCTATCTCTTCACCTATATAGGAAGAAAAAAACACTATCCTAGCTACAAGAAATAGGTACAAAGACACTTATTAAAACGGATACTAAAACTTTAGTTGTGCTTTTTAGGGTGAGGCCTGGGCCCGTAGCGCGCCACCACAACCTTCTCGGCAGACGACGCAGCGGGGCTGTTTCCTCCGCGGCCGACGACGCCGCTTGCTCCGGCCGTGCCCGCTTCTCCCGTCGTCGATCCCTTCTCCACGCGCACGGTTCGTGTGCTCTTGGTGTTCTCCTCGCCATGCTTCCTCGCCATCCCTTGCAATCCTTTATCTCTAGACGAATGCTCGGCGGTCGACGTGGCCGCCGGGCTCCTCACTGCAAGAATGAATAGGCAGCAATTGGATTAAACACAAGGTCGCAATGCACGCCACGAACTCCAAATAAACAGAGCAACGGTATGCAAAGATGATGAACAAGAACACTCACAGTGGCGAGCATGAGCAACGGGGCGGTCAAGTGTGAGCAAGAAGACGACGGCCAAGATGACCACGAGAAGAGGAGTCGGAGAAGCCCTTCTGCAACCCATGGCGAACTCTTTACCACGCGGTGAGACTGCGAGAGTGTTTCTGTATGAACACCACCACTCCCAAAATCAAGCTGTAGCCGCAAGGAAAACAAGGAGAGGAGGGAGGTGAACATCTATCTGCAGTCTGTAGACGTTTTATATGCAAGCGCCGATGCTCCCTTTTTTTTGTGCTGGTCAGCTCGAGATCGATTGGGTGGTCAAACCTCAAGGTCGCGAGATCTCTTACACCACTTACATATTTGCATATTTATATATATACAAGTAATAAAACATCTGCTCCGGGCCGTACTGATGTACAAAGCCTTGTTTACCAAGCCCTAGGCGTTCTTTTGCACCGCATGCATGATGCATGGTCCTAGTTGTACCGTGCGGCGCCGAGCCACGCACGGTGCGCGCACTGGCGGACCACGTGTGGGCTCTGTGCGCCCTGCGTGCCTGCCCTTCCGTCCGATCCGCAGGGGTGGTGTCTGGTGTGTGGCCGGGCTTCGGGATGGCGCCGGCGAGACGGGCGCGTGCGTAGGGCTGTAAAAAAAAAAACTCGAGGCTCGTGAATCAATCGCGTTCAACTCGTTTTAAACTTGGTTCGAGATCAGATCGATTTCTAAACAAGTCAAGCTCAAGCCCGACTCAAAACTCGTGATATTTTCGAGCTCAAGATCAAAAAGCTCGAGTAAGTTCGTGTACTATGATTTTTTTTTGAGATTACACAATACAACGCAGACGTTCACAACACGCACGCACACTCACCTCTATGAACACACGTACGCAAACCCTACCCCTATGAGCACCTCCGAAGGACTGAACACCGGCAGATCTGGATATTCTCGAAGTCACCACTGGCACCTTGTCGTCGACGGGAACGTCGCTTACCACTTAATGCATAACGCCGGAAATTCCCGGAATAAATCCAGGAAAAGGTGCGAGCACCAGGATTTGAACCCTGGTGGGTAGCGTCCCACTTGACCGTCGTACCATTGGACTACAAGCCCATTCGCCGTGTACTATGATTAGCCATGACTCTATGAGATGTGTACACAGATAAACTCTAATTTTCTTTTTTAATTGTACTGCGCAAAACCTAATGTCTACAAGTAATGCAATGACACTAATTTAATCACTACGTAAACTTTCTAAACTATATTCATAGATAATATATTCCCTATCTAAAAAAATGTTTGTAGATACTATAAATCTTAAAGCTCGTAAATTATTCATAGTTGACTCGTTGTAGGCTCGACTCGAGATCAGCTCGAATCTTAACGAGTCAAGCTTGAGCCTAGCTTCAAGCTCGGATGGTTTTGAGATTCGACTCGAGCTCGGCTCGATGCTTTAACAAGCTCAAGCTTGAGGCAATGAGCTCGCTCGAGCTCGGTTCGTTGACAGCGCAGCGTGCGTGAGTCAGTACGCAGTGGGCACACGACGCGGCACCAGCACCACGACGCCCCGCGCGGCTGCGGTGCTGCGCCCGTGTAGGCCTGCTCACGTGCCGGAGCTGCAGGGAGTCAGGTGCTTGGATTAAGAAAAGGCCCCGACTCGCATCGGGTTCGTTAAGGACCGAGATCCCAAGCTCCTAACTCGCGCCCCCAGGAGATTTTAAAGGCGTTTTTTTACAGTCAGGAATCGAACAGAAGACAGTTGATCGACAGTCGGCCGGTTCTCAAATCCCAACAAGACCAGGAAAAAACAAGCAGAGTCGCATACTACTACTGTGTTCATGGAAGATAGTTTTTCTCGAATGCAGTGAATGCAGGAGATCCGGCCATCTTGTACCACCGCTGCTCAGTGAAACTTTGCAAAAAGCCACTGCGCGACAGCGGGTGTGAAATAATTTATACACACAAAGGCTGCAGATGTGAACATGCTGAGAGGTGCCAGCAGGAAATGACGTAGAATCCTGGCCACGTCAAAGAACACGCTGCACCGATGAAGTGAATCACACAAGCCCTCTGTCTAGTTTACCCAGGCTCAAACGAGGAATAGTAGCTGCAATGACAACCACAACCCACATGATGCTAGACAGATGCAGGCTCCACATACACACAAACCCTGCCATTTTCTGGAAGAGAAGTTGGCAATTTACCTAGGCAAAGTGAAATGTAGAGCGAAGAGCTCCCCCTACATCCGAGGACAACTCCAACAAACCTCAAGGCTCATGATCTGCACCGCACGGCTCAGGATGTTATCAATGCAGCTTCTGCAAGAACTTCCTCACGGCCCTTACCAAAGGAAGAGGGTTCTCAACATGCACAGCGTGGCCGCTATCCGGGATAATGATCATGTCACAGAGCTCGTTTCCATCACGACCACAGGACCCACACTCAGCGTGCTGTGTTATCTCGCTGCATATTCTCTGTGAGATGTCTTTAAATTTCGTGTCCTTTTCACCTGCAACGATGAGTAGAGGCCTCTTCAAGTGTTTCAGATCTTCCCACAGGGACCTGGTGCATTAAAACTTGCATGAGATTCTGCTTAAAAAAAACTTGCATGACAGAATCACATGAACAATGTCTACAAGCAAAGTACAACCGGCCATCTGCTTATCAATTGCATTATTAGTGTCTGACATGTCTACTGCTAAACAGGATGGCACATAACTACATAACACTGTCAATTCAAACATTTACCAAGTACAGGAAGGCAATCTTACTTTTGTCTCCCTATGCTTGAGTCTGCAAGAACCTTAGCTAGAGCTTTGATGTTCTTGTGTTTACTACGTGTCCTCACTAGAGAATTGAACTTTGGATGCTCACGTAGACTGGCACATAAAGTAAAAGACAAACAAAAAAGGAATCCAAAATACATGTTAGGGATACGAAATATAGCTTCTCCATCTTGCATAGGAAATAATCAGTTCCCTCATCAGGCTATTACCTGGCCCACATCTTTGCTGAGTACCATGTCTCCAGAAAGCAATCGAGTCCACAAGACATCAGGAACTTAGCTCTTGATCCATCAACAGCAGTACGACGCCTTCTACTTTCTTCATCCCCCAATCCAGGGCTTCCTGATATGATCACAGCTCCACGAATCTGTCTTGGCATAACCAGCTTAGAATCAGCATAATAAAGAAGTGCACAGAAAAGATTAAAAAAAATTGACGGCAGAGAAGATAAAATATTGACAAAGTTACCTGGTGAACTTGATTTAGTGCCATGTGGAGTGCAATCCTTGCACCCATTGAATAGCCAACAACCACCACCTCACCATCAGTTATTTGACCTATCAACTTTAGCAACAAATCTGCAACTGATTGAACTGTAACCAGATATTGTTCTGAATTTTCAACATGATGCTGCAGCATTTGTGACTCGCCATGACCAGGGAGATCAACAGCAATGACCCGTGCACTGGGGGAGAGAGCTTTCATCATGGGAACCCAGTCGTCACTCGTACCAAGAAATCCATGAAGTAAAAGAACAACCTTTTCCTGCCGGTACAAAGTGATGTCATGACAGGAGAGGAGAGGCGGAAAAAATATATCAAGTATTGAATTCTTAACATGATATTCTACCTCCTTTTCAGTTAATGTACAGTGGTATTCTTAAATAATACTAATAATTTCTCACCACGGATCACATGCCAAAAGGCAGCACCACAGCAAACCCACAATTAAGAGAGGAATTCTTACACTTGTACGGTCAGTGGTCAAATGCACATAAAAAATTGATATGAAGCAATATGAACATATACACCATCTGAATTTTCAAGAGAATAGGAGAATGCTTACATTTGTAAGCTCACCGGCCTCTTGAAGTTTTACTATATAAGAACAATTGTCCACATCAATTTGGATAGAATATGACCTCAGTTTTTCTTCACTATATGTCCTTTCTATCTTACTGCTGCTTATATTTAGATGGTGAAGATATCGATGGGCATCTTCTACTGAAGTTCGGATCCCGTCACCAAGTGGGGTTGCATGGATATTTAACTTCTGCTCTGACACATCTTCCCTTAACCATTTATATGTTCCAAGTCCATGAGCGGCCACCCCACATGTACCTTTGTTCTTTATTCTGGAGACTATGGAGTTTTGTTGGTCAATATAATGTGATAACTGTATATAGGATGCCAAACCTACAGAACTCTCATATGCACTACTGATGACAGCCATCTTATCATGCATCTGAGCCCATTTTGCTATATGAGCTGCATTCTCAAAACCACCAACAACACTGGGTTTAATAACCTGAGCATGGCAATTAAAGCAAGGTCAAATACCTACATAGAATAAGCAACTTACAAAACTAGCCCAAAACATTTTTCTCAATACTCACAAGAGCAACTATTCCTGGATGCACAAATTGATGAAGCTTAGGGATTACATCTCCCTTAAGGCTGTCAATAGTCTCATCTAATGCAACAGGCAAGCCACTCTTGTCACAGAACTTGATGAGATCATTTACAGAGCTCACTGGTTCCTGTAAAGTCAAAAAAAGAAAGAACAAGATAAAAACATGCCTCGTGGGAAACTGAAGGAGGATGCACCAACTAAAAGTATTATATCAACAAGGTGCAGCAGTAGGAAAGTTTCATGTTTTGCATATTTCAGAGTTTTTATACAGAGATGATGAATAGACGCGTATTACCTCAATGTATTCCAAACGAAGGCCTTTTACCCTTGATCCAAATTCAACTGCCTGTTCATATGTCCATTTCTGGTTTGCGTCAACACGGATATTGATTTGGTACCCTACAACTTCTCTTATTTTATGAAGCACAGCTGCATCCTCAATGGGGCTTTCACGACGTCCAACCTTCCAAAGAGATTTTGAAAAATAAAATGGTAACCTTGATTAGCAAAAAGATAGTGTATAAAAACATTAACTTCCATGTACGTGTCTATAAAAACCTTTGATTATGGAACCAGTTGAATAGTTACCTTCAGTTTAATTGTGGTAAAACCTTCAGCGACCAGTTTGGCTACAGCAAGTGCTACTTCCATTGGAGTACCATTGCAGTCTACCAGTCCACAGATCTCTATGCTTGCAGAACTGTTCTGATCTTGTACTACGGAGTCGGAACCCGCAAGAACTTTGGACCATCGACATTTCCGTTGTGATGCAAGTAAATTGAGAATGGCCATCTCCAATCCACATTTAACACTTGGGAATATCGAAGAAGGCTGAGATGGAGTAAAAGGGAGAGAAGTTTAATCAGTTGAGAAGTCAGTTCTAACAAGTTTGAAAAGTTCTCTTACAGGAATCCCGAGGCTTGTCCATATCCAATTGGAGAAAGATCCTTTCAGCAAAGGTATAACATCTAGCACACAATCTTTCATCATGTGGAAAATAAACCTAAGTTGCTCTTCGACATCCAACAGATCCTCCTCATGAATTTCAATTGGTGCAACCTGTTACAAGAAATGGATCGAAACTAAACTCCTGGCAATGCTCTAAGATGTATTACCTGACAAAATTAACCTATCCATTTCCTGGACAGGCAAAATCATAAATATGGTTGCTAGGAAGCATATGTAGTAACACAAACCCACTGCTCGTTGGTACCATGCAAATGCATACGAGAACTATTAGGATGAGGTCTGTGCACATCAGATCCAATAAAACCTAAACCATCTTCCACCATTTGTTTTTTTTTTGACATTCCTTTCTGTTTTATGCAGCGTGTTTGATACATTACTCACTTTTCAGTGCATGCGTACTTAGACCGTTTTCCTATGTCTTGATTTTTCAACATTGTAGAATAATAATGTTCTCTCATCTTCTTCCAACCCTAGATGGGTGGGTATATAGACAGTGATACATGGGCCTCTATATGGGCCATACACACACATACTCTAACACCCCCCGCAGTCTGGACTACCGGCGCAGCGGTGTACAAGACTGGCCAACAAATAAAGAAACGCACACACACAGGCCCCCCGCAGCCACAACTAGCCACTGACTACGTTGAGGCTGGACCGAAACTCCGAGAAGGTCGAGGAGGGAAGACCCTTGGTGAAGATGTCAGCGAACTGGGAGGTGGTCGGTACGTGGAGAACACGGACATCGCCGATAGCCACCCGGTCACGAACGAAGTGCAAGTCAATCTCCACATGCTTCGTCCGCTGGTGCTGAACCGGGTTGGTGGAGAGGTACACGGCGCTGACGTTGTCGCAGTAGACGAGCGTGCTCTTGGCGATCGGACTGTAAAGCTCAGCCAAGAGCTGCCGGAGCCAGGACGCCTCAGCCACGCCGTTAGCAACAGCCCGGTACTCCGCCTCAGCACTCGAGCGGGAGACAACCGGCTGTCGCTTCGACGACCAGGAGATCAGGTTGCCGCCGAGGAAGACAGCGTAGCCTGAGGTAGAGCGGCGGGTGTCCGGACAACCCGCCCAGTCAGCATCAGTGTAGACAACCAGCTCGGCAGGAGAAGACCGGTGGAGGACCAAGCCGAAGCCAATCGTGCCCCGGATGTAGCGAAGAAGACGCTTCAGGGCAGCAAGATGGGACTCCCGAGGATCATGCATATGGAGGCAGATCTGCTGGACAGCGTAGGTGAGGTCCGGCCTGGTGAAAGTGAGGTACTGTAGAGCTCCAGCAAGACTCCGATAGGCAGTCGGATCAGCGACCGGATCACCCAGAGTAGCAGACAGCTTCGCCTGAGTATCAACAGGAGTGGAGCAAGGCTTGCAGTCAGTCATCCCAGCACGCTCCAGGATATCAATAGCATACTGACACTGGTGAAGCAGAAGACCATCCGGGCGGGGCTCAACTGTCACGCCCAAGAAGTGGTGAAGCTTGCCCAGATCCTTCATAGCAAACTCCTGCTGAAGAGAGGAGATAATCCGCTGGAGCAACTGTGGGCTGGAGGCAGTCAGGACAATATCATCAACGTAGAGAAGGAGATAGGCAATGCCATCAGCATGGTGATATATGAACAGTGAAGTGTCAGACTTGGCCTCAATAAAACCCAGTGTCACCAAGAAAGCAGCAAACCGAGAGTACCATGCCCGAGGAGCCTGCTTCAGACCATAGAGAGACTTGTTCAGCCGGCAGACCAAATCCGGACGACTGGAGTCCACAAAACCTGCTGGCTGACTGCAGTAGACTGTCTCTGTCAGAGTGCCATGGAGAAAAGCATTCTTGACATCGAGCTAGTGCACTGGCCAAGAGCGAGAGAGAGAGCCAACGAGAGGACAGTACGCACTGTAGCGGGCTTCACCACTGGACTGAAGGTCTCATCATAATCCACACCGGGGCGCTGAGTGAACCCCCGAAGAACCCAACGCGCCTTATAGCGCTCCAGAGTACCATCTGCCCGACGCTTGATGGTCCAAATCCACTTGCCGGTCACCACATTGCAACCAGACGGACGTGGCACAAGATCCCAAGTCTGGTTGGCAAGAAGAGCTCCATACTCCTCTTCCATCGCACGACGCCAATTCGGATCTGCCAGCGCCTCACGAACTGACGTCGGGATCGGAGAGAGCCGCGGCTCTCCCTCTGTGGCGGAGAGAGCCGCGGGCCGAAGAACGCCGGCCGCCTGCCGAGTCACCATGGGATGGGTGTGACGAGGATCCCGATGGATGACCGGCGGGTGGTCACGACTGGCTCCACCCGAGAACGACGTGGTGGAGGTGGCGGTGGCGGAGAAGGCGGAGGAGGCGGAGACGGCGTCGAAGACGGTGGTGGAGGAGGTGGAGACGGCTCCGGCGACGGTGGTGGAGGAGGCGGAGCCGTCGAGCAGCGCTCGTAGACATAGCGCACAGGGGGCGCGTAGTCCACGGGCACCGCGGGAACCGGAGCCAGAGGAGGCATCTGGGCACGACGTCGGTACACCTGCACCGGCTCGGCGTAGCGGGCAGGTGTCGTCGGGGCCGCGCGTGGCGCGGGAGAAGGCACCGGGACGGTGCTGGGCGCAGCAGAAGGCGTCGGGGCCGCACGTGGCGCGGCGGGAGGCTCCAAGGGCGCAAAAGGCGCCGGTGCCGCGCAGGGCGCGGCGGGAGGCACCGAGGGTGCCGGGGCCGCCCGTGGCGCGGCCAGAGGCGCCAAGCCCGCGTCAGGTGCAACAAAGGGCACCGGAACAGCGGGTGGTGCAAGAAGAGGCTCCGGCGTCGCGCGTGGCGCAGCGAAAGGTGCCGGAGCCTGTGGTGGGTCAGAAGTACCTGCCGGAAAAGGAAAAACAGAAACAGGTGGCTGAACCACCGGGTCAGAAAACATAGACTCAATGTCAGGGTCAAGAAAGGGGTGGAGGTGGAGGAGTAGGGGAAATCCGACTCGTCAAAGACGACATGTCGGGAGATAAGAACCCGACGAGAAGAGAGGTCAAAGCAACGGTACCCCTTATGGTCAGGGGAGTAACCAAGGAACACACAACGTGTCGAGCGAGGTGCAAGCTTGTGAGGAGCAGTGGCAGCAAGGTTCAGGTAGCAAGCGCACCCGAAGACACGGAGGTGAGCGTAGGTGTGTGGGGTACCGAAGAGAGCGTGGTGAGGAGTCGGAGCAAGTGAAGCCGTGGAAGGAAGACGGTTGAGAAGGTAAGTGGCGGTGTGAAGACTCTCTGCCCAGAAGCGCGGGGGCAGGGAGGCCTGGAGGAGAAGGGTGCGCATGACATCGTTCGTGGTCCGAATCATGCGCTCAGCCTTGCCGTTCTGTGGAGAAGTGTACGGACAAGACATACATAGCTGAACACCTCGGGAGAGAAAGAAGGAGCGAGAGGTGTTGTTATCGAACTCACGACCGTTGTCACACTGGACGGCCTTAACGGTGAGGCCGAACTGAGTGGACACCCAGGCAAAGAAGGGAAGGAGGGTGGGGAAAGTGTCAGACTTGGCACGTAAAGGAAAAGTCCAGGAGTAGTGAGAAAAATCATCGACCACTACCAGGTAGTACTTGTAGCCAGAAATACTAGGAACAGGAGAAGTCCACAGATCACAGTGAATAAGATCAAAGGCATGCATCGCATGCGAAGAAGAAGAAGAAAAGGGAAGACGAACATGGCGACCCAACTGGCAGGCATGGCAGAGATGCTCATCAGAAACCCGAGTGCAAGGGAGATGTGCACTACGACTAAGCTGAGCCAAAGCGTCGCGGCCGGGGTGACCAAGACGGCGGTGCCAGGTAGTGGAAGAGGGAGTGGTGGCAAGAGCAGCTGCCGGGGAAGAGGGCAAAGGTGGGGTAGCAGAAGCAGGAAGGCGAAGGGTGTAAAGGGGTCCCGAGCTATCACACCGAAGGAGTGGACGCCCAGACAGAGAATCCTTCACAGTGAGGCCAGAAGGATCGAATTCAACCGAATAAGAATTGTCAGTTGTAAACTGACGAATAGAAAGAAGGTTGTGGATCATCTGAGGAGCAACGAGGACATTAGGAAGACGAAAGGGACCAGGAACAGAACCCACGGAGGTGACAGAAAGACAAGACCCATCACCAACCATGATCGAAGACGGATAAGAGGGATGTGGGGGTCGGACAGAAGACAGGAGGCTAGTATCAGGGGTGGTGTGGTAGGAGGCACCCGAGTCAGCGATCCACTCGGAGCCGACAGGAGGGGTCACCCCCATAGCGCTGAGTGCCTGCGCCGGAGGCTGAGTGGGAGTAGTCGAGATGCGCCCTGACCATGGGTCGCTGAAGAATGGCCAGGGCACACCTGCAGCAGGAGGAGGCGCGCGCCGACGACACCCCCTCCGCCGACGACGCCCACTGCGACCTCCGCCACCCCCGCTCGGCTCGGGGAAAGTAGTCGTGGTAGCGCTGCCGTAGAGAGCAGCGGTGCCGGAGCAGACATCATCGACGGGTGTCGTGCTCCGAAGGAAAGCGGCGGCGGCGAGTGGTGCATCCTCGGGTGGCATGTCTAGCCCGCAGAAGAAGGGGACCCCGCCAGCGAGGAGTGGAGCAGCGCTAACAGGAGGAGGCGGGGCAGCAGCGGCCACAGGTGGAGCAGAGGAGGCTCCCACGCCCAGGGCATGCCCAGCGCGTCGGCGGCGGGCGGCGCAAAGAGGACCGCCGAGAGGGGTGCGGCTGTCGCACGCGTAGCTCTCGCACGCGCGGCCTGGGCCGCGGCCAAGGCGGCGGCGAGGTCATCGTCAGGGGCCGCAGTAGAGTAGGGGCTGGCGCCGAGGGCAGCAGCAGCAGGAGAGGGCGCCGGCTGGAACAAAGGAGCAGGGGCGACGACGTCAGCGACCCTGGGGGCCACGATGGAGAGCGGCGCGCCTCGTCCTGGCGCGTGCAGAAGGGCTGCGGTCATGCCGGCGGACGACCACGCAGTAGCAGCGGCGAGTGGAGGAGGGGTCGTGGCGGATGCAGTGCCCGGCAGAGGAGGGGGCACAGCGGGCAGCAATGCCGTGACAGGAGAGCAGACGCCGGCGGGGAGAAGAGGTGCGCCGGTGGACGCAGCCCCCGCAAAAAGGGGCGGGAGCAGCTGCAGAAGCAGGTCGGCGAAGGAGGCTGCCGGCAGCGGGGCAGCACCCGTGCCCACACCCGGAGCAGGGGCCGCTTGGAGATGGGCATCGACGGCTGCGCCGGGGAAGGACGGTGGAGGCCCACCGGCACTTGCAGCAGCGGCGGCGCGTGCACACCTCGCATAGGGATGATGCCGCCGACGAGCTCCAGACGCCGAGGCGGTAGCCGCGGAGGCAGAGGAGGCAGCGGCCACACGCGGAGGAGGCAGCAGCGGCGAGACAGAGGGAGCACCGGCTGGTAGGACAGGCTGCGCGACCTCCAGACCCTCAGCAAGGGTCGGCAGCACGTGCTGCGCGGCCTCCAGACTGTGCAGAGGCACGGACGCGCCGTTGAGCGGCCTGCGCGGCCACGGAAGAAGGGGCCGGCGCGCTCGCGCCCTGCGGCGCGGCCCTGGCCTGCGCGCCCACACCCGCGGGGGGCAGCGCGGTCTGGGCCAGCGCGCACGCGCCCGCGCCCGCGAGGGGCAGCGTGGCCGCGGCCTGGGCTGGCAGCGCGGGCCCGTCCTGCGCGCACGCGCCCACGACCGCGCGGGGTAGCGCGCCCGCGACCGCGCGGGGCAGAGCACCCGCGCCCTGCGCTGCGTCGTGGCGGGCGGCGGCAGCCGCGAGCGTGTCGGCGAGGGGCGCCACGAGTGAAGCAGGCAGCGCCTGGAGCAGAGGAAGGAAGGGAGAGAGGAGAGGAGGTGGCGCCGGAGGCCGGCCGGCCATGGGTGGCAGCGCCGGCGGCTAGCAGAGGAAGGGGAAAGAGGAACCGTAGCTAGCTGATACCATGTAGAATAATAATGTTCTCTCATCTTCTTCCAACCCTAGATGGGTGGGTATATAGACAGTGATACATGGGCCTCTATATGGGCCATACACACACATACTCTAACAAACATATTGGGGTCATTTGCAAAATGTTAAAAAATGTGCTCCTTCTGTCCAATTAAGTCTAAGTCAGTCTAAATGCCATCCATTGGCCTACCATGGAAATGTGCCAACATGTGATACTCGATAGGTGAGATTGGTCACTAGATGTAGTTGTTTGTAATTTTTCTGAAGAATGGTTTGAATCCAATTTTTTAGCGATGATGTGGCTCACATGTTGGCACACAATTTTTCTGTAAGGGAAGGAGTCAGAGCACCACCACCACATCCATAATTTATAGTACTAAAGGAGACTTGAATTAGAGAATGGTAACTTAATGCTAAAAATATGCATTATACTAGAGAAACAGTAGAAATCGCAAAAAGTGTTAAGAGACAAACCTCACCAAATCCTGCAATGTTATCATCCACATGAAGCTTCAGAATAATTCCTTCATGAGAGAATCTGTCATCAGAAAGCCCTGAAGTACGTGGTGCAGAAAGCTGGATTCTGTTGTCAAACAATGGTTTCAAAGGCATTGTTGAAAATGAAGTGGTGGAAGTGCTACGTCTATTGGTAGGGATTATCACATATACCTGTACAGCATGTATTCCGCTCCATGAATTGTACCAATAGGCATGTCTTTAAATTCACTCTTAAAATAAGGAGCTCCCAGAAGATAATCCAGATACAGAGTCGTGGAATAGGCAGAGAACATATTCATAATTCTGCAGAACTAGTAGAAATATGTAAATACATGATGGAGAACGCAATTATAAAAAAATGTGAAAAGCAATTTAGTTAAGATAAGAACCTGTGAAAGTTGGCATTGCTATCAATGCTACTGTCTACTTCTACCACACAATCAATCTGTTCCTCTTTGGATTTCACCAAAGCGTCATGAAGCTCTGCTTTTGTTTGAACCAGAAAATGCTTTACCCTGCAACACAAGTAGTGAGAGTAATGAGAAGAACAACTCGGCACTATAACATATTCTATTCTGTACATAATGTACTCCATAACCAGCAATCCCAAATTCCCAACACCTTTCAGAATCGATAATTTACTTTTATATATTGGCTTCAGGGGTAAATAATGGTAAATTTTAACTTTGAAAGCAGAGGTAGAACCTAATATGCAATTCCAAACATAAATGACAAAAATGCCAGCATAATGTTCATTACAACAAATATGGGACACATAAGAATAATTGGATACCAATTGATGTTACCTGTGTGCAGCACAGAGGTTGGAAATTGATATGTCATGCGATGTGTAGAAGAATTTCTTCAAAATTTGTGGTGAAGTATTTTTCGCAATCGGTAGAAGGCTGAAGATTGCACCACCATGGTTGTTAACAACTATTATCGTCATAGGTTTCCTCGGTGCCCTTCAATAATGTCAACAGCATTATCCCTAATGAATGTACCATTCAACGTCATGACAACACAGAAGTAGCTTGGGCAAATAGAGTATTGACAAGTTTCATGACTTTCACTAAGTTAATCCAATATAAATTGCCCATGCCTCTGAGATCAATCAAGGGTCAATGGACAGGTGTAGACAAAAGTTCAAACTTCAAACCTTTGGTTGAGAAGTGCCAATCCATTTGTGTCATGAAGAAAGGACATGTCGCCAACCATACAGAATACCTGACAATATACAGAGTCAAAGTTGTGAGATCAGTGTCTTCTCCATTTATGTTTTTGTTTGCTTTTACTTATGTGTTGTACTTATCCGCTTGGACTTTTTTCCTCCTTAATATAATGATGCACAGTTCTCCTGCGCGTTCGAGGAAAAAAGGTCAAAGTTCTGCCAAAAGCCTAAAAATGTGTTCTCCATTCCTCATGAAAGATTAAGTACACATGTATTGATAAGCATGCCTTTCTCGAGAAGAAGCATCAATTAAGTCGAATGGTATTATATGTTTATACTAGTATAAGACTTAAAGTCTGACTTACATCAGAAACAGAAAATGTACAAGAATATATTATATGTTTATACTAGTATGATAGGAATACTTTCTGTAGAGTATGCAGCTTAACTAAAGTAACAACTTACATGCTTGTTTGATCCAACCGCAAGTCCAATTGCTGTGCTGAGCAAACCATCAATGCCACTTGCTCCTCTGTTCCCAGCCACTGTTGTGCCAACGAAGTCTGGAAAATGTTGCATCATCATGTTATTTCCATTTGTAGTGTAATCAGTCCAACCCTTGCCAAACATGTCCAAGTCTCGGATGACCATGCTGTTCCCAACAAACATGATAGCATCACCATAAAGTGACTCCCCAATTACTTGAGCAACATATGGCTCTGTAAGGGAGCACTTCGAATGTATCTGAAACATTATCTCCTGAGAAACCTGGAGTTAGCAACAGTTGTCAGAACAAAACTCACTTGATAGCAAAAGGGACAAGAGATTTTATCAGTTATTCTCAGGGAGGAGATCTATAACAAATCTCTGCTCAATATAATAGAGGTTTCTCTAAAGTTAAGCTTCAAGGGTACAAATACATTAGCTACAACCACAACAGGTAATTTACTTCTTTTAGCAGAAAAAAAAAACCCAGTTATGTAATATTAGCTAAAATGTACATGCCAAAAACTGTTGGTGCTACTTTGTAGTTTCAATAAGAGTTGAACCCTTTTATCCTCTATAAATATATAAAAGGTATATGAGTGCAAACTTGGTGGACTAGAGACTTGAAACAAACGGCTAAGTTTTGAAAGAATTAATTATATACTATATATGAAGAACTCTAGCTATATATGAAGAACTCTAGCTACAATGTAGCAGCTCATACCACGGAATTAACAACCATCAAAATATCAGTCCATCTGCTTGTCTTCCTTGGAAAATTACAACAGCACAAACTAGCAGCAAATTCCACTACACTAGCTTGTATTCTGTGGGTGACAACATGTGAAGGATCATGACGGCATGGATGCCTGTCAATCAAGATGTAGGAAGACGGGAAACAAGTCTCGAGAAACATTCCCACTCGTTTGCTAGTAATACGGCTGCCAATCTGCCAATCAAACAGTACCAGTTAAAATGATTACGATATAATAAAAATACTGCATAAATTTATTATAATAAGGAAATAAAGAAATAGGGAGCAGTCCAAATACAGAATCAATGAGTTCTGAGGACAAACACCTGAACGACAACATCTGGGCTTATCCAATTTTTAGCAGATTCAGACAATAGAATTTGATTGAAGTAGTCTATAAATAAAATGCTCTTATCAAGCCCTGGGACTGAATTTACTACTTTCCGCAACCGCAGTCCAGACAGAATATCTGTAGCAATTGGCCAGGAAAGGTGCCTAGCTAGTAAAGCCACAGCCCACATGTCTTCATCAGTATGAAGAGCACCAACTAATAGAAGCCCTTGATCCGCCTTCTCTATGATCTCCAGAATCTCCATTACTGAACTAGAATAATTCCCGAATGAAGAAACTGTCTTCATTATTAGGTATCTGGTATATGGTTCACTGTTTAAAAACCACTTATCCAAACCTCTCAAGCAGTCAATATTCCAATCTTGATTAGTGTAATCTAGTGGTTCTCTAAAACCACAGTTTATATGCACTGGGCCTTGTGGAGCTTGCATTGCATGGTAGGCTGCTGAATCTAGTGTAGTGAGAACCATTCTTGCATGAATTTGGTCAGTAGGTGGAGGGAGATTAAAAAAATATCTTACAAAGGTACCAAAATGATTGACCTGAAAATGAAAATGAAAATGAAAATAGTTGAGATGTGCTGCCGCAAGATCCAATAAAGAACAAACAAATGATAGAAATCGGTAAATGAGTTTGCAAGAAATGATAGAAATCGGTACACATTCTAGAGTACTGTACCAAACTATGCAGAATAGGAAATGTCCTAAAAAATTGTATTTTAGAATGTATGCAATAACCAGAACCTGATTGATGGATTGGTTAGCTCCAGCATCATGCAACTCAGGAGGACGATCAGCTGTGAGTAATATAACTGGGATGAAATCTTGACTTGCCTCGACCACCTGCATGTGGCACAGTGAAACTTGATTAGTAGTCCAGACTCCAGGCAATGTTTGCTTTGATTATTTTATGCCTTTGTAAAGCTATACAGAAGCACTACAATATGCAAACTTGTTGGGTATGATAAAGAAAAATGAGGTGTATATATGAAGGCTCGCAATAATACTGGAACAAGGAAAATGGGTGTTTTCAATTAAGAGAAATCTGCCACTCACTGAAGGAAAAAGATTTGATACAGCGGTTCCTGATGATGTGATTACTACTGCTGGTTTTCGAGAACCTCTCCCATAGCCAAGAGCATGAAATCCAAGTGACCGCTCATCGTAACATGATATGCATGTTGTCAAAGGATGGCATGTAGCAGAAAGTGCAAGTGGGGATGATCTTGACCCTGGAGCAATACAGAAGTACTAAAACAAAGTGGATCAGAAGCATTCTAGAAATGCTAAAGGCATTAAGTTGGTTAAGCTTACCGTGAAACCAAGCCTGACACATTCTTCAACTATAAGGGATGCCCATACCGCATTTATGTTAGAGGAGCCCTTGATGAAAGATTCTGTCTTGTTGTGTTGCAAGCATAAGTCCTATAAATGATGCAGGATAATATTAGATATGGTTATAGAGCGATTAACTTGATGTTTATTAATCTAAATGTCAAACTATTTTTGCACTGCAATTATAATCATATAACTTTTATGTGTAGTTTTATCCATTTGTTGTCTTGAATTGGCAAGTGTTGTAGTATGTAGATCATAGAAAAGCAAGTTATCAGTATAAAAATTGTTGGCCATATGCAGCTATAGATACTTAGGTAGAATCATACCATGTTTGAACAAAAGAAGAACTGTGATGAAAATCTAACAAAAGACTGGTCAGAAGTCAGAAACTTCTCCTGCAAAAGAATAAGTGGCAGAGGTGATCAGGGATAAAATTCATAGTAACCACGAACATAAACTATCGACCTTCAGAAAGAAAGAAAGTCAATATTGAAGTTAGGTCGATTTTAACCATGAAGTTTTCAGCTCCTAACTACCAGGTGCCACTAACATGTTAGTCATCCACACCTGTTTATACTAACTCAAAAATTTAAGGGATTTGACAGACCTTTCTAAGGAATGTTTACTTTCAAACTGCAACAAAATTTCGGGACCAAAAGAAAACTTCATGCATTCTCCGAATCAATGAGAGTTATATCAATAGATCAGTATTTTACAATTTTTTTTAATATGACACTGATTTTGTTGAACAATGATAAACTGTAAGAGAAATTGATGATCAAAGTACAATCCTATTATCCTAAAGACTTACCCATATCCTAGTATGCCCTATAAAAAAACAGAGGTAGTATCTTTTATAAGAAGCATGAGATTCGTAAGGGGGGGGGGGGGGGGGTCATTCACAAACAAAGAACAAGGTATAATGTTCAATAAACTTACCGAGGTTAAGGGAATACCTTTAGCACATTAGCTTTGGCATCTATTGTGGTGAGCAGTTCTGCATCGAAATACACCTGGTAAGGTGGATCCAACAAAGTTGGAATTAATAAGTAGTGTCGATGGGCAATAACACCCCAAGGAGTTTCCCTACTTTGAATCAGTAGCACATACTGTGCACAATCCATGGAAGAAATATTACCAGCTGAGGATTCCCAGTCTCTGACAAATGTGGATCTCCAGAAATGTAACTCGGTACCAGACCTTTGTAAAAAATGTTGTCTGAAGAATCATAGCTATTTTGTATCTGTTTAAGGTGGTAAAACATAAAATATTAAAATTCAATAAATAAGCAACTATATTTACTGAGATGACCGAAAAGAGTCAAAGGTCTACAAAGTAAATAAGCCTTTTTTATGTAACGGTACAAAAGCATAATAGATCATACAAAGTGAAATTAAAAAAACAGACGGTAGATAAGTGTGCAATAAGGCAAGCCAAACTGCAAATTATTTAGCAAGAAGTTTTTTTTCTCAGACACGCAGGAGAGCTGTGTATCAATATTTTAAGAAGAAAAAGGGGGTTTAGAAATCCCTGGTACAGCAAGGTTTTTTTTAAGGGGAAAAACTGAGCAGAAAAAAACGTCACATAGCAAGAAGTTGAAAAAACTGAAGAAATGTTATCTAGTTCCACATACCTGGTCAAAGCAAGATTCAAATGAAGAAACAGCATCCTTGAATGTAAGAGAAACAGAGTCATCCCAAACCATAGTTGATGATAGTATGGAACAACTACCAAACTCGCTCAATTCAACCTGTAAGATATATGTTACTGAGAACTACAAATGCTAGAAAGTCTAATAATTACATGATGCTGCAAAGATTAACTGAAACAATTGTGAGTGGGTATAGATTGCAACATGGCTAGTTTGCAGAAATGAAATAGCAAGGTATAGATTGCAACATGGCTAGTTTGCAGAAATGAAATAGCAAAAAACACTGTTCAACAATTTTCCTCGTAACTTATGCTTTTTTGAGATAGAATTTTCCTCGTAACTCAAAAGAGTTGATTTCCACTTTGCAGACTGTTTGGTATCATTGCTTTTACATGAGCAATACTCAAATGGATATTCAGGTGTAAATTCTACAACAATAAACTTGTAAGTTGTGTGATGTTATGGCCATAATACTCACCCAGTCATTTCCGTTCACCAACTTGCTGAGGGGACCAAAACCAAATTAAGCTCACTAAGTTGAGTACTTGGTCCATTGGGCAAAGCTTGTCAGGGAACATTGCGTTCATTTGAAAAATGGCTCAGCTACAACTTTCAGTATTTTAATTTTATATAAGGTAAGTTCAGTACTGTCGATACTGGTGCAATTGCACTATTACTTCATGTTAGAACTAAGTGTATGCTGCTTGAACAAAGAATCATCTTGCACTTAACAATTACTTTGAGGACCATTAAAAACTAACACTGTGGAGCTTAAGTGTTTCAGCTTTGCATCAATGTGACCATGTGAACCATCAGGATAAAGTAAAAAATACAGATATTACACAAAACTTTGAGACTGTAAGATTCCCTCTATCTGAATATAAAATGACTTCCACATTGAGTTTATATTGCAGAAAGGTTGACAAAAAAAAAACACTCCTGGGATGCTAGAGAAAAGTTAAGGTTGTTACCTGAGGGATGAAGAAGTAATATGAGCCAAGTTTCTCCTCTATGGATGACGATTCCTTGTCATATTTCATGCCTATAAATCCATAAGCCCTTATCAACTGTGAATCAGAAGAAATATATCTGCAAGGAAACAATAAGACCTAATTGTGTTAGTATTTGTGCATTTGTGTGTGCATGAGAGACAGAGAGGAGGTGGAGGGAGGGGAGGGGGACCTCACCTCAATACTAAATCAAATCCATGATTTCCTAGGTAGGAACCGTGCAAGCAAATTGCAGACCCAATGCCACAGATTTCAAGTTGAAATGATGGACCAGAGGTTAGCTTCCTCGATAAATAAAACTGAGGAAACAATGATGATCCCCTAAACTGAGAGCACCACTTGAGCGCCTTTGTACTGGGTGGAACAAGTACCTGCACCATTGCATGTTGGTTAATCATCTTCCAGTGTTGCTTGGACTTCAAGGGATGGACAAATTCATGGCAAGACTAGTTACGCAAGTGATTACTGTACTAGTTCTATAGCATCCTAAGCTTAATGCATGTCAACTTCAGAATGCCAGCCTAAAGTCTACAAAAAAAAATGTGTATATGTTGCACATTGCCTTGCCAAGAGCCAACAGTGCTCTGAATGCACAAATTGGAGTAAATAGTCATCTAAAACAATATAGGGTGAAGTCTCGTTGGACCCTAAATGGAAATGGAGCGCAAGTTTGAGAGCAAATCCAAAGGCCGCATTTACCATAAGTCTATTACACCAATAGAGATACCGAATCCACAGTATAAGTTCGTCATGAAAAGGCCGCAATGATTCCTGAAGCTTACCTCGAACCTGATCACGCCGCTACTGGCGCCAGCAGGCGGGCTGGCCTTCACCTCAGCTGCAGCCCGCCGCAGCACGTCGAGACCGTCACCGACAGTGAGCGCGGGGGGCAGCCTCCTCGTGAACGATACGTCGACGGGGAGGTCGAGGTCGCCGGTCTCTGCCACCTCATCCACGTCGATCACGATGCCCGCGCGCCGCCCGGCCGCGCGTAGGCAGCAGAGGGGGCGTAGGCTACCACGGAGGCGGAAGCGGGCGGATCGGTAGCGGCGGCGAGGGAATCGGAGGGGAAATGGGAGGAGGGGGCAGACGGGGAGGAGGGGGAGGCGGGGTGGGGGCGAGACGGCGAGCATGCCGGCGGTGGGCAAGCAGGAGGCGAAAGCGAGTGGTGGCGGAAGTGGACGTTTGGGTTTAAGACGGAAGGGGATAAGGTTCATGGGCCCAGCGGAGTAATCCGCATTGTGGGCTCTCCACGGGCTGGATGGGCTTGGTGGGTAGAGTTGGTGAGCAGAGAGCCTGAGAGGACCCAATTATTATATCTTGGAAAAGGTCCATTTTGCCTCCCTCATGTAACACTAGTTTTCCTTCCTCGTCTGCAAAACAAACATTCTTCCTCCCAAACTAACCAAACTGATACAAACTTTCTCCTTTCTCAGTTTTGACCCCGGTTTCGACCGATTCAGTGCGTCACGTCAGCATCTGATTGGTGGGTCCTCTCCAAAATAAACTTCCCCCCTGCACGGCGCCGCCCCATGCGCCCCAGCTGCTTTATGCCACCAGGCCCTGCACGACACTGCCCCACTGCCAGCCTACGCCCCAACAGGTGTTGCCGCTGGGCCGCGCGTTGGAGCTGCTACCATGGCTGCATGGGGTAGCGGCTCAATCTATGTGGCGCGGTTTGTTGGGACACGACCGCCACCCACCTCCTTGGCATCATGGAAAGCACGTGTGGCCTTCGTGTCACATTGTCCGCTGTTGCCGTCGATAGGGTTTCGAGAGGGATTTGGGGGGAGAATCGGTGGGGCCTACCAGTCAGATGTTGAGGTGGCACACTGAATCGGATGAAACCAGGGTCAAAAACAACGAGGGTGGTAGTTTGTACCGGTTTGGTGAGTTCAGAGAGGAAGGGTGTCTGATTTTGCAGATGTGGGAGGAAAAATTGACTTTCGTGATAGATGAGGAAGGTAAAATAAACCTTTTCTTATATCTTGGGTGGTATGTACTGTTTCGCCACCCATTATAAAATCGAAATCATCTATATTTATATAGAAACATTCCACTAAATCATTTCTCTCAAACCACATCGATCCACATCAGCATCAGCAAATCAAGAGCCTCCCTCTTCATTTACCAGCGAGCCACACCATATGACTATTTAATTGCTTGTGTAATTTGTGCACGACGTTGTAAACCATGTGAATGACCTATTGGATTAAAGTTGTTAAGTGGCTTTTCAGATCGAACAAAAAGCATGTGCATATCTCTACAGTTTGATAAGGTCGTTGCTGTTATTTGTGTGGATTTTTCTGGTCCGTGTCTGTTGAAAAGTTAGGGAACTTGAAATCTTCAACTTAGAGCAAGCTTTTCAGGGAGGAGTTTGAAGTTGGAGCCTTGGAGCTTGGAGGCGACGGCCTGATGGGGTTGCAGGTCGTGCGTGGTGAACGCGGATAGTCGGATAGTTTTCTACGTCAAACGCGCGTTCACTCACCCTATTTCATGACTTTTATAAGCTGCCTGCGACTCCAAGCAGCACGTACTGGTATGAGATGGCTGAATATTCATTCATTCAGCAGTCACCGAGTCAAATCAACAGCACACGCGGATTCGGAGTTCCCCCGTCCCCCGCTGTCTCGGAATGGGGTGGTGAGTTGGTGGTGCAGGCGCGCACGCGCGGGCGGCGGCTGGCAGAAATCACGGACCGCGGCGGCAGGCGGCAGGCCGCGCCGCCGCTCGTGCGCCGGGCTGATGAGCGGCGAGGAATAGTCCTCGCGTGATCGCGTCGTCGTCACCCATGGATCTGGATCTCCATGATTCTTCTCCAATCCAAACGATTCACGGTTCCGGTGTGGGGCCGTGGGTGTGCCGCCGTACGGCCCGTACCCCAATGACCCCAATGATCCCTGCCAGTTACTCGAACGTCGAGTGAATGCGCGGCGTGGTCCCGCGTCTCGTATTTCATTTGTGTCTCAACCTCCAATCGAATTGATGTTATTCGTCGAGTCGTACTACTACTAGAAAAATATGCCCAAAAGAATTCTCAGACCTGTTCGCTGCTCATTTGACGAATTTGCATGAAGTTTCGTATTTTATATTTTACCTAGCCGCTTCCCCTCTACTAGTACTTGAAAGAGTTCGGCTTTCCTGCTACCTTTAACCTTCGCCACCTGACATTTTCTCACAAGAGGGTCTTTTCTAAAATAGAGAAAAGTTATCGCATTAGATTGTGCATTGTGAGAGAAGATATGACTCCCTGTAGTGAATGAATAGAAAAAAAATAAATGAATTTGTCCAACTTAAACAGACCAGACACACTAAAATGCAAACCACTCGTATTCGTGCCGTCGCGCCGATGTCATGTCGGCCACCTCGCTACAATTCCCAAGGCCTTGGAATTTTCCGTACCGTATCTCCGCCACCGAAGCTCGCCAGTACAAAAAGGCCGGACACCTAAAAAAAACTAGTACTCCGTAGAACGGAAACACGAGGGGAGAAAGAGAAAAAAAAATCGTTTTTCTTCTTTTCACAGAAGTAAACACAGAGGAGAAAGGCGACCGCGGCCACACAGCGCGAGACGAGTGCCCCCCAGCCGGCGGCTCCTCCCCCAGAGGCCGGCCATTCCTGCCCGTAGCCAACCGCCGCCGAATCGGGCCCAATCGCGTCGAATCCTTCTGTTCCAGCAGCATCAGCCGCCGCCGGCGGACTATCCAGAGGCGGCGTCCGATTCGGCCGGGACTGGGTTGGGGAAAAAAGCGGGGGCATGGGGCTCCGCGCGGCGGCGGGGCGGCTCCTGGCGGAGGTGGACTGGGAGCGCGAGTCCTACCCGGCGTACGACGACTTCCTCGCGCTCCCGGCCTTCGTCATCTTCTTCCCCACCGTCCGCTTCTTCCTCGACCGCTTCGTCTTCGAGGTGCGCGCCCAGCCCTCGCCGTCTTCCTTTTTCTTGTTTCTCCGCTGTTGTTTCAGTCAAAGGTTTCATGGCTCTAGCGCTTAAGAGCTGCTTCCGAAAAATTCGCTGAACCCCTAGTAACAGCTTTGTGCACTTAAGAGTTGCCTCAGCTAAAACTATCTGCCCTTTGTGCAACAGCAAGGAGCTATTTTTAGTGACCGAATCAGCTTGTGCGCAACAACAAGGCGCTATTTTTAGTGATCTGGTCATCATTTGCGCGTGTCTGGGCTAATTTGACACGTGGAAAGGGCTTCGTTCAGTTATCGAGTCTTTCCGGGCTCAAATGATTAGCTCTTTGGAAGATCTATAAATCATAACAATTCTTTTGCTCCCAGAGCATTGTCTCTCTCTCCCCGACACCTATATTGTCTAAATTGTTTGGTTTGGAACTTAGATATCCCAATCTATTGGAGTTGCCACTGAAATATACCTACCGTAGCCATGTAAGCTTTGCTCTTTTGTAATTGGTGGTCCCTAAGTTCAGAACTGGGCCGATGCTAATGCTATGCAGCTTCTGCATATGTGGTGATGGAATTTAATGGAGGTGCCTGCTTTCTTTACATTGGTTCTTCATAAGGAGGGAGTGGCATGGTTGGTTGGTTCGCAGCCACGAGCAGGTTTCCTGAAGAAATTGTTGGTTCATATGTCTGTATGTTGGCAGCTGTTGTGGAATGGTCATCGAATACTAGAGTCATGGTATTTGCCTGCAATTGGCAACAGGCCCACACAGATACTATTTCTGGGGTCAGTTGCTCTTTTGGTATGGTAAGCAGTACATCTTGTAGCTACTGTGGTATTCAAAACTAAGTACAGTTGCTTGGTTCATGAGTATGGAGACTTGTATACAATGTCTTATGTTCAATAGCAGTTTCCGGCATAAGATAAATATTTTTTTATGAGCCAGGTCAGGATCTTGAGCTAGCAAAATGGAGTATAAATCCATTGATATCATTTGAAGTTGCAGCTGTGGAGTGTGAGCGCAGTTTGCTTCACCTTCTCGATATTTTGGGGCCAGAAAGTTTGCTGAGCTTTGGTGCTCTCTCTGTCAAAATGCATTTTGGTTTCATGTGTTAAGTTTATAAGGTGATTTGCAATTAGGGTTTTTTTTATTCAAATTTGTTTGCTAGCCATATGTCTGAACATTCTGATCTGGAAAGTAATTCTAACCAGTCAGCAGTTGCATTTTGGGCACGAAAAATGCAAAGTTCGTCCGCTTAATTTGGTGGAACTACAAGCTTTACAACAGAATAGATTATGTATATTTGTAAAGATAGCTTACTTGAAGGTTAGTTGAGACTACAGACTAAGTTGAACTAGTTGAAAGACTGAAACTTTCATTTTACAAAATAATATTATTACATAGAAAGAAATGTACAATAACTGTGTATTCTGGCAATGGAGTTTTGGCGCATTTCTATCATTTGTGTTATCATTAAAGTTTGAACTTGAGACATTTTCCATTCACCTGCTGAGATCATTTTCATCAGCACTTATCGAATTTAGCCGTTGTTGGGTTTGGATTTGCTTATGCCTCTGAAATATGTTGTTTGTAAAGGGTTGCATTATCAGGTCATACAGCATCGACATCCTTCTGAATAGACTTTCATGCTTCTATATTCTGGTGTTCCAATGATTTCTCTTTTAATTCACCTACTCTCTTTTTTCACACCTTTGATATTCTTTCCAATGTTTCTATTAATCTCTAATTTCTCTGCTTTCCTATGTAATGTGTTTCTATTAATCTCTATGTTTCAGAGGATTGCAAGGAGGCTTATGCTTGGGCAGGGACATCAGAGAGCTAGTAATGAAACAGAAGAAACAAGGAAGAAGATAAGAAAATTCAAGGAATCGGCTTGGAAATGTGTCTATTTCCTATCTGGGGAGCTTTTATCTCTGTCAGTCACATATAATGAGCCTTGGTTCACCAATACCAGATATTTTTGGTTAGGACCTGGAGAACAGGTTTGGCCTGATCAAAAGATAAAGTAATTGATCCTTCCATTATACCTTTTGATACAAATTCTTTTTGGTTCTCAGGCTAGTCTAAATCTAATAGTTTTGCCCTTGCTCTCAGATTGAAACTTAAGGCGGTTTACATGTATGCTGCTGGATTCTACACGTATTCCATATTTGCCCTTATGTTTTGGGAAACAAGGCGTTCAGACTTTGGTGTGTCAATGTCGCATCATGTTGCTACTGTTGTTCTGATTGTTCTATCTTATGTGTTCAGGTATGCTCTTATCTTGAATAACTGCTATTTTTGTTGTTTCATGAATTTGGAGGAATCATTAGTCATCATTGCTGTTTTTTTTAATTTGTTTCATTTTCACTCCTGTCATAATTCATATACAATCTGTTTTGATTCAAACTTCTTTTCCTTGGTAAACCAGATTTGCTCGAGTTGGCTCTATAGTATTGGCAATTCATGATGCAAGTGACGTTTTCCTGGAAGTAGGGAAGATGTCCAAGTACAGCCATTGCGATTGGCTTGCCAACATTTCATTTCTGCTTTTTGTTGTTTCATGGATTCTTCTTCGCCTCACATATTTTCCATTCTGGATTCTGAGAAGTACAAGGTAAATTGTTCTGTTCTGTATCAGGAGTTTATCAGATTTTTATTGCCAAGAAAAATCACCAAAGTATTAGAAGAAAAGAAGTTTTGTTTGCATATACAGATGTGAAAGCAGGTGCCAGTTTCTTATTGTTTTGTACCCAACTTTATTGTGAAAAGTTGGACAGTGATTTCCTCCGGTCTTAAACTCTAAAGAACAAGCCTCCGTTCGGTCTAACAGCTGGCATCTCATACCCTGAAGAAATTTACTCCTTCCATTGTTTTGGATAGTTTGTTATGAAGCACTGGTATTAGAGATTCCACACCTTTGTCCACATTGCTAATTATAATCATATGATTCAGTGACTGAAATATATCATACTCCCTACATTCCTAATTATAGGTCATTTTGACTTTTTTAGATGCATAAATACTATGATGCATCTAGACATAGGGTTAAATCTAAGTGCATAACAAAGTCTATGAATGTAATAAAGTCAAAACGACCTATAATTTGGAACGGAGGGATATAGCAGACATGTAAAATTCTGATAAGCTGCCTTATGGTTTTGGTGATTTAGAAATTAGAAGCAAACTGATTGTCTGTTTCTGGATTCTTTACACATGATCTGACTAAACCCATTTATTTCAGCTATGAGGTCTTGTTGACTTTGGATAAAAAGAAGCACAATTTCGATGGTCCTATATACTACTATGTGTTCAATTCCCTTCTGTTTTCACTACTTGTTCTCCACATCTATTGGTGGGTTTTAATATATCGGATGCTCGTGAGACAAATAAGGACGAGAAATGTCGGAGATGATGTTCGATCTGGTAAGTACTGTCCTGCCGAAAGTTTTAGTATGCTATCTTGTAAATGCTATGCGAATCAGTTTGATCTCCTAATGAGAAAAAAAAAGTTTCACTTGTAATTAGCTTCTTTCCATCTTGTGCCGAGGTTAAAATTTGCTATAATTGTACATTACATTGCCTTTCATACAGACTCTGAAGACGAGCACGAGGACTGATTGGCATCACCGTTTTGCCCTCAGTATCGCAACGATTCTAGAGGCATCGAACCCCCAACGCCCCCAGCTTCCGCATTCTTCTTTTCATGGATTTCCAAGATGTGTGCAGATTATATGGGAAGGGAGGACGGCCATTGTTCCTCGCGTAAGGGATTCATCAGAGCCGAGCTACGATTTGTTCTGCCTCGGCTGCCCCCATTCGTGTTGTACCATGTATGCATGACACATTGCGCTTCTCAGTTGCGCTCCGGTGCGTTAGAAATAGCTGAATATTGAAGGCAACATTCTTTTTGGGTGTATAAACTCTGTAGATGGATGGTGTTAAGCGTTATCCCTGTAGCCGTAACACCCATGTGATGACATTCAGAAAGAAAAAAAAAAGACTAGTTGTATAAACTAGTAAAGCCTTTCTGTCGACAGAACACTGTGTGGTATGCCGGAGGTGGCCTCTCGCTGCTCGGAATTTCGCAGTCTGTACTCTGTAGCTGAGTAGCCTTTTCGCGTTAGCCGTGTTACGCATCCAAAAGGTGAAGTTTTCAACATGGAAAAGGTAGCTGGGCGAGCAAAGTTTTGTGTGTGTGTGTGTGTGTGTGTGTGTGTGTGTGAAAAGAGCGAGCAAGTAAACTGATGCCATGCACGGCTGCTTTGTTGATCTTTGTGAATGCGAACTGCTTTTCTTGAAGTGAAAAGAAGGAAGGCCGCTTTGCGTCGGCTTTCTGTCGACGCTTCTCTTTCTGGGTTCTATGTGTAGTGCAGCTTGACACCATCCGTGCACGCATGCTGGTTACATTAAGCTCGCTTATCACCCCCCCGGAGAGAAAAAGCGCGCGACGAGAGGGGCGGAGAGACACCAAGACATCCTCCGGCGGGTGCCTGCTGCGAGAGGCACGACGCGTCGCTTTCGCTTTTTCTGCATCTGCCGCGTGACGTATAGATGCTAGATGCCGGTGCACGCAGAAGCCCTGCAGAGGCTGCAGCTTTGGAGGAAACACCATGGCCTCCGATGCGCGCCACAAGGCCCACTTTATTCGCTACTACTAGGGATGCTGGGTGCTGGCCTGCTGCTGCTTTCACAAGTCCTGCTCCCTTGCTGCAGCAGGTTCCTTCCTTCCTTCCTTCCGATCGATCCTGGTTAGGTTCAGGAATTGGCACACAGGGTATGTAAAACAGCAGACGGATGTGGAAAAGTGTGGTTGCTTGATTAGGCCGGTAATATATATAATAGCATAATTTGCTACACTACGTACGATCGAAGAGTTGCTCTCAAAGCAACTTTTACATGGCAAATGATGAAGGCTCTAGCAGGGGGTAGGTTTACTGCAAAGAAATATGGCATTTAGCGCAGCTAAATGATAGTGTTTTTAGATTGTAGTGAAGTAATATAAACCTATCCAAACTTTGGCATTTAGCGCAACTAGAACTAACTTGGTTGTTTGTCTTAGACATCATATATTAGAGGACAGATGTAAGTAACTTTCACGTGTCTTGATTTTTTATATATGAAAATTATACAAGTTATGCGTGTGAGTATATTTGTACCGAATAAATGTTTTCATTTGTAATAAATTGCTTTTCCCGTATATGTGTTATGAGTTATGATTACCTTACTACTAGTAGTAGCCATAGTTATTTTGAGATCACTACGGGAAAATCGACGTTTGCCGTGCGCTCGGAACGCACGGCAAACAGCCGGTTTCCCGTAGTGGATCTTAACAAAATATGAATATTTATGACTACAGACAGCCATGATACATGGAGTACGTATAGCTATAGCAAGCTACGTACTAACCTAGCCATTACTAGCACGAAAAAAAAGGAGACTATGCAGGAACCATAATTTTTTTATTCTTCATACAAAACAGGTATACTATGACAAATACAACTTCCAGATATTTTTTAATAAAAATACAGGATTTTTATATAAAACACACAAATACACAATGATGGCAGAGTTTAATATAATGTAGCATATATACTCATCTGTACATGTTTTGATCGAAGATCCAAAGACTACACTTCCCTAAACGCAAATATTTGTCGACAGACTGACATGGGCATCTAACGATATCAAGGTATATCAAGAAAACAAAACGCTGGGACATCTGTCCTCTTGTCGATATATGTTTAATTTAAGGAGAACAATGGCATCTTCCATCATTTTCATCATCTCTCTGCTCCTTGATTGCACGGTTGTGGAGAGAAAACTTAGTTAGCTCGTATACATCTTTAATCTTATTCTTACTTGACCTAACAAATATATAAACTGTAGATATATCTGTATCCATTTCCCACATATTTTTTACCTTTTTGAAGATAAATAAGAGAATAAACAAGATATATATTGTATTAATTCTACTATCAGGATATTGTGATGAATAACCATCACATAACCACCACAACCATTCACGTGCCAAGTGAAAGGGGAACCGAATTTTTATGTATATATGTTAATAGTGACTAGGCGCTTAGTTTGTAGAATCGGACATCAAAGATGAAAGATGCATGTATCTAATAATGATCAGGGAAAGTAACAATTTTAAGACGATTCTAAAGCACTTCAATTCGTGAAAAGGAAAGCTTTAATGGATCGAGGTGTGCGTAAAATGTCGTTATACTGAAAATAAAAAATGGAGGCACTAAAAAAAATATGTCCAAAGAACTTTAATGATTGAGAATTCAATGGATTTGATTATCCGGCCGTATTTACATGGACGTTAGTTGAAGGGGTGCCTAAGAATGAAGCTATGGAGTATGGAGCTAGTTAATGTTGGTCATAGCTAGATTGATACATGTACTATGAGCACAGATATATGAATTTTCAGACCTATAATTGAATTTTAGGAGCTAGCATATATGTGCAATTTATCACATAGTTATAGAAGCTTCCCTGCTAGGTTTCTTTAATAACTGTGTGTAAAGGTGGATGCTGGTTCCAATCCGAAGTACAAAATGAAACCATCAAGCAATAGTAGTGTGTGAGTTCGATACACGTACTATACATGTTTACATATGCTAATCAAGAAGAATAAATTAAGAGTGCTGCTACAAAAGAAGAAACTGCTGTAGGTGCATGTATATGATAACATGATCATACATACATTATTTCTTGGGTGATGAGTGATACATGTGTGAATGTGTGATAGATGGACACATACATGCATATGCATGATACATCTCTATATGCCTCTCCACACACATGTACAACACACACAGCATAAACAAAACAATAGAAATGATCTAATATAGGTCTGTCCAGAATTATTCATCATCAATGAACACACAGGATAACAACATCATATCATCCACAAACGAGATGAACTAATATAATCAACATACATTAACATATCAAAGAACCTAATGTAACGACGTAGCTGCATGAGCGTGAGAGCCTGCCGGCCGGCGGCGCGGCTGCCCGTGCCGTACGTCGTCGATGATGTCGTCGTCGCAGTGGCTGGCGTATTCGTCGATCGTTCCCCGTAGACATGGTCAATCGCTGACCATGCTACTGGTACACAGCACCACCGGTGGCGCGGCTAGACGGTGACCTTTTTCTGGTGGAAATTGTTGATGAAGTCGGAGGCCTTGCGGTCGACGTCGCGCTCGCCGATCCACCACCCGCCGTAGTCCTCGTCGCTGGAGCGCACCTTGCGCACGTACCCCGTCCTCCCGTCCCAGTCGCTCATGTCGTCGTCGTACCGCCGCGACTTGCGCAGGAAGCTGAAGATCGGGCAGAAGAACGACGACTTGCCTCCCATGGCGGCGGCGGCGGCGGCAAGCAGGTCTCCTCGTGTAGAGCTAGCTGCTATATATACCTTGTCGTATCCTCCTTGACTTCTTCTAGAGATCTTCCACGCAGTGTCTTCTAGCTAGAGAAATCTCTGCGAGCTAGGACAAGCACGGCAAATTTATATTAGCTAGTGAGAGAAGAAGAAGGTGAGGTGTGCTGATTAGAGGCTGATCAAGTGACTTTGCTTGTTCTAGACTGATGATGTGTGGCTCAATGAATGATGGCGTCGAGGCGAGGGGGCAGCTGAATTTATAGGAGGCCGGCGCTGGTGACCACACGGGATGGTGGATGCAAGCTGGCTAGGGTTCCATTCCAATGCGCGAGTTCCAACAAAAGGCGGGAGCGTACGGGCCGGAGGATCGCGGGGGAGTGGACGGACGGCCCAGATCGGCGACGTGAAAGGATGCTAAAGCGCGTGCTCTATGGCCGGAGAGGCAGGCATTAGCATTAGCCGCGCGAGATGGCATATGATTGATGAGCGATCGAGCACACACAGAGCATTCCGTGCAAAAGCTAGCCGGCGCGTGGTTTCCAGGCCTCTGCTTTTTGTGCTCCTCCGATCCAGTCCCCTAGCTATCTAGCTAGCAGGTAGCAGCTATGGAAGAGATAGATCGAGAGAGACCGAGAGGGACGGAAAAGAAGTGGAGAAAGAAGCATTGCAGCATGCTGCATTCGTTCGATCATGCGTGATCGATCGTGAGGAAGCTTCTGCAGTTCTGCTTCTGCTGCACTGCATTCGTTCGATCATGCTTGATCCTCGAACGATGATTCGCCGCCCATCGCTCTCTCTCTCACGTACGAGAACAGGAACTAAGCAGCTTTATTTCATTCTTGATGAGCACTAGTATTCCACAAGCCATATGAAAATATCCAAGAAAATATCTCTCGTATGCCTGTTCGAGAAACGAAGTTTGTTGTCATGCACATGCGCAACATATACAGCATCATGTGTATATGTACATATATATACCTGCTTGTATGTTTGGGTGCAGTACGTCTCTGCAATTTACATATATACTATACAGTCACGAGTCATCACGTACACTACAACTGATCGATAATTTTCAGTTTGAGTACGTGCTGGCGTTAAGTTTGCGCAGAAAGCCACTTTATTTGCCGCAGCTAGTTTTGCCGCTGTGGAAAGGGGCAGCTGGGTTTGCTGTGGAAAGGCAACGAACCGCAGGTCAAAACTCAAAACGGCGTCCCTTTGGCTTAGGTTAGTCTCCGAATCTGTACCTTTGCAGCTAGCTAGCTAGTAGCCCTTGTTTAGGGTTACTGCAAGCAAGCTGTTTCCCTTTGCCTCTGTCTTAGAACAATAATGATCAAATGCATCCACATCCTACCTACAGCAATATTCCCACGATTACGATATATATTACTATATTTGATGCATACTGTGCACTGTTCCACTAACACATATAGTAGTAGTAGAAGAGATCAAGTTGGGGTCAAGCATACAGATCATTGGAGCATTTAGCTGTCATTCAGAGTGTGCAATCACGTATGCAATAACAAACCTTTTATGACTGTCATCACGTATGCAAGAGGCAAAAAAAGAAACACTTGGAGAGAATCAACTGCCGGGATTGTAATCATTTAGTGACCACCATCTTTTTGTTTGGGGCACCAAGTTGGATTTCATTTGTACGTCCAATATTCCAGGTTCAGATGCTAGCTAGCATAGGTTCGATCCATGGGCTGTCGATGTCAATGGTGGCGTGCCTGCAGGGACGGCGTCGTTGATGAGATCGTCCAGCGCCATGAATCTGCCGATGTGATAACTAATTAAGTTGGATGAACTCGGGGGAACCGGCGGTCCACCGGGATGTGTTGGAGTTGGTCATGATGGAATGAGCGAGAGAGAGGAGGGCGGAGACGGGGACCCGGCCGGGGTGCCGGCCGGCGAGGGGAGACGGCGGCGTCTGACCCTGGCGCCTAGGCCCCGGGTCGGATGCGGCCGTGACGCGCGGACGGCGAAGGTAAGCTGCGCTATTTTTGCAGGTACCCAGGTGAGCGGCGGCGGGCTGGTGGCGGAGGAAGCTTCACCGGAGGCGGGGACCTACAGCGACGGTGGTCGCTCCAGTGTCGCCTCGTCGTCGTCGGTGAAGGAGGGGTTCGAGCAGTTGACTAATGGTTCCCGCTTCTGGGTCCTAACGGAGGACGGCGACTCGGATTCGGTGTCGTGCGTGGATGGAGCTGTGCTCAATGGAACTCGCGGCGACATCCTTGCTGTACCAAATCCCCTGGCTGATGCCGAGCGAAGGGGTCCTCCGGTTGCCTTGGGGGCACCGAGGTTTGCTCCGCCAGGTGCTGTATCGGATGGCGGCGGCCGGGCTAGACGGCCGGTGCATCCTAAGTCGATGCGGGGCGGCTCTAGTGCCGGCCGGCCATGGCGGGGACCGCTCCCTCCGGCTCGGGTCTCACCAGCTAGATCCCTAGGGGATCTCTGGGTGATGGACCGACGGTCCGGTGTGGTGGGAGGATGCTCGAGGCTTGCCGAGCTGCTGACTGATGATGTTGGGCGGCGGCCGCCGGCGGTCCAGCCGGAGACGACGATGGTGCTGTCGGGGATTCAAGATCCAAATTCAAACGCTGTGTGTCCGGTGGTGGTGCCTGTTGGGCTTAATGGGCCGATTCCGTGGACCGTTTCGGGCTGCAACTGGGCTGGAAAATGTTTTCGTGGCTTGCAGGGGCTGGGACTGCTTTTTCGTAGGGGAGGCAGGAGGTTCGCTTCATCTTCCCCTAGACGCGCCTCGTGCTCCGTTAGACCGAGGGTTTCAAGCGACGCTTCAACGCCGCCGCGCGAGTCTACTGCGCCGCTGCCGGTGCGTCGGGCCGGGGGTGCGCCTCACCTGCGCAGGTTGCCTGCGACGCGGGCGGCCATGGCGTCGCGGCCTTGGGCTGGTGCGGGGCCTGGTCCGCGCGGTGGCCGAGGCTTCGGGCGGCCGCCGCCGGGCGGTTGGGACGCTCCGCAGCGCACGGGCCCTCTGCATGGCCGTGGTGACAGGATTGTGGAAAGGGATGCTCTACAGAAGAGAAGTGGGGAGGAGCAAGCTGGACGGCAGTTCATCGGCAGGAGGGAGGCTGGGCCGTTTATTGGGAGGGGCGGCGTTCGTTGGCGCGGAGGAGCGCACGGCCACGCCGGCAGAGGCGGCAGAAGCATGCAGGGCGGTGGCAGAGGTGGTGACAGGGAGGGGTTGGACCATCGTGGGGCGGCCATGGGCAGGGACAGTGCACGCGATGAGCGTGGTGTTCAGCGGCCGGAGGAAAGGTTCAGGGATCGGCAGCAGAAGCTTGGTGGAGAGGATGTGGTGATGCAAGAGGTGGAGGAGGGCGAGGCTCAGGGCAGTGATGTAGCGGGTGTGAAGTGTTCCCGCTGTACCAAGCGGGGGCACTTTGCGGCTGCCTGCAAGACAGAAATTTATTGTGTGATTTGCGACAAGCATAATGACCATGTCAACTATAAGTGCCCCATCCTGAAGATGCCGAGGCCGGTGGCACATGCGGTGGGCTATGCGGTGCACGGCTTGGGTTTCTACCATATTCCGCGGCCACCCTTGCCTAGGGCGAGGAAGGACTCCAGGACTGCTCTTATTTCAGTTGAGGGGGGTTGTGTGCCCGTGGAGGAGATCAGGAGACAGCTTGAGAGATTGTTTCCAGGGAAGTGGACATGGGAGTTGAAGGCTCATGAAGCGAATGCTTACCTGGCTAAGTTTCCATCTAAGGTGGAGTTACAGAGAGCAGTGGCTTTTGGTGGTGCTGATATTAGAGGAGAGGGTGTGCCAGCAGGGGTCAGGTTGAGATTTGAGGTATGGCAGGAGAAGGAGGTGGGCTTTTTGCTCCCAAAGGTTTGGATCAGAGTTTTCGGGCTGCGGAGGGAGTTGTATGAGTTCCTTGATTTATGGGCGATTGGGTCTATGCTGGGCTCCACCCAGACCGTGGATATGGAAACCACTAGGAAGGGCAACTTTGGGCGTGTGCAGGTGGCTGTTCTTAACCCGAGTTTGATCCCAGAACAGCTTGATGTTGTTATTGGAGACCACTACTTTGAGGTGGAGTTTGAGGTGGAGAGACTGGGCTTTGATGAGAATGGTGAGGAGGCGGAGTTTGAGTGGCCTAGTGTGATGGAGGAAGGTGGGGAGGAAGATTTTGATAAGGGGGGGCAGCGGAGAGAGGAGGAGGTGTTTGGGAGGCTAACTAAAAAACAAAAGAGAGATGAGGCTGAGAGTGAGAAGGAGAGGAAGGAGGAGGATAATGAGGGGGTCGGAGATGGTTTCATCTCATGGAAGGAGCAGGTCCTAAACATGTCTAAGGAGGAGTTTGAGACTTTCTTGAGAGCCAAGGCGAGGGAAATCTCAAACATGGCAGCGGATGAGGTGATTGGAGAGTTGGCAGACAAGGTGATGGAGGAGAAGGATGAGGATCAGCAGGGGCAGGAGGAGATCGGGGCTGAGGCGGGTGTGCTACCCGGAGCCGACAGGTGTGGGGAGATGACTGACAGGATCAAGGAGGTTGCGGCTGTTCCTGAGGCTTGCAAGGGTCAGACCAGGGCGAGTCCGAGGCTGCAGCGGTCCAGGGATGAGCACGTCTTGGTTAAGGCCAAGGAGCGGGCTGCCAAGAAGAACTTAGAGTTCAAAGATGGTAATTCCCCCTCTCCTCCTTTTTTTTCTGTCAGTAGCGACTTAGCCTTACATTGCTTACAACAATTAGGCCTCAACCTAGGTTCATCTGATTTAGAGCAAAACAATAATCTTTGTAGCTTGTTAGATCATGGGAAGGGAGGAGAGGTGAGTGAGTTGGGGGTTTCGGATAACGAGTGGTTAGGTTGGGATAGTGAGGAGGATAGTTGTGAGGAAGTAGAGAAGAGAGCTCTAAGAAGCTTATGTGGTGAGTTAGTGGAAGAAATTTTTGATGAGTCAAGCTTCCCTTTAAATAGCGAACTTGATGGTTTCAAACGGAAAGGCAAGTCACACGCTAAGTCGTGTTTGAGTAAGACTTGCAAGATTAGGAGAGTAAAATTCTTAAAAGGTGTGGTCAAATGAGGGGGATCTTTTGGAATAGCAGAGGTCTTAGTGACTTGGCTAAAACAAGATTTCTAAGGGAGACTTCCATGGAGCAGGACCTAGCGTTCATTGCTTTATTGGAGACGGGCAAACGTGATTTTTCCCAGAGATCACTAAATAATTTTAGTGCAGGGAAGAACTTCGTTTGGCACTGGACCGCCCCTCGGGGAAGATCGGGGGGTATTTTGATGGGGGTTAACATAGATTTGATGGATGTGGGGGGTATTGAGGACGGAGACTTTTTTGTGAAATTTAGAGTCAGAGATAGAAAGAGTGACTTTAAGTGGGTGCTGGTGGCAGTGTACGGTGCAGCTCAGCCGGAGTTTAAGGAATCTTTTCTGACGGAGTTAGTGCAGGCTTGCAGAGGGGAAAATCTTCCGTTGTGCATCGGCGGGGATTTCAATATCATTCGAAATAGTAGCGAAAAAAACAATGATAGATTTGATGAGAGATGGCCCTTTTTGTTTAACGCGGTCATTGACAGTCTGGATTTACGTGAGATTGAGATGTCGGGTCGTAGATTCACCTGGGCTAACTCTCGTAGGGTACCTACATATGAGAGGTTAGACAGGGTTCTGATTAGTACAGAATGGGAACAACAGTATCCACTTGCGACAGTGGAGGCCCTTAATAGGGAAATTTCAGATCACACACCTCTGCTGCTCAGTTTGGGGGAAAAGGCTAAGGCCAAGAAATCGGCTCCCTTTAAATTTGAGTTGGGCTGGTTACTGAAGGAGGGTTTTTTTGATGTGGTCTCTGAGGTTTGGAGGAAGGAGAGTAGAGGCACTACCTCGATGCAAAGATGGCAAAATAAAATCAGAAGATTGAGACAATTCCTGAGAGGTTGGGCAAAAAATATGAATGGTGCTTATAAGAAAGAAAAACAGGAACTCTTGAGAAAGGCGGAGGAGTTAGACAAAAAAGCTGAGTCTCAGCTGCTAAGCCAGCGAGAATGGGACTTGAAGCAAAGTATACATGAAAGACTGAATCAATTACTCCGGGAGGAGGAGTTAAAATGGTTTCAAAGGGCTAAGACCACCAGTATTTTGGAAGGGGATAATAACACAAAATATTTCCAGATGATTGCTAATGGAAAGAGACGGAAGACAAGGATCTTCCGGCTTGAACAAGAGGAGGGAGTTGTAGAGGGTGAGGAGATACTCAAAGATTATATCACGAAGTATTATAAAGATCTCTTTGGGGCATCGCGGGAAGATGGTCTGACTCTCAATGAGTCCATGGTGGAGGATATTCCTCAGCTCACCAGCTCAGAGAGGGAGGAGCTCATGGCTGAATTTGTTGAAAAGGAAGTGAGGGAGGCCATTTTCCAGATGAAGCATAATAAGGCTCCGGGACCGGATGGTTTCCCGGCTGAATTCTATCAAGTGTTTTGGAGTCTCATCAAGGATGACCTAATGGCCATGTTTAGAGACTTCCATGCGGGGGACCTACCCCTTTTTTGCCTTAATTTTGGAGTAATCACGCTAATCCCAAAGGAGAAGGAGGTCAAAAGGATTCAGCAGTATAGACCAATCTGCATGCTCAATGTTAGTTTCAAGATCTTTACTAAAGTGATGGCTAACAGGCTCGAATCGATTGCGTGTAGGATCACTAAACCTTCTCAATCCGCTTTCCTGCCAGGAAGGTTTATCTTGGAAGGGGTAGTGGTTCTACATGAAACCTTACATGAGTTAAAGAGAAAGAAACAGAATGGCCTTATCCTCAAACTAGATTTTGAGAAGGCATATGACAAAGTCAACTGGAAATTCTTGCAGCAAGTTCTTAGAATGAGGGGATTCCCGAGTTTGTGGTGCCAATGGGTAGAGAATGTGGTCTCAAAAGGTAGTGTCTGTGTACAGATCAATGACGAGTTGGGACATTTCTTCCAATCAAGAAAAGGTTTGCGGCAGGGAGACCCTTTGTCTCCCATTCTTTTCAACCTGGTGGCAGATATGTTAGCTGTGTTAATTGAGAGAGCTAAGAATCTGGGTTTTATCGATGGTCTGGTGCCTCACTTAGTCGACGATAGTTTGTCCATCTTGCAATATGCAGATGACACCATTTTGTTTCTTGAGGATGATCTGGAGAAAGCAAAAGGCCTGAAGCTAGTCCTCAGCACTTTTGAAGTGCTTTCCGGTCTGAAAATTAATTTTCATAAGAGTGAGCTGTTCTGTTTTGGGGAAGCGAAGAATAAGTCCGAAGAGTATATTCGGCTTTTCGGATGCAAAGAGGGTGATTTCCCATTCAGGTACTTGGGGATCCCGATGAGTCCTAGAAAGCTCTCCAATGGGGATTGGAGGTTGGTCGAGGAAAGATTCCAGAAAAAGTTGAGTAGTTGGAAAGGGAAGATGTTGTCATCAGGAGGAAGGCTAGTTCTAATTAATTCGGTCCTATCTAGCTTGCCAATGTTTATGATGTCTTTCTTCAGGATACCTAAAGGTGTTTTGGAGAAATTGGATTATTATAGATCGAGGTTCTTTTGGCAGTGTGATGAGCACAAGAAGAAGTATAGGCTAGCTAAGTGGAGTATCCTTCACAAGCCTAGAAGTGCAGGGGGTATGGGAATTATTGATCTGGATATCCAAAATAAATGCTTATTGAGTAAATGGGTTTTCAAGTTGCTAAATGAGGATGGCGTTTGGCAACAGATGCTAAGAAAGAAATACCTTAAGGGTAAGACTTTGTCGCAAGTAGAGAAACGAAAAGGAGACTCGCACTTTTGGTCTGGATTAATGGAAGTTAAAAACTTGGTGCTCGAAAGGGGTAGGTTTCAAGTACAGGATGGATCCCAGACTAGGTTTTGGGAGGACCTCTGGTTAGGGAGAGAACCGTTAAACGTTAAATACCCAGCTTTGTACAATCTAGTTAAGAAGAAAAATATGTCGGTGGCCCAAGTACTAAGTACGACACCACTTAATGTCTCTTTCAGGAGGGCGTTAATTGGGGTTAACTGGGACAATTGGCTTAGCTTAGTTGGAAATGTTCTTGAGGTAAACCTTAACAACCTCAGAGATTACTTCCGCTGGACAGCTAGTAAGAAATTTTCAGTTAAGGATCTATATAATGATATGATTCTAAGATCGGGAACGCCGGCCGACTGTTGGGCATGGAAAGCAAAGATTCCGTTGAAGATTAAAATCTTCCTTTGGTATCTTAAAAATGGAGTGGTGTTAACCAAGGATAATTTGGTGAAAAGACAATGGAAGGGGTGTACTAAGTGTTGTTTCTGTGATGTGTCTGAGTCTATCCAACACTTGTTTTTTGATTGCCCCATGACCAAGCTTTTGTGGGGGATATTGTGTCTCACCTTTGGAATTAGAATGCCGAGTGATGTCGGGAATCTTTTTGGTCCTTGGCTTCGAAGTTTTTCGAAAAAGCAAAGGAACCTAGTCTTGGTCGGGGTGGCGGCTTTTTGCTGGGCCATTTGGATCAGTAGGAACGATATTGTGTTTCATAAATCACATTCTTTATCTATTTTGCAGGTGATGTTTAGGGGGACTCACTGGATCAGGAGTTGGGCCATCCTCTCAAAAGAAGATGAGAGGATCATTTTGAAGGAGGGTTGCCGATGGGTGGAGATTGTGGCAATGGAGATCTTTCATAAATCGGGTTGGAATGCTTTAAGGCGTATTGGCATTTAGTTTGTGATGTTTGGATACTCATGTCTACCTTGTGCTCTGAGTTGGGTTTATGGCTTAGTTGTGGCCCTAGTGGACTTGTGTGTGGTGTATGTCTTGTTTCTTGCGGCCTAGTTGCTGCGGTACTGTTGTTTGTTGGCTGCAGACAATTCCTTGGAATTGTTGAGGCCGGAACTTGGTTCCTTTATCTAAAAAAAAAAAAAAGATGCTAGCTAGCATCGATCGATCGATAACTGGGACTATAAGAGAGGACCAGTGAGGTTCTATTTCTCTTTCCTTTAATTTGGCTGATAATAACATCAGTTTAGGACCAACTGGTGATAATTTCGACCGTACATTATATAATTATTAGGTGGGGATAGATAATTATCAGAAGTTGATTAAGCAGAGGCCAGAGGTGTTGTTGTCATATCTAAAGTACTACTCTTCAGTGACTATTCTAAAATAATTAAGGTTAAGAACTTCAGTGTACACATCTTATCAAGATGCCGGAATACCACCGTCGTCGCTTACTAAGACCAGTCTCAGTGCAAGTTTCATGGACACAGACACACAGAAAACTAGGTAACTGTGCCAGTGGAGTTTCATGGGGATGAAACTATTCTCACATCCCATGAAACTCTCACATTCTCTCTTTTCGCCACATCAGCATATTTAATGTCATGAAATTCCTCATGAAATCCCATTGAGACTGGCCTAAGTAGGTCACACAATTCTCAAGAGGTCCTAACGCGCTGTCTCCTTTTCTCATGCATACTGTATATGAATTAAGGAAGAACACAGTAGAGTGGTGTCTCTACATTTATTCTGCCCCCCAAAGCAGCTGGCAAGCGGCGATCTGTATTCTGTACAGGTTGGGGGGGGGGGGGGGGGCTGGAACGAAAGTTGGGCCAAAAGGAGCAGTCTCCACCTTTTGATCGGCCACGAAACCACCAGGAAGATCGCCAAACGCCCTAGATATATACAATCATGCATGTACTACGTACTACATCAATTAATTAATGATGGGCCGTCTTTGCTAATAATCTTTCTGCTGATGAATACATGCATCGTCTCAAACATATACATTAAGTATATATGCTCGTCATCAGCTCGATCGCATCATCCCTTTTTGTTCAGCAACTTTTTCTCTCTGATTAGATTAATTAGTTACACGTTAAATTCAGAAGTGATCGACGGGTTTGTATACCTCAAAGTCAAAGAGTTAACAGATGCATGCACACACACACACATATATATATATATATACTGTTTTGCTATAGTGCACCTGGGTGCTTTCTGTATAGAGAATGCACCCACCCTTGTTGCAATTAGTTCTTGTCCAGTTGCAACTGGGCTCATTCTGGTTGCAATTTGTTCACGTCGGGTTGCAACTAGGAGTCTAGTTGCAATTGGTTCGTGTCCAGATGCAATGGAGTCAGATTCGTTGTAATTAGTTCCGTCGAGTTGCAATTAGTGTAGTGTCACAGTTGCAATCGGTTAGTCTCTTGGTTGCAATTGATTCGTGCGTAATTGCAACTGGTTCGCGCCTAGTTGCAGCTCGGTTGGGTCTAGTTGCAATTGGTTCGCGTCGAGTTGCAATTGGTCCGTCAAGTTGCAATTGGTTCGCGTCGAGTTGCAATTGGTCCGTCAAGTTGCAATTTGTTCAGCTGCGAAGTTGCAACCGCAAGGTCTGTGCATTTGCTATACAGATTGCACCTGGGTGCGTTTTAGTATCACCATATATATATATATATATATATATATATATATATATATATGGAAAATCCACTCTACACGCGCGTGTAGTTACTCCTTCCTTCATTCTACACTAATTCATTCTCTATTAGCGGGTACAGGATCCAATATCCATTACTAGGTGGGCCCTGTTGTGTTTCGCCAACACACCCCGCGTCCGCGTGAGCTTTTCCAGGAAGTTTAACCATCCCGATCCCCTTTCTTCGGTGCTCATCCTTCTACCACCGAATGGCTCGTGCAACCATTAGGGAGCAACTGGTGCGTGATGGCGACGTCATGCCGAGCAGGCGATCCATCGCATCAGGCCATCAGCTGGCCGTGCATGTATATGTTTATTATTCATCAATCGTATATGCTGGTACCCATGATCTGACGCCTTCTACTTTGGATGCAAATCACCATACGCGGCTATGGGAGGAAATCGAGGTGCTCATCCGATCCAGTTCTCATCCTATGACGGCACCAACAACAACGACAGCTCCGGCCGCCGAGATGCAAACCTGGCTTGTGCATGGATAGCCGGCATGTGACAGGTATATCTGGTTGCATTTTCGTTGATTTCTTTTATCCTAAACCCCGTTCTCATCCTGTGTGCAGATCCCATTATTTTTTCTGGTATCTCACTCCCTCTTTCCATCTAAATATGTAGAAATCATCTGCTCAGGCAGGATCCAGATGATCTAGGGAGTTCTTTTTCCATAATGCGTATGACTTTATTCAGATTGGTCTGACTGATCCCATTCATGCAAAACATGTATTGCATTGGCGTTCTGACTTACTTTTTTTCAGATTCCAGTATGAGTTCGTACTTATTTCAGATTTTAGTATGACTTAATACTTGTTTATATTGCAATTTTTTTCAGATTGTGTATCACTTGATCCAGACAGATCGGCCTCATCCTATTTGTGTTACCGGATCGTACGTGGTTGTCGACCACGTACCATGCTGGAGGTACGTCCAACCAGGAAGAGGTGATGATCTCTACACTGGCCAGCGGCCGATAGCTGCAACAAGACGGCACTGAAGATACCCATCAAGGTTCGTCTTCACCGGCAACAAGACGACAATCGACGACATCATGCAAGCAAAACGACAATCACAGGCGTAGGCGCGTAACTGTTAGTCTGTTACGATGGAACTGCATACATACTACTTAATTTCTCCCATAATATATGAAACACATCTGAATGTACATGCTTCTTTTCATCTATAGTTCGGACGGGTATCCATTTATACACCATACTTCTTGTTTACTGTGCCTAACTAATGTTCTTTTTTTGAAAATAAGTATGGGTTCATACTCTTCTAAAAAAGTATGTCCTCGTACTTTTCTAAAAAATGTATGTCCTCCATTTCAAAAAAAAAACAAATGTATGTCCTCATACTCTTATAGAGAAGTATGCCCTCATACTTTTCTAAAAATGTATGTCCTCATACTCTTCTAAAAAAGTATCTCCCTTTCGGTATATTGCGTATGTACTCATACTCAACATACAACTATGTGTATGTATATATGTAAACTTCGTGGAAACAAGTATGTAGTCATACTATACTACGAATTTAATTCTAGAAGCAAAGAAGGAGATCGTATAAGTATTTTAATCGCAGCAGATGCCAATTACGGCATGCATCGGATCCCACAAAAGTAGGAGATGCAAACCGCATGCATGCAAATCAACCGAACCACTACTTGTTAACGGGTGATGCTGTTGTTTGCAAACCCGATAAGGAAGAGGAGTAGCTACACGCGTGTGTAGAAAAAACGCGTCATATATATATATGTGTGTGTGTGTGCGCGCGCGCAGTTGTGCACATCCTTAACCCCTAAGCAATTAAGTATATATGGACGGTGATCTGCCTGCCAGTGCCACTGCACCCCTTCTACAAAGGCTAGCTCTCTGCATGCCGTACTGGCAGAACGTGGTGATGAGCTTGCTGTTGCATACCTTGAGGCAGTAGAAGGAAGGCATCACGTAAAGCAAGCAATGCAAGCTAAAAGGATGGGCCGGCCGAGCGAGTCTTAAGCCTAGGTGTGTGCCGCCGTACACAATTTGTCGTGTATCACGATCCTGAGAGTTTTACAGGGTGAAGACAGCCCTGTTCGTAGCTTATCAGCCAGCAGTACTTTTCTCTTAGAACAAACTAGCAACCAGCAAGGCAACAACTAACCAACAGTAATTTTCTCTTAAAATAAATCAGCACCAGCCACCACCAAACGAACAAGCTGAAACTGAAACAGGGGAAGCATAAGCATACATCATTATTAATTACTGGAAACCACAAATAAAGCATTGTAGGCAGCAGGCCAAAGTAAAGCAGAGAAGCCGAAGAGCTGCTGATGATGGTAAAAGCAGAAGACCAAGATTCAATTTGGTGGTTGTTTTTTCTTTCCTTTTTTGTTTAACGAGCGAGAGAGCACCTACACGCAGCCACGAACCAGATTCTCCCAGTGCAACTTGCAATTCTGTTTGGAACGCACCTGCCCGTACGTGTGTGTGTTTGGTTCATTACACAGTCATCTGTCGTTATGCGCCTAAAGGCATTAAAATTGAAAGTTAGTATATATATAAATGGTATTCGAAAATACTACCCTATAAAGACGATGGTTCTCGATGGAGAAAGCCAGAATAGATACGTAAGTCTTGGGAGAGGAGAGGAGCTGCACAAAGGAAGAGAGTAGTACAGTTTTGTCCGGCGTGTTGTTGTATATATTGGAAGACGATCGATATATATGACTAGCTGCTTAATGCTTCCTTCTCTAACTTTGCCAAACCATTCTAAATTTGTTTTTATTCCGGGGTACTTTAGGCGCGTAGCTGGAAGAATGTTCGTTTCTTTCCGTTCCGGCCTGTTACACTGTTAGGCGCGCCACTTATTGGTGACTAGAGACTAAACTATTCGGTCAAGAAAGCCCAACGTGTCGTGTGATCGGGCAGTTGGTCTCTTGATCACGTACGGGAGCCTCATATAACTTATTCGCGGCAAGGTGACAGAATAATAATACGGGCGTGTTATGTAAGGCCGCCGCCGTGTACATGCTACTGAACACATGTTGGAGTTCGATCTCCAGCCTACGTGGGCACTCCATTATTCGACTTCATCAGCAGGATGATCCGTACTGTACATACTTGATGCTTCTTCTCTCGTTGGTACGGCGCCGAGACTTCAGGAACTCTCTAAAAAGCATCGTTGAGAGCTCACTTCTCGAATGATCCGTACTGTACATAGTTGAGCAGGGAATGGTGTGACTGCAGCTGATGCCTTCCCTGAACTGTCCCTTTCTTTTATCATCAATAACAACATTTCGTTCCAGAGAGCAGTTTCTAATTCAGATTTATCTCAAAATTTTAACCTCCCCTTGTCCACTCAGGCTTTTCAGCAACTTTCCCAGCTTCAGCAGCAAGTCTCCATTCTAACCCGTCTTGATGGTCCTGACTCCTGGTTTTATGCTTGGAGATCTTCTCGATTCTCAACAGCAAAAGCTTATAAGCAACTGATGGGTCACAGAAGTGTTCACCCGGCCTTCCTTTGGATTTGGAACTCCAAATGAAAGATGAAACATAAAGTTTTCTTCTGGTTATTGCTCATAGACCGTTTAAGTACCAGGGATCTTTTAAATAGGAAGAATATGGAGTTGGAATCTTATTCATGTGAACTGTGTCTTAGAAGAAGAGCTGAAAAAGTTTGTCATCTCTTCCTTCGTTGCAACTTTGCCAAAGCCTGTTGCCTGTTGGAACTCAATTGGAGTGTCCTATGTCTCCACAAGACCTTTGCTGCAGATCTTCAATCATATAAAACAAAGCTTGCAAAAACCTTTTTTTCATGGTGGTAATCATTCTAATGTCCTGGAGTATCTGGAAATACAAGGAATGATTGGATGTTTAATGGTACCCACCCCTCGATTCAGGATTGCCATAGGAGGTTTAAGGCAGACTTTTCCCTAGTGCTTCTGACAGCTAGACCGGATTTAGTCCCAGCCATGTCATCCTAGCTTGACTCTCTGTAACTCGTTGTTTGCTCCTTCGCTGTCTTGCTATACTTTCTAGGTCCCTCTCTGCTTGTTTCTTTTTTCTCTCTTCCTGTTTGTTTTGTAAACCTGACCTTTTTAATTTATTATAATCAGTAGGGGCTTTGCCCCTCCTGTTCTCTCTCTCAAAAAAAAAAAGATCGTCATAAGCTAGCTCGATCTTCCTTTTCTCTATGGAAAAAAACCCGCAGATCTCTTCTAAAAATTGCCTGCAATTTGCACCGTGACAAAAGCACAAAACTAGCACTGCATGTTGGCATCCTGTTTATTTTTTTTAGCAAAATTTATTTGGAATGAGTAACCAGTGTCCAAACTGGATCAGGGCTCGAACAAGGAACAATGCATCATACAAGCCAGCTAGGCCCGCGGCGGCCCACCATCTCCTTGACCTCCAGCAAAAACGCTTTGCAGGTTTGTCATCTGCAGTTTTCTGCACACACGACCAGTGAGTGGCTCTTGCTCCGAACACTGAACGAAACACAACGCGCGACAATTCCTTGTTCCGACGCAAGCTTAATTTAGGTAAATCAGACAGGTTTGCTCGACGCAAGGCCGCCACCGATTCGTTCAGTTTCGTCGATGCAAAAGCCATGCACGATGTTCTGTTCCGGCCAGCAAGCAAGAGATCGATCGCCATATATCGCCACAGATCCAATAATGGCAAGGTGCTCAAGCAAGAGCTAACAGCCTAACACAGAGATGATCTCCCATGTCATGTAACGAAACAAGAACGGTTTTACCCTCGAAATTTGCAATGATAATATTACAACTTTGAGACCGTACGTCCATGGCGACCGCCTCATCATCATCATCTAAAGCTCGAACAATCAACAAGGAGAGACAAACCGGACGCATGCATTATATACGACACGCACGCACCCCTGCAGCATGCAGCTAGCGTGCTCGAGCCCTCATCAGTTGTGGCAGACCTTGGCGGTGGGCATGGTGACGCAGATGGGCGCGTACTTCTTCTTCGCCTCGGGGGTCCCGTTCTTGGGTCCCGCCATGGCGGCGCCGGCGCCGCCGATGGCCGCGACGCACGCGGCCGCCGCCGCCATCATCACGGCGCGGCGGCCCTCGGCGGGCGTCTCCTCGACCGCCGCCGACAGCCTCGCGGCGGCGGGCTCCTGCTGGCAGCGGTCGACCTTGGCGGCCCTGGCCACGGCGAAGGTGCCGCGGCGGGAGGGCGCGGCCGCCGCCACGGCCGCGAAGGACGCCATCATGGTGAGCGACGCCATCTCGGTCGGTTGAGTGTGCTGGTGCGTGTGTGGGGACGTACGTGGATGGTGGCTCCTGGAGTCGTGGTCTCGCCGGGGAGCTTTTCGCGGCGGGTTATTAAGCTGCGGTTGGGAAAGGGAGGAGCGCGCCTTATCCCGCGTGGGGGGTGAGCAGCCACTGGAGCGCCGCCATGTGGCCGGGAGGCGTGACGTGGGCGAGGGGAGGACGGCGGATGGTGGATAACGCCAGGTGTGGCGGCCGGAGAGGATAACGAACGGGCGGACCGGATGCGGCGGGATTTAGGTTACCGGACCGGGCCGCTCCCATCGCCATCTACGAACACGCTGTGGCCCATCTGTGCTACTGCTGGCTGGGGGTAATGAACATACATCCTAGCAATGGCCAGTTACCTTTGCTGACTGAACTAAATCAACCCAAGTAAATTTATCGTGGCGCGAGAAGAAAATTCAACACAAATAAGACATGCAAAAATCTATTCACCACTTATGATATGAATGGAAAAAATAAATTAGCACAAAATTTTGATGTGAGGTCCATCTACAAACTACGCAAACCTACTAAGTTACAAAACTTGGGCTAGCTACAGGTGAAAGCCGAGGCCATAATTAAATTAAAAATGAATGCATAAAAGAACTGAACAATTTACATAACTTTCCTTGCGGTTAGCTGCCGAGACGAGACCACAATATCTCTGGTGTATATATTTGTCAGAGCAAAAAGCAGCAAAACGAAGACTACTTGGGCGCTCACTATTCCAAAATGGCTAATGCTGTTGCCAATCTCCATCCAACTGCCGGTATTCCGTACCTGTGGGCAAAATGAACCGCAATATTCAGCACGTTAATTTATGTGACTGTAGGAAATTTCACTTATATTTAGATGTAAGGCTAAACATAGTTATCAGAAAGAAAAATGCAAAGTAACACCATCTTGGTGCATCTCCAACTTCCTAGAGATAAGAGCCTTTGAGATCCTACACCTGAGTCCAAAACTAGTTTATTACTTGGCACTGCACAGCACACACTATCTATATGGAGTATATCTTTAACAGGATATTCCCTTTCAGACATTTAGATATGGCAAACCAAACAAAACTTTAGCCATTAATGGATACAAATGGAAGAAACTTTAAAGAAACTAAATACGGCTAAGGTAATGGAACTTGTCTTAAAAGCATGAAAATAGAATTTTAAAGCATCGATGAGAAGAGCATACATACCAGGAAAAAGAAATGAATGGTCATTACATCTGAAAGCAGTATTACAAGAAAATAGCAGCCCAATCGTGGGAGCCGGACAATCTTGGTTATTGCACTAAATGCACATCTGCAATTGATCAAGAAGATCAGCTTAATAAAGTCCAGGTTGAACACAAATTAAAAGAGCTATTTTAACTTGGGTGTAAAATAAAATTATCTGCACTGAAATTCCATAAATCACATCTTCATTAGCCCACTTTAACTTGATGACACTATATCGCATAATAGCAGCAAGGTCCAAAAGAACTTACATGACAAGCATGAAAGGAATGAACAGTTTAAAGATAAGAAGTCCTGCCATAAGAAATGGCTGCCGAAAGAAAAGAGAAAACATCAATGTCTGGAGTAATAAGAAGTAAAAGTAGTCTTTCAATGAGAAATCTATAGCATATAAACTTACACTAAATACTGTAATAAATCTGTACACGGATGAGATCTCAAAGCTTGCAATACTTGCAAAATTACCAGTACCAAAGAAAGCCACGTTAAATAAGATCACCTGCAAGACAGAAAGATATCACTAGCTAGAGCATTATGCTTTCAGCAAAAATAAAGACAAAACTGTTCTTAGTTTCTACTAAAACAACATGGTTGGTAGCAAAAATAATGCCAGCACAGGGACTAATACATGCATTTGATCATTATTTTCATGTTACACGTTATTCAAAAGTATGGAATGCACAGCCATGTGGAAGCATTTCTTTTATTATAAATCTGTCAATGTCATTCTGCTGTGAATTTTAGTATGTTTACATTATCAATGGTCCAAGTTTTCAAAGTAATACTTCAAAAAAAAAGTTTTCAAAGTTGAACTTTACATATTCTAAAACATCTATTGAGAACAGAATGATTAGCTTTCAGTGGCCACCCTTCTGATGATTTAGCATCTTTGGCTGCTTAAGGCTTCAATTCTAGAGGATTATCTACTGTCCATACAATCTGATATCTATTATGCCATATATATAAAAAGGAATGCATTGTGTCCAATTGCTTCCACACTTTTATGCTGCACCACAACTATAGAATTGGTATTATATACTGCAACCAGTACTTACAAATAACAGAGGAATTCTTAAATCAGATAGTTGTAGGTGTCTTTCTTCATAACCAAACACTGAGCCATCGACAAGGCTTCTACGGCGTGCAGAACCACTTTCTTCTGAGCAGTACAAGTTGGCAGATTCCACAAATATCCATCCAATCAGTACCATTGAGAAAGCGCTATAGAAAACTGCTTCATAGCTGCAGGTTTGACAAAATATGAGATACTATTTTCATGTTCCAACACTTCAGGCACAGCGTGCACACAAAAAGAAGTGTGAACTGCAGAAGGTAACAGCATACCCAATAGAAAGCAGCAGAAAAGGAGGAGCAAAACCCAAGAAGATAGATGTAAGACGAGACAGAACACTAGGTGGTGAGAAAAGAGGTAGCACCATAGCAACACCTGCCAAAGAATTGCATGTTAAAAACAATAGAACCAAAAATCTTACAAGTTCGAATGAGCAATTAAGCAGGATATAGCACAAATAAGGTTGCACAAATGGCTTTAAAAAATGGCGTGTTTAATGGAGTTCAGCTCAACATACTTTCAATGGACAAAGCCCCAAAGCTGATCTACATTTTTAACAAACTAGAATGTTTCCACCTGGGGTTACAGCTATTCCCCAGAGGACAACCAAATTTCAGACTTTTCTTCTTTTCTCTCTACATTTTATATTCTGAATATATACCAATACGAGTATACGACTCTCACTGTTTCCATAAGAGAAACCGAAAGGGCACTTCTGAATTGTTAGCCTAGCAAAATTCAGAATTTGGTAACATTTTCTAACTCATTGGAGAATACATTTATTACAGTAATGGCAGCTAACATTGCCGCACTTGATATTTTTTAGGTTTCAGAAAAGCAGCCAGTTGTGGAACCAGATCAGTTACAGAAAACCTGGTCTTCAGTACTGTAACCAACCTCTGTTCCAGCTGTTTCATTACAGAACAAAAGGTGAAGCAATTGTTCAGCAAGAACCAAACTACCTACCACAAATAACAATTGGATGCTCGGACAGATCCATCAGGAATACAGGAGCATTCTTGGAAGAACTAGAACATTTTTTGAATGCCGTGAGTTTCTTATGTCCAAATGAGGCATTTAAATTTTAACCATTAAAAACGAAAAAAAAATCAAAATGCAGCCTATCAGAAAATGCCACATAAGACCCTCGGTCCTGGGTTGATGCACAAACAAAATTTAGCTGTAAATGAGGTTCAGACTTGTATGTTATTGTATGGTTACAAGAAAACATGCTGCATCAACAAACCAGATATTGCCATAAGAACTGAAGACATGAACCATTAACACACTGCACAATTGGCAGCACAAATAGAAACTCGTGTGCCTTACCAGCTACAGACCAGTTGATCAACTGGTGCAATGAGTGCAATTCTCTGTTCTGGGACCGATGTGAGGTAGATAACCACACCATTATTGAAGATATTGCAACTAAAATAACCTGAAACATAGTAAGTAACATGTCAACAATGTATCAAACTTGAACTTCCACAAAAGAAATGCCAACTTTAGTTAGGATATAACTATTTTGAGTTTTGCACCTGAACAAAATATAGCTTTGAGGATTGAGAATCCCGTTTATTTGCTCGAGTCAGATAGAGCCAAAAGCTGGTACAGTTTGAGTTAGCCCATCTTGAAGCCACTGCGATCAATATTATGAGAGCTCCACTAAGAATTCTGCATATAAAGAGTTCATCAGACCATAAGCTGCAAGGAAACACCCAAATAAACAATATTTGGTGACATTTAGATAGCTAGCACTTCTTAATATCATGAATGATTGATTGTATGAATGGTTTACTGTGTACATGCAACAGCTTGTTCTCTACTAGGACTGGAGAAAATGTAAGGAAAAAGCATGCATTAAGGCTATGAAAGAAACATACACCAAGTTGTTGTTTTCTGGTATTTCAGCTGGCATCAATGTGAATAGAGACAGGAACCAGCAAGCAATCCATATGTATATCGCAAGTGCAGGGCTAGCTTGAATAAAAAAGGCTACATAAGTTGGACCAAGTATCCCAAGGACCAAGAAGCACCATGTATAAATTTTCCTATCAAAGAAGCTCATAACCTGCACATAAGTACCAAATTTCAGTCACAAAAAAAGTACCAAATTTCATGGTAAATATCCTGAAATCTTAAAATTTTTGGTGTGCGATGTAGGAACATACCAGAAACTCCAATACAAACAGTGCAATTCCTGAACTGATCAGGAGATTCAATGTATACTTGAAGGGAATATTAGAAAATTCTCTCCACACAGCCTTCAGAAATTCAAAGTTCTGTACAATTCTTGTCCAAAGGAATATTGTCATAAATACATAAGCATGGTAAAGAAGCGGTGATTTCTCCAGAATTAGTATAATGGATGACAAACCCATAAAGAAACATCCACCTATGTAGACCTGAAACCAGAGGAGATAATATAAAAACAGTGTAATTAACTAATTATGTAACTAAAAGCACACCAGTACTCGATAAATAGAGAGAACACCAAAACATAGTTGTCTAAATTTCATAAGCAACTTTGCTTACACCAGAGTGAATAATTATGCAGCCCTAATTTTACCTGATGTCTACACTATAAATATAACCCAACATCTAAAATTCTTGCTATGAATTCTAAGTATCTGTTCTGCAGAGACAAAGAAAAAAGAATCTTGGGAAATGTAACAAGAAAAACTTAATGAAGTTCAACAAAATTATAGTGGCTCCAATCTAGACTGAGTAAATTGAAAAGACACCGACAAATGAATATGAAGTAACACATAAACAGACATAAATTAATAAAGACTGGATAATGATAAACTATCATACTTTCATGGAGGTATTCTTAGGATGCAACAAAGCCTTCTTTAGCAGAATCGCAGGAAATGATGTGTAGGACTGTAGCACATGTAGAATGAGGTTCACCATCCATCCAATATATCCAAGGGTAATTGTTGTCATTAACATGAACCAATCATATGTTTGGAAATAATGGAGACCAGCAAGAGCCATCCTTCGGAGCTCTTCAGAATGTTCCATGGCAGTATCATAGTCCCTTTCAGATATAAGATCCTCAATTTGACTGAGCAACGAAGAATAGTTTGCCAGTGGCTTAAAAGGCTTGAAATAGAGTGAACTGGATTGCTTCAGCTCTGAGATCGATAAGGAAGGCATGTTTAGGATTAAGAGTGCGATATATTCTTTAATTTGTTTATCTTGGTCACATTTGCATTAGGAAAAAAACAGGAAGTTGATTGACAGCATGAACATTGAAGAGTGTTGTTGATCGACTGTTATGTTAAACTGTGACTTCGATGATAGAACATCAATGATTTCTCCACACCACCCATTCGCACTACCACACATCTCACCAAGAATAGCATATCCTAGAAGCTTAGGACTATGGAGTAAACAAAATTTAAAGTTCAAGTGGATAAACTTGTTCTGGAAGGATACGTGACTTTCGGAGAAACTGGTTAAGAATTTGCTTTGTATTGGCCAGAACTGCTTCAACTTCATCAGCCTGTAGGAAATCAACTTTCACAATAAGTGTTAAGCTGAGCACAAATCATTTTTTTGCATAGTATAGAAGTGGTTGTCTGACCTTGCTTAATTTCAAATATTGAGTAGGTAAACTCCCCACCGAATTCATTGGGCATGGTAAACCCACAAGTGTAGACTGTAAATATTTTGAGGAACTCAGAAAAGGTCTATTTAAGAAAACCAAATGCAGCAAAATAAGAAATGAATATTTAACATGGAAATTTCTAAGGTACCATTAGAGGAGCTATATCAGCCTGGTTGACATCCACTCTCTCAAAGCCTTCGAGGGCCCAGTCCTGAGGAGTGGGTGTATCATGTTTGTGGTCATCAACAAACCGAAAGCCGTCATCTGGCTTCTCTGTATAAGCCAAGAACTTTGGGCTTCTGATTCCAGCACCCCATGCTACAAGAGGAGTATCAGTATTCGAAGGGTGTCCATCTCCATGGCTTCCTGTAGGTAGAAGTACCTAATTACATCAGCATTATAAATAATAAAGGAACAGTAGAGTACTAACCTAATATACTAAAAAGTTAACCAATAAAAATGAAGCCTTTTCAATTAGTCACAGACTAACAGGTCAATGCACAATTCCTTGTGACACACCCAAGGCAGTTTTACACGAAGTGAAACCAAAATCAGGCCTTAGATGACAGGATCGGGGTTGTCAACACTATATTCCAAAATGTGGCTGCGTAGGCCCTAAGCAACATGAAATCAGGTTTTTTTTTACCGGTGGTAACCGGTCTTACCGGTCCAGACCGGTAGCGGTTACCGACACAGGAGAATTGGTTAACCGGACTGGTTGCACTGGTTACCAACCGTTTATACCGGTTACCGCGGTTGAACCGGTAGCGGTAAAAAAAACCCTACATGAAATCAGTGCAGCCAGTTTCAGTGCATGAAATCAGATTGAACCAGTGCCTATTTCAGGTCATCAATGCAACTAATTCATTTTGCAGTCCAGAACACCAGATTGAACCAGTGCAGCCAAGAATGAGCAGTTCACTAGCTGATAAGCATGCCAGGTGGGAGGTGATAGGCCTGGGGAGTTACTATTCAAATGTAAATAAATTCCCAAACCCTGGTATTTAAATTAAAACGTGATTGTTTCAAATTTGGCAGTTTTACAGTTTCCTGGTGGTGACTAATGTGTCCTGCTCTTCCAGAACAACAAAACTGGCAGGTTCCCTCCGACCTTCAGAAACCTGACCAGGGACCAGAATTCAATGGAACCTAACTTAAAAATATATAAATATGAGCAACAAATTATTTGTGAGACAGATTTTTGTATAACTTACCTTTGTCACTCATTCCATGATCTGCAGTAAACACATAAGCTGTTTGGTTGTCTTTGAAATAGTTCTCCATGAGATTGTACATACTTTCAGCAATTTGATCAACAACCTTGACATTGTTCAGATAAATGCTTGAATAGGGTCGGTGTGCATGGCCATTGGTATCACAGCCCAGTAAGTGCAGAAATATAACCAACTTATCCTGTAGGAGTAACTGCCTCAATTTAATGTCATCAAAAGACCTGTTGAGAAGACCTTGAAACTGGTCAAATGACCAATGATCCAGAAATGATGCATCTGCAACCAAGGTCTCTATCAAAGTAAAAACATGATTCCAAAAGAAAAAAAATTGCAAAGTCTGATTGATGGTTTAGATTCATTTATATTGAGTATAACATTCTTTTTTTGAAGAGGGGCACATCCTTCATGTATTCAAACAAGAAACATCACACAAAGAAAACCCATAAATTCATCACAACAATTGTCATCTTCTGTTACAAAAAAGAACTCTGACAAAAAATAAAGAAACAACTTTAAATTTCTATTTTGCATATAACCCATCTGCAAGGTGAACTTTTAGATTATCATGAATATTCAGGAAAAAATGGATGTGCAGTATGAGAAATCACAAAGTCATATAAACATGTTGAGAAAAGAATGATATGACAATGTCTACCACAGTACTTGTAAGGCAATTACAAACATATACAATGATATTTTTAGCTTAACTTTAACTTTCAGCAAACTACATGTTCTACAAATAAATCTGACCTGTTGCGAAGTCTTCATATTCATGGGGATAAGTGTCCCAGGTACTGTGAGGTACGCTACTGCAGAATATAGGAACAATATCTGGACTTCCATATGAGATAGTGTGCCGACTTTGATTGAATACAGAATCAAACTCGACAGGATTGGCCTTCCATCCTGCACCATATACAATATAAAGTTCAAATGTTTCTGCAGTTTCCATATATTCCTAAAAGCCTTCACACTGAATTTCCAGAAACACAAATCAGGTGTGTTTTACTAAGGCAAAGTTAATCCTGGACAAGCAAACACAGTAAATTAGGGCATCACACAAATATTTAATGCTTAGCCCATCAGATCATAGCATACTTACTATTTAGTTGAGCAATATTAATCACGTGTAGGTTGTGAGTCTTACCCATCTATAACATCTCTCTCGGTTACAACTTACCGCTTATCAGCACATTGTTAAATACACGTGTTTTGTTCATCATGTAGGCGCAAGTATTGTCAATACTACTTCAGAGGTAACAACTACGAAAAATGGCAAGTTATAATAAATGGCAATGGCACTAGACAAAGCAATGTAATTACACAAAAGTGCAGCATAATTGGCGATTGAAGTAAACCGAATGACTTGTGAAAACAATGGACAGAATTGAATCACAGCTGGTAGCTCTGGTGCAGTAGAACCAGCAGAGGAGCAGCGCACCTTTGGTAACAGCACTGGGGTCCTCATAGAATCCGGCGATGAGGGACACGTGGCCGGGCCTGGACTCAGTGGGCGGGCGCGCGTGGCTGACACCCCACCGGCCCTTCTCCTCGATCACCCCGCGCAGGAACGGCGCCCGGTACCTCCCCCGCTCGTCCGGCTCGAAGAACTTGTCCGCCCTGAGCCCGTCCGCTGCACGCACCAAAACCCCCAGAGCCAAATCAGAAACCCAGCACATGGAGATTGGAGCCTGAGATCAATGAGACGGGACCGAAGGATCAGGGGGCGCGCACCGACGAGGAGGACGAGGCGCTTGGCGGGGGCCGCGGAGAGGCGGGGCGGCACGGGGTCCATGCCGTGCACGATGGGGGACTTGAAGTAGATGTCGAAGATGCTCAGCATGTACACGGCGTGGAGCGCGACGCCGAGGACGACCAGCCACCGCTCGCGCCGCCGCGTCGAGGCGGACGGCGAGTGCGGCTGCGGGCGCGGGCGGCCGGCCATGGCGGCGGGGGGCGGGGCGCCGGCCGAGCCGTGGATGCTGATTGCTGAGGCGGTGGATCTGGGTTCTTTCGGAGGGAAGGGGACTGAGCGCGAAGGCGTCGTTGGACTGACGGACTGACACGACCAGGCACGCCGGGGAGTGGGCGGGGCGGCACCAGGATGGGGGAAATGTGCATTTTGTTTAATAATAAAATCAATCAGATTAACTAACCACAACTTACCGGCTCCAGGTGAAACTTTTGAATTTTCTTTCATGTCTATTCAGGGTATTGAACGTTAACTAGTTACAAAAATAATTACACGAATGGGCCGGAAATTGCGAGACGGATCCATTAAGTCTAATTAATTCGTCATTAGAGATTGGTTATTGTAGCATAATTTTGTCTAATCATGACATAATTAGGCTCGTTAGATTCGTCTCGAAAATTAAGGTACGGGTTGTGGAATGAGTTTTGTCAGTAATCCATATTTAATACTTCTAATTAGTGTCCGGAGATTGATGTAACGTGTAGTTGGTGAAACTTTTGGGAAGAAAACAATGCCTTCATTTTTATCATCATATTTTATTTTTGCGAGCATCGTTTATTAGACTAGTAAAATACATGCGCGACACACACATATTTAAAATATATATATTTAATATCAAATTAAGATATGTTAGTTAAAAAAACTCAAAAATCATCCCACCATGTGATGAAGATTGTGAAGAAGACAAGGTTGTGTTTAAACACACATGTAGAGCAGAATATATAATTTATTTGAATTACTTAAAACAACTGATGCTACTAATTGGTATCTATTTAGCCAAAATTTATCTCAGTATTGTAAGTTTAATGGGAAATATCGGTAAAATATATGAGACATTGAAAGGAATAGGTCAAGATATACAAGAGATGGCACATGGACACTGTTTGCTCAGGCTTATCCTCTCCTTCATCTTCCTCTACCCATCAGCTCTTGGCCGGTGGCTCGCCGACACTGTGGACCACCTGTCGCTCTCCTTGAGCCGCAACAAGGTCATTGTCGTCGTTCCGCTTCCATCACTCGCCTTCTTCCTTGCGCACCCAACGCCTCGCAGAGCAGGCTCGCTCCAGCCTTGGCAGCTGCTTGGTGCCCTACCTCGGCTTCCCGAACTGTTCCTCGAACATGAGGTAAAAATCACAACTTAAGGTGTGTTTGGTTGAACTGTGATTTTTGAAAAAGTAGTTGCGAGCTGTGGAAAAGCAGTTGTGTATAAACAACTGTGGGAAAAGCAGAAGACTGTTTGGTGAAACAGACCCACATGTCATTCACAGTCTAACCTGCTCAATAGTCTCCCTATATTGCTAACGAGCGGAGTCCCCTCGCCACTTTCGTTTTTTCTATCTTCTGCCCCCCCCCCCCCCTCCTCCGAGCTGCAACCGCGACCGAAGGGTGGTAGACATGGCACGGGAACTGCACACATGGGGTAGTGTCCACAGAAAATGCTACAAGGAGGGCCACGACGAGCGACAAACATCATCAGTTCCCTAGTGCCCTCCTCTTCGAGCTTTTATGTCAATTTCAGCTCGATCTTGCCGGTCTGCGCATTGATTGGTGCTCTATTTGCCTGTGCTTCGCGTTGATTTAGGGATTGTTGAGCTTCATCCGGCAGGCGGCACGTCAATTGGAGTTAGTGGAGATTGATTTGTCAGCAGCGCTGCATCAGCTTGGAGCTTGTGAAACTCAATTCGGCGAGGATGCTTGTTGATTGGAATCTCAGCTCAAGCAAGCGGAGCTTCATTGATATATTGTGAAGTCATTTGACCTCCCATCTTCGTAAGTCCATGGAGGGATGAGTTGAATCGAACAGAGGAGATTGAGTGCCACCCATTCATTAAATTTGCATCGAGAAAAATCCCGGATTCCCAATTTTCTACAACATGGTGGCATGGCCTTTTCTTTTCCGCTTGCTTGCCATGTGCCAGCTACCGGAGCCAAACAACACACATGCAGTCCCTATATATACGCCACCTCACGTCCTCCATTGATGTGTGCACGGCACTGCATATAGTCAGTCAGAGGTCATCTTCTTTACTGTCAGCCATGACGAACGGGTACCTGTTCCGGGAGTACATCGACGCGCAGTCCACCGACGTCCAGTTCTCCGACGTACCCATCAATGCCTTCCTCAGCTTCTCCACTTCATCCTCTCCTTCGCCATCGACTACACGCCGGTGAACCAGAAGCCCACGCCGACGCCGACCAACGGCGTGTTCACCCCGTTCCGGGACACGGGCAATCTCTCCCCAGCCGCCGTGGCGCAAGTACTCCCGACGTCATCGACTACGGCAACTACCAGTTCTACAGCTATGGCGCCAACACCGACGTGGACCAGTTCTACGGCTATGGCGCCAACACCGACGTGGACCAGTACGTGAGGTTCTACGACGAGCAGGTGCGCGCAACTACCTCGGGGCAAAGATCCTCGCCAGCTTCAAGACCGGCGACGTCACCGGGCTGATCTCGCCGAACCTCGGCGTCAGCGTGACCAAGGAGCTGCAGTGGCGGAACAAGCTGCCGGGGCTCTTCTCTTCATCTGGTCGGCGAACAGCTCCCAGAAGAGCAGCTACCGATCGTCGCCAACCATTGATCCGTGACCGATCGAGCGGTCATAGAATCCGGACTTGGGAGCATCTCCAAAAGTTTGTCAAATTTTACTTGGCAAATCTTGTATTTTGCCAATTTATAAAAAAATATGACAAGTAAAAAAAGAATTCATCTCCAACAGTTTGACATAATTCACTTGTCAAATCCAGATATAACTTACATCAGGAATCCTTAGAGAGAAACAAAATTATGTTTCTACCATTCCACCTCTTGAAAACTTAAATCAGGAATCCTGAGAAAAAACAAAATTATTTTTATACCATTCCACCTCTTCTAAGAGCAACTCCAACAGTTCCCCATCCCAAGTTGTCATTATTATTTTTTGGCAAAAATTGAAAAAACTTTCTCCAACAGTTCCCAATCTCAGGTTGCCATTTATCCCAAGTTGGGAAAAACCGACTCCTTGCGCGCATATATGCGCGCAGCGATCCGCAGCGCATCCTCCCGTATTAGAAGAGGTGGAAAGGTATAAAAATAATTTTGTTTTTTCATAGGATTCCTGATTTAAGTTTTCAAGAGGTGGAAGGGTAGAAATATAATTTTGTTTCTCTTACGGTTCCTGATGTAAGTTAGATCTAGATTTGGCAAGTGGATTATGCCAAACTATTGGAGATGAACTCTTTTTTTACTTGGCATATCTTTTTACAAGTTGGCAAAACACAAGATTTGCCAAGTAAAATTTGGCAAACTCTTGGAGTTGCTCTAATACGGAAGGATGCGCCGCAGATTGCTGCACGCATATATACGCGCGGAGTCTGTTTTTCCCAACTTGGGATAAATGGCAACCTGAGATGGGAACTGTTGGAGAAGGTTTTTTCTGTTTTTGCAAAAAAAATAACAATGACAACTTGGGATGGGGAACTGTTAGAGTTGCTCGTTTAGTGCGAAAAACAATTCATTTTGACAGAAACGCTCTCCAAATTACGATTTTATGGGTCTTCCATCATATCCACTCCCGCAATTACCTGACATGTGGGACCGACATGAGAGTTGCGGTGGACCCAAATTAGGTGAGAAATGTTTTTCAAATTATTCGATCTTTATAGTACAGATCTTGCTTTTTTATATGAGTTTCTGTGTACGTAAACACGTTTGTCATCTATCCACAGCTGAGATTTCACAGCCGAAGAAGATCTTAGTTTATTCTAAGTCAAATTATTTTAGATTTATATGTTAAAATGAGATATTAAAATAGTATTACTAGATTTATTATAGAAGATAGTTTTGTAATTTAATTGTTTGATGCGGTAGGCCTCATTGTACTTTTCTCACAAATAATTTTGTAGTCAAGCTTCAAATAATTTGACTTCGTACAAATTCAAAACCATCTATATTTTAGGATGAAGGAAATATGTGTTTGCGAAAGGACATGTAGCCTAGTGGTTACAAGAGTCCCGATAACACCTCAGGTCATGAGTTCGACTCCTTGTGGTAGTGAAATTCTCAGGATTTAACGGCTTTTGTGTTCGGCGCTCGTCGCTCCAGGTCGAGATGGGTGTCGTGCTGCCTGGGGGACACCACTAAGCTTGCGTCTCCGCCGCACGCGCCGGTCGCGACCTCTCGTGCCTCACGTCTGCGTCCGTCGGGCACGCGTGACTGGCAGGAGCCTCGAGCTGCCATGGCGTCTCGCCGCCGTGGTCCTCCGCGCCCACAGGGCCATGAGAACGGGGCGCAGGAAATCGCCGGAGATGCGGGTCGCCGCTCCCCGCAACCAGGGGTGAGCTCCCTCAACGGCACGGGTGAGCTCCCCCGACGGCTCTTCATCCTCCTCCTCACCTTTGCATTGTTTTTTCTCATGTTTGCTGGATGTTGCAAGCTTTGGTTTCTCATGTTCCAGGTGTTGGATACAAATGTTGCAAATGTTACATGTTGATGTTGCAAAAAAATGTCAGATGTTGCAATGTTGCATATATTTCACACGTATATTTCAAGTGTGTTACATGAATGCCGCATTTTCAACGAAAGATTGGAATGCTCCGATCAACATGAAACTGATGTTGCAGCGAGATTTTTTCTCCATTTTTCGACTGACGATTACCAACATTTTATCAGCAATTTTTTATGTTGCAAGCATTGATTTTCGATGTTGCGGATGTTGAGTTTCGATGTTGCAGATGGTGTTTTTAGATGTTGCAAAAGTAAATCTGACGAATCTGACGGCTACAGAAATATGATTTGACGGCATCGCATGCATCCGACGGTTGGCGCCCAGATCGGACGTCCGGGCGCTAGCACTTCCGTTTGTGTTTTCAGTTGTAGGCGACGTTCCCGTCGACAGCGAGGCACATGTGGTAACTTCGTCAATCTTGAGGATTCGCCGACCTAGTCTTCAAAGATGCTCCCAGGGATAGGCTTTGCGCGCGCGTGTGTTCATAGAGATAAGTGTGCGTGCATTATGAGTGTCTCCGATGTACTGTGTAATTCGAAAAAAGGGAAATATGTGTTTGAGAGTCCTACTACGCCGTATTTCTACACTCCACCGTGGAGCTTGGCTAATGGAGAGAAAAGTCATGAATTAACATGTGACTAAGAGTAGGGATGCAAATGAGTGCCCAATAATATTTTTGGGTTAGCTGATTAATTACGATGACATGTCACTCTAATTCATTTCATCCTCAAAATTATTTATGTGGAATGTCATACTAATTTATTTTATCAATTATTTACGGTGGCCGACAAATTGAGGGCCGGGCGCGGCAGATGGCTGCAGATGGCCGACAAATTCACTTTTATTTCTCTTTTCTTTTTATTTATTCATTTTTACTTTCTACTTTATTTTTTTCTGTTTCCATTTTTATATTCTTTCCTTTTTAATATTTTTCCCTCCATTAATATTTTTATTGTTCGAGATGAGACGTAAATTTGTTCTCGCTAGAATAATAAGTTGTTCTGGCTATAAGTATCTTGTTCGGGCTATAATAACAACTTGTTCTGACCCTTGTTCTGATTTGTTCTGACACTATATTTGTTTTTGTTCGAGATGACACACAAAATTGTTCCGACTATAATAGGACTTTGTTCTAACAGTTGTTCTCATTTGTTCTGACACTTTTTTTTTGTTCGAGATGACATACAAACTTGTTCTGGTTATAATAATAAGTTGTTCTGGCTATAGTAATATCTTGTTCTGTCTATAATAATAACATGTGTCTGACCCTTGTTCTGATTTGTTCTGACACCACATTTGTTGTTCGGGATGACATGTAAACTTGTTCTGACAGTAGTTCTCGTTTGTTCTGTCACTTCATTCGTTTTGTTCTAGCGATAACAGAATATATAACCGTAATTAAAAAATACGAATAAAAAAAGTTTGTCAAAATATAGTAAAGTGGGATCTTGTTTCGAAGTTTTTATTGTCAGAAATCCAATGGTGCGATCGGAATTTAATTTTGATGTTTAGTTTGTGATTTATAGATTTTTTAGTTTCAATCAATGTTGCATGTGGCTGATGTCATCAATTTTGTTTTCTTTTGCATGCATGCACTCCAACATCCGCGGCCTTCAGCTACAGGTTGCTATTTTGTCGCTGAAGCGACAGGGAAGAGCACCCCATGTGTGCGGACCCATAGGCTGTAACTATCGGACGCTCCTACCCATCGCTTCGGCGACAAAAAACGAATCGTCACTGAAGGCCTCCCCCCGCCTCTCTCTCTCGCTCGCCCCGCCTCTCTCTCACCCCGCCTCCCTCTCGCTCGGCCCCGCCTCCGCCCTCCTCCTCCGTCTCCGGCGGCTCCCGCCGCCGGATCCGGCGGCCGCCTCCCCCTGCGCGCTAACAAGACCGCCGCCTCGCCCCCACCGCCATCACCGACCGCCGCCTCGCCCACCGCTCCGGCGAGACCCTACCGCGCCCGCAGCGGCCTCCTTCTTCCCCTTCCCCCTCCACTGCCCCCCGCCGCTGGAACCCTAGCCGCCAGCCGTCGGCGAGCTACTCCCCCGCCCCGACCTGGCCCGGCCGCCTCTTCCGCCGCTAGGGCCCTAAGCCGCCCCACGACCTTCCCCACCGCCTCGCCTGCCTACCTCCCCCAGCCGACCGGCAGCTTCTAAGGCCGCAGGTAGAAGAAGGAAGGGGGTGGGGCCCGCGGCGCGATGGGAAGTTTTTTGTCGCTGAAGCGACATATAGTATTCCCCGTAACTATCCGCCTCCTCTCTTTTTTTCCCGAGTCTTTCCTTTTCCCAATTTTTTTCTACACTTTTTGCTCAAGGTTTTTCCAAAGTTTTTTGCTATAATAACTTTCTCTTTAAAATTTTGTTTCCATTCTTTTTACTACTTCCAAAAGTTTTTATATAAACTTTTGTTCCGAACTTTTTCTTTTAAAGATTTTGCTACATTTTTAAAAACTTTTTTCATAACATTTTCTCCTAAACTTTTTTCTTCAGATTTTGTTCCTAACATTTTTTTCTGAAAGTTTTGTTAATCTATTTTCGAAATGTTTGTTAAAAGAAATTCAGAAATTTTATGTATAAAAGTTTTTCGCACAGTTTTTTGAAACTTTTCATAACAATTTCTCCTAAACTTTTTACTTCAAATTTTGTTCCTAACATTTTCTTCTGAAATTTCAAATGTTTTTTCGAAATGTTTTGTTAAAAAATTCAGAAATTTTAGATATAAAAGTTTTTCGCAAAAAATATATAAAAGTTATATATTTTTTATCATTATAAAAATCTGCTTTCATAACTTTTTGCAGGGTTGCGACCAATGGGTTTTCCTAGGTTCATGCGTGTGTGAGGAGTAGCGGGGACCACGGGGTGTGTGTGAGGAGCAGCGGGGACCACGAGGACAGAGGGGGAGCAAGACTCAGTGCAAAGGGAGAAGTGGAGAAAGGAAATGACGTTGTCGGGAATCGACCGCTCGGTGGGCCCGTAAATTTCACTCCCCCCGACACCACCGGCAACTTCGTCGACGACCGCAAGAACGCCGCCGTGAGGCACCTGCGCCCGTGGACGCTCGGGATGGACGTGGTCTCGACGACCCCGTTCCAGGCCATCTACCACCTGGCGGCCGACCGGCCGGGGCGCCGCTGCGTTGTCGTCGCCGTGCCGGATCCTTACGGCACACGTCAGCGAGCTCTTCGCGAGGATGGAGAAGGACGTCCGTCTAAACTACATCTGGACCAAGCTCGTCAAGCTAGCCGCGCGGCGTGACGCTCCTCGCCGTGCACGCCGCCGCGTGCGCCCACCTGTGGATGGCTTTCCACAGCCACGGGCCCACCACGTGGGTCGCCCGGGGCTTCAGGTCCCGCAGCGTCTGGGTCGGGACGCCGGGTACGTCCGCGCCGCCTGCTGGTCCGTCGCCACGCTCACCACCGTCGGCTACGGCGACCTGCACCCGGCCAACCCCGGCGAGATGGCGTTCGCCGTCCTCCTCGTGCTCTTCAACCTCGGCCTCGACGCGTACGTCGTCGGCAACATGACCAACCTCGTCGCAGCCGCCTCGGCGCCCGCCCTCGCGCTGCGGGATACGCTGCTCCGCGTTCGGGGCCAAGAACCGTCTGCCAGAGACGCTGACGAGCAAATCGCGGAGACCGTGCAGCTCAACTTCGACACGAGAGCTGCTGCTCCAGCCGGAGCTCCTGTCCGAGATGCCAAGGGCCGTGCGCTCGGGGATCGCGCAGCACCTGTTCCGGGACACCGTCGAGGGCGCCTACCTGTTCCGTGGCGTCTCCGAGGGCCTCGTCGTCGACCTCGTCTCCGACACCAACATGACGACGGCGCAGCTCTTCCCTACAAAGGCCTACATCGTCCAGCAGGGCGAGACTCGCTCCCACGGACTGCTACGTCATCGTGTCCGGCTCCGTCGACGTGCTGCTCAACACCCCGCAGCCGTTAACCGTCCGGTGCCGGAGGCTGACGCAGTCACGCAGGTCGTGCGCGTCAGCCAGAGCCACCTTCTCCGGGCGCTCCGGTCTCACGCCGCCGACCCCGACAGGCTGTTCTGCAACTTCGTCCAGCACCTTGAATCTCCCGTGTGGCAAGTTGCGAGGAAGGAAGCCCCATTCCTCAGGGAGGTCCCAGGTCAGCTCCGGGCGGGTGCCGCCGCCGCTGCGTCGAGCCGGCGGAGGAGCGAGATGCTGGACGACGGTGAGGCTGATCAGAGAACGTCGCTGCGGAGAGAGCCTAACAAGCTAAGCGAGTGGTTATCCATCAGAAGTCTGCAAATGCTGCAGGGAAGCTCGCACGCCTTCCGGCCTAGTTCGATGCAAGAGTTGATGACAGTTGCCGAGGCGAAGTTCGGGAAGGCGGTGACGACAGTGCTCACCGTCGACGGCGCTGAAGTTGAGGAGGTCGACGTGCTAAGAGATGGAGATAACTTGTTCTTATGCTAGAGCTTTGTAACTTGTAAGATTTGGAGATGATCTCATGTACATATAGTCATATATACCTTGTTGTGTTGTATGTTGTACATGTACACACGGGCGTGTAGTTGTTGTAACGCGTTATGGGAAAGAAATGTTGTATAGAATACTTTGACTATGAACAGAGAAAAGAGTTCACACAAAATATTTTCATCCATGGGGACAGTGAAATGCAAGTATGCAACTGCTAAGATGTTTTGCTTCTCATTATAAGCTCAATCATACTCCCTTCGTTCCAAATTATAAATCCAAATTATAATTCGTTTGATTTTTCACCTCAAGTTTGACCATTTATCTTATTCAAAAAATATGTAAAATATTATTTTTTTTTGGTTCTGGCTTGTTAATGAAAGTTCTTAAAAATGACTTAAATTTGACTATGTTTGCACTTCTATGAATAAGACGGATGGTTAAACTTGCAGTTGAAAACGTCAAACAACATATAATTTGGAACGGAGGGAGCATGACTGCATGAGGCAGCCTGATGCTATACTCAACGGTTTATATGGAAACCCGACCCAATTTGCAGCTGATGATTGGCTTTTACGGTTCCAGGCGTTATGCAACAATGGAAGCCCTAATAGCAAGAGAGTCTGTTCGACATATCTTCTGCTGATTTGTATGATTGATTTGTTATGAAAAAATATTACGAACTGATTTGTAAATTTGTTCTGAAAAAAAATACTGCGTAAAATGTGAAAGAAAAGAAGTCGTAGGAAGCCTAACGAAATAGGAGCAGGCGAACAGCACGTGCTCTTAATGTACTCCCTCCCGACACCCTTGAAAGGTCCTACAAACGAGAATACACCAGAGTTACCAATCAACTAGTAGCGTACTATGCAAAGGGGTAGCTGGATTCGACGTCTCACTTGGCAGCCTACGTACAATATGATTACAACATTCACAACAAGCAGTTCGAAGTTGTGTCGTATGTCTTTTTAGAGAAAGCTATATCTCACTTAGATGAAATGAAGCATGTCCTCACATAAATTTTCTTTCACCTTCATCTTCACCTATCCTTCCTTTTTCTCCAACTCCGACGAGGTTCCAACAAGATTAGAGTTCGGGTTAGGATTCCTGCGACAAAGCGCTACGGTGGGGGTGCCACCGGCCGGGCAGCAAGGGAAGGCAGATGGGCTGACGCCGAGGTGAAGTATCGGGAAAGGGGGGGGGGCGATGACGACAGTCGTGGTTGAAGACGGCGACAGGAGGGGCTGGAGGCGGGTTGGCACGGACGGGCTCGGGTCCCCTAACCCTGGCCCCAAGTCCTGGCCACCGCCCGGCTCCTGGATCTCCTGTAGGAGGCAACTCCAGCCGTTCTTGCTCGGTCGTGGGCAAACTCCATTGGGAGACTTGGCCCCGACCTTGCATGACTGTAATCGAGCTTCTTCATACGAAGTAGGGGTGGCAACAACAAAATCAACACCGGATGTAGGGCATACTCATCTCCTCCACCTCAAACTTCGACCATGTTGCCCTCCTCTTACACCTCTATGTCGAATCACATGCTTGCGGAGCTAGCGCCGCTAAATCTTGTCAAGCTATGCATCCACGAGCGAGCTCAGCCTCTATTGGCTGCGCCTCTAGTGCTCACGTGGTAGTTGCGGGGAGAGAGAAAGATGGACGGGGAGGGTAGGAGAGAATTGTGGGGGGAGGGAGCAGAGAGAAGAAGAGAGGGAGGGGATAAAAAAAAACTGGTTCAATGACAGGTTGTAGGGGCCATATGTCAGATGAAAGTAGCTAGGTTGTGGAGTATGGATTATTGTTGTAGTTGAGAGTGAAATCAACAAATTCAGAAAATTAGAACAACCGTACTCAAGAAAGTATGAGATATTGCTGAAGTTGCTCTTATTAGTTGGGATCCGAATCAATCCATTGTATGGTTGCATCCCCTGACAGAGTTTGCAACTTTTGCGTTGAGAGAGGACAAGGAGAGGGAGGGAGAGAGAATAATAAAGTTAGTACTTTTGAATATGAATGACGAGAGGCTGGACGAAATGCTCGTTGCTTGTTAGCTCGCTCGGCTCGTAGACGGCTCGGCTCGGTGCAATTTTCTAACGAGTCGAGCAGGACTTTTGTCTCATTAGTATAACGAGCGAGTTCGAGCCGACTCGCGCAGCTCACAAGCTGAACGAGCTGCACTCACCAACAGTTTTAACAGGCTACCAACTTCGTCAATATGCGGCCCAATAGGCCCAAAACTCCTATGCCCAGCTGAGGAACCTCATCCTCTAGGCCTCCCCTGCCCATCTCGCGCCGCCGCAGCGGTCGTGCCTCTGCAGCTAGGGGTGGATTCGGATGTCTGGATATCCGAATTATCCAAATTCGTATTCGATAAAAACACCAATATGGATATCCGTATTCGTATTCGTTTTTAATGAGCATGTTAAATGGATGTATTCGTATTCGATTTTCCATATTTTCTCTATCCGGTTCCACATTCGTATTCGACAAAAATGTGGACTATCCGACAATATTCGACACTATCCGTATTCGTGTAGAATAAAGTAGTGATAAAGCCATCTAAAACTTATTTTGATGACTACTTAATAAGTACAAAATGATGTTAATTCAATATTATTACCTAAAAATGATATACATCATCTAAACTATTAAAAATATCTAATAAATAATAATGTTAGTCTAATATTACTAGTGGTATACAATAATAAATTTTAATATCACTAATATTATATTATTTTTTAATGAATAAATTATATTTACTCACTAGTAGTAACATATTTTTTTACTCATCGATAAAACAAATTTATCCGTTTTGTATTCGTATCCGATAAGATTCGTATTCGAATCTATTCGACAAGATTTGTATTCGTATTCGAATTCGAATTAAAATGTGGTAAATAGTGACATCCGAATCCGAATTCGAAGGTATCCGATCCGAATCCATCCCTGTCTGCAGCTCCGCGTCCCCTCCTTTCCCTCCCTACAGGCTACAGATGCAGATCCAGTCCAATCCCCATCCCGACATCTCCCTCTGCCCTCCTCTGCAGGTATCCACCGGTCCGAGCGGGTGCGACAAGCCGACAACAGCTAAACAGCCAAGCGCGGCTCTGCGGCCAAGCTAGGAGGCTGTAGCGATGATAGTGTTTCTGTTGACAAGGCATGTGCTCTACCGATGAGGTCTGCTATACACACTCTGGTGCACGTTGTCTGTACAGGTACTTGCGTTTGTTTGTTTGGATTATTTTGTGTTCATAACTGGGAAGAAAAACATCTTCGTTGCTTGTGAATCGTAATTGAGAGTTGAAGTGGATAAAAAGTTGGCATGAATCATGATTTATTCATGTGAATTTTGATTGTGTTTGCTTCTTCTATTGGGGAAACAAAACTGATGGAGTTAGCTCGCGAGTTGCTCGAGTACTCGCGAGCTGGAACGAGCCAAGCCGAGCTGTCATTTCTGCTCATCAATAACAACTATATAATTGGTACCCACTAAAAGACATATAGCTCTATTTCTCTCAACATGCAAGCATTCCACGTCATAACCCACTACACGTCATGTCACCATCCACTATACACCATGTCATCATCCACCAGACCATCTATTTATGTCTTCAACTGATTTTTTTGTGACTAATAGCATTTATTTGTGAGTAGCACACCACAAAATTTCTGCAGTTGAAATACACGTAGGATCAAACATTTTAGAATGATTCACTCTCAACAAAATGACAAACTTTCATATATAATGTTGTTTACAAACGAATGTTACCATGTAATCAATTTGATGTTTTTACTTTCACATTTCACCATAAAAATTTGTTTACAAAATTCCCGCAGCAACGCGCGGGGTATCGCCTAGTTTCATTATAAGCCGGGCCTCGTTCGGATAACGAGCCGCACCGAGCCGGCTCGTTATCCACCATTCTATCCGCATAAATTGTACATTACAAAAGTTTTATGGTAATCGAGTAATTGAGTTTCAAATGAAGACGAAATATGCCCTGTTGCATTCGTAGAAAGAGGGACTACAACAGAAGGTTGTAGTCAACGCATGTGTAGGGATCAAGGGTCTGCAGGTGATGCAATCAAAGACAGCAGATCCAACTCGTAAGGACAGAGCAGATCAAATGATATTGTCCTGGAACTTGTCCCGAGCTGTAAGATCCGCTTGGTCCGCAAATTCAACAAAACCAGCCCAACGCCGTGCATCTGGAAGACTTACGCTGCCGCTTCTCTGCCCGAACCACTCGAGCTCGATCGCCTGACACGCAAGCCAAGGCAGCACCGTCACCACCGAGCGGAGGATCATGTCAGTCTCGATCAACACGGACCGCGGCCAGCGCGCCGCACCATTGCCCTCTTTCACCGTCCAAACCGAGATCGCCGTGAATTCCGCAACGACCAAGCTGATCTCGCCGTCGACGGACGCGAGGATAACATCCTTGTACGCGCCGAGAGCATGCGGCTTGCGAATGCAGGCCTGGGGGACGCCGATCGACCTTGCCTGCCCCGTGCCGACGTCGAGGGCGACCATGTGGTAAACCTGCATCGCCACCTGCCTGTAAAGCCTGTAGGCGGTGCAGCCGACAACTACGGGGAAGGGCTGCACCTGCTCGGTGTGGGAGTGGAAGACGGGGAGCTCCGGGGCGGTGGTGACGGGGCTCCAGCCTCCGCCATCCGTCGGCGACAAGGTCTGCGTGCGGAGCGGCGCCTTGTCCGCGGCCAGCAGCCTGAACGACGAAAGGCCCGCAGCGCGGCGGCGTCCGTCGCCCTCGAGCGGCAGGAGCACGTACAGGTGGCCCAAGACCGCCTCCGGTCGCAGGAAGGTGGCGCGTTCCCCGGTGGTCAGGTCGCACACGCACACCTCGCCGGGATGCTCCGGCTCCACGCGGCGGGCTGTGAGGACGATCATGCCGCCGGCGGACGCGACGAGGCAGTGCGAGTCGAACAGGTCGGTGTTGCGGGACATGAAGGACGCCACGTGGATGGGCGGGCGCTGGCTAGGAGACCTCGCCGCCGGGCTGACCAGCGGGGAGGCGCGGACCTCGTCCAGACGGGCTAGCCGGTAGAAGAGGCCGACAAGGAAGCGGTCGTCCTCGTCGGGACCGGCCCGGCGCAGCAGGCGGCCCCGGAAATCCGCGCCGGCGACGTGGCGCCGGAGCAGCTTGCACGTCGCGGCGCCGCGGGCGATAGTGACTGGGTCGGAGCGCGCGAGGACTTCAAGGAGGAGATCGAGCGGGAGCCAGCATGACGGCGCCTCCGCCTTGTTGGCTTCGGTGGACGCAGCCGCACGCGGGTGTTGTGTGTGTGGCAAGGCAACAGGCCAACAGCTAAACGCCGAGGCTCCGAACGACTATTCATGGGGTTTTAATTTTAACGACCGACCAGATCGACAAGTATGGTCCGTCTCCAAGTCTGTTTGCCACAAGACGGAGGCATCTGGAAGTTGAACTTGAACAGGAATACGCCAGAGTACTCGTGAGTCGTGATCTTGAACAACGAGGTTGTTCGGCTGGCCTGAGCTTAGCTTATCTTTTTTAGATTAAGGAACATGAGAGTTCCTATACATGGCCATTTGGCCCGGGCACGACGGGCCGACCCAGGCACGACACGGAAAAGCACGGCCCGAGCACGGTCCGGCTCGACGGCCATCGTGCCCATGCCTGGCCCGGTTCGGATAGGTGGGCTGTGCCTGTGCCACCGCACTGGCCTGTAGTGCCAGCACAGGCCTGGCCCGAAAAAGGGGCGGCACGGCCGCGGCAGCCTAGCACTCCTCTCTAGCCAGTTTGGCCCAACACCAGCCCAAGCAAGCCTCCCTCGCTCGCTGTCACCGACGGGCGGGTCCCGCTTTGTCATCTCTCTCCCCGCGCCGCTACCGAGCCGGATTCGAGTCCGAAGCTCCAGTTCCCCGTCTCGCGCGCCCCCCTTCCTTGGCCCGCACGCCATGGCGCAGCCACCCGGTCCTACAAAGGCATCCGCCGGCCGCCGCACATGCTGAATCCCTTTCCCGAAACCCTAGCCCTGAGTTCCAGTGTCGCGAGCTCGAACCCTAGAGCTTGGCCGCTACCTTCGATCTACTCCGTCGTCGCCCTTCCGCCGTCAACGAGCCCCGCCGTGCCCCACTGTGCCGCCGTGCTCCGTGGCACGGCACGTCACGCTCCAAGCCTCCGTAGGGCCGTGCTAGTGCCGGCGCATCAGCACGGCAGCACTATCAGGCACGGCACGGCGGACCGCCGTGCCTCGCCGTGCTCGTGCCCCACCGCGGCGAGACACGTCGTGCCCGTGCCGTGCCGGCACGATGGCCATCTATAAGAGTTCCGGCCTCAGCGCTCCAGGAGTGCCTACAGCCAATGTTTACAACCAACTGCTACCCAACTGCAATCCAACGATACGTCTAAAGCTTAACAGCAACGGGTCACAACCGACCCAAGAACACTTCCCAGTCAGACCAACAGAGGGAAAACAAAGTTTGACGGAGACTCGAAACACAAAAAACTAAAGTAGACTGGAGGTCCGACAGCTAAAACATGATCCGCTTCCGGACATTCCATCCACTCTTGTTGAAAAACTCCAGTGCTATTGTCTCTAACCAACGATAACCTTCCTTCAAAATGCTCCGCTCCTCATCTTTGGATAGGATGGACCAACTCCTAATCCAATACGTTCCTCTAAACATCACCTGCAAAATTGAATTAAAATTTGATCTTTGGAACACAACCTCGTTTCTGCAGAGCCACACAGCCCAACAAAACGCAGCCACACCGACAAACACCTTATTCCTTTGCTTTTTTGAAAAACTTCTAAGCCAAAGACCAAAAAGATTAATCATACTTGCAGGCGTTCTAATACCAAAAGTAAAACTTAATGTCATCCACATCAACTTAGCCACTGGGCAATCAAAAAAGAGGTGTTGAATAGTTTCTTCCTTATCACAAAAGCAACATTGCGTACACCCCTTCCATTGTCTTTTAGCCAAATTATCTTTGGTCAAGATTACTCCTTTTCTAAGATACCAGAGGTATCTTGGCCTTCCAAGTGCAATAGTTAAAAGGCACCCCTGACCGCAATACCAAATCGTTGTACATATTCTTCACTGAGAATTTCTTGTTTGCCGTCTGTCGGGGTTCTCTACCGCCGAGCAGTAAATTTGTATCGAATCGTGTGTCCGACCCGGATGGTTAGCGCGAGAGACACCGGGATTTAGATTGGTTCGGACCTCCGAGGAGTAACACCCTACGTCCAGTGTCGAGCTGCCGTGTTCTTGCGCTAGGGATGCTTGTAGTAGGGGTTACAAACTGATCGGGAGAGGGTATCGAGCCCAAGTCCCTGGGGTGTGAGTGTTCGGTTCGTCAATCCTTGTAACGGTTGCCCTCCTCTCCCTTTTATAGACGCAAGGGTGAGGGGCAAAAGGGGAAAGGAAAAAGAACTACAGTCCTGCGTGGCCGGGAGGTCTTCTCGTACGTCGCTGTCTTCCAGGAGGCATTAAAGAGGAGCTGAGCTGTTGTGGAGTTCGGAGCCGCCGCGTGTCAGGGTGGTGCTGTTCATTCTGAGTACTTGGCGCTGCCTCCGAGTTCTTACATGGTGACTCAACCTGCTTGAGCGTGAGCTGAGCCTGCCATGTTAAGGCCTAAATGTAGGTAGGCGGTAATTATAGAGGACACTCGAGTGCCTCTGACGGAGTTGGCGTGCCGTAGGGCCGGACGGGACGGCGCATTGGGGGCCGCGCGGCCGAACAGTGCCGCGTTGCAGCCCTTGTCAGAGCTGGACGCCCGCGCGTGCTGCCAGCTGGTGCGCTTGCATGGCGTGGGGAACTGGAGCCCCACGCGTCGTTGCGGGGGAGCCCGTGCGTCGGGACGGCGCCACGTTCGTGTGGGCCGCGTCTTGGTCGGAGACGGAAACTACTCGTGCGAACGAGTAGGTTGTCGGAGGCGAGGCGGAGACTCCTCGTGCGGGACGGAGACTCCTCGTGTGGGGCGGAGACTTGTCGTGCGGGGCGGAGACTTGTCGGAGAAGCCACCCCCAGTCGGAGACTTGTCGGGGAAGCCTCCCACTGGTCGGGGACAAGGCGTCTTGCCAGTGAAGGTCTTGACAGGGATCTGCAGTCCTTCCTACGCTGGATCTTGGCCTTCACATTGTCAATGGTGTCAGATGACTCCATCTTGAGAGTGATTATCTCGCCGTTAAAGGGGGGCCCTAATCCGGGCCCTCGTCACCGTCCAAACAAAAGAGTCCTTCTGCTCATTAAGGCGAACGGTGAGGATACTTCCCACCAAACGCAACCACGCGTTCCAGTTTTCCCCCACTAAAGCTCTTCTAAAAGAGACATTCAATGGTGTAGTAATTAGTACTTGAGCCACAATAGCATTTTTCTTTCTTACTATATTGTAGAGGGATGGACATTCTTTCATTAGAGGTTTATTGCCAATTCAAAGATCTTCTCAAAATCTAGTTTGGGTGCCATCTTGAACAATAAATCTACCTCTTTCTAACAACAAATTTTTGACTTCCATTAAACCTGACCAAAAGTGTGAATCCCCCGCTTTCCTCTCTACCTGAGAGAGAGTCTTATTCTTCAAATATTTTTTCCTGAGAATTTCCTGCCACACCCCCTCCTCGTTCACTAATTTGAAAAGCCACTTACTCAACAAACATTTATTTTGGGTGTCCAAATCTATAATACCCAACCCCCCACATTTTTAGGTTTATTAAGGATACTCCATCTCGCGAGCCTATATTTCTTCTTGTGCTCATCACATTGCCAAAAAAATCTTGATCTATAGTAATCCAGCTTCTCCAGAACCCCTTTAGGGATTTGGAAAAAGGACATCATAAACATTGGTAAACTGGAAAGCACCGAATTAATTAAGACCAACTTGCCCTTCCAACTACTGAGTTTCTTCTGAAATCTTTCCTCTTTCCTCCACCCCCTCCAATCCTTATTGAAGAGTTTCTGTGGGCTCATCGGAATACCTAAATATCTAAAGGGCAAGGCTCCCTCCTTACAACCAAATAAATCTACATACTCTGATGCTCTTTCCTTGGTCTCCCCAAAGATGAATAATTCACTCTTATGGAAATTGATCTTAAGACCAGACAACTTCTCAAAAGCACTTAGTACTAGTTTTAAGTTTTTGGTCTTCTCTAAATCGTCATCCAGAAGCAAAATAGTGTCATCAGCATATTGCAAGATGGAAAGTCCGCCCTCCACTAAGTGAGGCACTAGACCATCGAAGTGACCCAGCATCTTTGATCGTTCAATCAATATTACTAGCATATCTGCTATCAAGTTAAATAGGATAGGCGATAGAGGACTCCCCGCCTCAAACCTTTCTTAGTTTGAAAGTAATGCCCCATGTCATCATTCACCTTAACACAAACGTTACCCCCGTGACAATTTTTTGTATCCACTGACACCATTTTCCTGAGAAGCCTTTCATTCTAAGGACTTGTTGCAAGAAAGTCCAGTTGACTTTGTCATAGGCCTTCTCAAAATCTAGCTTAAGAATGAGACCCTTTTGTTTTTTCCTTTGCAACTCATGGACAGTTTCATGCAGGATCACAACTCCCTCTAAAATGTATCTTCCAGGTAGGAAAGCCGTTTGTGAAGGCTTGATTATTCTACATGCTAGTGACGAAAGTCTGTTAGCCAGCACCTTAGTAAAGATCTTGAAACTAACATTTAGCATGCAACAGACAAAATGTTCAGCAGACATGATCTGCATACTGATCAAAAGGATAGATTCTGAATAAAAAAAGACATTCAGTTTGATCTGCATCCAGATACAAAGTGCGATTCACCATATCCTTGACAAACTCTTCTCTACTTGAAATACAATTCTGGTTGCGAGTTGTTGATTCCAACTCATTGGCAAGGTGCTGCTTCCATTCAAACTGGGATGTATCTGCAGTGTATGTAGCCTGCAGGGAAGTAGCAGACAAAGGGCTCCTGTCAGGGGCGGGCCCACGTTGTATCATGGGTATTCAGTTGAATACCCATTATTTTTGACAAAAAAAATAAGTATATACAACCTATACTATGTATATGTATTCAGAAAAATGAAAAGAGTCTATGTATTTCATAATTCAGCCCACTTCTTCTCATCAAGATGGGCCAAACATAACAATTCCGGCCCAAATCAACCCCTCCCCACTCCCCCCATACCGCTGTTCAGCTGCAACCTCAGACGGCCAGCCTGGGCGAGCGTCCAGGAGGCCAGCGCAGCGCTGCAAACAAGGAGATTAGCAAACAGGAGCAGCGCTGTGGCAGCCAGCAGGGGTAGAAAGGAGCGAGCAAGTGGGTCAAATTGAAATTGGTAAGATATTTTTGTAAATTGACATCTAATTTCAACACATTAGTAACTGCAGTATGAATATGTGAGAATTGGATAGAGCACGTGAGTATCACTTGAAATTGTACTTTGAAACTTGGAATTACTATAGTCTGTCCAAAAAAAATTTCCTCACTCTTCGATTTGAATACCCATTCTCAAATTTCTGGGCCCGCCCCTGGCTCCTGTTCTACTTCACCAATCATAGTAATCCTGCAAATTGATTGTTATAAAGCACAAACCTCTGTTCTACATCTTTAATGAAAGGAAGAGGTCATGCTAATTTATTTTAAAAAAATATGCAAGTGCCTCAGCATTGTTAAGCACCTACGCAAGCTACAGCCACCATTTCATCCTTAAATAACATATATCCTCAAAGAGACTCATTATTTAATCAGAAATGAGCAAAGAAAGAAGTGGACAACATGTATGTTGCAGCAGCAGCAGCTTCGCTATATCATATCTTCAGAACCGCCGTTGGCCACGACGTTTGTCGTATAGATTTGATAAATTCCTAATTGACCATATATTTTTACAAAATTAGAAAAAAATATTAAAAAATTCCACTTACTTATTGACACTAGTGATGTCATTGGCTGGGCTAGGCCTAACACGTCAAGAAACCAGCATGGCCACTAAACTATGTGTTGGACAGCTTCGGTTCCAGCCGAATAAAAGATGCAGCATAACAAACTCCTGTTCTAAAAAAAATAAACCGCTCCTCGACGAAGGACATGGAAAGGTGCATACATAATTAGGCCTTGTTTAGTTGGCAAAAAACTAGTAAAAGTATCTGTTCCAACTTCTGTAGCATTCTTGTAGCATATTTCGTTTGTTTGTGGTAAATATTATCCTACCATGAGGTAATTAGGCTCAAAAGATTCGGCTCGTGATGTACAACAGAACTGTGTGATTAGTAATTTTTTTACCTACATTTACTGCTCCGAACATATATCTTTTGGTGTATTTAATGTGATGTGATGGAGATAGTTGAAAAAGTAGCAAATTTTTTGGCAAAAAATTTGCCATCTAAACCAGGCCTTAGTACCTTTTTTAAACAAAATACAAAAATAGTTCTGACTTCTGAGTACGACATAGGTACAAGTAGCAATTATTCCTCAAACCTCGGTACCCCTGATTCAACACAATTTACGGTCTTGTAAATTTGTGGCCTGGGCTCATGGCTTCCGAAAGATGGATAAGCCTACAAACTTCCAGCCCACCAAAGTCCATCTAAATTATGTTTTTTATTTTCCCACCAGCCCACTCCATGACTATTAAATTAAAAATGTTTCAACATTTTTCAAAAATGTTACAATATTTTTTATTCAACATTTCTAGTAATTTTTCGCCAACATTTTACAAAATATTGCAATATTTTTTTAATCAACATTTTTCTGGACGCTTCTTCTAACATTTTTCAGAAATGTTCCAACATTTTTAAGAAATGTTAGTTTCGTCAACTATTTTTTGTCAGCATTTTGTAAAATGTTGCAACATTTTTTAAAATGTTGGACAACATTTTTCTCAATTTTTTAGGCTTCTTTCAATATTTTTCAGAAACGTTACAACATTTTTAAGAAATGTTGGTTTCGTCAACTATTTTTTGTCAATATTTTGCGAAATGTTGCAACATTTTTCAGAAATGTTGGAATAAAAATCAACATTTTTCCATGGGAACCGGTGCGGGCACCGGCGCGGCAGTGGCCGGCGAGCTCCCGGCGCCGGCGGCCCCGGACGGGAGCGGGCCACCCCGAGGGGCGCGCAGGACGGCCGGCAAGGAGGCTGCGGCGGCGCGCAGGCCGACGGCGCGGAGCTTGACGCGCGTGCCATGGCCAGCGGCGCGGAGCTCGGCGCGCGGCTGTGGCCGGCGGCGGCAGAGCTCGGCCGCGGGGGAGTCCGGCCCGGAGGAGGCGCGGGGGAGCCCCACGGGGCGGCGCGCGGCGTGGGTTCACGGGGTGGCGGCGCGGGTTAACAGGGAGGAGGAGGTTCGGGAAGGGAGAGAGAGTTAGGGTTAGGGGTGGGGTGGGATCCAATGGCTATGATTGGTTGCACGAATCTTGAAGAAGTGGTAGATGAGTAAGGAAAAATCTTCCGGGAGATATATAGGATTTGCTGGCTATAGATGGCCAAATAGGCCGCGCTAAACGGGCGGCACGAGGCCCGGCATGTTTTGGCCCGGCCCAAGCACGACCTGACACGAAACAGTTGCAGGCCGGGCCGGCACGGCCTAATGTCGCAGGCCGAACCTGGGTCGAAAGTTTGGCCCGTCGAGCGGCACGCGGCCTGGCCTATATAAGGGGCGGCCCATTTACCGGCCTGCATAAAAAACACCCTCCACCACGGCCCAACCCTAATCTCATCTCCTTCCCCCGACCTCTCTCTCTCTCTCTCTCTCTCTCTCTCTCTCTGCGACTCTGCCTCGCGCAGGCGGTGGTGCCGCCACAACCGCCCGTCTGGCCTCCTCGCCTCCCGGCCTTCCCGCCGTGCGCCGTCTCTCTCTCTCTCTCTCTCTCCCTCTCTCTCTCTCTCTCTGTATGCCTTCCACGGTCGCCGGTCGGTGGTTCCATCTCGGCATCTCCCGGTCTCCCCGCCGCCTCACCGGTGGGCGGCGGCTCTAGCCTTTGGGCTCGGCTCGCCTCCGCCGGACTCTACCGGGATTTGGTCACCAGCTCGCCTCTCCCAGTCCTCGCTTGGCCTCCTCTGCGGTCGGTAGAGATGGGGAAAAATGAGGTTTTATCTTTCGTGGGCTGATGGGCCACCCGGCCTGTTTAGCTTGGGAGGCTAATGGCCCAGGCCGGCCTGCATAGGAAAACAAGGAGGCCGAGTCTGGGCCGAAAGGTCGGCCTGCCGGGCGGCCCGGCCCAGCACGATAATTAGGCCGGGCCAATACAGGCCAGGCCAGGACGGGCCCGGGCCCGGGCCAGGCCAGGCCAGGCCGGGCCGCCCGTTTGGCCATGTATAGCCCTAGCATTTGTATGGAACCACCAATCCTGACAACCTTGTTAACGATTTTGTCATAGGAATTGTACACCAGATTACAATACTGGGTAGTGCAGTCGTGAAAAGGCAAGAATCTTCATGGTCAAGAGAAATATACTTGGAAATATATAATGTAATGCCACAAAAAATTGCTCACCAGATAGTAGTGAGACTAGATATACATAAAGTTTTAAATCATTTGGACATATCAAAGGCATGTTTCCTTATTCCAACAGAGCACATGATACTACGATGAATAACACTTTGCTATCAGTTCAAAACGACTCTTCAAAATTGAAACTTTAGTAGCAATCACCGTCAATAATTAGAAAGCTCACATTGATCATTCTAATTTTGAGCCTAAACGTATATATGTTGTTCTAGAAATTAGAATAGCTCGACGTAATTTTGTGATAAAAAGGTAACATATGACCATAATAACTCCAAAGTGACTTGGAATAATATGGGTGTGCTTGGGACTTGGACTAACATGGTGCACCGTCTTTCAATTTTGGAACTTGGAAGACGTATGCCTGACCTTGACCTTGTAAGCCAACTTTGATGGAATGAAATATGTTTTTTTTAAGGAAAGAAAGAATGAATGAAATGTGTTCAGGTGGGTCTTCTTGAAAGAGCATATGGTGCACCGTAAAAGAGCCTTGTGACAATTATTAAGCTACCAAGTGTCTAAACAAGCTGATAATTATTAAGCTTTGTATGTTTGGCTGGCCAAGGCCCTAACCTGCCTTTGCACACCCATAAGTGGGGCATGGCATGCAGAGCCTGCTCGATAGAAACGTATAGATGTCAAGCATTTTCCTCAAGAGTTAAACCTAAACCAATGCAAGCAAAGCAATCACACCCAACGTGATTAATTAACTGGTTAGAGTAGTAGTATAAAATCCCTTATTTGTGTTTGTTTGATCGTGTATATATACGAGGTACTAGTAACAGGACAATTTTGATTTTCGCCTTGCAATAATTGTATATCATTTATATTCTAAAAACGAATCTGAACATCTAGAAAGTAGCTGGGATCGGAGCTAGCTAGACTACGAGAAGATATGCGTATAGAATGGTATAAGGTTCTTGCAAAAAGAAATTACTGGATGGCCAAGAGATTATTCACGATCAACCAAAAGAAGCATGGGACTCTCTTCAACACATCAACCACGTACGTTTGACCCATACATACTAACTCACAATTGGTAGAGTGACATGTGAACAAAGCTTTGACTCTATCATGTTCCCATTCTATCGTCATTATCATATATACTATCCAAACGGATTTCATCACCAGAAGACATACATTATCCAATAATAGACTAGCACACGAGTATATGATTCTTACAATGCAAGATGACCTAACCGAGGATGGACCAGCAAACCAACCAACCAAAGAGAAGCATATGCTGATCACTAGCTCGAAGACCTCATCCAAATGATCCAACAAGTTTGACTCCCTCCTTGACTCACAACTGACTACCCATATGCATGCCAATTGCCACACGCCCACTGGCCACACGTATCCTATTCCAAAAGCGGAAGGCACGTACGGGCGCCGGCTTATCGGCATGTGCCGACCTCACTCTCATCATGGAAGGGATTCTAGATGCGGTAATGCTGCGTGCATGTCCATCATCAGAATATTCAGGAAAAAATCACACACGCCCACCATGATTAGCTAGGGAAGGGGCCTTTTCAATTCTTCCTTTCCCTTGCTTCATCAAGATAAACAATGGACAAAAAAGGGTGTGCGGCCGGAGACAGGTGGTGGTGTTGGAAGGTAGAGATCGAGTCCCCGCCGGCTGCTGTCAGGCTTACAAGTGTGCAAGAGCCCAAGACACCTGTCACCGTCCGTTCCTGCTCTGCTGTATTTATCTTCACCGAAAAGGCCGGGCGCGCGAGATCGATATAGATCATGAAGTGATAAAGCGATTACAAATGCAACAAACTTGATTTTCGGGAATAGAAAATGCCCGATCTTATCATGAGCTAGCTGCTGGTAGCTCGATCAAAGCAAAGGCTCTCTCCATCTTTATCAAAATAATTAGTAGTTTTAAAAAAAAAGCTCTCTCCAAGTCTCCATGAAGATGAAGCCTAGCGGCGGCGGGTTGGCTTGTCAGTGTGGTTGTAGTAGTAGTTGTTACCTGTAAACATCCACAGTGCAGACGCCGGAGGAGCGGCCCACGTGTAGCTCGTTTCCGCGACGTTGCTATATATAGTCGATCGTCTGGTAGATCAGACACGTGCCCGTCTAGTCAGCGGCATGACACGTCGGCCTGCGGAGTCCGCGTGCGAGGAGATAGCTCGCTCGCTGTAGCTCCGCGCCGGCCACGCGCGGTTAGCTAGCGTTTGGCTCCAGGAAGACGACGAACGACGACGACGCGGAGAGAAACAGTACAGGGCCACCGGCCACTCCCGATCGTTTTCCGGCCGCGGAACAAGAGCTCTCTCTCAGCAGGCGTATGTACGTGCCCGGTTGCCGCATTGGGTGGGTGCTTGGAGATCAGACCTTTCAACTGTAGGGTGGGTGGTTACGAGGATAACAGGCATCTCTCCCGGGTAATGCCGCGTGTGAGGAGCATTTTCAGGGCTCGTTCGCTTCCATCGGATTCAATCCGGTCGGAATAATAGATATATCAAGAAAATTATGATAGAGACTCGGATTCATTCCGGATTGAGAATTAATTTACTCATCGTGATAGGTAGAACAAGAGACCGAAGAGCTGGATTGATTCCACACATCTTGACTAGTGGATTGATTCCGAGTCTCCTGGTGTACATATCATCATGAGTAAATCAATTTTGAACTCGGAATAAATCCGGATCTCTTATAGTAACTATCATAATTTTCTAGTTGTATTTATCGATTCCGGTCGGAATCCAACCTAGTGGAAACAAACGAGGCCTCAGTCGTGTTGCACTTCGTATTACCTACGGCTACGCAGCAACGTCGGCGAGCGTGTGTGCTGGAAAGATATCAATCGCGTGTCTTAAATACTATGACACCATGACTTTTTTCATTTGTTTGAGTATTCGTCTTTTTCTACCATTTTTTGCAAATCGATAAACCAATACGTTAAATCTAAAGTACATTGGATAATAGATATAATGATATACATTTTATTTTAGTTAACTACTTTGTTCAATATATATTGGTGGTCAAAGTTGAAGTGAGAAATCAACAGTGTCATGTATTTAAGAACGGATGGAGTATAAGGTTAGCACGCCTATCTCATGGTGTCAAAATGCACGAAAAATGGAGACATTTTCGAGTTCGGTAGTGTTAGGTCGTTGATCATCACCTACTTTTTAAGAAAATTCGTTTAAAGGGTTACAGAATAGGTTATTAAAGAGGAGTGTGATGAAAACTTCATTTGTGGTTTTGGAACTGGAGATTTTTTTTTTGAGTTGATTAGAATGGACGTTATGATATATTAGAGCGGCAGGTGATCTCAAGATTGATAAAGGTTAGTACGGTCATCTCGTGGTGACTGGACCCCATGGACTGTGTTACTAACAAAAAATGCAGCCGAAATTTCACGAATTTCGTTCATTTCGATGAGATCGGGAAAAAAAACTGAAAACGAAATTTGGAACCATAGTGCCAGTCAGTCAGTCGAGCCGAATTGAAGATAGATAAGTTTCACCAACGACGCATGGTTTTCATGTGAACCAATTGAACATGAATGGTGCTTATTAGTTGCATATATAGTACCACTAACGATTGACACTCATTATACTACGGTCTAGGATACATATATACATTTTAAAACGCATCACAGCCATGCAAATTCCATCGGAAACATCACGTCCAATAAAGAGTAGGTGCTGCCACCACCCCCTGTGAATGTTCCTTTCCTTCGTCATCATCAGACAGTAGCAGTAATCACCATTCGTGGTATCGCACGAGCAGCGACGAATTAAACATGCGTAGTGCTGGTTGAAAGCACAAGGTGAAAGACAAATCCAAGGCGCAGGAGATTTGCAGCGCGGGCACGTCCTGAATTCACGAAGAAGGGATCGTACTCCACCACGCAAATTCGACACCACCAGAGTACCAGACGGCTCAACTCAACTCGACGTGGTTTTTGCTTGGTGGCTCCGTAATCGCCGTTCACCGGCGCCACAACAATTTCTCCACCGTACCGCGCGCCGCGCGGGAGGAACGAAGTGCAAGCTCCTCCGGTCCGTCCTCTCGCTGCCGCTGGCGCCGGGCGGACGGAGCCGGCGCCGCCGTCCACGTCGCCGAGGACGGGGCCCCGACCAACCGTGGCGCGACACGTACGTCCGCGGCGGCGGCCGTGGCTGGGCGGCGGCTGCGGTGCCGTCCCCGCGCGCGCGCCTCGCGGTTCCAACTTCCACGGCGTGAGGGCCCAGCCCGCGGCGCGCGGCGGGGGGAGTGAGAATCCTTTTGCGTGGCCGCGTGCGGACACGTACGTCGACGACGAGCGGCCCGCGGTGGCCGCGGCGTGCGCCGCCCGTCGCTGTCGCCGCTGCCTCTTGCACCGCGGGAGCGGCGCACCATTCGCACGCACTTGTCCTCCTAGTGATCCGAATCTTCTGCGCCGGAATGCGGGAGTGGGCAAACGTGTGTGATGCCGACGGCAGAGATGCGCCGGCCGCGCCGCCCGGGGTGACGAGCGAAGATATCTCCTTTGGGGAACTATCAAGCTAGATACAATCGGTATGTCGTATGATACTAGCATACCAGTTAACGTAGGAGTACAATTCAATGCTTTCATACAGCTACCTTGTTGTATACCTATTGTGCTGTATGTCGTTTGATGGATGGTGCAGTGAGACGTCATCAACAGCAAAGCAAAAAGATAAAGATGAAGCGTCATGTTCCTCCCTTTGATGAACTGGAATTAGTTCGCTAAATCGGGAAATTGCTTTACGACAAGGTGTGTCACGTCTCATTCTAACGACAATCTTGGAAACAAAAATCGATCGAGCAACATAGACACACGAGGCTTGAATCAAGATACTGATCTGATAACATGGTGTTAGATTTAGACATATGATGACTAAATGACTTCCACGGCCAAGAATAGGTAGAGATGGCGGCAGAAACCAAACCACCCCTCCCCCGTGCCAGAAACGGACACAGGCGCAGAGGATCCGCCGCTGTTTTTTTCTTTGCGAGAGGATTCCCGTTCACCACATACCGACCGGGAGATTTTGCCAGGCCACCACCCGCCACAAAACCCGCCAGGTCATCGATCGCCGTCGCCTACTTGTCCGCTTTCCATGGGCATGGCCGAACGCGCGGGCAGCGAGCGGGTAGATGCGAGTAAATGTAACAAAAGAAGAGCACATCCCAATCAGTGCAGTGCAGTGCAGCCACCCCCTTCTGGATGCCCGGCCCGCGAGCCCTATAAATCCTCCCCGGCCTCATCCTCTTCGGCAACCTCACAGCACACACGTTCCTCTCCCTCCTCGCGCGTCCTCTCTGCTGCCTTTGCCTTGCAGCAGCGACCCTGCACTAGGCACAGGCCACACAGAAAGCTCTACGTACAGCAGCTAGCTGCAGGACAGCACCACTGCGCCAGGTTTCCCGCCAGCAATGGTAAGAGCTTGCCTGACATATATGGCCATGGCCAATCATGCTAGCTCTCTCGAGACCATGCATGGTGTCGTACGTGTTTCGGCTCTGTTCTGAACTTCTGATCGATGTCTCTGGTGAACACTTGGCGCTGTGCGTGTGTGCAGGTTTCCGCTGGGGGCCATGGCGGTGGGTACGACGGCGACGACGGTCAGCAGGCGGTGGACTTCCGCGGCAACCCGGCGGACAAGGCCCGAACCGGCGGGTGGCTGGGCGCGGGGCTCATCCTGGGCACGGAGCTCGCGGAGCGCGTGTGCGTGATGGGCATCTCCATGAACCTGGTCACGTACCTCGTCGGCGAGCTCCACCTCTCCAACTCCAAGTCCGCCAACGTGGTCACCAACTTCATGGGCACGCTCAACCTCCTCGCCCTCGTCGGCGGCTTCCTCGCCGACGCCAAGCTGGGGCGCTACCTCACCATCGCCATCTCCGCCACGGTCGCCGCCACGGGCGTGAGCCTGCTGACGGTGGACACGACGGTGCCGAGCATGCGCCCGCCGGCGTGCGCGGTGGACGCGCGCGGGCCGCGCGGGCACGAGTGCTCGCCGGCGACGGGCGGGCAGCTGGCGTTGCTGTACGCGGCGCTGTACACGATCGCGGCGGGCGCGGGCGGGCTCAAGGCGAACGTGTCCGGGTTCGGGTCGGACCAGTTCGACGGGCGGGACCCGCGGGAGGAGCGCGCCATGGTGTTCTTCTTCAACCGGTTCTACTTCTGCGTCAGCCTGGGGTCGCTGTTCGCGGTCACCGTGCTGGTGTACGTGCAGGACCACGTGGGCCGGCCGTGGGGGTACGGCGTCTCCGCCGTCGCCATGGTGCTCGCCGTCGCCGTCTTCGTCGCCGGCACGCCCAAGTACAGGTACCGACGGCCGCAGGGGAGCCCGCTCACGGTGATCGGGAGGGTGCTCGCCACGGCGTGGAGGAAGCGACGCATGCCGCTCCCCGCCGACGCCGCCGAGCTCCACGGCTTCCACACCGCCAAGGTCGCCCACACGGACAGGCTCAGGTAATAAATTATTTAATTACTTGATCGATTACATTGATTAGCGCAGTGTGTCCTTGTCTTGGCAGCTTTGTCATCTTTGAGCTAGCTCGTGGTTAGGCTCGATGATGCTGTCTTAGCAGCTAGCATCACACGTGCTGTTACTGTTAGGCCGCCGGCCTGCTAAAGCCGGAAGTAGGTATAGATCGAAGCCAATAAAAATCTTACCGTTTCATGCATTGGGAGGGCAGTGATAGAGCTGGACAATGGACGCGAGGACAATGATAAAGCTGAAATGATAAAGCTGGGGAGGCAGTTTTGTCTGAGGCACGATATCGATGATGTGCTGCGACGGGTACGCACGACGAGCTGTGTAGCACAGGCTGTGTTTGGTTGGCACCGGACAAAAAATTGTCCAAAGGAATCTTTAATGCATGAACACTAAATGAAGTTTATTTGCAAAATCTTTTTACAGATGAGTACAACTTTTCGTGACGAATCTAATGAGCATAATTAATCAATAATTTGCTACAGTAATGCTACAGTATATTATCATCTAATCGTGTGATCAAAGACCTCATTAGATTCGTCTCGTGATTTGATTAGAGGTTGTGAAGGTAATTTTGTAAATTGACTTTTTAAATACTCGTATAATTAATGATCAAAGTAGGTGAATATTTTTTGACACTTCCAACCAAACACAGCCACAGTGTTGCAGATCACGTGCATGTGGCTGCGGATCTCAAGCAGAGAGATCGCTGCTGCGTCCTTTTTGCAGTTTTTATTCTTCGTTTGCGTCTTTTCATTTCGAAATTAGGATCGACATGGCTTTGGCTTTGCTCTGAGCCTTTCGCCTTCACTGTACCTTCACCTCAGCTTCAACGCCCCAGCCACATGTTCAGTTTCCATGGCTAGAATAGCATGGACCCCTACTCGTGGACGCGATAGGATCTGAGCTAGGAAGCGTAGGCATGGCTCAGAGTTTGGCAAATTCTATTGTCAGTGCAACCACATGCCACTTGTCTTGCTCCTCGTGTCAGTGTCACGGCTGAGATGGACACGGGAAGGCTGGGACCGGTAAGGGAAGACGAGTCCTTTGCCATTTGCCAACACAACACGCAAAAAAGCTTCAAATGGAGCAACACAGTCTCATGCATGATTGGATACCCTAAAAAAAATCTAGACAGGCAGGCGTGCTGCTAGAGCCCTCTCTCGTACTCCCTCTGTCCCTAAATATTAGCATTTGTTGACTTTTAGTGATCACGTTTGACCATTCGTTTTATTCAAAAAATTTATGAAAATATTATTTATTTTGTTATGACATGTTTTATCATCATATATATTTTAAGTATATCATAATTATTTTTATATTTTCATAAATTTTTTGAATAAGACGAGTAGTCAAACGTGCGTCACGGAAATCGAAGAATGCTTATAGAAACTGATGCGCTCCGTTTCGGCCCGTCGAGTCGTGACAGTGTCAGCACGGGTGCATCGGCCTGTGTGTGTGAGTCACGCACACGTACGCACCGAGCTGCAATCAGTGCGGGTCTCTGTTGCGTATGTAGCTCATGATGAGTGGTTCATCGCACCGTGCACCGGCCTGTCGTCGATCGATCGTGTCTATCATACGCATGACTTCACGACAAATGTCTAGTACGTGCTCGATGGATCGATCACGGGCCGGTTCTGATCACTCTCGTGTGTGGATGATGATGCATCGTCGTCGTCGTGCAGGTGTCTCGACAAGGCGGCGATCGTGGATGCGGACCTGTCGGCGGAGAAGCGGGCGGCGCCGGCGTCGACGGTGACGGAGGTGGAGGAGGTCAAGATGGTGGTGAAGCTGCTGCCCATCTGGTCCACGTGCATCCTCTTCTGGACGGTCTACTCCCAGATGACCACCTTCTCCGTCGAGCAGGCCACGCGCATGGACCGCCACCTCCGCCCCGGCGCCGCGTCGGGCTTCGACGTCCCGGCGGGCTCCCTCTCCGTGTTCCTCTTCATCTCCATCCTGCTCTTCACCTCCCTCAACGAGCGCGTCCTGGTGCCCATCGCCGCCCGCGTCACGGGCCGCCCGCAGGGGCTCACCTCGCTGCAGCGCGTCGGCGCCGGGCTCGTCCTCTCCGTCGCCGCCATGGTCGTCGCCGCGCTCGTCGAGAAGAAGCGCCGCGACGCGTCCGTCGGGGACGGCCACGTCGCCATCAGCGCGTTCTGGCTCGTGCCGCAGTTCTTCCTCGTCGGCGCCGGCGAGGCATTCGCGTACGTGGGGCAGCTGGAGTTCTTCATCCGCGAGGCGCCCGAGCGGATGAAGTCCATGAGCACGGGGCTCTTCCTCGTCACGCTCTCCATGGGCTTCTTCCTCAGCAGCTTCCTCGTCTTCGCCGTCGACGCCGCCACGCGGGGTACGTGGATCCGGAACAACCTCGACCGCGGCAAGCTGGACCGATTCTACTGGATGCTCGCCCTGCTCGGCGTCGCCAACTTCGCCGTCTTCCTCGTCTTCGCCAGGAGGCACCAGTACAAGCCCAGCGCCGTGGCTGTGGCCGTGGCCGGGGAGAAGGAGATGGACGACTTCGTCGCGGTCAAGGAGGCCGTGGAAGGGGTGGACGTGTAGGGAGGGGGCCTAGGGAGGAACGACGCGTACGTAGGGCATGCATGTCAGACTCAGAAATTGAGCGGTGTGTAGTACGAGTGCTGTATTGGGCTTTATTTCGCTTTTGGGTAGTGTACGGCGAATTTATCTTTCGCCTTTTCAGTTCGCTGCTTCGGCCTGCTCTCCTGTAAATAACATGGGAGATACAAGAATTGAGGCCAAGTTTTCTTTTTATACTCTCTCTGTTCATAAGTAATTGACGTTTAGAACAAATTAAATAGTTCAAAAATGAAATAACTTGTCTTAAACGTCATATATTCATGGACAGAGGAGTATATATAAATTTTGCACCATAAAAATGTTGAAATGAGCTTTTCCGAGTATAAATATTCTCTCTATCCATTCTTAAATCTTAATGTGCAGCCATATATATATTGTTCAGTACTAGACTATATTAGGAAAAGAAAAACGAAACAAGAGAGAAAACTCAGAAAGGTCGAACGAATCAGGCCGATTCGACTAAGTGGGCCTATACAGAGGCGGACAGCCTAATTGCAACTGCAGCCCAGTAAGCTTGGTAGGCCCAATGTCGATTGCAACTGCGATTTTGACGGTTAAACTACATAGTACGGGGCATCCTCCATTCCAAATGACAGTTCATTTTAATTTTAAGGAGAAAGTGTATCTAACTCCTAAACTAAACCTTATCCAACTTTAACCAAGAGTTTATAAAAAAAAGCATCAGTATTTACAACACATAATAAGTTTTAATCAAATCCAACATGAAATAAATCTTGATGGTGCATTTCCCCGTGTTATATACTCCTATTTAATATGTTTTATAAAAAGTTGGTCACAGTTTTTTTTTCAGATAAGTGGATCACAGTTAGAGTGGTTCAAGTTAGTATAAAATCTAAAGTAAGCTATGTTTTGAATAAAGGGAGTATAGTCCTATACTTTGATAGGTCTCATACATGCTGAGAGTGAAATGCCAGAACACACATAAGCTGAATTAGAACAAGTCATTGAAGCACTGTCTGCTAAATGGATCCTCGAACGTGAAACTTGTCTAGCGTTTGAGCCATCGACACCATGTGATAATTATGCCAAAATTATATCCGCTTGCTTAACTTAATTATTACGTACAACATTTATATTTCAACATTTATTTGTAATGTGCTTGAGTTGCCAGGGCTTACAACTAGGTTGCAAGCCTCATTTAACCATATAGGTGACTACACTAGAAAAAAAATTGAGTTCATCTAGATCGAAGAGATAGTTTGTTTTGCAAGTTTTGATGAACTTTGATTTTTATTTGTCCTAATTCACCTCACCACCTCATAGAACGACCGCATTGACATTGTAGCGACCGCTCCTTATTGCTCTCCCAAAAATAATTAACAAGGAAGCAGCAATGAACAAGGTAGCTAGGTTATAGCCATTTGGATGGGTGGTTAGGTTTGGAATACTTTGAAATATTACTGAGATGGGTCCGGGATTGTTTGCTTCAAGACTCATAATTTGTAACAAAAAATATATTTTAAAGCCAACTAATTGATATTCATTTTAGTAATGGGGTGAAAAGCAAATGTCTCATGCTTAGAAAGAAAAATGCCTCTTTTGCACGCTACTAACGGGAGTAGCTCACAACTTTCCGCCTTCTCCTTACCTTATATAATCACATGAGAATCACCATACTCCCCTCACCTCTCTGCCATCAAATACTAATTTAGAAGTACATCACAACTTTGCTTACTCTCCTTACATACGGTCACACACCTTTCGCCCCCTCTCCTTACCTTATAAGTCACACGAGAGGCTCTCGCTCTCTCCCACAACCCTCCGCCGCCGATTGACAAACACAATTTTCATCCCCTCTCACATCAGATCTCTCTTGAACTCCCCCTTCTCCCTCCCCTACAGATCCACCAGCCAGTCGGCAATGGAACCACCATGAGACAATTGCGCCATGGTTGCGGGGGGGGGGGGGGGGCGGCCTCCTCTAACCCTAGATTTGAGGGTTATAGGGGAGGGCAAGAGATAAGTCAGCGATGAGTCGAGGACCAAGGCAAAGGGGCAATCCTATGAATTCGAAGTGATGCCGAATCAAGAGAAAGGTGAAAGAGCACACTTGAGTTGCGACTTCGGCTCAAGGGGAAAGGCGAATAAGTGAGCCTAGGAAGAATAGCAAGTGAGGACTCCTTTCTTTCTCATGCTTCCTTCACCCGTTGTGTCAAATAATTTTGAAAATTTCCCCTTTGTATCTAGGTTTACATAAATATTTTCTCACTTCCATGAAAAATTGCCTCCTCTAACCCTAGATCTAAGAGTTCTAGGGAAGAAGTGAAGAGGTAAGCCGACTACTCAAGAGTAAAAGCGAAGGATCAAGCCTGGCAAGTGATGTCGACTCGAGAAAGGTGAAGGAGCACACATGTGTAATGACATCGGCTTAAGGGGAGAGGTATAGGAGTGCGCCCGGGCAGCAACACCAGTAGCTGGTGAGGACATCGCCTCCTCCTTTCTTTATTTTCCATTGTCTAGAATAATTTGTATTTTCTCCTTCCTTTTTAGGTTTCCATGAATATTTCCACGCTTCCAAAAAATTGCTTGGAAAAACTGTTTGACAAATATTTTAAGAACTTTTCATGAGAAATTCTCGATAAAAATTATAGATATTTTTTTTTAAAAAAATTGTGTAAAAGAAGTTGCAAAAGAGGTTAGGGCTTCAAGGAAGATGCACAAAGTGAGACTATCATGCGTGTGAGTGGGAGGGTAAATGAAAATAAGCTCCAAAATTAGAAACGCAATAGCAAGATTGTTTTGGAGAATACCTATTAGTTGGGACACTTGCTCTAGTTAGAAGAGCTCAGTAGAGTTGCTACCAGTGAACCCCAAAAGAGCTTATCATATTTCTATCGTTTCAGTGTATGCCACCTAAACTGGGTTTTCTTTGTCATAGTTTTAGTTCAGTTCTGTTGAAGAAAAAAAAGATGATTTATTGAGATCAATCCTAGATTCGTTTCTTGATATCAAAATGTTATGCTATCCCTTGATAGTTTTGTGGGAGACGTATCTTTTCGCCTGTATGTTTTGGAAAACATTTGTACAGGCCTACAGGGTAGCCTAAATTGTTTCCAATGTAGTTTCTTTTAAAGAGAGAAACATTTGGGAATTTCTGAGATAGATCCAAGCTTTAATCCTTGGTATTAAAAATGCTATTTTAAAGCTATTTTCACCCCCCCCCCCCCCCTCATAGTTTGTGGGAGTTGCATCTTTTTGCTTGTATGTTTTGGAAAACGTTTGTATCATGGACATCGTGGGTTTTGCTCACACCACAGTGGCATCTCGCTCTGGGAAACAAGATGGTAGCCGAAAAGGGCTCAGGCGCTCTTGGTCTTGGTCTCTGCCAAAGCTGGCAAAAGGAGTAGAAGTAACTAGGAATTGTTTCCTGATTTTCTCAGTGAATCGGGCGCCGTGTCCCGCACAGCGCTTCAATCTTCATTTTGGCTGAAGTCTCCTAAACATTATGGCATTATTGCGATTTTGCAACTGGAACCTGCCTTGAGCCAAACATAGTACGTGATTCGCTTGAACAAATGGGTCCGGGGAGCTCAAGTTGCTCTTGCTGAAAGAAAGGCGTCGAAGCCAAAAAACTGCTAGAGCTAGGAACTCCATCCGACCGAGCAAGTGATATATAGCTGTAGCAGGCTTGGACTTTGTCCAATAGTTCCTTGTTATTTTTGGATGAAGGACTTGTTCCAATAGTAATGTTCAAGAAAGCAACACAGAGAGGCCAGTCGTGCTTAGAGGCATCTAGACCTCGCTTTTTTAAAAAAAAAAGAGAAGGAAATGCCTCTAGACTCAATGGTTGGGGGAACGGCAGACTCAGGAAACAAATACTAGTATCAGATATACATACATCTTGTGATACAATGACAGGAATGAGCAGCCACAGGGTATAAATCTAATAGATAAATTTGTCAACGAACACATTCTGCAAAGGATAGACCATGAGACTGGAGCTCCAAAAAGAACAGAAAAACTTTATGGAGAAACAAGATTAAGAGAAAGAGAGAAGGGTTTAAACTTTAAAAACCTTTCCACCCAGGGAACGATTCTTCCCCATTTTCATTCTGAGTTTCTGACTAACTCAATAACACACTAATAACTCAAAATTTATCGCCTACATAAAAACAATATTTCAAATTCCTCGACAACTAAATAACAGTTTAACATGCTGCCTAATCTATACACTACTACAGTAACAGCTTTCAGGTTGAGCTGCTTTCTCGATTTCTCTGCTGTCGCCACCGGAACTCTTCTACCCCTCCAAGGAAGAAATCAAATGGATTAGAATATTACAAAATTCATTTATCAGGAGTATCTCTTGAATATTATGCCACCGAACCAATCCTTTCTTCAGCTTTATGTATCAAAACTGACATCACTTATTCTCTGACAACAAAATGAGCTGCAAAGCAAGAGACGTGGTTAAAATCTGACATGTGACTGCTGGGGTTGATGTTAACTGATAAGTGCACACCTGGCACAAATGTAAAGAAAATGTGTACCTGTTGGGCAATATGGACTAGATGATTGTCGCGTTTAGGAGAACCCACTGGATGTTCTTGCATCACAGGATTTGGATGAAGATTTTGCTTTCTAGGTGGACTGCCCAGGTCGCTGTTCTTCTCAGGGACAGCACGCTGAGGGGTGCTGTATATAGACACACACTTGCGCTTCCTGCGGTTGAATGTGTATTTGATATGTCTGGCACCTTCAGCTTGCATGGAAGCTCCAGAAGCTGTATTTGCATCCTCTTCTTTGTTCAGGGAGATGGCAATTGAAGCATCAGGTTTCTCTAAAGCTTCTACGGGAAGTCCAGAAGACACCTTCAAATTTTCTTCTTTGTCCAATGAACAAACAGATGAAGCATCAGCCTTCTGTGAAGCTGAAGTGCAGCTTCCATCGTCCAAAACTTCTTTACAGCTCGCAGTGTTAATATTTGGTGTTATTTGCTCTAGCTGGTCCACCACTAAGTTACCTGCATCATGTTATGAATGTTCAGGGTTAAACCACATTAAAAAACAAAAATGGAATGATTGAAATTGTAATGAGAAAAAGGTTCCGAAGGTACCATAATCTATAGGTTCGCTTTTGGTTGACTGAAGGAGCACTGCAGAGCTGTTTTCAGGTTCAAATTGACCGTTATCTACACCAGTCTGATGCATAAAGTTTTCAGTAGTACATTTCAGAGGAGGACCATTGTTTTTGGCAGATGTATCGGAGTGATTCTCTGCCACCCCAGAGGTCAATTCATAATCAGACACGCTTTTCTCGCTGGTTGTCCTAAGCAGGGTGTTAGCAGATCCAGGAACACTTTTGGAATCGGAAAGTTCATCTTCCAAAACCCTGATAGTCTTTGTTCTTTTTCTCTTTTTCACTTGCATGTTGTTGACTGCAAGGACATCAAGCAGTTCAGGGAAGGCAGTCCCCTGATTTAAGCCAGCATCCCTCCTGCTTATTTTTAAGTCTTCCTTCATGTCAGTTAAGGCACCCACACCCTGTCCAGCAGACATCTTTGGAGGTGAAAGTTCCTGTTCAAGAGCCTGAATTAGCAGCAAACACCCATTTCCATCAGATGTATCAGATAACTTATCTTCTGCCACCCCATGCTCACTGGAATCATCATGCTTACAACTAGGCCTGCTTCTTCTACCTCTCTTGCCCTTGTACTTGCCCAGAAATTTTGTTTGAAGTATCTCTTCCATGATGGACCTTGTGTGGCATGGGTTTTTAGCAGCATTATTCTTTCTGATCTTTGAACAGCTATTCAACGCGGTAGCCTGCTTTGGATTTTGTTTCAGGGATGCACTTGTTCCTTTAGTGTGCTGTTTAAGTGCATGGATACGCTGTGTACACCCATTATGATAGAACTTAGGTTTCTTATTTCTTTCCATAAATGATGGCATATCAGGACTACAACGATTTATGTCCAATTTTTCCACTGCTCCATTATCTACGACTATAGGAACAAGGCAAGCTTTATCACAGTTGTCCGCGTTCTTTTTATTCTTCAACAATATATTTCCTCCTTGTCCTTGATGTATCTCAGAACAAGGGCTGGTGTCTTTATTGGAATCAGCTTCCTTGGATGTGGGAAGGCCATTTATTCTTGCCTCAGCTAAGGTTTTCCTTGTCCGCTCCAATTCACTATTTGCCAGATGCAGCTCAACTTTAAGGGAGGCCATAGTATTTTGTGCACCACGCAATTGCTCTTCTAGTTCCTTGATCCTTTCAACATGCGCCGAAGATTCCAGTGCTACCTCTTTAACCTGCAGATATGCAAGCAAAGTTCAGGAATGCATTCATTATTAAACAAGATAACATATAAATAAAGTTCAGGTAACACTGAACATATAAAAAGATTATTGAACAATGTACAAAATTACAAAGAAACTCAAAAACAAAATAACTAGACATCTGCTGTCACGCATATGGACACCTTTAAAAAAAGCATGAAAATTAGATCCCATTGATTGCCTACTGGCCAAATTTATTTATACAATCTATTGGTGTCGTAAAAAAATATCAACCATTGCATAACAGTCAGACCCAACTCTAGAGTAAGAGACTCACGCAGGCAGTCATCCTACTCAAGGCCTGAACACAAGGAGGGAGGGAGGAGCACAAATCCCTATGAGTCCTTTACGTATCAAACATTTTTGGGAAAAATACAAGAGTCACAATAACTGAGCCTAGCTGTCATGACCCAAGAGAGCCACGAAATGAGCCCACCAGCGATCAGGTCCAGCAGCCCAGTCAGGCCCAAGCGGAGGAGCACCCCTAGACAGGCAGGCTCGGCCAGCAACAGAGGCATCGACGAAATATTCAGAATCAAGGTCAGGGTTCATCCCCTTCCTCCGGCGATCCTCTCGGAGGACGATTTCGGCGAGCCGTCGCCCGTCTTGTCGTCGGCGACACCCTGTGCACGAGCTCACGTCCCGGTGGTGGCTCAGTTGGTGGGAGATGTGGGCGTACACCCTCAACACCCACGTTCGAGTCCTCTTTAACTTGAATTTGGTTGCATATTTACAGTAACATCTTGTTACTCCTAGATTAGTGGAGTTTTTTTAATAACATGACGGATGATAGTTGTCATGAGGAGCATTAATCGTGTTTGAAGAAAGAGGTTCTTATTATATATATTCTAAAAATAGAAAGAAGAACTAGACCATGGGGAGAAAAGTCTGGCAGCGCTGCTCCTAAGGCAGGGGGACACCGAACCCAGGCTGGTTAGGTACACGGTAGTAAAGAAATCTCAGGGAAATACCCACATTTGCGAGCACCCACATTTGCGAGCACCCAGATTCGAGCCTGGGCGGATGGCCTCCTCAGCATTAGGCTCTACCAACCGAGCCACTGCTTCTCCTATTTGTATTTTGAAAATAAGTATTGTACCAAATGGCCCTTTCCTACTTCATTCTAGACTGGATAAATTGTATGGGTAACTCCTCATACTAACTGGGCAAGACAATAGCACTAAATCAGCTGGAAGAATGGATCCAGAGAATAGGCTGGTTGAAATCTGCAGGTGCGGAGAGTCAGCTGTTTTTTACTTTCCATCTTATGTAAAAGAAAAAGGTGGCCAGATCAATAGTAAAACTACCAACTAGGCAGCAATGTAATCGACACATCGTATTTTTTCTACGTCTTCCTATGACAATAGCATGTGGTCAGGGGGGTATGAGAACAATCACTTTACATTGACAAAGAGCATACATGCCAAAGTCAGGGGGTAGGAATTGTAATCATCTGAACATGTAATGAAAGGTGCCACTGAGACAACTAGCTCACAAGTCACAACATTAACCTATAGTGGAGAGGCATCACTATCTGTATTATAATAAAGTAATAATCCATACAACAAATTGGGCCATTACACAATGTGGAAGTAACTGTATTGTTATTATGACCTACACAATAAGAACTGCACCAAAGCTTTTCTTCTTCTATTAATACAATGATACACACTTCTGCTGCGTGTTTGAGAAAAAATGAAAACAAAGTTGACACAAAAATTCTGAAAATAGTTTGCTAAAAACACGAACAATTACTTCAAACTGGTTACTAGAATATGAAATGGTCATAGGACATGATTGGTATAAAGTTAACTGCAAGACTAGGGAAAAGTTAATCTTCAAGACCAAAAAAAAAAGTGTGATGCAGAAATAAACCAAAAAATACTCCATGCAACAAATTTCACAGGGACAACTCCCCTTTCCCCAACTCTGGGTTCCAATCAAAGGCACACCAAAAGCTGCAATCTTATCATTATGTGATTCGCTGAATCATTGCTACTCCTCAAACGAGCATCTTCTATTATATACGTCTATGCAGTTCCTGGATGACATATTTGTCACCAGCAACAGCAATATTTATGCAGTTCCTGAATGACATATTTATATTTGTCACCAGCAACAGCAATATAACTAAAAACCGAACAGCACCAGACATTTTTCATATTCTCAAGGCACAAGATCTTGGTTGTATACAAAATCATCAGCAGCGAACTTTTGATAGCACATTTGTAACAGAAGAAAAAACAACACAGCAAAAAGAGTATGGCCAAGACTCAAGAGAAATGCAATAAATCAGTAAAGACAGTGGCAAAGCCATATCAGAATCCTATTATCACTGAAACCTGCAATGGTTCCAGGCTTCCAGCAACCACAGTAGCACCATCCTCTGACATATCAGAATAAAAGAATAAAATCTGAATAACCATTAAGATACTTGAGGCCTCCAACAATATCAACAGATTTTGAAGCATGACAAGATTGTGGAAAATCTGTGATACTGCCGGCCGCGAAGAGGGAGGAACATTCAGGAAGCACAAAATTTTGTTCTCCAAAGAGATTCACTAATACCAAGTATCCGAGCTGCTCAGTGACACTTCTACCACCAACGCACAGAAAAATGTAATAGTTATTCCTGGATTCTGAAAGAATCGACTGATGGGAACGGATCCCATCAACAAAATCACTGCACAAACCGCAATGCAGAAAAACAAAATCCAGATACGAAATCTGTATACTACGAGCTCCAAATCCCAGCCATCCGAATGCGAAATTTGAACTGGACAACCAACGTCCCGGTAGCAGAAACCCGGAGCACAAAATCGGGAAGGCGAAATCCATCCCACGAGCTCCAAATCCTGGTCACTCTAATGCGGAATTTGAACTGGACCTTCAACCAACAAACATCCCTATAACAGAAACCAGAAGCACAAAATCAAGAAGACCAAATCTCTATCCGATGAGCTCCAAATCCCGGTCACTCGAATGCGAAATTCGAAATGGACCTTCAGCACCACCACCCCGCGAACAGGAACCAGAATTCCGAACTCCACCCCGAAACAATAGCCCCCAAAACCTCCCCTAAAACGCAAAGACTCCCCACCCTCCAATCCAGACTATTCCTGCGCGCACCAGCAAAATCGAAAAAACGAATCCAATCGCAAACGATTCACGAAGCACGGGCAACCAACGAGTAAACCCAACCAAGAGCGAGCGGTTCCAACTTCGAAGCGGGGGATGGATGGATGGATGGATGGATTGATGGATGGGCGGGATGGATGGATGGAGAGCACCGTACCCTGGCATCCATGATGGCCTTGAGCCGCAGGAGCGCGGCGACGCCGTCGTCCTTGGCGGCCTCGAGCCCCGCCGCGAGCGCCGCCGCGCGCCGCTCCGCCGCCAGCACCCGCGCCGCCGACTCCTGCGCCATGTTGAGCATGATCCCCGCGTACGCCTTCCTCATCTCCTCCATCTGCGCGGAAACAACCCGACCCGATCAGCTCACGCAGCGGGCGGCGCCGGCGGCGGGTTCCGGGAGCGGAATTTCACCTGGGAGTCCGCCATTGGAAAAAATTTGGGGGAGAGGAGGGAAGAAGGGAAGGGGGGCGGGCCTTGGTTGTTGCTGGTGGTGGTGTTGGCCTGTTGGGGCCTTGGGGGCTGTGGCGGTTGGAATAGAGGTGTGGGAATTGGGAAACGGAAAGGCGGAGAGGGGGAGACTGGAGAGGTGGGGCAGCCGCTGCTGCGCTCGTCGCCTCGTCCTCGCCCTTTTCACTGGCCGCTGGCGTCCGTTGGAGGAGGGGAGGGCTCGTCTCCAATTTGGTTTGGGGGAGCGGAAGCGGAGGCGGGGCGGCGGAAGCCCAACTACCCTAATGTTCCGGGCGTGGCGCAGAGGACCCTGTGGTTTGGGGAAATTGCCGCGGGGGCGACGAACGGACGAGATTGGATTTGGGGCGGGCGCACACAGGAATTCAGCAGTGGAGCCCGGTTTTGCCAGCCTGGTTTGGAGGAGTAAACTGAAATGATGGATGGATGCTCTGAATTTGTTAAATTTTTAGGCAGTAATAAATATTGCGATATCTTTTGAGATTTTTTCTGAAGGCAATAAATGAGTAGAGTTGTTTACAGTGGGATAAAAATGTTGCTTGTTCCTTCAATTACATAAAGATCAAGTTACGGACCCGAAGTAGCTCCGTGGGGCAAATCCAGCGTGGGGCTGGAGCCCCCCTACCCCGCGCACTCCATTGAAGCCGCCCCGATCCCCTCAAGAAATTTTAGTCATGGAGGAGAAGGAGGAGGAAGAAGAAGAAAATGAGAAGGAGGAAGAAGAGAAAGAGATGAGGGAAGAGGAAGAAGGGAAACTCAGCCTCCTCTCCTTTAAAATTCTGGATCCGCCCCTGTTCACAACCAACCTTAATACGGTGTACCATTACCTTGCATGTTATTTGTTGTGGCTATCCCTCCATGGACATTTTAGTTTCTGATTCTCGTCTTATGAACATTGCAAGCCCACAGGTCCACCACCATTGCTTCCACATCTTTTATCATGCCTTCAGCAAATGTTTGCTATAAAACCATATATGCCCTCCTTATATCTTGATGCAAAGGTAATATCTACAATATTGCTTCATTATGGTTACTATTATTCAGGAATTTAGGAAAGCTAAAATTTAAAGCACTGGCCACTAGGCCAAAAACGATTTTTGCTGACGGCTAAAATCGGTCTTTGTTGGTGGGCGCAGCAACCGTCAGCAACTTTGAGCCAGTAGAAATGACCCTTTGTGCTGACGGACAGCGTAAAGCACCTGCCAGCACAAATGCTTTTTGTGGCGAGCGGCATAAGCACCCACCAACAAACGTTTTTTTCATTTCGCTAAAATTCACCATATTTGTTTATTATTTGTATTTTGTCCGCCAAATTCACTTGTATTTATTACTATTATTTGTATTTTGACGTCAAATTCAAATATGTATCTCAACCACATATAACAAACTAGCATAATACATAACTCACATTACTTAAAAAGGCATTGTGCATATAGATAATTCATATCATTGTAATCCACACATTTCGAATAGATCGAGTAGTTATTTGTCATGTTAATATTAAAACTACTACACCCAACTGTGTAGTTTTTCGCACTCGTTCACAATCAATACTCCTTCTTTATTCCGTGTCAAAAAAAATACTCCTTTTTTATTGAAGAATTCTTCGTCATCATGGCTAATCTCACGTTGGATGAACCTCGTCATGTCCGCACAAATGCTGTCGAATTGCTTATCTCCGAGCTTCCCTCATGATTCGTCGATGGTAGGCATCTGCAGGTACATACAATAAATAAAGATCATGATGCACCCATTAATTAGTAAGTTAATTAGCACATGGTTGTGTACAAGAGGCTTACGTCTTCAGAATTCGTTCGGTACCTCCCATTATTTCTCAAGAACTCGCGCGCGAAATATCCACATAGCATAGTGTCGGGAGGTTAGTTGTAGCACTACTAACAAATAAAAAATGATGAGTAATTATTAAGCAGAAGTCTACAAACTATGAAAAAACCAAGTTGTTATGTTCTCAAGTTGTTATGTTCTTACGTATTTGGGATGTCGTACTAACAACTTTTGCTTTTTTGAGGGTGCTCCTCGCCATTTAGGCAGTATAGTAAATACGCACTTTGAGGATAAAAAAGTTAGTAATACAATTTCATTTGGTACATAGATTGACAAACTGCATTATTAAAATATTACAATAGATTGTCTTCTCTAGAATTTCAATGAAATCCGAGTAACTTTGTAAGCTTCCTCGTCATAGTGTAGGGAGTCGAAGGCCCCTACATCTCCATGCTTCGGACAAATAAAGAAGCAAATGAAATGGTCTTTGTATTATATTAAAATATTTAATATTCTATACTGTATTAAATATACCACCCCGTATGTATGTATGTGTATGTATATATATATATATATATAGTAATTAAAACAAGCTTACTGAAAATTATAAGGACACATGAGAGTAGTCTTTTTCTTCATTTTTTCTTTCTTTTTGCAATGTATACAGACATGCGCGCTTTTGAGTTGTGTGGTGTTTCCTTATTATAACATCTCTCTCCTCTTGTGTCTCTATCTCCTTCAATTCTTCTTTGATTTCTTCTGTCAGTCTGAATGTGTGTTGTGCCTCGCTTATTAGCGCAGGGTCAATGTACGCTACCTTCCACCTCTCGTTTGTCTTTTTCATCCAACGCTTGCATCAAGTACAAATCAGATCGCTTCGGATGGCTACCAAAAATACATATGGATTTGAAAAATTCAGTATGTGGTACATGTTGACTTACATGCACCAAACGATGACGAGATTCACGTCGAGGCATTGACAACGGAACATCGAGTGCAAATCCTTGAAATCGATACGGATCTTATGATCTACAGGGGCACTGAACACCCACCTCGGGATATACACAGTGATTGATGCAATGCCTAGCTTCATGGCGTTGATGATCCATCCATGCAGCTTATTCAGTGTCGGCGGCCCATCCTGCAGTTGCCACCGATAACAGAATGGTTTGCCATGCTCGTATTTCTCGGGCACCTCATGTCGGGGTTTGATACCGCCGGCAAGTAAATTTTGGTATGTTCGTGCGTCTGATCCGGATGATTAGGCTTAGAGACACCGGGGTTATACTGGTTCAAGCACCGTGGGGATGCCCTACGTCCAGTTCAAATAGATGTTCTATATGCCCACAGGGGCTTGTAGTAGGGGGTACAAGCTTAGGTCGAGAGAGGGAGAGTGTCCCAAGTCTCTGGATGTGGTTGTGAGCTACGAGTGCTCGATCGATGAATGTGGTGTGTTGTTGGTCTTGTTTGCTATGTTCCACCTGCTGTTTCTGGTGCCAGCCTCCCCTTTTATAGTTCAAGAAGGGCTGGTGTACAAGGGTTAAGATGGTAAAACAGTGTCCTGCTACAGTGCTGCAACAGTGCCGGAACAGTGTCACGCCGTGGGCCTTTGTCTCCCGTTGGCGCCGTACGCTGTGCTAGCCGTGGTAGCCTCTGTAGGGCGGCGTAGCCGTGGCTCCCGGTCCAAGGTGGCTTCTCCCGACCCATGACCGCGCCGGTCTGGTTAGGTCAGGTCTTCTCGTGCAAGCCTCGACCTTCCCTCTGATATCCGCTGGGTCGGGTCTCGTTGTTCGATGTCTTGCAGGCGAAGGATTCGTGTGTCCTTTGCCACTGTTCATTATCCAGGTGATGGGACGGTGGGGCAGTCCGCTTCCCACGCCGGTGAAAATCTCATGATGGCCTGACCGTCTGACAGGGCAGATCTGCCCGCCTCGCTGCTCCTGCACGTCCCGGGCGGCGCGGGGCAGCTTGCGCCACGTTGCAGCCCTCCCCCTGGGGGGGCCCCGCCGAGGGATTGCAGCGGAAGGAACCTTAGGTCGTGCGAGGCGGAGCCGCCCGTCGAGGTAGCCCGGACGACCGCCTAAGTCGGAGGTGGTTCTGTAGATGGCGTCAGGCCGCTGTCCTTGAGAAAGGGAAGTTGTGCCTGGCTTGTTGGCTGCCGATGTTGGGCCTTCACGGATGCTGCCCATCATTAGCCTTTGTGTGGGGATTTAGGGGCTAAGATGATTACCCCTAGTTTCTCCCCTCTTCACCTCATCTGACCCAAAGAATCTGATATTCTCCATCTTTTCCTTTCATAGAAAGGCGCGAGTAGTTACACAGTTTTCACCAGACGATTAAGCCGATTTCTTCTCAAGTGTCTTGAAAAACTGATCAACATCTGTTGATTTAGTCTTTAGATCATGTGGGGTTATCATGCGGGGTACCGCTGACCTCTTGGTAGGTGGAGATGGCGGGGAAGGCGATCTTGGAACATTGACTTCAAAATTATCCACATCTTCGTCACATTGCAGTGATGATGCCCCTTCATCGTCGTCATTGAGAGTTTGTTGGACAGGTTATAGCATTGGCCGCTTGTTCTCATTGTTACCTCCCTGCACAATAGCCATCGTAGGTTATTCCGTGTTCTCGACTGCAACATCTGAATCTTGGAGGGGTACTCGTTCTTGGCTAGGTTGTGAGGTATTTGGCGATGCATTAAGAATGATATCTCCGCGATGCCACAGTATGTATTGGTTCCTCGCATCACTGAGAAGCTCGACCCCCTCATAAGTAGGGATATCAATCTCGCACGACTCACCCGACAAACAACTTGCACCCAATGCGTACTCTGGCGGGGGTGGATTCAGAAACACATGACCCGTTAGTGCCATGGTTGTTGCAGTATCTCGAAACTTATCTTGTCTCCTTCCATAAGGTATAATCAACTTGCATGGTATATCCTCTACTGTGTCATCAACAGGATACCTGGCATTTGCAATAGAATCAGCACTACTTGGAGCAATGACGGTTCTCATCTGGGCAAGCAGCATGCTTGGAAGCACCTGTGATATCACAAAGTGACGATCCACCAAGTTCCACGATAACTTCTACGCAAGTTCTAGCGACTCTCTCAACAAAAGGATGACATTCACTTCTGATGCATCCTTTTTGAGCAGCTGCATCATTTGCCACTTCAAATAATCCATGTAGCTAGCATGATTATATGGTTCTTCCAAGATGACATGCTCCTCCTTTGCTTCCCACATCTATACTATAAGGAGCGAAAATAATTGAAAAATTTTCTCACCAATTCGGACCCGTCTTACCCCTCACGCCGGACCCATCCGTCAGGTTGCATGATGACAAAAAAGGGGAAATAATCATAAAAATCACAATTTGGGGAGTGTTTCTGCCAAAATTATAATATTTTTGTTACCCAACGTCGTGTTACCCACCCACCTGTACCTATGTCGGACCCACCTGGCCACCCGCCCTGCGCCAGCTCCCCGTCGCGCTGGCTCCCCCACAAACGTCACTGCGCCGACAACCGTGCTCGCAATAGAGGTCGGCGTAGCAGCGCAGGTGCTTCTGGCGCGCGCCCAGCCAGCTGAGGAGCACGACCAGCGTTGTCGGTGCCGCCGCCGCCGCCGAGCGGCGAGGCGGCAGAGTCATCCGGGGGGGGGGGGGGTCCTACTAGATGAAGGGCTCGGAGCCTCTGGGTACCGGCGGCCGTCCTGCCCACGCGCCGGCGGGGGCGCCCGCTGCCGGCCTGCCGCGGCCGCTCCACTGGGTTGTTACCCCTCCCCGCCTTTCGCTCTGCCCACCTCCTGCCGCTGCCGCCCCGCTAGGTTGTTACCCCTCCCCGCCTTACCCTCCACCCGGAGTGCCTACCTCGTCACCGGCTCGCCGCCGGTTCACCATTATTAACATCTTCGTTCCGAAGGCTCGAGACCTTGCCTGCTTCGCCTCGCAGAGCGCCGTCTTTGCCGTCTGACACTCGCTCTCGCACATCCATCCAGTCGCTTCGTCTGCTTCGCCCTGCAAAGCACACGTGCACGGCCGCATTGCTGCAATCTCATCTTCTCGTGCAACTGTGTTTCTTCTCTCATCTTCCTCCGTGTACAAGACGAATAGATGGTGAAGGTGGTGTCTCCATTCGGCGGATTGCACACAGGAGGGAACCTCAGCTAATTTATTGGCCAAGGACAGTGAGAAGGACCATGTAAGCTCACCAACCCACTGCTTGTCGTGGATTCAGATGATTGTATTTTGTTTGATTACTATGATTTCTAGGATGAGCTTGAGGAGCAGCTGGATTGGCTGCTCGGCATCTTTGAAGCTTTGGGTGTGGGAAAATCGGGTTGTCCATGACTTACTTGCTTATCTTTACTTGATTGAGTTTATTTATGTGAACAGATTTTTCGTTTGTAGATGAAACTGCATGGCAGAATGCAAAGTCATCAGCTGCACCAATTGCCACCCGTGAATTAGTCCACACTTCGCAAGCCACGAGGTCTCCATCAAGAATGCTCGTGAACTCTAAATACATCGAGTTGCCGCAGCCAGCTTAGCGTAGCAGCAGGGGTCAATGAACAATCAATGGTATGGGATCAGTTAAGCTTGATCCTTGGTGTTGAGTTTGCTATTCATGTACAAAACATCATATGTGGATACCTGATCCGGACTGAATCATCTCAAAACAATTAGATAGGTAAAGCAATTTCTAACCAATTGTTCATCCAGTTGGTGAATGTTTTGTGTTAAATATGTAGTTCAGGTCCAAAATAGCACAATTGCTGCATAATCAGCTTAGGTTCCGGATCATGTAAACTATGCCCCCCCCCCTATCTCTATGTTGAATTTGCAGGGTTTGGTGCTATTCCTATCGTTGAGATAGGTGGCAAGCACATGGCTTCCTACTGCTGAGTTTGGACACCTGAACAAAATTGTTTGAACATATTTTTTTCCATCAACCTTTTGTTCAGAGGGCAACAATGTGTGCACATTTTGATGCACTCTCCGTTTAAGATCATTACATACATTGGGTTGTAGCTATGGTACTTGGTTTAATTACCCAGTTAATATCTATGGGTGGTGTTATATAGTTTCGGAATAAAGACCCCTTTCTTATATCAAGAAGACAGTGCCTTCTACTTATTTTCCCTATTCATGCTGGCTCTTTTCCCATGTGTCAATAATCTTCCTAATTTTTTTATTTTCCTTCCAGATTGAAGGCTAAGTCTGTGTGCATATGTCCTGCGGCTGATAGTACCAGTACCAGGTAAGTCAATGCCTGCACATTTAATTTCCTTGTAATTATTCAATTGTTAGATATACCCACAATTTGTTTTCACAAATACAATCTTAAAAATTCAACATGTTCTTTCCTAGCTACATATGTCTTTATGGGCCTGCTTGGTTCCCCGCCAGAGACTGCCACAGCGCTGTGCATCTCGCCACAGCTCGCGGCGCGCGTTTCGTCCGCCACGGAAAACACTGTTCCGTGGCGGAGGGGCGCGTGGCGTGGCGGGTGTTGGCTGGGAGCCAAACATCCCCTATATTTCCCCTTGATGTGAACTACTGCCGTACTGCGTACAATTGCTATTGCTAACACAATAGTATGGCTAATTTCCCAGTTTCATCTTTTGCAATTTTCCACCTTTCCAGATATTGATAAAATGTTTAGATACTAATGTGCCAAACCAGCCATCTATACATATTCACATCACCTATTTTGTTAAAAGCTTATATAATATAAACTCACTCAATACATTGCTGAGCCATCCCTCGTCCCAGCTGCTGTTGTGGACTGTGGGATGGAGTGGGCATTGCCGGTGGAGCATGTCGTCTCCAAAAGGAAATCGGCCAGGCTGGCACACTCCATCAATGAGGTGGCTCACGACGATAATGTGGTTCTTCTCCGAGATCCATGTTGACGCCATTATTGTCCACGTTGTCCTCGAAAGGGGGTCGAGTACTAGAACCCATGGCGCTAGGTATGTCTTCACCCCTCCCCCCCCCTCTCTCTCTCTCCGCAGAGGCAATGAGGTGAAAACCGAATAATATAGAAATATGCCATTGTTTTTTAAGTAAATTATGCCATTATTTCAGACATGGAAATTGTTGCTGCCCTTTGCTGAACCTCGATGCCATTTTCAGTCTACTCCTTATGTAGACTGAAGTGCACTATTGTTTCCAACACACTAACAACCATAGATCTGTTATTTCTTCACACAACAATGAGGCTTTGCCTGATAATGCAAATCCTCACTCAGTCAGGTACTCATCAACATGGCACTTCTAGCTTTAGCTTTGTTGAGTTCAGTTGCATCGGTGTTGAATTGAACAAGAATAGCAGCCGGATCCATGAAGTAGAAAGATTCAATTTTGTCTCATTCGATGATTCAAATTGGTATCTTTACGAGAATGGTTTATTTTTATCATGAGATGTCTAAACTCTAAACTGCAGTGGGGTTTCTCTGTTCTGATGGTGTGCTTGTGCACCTATTGTACTACTAGAATCATAAAAAACACAAACTTTTGTGTTTGCCTCATTGTCATACCTTTTTCAGCATTTTAAAGTTTACATTCTTTAGCTGTACATGGAAATGGTTTTCCCAAAATATATTTGTTTTGAAGAATTACTTGTGGTCTATTGGTCATAATTTAGAGAGCTTCGTGAGTACAACAGAGCTATTTATATTTAAATCTTTGTAGAAAATTGCATGAATTCATAATTCGTTCTGCGGGGTGCTGATTGTGATAGGTGTGAGTATTTGAGCTGCTGAGATAACAGGTTAACATATGTGTGATTGAATAAAAAATTGAGTGATGTCACTTGACTAATACTTAATAGGTTATTTACACGTGCGTGTCGCAAGTGCACCTTACTAGTCTCTACAAAAGACTTGTGCTTCTGCGCCCAATCATTGTGAACTCTTCCACAACAATCTTTCCTTAAAAAAAAGAGTATGATCTGATATTGATTACTAGTAATACATTTTTTAGCAAAACTTTGAACATACTAGTGAAGTTCCACACTAGTGTCCCTTAATGGGGGTGGGCACACCTGATTAGAATCAAATTGACGCATCTCATGTGTGTAAACATCCACTGTGAAGAAATAAATTAGATGTGCTTGGATTAACCATAAATGAAAATCCTGGGTACATACAGGGGCAAGCTGCAGTTCCTTCACCCGCTCCTCCCTATACGAGCTGTTGAGCACCACACAACCTGGTCATTTTACATCTTCAAGTCAAGTCAAATTCATTTGCTGGAGCTGCTCAACCCACCGGAGACCAAGCATGGTTCTATCCCTAGCCTGCCATTTGAATGAATTATCAACCACCAGTCATCAGTACTTTTCTCTCGTAGCTGCTTAACGAGTACACATGCCCACGACCCACCAGAGACCAACCGTGGGTCTATGCTTACCACGCTCTCATGACCAAAGTTGGAGCAGAAGACCAATCAGATTTGATCAGACTGCCGCCAGAGTGGCAGAACCCCAACTACATGAACCAATATTTTCAACATCAGCAAAAGTGGAAATGGATAGAAGGTGTACAGATCACCAGACGCGTCAGGAAACAATACAACACTAATCAGGGTATGGCAGTCAGATCCATGCTGTCATAACATTAGAATCAGTGATGCCCCAGGTCCAAGGTGGGGTAAAGAAGAGCTCTACTGCTTTCCACAACACAAAGCATCGAAGATACAAACGCAATTCAAGCAATTCATATGAATAGAAGAGATCGAGACGGCAACCAAGCCTGTCAAGCTATGGAACGAATTGGACAGATAGCAGCACAACCAGAAGATTTGACAAACAAAACAGTTCATTCACCCACCGACTAGAAAATGTATCAATTAACATCACAGAAGCTGACAGATAATTCACTTCACCACTAAAGATTATACTGTCACAAAGTTTTGCCAAACTAATTAAAATACAGGAGCAGATGTTGCACAAAACTGGTGACGCACGAAAGGATAACTTCTCAATACTTGATCGGGGCAAGAATCTCCAACTGAGATCCCAACTTCTCCTCAGCAGTCTTCTCAGCCTTAACACGGAGCTTAGCGAGTTGCTTCTTCCTCTCATAGGCAACCTTGGCCTTCTCCTTCCTCTTCTGCTCGAGTTCCTGGTAAAATTAAACAAAGAGGGCAATGAGACATCACAAACACAATGGTAACAGTTAAAGAACATCACAAGAACTACAAATGCTGCCGTTCAAAAAAACTACAAATTCAAAGATAAGCGATATGATTTAAATTAAACAGACAAATAAAATACAAATGAAGCTCAGAATAAATTGAATAATGGTGTCAGAGATGTTGGTGGTTAGGATCATCAAATGGGAAAAGCCCATCAAGAGTAGCAAATATTTTGATCACATAACCGGCTCATCAACATAACATCAAGTAAATACAAGTGGTAACCTAGAGAGATGATGGAAGTAAACATTATGTGCACCATAACAGAGCAAGAACTGCAATCAAGTATATCATCATTACAAATGGATATCAACAGCAAAAGAATAGCATTACAAACAAACAAAATCTTGAAATGGCATGATTGTCAGAAGTAGCTGGTTGCTGAAATCATATTGAAAAATCAGTGGGAATCCGATTGATTTTCTTCATCATCCAGAATCATGCACATTTCAATACAAAGTCTATTCTGGCACTAAGAATTCAATAGCAAAAAAATAAAATTCTAAAGTCATCACAATCAAAACCTTCTACGAACACACAAATTATCAGATCATCATACTCATTTACAATGTTGACAGTTCAAATTTACAAACAAATTCCTTTACAATAAAGTACTAGCAACTTGCATGTCATGTATCCTTGTCCAAACATCACCACATCAGAACAAGCATAGAAGGGAGAACCATACCCTGATGGTGTCGTGGTAGTTCCATCCGACCTCCTTGGAGAGCTCACCGAGAAGGCAGTACTTGTGCCCAGGCTGCAGCCTCAGAACCCTACAGACCACAACAGGGTAGTACCATCAGATACAAATCACAAGGCAAAAATCACTCAATCTCTCGATAGAGAACGCAAAACACGTACTTGAGCGCATCAGGGATGACCATGCGCTTGGTCCTGTCGTACGGCGGCGGGACGCCCTCATACGTCTTCAGCCTCGCCAGAGCAGCCTCTCCCCTCTTGGTCTTGTGGGGAATCATCCTGCGGACAACAGGCAAAAAAAAGTATCAGAAACCAAATTGCAAATTGTACAAATGTCTATTCTAATGTTTGATTGTTATTGATGTTAGGGTTATTATTGACACGATGCAGTTCTCTAGAGTTGGTTACAAAAATGATTGGATGGAGAGCTTCTTGAAGAAAAGGCTAAAGTAGCCAAGCATGAGTTATCTGTTGCTGGGATAGGCATTCTGACAAAAGTTAAGAACTCAAACAAATGTCTTCAGGACACTGACAAAGATCAAAGACAGGTGGATAGGCAGCATATTTGCATGCTGCATCTAAGGAACTGGAGAAATAGTGCAATTCATAGTCCAAAAATCAAGTCATGGAAGGAGCAAAAAGAATAGAACTATATTTACAAAAAAAAAACTGAACAGTATAATAACTCACAAAAACAGAATAAGCAGTCAAGCAAACTACAGTGTGGTAATGTCCCTAATAAACAGCAGTAAACAAAGCAAATAATTCATCATAAGAGAATGCAGACTCATGCAAAGGAAGCAAATGATGGTCTTTCCCTTTGCAATAATATATCATTTCATGAAACTTCTTAATTTGTCTAGGCTCAAAACAGGAGTTTATATCTGACATTTTTCTATCTACAGCATGCTGGTGAGGTTTTTGGCAAGAAAGATATTTTAACCACACAGGCGCGTGAGCTTCAATCACGACTTCAGAGGCTTTCAAATGAGAGGAATAAGTAAAATAAGAAAATGAACAGCGGGGCGACGGATCCAGGCGTTGCAGACGTACCCGCGGATGGTGCGCCACAGGATCTTGGCGGGGGCGCGGAAGTGGATGGGCCCGTGGGACGGCTTGGTGTTCATCCTCTTGCGGAGGAAGCGGAGGTACTTCATCTTCTGGCGGACGAGGCCGCCGGACATGCAGATCTCCTCGCAGCGGACCACCACGACCTTCTGGCCGTTGAGGAGCTCCTTGGCGATGATCGAGGACAGGCGGCCGAGCATGTGGTGGCGCGCGTCCACCACGATGCGCTTCGCGCACACGCCCGAGCCGGACACCATCGCGGCTGGCGGAGTGGCGCGTACCAGCGGGAGAGGGAAACGGCGGCGCAGGAGGCAGGGGGGTCTAGGGTGGGAGGCGGCGGTAGATAGAAATATATACAGGGGGGTGGGGTTAGGGTTTCGGCATCTCTGAAGTTGGGCCAGGTGGGCCGAAGAGTGGGCTTCAAGTTGGGCTTGTTTTGCCACTACATGGGCCTAACAACGGAAGGGCTCTGGATGGGCTCCATCCAATTCTCAAGCGAGCGGTAGGATGCCTCAATATCTTTGCCTTTGCCTCCTGAAGCTCCTCCTCTATCTACCTCGTAACACGTCCATTCATCGTACCAGTTGATTCCTCACGTGTTGCTGCGATATTTGAAAGAACTTTCCAATCATAGTATGACACGTAGATAGTTTATGTTTAATAGTGATACCCCACATTTTTCTGCAAGAATTATTTTTAAGCAAATTTGTAAAATGAACTTTGAAAGTAGACAATTAAGATGTTTGCAAGGCAACATTCTTTTGCAAATGACATTATAAATGAAAACATGTTCATTTTATTGATAGAGAATTGCTCTAAAATTATTGATCCTCCATGTCTTATACTGTGAGAATTTTGTAATGTGGCATAAATTGTATGTATGGATGTTATTAGTCACAGGAAATCAATATGAGAGATAAATAGATAGTCCTAATGGATGGTGACGTGGTGATGACATGGATAACTTGCATGTTGAGAGAAATTGAGTTATAATACTTAGTGGGGTGCTCCTATATAGTTATATATGATGATATGATGATAAGAAAATTTGTTGCCATTTTCTTCACTTGCTTCATCAACCTATGAATCAGAATCTGAAGAAGATGATGATGACGACCCATCACTCCCCTTCTTGGAAATGTCTCAGCTTCCACCAGAACCAAGGAACACATCAAAGCCAACTGCTCTTGCTTTGTGCTTCTGCTTTGGTGTCTTCCGTTCCACGTTGGGCTCTGGAGATGGGGAAGTAGATTGTATCTCTGAATCAGTTTCAGATATATCAGAGTCATAAGACTGCATCAATGATGTTAGATTCTTGCACAATTCTCTAGTCACATTGTCATAACGCTCATCAAGAGCACGGTACATCTGATAGAAGTTCTCGACATGAGTTACAAGCAAAGGCCGTCTCTGGTAATATATTTCAAACTTCTTTGCAAAAGAATCACCTTCATCATCCATCTCTTTAACTTGCTTATCCATCTCTATTTGTTCATAATAAAAAAATATCTGGAAAATTGTGTTATGTATAATTATATTGCACGATAAAACATATACATGATACATGAACATTGAACAGGTCATTGCATACTGCTATGCCTGGAAAACAACACAAGTGTCTTGGTACGTACTGCCATTTAATAAGGAAAAAGCTAAGCCTCACCCGGGTGTTTTGGAGCTCCCCATCACTCGATTTGTCCTTCTCCCTATCTTCACCTTCTTCTCCATCTCTGGTTCATCGCCGGTGAGGTTAGGGCCGCCGGGTTAGGGTTTTGGGTTAGGGGTTGTCGGGGTGGGGGTTGCTTATCACCGTCGGACCTACAGGGAGGCTGACGGCGAAAGGCTGGCTTGACAAAGGTGGCGGGCGGCGGGGCTGATGAGGCGCGGCGGCGAGGCAGGGAGATATGGCGGTTGGGTCGGTGCCGGGGCGGGGGTGAGGGAAACTCATCTGGTTAGCGTCGACAACGGTAGAGGTCAGCGGCGGAGGCGGCAGGGCTACCGTCGGAGCCGGAGTCGTCGTGCCACTTCATCTTGGCTCCTACACAAGGGTCAGATTCGTCATCACCCTGCTCTAGCCACGGCGACGCCCCTTGGTTGTCCTGTTGGTGCCCCGTCGTGTCGTATCAGTCCCGCCTCCCACTGTTGTTGGGGCCTCGCGTTAGCTTCTACCACCTTCCTTCCTCCGCTTGCAGGCCCCTCCGACTCCAAGGATAACGATGGAGGCGCTATGGCTGGATCATTGTGAGGGGAGCAAGCGGTCGTTCTTCCTCCCTATCCTCTTCCCTCTTCGCATCGCCAGAAGACGCGAGGGGGAGGATGTCGCTGAAGTGTCGGGAATATGGTAGAGGCTCGCCATTGTTAACTGTAGATGTCGGATCCAACGATTGAGGTTCGCAGGCGACATGGCACCAAATTTTATGAAGGATTATGTCTCAAGAATCGGTGTTTGAAGATGTGCCCAACAAAACTTAAACTTACTTTCCTTTTCTTTGGACCCCCTAATGTGGTGTACCTAAAGTTTGGGAGTAAGCATAACTAAGGGTGCGTTTGGCAGAGCTCCGGCTGTGGCTGTGCTGGTGGAGCGGATTCTGTGGGGGAGCTGAATCCGTTTTAGAAAAATGTTTGACAAAATAGCTTCTCCTGGCTGTGTAATGTGGATAAGAGTGTGAAATGTTCATAATACCCTTCTTTTTTTTATTTCCTTCTTTATTTCCTCCTATTTTTCCTTTTCCTTTTCCTTTTATTTTTTCCTTCTCATTATTCCATTTTTTCTTATTTACTTATCCACCTCCTCCTTTATCTCCACCAGCCACAGCCTTATCCATTCCCAAGCCCACCCCCGCCGGCCTCGCACAAACTCCCTCGCAGGCGCCCTCCCCAGCCGCGTCTGCCGTCGCCGCACCGCCGTCGAGCCTCCCTCACACTGGCGTCGAGCTCCCCCAACCGGGGCCTCGCCGTCAGCCATGGAGGCGGCCCGGTCAGAGCTCGCGGGCCGCCCATGGAGGCCGCCCGGTCGAAGCTCGCTGGCCAACCATGGAAGCGGCTCGCGCTGAGCTCGCTCTCTGCCGGCCATCTACTCATCTCCCTTCGCCTCCACCGAGTCGTCGTCGAGTCTCCCCACGCCGCCGCCCTCTGCCCCAGCCCGCGCCGCCGCCCTCTGCCCCCGCCCTCACCGAGGCGCTTCTTGGAGGGAGCCGTTTTTCTCCACCGTTTGGCACGGATTCGTCAAAAATGGCTCCCGGAGCTGGTGGAGAATCTGGTTTGTTCCAAGAGAAAAGTACTGCTGGCTGGTGGCTGATAAGCCAAGCGAACAGGGCCATAGGATCCATAGCATTATAGCACACATAAATACATCACCTTTATATTTTTAAAATAAAGTAGACATACAACACCACAACCACAACGCCATGAGACTAATACTTCTCCCCATTAAAACAAAAGCAAAGAAATGATCGACACATATTTGAACAAGGAATTATTTTGACACTTAGGATTTACATTTCTCCTTATTTGGAAATATTTCTATCCTTTTAGGTCTTCTTGGCTTTTATGTGTGATACTCATTTTTATATTCACTTCATCTTGTATTCATAGAACAAGCCTTTTTCCAACAATCATTCCATTAATATAGAATAGGTTGTGACATAAAACTAATGTTATTATATTTATATTAAAAACTTATGATTATAACTTTATCATATTTATGCAGTAGTTGTTGACAAAATATTGTCCTATTGAGAGTGAATATGTCATGTAAAAGATAAACCATGCGAGTAATTAATAGGTTATGTATATTAGTTCGAAATGGAGTATTATACACTAATAGTTTTTTTTAACCAAAAAAATCTTCGTTGCCTCAAAACAAATTTAACACATCTCTACGGGGCGCCACCTACATAGGCTTTTTTTTTGAGAAAACCGGGTTTTTATTTCATATATTCTGATAGTTTACATCGATCATCTTACGAGAACACCCTTGGAAGAACAAAAAATTACAGCCACGCCCTTGTAAGAAACTCCCGGTCATCTTCGTCACCAGCGGCCGGAGGAAGTACCTTGAAGCCGACCACCCTCCCGACGAAGTCGCTTCAGAGTTTTGTAGAGGCACCAAGAGTAGCATGCCGAAGAAACCAACATGCCGTGAAGTCGTTGAACGTGCAGGCCGAGCAAGATGGCCAACGGCCATCACATCGCCGGTGAAGAAGGGATCTGACGCCACCGGTGATGAAGACACCCAAAAGGAGATGCAAACCACCAGAAACAGTGGTATTGAAGACCCAACCCGGTTTCATACTAGGTTGGTAGACAAACCTGGTGTGACCGCCACCAGCAGAAGCAGGGTCGCCGGAGATGTCGAAGAAGATCCCGCCAGGCCTAGATCTGACTGCACCCTCCTCGAACTTCTGCCATCACCCACTGGAGCAGCAACACAGGTACAGAAACCTCGCAGATACGTCCCCAACATCTGCGCCACCACGAACGCCGACATCGAAGACAAACTGGAGGGACAAAATAACCGGCAGCACAAGACCTAAGCCACCGGGAGAACCTAATCTTTGCATCACAATCGACGAGACAAAGAACCCTAACCCTAACCTAGGTAGAAAGTAGAAGAATATGTACACTGGCCATCGATCCCGCAACTCCCCATCACCTCCAGCACCGGAGCGGCCGCCGTAGGTGAAGAGGAGCCGACGAGATCGACGCCGGGAGCGAAATCACCTCTCTGTCGCCGGTCTGGACTGTAGCAAAGGGGAGAGATGAGAGGAGTCGAGAAGCCTAGCTTCTACCTACATAGGCGGGCTCCAGTCCCGCAAATGCGCTGGCCCACAGTCCCGAACATGAGCAGGCCCACGAGGCCCAGGCGCGAATCTCGGTGCCACCATTCAGATCATCTCGACCGTCCACGTTACCCATCCGACTGGAACCTTCATCTTCTTCTCTGCCAAGAAAGGGGCAGGAGATGCGGCGCCCCGTGCTCATCTTTAAAACCTCACAATCACCACGACGCCGGATCTACTAAAAACCCCTGATCTGAGGTAATTCCACCAGCAGAGGTCAATCCACCACCGCAAGTAAGAGCGAGGAGGAAGCGATGGCCGGCGGCGGGCAGGCGGCGGTGTCGTTCCTGACGCGGATTGCGAAAGTGGCCGCGGGGATTGGCGTGGCGGCGTCCGCCGCCTCCACGTCCCTCTACACGGTGGACGGCGGCGAGCGCGCCGTCATCTTCGACCGCCTGCGCGGCGTGCTCCCGAAGACGGAGGCGGAGGGCACCCACCTCCTTGTCCCCGTCCTCCAGAAGCCCTTCATCTTCGACATCCGCACCCGCCCCCACAGCTTCTCCTCCACCTCCGGCACCAAGGACCTCCAGATGGTCAGCCTCACGCTCCGCGTCCTCTCGCGCCCCGACGTCGACCGCCTACCGGAGATTTTCAACTCCCTTGGCCTCGAGTACGACGAGAAGGTCCTCCCCTCCATCGGCAACGAGGTGCTCAAGGCCGTCGTCGCGCAGTTCAACGCCGACCAGCTCCTCACCGAGCGCCCCCACGTCTCGGCGCTCGTCCGCGAGTCCCTCACCCAGCGGGCCCGCGAGTTCAACATCGTCCTCGACGACGTCGCCATCACCCACCTGGCCTACGGGCCGGAGTTCGCGCAGGCCGTCGAGAAGAAGCAGGTCGCGCAGCAGGAGGCCGAGCGCTCCAGGTTCCTCGTCGCGCGCGCCGACCAGGAGAGGCGCGCCGCCATCGTCCGGGCCGAGGGGGAGAGCGAGGCCGCGCGTCTCATCTCCGAGGCCACAACCACCGCCGGCAACGGCCTGATCGAGCTCAGGAGGATCGAGGCGGCCAAGGAGATTGCCGGCGTGCTGGCGCGCTCGCCCAACGTCTCCTACATCCCCGCGGGCGACAACGGCCAGATGCTGCTGGGGCTCAACGCCGCCCGGTGAATGGATCGTATATCTTCTCTTTAATTAGTTAGCGTACTTTAGTAATTTCAGATGCATCGACTTAATTGTGGTATTGTAGTTCGATGGGGACTTGGCAAAGATTTTATTATGCACTACCAATAAAGTTCTGCAGATGTAGAATCTATCGAACAATTCTTGCATTGTGCTTCCAAAATTATTTATGTTCCATTATTGTGATTAATTATTTTTTTAATCTTGCTTGTAACTATTTGGTCAGCGGCAACTTGATTAGCATTTCACAATTCCTTGTTGGTGAGGTTATCTTAAGTCCAACGTTGCTGTAGATTTACTGGCATGAAACTGAAAACAGGGCACTCTGCTTTTTGAAAAGCAGACAGGTGCGGTGTAGTTTGGAGCTATATGTACCCTTTACTATTAAGCATGGAGCTGCTTATTGATCCATAGAGCTAATTGCAGTTAATTTTTGCCTTGATGTTGATTTCCTAGTTTTGCCATTAGTGAGCTAGATACTGTGGAACTGTTAGTTTTTTTTTCATTCTGAAGCATGAATGTTTATGCCAGTTTGTGCAGGCCTGTTCCTTTGTTTTTTTCATAGCATGAATATTTATGCACAAAAGGATATTATAGATGAAGGTTTGGTAAAGTTTCAAAGTTCGTTTGGTGTTTATTGTTAGTTTAAGTTCCCCTGGTCAGTTTGGAATCGACAAAATCTTCGCTGGGAACTCTCAATCTAAAGTACCATTTACTACAAATGTGTCTATTTTTTATGCAAGAAAAAATAACATCACTAACCATTCTAACAAAGAATAGGTTTTGTGTAACTTTGGTAGTATTGATCATTTTAAATTTGAAGCAGACTACAACTGATGCAGAGTTTTTTAAGAAATCTGCACAGTACTTTTCTCTGGGCAGTGGGCACCCAATTTGAGTCTGCAGTATACGCGTATAGCAACCATAACACAGAGTACTGCTTGTAGTAACTCTCAGAACTATGTGATTGCATTCTATTGGTGAGTGCTGATCTTGTATTCTCAATATCCAATGGTAGTGTTGTGTTAACTCGGCACTATGTGAATTGCACTCTACTTCATGTGTGCTGGTCTTTGTATAATATCCAAATGGTTACTTATTGTTACCAGGCAGAATTTCCCCATTTAAGCACTTTCCTTTCTTTTGGAACACAAGTCCCCCTGGTTGTGCCGTTCTCTAGTCCCTGGTGAACATAGCGATGAGGTTTACTGAATCTCAGCAAGCTTTTTCTCTGGTTTACCCTGGATATATTATCCAGGTGTTCGATCATGCCATTGTGCATAGAGAGCTGGTACATGATGCTTAAGCAATTGGTGCTGCGATGTTCCCTGGATCATGTCCTAATAGTGCTCCAGTGACCAGTTTCCCGAATGATGATTGAGCGATGATGAAATGCGTTTTGTTTCGGCTGTTTTTCTGTTGCGACGAGGAATGTCTTCTGCTGATCGTATCGGGGCAAAATCCACAGTTTCGTCACTTGATTTTTTTTATAGACATAATCAACCTGTTGCTGTTTAATGTTGATGTTTTCCGGGTGTGCTGTGTGCATTTTTTCCCGGGTGTGTATCAAATTTATGCGTCCGGCTTAACCATGAGTGGACTACGATGATATGTGTTGTTTCTCCCTTTTCTTTAGCACAAACCAATGCTCGGAGGGGGGTTTTTTTTTTGGCGCTGATCGTGTGGGTCAAAATCGTTCCGGCCGGTCATTTTTCTCTGGATGTTGCTGGACAAACTTATTTTTTGTCGTTTGCCTTTCGGTAGCCATCTTTTGTTGTGTCGGTGCTGCATCTGTTGTTGTGTCGGGTACAGATGTGCAATTGTGCTAAGTTGACTTGGGTCGAATACTGTATTTGGTTTTTGGATGTTCGCCACATACTGACATACCAGTACCACTGACGCAGTTGCGCGAGCTTGGATGTTTTCAGTCCTGTCCTGCTGATTTGGATCAACTAGGAAGCGTCCACGTTCCAATGTGTGCTTTTCGTAGTACTAGCGTAGACGCACGTGCGACACGCCCGTTTTTATTAAACAATTTCAGTATCTAACAAGTCAGGAAGTTTTCTATTAAAATTTTTGAAGTAAACATCTTTGCCATTATCTTGACCCTCTCGCACTAATGGCGATGATGAGCAGTATTTGTGTGTGCGGTCGCGCGACCGTTCTCTCCAATAATAATATAAACTTGACATGTCAAACATTAATTAAACACAGTCGGTGTGGCCATGTGGCGTGTGGGCGCACGGGGGTGCGGCGGCTGGTGGAGGTAGCATGTGACCGGTGGCAGTTGTACGTGGTAAAAAAGGGAGGGTGCGCAGTTCACGGGACGCGATAGACGGGAACAACATGATAGGATGATATATTTCTGACATTGCAATCTTTGGATGGTACAGATCTACTTTTTCCATTTACAAATATGTAGGTCGACCGTCGACGGAACTATATCAGAGTTGTCATTTTTGGATTTTTCTCCGAATTACGCATTTATCAATTTTCGGTTTATTTGAAGAATTGGAAAAAAAATAAAACCACTAAAGACATATTTTGCAACTGGAACCCTATACTTCTAAGGAATTAACCCGCACCACATGTGTACTATTCAGTACTATTCATTTGAGTTTAGATCATTGCATTGGGAACCCCAAGAACTTCCCTAATCATTTTTCCTCTTCCCCTCTTTTCTTGCCCACGAAGAGAGCATGGAACGGGATCGCCAGAGCCGATTCCAGCAGCCGCTGGCCGCGCCCGCAACGAGAGGCCTGAGAGGCTGAGAACATTTTTTAGAGGGGCCTCAAGCTTCTTTACTTCTTCACCACGTGCGCGGTTCAGGGGAGGACTCTGGCTTTTTTCTTCTCCCCCACGTGCGAGGTTCGGGGGGAGGTCCGGTTTCCACCGGTCGGTTTACGTGGGTTGCCATTTTCTTCCGTTTTTCTGGGCGGCCGTTTTACTTCGGTGTTATTCGTGGGCCCGGCGGGTATACGCGGGCCGGTATAGCGGACACAGGTGAGAAAAACAATTCGTTTTTGGCAGAAACACTCTCCAAATTGCGATTTTATGGATCTTCCACCCTATCCACTCCCCCAATTAGATGACAGGTGGGTCCTAACTGAGGGGTAAGACGGGCCCGAATTGGGTGAGAAAGGTTGACGAGGGCCCAGATTATGACCCCCTTTGACGGCGAGATAATCTCCCTTGAGGTGAAGTCTTCTAACACCATTGACAATGTGAAGGCTAAGATTGACAACGTGAAGGCCAAGATTCAAGACGAGGAGGACTAAGGACCACGACCAAGACCATCACTGGCAAGACGTCCTATTCCCGACTAGTTGGGAGCTTCTCCGACCAGTTCCCCACTAGAAGGACCCCCTCCGACGAGTCTCCGCCTCGCACGACAAGTCTCCGCCTCTCACGACAAGTTGCTCGTTCGCACGAGCAGTCTCCGCCTCCGACTAAGGCGCGAGCCACACCACGTGGCACCATCTCGGCGCGCGAACACCTCCACCACGACATGTGGGGGACCGGTTCCCCGTGCCATGCAAACACACCAGCTGGCGGCCTGCGCGGGCAGCTTGCCCCGACAGGGGCCTTAATGCGGCTCTGCTCAGCTGCGCAGCCGTCAAATCGCCATCATCTCCAACCCTACCGCACGCAAACTCCACCCGAGGCACTCAAGCACCCCCTAAGACGAGCTCAGGTCTATGCTTAGGCCTTAACGTGGCAGACTCATCCCGTGCTCGGACGGGCTGAGTCACCACCAAACTGCTCGGAGAAGGCGCCAGGCGTCCCGAAGTGAACAGCCCCGCCCGGCCACGCGGCGGCTTCTACGACAACGCAACACAACTCTACTTCAATGCACCCTGGTGGACAGTGACGCACGAAAGGACATCCCAGCAACCAAGCACTGTAACTCTTATCTCGTTTCCCTTTTTTGCCCCTCCCCTTGCGTATATAAAAGGGAGAGGAGGGCAACTGTCACAAGGGTTAGCCGACGAACCGAACACTCATACTCAGGGACTTAGGCTCGACACCCTCTCCCGACCAGTTTGTAACCCCTACTACAAACAACCCCAGCGTGGGAACACGACAGCTCGACACTGGACATGGGGTATTACTCCTCGGAGGCCCGAACCAATATAAATCCCGTTGTCTCCCGCGCTAACCATCCGAGCCCGGCACACGATCGATAGAAATTTACTGTCCGGCGGTAAAGAACCCCGACAAAAGTTTTTCAAATTATTCGATCTTTATAGTATAGAAGATAGATATTCAGGACTGGTTATCTTGTTTCCTGGACTATACGGCATACGGTCCATTGTGTGTGCTCGGTACGTGATTTTCAAATGCGCCCTGCGGCACTCTGTGGGACGAGCGCGCTGGAGGCGTCCGGCTGGCTCTACGTCATCCGCGGAATCGCGGAAAGACGGGGTGGGGCCCGCCCGTCCGCCCATCTCCCAAGCCCGAACAAGAATAGCCAGCGCCGCTGGCGGTCCTCCTGCCGTCTTGCTCCTGTGGTTTTGACTGGACAACGACCCGACCGACCGACTCCATTCTCCCACCAGCCGCGCTGCAGCAGGGGCGAACCGGCAGGCGAGCCCAAGCATAGCAGCCATGCTCGCCCGCAGCGGGCCCAAGAAGCCGCCCCCCCCACCTCCGACGACATGGATCCCGCGTCCGAGGAGCTCGAGCGCCGCAGCCGCTACCTCAGCCATGTTGCTGTGCGGCTGCCCAGAGGCAGCGACCTCCGAAGAAAGACGAGTGCGCCAGCAGCTTAAGGCGCTGCTCGAAGCAGCAGCGGCGCAACAAGCAGAGAGCTCCGCTTCGTGCCAGCGATCGGAGCGTGGTCGAGTGGGAGCGCCGTCCGCACACGGCCCAAACCCGCCTCCTTCCCGGCATCAGGATCGTGGGGAAGGGGGCAGGGCGGCAGCGTCGGCAGTCAAGAGTCGGCTCGGGCCCGACCGCGACGCCCGGAACACCATCGAGGCTCGCCGACGGGCTGGGACGGTCGACAACCACGACCGCCGCGACGACAACCGCTCCCGCCACCACGATGACCGAGGGCGCGGACGACGCTACGACAGCGACGACGACCGTGACCGCAGCTGGTCACCGAACCAGAGGGGTCCGCGAGCTTTTGGCCAGAGCGTCCGGGATGCAAGGTTCCCCTCGCGTTTCCGGGCTCCGACCAATGTACCTAGGTACGATGGGGACACCAACCCCAACGTGTGGCTCGAGGACTACCGGCTCGCGTGCCACGCGGGGGGAGCGACAGACGACCTCTTCATCATCAAGAACCTGCCGCTCTACCTTGGAGACTCCGCGCGGACGTGGCTCGAGCACCTGCCCCGCGACAAGATCAACAGCTGGGCCGACCTGCGCCGGGTCTTCGTCAGGAACTTCCAGGGAACGTACACCCACCCCCGCAAGCAGTGGGAGCTGCGCAACTGCAAGCAGCAGCCGGGGGAGAGTTTACGCGAGTACATCTGGCGCTTCTCCAAGCGTTGCACCGAACTTCCCGGCGCAACCGACAACGACGCCATCTCGGCGTTCCAGAATGGCACGACCTGCACCTCCCTCATTCACCGACTCGGAAGCCGCATGCCCCGGACCACACGGGAACTCCTCGACATTGCGAGCAACCATGCGGACGGCAAGGAGGCGGTCGCAGTGACACTCAACGCCCTTCAGGGCAAGGGGAAGCAGGTCGTGGATCATGGCGAGGGGACGTCCTCGCGCTTCAAGAAGAAGAAGAAGAACGACAAGTGCCGTCGCGACGACAACCTAGTCACGGCGGTCGAGCGCAAGGCATCGCGCCCCAAGGGCAACCCGTCCAAGCCCGGTCCTCCAAAGGACCACTTCAAGAAGCTTTTGGACGCGTCGTGCCCACACCATGAAGTCCTCGTCAAGCATGCGCTCAAGGACTGTCGGCTGATCAAAAATTACGTCAACGGCACCCTCAAGCCAAGGGCGGCGGATCCACCCAAGAAGGCGGCGCCGCCTCCCGACAACGACGACGACGACGCGGGGGCTCAGTACCCAGGTGAAGATGGCGCGGTCCATATGATCTTTGGCGGGTCACCGGCGCGACCCTCAAGGCGGCGTGAGAAGCTCATTCGACGAGAAGTCTTCAACACCGACTCCGCGAAGCCGTCCTACCTGAAGTGGTCGGAGGTTCCGATAACCTTCGACCGCAAGGACCATCCCGACCATGTGCCCCAGCCGGGATCTTACCCACTAGTGGTAGCTCCTCTGTTCAAATCCAAACGGATCCACAAGGTCCTGATGGATGGAGGAAGCGGGATCAATGTGCTCTATGCGTCGACGCTTGACGACATGGGCATCCCGCGATCCAAGCTGCGGCCGTCGACCGCACCGTTCCATGGGGTCATCCCTGGAATGGAGGCACTCCCCATCGGGCAGATCGATCTGCCCGTCACGTTTGGGGACCTGCGAAATTTTCGCACAGAAACCCTCACCTTCGAAGTGGTAGGGTTCTCGGGGACGTACCACGCCATCCTCGGGAGGCCGGCATACGCGAAGTTTATGGCTGTGCCCAACTATACGTACCTGAAGCTGAAGATTCCCGGCCCGAAGGGGATCATCACAGTAGGGACTACGTACCAACGTGCATTCGAGTGCGACGCTGAGTGTTTCCAATTTGCGGAGGCACTAATCCGGTCTGAGAGGCTCCACGCCGAGCCCCTATCCGAGGACCAGGATATCCCCGAGTCGTCCAAGCGAGCGGCCTGCTCTTTCGAGCCCGCCAAGGACGTCAAGGATGTGGCTGTCTCCGACGACGGCCGTACGCTCCGTATCGGGATGACGCTCGATCCTAAATAGGAAAGCGCGCTCGTCGACTTTCTCAAAGCGAACCTCGATGTGTTTGCGTGGAAACCCTCCGACATGAAGGGGATCCCGAGGGAGGTTGCCGAGCACAAATTGAACATCAAGCTGGGATCGAAACCGGTAAAGCAACGCCTTCGCCGCTTCAACGACGAGAAGTGCAAGGCGATCGGCGAGGAGATCAAGAAGCTCCTTAGTTCAGGGTTCATCCGAGAAGTATTCCACCCTGAGTGGCTTGCTAACCCTGTACTTGTAAAGAAGAAGAATAAGAAATGGAGGATGTGTGTTGACTATACGGGCCTGAACAAGGCATGTCCCAAGGATCCGTTTCCTTTGCCTCGCATAGATCAGGTAGTCGATTCAACAGCTGGGTGCGAAACCCTCTGTTTTCTCGATGCGTACTCCGGGTACCACCAGATAGAGATGTGCATAGCGGACCAACTCGCAACCTCATTCATCACTCCGTTCGGCGCGTACTGCTACAAGACGATGCCTTTCGGGCTAAAGAATGCGGGCGCCACGTTCCAGAGATGCATGCGACGAGTCTTCGGGGAACTTATAGGGCGCATCATCGAGGCGTACGTCGACGACATTGTGGTCAAGTCGAAGAAGACCGGCGATCTGGTCCCGGACCTCACGGAGGTCTTCGCCAAGCTGAGACAGCATGGGGTGAAGCTTAACCCCGAGAAGTGTGTTTTTGGGGTTCCGAGGGGTGTGCTCCTTGGTTTTGTCGTGTCGGAACGTGGCATTGAAGCAAACCCCGAGAAGATCTCGGCCATCACGGGGATGGGGCCGATCAAGAATTTGAAGGGCGTACAGCGTGTCACAGGCTGCCTCGCAGCTCTGAGCCGCTTCATAGCGCGACTCGGAGAGCGTAGCTTACCATTGTACAAATTGATGAAGAAGTCCGACCACTTTTCGTGGACCCCCGAGGCACAAGAGGCGCTCGATTCCCTCAAGAATATGATGAAGAGCCCGCCGATCCTCATGGCTCCGACACCTGAAGAGTCGATGCTCCTGTACATCTCCGCGACAACCCAGGTGGTCAGTGCCGTGCTGGTGGTCGAACGAGAAGAGCCCGGAAGGTCACAAAAGGTGCAGCGCCTGGTGTACTTCGTCAGCGAGGTACTCTCCGACTCCAAGACGCGATACTCACAAATGCAGAAGCTCGTGTATGCTGTCTTGATGACCAAGCGCAAGCTCCGACACTACTTCGATGTGCACCCCATCACCGTGGTGTCCAAGTACTCGCTCGGGGAGGTCATCCAGAACCCCGAGGCCGAAGGAAGGATAGCCAAGTGGGCTCTCAAGCTGATGGGGCAGAACATATCGTATGCACCTCGCAGTGCCATCAAGTCCCAAGTACTGGCGGATTTCGTTGCTGAGTGGACGGAGATGCAGACTCCGCCGGCGCCGATCGAGCACGAGACGTGGATCATGTACTTCGACGGCTCGGTCATGAAGGAAGGAGCGGGTGTAGGCCTTGTCTTCATCTCGCCTCTGGGTGTGCGCATGGAGTACTTGGTCCGACTACATTTCCCGGCCTCCAACAACGTCGCCGAATACGAAGCGCTCATCAACGGCCTCCGAATAGCTGTCGAGCTCGGGATCCGTCGCCTTGAGATCAGGGGAGACTCTGAGCTTGTCGTGGACCAAGTCATGAAGGAGAAGAACTGCCTAGATCCGAAGATGGCGGCATACTGTCAAGCCGTTCGTGACCTAGAAGGCAAGTTCCACGGGCTTGAGCTTCATCACGTACTGCGCAATTACAACAAAGTCGCTGACGCGCTCGCCAAGACTGCATCAAGCCGCAAGCTGGTACCACACGGGGTTTTTGCGAGCGATCAGCACACACCCTCCGTGCGAACAGAGGGGGAGAAGCCGCCCGAGGTTGAGGAGCCAGAGGTCATGGCGATCGACCAGCCGCCCGAGCTGAACCTTGAAGATCCCGACTGGCGTTTCTCTATCCTCGAGTGGCTCATCGAGAGAAAGCTACCCTCCGACCAGACGGAGGCCCGCCGCATTGCACGGCGAGCAAAAGCGTTCGTCCTCATCGACGGTGAGCTCTACAAACAGGGAGCCGCTAGCATACTCATGCGGTGCATCCTCGGAGATCAAGGTCGGGAACTGCTACGCGGGATCCATGCCGGCACGTGCGGTCATCACGCGGGCCCGAGAACACTAGTCGGGAAGGCTTTCTGACAACGATTCTACTGGCCCACAGCAGTGGCGGACTCCAAGGACATCGTGCGTCGTTGCGAGGGGTGCCAGTTCTACGCTCGACAAACTCACCTCCCAGCGCAAGCACTTCAAACCATCCCCATCACATGGCCTTTCGCTGTGTGGCACCTCAACATGGTGGGGCCGCTCCGACAAGCGCCCGGGGGCTTCACGCACCTCCTCGTAGCGGTCGACAAGTTCTCTAAATGGATCGAGGCACGACCCATCGTGAATGTCCGCTCCAAGGAAGCTGTGTCCTTCTTCACCGACATCATCTACCGCTTCGGCATACCAAACACGATCATCACCGACAATGGCACCCAGTTCACGGGGAAGAAATTCCTTAACTTCTGCGACGACAACAACATTCGTGTGGACTGGTCTGCCGTGGCACACCCGAAGACAAATGGGCAAGTCGAGAGGGCGAACGACATGATCTTACAAGGGTTAAAGCCTCGCATCTTCAAGCGTCTCTAGAAGTTCCGAGCGAGATGGGTGGCCGAGCTACCGTCTGTGCTATGGAGCCTGCGCACCACGCCGTGTCGGGCGACGGGTTTCACACCTTTCTTCATGGTGCACGGCTCGGAGGCGGTCCTACCCACGGACATCGACTACGGAAGCCCACGAGTACAAGCCTACACCGAAGAGGGCAACCAGGTTGCGCTCGAGGATGCGATCGACCAGCTCGACGAGGCGCGAGACGTGGCGCTCTTGCGCTGCGCCAAGTACCAGCAAGCTCTGCGACGATACCACAAGCGCAACGTGCGCTCTCGCGAGTTCCACGTCGGAGACCTGGTCCTCCGACGAGTTCAAGGCAGCAAGGATCGACACAAGCTCTCGCCCCCTTGGGAGGGGCCGTTCATCGTCGACCAGGTGCTTTGACCCGGAACATACAAGATCCGATACGAGGATGGACGAGTCGTCTCCAACGCATGGAACATCGAACACCTGCGGCCATTTTACGCTTGAGTAACTGTTTAAATCTTATACATCAATGAATAAATGCCGCGTGCTTTGTTCATATGTCTATAAGTTCGAAAAACTTCTCGGTTGCCATACTTCTGAATGTGCGACTCCTCTAAAGGCTGAGCAGCGAGCGTCCCTGCACCTGCGCAGAAACGCTCCCTGCTCGGGGGCTACCCAGGGCACGACGCCCTCCTTCCGTTTTTGCAATTTTTCAAAAAATCCCGACATCTGTGTCGTGACCGATCGCACGAGCGAAAGGTTTTTTGACGGAAAGCTTGACCTTGCGAGAAGTAAAGATGACAGCCTGCGTAGGGCAAGATGTTGCTGCTCGTTCAAAACTCCTAGCACCTACGCCTCCACGGCTACGGTGCGAAGACTTGCGGGCACAGCTCGAGCCCTCTGGTCTTCATCCGACATCTTTTCAAAAGCGTTCAAGTGACCGCCTAGACTCCGGTCTAAAAACAACTTTCACGACGAAAACGTGTAGGTTACTTCTCGAACTCCCCAAGTTCTCGGGGGTTGTGAACGAGTGGCGGTCCTAAGCGGCTCGAGAAGATCAAGCTTCCCGACTCCTACGCCTCCGCGGCTCCAGAGTAGAGCTTGGTCGTCTCGAGTTCCTAAGGTCAACTACACGTTATGACAGTCGACCCCGGGCGCTTGGGAATGTTCGAGCTATAACGAATCTCGAATAGGTTCTCGACAACGCGACTTCATTTCGTGATGTCGTGCAAATGGACTGTTCCTACTATTACATGCAATTGAAATGATACATCTAAGCTGAGGGCCTGGAACTTCCCGGGTCTTCTGGTGTGTCTTCTGGCAGCAGCTCCAGGTCCTTCAGGGCGGCGTCGGCCATGGCGCGGGCGAAGGAGGCGCAGTCTTCCTCGAGCTCGTCGCACTACGTGTCGGAGATGCCAGGGGCCCAACCGTCGCTCAGTACCATGCGGTCCAGCCGCTGGTAATACGACTCGAACATGACGAGCACCCGATGCACCACCCTCCGAGCCGTCGACAGTTCAAGCTCCCTGATCACCTCCGGGAGGCGCCCGACCTCTTCGACAAGCCTGTCGGGCAGCATCGGCCCGAAGGGTACGCCGAGCCCGGTCATGACTACACCAACGGCTCTCGCGAGCTTGGCGAGGTCTTCAATGTTCGCTCTGCGGGCCTCCTCCGACTCGCGCAAGGCGTTCCTGGCCTGGCCCAGCTCGACCGCGACCTGCTCTCGAGCCATCTGAGACTGCTCGAGCTCGGCTCTCATCTCTGAAGAAAATGGGCAGATTGATGTGTCACGACAAACTCAAAAGAAAGACAAGAACGGGGTCAAGATGCTGGGCTTACTCTCGAGCTACTCCGACAGCCGCCCGATCGAGCTGTCCTTCTCGATGATTTTGAGCAGGACGGCGTTCAGCTCCTGCGTATTCTCCGCCATCTTCGCGGTCATCCCGGCGCGGTACCCGCGCATCCCTGGACACAGGGAGACAGGTCAGCACGAACAAAGAACGGGCAAGAAGCAAAGAATCTGCGGGAAGGGGTGTCAACTCGGCTCACCCTCAAGGTCTTGCGACAACTTGGAGTTGCTCTCCCGCAGCCGTGTCGCCTCCTCGGAGACCACCTGGAGTCTGTTGGTAACCTTGGAGAACTGACGGTTGGCCGTCGAAAGGTCCACTCTGGCGGTGGCCAGGTCCTGCTCCAACTCCGCCACCTTCGCCTTGAGCGCCGCCTTCTCTCGAGCTGCGGCCTGGGCGGCGTCCCGGGTGGCAGCCTCGACCGCGGCGGCGGCGGTGGTGGCCTTCTCGGCGGTTTCGCTGGCAGTCGTCGTGGCGGCCCGCAGCCTCTCGATCTTTGCCTCGGCCTGGGCCAACTTCGTCGCCAAGGAGTCCCGCTCCGTCGTAGCAGTGGCGGCGACGGACTGTGCGGCCGTGGCACGGTCCTTTGCAGACTGCTTGGCGGCTTCGAGCGTGGTCCTCGTCGACGCCTCGCTCGCCACCGCCGCGGCAGCAGCCACACGGGCGACTACCAGCTGCATCTCCAGCTGAGCCCTCTCCGCACGGAGCTCGCTGATCGCGCGCACCCTCCTCCGACCGGACGCCGCGAGTGTCTGCCCCAAATGAGAAATACATCAACTACAAACACCGGAAGAACGAAAGAAAAATAAGAACGGGCCGCCACGTCGAGAGAACTTACCGTTGTCGCGGGGAGAATAAGCTCATCAAAGGCGCGGCGCGCCCACGTCAACCCGCGCTCGAGGGTGTGGCACGCCGCAGACTCCTCGTCCTCTTCAGCGTCATCGTCCGCCTCGAAGGCGGGCGCCCACGAGAAGTGAGCGAGGTCGAGGATCCGGGCGTCGCCTCCCTCAGGCTCCACCGGCCGAGCCGCGCCAGAGCTCTCCCCGGCCTCTTGGATCTCCGGGGAGGCGGCCCTCGCTGCGCTCCCGAGAGCATCGTGCACTTGCGGAGTCACGAGGGACAAGCTCACCGCGGGCGCCGCCTCGACGATAGGGGCGGCGAGCCGGAGAGATGACGACTCCGGCGCTTCGACTGCGGCCAAGTCCGTCCTCGCCGCCGGAGATGGGGGCTCACCGGCGGTCGACTCCGTGCCGGCTGCGGGCTCCTCGGGAACCTCCTCCACCACCTCCGACGCGGTTGGGGGCGCGGGACCTCTGGCATCTTCACCCTGGCCCGACGTCGACTGCCCCGTCGCGGTGGCGCTTGACATGGGTTCCCCGCCGGCGGGCACCGCCGCTTCGGCAGAGGTTGCGGTAGCAAACACCGCGGGCTCGGGGACCTCAACCTCCGGACCCACCGGATCGCCCAACATGCGCTCCAGCACGGCCTCGAAGATCTCGGGGTCGTTGCTCGGTAGCTCGGTCTCGTCAAGGTCGATGATCTCGAAGTTGACGGAGGCCAAGGCGCCGGACGTCGACGCTTCTGTCGCGCCCCCAACTGCCAACGCTGTCGCGGGCACCGGAGTCTCCGTCACCGCCGACGCAACGGCTTCGTGGTCCCTGGTAGGTGGGGGCGGAAGTACAGTCCGCTCACCGGACACCATCACGACATCTTCTCCCCCCGAGGCGGCCTCGACCTGCGGCTCCGTCGCTGCCTGGGAAGCCGCCGTCTCCACGACCATCTGCCCCCCGCCCAAGTTGTCGACGCCTGACGACGGCGGGGGCGCCACCGGCTCGATCACCTCGGTGGCCACAACCAGCCCGCTTCGGGTCTGCTCCGCCAACTGCTCAGCGTAAGGAGGCTGCGAGCGGGGCTCGGAGGTGGGCCACGTGAACTCAGTGCCACGCGCTTCAGAGGCGTGAGGCTGAGCACACCGGTGTCGGCGTGACTGCAGAAAACGCGAAGATGAAAGTCAGAAGATGGGCAAGACAAAGAATCGAAGACGACGAAAATACGACGGGCAGGGACTTACATTTTGGAACGGACGCGGGCACGCTTTACCGGCTGGTCCGACGGGCCCTGCTCGGGGGCTGACCGTTTGGCCCCAGCCAACTCGGAGGCCGACCCCCGGCGCTCCACCGACTCGGGGGCTGGTCCGCTTCTCCCCTGCGGCTCGGGGACGGCGCTTCGCTCCCCTAGTTGCACGAGGGCTGTCCTCCCGACCTCCGCCGCGTCGGAGGCCGGCCCCTGACTCCCGCCGACGGAGAGGGGAACATGCACATCTGGGGCCCTGCCGCCCCGGATGACTAAAGATTGAAGGCGCCCGGGGGAACACTCGTACTTGCCCCTTGCGGCGCGCTCGGAGTGGATGCTGGCGTCGTCGACCTCGCCCTTGATGAACGCCTCTGAAGGGAGTCCGCGTCCAGGCGGTCGGAGCCGTCGAAGAGATGGCGGGGCAAGGGCTCGTGCTCCACCGGCTGCCTGGGCGGATCGTCCCGGCGAGGCGGATCCCTCTGCCCCTCGGAGGCACCCGAGCCTCTGGGCGCTGTGCGGGAGCGGGTCACCCGCTGGTCTTCTCGGACGAGGCGGGCCTCCGACCGCGAGCTTGAGCCCACGTCCTTCCCTCGGGCGGCTGGCTCCGGCCGCCGTGACGAGGTCACCTCCGCCGCTCGGGGTGGCGAGGGCGTGGACGACCCCGACATGTCGCTCCAGTCAACCACAGCGCTGGGCTCGTCCCCGCTCCACGCCGGCTCCGGCGACGGGTCTTCATCGAAGGAGACATCACTCTCCCCTGCCTTGCGCCGCTTAATGCGGCCGTCGTTCCGATCGCGCTTGGTGATCTCCTGCTCCTTGTGCTGCGCCTTGCGTGCAGCCCGCCGCTTCTCTGCGGCCGCCTGATTCTGCTTGAAGATTGCCTCCTCCGGGAGAGGCGCCTTCGCCGGCACGAGATGGGCGCACTTCAACTGAAAGGCGAGGAGGAGGCAGATTAGCGATCGTCAAGAATCTCCGATAAGGTGATAACCAATCCGAGAAGCCAAGTTTACAAGGAACTTATCGGAAGAAGAAGCAACTCACAAGTTTTTCGGTCTCCCCGTTGGGGAGCATTGGAAGAAGCCGAGCCAGCGGCCACGTGAAGGTCGACTTCCCGATCGCCAGCGCCACACGACGCTGGATCTCGTTCAGCGACGGGAATTTGGGCGCGGTCATGGTCCGTCATCTCGCAGAGGCGCAGCAGCCATCTCTGGAGCGGTACGACCCCCCCGGGTGTGGTACTGGCCAATGACGGTCGCCAGGGTGACCCCAGCTCCTCGGAGGCGGGCCAGCACCACCCAGTGCTCCTTGAGCAGCTTCTCCTGCTCCGCCTTCGGGGGGCCGTCAGTCCAGTTCCTCCGCCCCTGCCCGATGGAGTTCCCGGTGAACGCTGGCAACGCGAACTCGGGGTCGTTCCTCAGATAGAACCACCCCTTGTGCCAGCCGCTGTTCGAGCTAGTCAACGAGGACGGGATGTAGCTGTCGCCACGCCCTTGCTTCATCCGGAGGTTGGCGCAGCCGATCGTCGCCGCCTTGGAGCCATCCTTCAAGCACGCGAACATGAAGAAGTACATGAAGAGGTGCCAATGGACACTTATCCCCAAGTACCCCTCGCACATCGCCTCGAACGCCGCCATCTGCTGGATGCTGTTCGGGTTGAGGTGCTGCAGCTGAAGTCCGTACTCGTAGAGGACCGCCCGGATGAACCACCCGGCGGGGACGGAGAAGCCGCGCTCGTGGAAGGCCACGAACGAGACGACGTACCCCACGGGCGGGCGCGGCATGGACTCATCCCCGGGAACCTTCCACTCCACGGCGTCGGTGAGAGGAGGGAGCTGTCCGGCCTCGACAAGGCGGCGCAGCATCGTGCGGGACACATTGGACCGCGTCCAGTTCGACATAGCGGCGGCGAGCTTTCGAGCGGAACTACGGCGCGAGCTGTGGTGGTGCTGCGGGCGCAAGAGAGCAAGAGAAGCGGGGTGCAAAGGCGAAGGAATAAGATGAGGGAGTAAAGTCCCAAATCTACGGCCGGCGCGCGGTTAAAAGGGAGGAGCACGACTGCTCGCCTTAAATGCCGGGCCCACCGCGTCTGCGAAACGCTCGCCCGCGTGCGCCTGACCTGGCGTGACCGGCGTCCGCCCGCACGACGCCTCGAATCCCGCCAAGCCCGGGAGCCTGAACCGTCCCCGCACGGTCACTTCAAACCGTCTCGTCCGCCACAACGGCCGAGGCGCCCACGCCGCCCGCATCATCCGCATCGTCCACGTCGCCCACGACGCCAACGACTACCCTAACGGAACAATTCGGGGCCACAACAACAATAATGAAGCTTAAAAGCCCACAAGCGAGTCTACAACTCACTCGCGGGCTCAGAGGCTACATCCGGCGGATGCGCTCGCGCGCATCCACCGGGAAGACCAATAACAAGAATCAACACCAAGCCTTCTCGACTGAGCCTGTGCGCGAGTCTTTGACTTCCTCTCAGGCTCGGGGGCTACTGACGAGGGCCCAGATTAGGGCCCCCTTTGACGGTGAGATAATCTCTCTTGAGGTGAAGTCTTCTAACACCATTGACAATGTGAAGGCTAAGATTGACAACGTGAAGGCCAAGATTCAAGACGAGGAGGACTAAGGACCACGGCCAAGACCATCACTGGCAAGACGTCCTATTCCCGACTAGTTGGGAGCTTCTCCGACCAGTTCCCCACTAGAAGGACCCCCTCCGACGAGTCTCCGCCTCGCACGACAAGTCTCCACCTCGCACGACAAGCTGCTCGTTCGCACGAGCAGTCTCCGCCTCCGACTAAGGCGCGAGCCACACCACGTGGCACGATCTCGGCACGCGAACACCTCCACCACGACGCGTGGGGGACCGGTTCCCCGTGCCATGCAAACACACCAGCTGGCGGCTTGCGCGGGCAGCTGGCCCCGACAGGGGCCTTAATGCGGCTCTGCTCAGCTGCGCAGCTGTCAAATCGCCATCATCTCCAACCCTGCCGCACGCAAACTCCACCTGAGGCACTCAAGCACCCCCTACGACGAGCTCAGGTCTATGCTTAGGTCTTAACGTGGCGGACTCATCCCGTGCTCGGACGGGTTGAGTCACCACCAAACTGCTCGGAGAAGGCGCCAGGCGTCCCGAAGTGAATAGCCCCGCCCGGCCACGCGGCGGCTTCTACAACAACGCAACACAACTCTACTTCAATGCACCCTGGTGGACAGTGACGCACGAAAGGACATCCCAGCAAGCAAGTACTGTAACTCTTATCTCGTTTCCCTTTTTTGCCCCTCCCCTTGCGTCTATAAAAGGGAGAGGAGGGCAACCGTCACAAGGGTTAGCCGACGAACCGAACACTCATACTCAGGGACTTAGGCTCGACACCCTCTCCCGACCAGTTTGTAACCCCTACTACAAACAACCCTAGCGTGGGAACACGACAGCTCGACACTGGACATGGGGTATTACTCCTCGGAGGCCCGAACCAGTATAAATCTCGTTGTCTCCCGCGCTAACCATCCGAGCCCGACACACGATCGATAGAAATTTACTGTCTGGCGGTAAAGAACGCTGACAAAAGTTTTTCAAATTATTCGATCTTTATAGTATAGAAGATAGATATTCAGGACTGATTATCTTGTTTCCTGGACCATACGGCATACGGTCCATTGTGTGTGCTCGGTACGCGATTTTCAAATGCGCCCTGCGGCACTCTGTGGGACGGGCGCGCCGGAGGCGTTCGGCTGGCTCTACGCCATCCGCGGAATCGCGGAAAGACGGGGTGGGGCCCGCCCGTCCGCCCGCCTCCCGAGCCCGAACAAGGTCGTGTTTAAATGAGTTGCAAAAAATTTTCAGAAAAGGGAATCTCGCATGCATGAAGTACTAAATGAAGTTTATTTGCAAAACCTTTTCACATATGAGTGCAACTTTGCATGATGAATCTAATAGTATAATTAGCTTAATGATTTGCTACAGTAATGCTACAGTAATCATCTTCTAATCGTGTGGTCAAAACCCTCATTAGATTGCTCTCAGAAATTTACATTGAGGTGTGGAAGTAGTTTTATAAACTGCTTTATTTAATACCTTTAATTAGTGGTCAAAAGGGGTTGAAAAAATTGTCAAACTTATCTAAACAGAGAATAGCCAGCGCCGCGGTGCGGTCCTCCTGCCGTCGTGCTCCTGTGGTTTTGACTGGACAACGACCCGAACGACCGACTCCATTCTCCCACCAGCCGCGCTGCAGCAGGGGCGAACCGGCAGGCGAGCCCAAGCATAGCAGCCATGCTCGCCCGCAGCGGGTGACGCGACGCGGGCCGCCTCCCGAGAAGCCGCCGCCCCCCCGCCCACCTCCGACGACATGGATCCCGCGTCCGAGGAGCTCGAGCGCCGCAGCCGCTACCTCAGCTCGCTCATCCGCCGCACCAAGCTCAGCGCCGCCCCCGCTCCCCCTCCCGCTCCTCTTCCTCCCGAGCCTGAGCCTGAGCCTGAGGCGCCGAAACCAGAGCCGGAGCCGCGGACCGCGGCCGGAAAGCGCGAGGACGCCAAGCCGGCGGCGCTGGCGGTGGAGGAGGAGAAGCGGGAGGTCAAGGACAGGGAGGAGGGTGCCGACGGGGAGGGGAAACAGATCAAGGGGAAGGTGGTCGAGCGTGGTCCGAAGGGGGATGGCGGCGGCAATAAAAAGGTGTCGGTGCGGGTCCGCGCGGCCGACATGCCCCTCCCGCTGCAGCGCCGCGCCATCCGCCTCGCCTACGAGGCCATCGCCGCCATGCCGCGCCTCGACAGCAAGCGCCTCGCGCTCGCGCTCAAGAAGGTATCTACCCACCCAAGACATCAGCCGCTAGTTTAATTTCTCTCGAGGGAGGGAAGGTAGTAGGGTACCATGATGGGTTTGTGGCAATGTCGAGCGCAGCGTGACCATTTATAGTGCGCCTTGTACACAGGATGGGGCCGAGCAGACCCTGATGTAGCGATGTGGGTGTGGATTTGGGTTAGATTTTGGGCAGCTGTCACTAATGTTGTTAGGGTTGCAGGAAGCACGAATGTGGCTATTCCCCACATTGGCTAGTGATAACTCATGACAGACCTTGTCGGGGTGGGTTTTAAAATCAGACTTCCACTTTTGACTTGCACTTTGTTTTGTTCCCCCTGGGATGAAATGGAATTCCTAGATGTGCTTGTGTGAGGATGGTGCTATGAGTTCTGGTTTGACAGCTTGTGTTGCTAGCTTATTCAGAGCATAATTGATTTGCTACCGCTACGCCCTGCCGTGTAAATCCTTCTTGTCGCATGCTATTTATCGACTGGGTTTGTTCGCTCTGCCACAGTAGCTATGACCTAAAAGAAAAGAGGGGAGATTATGGTAGAGGAAGCTAGTCATGGATTGTCATATTGGAACAACTGCAAGGGGCATGTTGAGGACACTGAGTCACTGACAATGCTGATATTTCTTTCAGTTAGAGATTAATATTTGGTCCCAAGCTTGATAATGTTACTTAGCCTCACGCACCACAAATGCAACTGTGACATCCATATCTATGTAGCTATCGATCTCTATTCGTGTGGGCCTGCTGCATTCAGTATATGTTAACTGTGGAGCTAACTGATAGGTTAGTCGCGTGTGCTGAATGAATCTGATTTGTCCCATGCGAATAATTTCTCGTCCATTTATGATGCTTTTGTTACCATATAATCCTTTTGTCTTGTCCACTCACTGTAACTACATGTGTAAACAAGAAATTATGCTCTAAGATATTGGTCAGAACTCACAAGCATGCCTGAAACTAGAGGTCGATAGAAATCTAGATGACTATGATAGTTAAAATGATATCTGATCAATAATGCATGTAAAATTATGTATGTTTTGATCCATGTACTTGCACGAGACTAACTTACCCGGTGAATAGTCTCATCTAGCTAACTTAGCATCTTATGCTATAGCTGATGCTCCTATAAGGGGATGTGGAAGTGGAACCCTACAGGATAAATGCTTAAATCAGGGCACCTTGGTGATTTCTGGTAGTCCTAGTCACACCCATCGTGGCCCATTTTTTTTCCTTTGAATGTTCTTGCTTAATATATTCAGGCACAAGAAAGACAAGACTAAGTGAGAATGTGCTAACTTGTTGTATCTGTGTCTTCTATAATGTGGCCTGATAATTATAACCATTCCTCTGACTAGTAGCTTCATGTCACCTGTAATCTGGGCCTGTAACGTACTCCATGTACATGTAGTCTGCTGGTAAGAACAGGATGATGCCTAACAGAACATATAGGTTGTGCATATTAGCTGATTGTTTAACCCTGACATTTGGTATGAAATTACTTAGCAACTGTACAAAACCTATTTTTTCATGATGTATAAAAGTTGTAACTGAATGTTACTTCCATTTTTCAGGAATTTGACACAGCATATGGTCCTGCTTGGCATTGCATTGTCGGAACAAGCTTTGGCTCCTATGTGACGCACTCATTGGGAGGTTTCTTATACTTCTCAGTTGACAAGGCCTATATTCTTCTCTTCAGAACTGCCGTTGAGCCATTAGGCCATCCACGGTGAGGGGCTATGAACCAGTCTACTAGCTAGCGTATTCTGTATCCGACATTTAACTGCAGAAGGTTTAAGGAGAGTAGAAGTGTAGAACAATCATCACCCTCCATGCAAATATGTAGGAACCAATCTGCTGTAACAATCTTCCATGTACCATGCACCAATCTGGCATGTAAACCTTAACATTAGCTTTCAGGCTGTTACTTGACCCGGTTCTTCAGTGCGAGGGAAATTTTCTTTCGCATCCTGTAATGTCCAGTGACCTTTGTTTGATTCAGAATCAGTATGGTCTCTGAGCCTGTAACCTGTGGTGGCGAACCTCAGTTCCCTGTAACCTGTATGGTCCAGTGACCTGAGATTGCCATCAGTTGCCCAGTTGTAGAGATGTATTCAGTTAATATAACTGTTCTGATGGATGCTCCCTTCTTTGGTCTGGTACTTCACCATCTTTTAGGATTTAGAATGTTTGAAATTACATGTTCAGAAACATATGGACTAATGAAGCCTGAAAAGCCAATATTTACATCTGATCAGCATTCGCATCACGGTACATGAAACTGATGAGGAAAAAATTGTACCGACTGTTGAACATTCATTTTGTTAAGTTAATCTGCACGACGGCATAGTGTAATTCCTATCTACTATCAGTCTATCACTATTACATCTGAGATAGATGCTATGGCTGTCTATTAACTAACTGACTCGACAAAACAGCACCACATGACAACCCTAAAATCAATAGTAGCAGAGATCGGTCTGCAGGTACGTAGCCAAAAAGGAAAAAAAATGGAATGTGTTCGAGATCATCCAGAACAACCTAGAATACCGCAGCCATGGGCACCACCAGCGATGCGACCACGGCCCAGACGCTCCAGAACTCGCTGCTTCTCGACGAGGCACCGTGGTGGTGCTGGTGGTGCGTCCATGCCGGCGGCGGCGGCGCTTCCACGACTGCATTCACAGACACACAAGAACATTATGCGATGGATCGGGTGGCTGGTACAGATATGAATGAGCTGACCGACCTGGGTCGTGGTCTTGGGAGGCCCCGGCGCGGCAGCCAACGGGCAGGCCGCAGCGGGCGGGGAGCTTGAACATCTGGTCCCGGGTGACGTTGAAGGTGGTGAGCAGCTCCGGCTTGGCCAAGAGGCGGCAGAGGCACGGCATCTCGGCGGCGGCGGCATTGTGCATGGCGGTGCAGCACGTCGGCGACGGGTGCTTGGAGGTCTTGAGGTACGCCGTGCACGGCAGCAGGTCCTCCAGGCACGGCGGCACGCCGTCCGGGGCGCCCGCCGAACCCGGGGCGCCGCCGGCCGTGGCCGTGGCCACCGGACGGGAAGCGGCGGTGTCGGCGACGATTAGGAGGAGTTGGAGGAAGAGCGCGGCGAGGCACGCGCATCCACGCAGCATCGTCGTCGTCGTCGCTGGCGCGGGCTTCGGGACGATCGCGGACGGTGAGTGTTTGTGTGTGACGGTGCGAGGTTCAGGGGGAGCTGCAAGATCTGCTGGGCCCTTTCCGTTTGACTTTGTCAAACCCCTGGTTGCCCGCGCGCGCGGACGGGCCCGGTGGACAGCAGGACGTTATTTCGGGCATTGTACTTAGAAAAAAATATATGAAACGGGTTACAAATAAGTCTGCACTTGGTAGGGAAATTCGGCAGCATGGGTCGCGCATCCCATCAAATTCTGTTAAATCCGGCTCCGGCATCGATCATATTTGTCCATCGAATTCATCCAGCGTCGCAGCCAGACGTGAAAAACTACTCCAGTATATGATTCAGTTCAGAGTATCATGCACATTCACGGAAAACACATCAAAATCAACAGTAGAAAAGAGGCGAACATGGAGACCAGCAACAGGAACACTCAATCTACAAATACAAAGTAACACCAATGATTCAAATAAATAATAAAGGCTCCCTCCCTCAACCAATCGTAGCTTGACAACACCTGCCAACCAGCAAGGTACTAGCAAGCATTTTCTAGCACAGCGCAAATGGGAGTCTCCAATTTCCAGCTATCACAAGCAACAATACAGCCTATACCGACGAAACAAGAACCCAGAGCACATTGGCAGATTCACTAGTAGACGAACACTGAAATGTTGTTTCTGGGCACATGGATCATCTTTACTGCCCATCTCCAGACTCGCCCTTGGGAGCCTCCTTGATTTCTTCGGCAGCATCCTCCTAGATAGAGCCAAGCAAATGGAATTTGAATATACATGACTCTAGAAAATAAAAAGGGCGTAAGTGGAAATATGCTTAGGATGAAGGAGATACCGTGATGTCTGAAGTCCACAGGGTCAAGTTATCACGCAGAAGCTGCATGATCAGAGTGCTGTCCTTGTAGGATTCCTCGCTCAGGGTATCCAGCTCTGAGATGGCCTCATCAAAAGCCTGGAGCAATCAAAGCAGAATAAGCGACCACGGATATTTAAGACTGGTATATAGCTCTACTAAATCAGAAAGGGGCGGCTGCTGAGGGGGGAAGGAGGGTCCACTCAATGGCAAACCTTAACTAGATCAAGAAAATTAACTCAACAGAATAATGCATCGTTAGTTGCTTGTACTTGTGCTTTTGGCTCATCATTAGCCACTTGATCTAAATTTTGCTTATCTACATTAAGAAGTATACAAATGACATTTAGTTGATCATGATGCACTATCACCTATCTTCATCGCTAGTTCAGATCTACCACACCTTTAGTTGTTCATATTGTATATAAACAAATTCCTCATGTATTCCACTAGTTTTCATTAAACTCAACCCAAATTATTTCACAACAGTTGTGCTGAACTGTGAAATGTATAATACCCTCAGGACCATTAATCCACATAGCTCGCATTCAGTTCATATTTTCATAAGGATTGAAATGACCAATGAAAAACAGTACACAGTTCATGTAGTGGATCTAGAAATCAAACCTGCTTGGCAAGATTGCAAGCACGGTCAGGAGAGTTGAGGATCTCATAATAAAATACTGAGAAGTTGAGTGCCAGCCCAAGCCTAATAGGATGAGTGGGAGCTAACTCTGCCAATGCAATATCCTGAAAGGTTTAGCAGAAAAAGTATTAGCAACACAATACACTGATTGATGAATTGGGCATATGAAAAATATAATGCCCCAGCCAACACAATTCAACATTATTAGGACTGTGAAACGCAGACAAGCAAATAACCTGAGCAGCTTTGTATGCCACCATGGTGTTCTCAGCTGCATCCTTCCTCTCAGATCCAGTTTTAAACTCCGCAAGATACCTGTTATACAAAGATTCAACCAAAATGATACAACAGTGTAGCAAAAAAAAATGCCAATAGGATTAATATAATACCTGTAGTAGTCACCCTTCATCTTGAGGTAGAAGACCTTGGACTCCGGAGCTGTAGATGAGGGGACAAGGTGGGAATCAAGGAGCTTGAGGATTCCATCACAGATCTTGGTGAGTTCAACTTCTATCTTGCTACGGTAGTCCTTGATGAGAGTAACACGGTCCTCATTGCCACGACCCTCTTCTTTCTGCTCAATGGAGGATATGATGCGCCATGAGGCACGCCGGGCTCCAATAACATTCTTGTAAGCAACTGACAGAAGGTTGCGCTCCTCCACAGTAAGCTCCTCAGAATCAACTGTCTTAGCCACCTTCTCCATGAACTCAACCATCTCTTCATACCTCTCAGCCTGCTCTGCAAGCTTAGCCATGTACACGTTTTCCTCACGGGAAAGCTCAGCAGGCTGCGACATCTTCACTGTTTATGGTTTACAACGGTCCACCAGAGGTCAAACTGGAGGATTAAAGGAAAAACTTTGGTGAGTTAAATGTTAATAACCACCGAAAATAAACAATAGTGAAGCAGTTTGTAAACTTTACATCTTACAAAGATGGATCCATCTGAAATGAACTACATGAGTCCACATACAACTGTTTCTTACACAACTCCTCTGAATAAACATTGTAAACTGGCATACATCAAGCATCATGCTTGCTTAATAAACCTAATAGTAGCAAAAATCAACACCTCAGCAATTCCTCTAAATATTAAGTTAATATGCTTAAACATATAAACCGTTCCCTTTCCATGAGAGTGAGAAAGTTTTTTACTGCCAAAGTGAAGCTCTAACCCATGGGGGTTTGACAAATACATAGCACAACAGCACAAAGAGGACAACGCATGCTGCTCTCTTGCCACATATATTTGAAGGAAACTTTACACATCAGTTAATGGTGCATAATATAGCAGGTACATCACATAGACTTGGCAGCTATTCGAGAAACTACAACGACCCCTTCAATCACATCCTACTCAGCTTATCTGCCTCCCCATCAGTGCAGGATCCACATAGTCCTTTCCACCAACCGATCAAACAAAACTGTTGCATTTTATTTCTCGCAAATGCAGTAAGGATCCATGATCTGGCCACCTAATACTGCATTTGCAGCTTGTGATGATGATGCTTGGAAGGTAGGCTCGCTATTTTTCGCAAACATTATCACCCACACTGTCCATCTCCATTCTTATCTCTATCGTTATCCTTGTCCTTCTTAGGGGGAGGGGGGGCATTCGACATCTTCAAAAAGAACGATGTGGAGAGCATAGACAGTGAGACTTGGAGCTGATCCCGGCCCAACCTCACCGGCACCTGCCCCCTCCGTTGCCCGGGTGGTGCGCCTGCAGCACGCTGCTGTACCGGACGGATGTAGTGCTCGTACAGGCGGCGAAAGCCACCAAACGAAAGCACGACCATGCGAAGCATCTGCTCGGAGAACCCCAGGTTTGAACACTCCCGCACGCAGGCCGCCTCCCACAGCCGCTCGTCCCGCGCCAGCTGCCGCCAGCCCCGGCTCACGCAAGACGCGTTCGCCAGCGTCCGCGCCTCCGCTCGCATCAGCACCTCGAACACCAGGTCCTCCCCGAGATCCGGCACCCTCCCCTCCTCGCCCCTTACTTCCGCATCAGCATCCGGCGGCGGCTGCTCGCCCTCTCTCGCATCCGGCACCGACTGCTCCCGTCCCGTCGGCGGCGGTGGAGCCTGCACGGACGCGGACGAGGACGAGCACTTCCCCGCCGCCGCCCCGCTGGAGCTGGAGGGCGGCTCCTCCGTCCGCTGCTTCTTACTTGGTTCGCCCGAGCCGCCACCCCCCGTCGCGGCGGCGGCCGGGGTCCGGTGGTCGTCGCCCCCGCCCGACGAATCCGAGCGCAACTTCATGAGTGGAGATTCGAGGGAGCCAAACCCCCTTGCTCGTGGATCAGCCGCTGCTTGCGAGCGCGAGGTGGATGAACCTGCGGGAAGCAGGGAAGTTTATCTATCTACACACTGGGAATGATTCGAGCTCGACGGTATCAGCACTAGAAACACCCCGATTCCCCCAAACCCCGCCCAGAAACCAGCGCAGATTCGGCCGGGTCAAGCTCGAGGGAGCTCAAAACACACCAGATCTGGCTCTATCGCACTACCGAATTCAGGGTTGGATTGTGAAAATTCGAGACGAACAGCAGAGGAATTTAGGGGGGGAGGCTGCAGTTTACCTCGCCGCCGCTGCTGGTTTCCCCTTTTCGAATCGAGTGGGGAAGGAAATGCTTCTCGCTTTCAGCTTTCTGTTTCCTGCTCTCTCACCACGGAGGCGCACGGGCAGTATAAGAAGGCGTCCTTCGTCCAATGGGACCTCGACACGCGTCCCTGCGAGACGACGCGCCGCGGACCCTGGCAACCTGGTCCCACTATGTCATTGGGGGTTGGGTGAATGATTAGGAGTGAGATTGTTTTTGCAGCTGCGCTGGGCCCCACCGACGTAACGGTGTTTGCTTTGTGGGCGGTGGGATCCGACATCCGAGGGTCAGCCTGTAGTATGCGTCTGACTGCGACCGGGGCAGAATCGGTGACGCCGTCATGCTGCTCATGGTGGATGATGCTCTGACGCCGTCACGGCGCCGGACGGCGGCAGCCGACAGGCCAAAAAAACGGCGTCGTGCTCAGCATCCCGGTGGGCCGATGAGTCAGCCTGCCAGCGGGCCCGGGCACGTGACGGCTGCGCCGTGCCCACGACGGCTGCCGACTGAGTTGTGTTCTCACTAGCTAGACTGCTAGACTGATCGAACCAAGCCCAGTTTAAAGGCGGTTCCTATAAGTAGGGTGACTTATAAGTTAGGTCACTTTAAGTTAGTCCTGTTTGGTTGCAGTGACTTATAAGTCAGTAGGTTCCACACAGGGTACTAGAGAGAAAAAATGGAAATAAGTCACTTTAAGTAGAGGTGAAGCTACTTATGGGACTTGTAAGTCACACCACTTAAAGTCATGACTGTTTAGTTTCACAAGTGACTTATTTTGCACTTTTTGCACTTTAAATCACCGTACTGATGAGAACCAAACATGTCCTAAATTACCGGCTCACTTGCTTGATTGGGTGGAGGGAGGGACGGCCCGTACCAGCCCAATAGGCAATAGCCTCTTGCCTCAATTTTTCTTGCGATTTTCTTTGCAAAAGTTTACCGCGTCGGCGCGTCGGGTTTTGGCGACGGTTGTGCAGTTGTGCTCCACAAGAGGGCCGGTGATCATGGCTCCACAAGATAAGATATGATACTGGCACATACCGACCCACCCTACCGCGAGCAAAAGGGCGGATGCACGGATGGGAACCGAGAGACAAGGGGCTGCTTTCATCAAATTTGTGCAAATAAATAGTGTTAGATTAGTGTGCAAATTTGTGAAAAAATGTACGTTAGACATGTGTTGTAAGAGAAGATGTGATTTGATGTGACGGGTGAACGGTAAATTGAAGTTCAATTTTGATGAACTAAACAGGCTCAGGCAGACGAGAACTCGAAAGAACAAATGATACGGTTTGTTTGGTTGGTTGACGGCTGGTGTTAATTTGTTATTAGAGAAAAATATTGTTGAGTGTCTGGTAGCTAGCGGCAGGTGTTCATTTGGTGTGAAAAAAGATGATGTTAGCTGGTAATTGTTGGAAATCATAGTATGAGTCACGACCATGTGATGTGTAGGGCATGTCAGTTGCAACGGATAAAAAAGCATCATCTTTTTGCAACCAGAGCGATCATGCTGCTGAGCCGCCGAGAGCCCAGATTGGTCACTAAAGAAATGATGGTTTGTAGACCCAAAGAGAAAGGAGAAAGTGACTATTTTGTAGACCCTATCAAATTGTATTTTTAGATGGAAGGAAATTCCACTAAGCAATGATACTAACACCACACCAGTCACAGCCAAAAAAAAAACTAAAAGAGGAGAAACCAGACGTAACGACCTGTTTAAAGAGCTGGCTACCGAATTACTCCGACTTCTGGCAGGTCGTAGACTCATAGTCATTCGATCTGATGAAAGACGTAGTAGGAAATCCTAAACTCGTCCGATGCAGCAGGAAGAGAGATTACATTTCCAGCACACCAAATTTAAGAAGGGTCTTGTTCAGTTGGTTAGTGACCGCTGATTTGATGTTTTCGTTGTGAGAGAAAAATATAAATGATTGACTGATGGGTGTTGCTGATTTGATATAAGAGAAAAAGATATAGTTTTCAGCGAGATACTCTCATCGGAGGATGTAAGAGCGGCTTAGTTCCACGGTCAACAATTAAGTAACCCTATATTCTTTGTCCTCGGACTCGTTTGGATAGTAGTGATTGAAGTGGAATGGGATGTAAAATATTTTAGAGAAAATTAGTTCATATTTCACAGTAATGCATTTCATTTTCTTTCAATTCTTTTCTATCCCAACAAATCCTGAATGTAAAAAAAATTTCACGAGAGTGGAGTACAGTTGTGCAGGAGAAATTTCAAAACATGACACCTAATACGACGACCTCACACGGTTTGACACCTAATTCGTCGACCTTTCGAAAACTGACACCGGGAACACGAATTACTTCGAGAACAGGGACTCTGCTCGTTTTCTCTCTTCTATCCCCTAGTGAACGGACCAAAATACAATTCTTCTTCCTCCAGTCCTTCGGTTCTTCTTCACCGGCCGGCGTCCGTTTTCTTCCTCCTTCGGTTCTGGTGCCAGGGACGGCGGCGGCTACCGCCCGAGCCAGGGACAGCAGTGCGGCGGCGGGAGCTCGGGAGGACAGGGATCTGCAGCGCGACGTTGCTCAGGTCGTCTCCGCCGCGGCCACCCCCATCGTGCTGCCGGCCGTCTCCTCCGCGGCCGCCGGTGCCGCTCCCTCTTACGGCAGGAGCTCGGGCGGACGGGACCTTCGGGTGGACAGGGTTCAGCAGCGCGACGGCAGAAGCTCGGGCCGTCTCCGCCACGGCCGCCCTCGTCGTGCTGTTGGCTGTCTCCGTGGCGGCCGCCGGCGCCGCTCCCTATCACGGCACGAGCTCGGGCGGGCGGGACCTCGGGTGGACGGCGTTTGGCAGCGCGGCGGCGGGAGCTTGGGCTGTCTCCGCCGGCTGCCCCCGTCGTGCTGCCGGCCGACTCCGCCGCGGCCGCCGGCGCCGCTCCCTTTCACAGCAGGAACTCGGGGTGGGCAGGGAGTTACTGGAGGAGGAGGAAGAAGGGTATTTTGGTCCGTTCACCAGGGGATGAAGAGAGAAAATGAGCAGAGTCCCTAATCTTGAAGCAATTCGTGTTCCCGGTGTCAGTTTTGAAAGGTCGACGAATTGGGTGTCAAACCGTGTGAGGTCGTTGTATTGGGTGTAATGTTTTGAAATTTCTCAGTTGTGCAGCCGAACCGCAAGAAATTTCTCAACTTTAGTTCCCCAAATTTTCACCAACTACCCGTCACACCAATCTTCTTTCTACTAATTCGGAGTATTAAATGTAGATTAATGACAAAACCCATTCAACGACCCCTACCTTAATTTTCGAAACGAATCTAACGAGCCTAATTATGACATGATTAGACAATGTTGTGCTACAGTAAACAATCTCTAATGACGGATTAATTAGACTTAATGGATTCGCCTCGCAATTTCCGGTCCATTCGTGTAATTATTTTTGTAAGAGCAACTCCAGCAAGGGCCTCCATATGGGCCTTTACTCCAAAATTTGGAGGTTTGGTGCAAAAACTCAACTCCAGCAGGGCCTCTAAACAGACCTCCATTTTGCATACCCCTCCAAATTCCCCCTCACAGCCTCCATTCTTGGAGGCCCTCCATTTTCCCCTCCAAACGTGGGACCCACCACTTTTCTTTTCTTTTCCTATTTTTCTTTTTCTTTTTCTCTCACTTTCCCTTCGCTTCGCATCGCGCGCCGCCGCCTCTGCTTCGCAGCTTGCCTCCCGCCGCCGCCGCCTCCTTTTCTCCCCCTGTCCCCAGCGAGCCCCGGCGACTGGAGCAGCCGGGAGCGCGCTCCTGGACGGGCGCCGCTGGGAGGTCCACAGGGCCTCTCTTCCCATGGCGCGGCGGCGCAGGGCCCGTCGTTCTCCAATCCCCATCGGCGCAGGGCTCAAGAACGCCATCGAGCTGGGCCTGCTGGAGATTCTCCGGAAGGACCCAGCGGCGGCGCTGTCGCCGGAGGAGGTGGTGGCGCGGCTCCCCGTGGCGTCGAGCAACCCCGACGTGCACCGCCTCCTGGGCAAGGTCCACTACCCCGTCGCGGTCCGCGCGGCCTGCGGCGATGGCACCCCGGCGGAATGCAAGGCCACGGCGACGGCAGCGGGCTTGTCGGATCTGTCGTGCCACAGCGCGCCGAGCTCCTTGTGCTGCGCGGCGGCGGGCGGGGACGAGAAGAGGCAGGACAGGCCCCCTCGTGTGGCGGTGCGAGGCCTTCGACGGGGACGCCACGGCTGTGCACGGCGCCGTGCCGCGGGAGCTGCTGCCCGCGTCGTGCTCTGGCGGCGCGTAGACGGCGCCGGTGGGCTGGTGTACACGACGTCCATCGCCGGCACGGACATGGTCGCCGGAAGCCGAGCGGACCCTCAACCAACCAACCACCCACAAGGCCACAACCCAATCCAATCCTCTCCAATCAGCAACCCGAAGCAGCAGAAGCACTCAACCCGCTGCCTGCTTCCACCTCCGAGATCCCGGAGACCAAACCAACCAACAATTGCAGCTTCACGGCCTGCTAATCAGCTCGAGGCCGCAGCGGGCGGGGCGGGGGTGAGCAATTGGACCTGCAGAGCACGGATACGGCGCCGGAGCGCGGTGTTAGGGAGATTGCTCTGGCGAATCCACGGGGATTAAGAGGATGAGGACGCGCGCGCAGGGCTGCCCTGTGCCTGCCGCTGCACAGGGTCCAGCATGGGCGGCTTCACCTTCTTGGCTTCGCCGAAGCAGCCGTTGACCTCGCCGTGACATCGTTTGTCTTCTCGACCTCGCCGCCGCCGACTCCGCTGAGCGCCGAGCCCGACCCCAGGACGCGCCTGGCGTCCCTGTCTTCCGCGGGCGGCGTGGCCGGCGCGGTGACGATGAGCTGCTGCCGCTGCTCGTCACCGGAGACGGCGATGCAGGCGGGGGTCCTCGCGGCTCCACCCCTGCTCGCCGTGCTCACCGGGCACACGGGCCGCGACCTCCTGCCTTAATTTTCGAGACGAATCTAACAAGTCTAATTATGACATGATTAGACAATGTCGTGTTACAGTAAACAATCTCTAATGACGGATTAATTAGACTTAATGGATTCGTCTCGCAATTTTCGGTCCATTCGTGTAATTATTTTTGTAAATAATCTACATTTAATACTCCTAATAGATCTTGAAAGGAGACTCAAAAGTTTCAGTTCGCGAACTAAACGGCTCATGTTGCGTAGCCGCTGGGCTAGAAGCCTGGATCCAGCGCAGCAAAGCAAAACGCTCGGCATTTCTGTCCCAGCCTCACTCATCAGCTGGCCGCAGTGGCAAACAGCCATCCACGCGTCCAAAGCCAACTGGCTCCCGGCCTTCTAGAAGCGCCGCCGCCCACCGAGCCGGAGCGCGGTCCGCCCAAGCACGTACGAAAACCCCAGGCCTCCCCCGCACGGCCGCACCAACCTCTTCCGCCTTCCCCGCCCCCCTTGCCCCCCGGAATTCCGCGCGACGTCGCCATCAGTCACCCGGCAGTTCGCTCGCTCGCTCGCGCGCGAGTCGTCGTCGACCCGATGACCCAAACGGTTACTCCCCTAGTCCCACCACCGCCGCTGCCCAAGCCGAGGCCGAGCAGTTAGCCAGTTACCACTACTCCTCTCCCGCGTGACAAGCACATCCCCATTTCCGGCACCCTCCCAATCGCCGATCGGCGCGCCATGTCCTCCTCCACCACCGCCTCCTCCTGCGACGTGAGCGGGAACCCTAGCCCCCCGTCGGCGGGGGCGGCGGCGGGGGTGTCGGGGGCCGCGTCGGCGGGTGCGGCTGGGGCGGCGGCGTGGCCGAGGCGGCAGTGCCGGGACGTGTTCTGGCTGGTGGTCTTCCTCCTCCACCTGCTCGTCTTCGGCGCCGCGCTCGCGCTCTTCGGCCTCAACCGCTTCCGCCAGGCCGACCGCTTCAACATCGGCCGCTACGCCAACCTCACCGCGGAGCCCTGGGGGAGCAGCCCCGCGGCGGGCTCCCCGGAACCGGCCCCCGCGCCGCCGCCGCCCTCCGTCTACCGCTCCGAGGACCCCTCCGTGCCGGCGTCCGAGCTCACCGAGACGTACTGGAAGTTCTACGGCGCCGCGGGGGGAGTCGGGGCCGCGCTCGCCTGGGCGTGGCTGGCGGCGGCCGCCTGGAGGAAGGACGGGGGCAAGGTCGTCATGCGGACCGCCGTCCACAGCCTCACCGCGTACCTCGCCGTCGTCAGCGTCCTCTGCTTCTGGGGGAAGCACTTCTTCTGGGGCGTCGCGCTCGCCGTCGGCGCCTTCCTGCACTTCCTCTACGTCATGTCTGTGCTCGACAGGTACGCCTCGACCCTATGTTCTGAATTTGTCTGTAAAAATTGTCCATTCCGTCGGATTTGGGATGAACTTGGACTCTAGTGTGTGAGGGCGTGATGCTGACACACAGAAGGCAAGTTAATTTCTGCTAATAACATGCAAATTCGAAGAATATCTATTTGCAATATCTATTCACAATTCCTCACCCATTTAACTGCAAATCTAAACAATCGCACCACTAATGGTAATGGTGGTGATCCCCTTAGGAGGCCTCCCCCGACAGTTGTCTGCACATGCTGGCATATCTGCACGACTGCATTCGTGTGCCATACCACCAATCTTCATTGCTTCTTCACTGATACGTTCTTTTGGCCTGCCTGATTTGAGTGCGTAAAGGAAACAAAATTGCAGCATTGATTTGTGCCACACTATGTAGTAGGATTACACCTTCCAGATCAGTCAACTAGAACGCTGCCTGATATCTAATTTCAGTGTATTTGTATGAAGGGAATGGTGGTAGTTAAATGAGTATGGGAAAAGTTTGTTCAGTGCTTACTATTCTGGTCCAGGTTACTATTGTTCACCATGCACTGGCAATTGCATTTTATTGGATACATTGCGCGTGAAACAATGTTCTAAAATTGTTAACTCGTATCTGTTTGTCCACTAAGGCAATAGTCACTATTTTACTCACCCCTATCAGTATATAGAATGACATTAACAGGTTCAATAAGAAAACTACTTTTATACTATACAACTATTGTCATTTAAGACTGTAGTTTAAGAGATATTGCTAGTAAAAGTAAAAAAGTTTTACTTTGGACAAACCTAGATGAACTGGTATTTGTGACCAGAGGAAGTATGCCATAAGCAACCTGATCATGGGCCTATCGGAAATATGTTATCACTTATCAGTAGGGGCATGGTCCTTGAGTTGTCTATTAGCCGCTTTTAAAAACACTGTTATATGGAAGATGGAACAGTTGTAGATAGCCATAATATCTAGTCCTGCATCCTTAAGACCTGAATAGCTTTGAAAAGAAATGGCTAATTCTGCTGTAAGATTTCCAATTTAATTGTGTCATGTGTGGCAGGTCTATCACCATCAAGGCTGATGTGCACGAGGCACAGCTATGAAAGGCATTCGCAGCAGTATCGATAGCTCCTAGGATCGAAATATATCATCTTCAACTAAAGAACCATGTCCTTCAGTTCGTTTTGCCTGCTATCTTGAACCGTTTCTTCAGTGTCCTTAGTTATGTCTGTTAGGTCCATATATATATAAGGCGCCAATAGTCTTTGTTTTGGATCCAAGAAAGGGCCAAGAGGTTTGTCTTCTCCCTTGTTTTGCACCAGTGGCGCATCCACCTGAACCACACAGCAGTTCCTGGCTGTTGAGGACCATGGCTGAAACCTCCCAACCACCACATCTGTCATTTATGTTCTCTTACAGGCTTCATGACAAACCATGCATATATCTTGAAGCAGAATATACTCCTTTTATCTTGGTCATTGGCTACGCTTGTCTGGCCTCTATAATTTGCTGAATGTTGTGCACAAAGGTACCACAATAAGCCAGTAATTCTCTCTCTTCGATTTATAGTAATTCGGGGCCTCTGGAACTCGTAGACTTCAATTATGTGCTGAAATCGCATAGAATCTGCACCTTGTCTTTACATGAAAATACATCTGTTCAAGCTTTGCATATTTATTTATTGTGCATGGAAGTTACTGCGTTTATTTTTGCTAGGTTTCCCTTCACAATGCTAGTACTGCAGAAGGCAGTAAGGATGGTATGGGAGCTTACTGATGTGATGAGAATTTCTTATGCGTTTGTGGTGGTCATGCTTTGTTGGATGGCATTATGGTCCTTCGGAATTTCTGGTATTGTTGCCTTTGGCATTCCAAATGGTGGGCAATGGTGGCTGCTTTTGGTGAGCGGGCAAGTTTTTATCATATTTCCTATATCGATATTTGTTGCTTTTAATATTATTTAGATTTTTAAAATAAATTTTCCTGTATTTGCAGATTTTTTCAGTCAGTTTATTTTGGACTGGAGCTGTCCTTAGCAATACAGTGCATGTCATCGTATCAGGGATGGTTTTCCTCGTTCTCATTCATGGTGGTCCAGCTGCTGCAACAATGCCCCCAAAACCTCTTCTAAAGTCCCTCCAGTATGCTGTAACAACTTCATTTGGAAGCATTTGCTATGGGTCACTTTTTACTGCTGCTATTAGGACTTTACGGTGGGAGGTTTGCACCTTTACCTCCTCTTGCAATACCACGAGTTGTTTAATTTCCTTTTTATATTTCTGAGCATTATTTTATCCTTACTTCCTTTCTTTTACCAAACTACAGATTCGTGGAATTCGTTCTAAAATTGGCAGCAATGAGTGTTTGCTCTGCTGTATTGATTTTCTGTTTCATATTGTGGAGACGCTTGTTCGCTTCTTCAACAAATATGCATATGTACAAGTGAGTGATTTATCAGTGCAGTGGTTTTCTAGATGTAGATTATGTCTTTGTCAAAAGTCTACATATTTCATCTGTTTTCTTCTTATTTCTGTCTCCGCAATGCACTGACAATCTTTTTTCTTATTGTTGTAAGCTATGAGGTTAACTTTATATCAGTCAAAGTACCTGCATGATTGGATATGGTTTTACATAAATGCATATGATTTGTGACCCAAGCACTCATGTTGAAATGCGAGAACTTATTATACTAACAATATATCCCTATCTTTTTGGTTTGAATGTCTCACATAGTTTTTCATTTTTAGATAGCGGTCAATGGAGAGAGTTTTAATCGTTCAGCTAGGGATGCATGGGAGCTGTTTCAATCCACAGGGATGGAAGCACTTGTTGCTTATGACTGTTCGGGTGCTGTCCTCCTGATGAGCACAATTTTAGGTGGATTAGTAACTGGAACTTGTACGGGTGTTTGGACGTATTTCAAACAAAGTGACAAGGCTGTTATGGTTGGTTCAACCTCTATGCTGATGGGTATGATACTGGTAAGTGCATGCATTTTTGTATGAATTTGCTTGGCTGAGGTAACTAAGAAAAAGACACTTGTATTCATGTATTTTTTTTTGTTAACTGTACCAACTTTTTCTTTTTCTTTTAATTTTCTGCATAGTTTGTTAGACTGAGAGCTGCTACATTTCACAGGTTGGGCTTACAGTTGTGGTTGTGGAAAGTGCTGTTACATCAATATACATATGCTATGCTGAGGATCCCCTTTTGATTCAGAGATGGGATCCTGAATTTTTTGAACTACTGTCAGAAACACTACACAAGCGACTGCAGTACCGAAGTGCACGAGCTCGCCAAACACTGAATGGCCGGCTTGATCATTTGCCACATACGTCAAGTATCTGAATTGCACGCCAGATGTTGCTCATTCGTGTGAATCCATTGAAATACAGGCAGGCATTTCCAGAAGAAGTCCTGGATCTCCCTACCATTGGAATATATAGGAAGATGTTCCTAGCCATTGACAGTTAGAGAACTGAAGGCCCTAACAAACATAGGGGCCTTCAAAAACCACAGAATATTTTGAATGAAGTAGTGACGTCCCCTGTTCATTCTTCTTCGTTTTGTTTAGCCTATTGTGGTAAGGTGGAACCATTTGGAGATTTGTTGTTCGAGTGGGTACTGTCGAGACATTAATTTGTGCGGGTAAGTCGGTGCAGCAAATGGGTTATTAGGAATTTTCTTTTTTTTAGCCTTAGTAGACCTACTGCCTGAAAACTATGGGGAGGAACAGCGTTCGTTTGTGGCTGACCGGTTGTACAGAATACTATTGCTTAGTGCTCATACTAGGGTGGTCTAGCTGATTTATCATGTTATGTTAAAAGGAAATCTGGTAACGGTTTCATAGTTTGATGTTCGACAGGGCGCTCTGATGGTGCAGTTAACTGTGCAGGTACACCGGAATCCGCATCAGAGATTCCGAGTGACCCACTGCATCAACTTGTGTAGGCGGCGCTCGCTGGTTGCCGGTTGCCAATGTTAGGCCCTGTTTGGTTCCTTAAAAAGGGTGATTTAAAGTGCAAAACGTAAAAATAAGTCACATGTGTGAACCAAACAGCCTTGACTTATTTGCACTTTCGTCTGACTTATAAGTCTCATAAGTAGCTCCATCCCTACTTAAAATGACTTATTTTCACTTGTTCCCTCTCCTACCCTGTGTGGAGTTCACTAACTTATAATCACTATAACCAAACATGATTGACTTAAATTCAAGACTTATAAATTAGGTGACTTATGGGAACCAAACATGGTCTTAATCATTGGAAGGGAGTGTGGCTGACTGGCTGGCGTCTTTTGATTGCAGTGCTTTCGAAAAGAAAGGTAGATCATGTCGCCGGTTTTGAGTTTTGGTAAAGCATATTGGGGCGGAGCGGTGACCGGTGGCAAGCAGCATGCGGTAGCTGCCTCTGCGATCTCAGCGATTGGTGAACCACTCCAACAGCACCTCTTTAGCGGACACGCCTCGCAAGTCAGCAACTTCAGTTTGGTGATGTTGATGTTTGGAAACGGGTAATCAAAGTCTGCAGAGACATTTCTACGGTACACGACTGAGCTCTCGCTACGGGAGTTGATGTGAGCAGTCCAACTAGTGGCGGAGGAGTGGCGATCTCGGCGGAGTTGCGCCTTATCCGGAATTCCAGACCAGCGCGCACTAGCAACGTTCAAACCACGACAGTAAAAGCAACGTGATCATTCCATCCATGGTCATCCGGCAGGCCACATGAACCCCTGTGCCTCGCGAGTCGCGACGTTCCAATCCGGGGAAAGGGGAACTGTCAAACCAGGCTTGCCCCGTCGTGCCCGGCGGCCGGCTGGGCGACGACTTGACCTGCGTGCCGCGTGCACCGGCTGGCCGGGGTAGGGTCATCGCCATGCCGTTACCTTACGTCGTGGACTCGCGCGCCCCCACTTCCGCCACGCGCCAAAAAGAGAGTCTACTTCATGGAAGAAGAGTCAAAGAGTAGGACAAGGCGGGCACTCACCGCTCGCGAGTCGCGACGCGCACGCGCTGCCCCGTGAAGCGACGCGACCCCAGACCCAGAGAAAGAGCAGGCGCAGCGGTTATCGTCGACTCGTCGTCACCCCTGGACGGCTGGACCGATAAATAACGCGCCGCGGGCCGGGACTCCGGCCGCCCCGCAGGCTTCTCGCAGCGAGGACTCGCTCGGTACTCTCTGGTCGCCCCCTCCACCGGTGGTTGGTGGTTTCCGTCCGCCTCCCGTGCCCGCGGCGGAATCAAAGGAGGCGCCATCCGTCGCCGCCATGTACCCGAAGGCGGACGAGGGCGCTCCGCTGCGTCGTGCCCAGGCGCCGCCGCCGGCCACGGGCTTCCCGATGAGCGGCGGTGGCGGGTACTACCAGGCGGGCGGCGCGACGGCGGCGGCGCTGGCGGTGCAGGCGCAGGCGCCCGTCGCCGCGTGGTCCACCGGTCTCTGCGACTGCTTCGACGACTGCAGCAACTGTAAGCAATTCGTTCTCGTGTCGTGGCCCTTCTCGGTTCACTTGCGGGCCGGGCCGGCGGTGTCGTCTCCGATCTGACACCCACCCACCGCTGCGCTGTGCTGCGCTGTGCTGTGCTGTGCAGGCTGCGTGACGTGCCTGTGCCCGTGCATCACGTTCGGGCAGGTGGCGGAGATCATCGACCGGGGATCGACGTCGTGCGGCACCAGCGGCGCACTCTACACGCTCATCATGCTGCTCACGGGGTGCCAGTGCGTCTTCTCCTGCTTCTACCGCGCCAAGATGCGCGCCCAGTACAGCCTCCAGGAGAGCCCCTGCGCCGACTGCTGCGTCCACTGCTGCTGCGAGTGCTGCGCCCTCTGCCAGGAGTACCGCGAGCTCAAGAAGAGGGGCTTCGACATGAAGCTTGGGTGGCATGCCAACATGGAGAGGCAATGGCGCACCGCCGCCACCATGCCGCCGCAGATGCTCCCCGGGATGACCCGCTGATGCTGGCTGCCGCTCGACTGCTCGATCGCCTCTGCTGCGGATACCAAAATGGAAAATGCTGCTCCGTGCCCTACCTGCTGCATGGCTCTGCAGATATCCTTCTTTGCGCGCCCCTGTAATGACGCTATGGCCTACTATCATAGAATTTGTCATGTGAAACAGAGATCTCTGGTACCTCTGGATTGAGAGGGGTGAGGTCTATTAGATAAAAATCCGCTTGAACGAAATATTTTTTTGATGTTTTCTACTCCCCTCCGTTCCAACTTCCAAATGATAATTCATTTTAATTTTCATCTATACAATAAATTCATGTGCATAAGAAAAACTATGCAACTCGAAAAATCAAAGGGACCTACAATTTGGCAAAAAAAGTCAAAATGCCCTACATTTTAGAACGGATAGTTTCTATCTACTTTCCATAAGATCATAACCCTATTGGCAATTCCGTGTTAACAAAGATGTGAGTGTGGATGCAAAATTTGTGGAAGTGTAAAGAGGATGTAAAACGATAGGTTCTAAAATGGAGTGGTGTTTGGAAGGGAAAGGAACCACATGTGTAGGGCAAGATGTGTGCATCGACAATGTTGGAATTATTTGTACACCATTTTTTTTAAAATGTTTATAAATTGTTGAATAATTTACACTTCAGATCATGTGCCTCATAGCCCCCATGGAGATGCGGTCTGTCTAGTGTAAAAATCCCTAATTAACTTTACTTTAATCGTGAGTCTCGTCAATTTCGAGAATTTGTCGGTTCAGTCTTTCATAGATGTTCAGATGCTCATAAAGGTAGGGCGTATCTGTGCGTGTATGTGAACGTCTAAGTTTTTACTGTGTGATTTGAAAAAATAATTACCTTTGATTTTTTTAAAAAGATCATGAACTTTTATTTTAAACCTTGTTTAGTTAGCAAAGTGAAACAATTTGCGAATTGAAAATGAGATGTTGGAAGAGATATTTGGATACTAATAAAAAATTAATTACAAAATTCGTTTGAAATAGAAAGATGGATCTATTAAATTTAATTAATTCATTAAAGATTATTACATTGTCTCATGACATAATTAAACTTATTAAATTCATCTTACGAATTTAGGCAGAAGTTATGAAATGAATTTTGTCATTAATCGGTGAAAACTTTTTGGAAAGGATTGCATCTCTTGGGAGGACAGAGACTCTGATACGGCGGCGTCGACGTCCACATCTCGGAGCCCCGCTGTGGGCCTGTGGTCATCCGAGATTCCGAGCGGGAGGCGCAAGCGCAACCGCCGGCCTTCCGGCGCCGCCAAGGACTTGTCCCCGCCAGGTACGTCCCCGATCGCTTGTCTCTCGCGCCACCGCGCCTCGTCGGGCCCCATAGCTGTGCGACCTCTCAGCCCAGTGCGCCCCGTACGGAGAGGAGGAGCGCCGGCTTGCGCGGCTGGCGGGCCCAGATCACAGCTGCCGCGGCGTCCCCGCAAGTCGGAGCTGGCCGAATGCGCCGCCCCGCACGAACGGGGAGGTCGGGGAGTTCTCCTCGCGCAGGCGCAATGGGGGAGGGGGCTGCTTGTGGCGGGCCGGGCATGGAGTGCCGCTCGTGCACGGCCGCTCGGCATTTTGGGAGGGGATTGGAGAGAGGATGTCAGGATGGGATACATGCCCCGTTTTGCTTGACTAGCTTCAGTTTTGCTCAAGCCACATGCAGGAGTATTAGTCGCTTGCATCATTAGAAACTGTTAGCATTGCTCTGAAATTGTTAGCATTACTCTGAAATTGTACATCTGCGGAAATTGTTAGCATTACTTCCCTGGTAGCATTGTCCTGAAAGTTGGCATGCATATTAGTGAAAAAGATCGCTACATGATGTAATGGATTTTACTAACTTGAAATTACTGCATTGTATAAGCTATGCCTGTAGTTTATTGATCCATGGAATCTGCTGGTACTCCATAACTTAACATATGTATATGCAGTATGCTACATTAATACTCTGCAATCATGATAACCCAAGGTGTCCATTTGCCTCTCAGTTTGGCACAAAATACTCATCAATGTTGCTCTACAGCTTGCACTATGCACATAAGCAGGGAACAGTCCGTTCTAAACCTGCGCAAAGAAATACAAATAACGAATGCTGCCTTCTCTGCCCCAAAAAATATACTAGTGGCCAACCACAGAGTCAACTGTCAACCAATCGTGGAGCATTCATAGCCTCGTACCACGTGTGTGCTATACTCCTATGTGTAATGTCGTTGGCCATGATGGTCGTTTGACGACGATGACAATGATGAGTTGAAGCACATGCGAGAGAGCTCATTTCAGTCAGAGAAGGGAGAATGACTCGGTGTGTGAACCAGGGCATGCATACATATAGAGTTGAAAAATATAGCTGTTCGGAACATAGCCATTGAAAATAGCTGAAACATATAGCCGTAGCAAACAAAAAATACTGTTCACTTCTAAAACCATCCTCATGATAGTTGCTTGATATAAATAAAATATAGGAGAGTTGAATATAGGTAGCCCCGTGGCAGATATGAGGGGTTTGTTGGAGTTTATTGTGAAGTAGGAAAGAGAAACCTGGCAAGCGGCTGTTATCGCACTGATGCTCCCAATCTGATGCGGTCTAGTCACCTAGGAATTCAGTTCATGTGCTGATTTTGGAGATTTTAGTGTCCTATGCTGCCTGGTAATTTAGGTGATTCTTCTACGCGATCAGATCCATTGGAGGTGGGGTGTGGTTTCACTGTGTAATTTCTGTTGGGCAGTTTCTGCGGGCTGCGCCGGCACCGGCTCTGAAGGCGAAGATGATCCGTCTTCAGACGTACACAGCATTCAGCCTGTTGGCAACGGCGTCGGCGGTGTACTATGCCTTCAGTAGCCGGGAGCAGTTCTACCCGGCGATGGTCTACCTCTCCACCTCCAAGACCTGCTTCGTGCTGCTCCTCAACATGGGCCTTGTCGCCGTATGCATCGCCTGGCAACTCGTCAGGCGCCTCTTCCTTGGATCGCTCCGGGAGGCCGAGGTCGAACGTCTCAATGAGCAGTCCTGGCGGGAGGTCGTTGAGATCCTCTTTGCTGTCACCATCTTTCGCCAGGACTTCTCGGTCTCCTTCCTCGCCATGGTCGCTGTGCTTCTCCTTATCAAAGCACTGCACTGGTTGGCCCAGAAGAGGGTCGAATACATTGAGACCACACCGTCCGTGCCCATGCTCTCGCACATAAGAATTGTTTCCTTCATGGTGTTCCTGCTCATCGTCGACTGCCTCTTCCTGTCCAACTCGCTCAGGTCACTCATAGAGAAACAGGAGGCATCAGTTGCCATTTTCTTCTCCTTTGAGTAAGCTCAATTTTCAGTTTTCATTTTTCCTGAAACGCCTGTTTCTGCAATACTCTTTCTGTTTTCACCTTGTCACTGTGTAAATGTGAGATGCTACAGTAATTTCCTTTTGCAACATTGGGGTGGGGGTAGAGATTGATTACAATGAACAAACACTGTGAAATGACAATTCCTAAGATAATGAACTGATATTTGCAAAATGGAATACATGTTAGGTCTGTGTATCATGCTAGTGTCTTTTTTCAGTTGCATTGTATCAAGCCTACCATGGAGGTCTTAAGTAATTCTTACGTGATGCATCCTCATTCCATTTTTTGTGGCATCCTTTGTGCTGAGTCTTAACCTAAACCCTACTAATATTGTCTATACCATTTGAATGATGCCTAATCTGCAGTAATTGCTTCTTTTGTTCACTTGATGTGTGTACTGATTACTAAGCCATGAACATTTCTTAGTAGCAAACGTTCCCTACATCAACCATCTAAAGATTACTGTTCTAGTTGCTATACTGCAAGATGTTAGTCTAGCAACTTGTGCACTTACGTCTGTTTTGGTTTGAACAATTCTTTGCTTGTTGCTGCCAAAGCAAGGGGCGTGCCTTCCAGGCAAACACCTTATTGGCTAAACCTTAAGATGGCTTGAAGATATGATTCTGTTGTTCTGATTTCTAAATTCCTGGCATTTATTTTTTAATGTATTATTTCAAGATTCAGAATACTCATAGTAGCTTTAACTTTCAGGTATATGATACTGGCAACATCCACAGTATCAACATTTCTGAAGTATATATTCTATGTCACTGACATGCTAATGGAAGGTCAATGGGAGAGGAAGGCAGTGTATACATTTTACCTGGAGCTCATCAGTGACCTTGTGCATTTGTCATTATACATGCTGTTCTTCATAGCTATCTTCCTGTAAGTTCTGTTATTATGGTACTACCCATCTTAGACTAGCATAAAACTATGGCTATTGATCCGTATACTTTTTTAAAAAAAATAAGTTGGTTATACTGATATCAGGAACTATGGTGTCCCACTGCACTTGATCCGTGAGCTATATGAGACCTTTCGCAACTTCAGAATCCGCATTGCTGATTATGTACGCTACAGAAAGATCACGTCCAACATGAATGAATGCTTTCCAGATGCTACAGCAGAAGAGCTCAATGTGTGAGTTTTATGTTGTTCCACTGGCATAGCTGACTCCATTATAAAAATTGTTGTGATTTACATTTTATTGTATTCAGGAATGATGCTACATGTATTATTTGCCGTGAGGAGATGACTACAGCAAAGAAGCTGCTTTGTGGGCATCTATTCCACGTCCATTGTCTAAGGTCATGGCTAGAGCGCCAGCACACTTGCCCTACATGCAGAGCTCCAATCATTCCCCCAGATAACGGACGTGCTGCATCAGCGCGACAATATGGAGCTCAACCTGGAGTCCAGCCTGGTGAGCTTTATTTTAATGATCTGATTTTTTTTTTGTGTCACATGTTCTGATTTTTAATCTTCTAGACTACCCCAACTTGCCTGGGGACTAAAGGCTTTGCTGCTGCTGCTGCTGCTGTATATCTGACTTTAATCGTACATTCGTACTTATAAGTGAGTATTGCACTCTACTTTCTTGTTGCTGATTTGATGTGAGAAAAAGCGGCTGCAGGTACTGGCACTGCCTCCGAAGGAGCAGCAGGTGAGAACATGAACAGGCACCAAGCAAAGCTTCAAGCGGCAGCAGCAGCAGCTTCTTTATATGGAAGATCTTTTGCTTATCCTCCAGCAAACACCCTAAATAGGTATATTTCTGGACAGTCTAAACGCAAAGGTTTCATGATTTTGCTTACATATCTTCTTGAAATGGGTGGTTACCCATGCTTGTCTACGTGTAGGTACCTTGCTGACTGTATCTGATTATTAATATATTGATAGGATAAAAGGTAGGGTTCTTCTGTCCTAATATAATGTATCACACTAATAAGTATTTCGTATTCAACCATCAGGTCAGTTCCTCCCCAGTCTACATCTATTATACCACAATCTGAAGCAAGTAGCTCCAATCAATCCCAGAAAGACCAAGAACTACAGTTCCAAAACACCAGCGATGGTTTAGCACCTCAGGCTTTTAATGCACATGGTGCTATTAGTTCAGGAACAAGCACCAGGGATTTTGAAAGTTCACTGCAGAAGGCACAAGAAAACTTTATAAAAAGCCAGATAGAGGTAAGAATCTTAGATTCCAAAAGCACAAAGCTTGCATATTTCTACATTACTCTGTGATGCAATGCGACTAACAAGCGCTGCATTTAACCTAATATAAGGAGCTAAATAGGTGTCCATTGACTTCTTGCAAGTTGCAACATCTTGGATATTTCTGTTGCAAGCTCATCTTTGGGTGAAATCAGGCTAAGTTGCAAACTCCCTCCGTCCCAAAAAAAAACAAGTCATCCTAGAAATTTTAGGACATGTTAGTAAGAAGGTAAAATGACCTTGATTGTCCCTATTTATTAGCCGTATTTGGCGCTGATTGATTGGTGCATGCCCACATGCAACTGCACACATGTCAAATTGAGTATGATTTGTTTTTTGGGACAAAATTTGAATCATAGAATGACTTGTTTTTTTGGGACGGGTGGACTACTCACACCAATGTATGTACCATTGAATGAGTATGATGGGATTAGATTCATGGTGTTGTGTACATGGATGTGAAGCTTCTGAATTTTACACAATTATTTGAGACACGTCAAGGAGGGCCACCCTGTACATGCCTCATGATCTATGTCCAGTTGGCTACTCGACTTGTATCCACGTAATGATTCATTCGCATGATAGTTTGCATGATTGCACAAGAAGAGTTGGTTGCACTGGTTATGTCTGCAGCCTGTTTGGCTGTTTGTCATGGTCTAGTACACACATATGCAAGGCCTAAGCATGCAAATTTGTTACCATTGATTCATATAAACAATAGGGGTCCAAATATGGTTACTAGCCTAACTCTTAAATCTTAATTGGCATCTGGTATCTACATTTTACTGTGGGACTTGAGGAACTTTGAACAGCTAGTCTTCCGCATTGCTGCCTGATTACTTAATCTGCAATTTTGCTGAAGTTGTAAATGCTTCCCTGGGAATTACCACTCAATATTGGGATATGTTGTTGCATTCATGCACACACAGTAATTGTTATTGCTTTCGCCTTAGTTTACAATGACACACTTAATATAAGGCATGCCTTTCTTTCGTTGATATTCTCAATCAATATATAACAAAAAGTTATACCTCTTCTTCCCAGATGTTACAAATCCAACTGCAAATGGTTCAGCACGGTGCTGCTGTATCAGCCACTAACAATGATAGTCCGGAGCACACAAAGAATGACTGAAGCTGTCAAATAGGCAGAGATGAGGACGGGATAAACAAAATAAAGATTTGGCTATACCACATGGGACTGTTAGGCTTGTTCACTTATACTAACCTTTTGCTTTTAGTGCCCTCTTAAGAACACTACATGTCATGTTTCTTCTCTTTATGTGGCGGTTGCACAGTTTGGATAACTGTCAAGCCTGTATAATAGCTTTGATAGAGAGGATGTCGTGTTGTAACAATGGCTGGTTGTGATTAAACAAAAATCCATCTCCAAGGAAAAATAGAATGGATCTTTTTCTTTATCTTAGATATCGGAAAGATGTCTTCTGCTGCTTTTATGCCACTGGAAAAAATAGGAGGGTTTCGGAAATATGTCTCCTGTTGCTTTTATGCTGGTGGAATAAAATGGGTAGGGGGGGTGGACGTTGAAATTTCGGTTCTACCCTTTTTCTGGTGATTAGGGAGGTTTTTAAAAAGGAAATGTCAGATATCGTACAATAAATTTGGGTGTGATGGTGCTGTTAAAACTTGAAGTGTCATTAGATATTTAGATGTGGCATATCGCAGTGTTTCAAATCTGACCAATAAATTCTGCTGCAGCACCTTTTTGGAGAAGACAAGCGAGTTTTCGAAAGTACGGCTGCGCGGGGAGGGATTGCGACCACAGTGCACAAGCTGCCTGAAGAAAATTCAGATCAGATCAACGTTCCCTTCTATACGCCAGTTTTTTTTAAAAAAAATTAAAGGCAGGAGCACTGCCATATCATTTAAGAAGAAGCAGCAAATTACATCACGCGCCGAAGCGAACGTCAACGCACACGAACAACGCACACAACAAGACACTACGCCACCACAAACTGGGAGAAGAGTCAAAGAAGCCACCACAACCTTGCGCCGTCGTCGCCAACGCTGTGCCACGGCCAAAGCCGCAACCTGCTGCAAGCTCGAGTGGCCACCTGAACTCCTCCACCATGAGCTATCACCATCAAACTGCACACACATGGTCGTCGATCTCTCTGCTCCGACGTTGCTTCGGCAGAACACTTCCGTCGCAGCACCAATGAGACCACCGAACCTGGCCACTCTGCGTGGGGGTCTCGCCTCATCCACCGCCTCACTTCACTGCCAAGGACTCGGATATCTGAGACTGCTAAGAAAGAATCACCTTCGCTCAACCATCACCACGATCACCACTAAACCAAGCGAGCCAACTCGAGGCTACACCCCCATGGGTCCTCTGCACCTCCCCGCCAACACGAACCAAGTGCACCTCCTCTGCCGCTGCGAGCGAGCAACACCGCCAACCACCACCACTACCGTCACAAGTCGAGATGGGTCTCAGATGCGACGCCTCCAAGAAGGGCACGACACCAATGGCGCCGTCATCGCACGTCCACAGAAGGACAAGGTTTTCACCATGAGAACCCCGTGCAACAGGGACAAGAGAACACAATGGTGCCCCCAGCAGGGACAACGACGCCCCAACGGTGCCGCCACCATTGCCACCGACAAAGCGTCAATGGAGGCTTTCGCCTATCTCTTGCCCGCCACACACCCTCGACCCTGCAAGTAGTCTGCTCCCCGTCGCAACCACCACCTATACCGGAAGAAGCTCGGCATTGCCCAAGGCACCACCATGGAACCACCAACAAGCACCGAGCAGCTCCTGACCCCACCACCACAGCGGCGCCATACCAGTATCACCGTCGAGGAGAAGAAGGGGAGAACCGGCCATCCTTCACAGCACCCGTCGCCCGCACGCAGTAACGCCCCCGGCTTCGCCGTTTCCCGGCCGCATGACCCGGAACGACAGAGCCGTGGCTCCCGGCCGCAGCCACCGCCGTCGCGACCTCGCCGACCGCAGCTGCCTCCCCTGCACCACCAACACCGACTGCCACCGTCGACCGGCTGCGGCTGCCACCCCCCCACGCACCTTCGCGCTCCTCCACCGCGCAGCCCTCAGATTCGGCCGGGGCAACGCCGGATCTGAAGGCAGAAGCCGCCGCCGCCGCGAGAGCGGCCCGCGTCGGCGAGCTCCCTCCAGGAACACGGGCATTCGCGCCTGCCCAAACTGCCGGAGAGGAGGAGAGGGGCCCCGCCGCCGCCATCCCCACGAGCCGCGTGGGATCCCGGCAACCCGCTCAGGCGGCGGCGCGGCGGGAGGGAGGGGGCGGGAGGAGGGGCGGCGGCGCTAGGTTTTGCCGCCCGCGCCGCTCCACGCGAGAGCGACCCGAGCGGGGTTTCCGCCTCCTTGCAAAAGTAGGAGGGGGTACAGAAAAGGGAGCACTAAACTATACGCCAGTTTCAGAGTTCATAATTTCAATAAGGCCCTATTGACGCCTTTCAGGGCCAACACACGAGAGCACTAAACTATGCGGGTCGCGAACGGAACGAAGAGCAAAGTCGCCACCGAGACCGGTCAGACCGGTCAGGCACGCCGGTCAGACCGGTGACCTAGGGTTTGCCTGAATCGATTGTTCGGGAGGATAACTACCACTCTTACGTGATGGAGGACGGCTAGGTTTACGAGCAAACCAGCAAAGAAATAACCAACGCACTTACGTGGTGAAGAACGACTAGTTTACGAGCAAACTAGCAAAGGCCGTCGAAGCTCTCGCCCGGGAGGGACCCCGTCAGGGCGTGGACGTCATCGGCGTGCCCTAGGTCGACCAGCAGGCCCTAGGACGCCATCTCAAGTCGTGGAGATCAAGAGACGAGAAGCATGGAGGTTGGAAAAGGTGTTAAGAGGATAAAAAGTAGATGTAATTGATAGATTCGATTATGTTACCCTCAATCGGCCGTTGCCCTTCATAAATATAGGGTGGGGAGGTCTTGCCCCAATAGGAAACGAAGCCTATACAAATTCCGTGTCGAAATACAACTCCTAACTCGGATTTGGCAGGGTCCGGTCAAACCTCCTCAGGGACCCGGTTTAACCGCGTGTCCGACGTGCAGATCTTCCAGAAGCCATATCTCTCTCATCTGGACTCCGAATTAGACGTTCTATATATGGATCTTGATCTACTCAACGAGAACTATCCAATGGTGGTGTCCAAATTACCTTTTGAGTAACTTGCCCAGGCCAGTCTAACCGGGTTACTAGGGCGGTCTAACCGGTCCTCCCACACATGCCAAATTCGGGTGTCAACATATGCCCCCCTGTTTCTTGGTAAAGCTTGCGTACCAAGAAATATTTATCAGCACTAAAACTGCACAAGAACAATGTTAAGCACAAGAATAGCAAACAAGTTTTACTTTTTAAGGACGATAGAATCTATCAGCCATATTTCTTGAATTTGCGAAATATGAAGAATGCAACTTGTTGCTGCTGTTTATGCATATTGTGTGAATCAAACAAACCTGAGCACACTAGCTCGGTTGTGGGGTATTGAAATATTAATTCAAACTCATTTCACACTTGCAAGTCTTTATGGATGCTTAAAGCGACCAAATTACTTTTATGTCAATTGGTCATTGCAACACTTCTCAATTTAACAATAGAGAAGGATAGAAGAATTCAGTATTACATCCATAATTAATTTTAACCATAAGCGAAGTAAGGTGAGTAATCAGCCCCAAAATATGAATATGATACAATTACCTTAGAATTGACAATGGCCAGATTATTCTTGAACCCCTCTTGTTTATTTTTTAATGCATCTTGGATTATGCAAATATCCGACAACAAACTCCAGCAGCTACCGATCTTGGCTTAATCAAATGCTGAAACTTCAATAGCCAAAACTGTAGCCATACCGGTCAGACCGGCTCCCATTGGCGGTCAGATCGATGGCATGCGGTCAGACCGGTCACAGTGGCGGTCAGACCGGCTGGTCCAGGATGTGCCCCAATACTCTTTAAACATCGGCCTCTCTCATGTAAATGTCCTCTTGTACATTGTAGCCTGATGTTTATTATTTCAGAATATTGATCCTGAACTTTTGTGTATAGATACAAGGTGGATATAAAACTGAAATAATTATCTAGACATTCATTAAGAAAACATTTAGTGACCCATTTAAACATAAATGCTTGCTACACCTTAAACAATGAATCACTAAATGTCTATGTATGATTTTTACAACCATGGATCCCCAATTCTAGCCTGAATAGAAAAATTCACATTCGGCTTGTTAATTGAGGCTAAATATACCAACCGGCTAAAAATCTCAAAACGCCATTATTTGGTGAGATAAGGACAGCACCAACATTCTGAGAAATCTTGCAAGCCGATTTTAGTAAATAGAAACTCCATAGTGATAAATTACTCTTTTTGCTTAAGTCTTGCCCCCAAGCACTTAAGGCACCAAAAAGGTTATAAGCAACCTCTCATCGGGAAGCTATCGCTTTAGGACGATGATCTAAGAGATTCATCGGCCATGTATGTTGTGAAAGATGATAATTCAATATCATCCTTTAAGAATTCATCCATAAGAATATGCACAACCGAAATAAAAGAGTAGAGATATATAACTTCACAAATTAAAACCATATCTAAGAACTAAATATTTCGGGTTTTGCAAATTAATCAATATGCATAGTAATTTGGTGATAACCCTCTACGGTATAAAGATGATCCATGTGGAACCCAAGGACCAAAATAAGAATATGAGGGATAATCAAGCATATTTAAGGATGAATTCCAAAACACAGGCATATGTGGCATTTGTAAAGCAAATGGACTAGGTAATGACCAATAATTTTGATGATTTGGTGCAAACCTCAATTTTGAAGACCACCTCTCATATCTTTTCTTCTCCTTCAACTGTGTTGCACCTTTTGCTTGATCATCACCTGTGTGAGTCCGTATGCTTCCTTTAGGAATCCACGCCATGCCTTTCTTCCTCAGCTCTTGAGCACTAATCTTTTGTAGCTCCAATTTCTACCAATTTGATAAACCAAGTGGATGACTTGACTTTGCTTCAGTTTTCCAAGTCGTTATAAAATTCAATTGGGTCCCACATGTAAGCATTTTTTTTGAATCTTTAATATAAATCAATAATTCGCAGGCGAAACGCTTCACTGCCTTCGCAAAGACTCTCGACTTTTGCTACGCGCAGATCTGCAACGGCTCGTGGTAGAAATGGCGGATTCTGACGGTGATGAGAGGGTAGTTTATGCGCCACCTCCCGGCTACGAGTTCATGAAACAGGACGACAAGGTCAGTCCTCTAGTTTGAGCTACTATATTTCCCCCTATCGACCTAGGGATGGGGATTTCTAGATTTGGGGATCTAGAGGATGGATGACCATATACAATAGATTCATATTTCATCGTATACTCAGATTTGAATTGCAATTGGTGTTAGAAGTTGATTCAGTTAGTTTTCAGTTTGCATCGTTTGATGGATTGATAGTGTCAGTGTTAGGATTAGTCCCGACACTAACTAGTAAGTTACGCTGTGATCAGCTTCTCGATGGTTGGTGCAAATGACAACACAGGGACACGGGTTTATCCTGGTTCCGACCGCGGGGTCGTACGTCTAGCAAATTTGCGCGTGCGCGCTGTATTGATTCGCACCAGTGGTGCCTGTAGAGGGGGGCTACAAGCAAGGCGGGAGAGGAGAGGCCTCCAAGTCCCTGCTAAGTGATTGAGGCAAAGTGCCAATATCAAAGGGAATGAGTATGCGGGTGAGTGTGGGTGTGAAGTGATGATCTCGTCCCCCCGCGGCCAGGGGACCGCCTCCTCCTTTTATAGACCAAGGGGAGGCGGTTTACAGTCATACCGCATAGCTTTAGGCACGGTGTGGCGGCATGGCGCACAGTGCCGGCGATTCGATGGCCGTCCTGGCGAATCTTGCTCCTGGCAGGCGTCGTGGTGACTCCTGTGTCCGTCCAGGAGCGACTTCAAGGGTAGTAGCACTGGAGCTCTTCGTTTGATTGCCGTCCGTACACCGGCTCGAGGGCCTGGCTGACGGAAGACCGGAGGCTGCATAGCGGCGGGCGTGGCGATGTCCGTCAACCTGGATTCCTACAGTGCGGGAGATGGCCCAGCAGTGTCCGGGATGGCGGCACAGTGGCGGGGATGGCCGCTCAGGGCCGGAGGTGATGGAGGTGACGCACCCCGCCGGCCTTGCGTCACGGCGTCGTCCCAGGCGGGCGGGGAATTGGTGGCCGTACCCCTTTCGAGGGTGCCGCCGTCCTCTTTCGAGGGGCGCGACGTGGAGGAGGTACGGGAGTAGGTGGCACAGTGTCACGGAATGACACCGGCCTTCCCGCACAGCACTCGCACAGCACCGGGGATGGCTGCACAGTGCGGGTTGGCCGAACAGCGCCGAGATCTGATTCCCAGGCGGTGTCAGAGGGCCGGCGTGGCGGGGATTCGCCTTTGACCCGGGTGCCCGTGATGTGCCAGAGCATTTAATGCTCCGGTCGTGGGAGCAGGTATGGTGTCGCGGCTCGGAGGCGGCCTCGAGCGAGGCGGAAACTCGCTCGAGGGGCTGGGTCCCTCGAGTGAGTCGGGAACTCGCCCGAGGGGGCGTCAAGCCCTCGAGCGAGGCGGAAACTCGCTCGAGGGGGCGTCAGGCCCTCGAGCGAGGCGGAAACTCGCCTGAGGGGGCGTCAAGCCCTTGAGCGAGGTGGAGGTTTCGCGGTACGGCGCCTGGCCCTCGAGCGAGTCGGAGGTTCGCTCGAGGGGTGCCGGGGGTCGGCTGTTCGTTGGGCCGGTGAGGCTTTTTGGGCCGTGGGCCATTCCCTGCCCTGGACCGCTGCCGTGCGTGGTGTGACATGCGATTTGTGAGTTTTTGGTTGTTTGCTTTTGTTATTTTTCGAAAAAGGGGTGATTTCCCCCGTTATTAGGGGACCCCTATGGCTGTCCCTGACAGTAGCCCCCGAGCCTTTGCAGCGGTATCCGTAGGAACTCACAAAGGCTGGTGCTTCCTGTTAGGACTTTCTTCCCTTCTGGATGTTGTGACATTCCGTGGGGGCGCGCTAGCGCACCCGCGGCTGTAGCCCCCGAAGCCTTGGAGGAGTGCATGCATTCCTACAAGGCTTTTTGCGTTGAGCTGCCGGTTCACGGGGCGTTCGTTTCAGCTGGCCTCGGCGTTATTTCAGCCGGCCTCGGCAGTGCCATGCACGCGTACTGGCGCTTGCTTGCGATCGGGCACGTCCAGAAGGTGTAGTAGTGTGTCGAGCCCTCGAGCCTGGGCCCGCTCAAGGCGATCGGGGCGAGCTCTGCGACTTGTCTGTGCGCCCCTTCGCCGCCCCTTCGCGGGGCGGAGGGGTGAGGTGCTCATGACTCCCATCGAACGGGTCACGAATCATGGGTCCCTCGTCGAGCTGTTAGCGGGTGGTTCAAGTGGACGTCCGTGCCCCGTTCGATAAGGGTCGGCTCGTGGTCCGGAGACACGTCCATAAGAGCGCTTACGCGGGTGTGCTAGGTAGGGCTCGGTCCCGTTCGATTGGGACCGAGGGCGCGGAAGCTCTCTCTCGGTGGGATCCCTCGACTAGCTGCCCTCGTTGGCCTTGAACACGAACTATGGGGCGCCCCCGAGCTTGTGAGCTCGGGGTCAGGCTCGAATGCGCGCGCCCTGGTCATCCCTGACTCTGTCAATCTGAGGCGCCTGTTCGAACCCTTCGAGGGTCAGGCTTCGAACCCCTGATTAGTAGGGCCTTTGCGGGGTGGCACTAAAGTGCCCCCATCTTGGCTTGATCTGTGGAGCCCGCTGGGCTGTGGTCGAGCCGACCCTTGAGCCACTGATCAGTAATCCCTCGGATCGAGGGCATCTGCGGTGCCCGTTGTTCCCTCGGCGGGCTGGGTCTTGGAACCGCTGATCAGTAAATCCCCGCTCGAGGGGCATCTGCGGTGCCCACCCTCGACGGGCAGGTCTTGGAACCGCTGATCAGTAAGTCCCCGCTCGAGGGGCATCTGCGGTGCCCACCCTCGATGGGCAGGTCTTGGAACCGCTGATCAGTAAGTCCCCGCTCGAGGGGCATCTGCGGTGCCCACCCTCGACGGGCAGGTCTTGGAACCGCTGATCAGTAAACACAGCATTCGAGGGGCCCGGCCCTCGAGTTCGTTCGGTGAGCCACGGCTCCGCCCATTTTAGATCAGGGCGCTGATCGCACCCTTGGAGGGTCGGCTCTTGCGCTCTGGGCTCTTGTTGCGCGTGCGGAGTACCCTTGCTTGGGAAGGAACCCAGCCATTTAATGGGCGCGGATCGTGGACGCAGATCGTGCGAAGCGGGCGCGCCTTTTCAGGCGGCGCACCGCAAGCGTCGTGGGCGACGTGGGGGGCGGACGGGATGGGGCGCCGTGCCCCTTCGGTTATTGCGCCGTAATGATAGCACGTGCGCGTGCGCACGACCGTTTCGGCGCGGCCGGGCCCATCCGCCAGCGACGTAAGGCGCCGCCCGCGTTAATTGGCGCTGCGCGCGGAGTTTTCGGGGGCGTTGCTCCCCTAGATCTTATAAATCACGGGGGGGGGGGGGGGCAGAGGCGAGGTTCCTTACCTTGCCATTCGCATCCATCCCCGCACGCAGCTCGTCTTCCTTCCGGCTGTGCGCTCCGCCGCTTCGGATCTGCTCGTGTTCCTTGCGCCTCCGCCGCAGTCCTCACTTCTCCCCCTTGTCTTCCATGGCGCCTCCGACTCAGGTGCTGGAGCCTTTCCCATGGCCTCGGTCGACGGTGACACCGCTGGCGCTGAACGAGCTGGTGAACGGCGGTCAGTTGGCGCCGGCCGGCGACGGCCTATACCCGGCGTGGATGGTCCCACCGGCGACGGACAAGGAGCCCAACCCCCCGCACGGCTACGTCGTCAGCTTCGCCCATCTCCACGAGCGCGGCTTCACCGGCCCGGCGAGCCGGTTTATGCGGGGGCTGTGCCACCACTACGGGGTGGAGCTGCACAACTTCGCCCCCAACGCCATCTCGCAGGCGGCTTCCTTCGTCGCCGTCTGCGAGGGATTTCTGGGGATCCCGGCGAACTGGGACCTCTGGGTCCATCTCTTTCGCGGCGAGCTCCACACCCTCGCCACGGCCGAGAAGGGGACGCGTTGGGCGGTTTGCGCCGGCGGCCTTACGCTCGTACTGCGGGACACGCGCAAGGAGCTGTACCCGCTGTGCACCATGACCTCCAACAACGCGGATTGGGAGAAGGGGTGGTTCTACCTCTGCAACGACGGCGTCGGCCTTCCGCCGTACACCGGGAAGGTGCTGATGGGGAAGCCCGACGCCTGGTTTCACGGCGTGTCGCCCCCTTCGCGGTAACGGAGGCTGGAGTCTCCACCGCCCTGCGCCAGCTGGCGGACGCTGGGCTGGGGGTGGCTTCGATCATTGCCAACTTCCATCACCGGCGGGTCATCCCTCTCATGGAGAGGGAGCTCCGCATCTTCGAGATGAGTGATGCGGCCAACCCCACGTCACTGGCGCGCTCGCGGCTGCTGCAGGAGCGTCTCCCCCAGGGGTATGCAGCCACGCGGGCGAGGCGCGCGATCAACCTCAGGGTGGTGCCGCACAGCGACGACGACCTTTGGTCGTTCGTGATGCTCCCCGACGTCGAGCCGGTGAGCATCGTTTTTCTTTCCCTTTTTGTCTCTTGTTTCGCGTTGTTCATTCGTCCTGACACTCCCTGCCCACAGCTGGTGACTGTCCATGCCGCCCGATCGGACCCGCCAACGCCTCGGTCTCAGGCCGCCGGTCGCGCCGCGCAGCAGCGGGAGCGAGACCGGGCGGCCCTTGCGAAGGAGAGAAGGATCAGGCGGCAGGAGCGCCTCGATCAGTACAACGAGGAGTACCGGCTGCGTGAGCAGCAAGGTCTCTCTCCCCCACCGGTGCTGGTGAACTCGTCCTCGGACGAGGGGGAGAGCGACGGGGAGCGGACCACCTCTGATAGGTGGGAACCCGCGGCGCCCCCGTCCCCGCGGGTCGAGGGGGCGGCCGCGGAATCGACCCTCGAGGCGGGCACGGAGCCGCCCGTCACCAGGTCGTCGGTGGAGGTGCCAACGGGCACCACGGAGGCGCCGGTGGGCGCAGTGGAGGTGCCCCCCAGCCCTCGAGGAAGAGGAAGCGGGGCTTCTCCAGTTTGAGGTAAGTAGCATCTTTTCCCGCACGCCCTCGATTTCGAGACACAGCCGCTCATTCCCCCCTTTCATTTCGTTGTCAGGGCGTCGCCGGCCGTCCCCGATCTTGCGCCCGCCAAGGCGCTCAAGTTAAGGACGTCTTTGACGACTGGGCGGTGCTCGGAGAGGGCGCCACGGGCGACACCGAGCGTGGCGGCGGCGGGCGAGCCATCACGCGCCCCGACCGCGGCCGCGGGGTCGCAGCAGGAGGCGGCGGTGGCGGCCGCGATGCCGAAGCAGGCGCTGGTGCTCCGCGACCCTCATCAACGGTGCGGGCTGGTTCATTCGGAGAGCCGATCCATCAGGGGCCACGAGACGGCCGAGGCCCCCGCTGGTGGTGATTCCGCCCCCAAGAGGGGCCAGTCGAGGAGGTCATCCGGGCCAGCCCCCGAGCCTACGCCCGAGGTGCTGGTGATGCGGGCTGATGGCTGCGTGATGTCGCAGCGGCCGGCGCACGGTGCCGGGGCGTCGACGTCCCGTGCCGCGCCGCCAGCACCTGACTCCGCCACGTCACAGTTGGAGCAGGGGCTGCGTCGCCCTGGGGTGCCGTGTACCCTGCTCGACGAGGCCCAGGCCGAGCAGGCGCTGTGGCAGGAGTTCCGCGAGCACGGCGCCTCCCTCAGCGCTGCGCTGGCCGAGGCGCTCTGACTCCACGGAGGCCGGTCGTTCCAGCTCTTCGAGGTGAGCGTCTTTGCTTGGTTGGAGTTCATTTTCTCGTTTGTTTCTCGTTCGAGTGTTTCACATTCTGATTATTCTTTCTATCCTTTGGTCGCCGCCCGCAGGAGCTGCAGGGCCAGGCGCGTGAGAAGTACAACCGCCTCTCCCAGTTGAGCTCGGACCTCGACTGGTACCGGGGGCAGTACGAAGCCTTGGATGCCCTGGTGGAGGTACTGTGGACGGATAACGGCTGGCTGGAGTACCGGTTAAGGGCCGTGCAGGACGCCCTCCTGGATCAGCGCACTCTGACCACGGAGGGCACCACCGCGGTCGACAGAGTGAAGGCCGTGCTCCTGGAGAAGGAGGAGGTGCTGGCGACAGCGAACGGGGAGCTGCAGAAGGCACGCGCTGCCCTGGCCGAGGCGCAGACCTCACTGGCGCAGAAAGAGACTGCCCTCGTCGCGGCGCAGACCCAGCTCCAGCAAGACCGCACCACCCTCGAGGGGGCGAGGTCCTGGCAGGCTCAGGTCGAGCAAAAGGCCCAGGAGGCCGAGAAGCTGAGCGCTGATCTGCAGGAGAAGGTCACGTCGCTCGCCGCGGCGGAGGAGCAGCTCCGCCAAGAGCGGAGCGCGCGTCAGCAGGCGGAGGGCCAACTTCAGCAGGAGCGGTCCGCCCTCGAGGAGGCTCAGGCCGCACTCCAGTGCGAGCGTTCGGCTCAGGAGGAGGCGCAAGGCCAGCTGCAGCGGGAGCGCACCGCGCTGGGGGAGGCCCGAGCCACACTCCAGCTCCGGGACTCGAAGATCACGCGGCTCACCGGGGAGTTGGTCCAGGAAGCCGTGTCATTCGAGGAGCTGCGGCAGGCTGGCGAGGAGAAGGACGCCGCTATCCTCGAGCTGCAGCAGGCGGCCGAGACCGCGCGCGCGGCCCTCGAGACAGAGAAGAAGCAGGTCGAGAGTAAGTCACCTCTCTTAGATTCTTCGTTTGTTGCTTGGGTTCGTCGAGATCCGCTCTCAACTTATTCATCTTCCGTTTTTCAGTCTTGCGGGCTGCTCTCAGGACGTCAACGACGCAGGCGGAGGTGCTCTAGGCAGCCTACAATTCCTCCCAGCAGGAGCTGGGGGTTCTGCAGGAGGCAGCCCTCGAGGCGTGCCAGAGCGTCGACGAGGGCGACGGGCAGGCCGGGAGCACTGTGGCGAGTCGCCTCCGGGCCTTGGGCGGCCACGTCGCCCGGCGTATGCGAGGTGCGCTCCGCCTGGGGATCCAAAAGACCCTTGGCGTGGTGCAATCGCACTACCGGGTTGACCTTGCGGCGTTGGCTACGGGCTACATTGTCGCTGACGACCTCGACGACGATGGTGCGGAGGCCGAGGCGAACCGCCTGGACGCGCTTGCCGCTCCTACCACCGACATCCACACCGACGACTTCGCAGAGATCCTCTTCCCGGACGCTCCCCCCGTCGGGCCCCTCGAGCCCTGAAAGTAGCTGGGCACTCAGGCCCTTAGATTGTAGTTTGGAATTGAGCCTCGTGGCTTTATGTAATAAATACAGTTTGCTTGAAGTACTTGTAGGTTTTAGTGCCATTTCGTTTTTTGTGATTGCGCCGTTCCGTCTCTCCCTGTCGTTTAGGCGAATTTCAGCTGGAATCGTTCGTTTTCACGAGTAGCGCTCAGGCAAAGTGGTGAGGGGGAAGGGCCGTATCCTGCTGCGAGGCGTAGGCTATCCCCGACTCACCCGTCTTCGCCCTTTGGCCATTCGTGTCCTGCGTCATTTCGCTCAAACTCCCGGGTCGAGACGTACTTGGCGCTTTTGAAGTAAAGATTTTTTGCGAAAAAATGGGACCGTTTAGGGGGAGTGCCCCCCGCAGTAGCCCCCGAGGGGGACTTGGTTTTCGGGGAGAAAGCCGAGTCGCCCTTGACTTTATCGAAAAGAAAACTTTACATTTGTACAGCCGACTGGGGCGTCGGATATGTGCAAAAAGACTTGGAAATCCTTTCTAAGGGTAGAAGCGACGTAGCTGTTGGATGTTCCAAGCGTTGGTGAGGACTTCGCCTTGCTCGTTCGCCAGCTTGTACGTGCCGGGCTTGAGCACCTCGACGACGACGTAGGGCCCCTCCCATGGTGGTGACAGCTTGTGGCGGCCTCGGTTGTCCTGGCGCAGCCTTAACACTAGGTCGCCCTCGTTGAGGTCTCAGCGCTGGATTTTCTGAGCTTGATACTGCCTTAGCGCTTGCTGGTATCTTGCCGATTGCATCATGGCCACGTCACGGGCTTCGTCTATTTGATCCAGCGAGTCTTCGCGAGCTCGCTGGTTCGAACCTTCATCGTAGCCCTTAATCTTGGGCGATCCGTATTCCAAGTCCGTGGGGAGAACGGCCTCTGCACCATAGACTAGGAAAAACGGCGTGAATTCCGTGGCTCTGCTCGGAGTGGTCCTGAGGCTCCAAATGACCGCCGGGAGCTCCTGAAGCCATTTCCGGCCGGACTTGTTCAGTCTGTCGAAGATCCTGGGCTTGAGGCTTTGTAAAATCATGCCATTGGCACGTTCCACTTGGCCGTTAGTCTGTGGGTGTGCAACAGCCGCCCAGTCCACGCGGATGTGGTGGTCGTCGCAAAACTCCAGGAATTTCCTGCCGGTGAATTGGGAGCCGTTGTCGGTGATGATGGAGTTCAGCACTCCGAACCTGTGGATGATGTCGGTGAAGAATATTACAGCCTGCTCCGCTCTGAGGTTGGTGATTGGGCGTGCCTCGATCCATTTTTAGAACTTGTCCACGGCAACCAGCAGGTGGGTGTAGCCCCCGGGCGCCTTTCGCAAGGGCCCGACAATGTCCAATCCCCACACGGCGAAGGGCCATGTGATGGGTATGGTCTGTAGGGCGTGAGCTGGGAGAAGGGTCCTACGCGCGTAGAACTGGCACCCCTCGCAGGTGCACACGACCTCGTTGGCGTCGGCAACCGCTGTGGGCCAGTAGAAGCCCTGGCGGAACGCGTTGCCCACGAGGGTGCGCGGTGCCGCGTGATGGCTGCACACGCCTGTGTGGATGTCATGGATGAGTTCCCGGCCGTGGGGAATAAGGATGCACCGCTGCAGGACGCCGGACGCAGTGCGCGTGTACAGCTCGCCGTCAATCACGGCGAATGACTTGGCTCTTCTGGTGATGCGCCTAGCCTCAGTCCGATCTGAGGGGAGTTCCCCTCGATCGATCCAGGCGAGGTACTTGGCCCGCCAATCCTCCGCGCGGGGGGCCGGTTCGGTTTCCATGGCCTCGGCTTCGTCCGCGTCGTACCCCTCGAGTAGGGAGAGCACGAATGCCTCGTCGAGGGGTCCTCGTCCATGGGTTCCGCACCCGCTGGACTCGAGGGAGCCCCCGAGGGTTCCTCCTGATTCGAGGGGGCCGGACTGAGGTTGACGGACAGTTTGGCGACGTCTCGCACGAAAACGTTTGGGGGAACGGTGATTCACCCCGACGTGATCTTCGCGAGCTCGTCCGCCTCCTCGTTGTACTTGCGGGGGATGTGATTGAGCTCGATGCCGTAGAACTTGTCCTCGAGGGCGCGTACGGCATTGCAATAGGCCTCCATCTTCTCGTCGTGGCAGCTCGCATTCTTCATGACCTGATCGATTACGAGCTGTGAGTCTCCCCTGATGTCGAGGCGTTTGATGCCGGTCTCGATGGCGATTCGGAGGCCGCAGAGGAGGGCCTCGTACTCCGCCATGTTGTTCGATGCGGGGAAGTGCAAGCGCACTGCGTACCTCATATGTTCCCCGAGGGGCGAGATGAAGAGCAGGCCCGCGCCCGCTCCGGTTTTCATCACCGACCCATCGAAATAGAGGGTCCAGCACTCGGCCTGGATCTGCAACGGGGGCAGCTGTGTGTCCGTCCACTCGGTGACGAAATCCGCGAGGATCTGAGACTTGATTGCCTTGCGCGGCGCGTAGGTGAGTGTCTCGCCCATGAGCTCTACGGACCACTTTGCGATCCTGCCCGCAGCGTTCGGGTTGCGGATAATCTCTCCCAACGGGAATGATGAGACCACCGTGACCGAATGGGCCTCGAAGTAGTGCCGCAGCTTGCGCCGCGTGGGCACCACTGTGTAGAGCAGCTTCTGGATCTGGGGATACTGCGCCTTGGTCTCGGACAGCACTTCGCTGATATAGTACACCGGCCTTTGAACTGGTAGGGTGTGCCCTTCCTCTGCTCGCTCCACGACGATGACCGCGCTGACCACCTGGGTGGTTGCCGCGACGTAGAGGTACAGAGGCTCGCCGCCTCGAGGCGGTGTGAGGATTGGCGCGTGTGCGAGCGTCGCCTTGAGCTTGTCGAGTGCCTCCTGGGCCTCAACGGTCCAGGAGAAGCGCTCGTGCTTCTTCAGGAGTCGGTAGAGGGGCAGTCCCTTCTCGCCGAGCCGTGAGATGAAACGGCTCAAGGCGGCCAGGCAGCCCAACACCTTCTGCACCCCTTTTTGGTCTCGAATCGGGCCCATTCAGTCGAGGGTGGAGACCTTCTCGGGGTTGGGCTCGATGCCCCGCTGAGAAACAATGTATCCCAGCAGCATGCCGCGCGGCACCCCGAAGACGCACTTCTCGGTGTTTAGTTTCACCCCGTTTGCCCGTAGGCAATCGAACGCGACGCGCAAATCATTAACCAGGTCGTCCGCCTTCCTGGTTTTGACGACAATGTCATCTACGTATGCCTCTACGGTTCGCCTGATGTGGTCCCCGAAAATGTGCTGCATACATCGCTGGTACGTAGCGCCCGCGTTTCGGAGGCCAAACGGCATTGTTACGTAGCAAAACATTCCGAACGGTGTGATGAAAGAGGTCGCGAGTTGATCGGACTCCTTCATCTTTATTTGGTGGTAACCCGAATAGGCATCAAGGAAACATAAGAGTTCACACCCCGCAGTGGAATCAACAATTTGATCGATGCGTGGCAAAGAAAAAGAAACTTTGGGACATGCTTTATTTAAACCGGTGTAATCTACACACATCCTCCACTTCCCATTCTTTTTCTTAACTAGTACAGGATTAGCTAGCCACGTAGGGTGGAAAACTTCCTTAATGAATCCGGCCTCGAGGAGCTTCCGCAGCTCCACTCCGATCGCCCGGCGCCTTTCTTCATCAAAGCGCCGCAGCCGTTGTTGCACGGCTCTAGAGTGAGGTAGGATGTCAAGGGAGTGCTCGGCGACCTCCCTCGGGATGCCTGGCATGTCCGAGGGGCTCCACGCGAAGATGTCGGCGTTGGCACGGAGAAAGTCGACGAGCACCACTTCCTATTTCGGGTCGAGGGTGGAACTAACCCTCAACACCTTGCCCTCGGGGGCGGCAGGGTCGAGGGGCACCTCCTTCGTTTGTTCGGCAGCCTCGAAACTGCCCGCGTGCTTGGCGGAGGAGTCGGGGCCTTCGTTGGCCAGCTTCTCCATGTCCGCGACAAGCGTTTGGTCGAGCGCCAGGGCCTCGGCGTGCTCGACGCACTCGACGTCGCAGTCGAATGTGTGCTCGATCGACGAGCCCACGGTGGTGACTCCTTTTGGCCCCGGCATCTTCATCTTGAGGTAAGTGTAGTTCGGGACCGCCATGAACTTGGCATAGCACGGACGCCCAAGGATGGCGTGGTACGCGCCCCGGAACCCTACCACCTCAAAGGTGAGGACCTCCTTGTGGAAGTTGTCTGGCGTGCCGAACCAGACCGGCAGGTCGATCTCCCCGAGGGGCTGGACGAGCTTGCCCGGCGCGACGCCATGGAACGGCGCCGTGCTGGGCCGCAGCTGATCTAAACCGATCCCCATCAGCCGCAGGGTGTGCGCGTACAGGATGTTGAGGCTGCTGCCGCCGTCCATCAACACCTTGGAGAATCGCGCATTGCCGATGACGGGGTCGACGGCCAGCGGGCACTGGCCCGGGTCTGGGGATGCGGTTCGGGTGATCCTTGCGGCTGAAGGTGATGGCCTCCTCCGACCAGTCGAGGAAGGAAGGAGGGGCCTTCCCGGCGGCGAGAACTTCATGCCGCTCGTGCTTGCGCCGGCTGGTGGACATGTCCACCGTCGGTCCCCCGAAGATGAGAAAGACGTTCTCCACCACGGGGAAGCCGTCAGCGCCTCCGTCACCCCCGTCCTTCTTGGCCTCGTCCTCCTTCGCGGCGACGCAGCTGTAGTACTTCTTGAGCATGTCGCATTGCTCGAGGGTGTGGTGGACCGGGGTCTTGTGGTACGGGCAGGGCTTCTTCAACATGTCGTCGAACACACCGGGGCCTCGAGGGGGCCCTCGAGGACCCTTACGGGCAGGGTCAACGGCGAGGGCCTCGTCGTCTTCGCCGTGCCCCTACACGTGTGCATCATGGTGGGGCTTCTTGCCCTTCTTGCCCCGCTTCTGCTTCTTTGCGGGCTCCTTGGACTTGCTGCCCTCCGCGGGCGCGTCGTCCACGCGCTTTCCTTTCTTGCCGTCGAAATTGGCCCCCACCGCCTCCTCTCCGGAAGCGAAGCTGGTGGCGATATCGAACAGCTCGTTGGACTCGACTGGCGGGCTCCTCCCGAGCTCGCGCACGAGGTCCCGACAGGTCGTGCCCTCGAGGATGGCGTGCACGATCTCCGACTGGGCGACGCTCGGGAGCTCGGTACAGCGCTTGGAAAAATGCCGTATGAAGTCCCGGAGCGACTCGCCGGGCTTTTGAGTGCACCCTCGCAGGTCCCACGAGTTCCCGGGGCGCACATACGTGCCCTGGAAGTTTCCCACGAAGGTGCGGATGAGGTCATCCCAGCTGTGGATTTGGCTGGGCGGCAGATGCTCGAGCCATGTTCGGGCCGAATCCGCAAGGTGCAGCGGCAGGTTGCGGATGATCACCGCGTCGTTGGTGGCACCGCCCAGCTGGCAAGCCAGGCGGTAGTCATTGAGCCAGACTCGAGGGTCCGTCTCCCCCGTGTACTTGGTGATGGTGGTGGGCTGGCGGAAGCGCTGGGGGAAACTCGCCGTGCGGATCTCCCGGCTGCACACACGGGTTCCCGGGGGTTCCGGCGTGGGCGAGCGGTCCTCCCGGCTGTCGTAGCGACCACCTCGTCGAGGGTGGTAGCCCGCCGCCGTTCGCACCTCCGCGTCGCCCCTCTTCTTGGCGTTCAGGACGTTGCGGGCATCGCCATCGTGGGCCTGGCCGCGCGTGTCAAGGATCCGCTCCCTGACAGGCATCCTGCCCCGCTTTGCCGGCTGTCCCGCCGGGCCGTCCGCGTGGACGGATGCCTCCTGGTCCTGCGCGCCGCCGTCGCCCCGCGCGCTGGACTGGTTGCGCATGCGGGACGCGGAGCTCTCGGCCTGCTGCACGGCCGCCTGCTCGATGAGAGTCTGCGCCTTGCGGCGCAGGTTACGTGCCTCGGGCGTCGATGGCTCGGGCATGGCCCGAAGTAGTGTTGCTGCTGCGATGAGTTTTTGGCTGGCCCGAAGCGGCGTGTGTGGGTCGTCCACGTCGAAGTCGGCGTTGATGCGCTCACGAGCCTGCCTCCCGGCTTCTCGGGCGCGTTCGCCACGTGCCGAGGCTTCCCCTGCGATGGTAGCACGCAGGAGCCGCACCTGCCGGTACTCTTCCGCGAGCTTTGCCTCGAGCTCGTGCGCCTGGGCCAGCTGCACATTAATATCCGCATTGCCCGCTGGTGGGGCCGGTGGCGGGTTCGGCTCCGGATGCTGGGCCGCGTCCCTGTCGCCTGCTCCGTTCGCACCGTCAGCAAGCTCGTTGGCGGCGACAACGAAGCACTCGCGCGAGGGATCGTAGCTCCCTTCGCTGGAGTCGTCGGAGCAACCGAACCAGTAGTCCGCGGCGTCAAGGAACCACCGGAATACCACAGGGTCCGGTACGCCGGAGAAGTCCCACTCTGCGTAGCCATGCGAGGTCGAGGGCGGCAGCTCGCTGGGCGAGCCATGGTACAACTCGTCGTTGGTGGTGGTGATGAGGTTCCGGACTGCCAGCAGGTGGTGGCCTGGAAGGTCCTCGTACGGGGCCACGTCGGTGCTGACGGATGAGGCGTACGTCGCAGCAGAGTTGCACATCCCGTAGGGGAACTGCGGCCCCGTGGCCGCATGCTCCCCTGCAGGGTGCGTCGTTGCGTCGCTCGGCGGTGGTGCGTCGCCCCGGGCCGCGTCTCGTGCTGCCCGGCGTCACTCCGTGCGCCCCTGACGCGAGCGCTGACCCGGGCGTTTGCGGCGTCAGGACGTCGAGGCAACCGCCGTTGTGGGTTCCGGCGCCGGGACGTCGGTCGTTGGTGTGGCGGGGATTGGGCCCGGCCTGGTGGACCGCCACGGGTGGAGTTCATCCCGATTGGTAAGGCGCATGTGGTAGCCGTTCCCCGTAGCCTGAAAGTTCAGGCTCCCGAACCGGATTTCGAATCCGGCAGGGAAAGGGTCCGAGCTGCCCATGGCGTACCTCTGGGACGTCATCTCGGTGCGAATCACCATCGAGACTGCTGGTGAGGGGTTGATCACAGCGCGAAGTCCCCTACCTGCCGCGCCAACAGTCGGTGTTAGGATTAGTCTCGACACTAACTAGTAAGTTACGCTGTGATCAGCTTCTCGATGGTTGGTGCAAATGACAACACAGGGACACGGGTTTTTCCTGGTTCCGACCGCGGGGTCGTACGTCCAGCAGATTTGCACGTGCGCGCTGTATTGATTCGCACCAGTGGTGCCTGTAGAGGGGGGCTACAAGCAAGGCGGGAGAGGAGGAGAGGCCTCCAAGTCCCTGCTAAGTGATTGAGGCAAAGTGCCAATATCAAAGGGAACGAGTATGCGGGTGAGTGTGGGTGTGAAGTGATGATCTCGTCCCCCCGCGGCCAGGGGACCGCCTCCTCCTTTTATAGACCAAGGGGAGGCGGTTTACAGTCATACCGCATAGCTTTAGGCATGGTGTGGCGGCATGGCGCACAGTGCCGGCGATTCGATGGCCGTCCTGGCGAATCTTGCTCCTGGCAGGCGTCATGGTGACTCCTGTGTCCGTCCAGGAGCGACTTCGAGGGTAGTAGCGCTGGAGCTCTTCGTTTGATCGCCGTCCGTACACCGGCTCGAGGGCCTGGCTGACGGAAGACCGGAGGCTGCATAGCGGCGGGCGTGGCGATGTCCTGTCAACCTAGATCCCTACAGTGCGGGAGATGGCCCAGCAGTGTCCGGGATGGCGGCACAGTGGCGGGGATGGCCGCTCAGGGCCGGAGGTGATGGAGGTGACGCGCCTCGCCGGCCTTGCGTCACGGTGTCGTCCCAGGCGGGCAGGGAATTGGTGGCCGTACCCCTTTCGAGGGTGCCGCCGTCCTCTTTCGAGGGGCGCGACGTGGAGGAGGTACAGGAGTAGGCGGCACAGTGTCACAGAATGACACCGGCCTTCCCGCACAGCACTCGCACAGCGCCGGGGATGGCTGCACAGTGCGGGTTGGCCGAACAGCGCCGGGATCTGATTCCCAGGCGGTGTCAGAGGGCCGGCGTGGCGGGGATTCACCTTTGACCCGGGCGCCCGTGACGTGCCAGAGCATTTAATGCTCCGGTCGTGGGAGCAGGTATGGTGTCACGGCTCGGAGGCGGCCTCGAGCGAGGCGGAAACTCGCTCGAGGGGCTGGGTCCCTCGAGTGAGTCGGGAACTCGCCCGAGGGGGCGTCAAGCCCTCGAGCGAGGCGGAAACTCGCTCGAGGGGGCGTCAGGCCCTCGAGCGAGGCAGAAACTCGCCCGAGGGGGCGTCAAGCCCTCGAGCGAGGTGGAGGTTTCGCGGTACGGCGCCTGGCCCTCGAGCGAGTCGGAGGTTCGCTCGAGGGGTGCCGGGGGTCGGCTGTTCGTTGGGCCGGTGAGGCTTTTTGGGCCGTGGGCCATTCCCTGCCCTGGGCCGCTGCCGTGCGTGGTGTGACTTGCGGTTTGTGAGTTTTTGGTTGTTTGCTTTTGTTATTTTTTGAAAAAGGGGTGATTTCCCCCGTTATTAGGGGACCCCTATGGCTGTCCCCGACAGATAGGTTCTTGTATTTTTCTAGCTTCTGGAGGTGCTTGAATCCACTGAAGCTGAGCTGATTTCATCATACACTCAGATTTGAATTGCAATTGGTGTTAGAAGTTGATTCAGTTAGTTTTCAGTTTGCATAGTTTGATGGATTGATAGGTTCTTGTATTTTTCTAGCTTCTGGAGGTGCTTGAATCCACTAAAGCTGAGCTGCATAAGGTGAAGAGAGACCTGCAAGAACAACAAGTCAGCGAGCTCAAGTCACTGCAAAAGACTCTAAATTACAAGCACATGTATGAGCAATCGTTACAGCAGCAGAGTGAACAACTGAAAGATATGAAGAAATGCAAGGAAGAGTTTTATCAATTGCTGCAACTGGAGTATGCCCGGTTGAATGAAATGGTATTGTTACAGCAGGAGAACATTGCCCTGATGGAAGAGCTGACCAAAGAGAGGGGCCATGTTAATCAATTGTTACGGCAGGAGAATGACCAGCTGAAAGAGATTCAGCAATTGTTAGCGAAGAATACCCTATTGAAAGAAAGAGCAATCGAACTCTGACTGAGCTGCACACAATCGATAAAACATGTCTGTTGTTACTGCTAGCTAGACGGTTCATAGGTGGTGTGTACTTTGTGGTGATGAATTTGTTTGTATTTTTGTGTTTGCATTTTTGTGTTTGCTACTTGCTGGTGGTGTGAACTTTGTGGTGATGAGTGCTATGAGATTCCATCTTATTATGCTGATTTGGTTTAATTTGTTTCAAATTGAGTCGAGCATACTCACCATTCTGAATTAATTTTGCTGATGTTTTGCTGGTCCGTTCTGTTGATGTTTTGCTGGAAGGACCTTCCTGAGTAACAATCGCGAAACTGCTTGTTTCCTACTGTCGGTCATGAAATGTTGCAAAAACAATTTGCCATAGCAAGGGTTCGAACTAGAGACCTATAGGAATGAGACAGCACTATCTACCACTGCACCACCTCTTGGTTGTGTCAATTTAATGAGAAACACTTTCCACCCCAACCACAGCACGGAACGGTTGTTCTGATAAGTTGGCGGGAGGAAAGCCCGTGCTGTAGCAAAAAATAGTTTTCCCGCAGCCCGCTGAAACGGGAAAACGAAGAACGGAGAGGCGAGTAGGCTACCAAAACGGATCATTCCGGCGGTGATTTGCGACTTTCATCGGTTGCTCACTCCTACGGGTGCAACCTGGGTGATACTTGCTGCAGTGGCGTGTCAATCTGGTAAGTAATTTTGTGTTCAATCCGGAAAATTTCATTTCACAAAATGTTCTCCTTTTCGATTTGTTCTGTGGTCAGTAATTTTGAGTTGGATTCGCCAAAAACTTTCCAGATGGATAGACGCTGGATAACCGGTTGTACTAGTTTTACCACCGATCATGAGAAATGGGTCCAGGATTTCTTGGCATTTCTTCGGACAAGATACGCTGAGGACGAAGAAATACTATGCCTGTGTCGTCGATGCCTCAATAACTCTACACGGACTATAGAGCGAATTTGAGTTCACTTACTTGTGAGTGGGATGGCAACCACTTACACTAGGTGGATCCATCATGGAGAAGCTTTGGAGGATATGGTTGACGATGATGCAAATGTACAGGATAACGCAATTCTGTCGGATGCAGAGGGGGATGTGGATAATGCAGCTCCACGGGATGGTGGTGATCAGGAAATGGTCCAGGAAAACCAATACATATCGGGTATGGAGAAGGATGAAGGCCCTGGAGACGATGGGATGTCTGAATTGATTGCCGACTTGGGCAAGGGTCAGGTGCTCGGTGAGAAAATGTATGAATTTGTAAAGGAACATCTGAACCGTAAGGTGTCACCGACATCTTCATATGCACAATTTACATTTGTTGTGAAGTTATTTCATATAAAGTCTTTCAGTCGGATGAGCAACGTCACTTTCAATGCAACGATGAATTTGTTACAAAAAGGATTCCCAGAAGCGTGTCTTCCAGACTCTTTCGATGCAGCAATGAAATACATACGTTCCATGGGACTCGGCTATGAAAAAATCCATGTTTGCAAAAATAATTGTATATTGTTTTGCAAGGAGAAGTATGTCAAACTTGACGTGTGCCCAGTATGTTGTGAAGCGGATTCAAGATGGAAGGATGTAGACACCAACAAGCGCGTTCCTCAAAAGGTATTGAGGCATTTTCCGCTGATTTCCAGGCTGAAGAGGATGTTTCTTTCATCAAAAACAGCAAAGGATGCACGATGGCACGAGTCGAAGCGAAAACCGGTGAAGAATGAGCTTAGCCATCCAGCTGATGGTGAGGCATGGAAAGAATTCAATAAAAGTTGGAAAAAATTTGCAAAAGACGCTAGGAACCTTAGACTTGGTCTTGCAATCGATGGTTTCAATCCATGTGGCAACATGAACAACTCATATAGTATGTGGCTAGTATTTGTTGTGTCGTATAACATGCCACCATGAATCAAACTTCATGATGGCCTTATTGATCCCTGGACCGAGTTCTCCATCAAAGGATTTTGATATCTTCATGGAACCTCTCGTCGAAGAGCTGCAACAACTTTGGAAGGGTGTCTGGGCAATCGATACTGTTGAGGGTAAATGATTTAAACTGCGTGCTGCGGTTCTTTGGTGCATACATGATTATCCAGCATTGAGCAAGTTGTCTGGGCGAGTCACGAAAGGCTATTATGTACTACAGGACCATCCTGTTATGACTTTCATACTCATCGACATACGTCCGGAGGATGGTCCGGTCTGGTATACATCGGAACAGAGGAACTTCCTTGTAAACTACCCATGTGTTTGGTTGGAGAGCAGCGGGAGCGGAGCGGAGCCGACCCGCTCCCGCGGCTGTTTGGATGGGGAGCGGCGGGAGCGGAGCGGCTCCCGGCGGTATATTCGCTCCAGACGTGGGTTCGCTCCGTCCGTCGAATTTCGAGGGACGAAGCTGCCCCGCTCCCGTTTCTCCTCTCCGTCTCCTTCCCGTCTCCCTCCTATCTCTCCTCTCTCTCACTCGTGTGGGCTACTGCGGCGGTGGAGGTCGAGCACAGGTGGCGGCGGAGCTCGAGCTCGCGAGCTCGCGCCCGTGAGGGGGGCGGCGGCGGCGGAGGTCGCGCCCACTCGCCCGCGCCCGGAGCCCGCCCGCGGCCGGCGCTTGCCCGCGCCCACACGCCTGCGCACGGAGCTCGCGCCCAGAGGCCCGCTCCCAGAGCCCGTCCCCGGCCGGCGGAGCCTTCCCGCGGTCGGCGGAGTCCGCCCCCGGCCGGCGGAGCCCGCCCGCGAGGGAGCCTGGGCGGCGGCCGGTAGATCTCGTCCGGTTGAGGAAGACTGAGGAAGAAGATAAGTCAGAGGAAAAAAAAGAAAAGGGGTGAGAGAATGACAAGTGGGGTCCATTGGTGATAGATGGGGCCACACTAACGGTGTTACGTTGTCCTCCATACCAGATTTTCAGTTCCTCCATCCAAACAAAAGTTGGAACGAGCTCGTCCCCAACCCAAAAACATCAACCAAACTTGAGAGGGGTTGGAGCCGTCCCCAAAACAGGGTCGGCTCCGCTCCGCTCTTCTCGCTCTCCAACCAAACACACGGTACAGGTACGAAAGGCGCTTCCCATTTTCTGGTCACAGGGTGCCAACAGCGCACTACACACACCTTTATTGCTTTACCCAACGGCGTGTCACTTGTGCTGACCCGCCATCCCCCATTTACTGCCTCCTCACTTGCGGCGTAACCCCTTGGTAGGGTTCCACCGCTGCCTGTAGCAGCCTCCAGTGGATACCTCAATCTGTCACCGAAATTAGAGGTATGCGTCCGCCTCCAGGCTCCAGCAGATACCGCAATCCGCCGCCGAATTCTTGGAATGACACTAATTCGAGAAATTTATTGCAGATGGGCCGAGATGGTGGCAAGAGAGATGGAAAGGTGCTTGATCCTCCTCCGGCAAAGCGACAACGAAAGTCGCAGCTGACTTCTGCAGGCATGTCTGGTCCTCAGACGAGGCTAAGGTGCAGGCTAGCGGCACGGGATTCTTCCTCTGCCCCTACACACCGCACACGGGGTGGGTCAACCTCGGTGCCTTCCTACCGCACACGAGGTGGGTCAAGCTCGGCACCTTCCTGCCGTACACGGGGTGGGTCAACCGCGGGCCGTCGCCCGCCCCGCCCTTCAGAGTTTCCTACGCCAGATCCTAGGAAGGAGAAACAGGTACAACTTCACCCTCCACCGGAAGGGCCGCTTAAGATGATGGACCTGCGCAACCACACCTACCAAATGATTAAAGGCCTTAGATGGGCGCCTGAGAATCAGTGGTGGGACAAAACCAAGGACAAACAGGTCGAACCAAGATTTAGGAATGTCCTTCAGCAAACTTTCTATTACAACTACAAATACCTGCCCATGAAACTGTACCAGCACAGGGTTATAAATTGGGATCATATGATGTTGGCCGCGGGAGGGGATGTTAAGGCATACTTCGATGATCATCCCGGATTGGCTGATTTGGTCTCAATGCATCATAAGTATGTTGAGGATTGGGTGAGAGTTTTTTATGCTACTGTGTACATTGCCAATACTAGGGAGTACATCATGTTCATGTTTCAGGGACGCCATCATACTCTTTTCCGACACCATATTGCTGACAAACTTGGATTGAGGGATTCGAAAATAGGAAAGTACGACCATAAGACATCCCTACATAATATTGTCTACGGGGATCGTGAACCACCTCGGCGTAGTTTGCTCGGTGGGTCGTTCCCGTCCGACGAGGAGATGGCCAGACTTTTTGTTGAGTCGTTCACAGGTAGGCGAGCATATCGCACGCCTGACATGCTTACCCCTGAGGCAAATGTGGTTCACCGGGCACTACAGAAGACATTGTTGCCACGCATTGGCAATGCAGAGTCGATCACTAGTCTTCAGCAGTGGCTTCTCCTTCACGTCATGACTGGCCGGCCCTTCGACATCGTGGACTTCATTTTAGTCGAGATTGAAGATGTTATCTTTGATGGGTTGGCCGTGGCCTGACATATGCCGTATGCTCACTGGATCTCCTTCATCCTGAGTAGTGTTACCAGAGTAGATGAAGACGGGGAAAGGGTGCGAACCGGACCCAAAGATTGGCGTCCCGAGTACATGATGTCCGAGACACATTTCAAGGAATACAGGCCTGCGAGACCAGGAGACAGACGTCGTGGCCTAAGGGCTACAATTGAGCCATCTCCTGATGACATTTGTTCCTCAGACAGTGAATGCAATGAGGCGTCTCCAGTGAGACATCTCCGAGTACATGATGGTGCATCGCTACCCACTAAAAAAACAGAAACAGTTCCAGTCACTCTAGCAACAACCAGTGAGACAATGGACTCTTCCTTATTTCTGAAACTGATCCTTGAAAATCAGCGTGAGCAGAGAAAGTTCTAGTCAATGATGGAGATGAGGATGGCACAGCAGGAGGAGTTAAACCGCGCACACTCGGAGCAGATAGTACAAATGGTAACACAGCAGCAGGGCACTATGAAGAATTTTGTGAATGCTTCACTCAGTCACCTTCACCAAGTTAACGGCTTACCGCCACCGCCCGCTCTACTCGCACCTATTGGTCAGACCCCATTGCAACTTATGTCTCCTGCTAACTTGGGTAAATCATCTGAAGTCTATGAGCTGCCTCACAGTTCAGCAATTGGTTCACAATGGATGACAGAAAAGGATTCCAAAGAAGAAAAGGAAGCAGATGCAACAATACTCAAGGTTCTATCTGATATTGCAGCAGAGGAAACGAATAAGAAAGATCCTTTGGTGGCAACAGCAAATGGTCCAGAAGATCCTGCTCCAGCTACCTCGAAAGGCTCTCGTGCAGCTGATCCAGCTCCAGCTCCTGCTACGTCGGAAGGCTTTCCTGCTCCTGCTCCTGCACCTGCTATCTCAAAAGGCTCTCCTGCTCCTGCTCCTGCTCCTGCTACCTCAAGAGGCTCTCCTGCTCCAGCTCCTACTACCTCAGAAGGCTCTCCTGCTCCTACTCCTACTACCTCAGAAGGCTCTCCTGCTCCAGCTCCTGCTACCTCAGAAGGCTCTCCTGCACCAGCTCCTGCTACCGAAGAAGGCTCTCCTGCTCCTGCTCCAGCTCCAGCTCCTGATGACCCTCTTCACAATCCTGTTACATCGGCTCCTTCGAACACCGACGAAAAAGAGGTAGAATGTTAAACATTCCTTTTATTGTCATTGATTCCATTTGATCGTTGTATTCGAGTTGAACAATACATTTTTCTTCACGTGTGCAAACCAGTCATAAATAATCGTTTTGCCTGGGCTTTGTGCTCAGGTCTTCACAATTGCTGACCAAGATGAAATTGTACCGGAGTCAGAAGACTCCCAATACTATTGTACCGGGTTGCAGAATGAGATACAGGTACCAGCACTTCATTTCCATAATAGAACATCGTACTTGTGTCATGACGTTGAAGACTGCGACTTCCATACGATTGAATCCTCCGATTGGATTAATGGCTTGGATCAATGCGGGATTCCTACAACCAAAACGGAGAGTTCTACGGCCTCGACATCACGCAATGCATGAGTCGTGCTATGCATAAAACGAACCCAACACTCCCTACGCATGTTTTTGTTTGTAATTTTTGATGTAATCCTTGAATCATTTCACAATACCGATGTTTGATGAGAGGAAGGGATGTGTTGATCTCCAATATGGGCATGATCGAGTAGTATGCAACGTGACATGCTCATAATCTTGTAGTACTAAGCGAATTGAATAGACGAAGGAAGGGATGTGTTGATCTCTAATGTGGTTATGATCGAGGAGTGTGCAACGTGACGTGCTCATAATCTTGTAGTACTAAGAATTGAATCGACGAAGGAAGGGTTGTGTTGATCTCCAATGTGGGCATGATCGAGGAGTATGCAACGTTACGTGCTCATAATCTTGTAGTACTAAGCCAATCGAATCGACGAAGGAAGGGATGTGTTGATCTCCAATGTGGGCATGATCGAGGAGTATGCAACGTGATGTGCTCATAATCTTGTAGTACTAAGAATCGAATCGACGAAGGAAGGGATGTGTTGATCTCCAATGTGGGCATGATCGAGGAGTATGCAATGTGACGTGCTCATAATCTTGTAGTACTAAGCGAATCGAATCGACGAATGTTGATGGTGAATTTCCGTCAACCTAGCCATGAGTTTACCTTCGGTGTTGGCATCAATTTTATATCTTATCCATTGGTACTAACCCCCTTGATATAACAAGTTCGCTCGTGCATGTTTGTTTTGGAGTTTGATGTTTATGCAGGAATTTAGTGTTGAAAGCAAGACTTCCGGGTGAAGTTCATCAAGCACCTTGTGAGAAGACCTTGAAGCCCGGTACAAGTCAAGCAATGAAGTGAACATGACTCCAAGAAGCCCAAGGACCAACCCGTGAAGACGGAAAACTCTGAGGACCTGAACAGAAAATGCTGAATCTTGCGGGACAAGGAGCTCTATCCAAACCGCGGAGAAACTGACATTAAGGGCCCACATGCAGAAGGGAGAAACTTCTAGAAGACACGAGAAGCATCGTCCACGAAGGAGGCCACGAAGTGGGCCGAAATGGGCCCAGGCCGGCCGGCCCAGCCCATTTCGGGGCCCATTCGTGCCCCCCTTTGACCTAGATGATCCTCGGACTATTTATAGTCCCCCTGTCGAAAGCCACGCATCAATTCATTCTTCATTCGCCGCCGAGAAGCAGAGAAGAGAGGGACACCATCTCGGAGAGGAGAGGGTCGAGCTAGTTGTCTAGGGTTTCCCTAGCCGACGTGGGAACCTTGCAAAGAAGACCACGTCGCAGTTCCAGGAGCTAGGAGCAAGATCAAGGTAGGATCCCGGTGGTGATCTTGTCTATGTATCATTTATGATTTTGAATTATCAAGTTGCAACCCAAATTCTAGCGATCAAGTGCTTCTTCTACGACTTTGATTTCGATTGGCTTTTGTTACTTTAAGATCTATTCTCGAGATAAATCATAGAGGGTGTTCTTGTAGCTGTGGTGGCTTGAGGTGCATGCCTGACTGTAGTACGGACATCCCTGGGCCCACTACTCAGGTGGGTACTGGGACCGACTACTCCGTGGGCCCCTAGGACTACTCGACTTTGGCTGCACGGCACCAGATGGCGTGAAGCACAAGGCATACGGAGGACTAGTACTCGGTTAGGAAGCTAGACATGTCCGGTTCCATGTAGAGTACTCCTAGCTGTACACGACTAGTACTCTCCTATCAAACCGACTTGTAACCCTGCCTCCCGGACTATATAAGGTGAGGCAGGGACCCCTATCTCATCATCTGCATCATCTTGTAAACACACCCAATCAATCCAGAGCTACGCAGCATACAGGACGTAGGGTATTACGCACCTCGCGTCCCGAACCTGTCTAAATTGTGTGCCACGTGTCTCTCCTTCAAGTTCCCGATCTCGGCGAGGCCACAAACATCTACCTCGGGTACTCCCCTTGGTAGGTTGCCGGGTTAAAACACCGACAGCTGGCGCGCCAGGTAGGGGATCTCGCCGAAGATCTCATGGCGAACTCGACGGCTTCAATCATCATCAAGCCAACCGTCGCCTTCAACCACGGCGACACCTTCGTCTTCGGCTCTTGGGTCTGCACGGCTGACGGCGCTGGTTCGTTCCAGCGCTACCTCACCATGACCCCGGACCCGGAGACCGGACTCGTGACACTTCCCGAAGTCGTCACGGGCCAACTCGTCGAAAAATTCGACGAATTTGCGCTCTACAACCAAGCCACCGACTTCGAGATTGGATCCGCCTCCAACTCGAACTCAACGTCACCCTGGATCGAACCAAGCGAGATGGCTCCTGAGCCATCGTGCAGAACGGTCATCCCCCACGAGCACTTCCCGTACGGCCTCCGCAATGCAACTGCAGGCTACGTGGATGCGCTTGTCCCACGTCGGGACGACAAGGAGATCGTCTCCGAGTACTCCTCGGACTCCAGTGCCGTCCCCGACTACAACTCGGACTCCTCCTACGAGTTCGACTTCGGTTCGGATCCAATCGGATCCGAGTCCGAGCTCAACACGACCGAGGAGCCGCTGTCATGTCCTGCTGCTGGCTTGGTCATTACATCTACTCCCGCCGGCAGATTCGTCTACTGGCCCGACCGCAAGCCCGCAGACCTGACTGACGACAACTCGCGCTGTGTCGCCTACCTCGAGACACTCCCCTTCCAGGAGGGGACACCGCTGGCTCCAAACGAAGACGAGCACACGCCCACCAAGGTGGCGACTACCGACTCCGAACTCTGCACACCCGACCGCGAAGTCTTCATGGCAACCGGGGAAGCTGGAACCTCTGAGAACCGACCTAACCGGTACCTGGAAGACATCTCAGAAGATGAGGAATCAGCTAATGCACCCGCAGATGAGACCACCGATGCCAAGAATGCCCGGCGCGAACGCAATAGAAAGCGAGCAGATCGACGCAAGCGGCTTCGAGAAGCTCTCCCCATCCGAAACCTCAATGAGGCTCTGGATCAAGTCACCAATCGGGTACACACCACCCCTGAGCAATGCCTCATGTCTATCACCACGATAGCACGAACAGCTCAGGGGCACAGCACAGGCGAACTCATCGCCAAGCTTGCTGAGGATGCCTACTTCATGCGGGTCAACAACAGATCCGCCGGAGCTGGAAACCACGAAGCCACTAGTCGCAGCCGCACCCCAGCAGATGGCGGACGCAACCGCGTCCGTGGCGAACACCAGCCAAACCCCAACCACTCTAGAGCCTCTACGGGAGGACCTTCACATGGTGGCAACAGCGGTGGGGGCGGTGGCGGTGGTAGCAGCGGCGGTAGTTCCTCCCACAGCGGCGGTAGAAGAGCTGGTGGCGGCGGCGATCGCGGAGGTTGAGGCCACGCGAACAGCCACACCACCGGCAACGCACACGGCAGCTACGACGCCCGCCACAGGATCAACGAGATCCGCCGCGCCAAGAAGACTACCGAAGTCAGCGACAGCGACGGCTTCCCCGCCTACTCTGCACGACTTCGCGATCTACTCCTTCCCGAGAAATTCAAACCTCTCGGGATCACCAAGTACGATGCGAAGCAAGACCCAGTTCAGTGGGTCAGGTGCTATGCCCTGGCCATCGAAAACGCTGGTGGCGACAACGACGCGAAGTGCCTCTACTTCCCCTTCTGTCTGGACTAGGCTCCACACACATGGCTCGAGTCACTCGACAAGAACTCAATCGACCAGTGGGACCAGCTGAAGGCCCAGTTCACCAGCAACTTTGTGGGCGCCATGGGGCGCTCGGGTACTCGCATGGACTTGGTGATGGTCAAGCAGGAGCAAGGCGAGACGCTCCGCCAGTACATACACCGCTTTTTCGACAAGCGTGCGACCGTAGTCGACGTCACCGACAAAGAAGTCATCGATCTCTTCCAAGACGGGCTCTACCACCGTCGCACCTTCGAAGACTTCGGTCGCCGTCGCCCGAGTTCCATCACCAAGCTCAAAGACATGATCACCTCATGGGCCGACAAAGAGGACAAGGCGAACGCCAAGTACGACTTCATTCGCGGCAAGAGCAAAAACAACACGGGCGGCAACAACAATAACAAGGACCAAGGGGGTCGTAACAATAACTACTTGGGTCCTAACCGCAAGCGCAAGCCAGACAACACAGTCGCGGCTATACAGCACCCTGCGAAGGACAACTCCAAAAAGACCTCCGGCGGCTTCAGAGACTTGCTCAAAGAGAAGTGCCCGTGGCATCTGGACGGCTATCACACGACCGATCAGTGCTACCAACTCCGGCGAGCACTCAAAGATATTCCTGAGCCACGGTCTCCTCACGACAAGAAGGGCAAGAAGAAAGTCGATGAAGGCAACGGTGACTTCCAAGAACCCGACAAGACGGTGAATGTCCTGTTCGGCGGACTACCCACCAGGCGGTCGCAGAAGCTCACCCTACGGGAAGTCTTGAACATTGAACCAGCGGTGCCGACACCTCTAAGGTGGTCGGAGGTACCCATAACCTTCTCCCACGCGGATCAATGGACAAGCTTCTCTGAGCCAAGACGTTTCCCACTCATCCTGAAACCAGTAGTCACGGGCTCCAGACTCAACAAGGTACTCATCGACGGCGGGAGCAGACTCAACGTCCTCTTCACCAAGACCTTGAAGAAGATGAAGCTCGACATCACTGACATGCTCACCAAGAGTGCATCGCCTTTCTACGGTATCATCCCAGGCAACGCGGCTATACCACTTGGCTCAGTGGTTCTGCCAGTTACCTTTAGGGAGACAAGGGAGAACTACCGCACCGAGTACATCAAGTTCGAGGTTGCGGACTTCGAAACCTACTACCATGCCATCCTCAGCAGACCAGCCATCGCCAAATTCATGGCGGTCCCTCACTACACCTACTTGGTACTCAAAATGCCAAGTCCTGCTGGAGTACTCGCGCTGCAAGGGGACTTGAAGATTTCCTACGACTGCGACACCGAAGCCGTGGAACTCGCAGCAACTAATCAAGTACCCAATGCAATGATGGAGATCTTCGCTGCCTCCAAGAAGCTCACACCAACCGAACTCGAGGTACCTGAGAAGACCGACACCTCAAACAAGCCTCAACCAACAGAGGAAGTACAGGTGAAGGCCATCGACCTCGGGACCGGTGACAGCAGCAAGACTACCATGATCGGCGCGGGGCTCGACCCCAAATAGGAAGACGCGCTCATCAGCTTCCTCCGGGCTAACCGAGACATCTTCGCGTGGAAGCCAACGGACATGCCAGGGGTGCCTAGGAGGCTGATCGAGCATTCACTCAACGTCGATCCAAAAGCTACGCCCAAGCGACAACACCTCCGCCGTTTCGCTGACGACCGACGGGATGCCATCAAGAAGGAACTCGCCAAACTACTCGCGGCCGGCTTCATCCGTGAAGTCTTCCATCCTGAGTGGCTCGCCAACCCCGTCCTCGTCCGTAAGAAGAACACAAACGAGTGGAGGATGTGCGTCGACTACACCGACCTCAACAAGCACTGCCCCAAGGACCCCTTCGGGTTGCCGTGGATTGATCAAGTCATCGACTCCACGGCAGGCTGCGACCTGCTCTGCTTCCTCGACTGCTACTCCGACTACCACCAGATCGCTATCAAGGAAGAAGACCAGGAGAAGACTGCGTTCATCACCCCGTTCGGCACCTACTGCTACACGACAATGTCGTTCGGGTTGAAGAACGTCGGCGCTACCTACCAGCGAGCTATCCAGGCCTGCTTCAAGAAGCAGCTCAACAAGAACGTCAAAGCCTATGTGGATGACGTGGTCGTCAAGACCAGAAACTCCGACACGCTCATCGACGATCTTGAAGAGACTTTCGCATCCCTGCGAGAGTACCAATGGAAGCTCAATCCCAACAAGTGCGTCTTCGGCGTACCATCTGGGAAACTACTCGGCTTCATCATCAGCCATCACGGCATCGAAGCCAACCCCGAGAAGATCTCCGCCATCACCAATATGAAAGCTCCAACCTGCATCAAGGATGTCCAGAAGCTGACCGGGTGCATGGCGGCCCTGAACAGATTCATCTCGAAGCTTGGAGAACGGGGACTACCCTTCTTCAAACTACTCAAGCACCAAGAGAAGTTCGTGTGGATCGAGGAGGCTGATCAAGCTCTGACGCAGCTCAAAGACTTCTTGTCCAAGCCACCGGTCCTCACAGCTCCTCGCAAACAGGAGCAGCTACTGCTCTACCTCGCTGCGACTACTCACGTGGTCAGTACTGCCATCATCGTCGAGCGGCAGGAAGAAGGCCACGCCTACCCAGTCCAGCCACCAGTCTACTTCGTCAGCGAGGTTCTGTCAGAGTCCAAGGCACGGTACCAGCCGGTCCAGAAGCTACTCTACGCAGTACTCATCATCTCGCGGAAGCTACGACACTACTTCCAGGAGTACTCGATCGTCGTCATCACCGACTACCCGCTCGGTGACATACTTCGCAACCAAGATGCTACTGGAAGAATCTCCAAGTGGGCGGTCGAACTTGGCGCCCTCAACATCGACTTCAAGCCACGTACCGCTATCAAGTCTCAAGCACTAGTCGACTTCATGGCAGAGTGGCGGGAGAATCAGCTACCAACTCCAACAGAGCTCCCAGAGCATTGGGTGATGTACTTCGACGGCTCACTCAAACTCCAGGGCGCGGGTGCAGGGGTACTCCTGATTTCTCCAAAGGGCGAACAACTCAAGTACGTCCTGTAGATCTTCTGGAAGGTCTCAAACAACGAAGCCGAGTACGAAGCCTTGCTGCACGGGCTCCGCCTTGCAATCTCACTGGGCATCAAGCGGCTACTAGTCTACGGTGACTCTGCAGTGGTCATCAACCAAGTCAACAAGTCTTGGGATCGCAACAAGGAGAACATGGATGCCTACTGTCTGGAAGTTCGCAAGCTCGAGAACAAATTCTATGGTCTCGAGTTCCACCACGTCGTCCGCGACAACAACGTTGCCGCGGACGTCCTGTCGAAGCTTGGTTCTACTCACGCGCAAGTACCCGTCGTGGTCTTCGTCCACGAGCTTCATGCGCCATCCATCCCGGAGCCGGCGCCCACGACCACTGACCCTACGCCACCACAGCCCGGTCAGGAGGTCATGATGATCGACGTGGACTGGAGACAACCCTTCATCGACTACATCCGCGAGCAGAAGATTCCCTCCGACAAGAACAAGGCCGAACAACTCATCTGCCGAGCCAAGACCTATGTACTAGTCGGGGACAAGCTCTACAGGCGAGGTGCCACTTCTGGAGTACTCATGAAGTGCATACCTCGGGATGAAGGCAAGGACATCTTGGACGAGATCCACAAGGGCGTCTGCAGCAACCACGCGTCTTCCCGTTCGCTGGTGAGTAAAGCCTTCCGACGAGCTTTCTACTGGCCCACAGCTCTGGCCGACGCTGAAGACCTCATCAGAAGGTGCCAAGGATGTCAATTCTTCACCAAGCAGCAACACGTCCCGGCCTACAAGCTAGTCACCATACCACCAACCTGGCCCTTTGCCTGCTGGGGGCTCGACATGATTGGGCCTCTGCCAACTGCGCCAGGAGGATTCAACAGAGTCTTGGTGGCCATCGACAAGTTCACCATGTGGATTGAAGTCAAGCCGGTTACCTACCCAAAGGCCGACAGAGTACTCGACTTCTTGGATGAACTCGTGCACCGCTGCGGGCTACCCCATCGCATCATCACAGACTTGGGTTCCAACTTCAACAACCATCAGTTCTGGGAATATTGCGAGAACAGCGGGATCGACGTCCGGTATGTCTCAGTCGCCCACCCACGCGCCAACGAACAAGTGGAGAGTGCCAATGGGATGGTACTCGACGCCCTCAAAAAGTGATTGCACGATGCAGCTAACACCAAAGGAGGCAAGTGGATCAAGGAACTACCCAATGCACTGTGGGGGCATCGTACTCAGCCTACCAAGCCAACAGGGCAGTCGCCCTACTTCCTAGTCTACGGCTCTGAAGCTATTCTACCAGCCGACGTGATGTGGGAATCCCCGGCAGTAGAACAATACGACGAGGGCATCTCAGAAGACAGCCGACGGGTTGATATCGATAGCCTCGAAGAAGCCCACTGCGCTGCCCTCGTCCAATCAGCAACGTACCTAGAGGGTATCAGACGCTACCATGATCGCAACGTCAAGGAACGCTCCTTCAACGTCGGCGATCTAGTCCTCCGTCGCATCCAGAACACGGACGGACTACACAAGCTCAGCTTGCCATGGGAAGGTCCCTTCTCAGTCTCTAAGGTGACCGGACCAGGCTCATATCGCCTCCAAACACTCGAAGGCGACCACATCAGCAACTCGTGGAACGTCGACCAACTGTGTCGCTTCTACGCGTAGTCGCTCGACTACTCATCTACGGGTCCAGCCTACACGGCTACTCACGGACTCTTCGCTGTAAGCGGCCTCTTGGTCCTAGCACAAGTCTCCGGACTAGTCTTATCCAAGATCCAGCGTCAACGGCTACTAACGAATCCTGGGCCGCACAGAGCAGAAGGACTCTGGCGGCGGTCTACATACCATGTACTCTCTAGATCCAGCATATACGGTTACTAACGGATCTCCAGCTGTAAGCGGCTCAAGGGCCCTAGCAATCACTTAGCCGTAGGCGGCCTACGAGTCCTGGCGACTACTCATTTGTAACGGCCCTGGCCATCCAGGTGTACTTCTTCATCAGTAATAAAGCTTGATTCTACTCAACTTGTTTACTGTGCCATCTAACTAGGCAGATCCTACCGAGTACTACTACTCACCACATCTCCCACGGCTTGGTACTCCGTACACTTCGCTGCAAGTGGCGGCCATGAGTACTCATTACAAATACAAGCAGTGGACGAATCTCATTGATATTTCAAACAAGTTTCTGACTACTTTGTTTGTTTTACATCAACTACTCTAAGCTACCTCTATAGGTACATCTACTGGAGATTCAGCTTCTCCGCCACCTGCTCCGCAATGGGCGCCATCTCTTCCAGGAGAGTCTTGTACTGCTCATCGGTGCAGTTCGTCGCAAGACCACCAGCTACCACATCCACCGGTGCCTTTGGGAAGTACGACTTCATGTATGCCAGCACCTGGTTTGGGATGGACTTCGCCAGATGCTTGACATATGTCGCCAAGCGCCCGAGGGCTTCCTTCAGCCTGTCTACCAGTGGGGCTATCTTGGGTCTGCCCAGATGTGGCACCAGCAGCCTCGCGATGGGCAGCGCGGCTTCTTCGAGTTCTTTCAGCTGGCCTCGAAGCTTCTCGCAGTCTTCATTGAGCTTCTGCAGAGATTTATAACAATTGACAAGGTCACGATCTGAGGCTTCATGAAGCTCCATGTGCTTGATACACTCATGGCGCAACTGAGCGTACTCATATTCAAGTACCTCTCTCTTGTCGGTCTCACGGTACACGATGTTCTTGAGGTCCGTCTTAGATGCCTTCAACTGGTCGACTTTTGCCTAAAGATCTGCAGACAACTCGATGCAATGTCAGATTACTCAAAAGTACTACAATAAGTACTCAGCGATCTTGGCGGGAGACACACCTTTGTTCTTCTGGCGCAATGACTTGTTCTTCCGGATCAGGTCATCCCTCTTCGCCTGCATCTCCTGTACCTCGTTATGGTACTTAGCGAAGGCGCAGTCAAGCTTAGACTGGAGCAATGCGGAGTGCTTCTTCGACTTCTCTAGTTCCTTCTCCAGAGCTTCGGCGCAGAGGATGGTATCACCATACCCCTTCAGAAGATCGGTCTTCTGACGGGATCTCTCCACCAAGCCCTGCGCAAGCCACAGCAGCTGATCAATATTCAGAAAGGCAAGTGACCTCAGGGTACTCGCAGCATACCTTGATCCAGTTCTCTGTCCGGCGCCACGACTGCATGCTTAGAGACACAAAGGCCAGGTCAATAGGGTCATCATCCAACAACTCAAGACCCCCGCGGCTTGTGGTTCCAGTCTCCGGCATGGGCGCCGAGCGGAGCGGCGCAGCATCTTCTATCATCGCCTCACGGATGACGACTTGAGTACTCGCCTCGGGTTGCGGATCAACCCGCGCCTCTGCGCTCACCTCGGGGGCTACCGTAGTCCCCGACCCGGTGGCTGTTGCTGTCGCCTCCTCGACAACCGGCTCTGTGGCCACCGTCTCCACAGCAGCCGTCTCCATGGCCACCGCCTCAGGGATCGTAGTTCCCTCGGCTTGTGCTCCTGCCAGGATCAACTCAACAAGTCAGTAAACAGCTACGACTACCCTCCAAGATGACTACTCGTGGTGGCAGGAAGCATACCTTCAACCAGGGTAGCCTCTTCAAGCACTGGCTCTACCGCGGCATCAGCTTGTGGTGGTGGTGTGGGTTCGCGCACTTCCGCCGAGCGGTCTTCTCCATCGACCGAAGTGCTAGTCTCCCCACCATCCCACGACAAGTCCGTGGATTTCCTACACCATGAAGTATCCAGTTAACAACACAAGCTTGACGACTACATGACTACTCGAGAGTTCAGGGAACTTACAGAGTTGACCGTACAACAGTGACGGTTGGAGCGCCTAGTATGCTGGTGATGTCCACGATACCAACCTCACTAGCAGCTCCGGCGTCGACAGGAGTCTCCTCTGGCTGCTCCACAGCTACGGTTGCAGCAGGAGAAGGGTCCTGTACTTCTTCAACCGATGCCTGCGCTTCCACGGTGCCGGTTTGATGTTGTGCCCCTTCCGGCACAGCATCTTCAGTGGCTGGAGGCGGGCTGGTGTTCCTTTCAGCCGTCACCCCCACAGTTTCCCAGACATCCTCCTCACCCTGGTCAGTGGGGTCCGAGGAGGGGATGTCCTGCAACAGTACAAGTCAAACAGTCAGCAACAGTCTACTCATTGGCGGTACTCGACTACTCTAGTCGTGGTACTCACCTCTTGTGTGGTGGCTTCAGACAGCTTTAACTTCTTCACGGTGTGTTTCCGCGTCACGTTGCGCGACTTCCTGGGCGGCACCGGCAAGCTAGCCTCCAGGCTAGATGGCTTCCCGATGACGGGGATGTGCGGCATCCCAGCTCGGCTGAACCTTGAGCGGAGTTGGAACCGCTGCTGCAGCGCCTCTCATCCTTGTCGTCCGAGGTGTCTTCAATAACGACGGCATCGTTGCCTTCGCCGACTTCACAGCGCTCCTTCGCCTTCCCCTGCGCTGGTCCTTCAAGTCGAGGCGGGGAGGGCGGAACGAAGACATACTTCTTCACATCGTCCTACAACACCAAGCAAGCTTGAGTACGATTACGTCAAGCAAATCAGTACTCGGGGGCTCTAGCCACGACTACTGACCTGGTTTGGCGGCCGTGACATGGAGTACTATGGCACCGGGCACGGTGTGTACGGGGGCATATCCTTGAAGATCTTGCCCAGCCTCTCGATAATGACATCCTCATCAATCTCCTCGCCAGGCATCCGGGACGTATCTTCGTCGCCAGTGTACTGATACCCGAGGGTGTCTCGCGCCATCAGTGGCTGCACCCTCCTCTTCATGAAACTGAAGGCCACGTGCTCGGCCCTCAGTCCGGCCTCCCGCAAGGCCTTGATCTTCTTCAGCGGCGGAGGTAGCTGAATACCTTCCTGTATGGTGGGCTCCGTGTTCCACCACGGCGCGTGCTTCGGTTGACGGCCGCTGGGCTTCGGCAGCTTAGGGTGGTGGTTGCTGATATAGAACCACTTCGCCTTCCAGTCTTGGTTGGAGTCGATGAGCTTGTACGGCAAGTACTGGCCGGCGGTGTCTTCGCGCATCTGAATCCCGGCACCTCCGATTACTCGCGGATCATCTGTGCTCGGCTGCGGCTTCACCCGGAAGAACTTTCGGAACAAGATCCAGTGGGGCTTGATCCCCACAAAGGCCTCGCAGAAGTGCACGAAGTTGGAGACGTGGAAGATCCCATTGGGGTTGAGGTTGAGGTACTCGATGCCGTAGTACCTGAGCATTCCCTTGAAGAAGTCACTGGCCGGCAGCACGAGTCCACGCTTCATGAACCGCGTGAACATCGGGATCTCGTCCGGGTTCTTCTCCATCGGGTACGGGTCGCCAGTGGCGGTGTGCCACAGATCCATCTCCTTCCCGCGGAGGAATCCGCTATTGACCAGGGCAAGAAGGTCCTCGGTCTTCAACTTCGCCTTCTTCCACTCCTTCGCCGGATTGGGGCGAGGGGAGGAGGGTGGCGACGACGACGACTGGCCAGCGTCTCCGGCTTCATCACGGCTCCTCTTCTTCGACGCACCGGTCTTCGAGCTCTTCGCTGGGGATGCCTTCATCCTCCAAGTTACGGGTGTCTTCACTCGCATTCGCTCGGGGGCTGCAGAGGCGGGCGGACTACGGCGGCGGGCTAACGTAGATCTACTCTACTTTGCGGCGGTAGTAGAGGAGCAGAGGGGGCAGTCACTCAGATCTAATCTGTGACGAATGCAACCGCAGGAAGTGAAAAAACCCTAAGGGGTTCACCGGTTATTTATAAGCCATCGGGCGGCTAAGTTCCGCGCGGGCGGATAAGCGCCAGGCGGGTGACTCAGCGGCGGCAGCCTGACCCTTCGTATTCCAGTACTCGATGCTCTCGGTCTCGGGGGCTCGACTACATTCGACGGACTCAGTGGGCTACACCAGATCAAAATCCCACTCAGGACACATCTTACAGTCAAGATGACCCTTCAATTCGAGAGAAAGTACTCGACTCAAGGCTCGGGGGCTCCGTGCCACGTGTCCTTCGGTTTTTTCTCTGGATTTTTCGGGATAAGATTGGCAGAACTTCGAATTGACCCTCAGCTTGAATCTGCGATTCGACCTAAGGCTCGGGGGCTACATTCCATATGGAATGCGATTCTCCGAATCACATTTTCCATATGGTTTTTCATCAAGACAACACGAGTACTATTGAAGACCTTCGAGAGAAGCACTCGAGGACGCTTGGGGACTACTCGAGAAGACTTCAAGACTACTCAAAGATCAGCTGGAGTACCTTCCAGCCTCGGGATGATTCAAGCATTCTTGAGGACTTTCGGCTTGTGGAACTCGGGGACGCTCAAGGACTACTCACCAAGGCCGTCAAGACTACTCGAAGACATCCTGCTTGACTACAAAGTACTCAGGGGCTTGTCGTACGGACATCCCTAGGCCCACTACTTAGGTGGGTACTAGGACCGACTACTCAGTGGGCCCCTGGGACTACTCGACTTGGGCTGCACGGCACCGGATGGCGTGGAGCACAAGGCATACAGGAGACTAGTACTCGGTTAGGAAGCTAGACATGTCCAGATCCATGTAGAGTACTCCTAGCCGTACACGGCTAGTACTCCCCTGTCAAACCGACTTGTAACCCTACCTCCCGGACTATATAAGGCGAGGCAGGGACCCCTATCTCTTCATCCGCATCATCTTGTAAACACACCCAATCAATCCAGAGCTACGCAGCATACAGGACATAGGGTATTACGCACCTCGCGGCCCGAACTTGTCTAAATTGTGTGCCACGTATCTCTCCTTCGAGTTCCTGATCTCGGTGAGGCCACAAACGTCTACCTTGGGTACTCCCCTTGGTAGGTTGCTGGGTTAAAACACCGATAGCTACCAACTCCAATAGAGCGACCAGAGCATTGGGTGATGTACTTCGACGGCTCACTCAAGCTCGAGGGCGCAGGTGCAGGGGTACTCCTGATTTCTCCAAAGGGCGAACAACTCAAGTACGTCCTGCTGATCTTCTAGAAGGTCTCAAACAACGAAGCCGAGTACGAAGCCCTACTGCATGGGCTCCGCCTTGCAATTTCACTGGGCATCAAGCGACTACTAGTCTACGGCGACTCCGCAGTGGTCATCAACCAAGTCAACAAGTCTTGGGATCGCAACAATGAGAACATGGACGCCTACTGTCTTGAAGTCCGCAAGCTCGAGAACAAATTCTATGGTCTCGAGTTTCACCACATCGTCCGCGACAACAACATTGCAGCAGACGTCCTGTCGAAGCTTGGTTCTACTCGCGCTCAAGTACCCGTCGAAGTCTTCATCCACGAGCTTCACGCGCCATCCATCCCGGAGCCGGAGCCAACGACCACTGACCCTGGGCCACCACAGCCCGGTCAGGAGGTCATGATGATCGACGTGGACTGGAGACAACCCTTCATTGACTACATCCACGAGTAGAAGGTTCCCTCCGACAAGAACAAGGCCGAACAACTCGTCCGTCGAGCCAAGACCTACGTACTAGTCAGAGACAAGCTCTACAGGCGGGGTGCCACTTCTGGAGTACTCATGAAGTGCATACCTCAGGAAGAAGGCAAGGACATCTTGGAGGAGATCCACAAAGGCGATTGCGGTAACCACGTGTCCTCTCGCACGCTGGTGAGCAAAGCCTTTCGACGAGCTTTCTATTGGACCACAGCCCTGGTCGACACTGAAGAATTCGTCAGAAGGTGCCAAGGGTGCCAATTCTTCGCCAAGCAGCAACACGTCCCGGCCTACAAGCTAGTCACCATACCACCGACCTGGCCCTTTGCCTGCTGGGGGCTCGACATGATTGGGCCTCTGCCAACTGCGCCAGGAGGATTCAACAGAGTCCTGGTGGTCATCGACAAGTTCACCAAGTGGATCGAAGTCAAGCCGGTTACCTGCCCAAAGGCCGACAGAGTACTCGACTTCTTGGATGAACTCGTGCATCGCTACGGGCTACCCCATCGCATCATCACAGACTTGGGTTCCAACTTCAACAACCATCAGTTCTGGGAGTACTGCGAGAACAGCGGGATCGACGTCCGATATGTCTCAGTCGCCCACCCGCGTGCTAACGGCCAGGTGGAGCGCGCCAACGGGATGGTACTCGACGCCCTTAAGAAGCGATTGCACGATGCAGCTAACACCAAAGGAGGCAAGTGGATCAAGGAACTACCCAATGCACTCTGGGGGCTTCGTACTCAACCTACCAAGCCAACAGGGCAGTCACCCTACTTCCTGGTTTACGGCTCCGAAGCTATTCTACCCGCCGATGTGATGTGGGAATCCCCGGTAGTAGAACAATACGATGAATGCATCTCAGAAGACAGCCGACGGGTTGACATCGACAGCCTCGAAGAAGCCCGCTGTGCTGCCCTCGTCCAGTCAGCAAGGTACCTAGAGGGTATCCGACGCTACCATGATCGCAACGTCAAGGAACGCTCCTTCAACATCGGCGACCTAGTTCTCTATCGCATTCAGAATACGGACGGACTACACAAGCTCAGCTCGCCTTGGGAAGGTCCCTTCTCAGTTTCCAAGGTGACCGAACCAGGTTCCTATCGCCTTCAGACACTCGAAGGCGACGACATCAGCAACTCGTGGAACGTCGACCAGTTGTGTCGCTTCTACACGTAGTCGCTCGACTACTTACCTGCGAGTCCAGCCTATACGGCTACTAACGAACTCCTCGCTGTAAGCGGCATTTTAGTCCTAGCACTAGTCTACAGACTACTTCTATCCAGGATCCAGCGTCAACGGCTACTAACGGATCCTGGGCTGCACATAGCACAAGGACTTTGGCGGCGGTCTATGGACCATGTACTCTCCAGATCCAGCCTACACGGCTACTAACGGATCTCCAGCTGTAAGCGGCCCAAGGGCCCTAGCAATCATTTAGCCGTAGGCGGCCTACAGGTCCTGACGACTACTTATTTGTAACGGCCCTGGCCATCCAGGTGTACTTATTCATCAGTAATAAAGTTTGGTTCCACTCAACTTGTTTACTGTGCCTTATAACTAGGCAGTTCTTACTGAGTACCACTACTCATCACTTCTCCCACGGCTTGGTACTCCGCACACTTCGCTGCAAGTGGCGGCCACGAGTACTCATTTACAACACAAGCAGTGGACAAATTTCATTGATATTTCAAACAAGTCTCTGACTACTTTGTTTGTCTTACATCAACTACTCTAAGCTACCTATACAGGAACATCTGCTGGAGGTTCAGCTTGTCAGCGACTTGTTCCGCGATGGGCGCCATCTCCTCCAGAAGGGTCTTGTACTGCTCGTCTGTGCAGTTCGCCGCAAGACCACCGGCCACCACATCCACCGGCGCCTTTGGGAAGTACGACTTCATGTAGGCAAGCACCTGGTTCGGTATCGACTTTGCCAAGTGCTTGACGTACGTCACCAAGCGCTCGGGGGCTTCTTTCAGCCTGTCTACCAGAGGGGCTATCTTGGGTCCGCCTGGATGTGGTACCAACAGCCTCGCTATGGGCAGCGCGGCTTCTTCGAGTTCCTTCAGTTGACCCCGAAGCTTCTCGCAGTCTTCATTGAGCTTCTGCAGAGATTTATAATAGTTTACAAGGTCACAATCTGAGGCTTCACGGAGCTCCATGTGCTTGATACACTCATGGCGCAACTGAGCGTACTCATACTCAAGTACCTCTCTCTTGTCGGTCTCGCAGTACACGATATTCTTGAGGTCCATCTCAGATGCCTTCAGTTGGTCAACCTTTGCCTCAAGATCTGTAGACAACTCGTCACAGTGTCAGATTACTCACAAGTATTACAACAAGTACCCGGTGGTCACGACAGATGGCATACCTTTGTTATTCTGGCGCAGAGTCTTGTTCTTCTGGATCAACTCGTCCCTCTTCACCTGCATCTCCTGAACCTCATTATGGTACTGGGCGAAGGCGCCGTCAAGCTTGGACTGGAGCAGCGCTGAATGCTTCTTCAACTTGTCCAGCTCCTTCTCCAAAGCTTCGGCACGGAGGACCGTGTCACCATACCCCTTCAGAAGATCGATCTTCTGGCGGGATCTCTCTACCAAGCCCTGCGCAAGACACAATAGCTAATCAGTACTCAGTACTCAATAAGGCAAGACAACTCAGGGTACTCGCAGCATACCTTGATCTAGTTCTCTGTATGGCGCCACGACTCCATGCTCAGAGACACAAAGGCCGGGTCAATGAGATCATCGTCCAACAACTTAAGACCCCCACGGCTCGTGGATCCAGTCTCTGGCATGGGCGCCGAGCGAAGCGGCGCATCATCTTCTATCATCGCCTCGCGGACGACAACTTCAGTACTTGCCTTGGGGTGCGGATCAACCCGCGCTTCCGAGCTCGGCTCGGGGGCTATCGTAGTTCCTGGCCCGGGGGCTGTCGCCATCGCCGCCTCGGCAACTAGCTCTGTGGCCATTGTCTCCACAGCAGCTGTCTCCATGGCTACTGCCTCGGGGATCGTAGCTCCCTCGGCTTGTGCTCCTGTCAGGACCAACTACACAAGTCAATAACGGCTACGACTACTCTCCATAATAACTACTCGTGGTGGCAAGATGTGTACCTTCAACCAAGGTAGCCTCTTCAAGCATCGACCCTACCGCGGCTTCGGCTTGCGGTGGTGGTGTGGGTTCTCATACCTCCGCCGAGCGGTCTTCACCATCGGCCGGAGTGCTAGTCTCCCCTCCATCCCACGACAAGTCCGTGGATTTCCTACATCATGAAGTATCCAGTCAATAACACGAGCTTGACGACTACATGACTACTCAAGAGTTCAGGGAACTTACAGAGTTGACCGCACTACAGTGATGGTCGGGGCGCCTAGTATGCTGGTGATATCCACGATGCCAGACTCGCCAATGCTTCCGGCCTCGACAGGAGGCTCTTCTACTCTCTCCTCTAGCTGCCCAATGGCCGCGGCCGCAGCTGGAGGAGGGCCCTGTACTTCTTCAACCGACGGTTGCGACTCCACAACACCGGTCTGCTCCTGTGCCCCTTCTGGCACAGTTTCTTCAGTAGCCAGAGGTGGGCTAGTGCTTCTCTCAGCCGTCGCCCCCACGGTCTCCCAAACATCCTCCTCTTCTTGGTCAACAGGAGCAGAGGAGGGGACGTCCTGCAACAACATACGTCACGCAGTAAGCAACCGACTACTTATTGTCAGTACTCGACTACTCTAGTCGCGGTACTCACCTCTTGTCTGGTGGCCTCCGATAACTTCAACTTCTTCACGGCGCGTTTTCGCGCCACGTTGCGGGGCTTCCTGGGTGGCACCGGCAAGCTCGCCTCTAAGCTTGACGGCTTCTCGATGACCGGAATGTGCGGCATCCCAGCTCAGCTGAACCTCGAGCGGAGCTGGAACCGCTGCTGCAGCATCTCCTCATCCTCGTCGTCCGAGGTGTCTTCAATAACAACGGCATCATCACCGTCGCCAACTTCGTGGCGCTCCTTCTCCTTGGGTTCCGCCTTCTCCTGTGTCTGTCCCTCAAGTCGCGGAGGGGAGGGCGGGACGGAGATGTACTTCTTCACATCGTCCTACAACACCAAGCAAGCATAAGTACGACTACACAAGCAGATTAGTACTCGGGGGCTCTAGCCATGACTACTGACCTGATTTGGTGGCCGCGCCGCGGAGTACTCCGGCACCGGGCATGGCGTGTATGGGGGCATGTCTTTGAAGATCCTGCCCAGCCTCTCGATGATAACATCATCTTCAATCTCTTCGCCGGGCATCCGGGAAGAATCTTCGTCGCCAGTGTACTGGTAGCCGAGGGTGTCTCGCGCCATCAGCGGCTGCACCCTTCTCTTCATGAAGCTGAAGGCCACGTGCACGGCCCTCAGTCCGGCCTCTCTCAGGGCCTTAATCTTCTTCAGCAGCGGAGGTAGCTGAAGACCTTCCTGCATGGTGGGCTCCATGTTCCACCATGGCGCATGCTTGGGTTGTCGTCCGCTGGGCTTCGGGAGCTCGGGGTGGTGGTTGCTGATATAGAACCACTTCGCCTTCCAATCTTGGTTGGAGTCGATCAGCTTGTACGGTAGGTACTGCCCGGCGGCGTCCTCGCGTATCTGTATTATGACGCCTCCAACTACTCGCGGGTCATCCGTACTCGGCTGCGGCTTCACCCAGAAGAACTTCCGGAACAAGATCCAGTGGGGTTTGATCCCCACAAACGCCTCGCAGAAGTGTACGAAGATGGAGACGTGGAAGATACCGTTGGGGTTAAGGTTGAGGTACTCGACGCCGTAGTACCTGAGCATCCCCTTGAAGAAGTCGCTGGCCGGCAACGCAAGTCCACGCTCCACGAACTGCGCGAACATTGGAATCTCATCCGGGTTTTTCTCCATCGGGTACGGATCGCCAGTGGCGGTGCGCCACAGATCCATTTCCTTCTCGCGAAGGAAACCGCTGTTGACCAGGGCGAGGAGGTCCTCCGTCTTCAGCTTCGCCTTCTTCCACTCCTTCGACGGATTGGGGCGAGGGGAGGGGGGCGGCGACAACGACGACTGGCCGGCATCTCCGGCCTCATCATGGCTCCTCTTCTTCGACACGTCGGTCTTCGTGCTCTTCGCTGGGGACGCCTTCATCCTCCAAGTCACGGGTGTCTTCACTCACATTCGCTCGGGGGCTGCGGAGGAGGACGGACTACGGCGGTGGGCGAACGTAGATCTAATCTACCTTGTGGCGGCGGCGGCAGCAGAGGAGCAGAGGGGGTAGTGATTTCAGATCCAATTTCAAAGGAATGCAACCGCTAGGAGTGAAAACCCTAAGGGGGTTCACCTGTTATTTATAAGCCATCGGGCGGCTAAGTTGCGAGCGGGTGGCTGGGCGCCAGGCGGGTGACTCAGCGGCGGCAGACTGACCCTTCGTATTCCAGTACTCGATGCTCTCAGTCTCGGGGGCTCGACTACATCCGACGGACTCAGTGGGCTACACCAGATCAAGACCCCACTCAGGACACATTCTATAGTCAAGATGATCCTTCAATTCGAGAGAAAGTACTCGACTCAAGGCTCGGGGGCTCCGTGCCATGTGTCCGGTTTTTTCTCCGGATTTTTCGGGATAAGATTGGCAGAACTTTAGATTGACCCTCAGCTTGAATCTGCGATTCGACCTAAGGCTCGGGGGCTACATTCCATATGGAATGCGATTCTCCGAATCGCATTTTCCATATGGTTTCTTATCAAGACAACACGAGTACTATTGAAGACCTTCGAGAGAAGCACTCGGGGACGCTTGGGGACTACTCGAGAAGACTTCAAGACTACTCAAAGATCAGCGGGAGTACCTTCCAGCCTTGGGATGATTCAAGCATTCTTGAGGACTTCTGGCTTGTGGAACTCGGGGACGCTCAAGGACTACTCGTCAAGGCCGTCAAGACTACTTGGAGACATCCTGCTCAACTACAAAGTACTCGGGGGCTTGTCGTACGGACATCCCTGGGCCCACTACTCAGGTGGGTACTGGGACCGACTACTCCGTGGGCCCCTAGGACTACTCGACTTGGGCTGCACGACACCAGATGGCGTGAAGCACAAGGCATACGGAGGACTAGTACTCGGTTAGGAAGCTAGACATGTCCGGTTCCATGTAGAGTACTCCTAGCTGTACACGACTAGTACTCTCCTATCAAACCGACTTGTAACCCTGCCTCCCGGACTATATAAGGCGAGGCAGGGACCCCTATCTCATCATCTGCATCATCTTGTAAACACACCCAATCAATCCAGAGTTACGCATCATACAGGGCGTAGGGTATTACGCACCTCGCGGCCCGAACCTGTCTAAATTGTGTGCCACGTGTCTCTCCTTCGAGTTCCCGATCTCAGCGAGACCACAAACATCTACCTCGGGTACTCCCCTTGGTAGGTTGCCGGGTTAAAACACCGACACTGACCTTCCAAGATATTTCAACTTGTCCATTGGACTCGCCCTAGGCTAACCCGCACGAATAGGAGTGCGTTGTGATAGAATGGTGGCTCCAAAAGGTGGGCGTCTTCAGAGTTGGACGGGAAGCCGCGATTTAAAGAAGCTTTTTATGAGATTGATCTTGGTTTATTCTTCTTTGCTTGGAACTTCAACAAGATCTTGATCCAATCTCTCTCTAGATTGGTTTTACCTATCCCTCTCTATCTCTTGCTACCTCCGGTTTTCATAGATTAGATTTGTTTCTTTTGGTGTTCTTTAGATTAGATGCATAAGAGTTTCCCCTTGAAGATCTAAAAGTTCTCGGCTTTATTAGATTGATTCTTGCATCGCACATTTGTTCCATAGATTCGATACCTTGGGTTCACACTTGAGGGAAAAGGGTCCCTTGACTACGACGGAGGACTTGTCCGCTTGCAACTCCAAACGAAGTTTGATACGCATATACACCGTCAACAACGAAGGAAAGGATGTGTTGATCTCCAATGTGGGCATGATCGAGGAGTATGCAACGTGACGTGCTCATGATCATGTAGTACTAGGCAAATCGAATCGACGAAGGAAGGGATGTGTTGATCAATATAAGGGGAGCAGTACATAAACGAAATGAGTAGTTCCTAATCAAGGAATATCCTATGCAGTAGTGTCTTGATAAGAGGAACATCCTTTGCCGCCAGTATATAGCGCTGACCAGCCCTCAGAACAAACCGGCACGCGATTCAAATATTCGGAATTTTGGACGCCCGGGCAAAGCAGATGTTAAATGTCCTTTTTGCTTCCCCCTTCCCAATGCACCCAATTTCAGTCACCACCATAATGAAAGGGTATATTGGTAATCTGACAAGGCCCTCCACTGAAATGGATAAATTACCCCCGCCCCCGTCCCTTCCTTCCCTTCTACTCCTTTCCTCGCCATCTCAAATCTTTCTGCCCCCATTTCACCTTCCCTCCTTGCCGGCAGCCCAAATCTTCACCTCCTCTCCTCCATCGTCTCAAATCTACCGCTCATAGCTTCAGCCCCTTTCCCATCTGCCTCTGTAGTAGCAGCGGTGACGACACAATGGCACCAGGAGGGAAGGTCGTACAAAGGAAATATCCAGAACAAGGTACAATGTTTTCCTCCTCGGTTCAGCTTCCCCGGTGGATTCGTACTTGCATGTTTTCCCATGTGGCAGATCCCATGTGTGCACTAGTTTTTTTATGAGGTAGATCCCATGTCTACACTAGTTCTTTTTAGGATCTTATTTTGACTAGGAACATCCTTTCAGTATCTTGTTCGGCTAGGAACATCCTACTGGTTCTTATAGAAGTTTTTAGATCTGACAGATCCCATTTCTACACTACTTCTTCTCAGGATCTTGTTTTGACTAGGAACATCTTTTTCAGGATCTTGTTTCGGCTAGGAACATCCTACTGGTTCTTATAGAAGTGTTTAGATCTAGTTTTATTTACAGTGGTAGGCCAACCTTACAGAAGTTTCTCTGCTTTCCTAACAGAAGTAGACGAGTGCGGCGATTACGAGCGGCAGATGGACATGAATGTTTGAAGAATCACAATTTCTTCTCTAGTCTTGGCATCGAGAAAATGAAAGCACTTTTAGTAGCTGACCGACCAAGCAGAAAGGGTACCAACGATACAACAATACAAGATTCGGATCCAGAGTACAACCCTTCTGATGAACATGAATCTGACCCAGAGACATGTCAATAAGAGGTAATCTTATCATGAACTCATTTCATGTACTAGTTATGTAGGATTGCTTCTGATCTTCTCTTTCTTTGTTGAATTTTGTGTAATTTTGTGTAATCAGGTCACTCAAAGCATACCTATCAATGGAGGAAGAGGGACCAAGAGAATTCGGGCACCGGATGACCCTACCAGAATGCCTCCTAGACTGACTAGGACCAAGGCAAGGGAATTGGCTTTAACTGATGGGAGTGGGACAACTCTTGATACACAAGAATTGCCCACTGAAGGCCAAGCAACAGCAACCCACGATGAGAACATCATCGACATGATGACTGCAGAAGGCAAGTCATTTGATCTCATATTCGAATGTCCTAATTACCAACCGAATAATTATTAACTTGTATGACTGTAACAAACTTGTTAGGTGATGCACGCCCTTCCAGAGCACAACGGGGGCCACGAGATTCAAGAAGATTGGGCAGAGATCTGGACCGAATTAGCCGAGGCTTAAATGGCAAGATCCCTATACACATTCAAGAAGGGCTCAAACGCCCAGAGGCACCAATGCAAGATGCAAAGTTTGCATCAGAAGGTGGGATCATAGTGCGTGGGCACATACCGATCCTTCCTAGCTGGAAGGACTACAAACCAAAGAAGAACCAGCAAGATGGTGAAAAGACTGAAGACCATCTCAAGAACTACATGGGCAAACTAGCGGTGTGCATATGTCCACTCATCTACTACCATAGTTCTTTGCATCCATTCTTGTCATCCATTTTTCTGATAATTGTCTTGTGCTAGGGGCAATTCGACATTGACACCACCAGTGAGCCTGTAAGGGTGGCATGCACTGACATGCTGAAGTCGATACAGAGACAGGCGAGGTATCGCTTGAAGCAAAAGTACTTCAATGATGTTCCAGCAAATGCAGTCCCAACTAAATCTCCTGTGCCCAATTTGACCGACGCCCAATGGAAGGCACTAGTTAACATGTGGTCTTCCCCTGAGCACAGGGTATGATAGAACTTCAACTTGCCACTACCACATTTTCATGTACTTATATATTGCTTTTAATCTTATTTCTTACACGAGTTCTTATTATTGTAAAGGCGAGGTGTAGTACAAACACTGGTAATCGAGAAAAGGTCAAGTACCATCAGTGCACGGGATCTCGAAGCTACATTGTACAAGCTAATCTTGTGGTAAGCAGATGAACAAGTCATGTTTTTGCTCTGTAGTTCATTTCATGAACCATTTTACAATGCTAGCACTTTAATAATTATGCCTATTTTTGAAACATATTTAGAGGCAGAAGTATACTGCTGAAGGAGAAGGGCTAAGTCCACTTGATTATTTCAAGTCCTCCCACTGCAGCCGCTCCAGTACAGGCAGCCATTGTAAGTACTTGTCTGCTTTTGCATTTTTCTTTACAGCAATACTAGAAACATGTGTGACTATTTTATTTTAAACCTTTCATTTTATTTCCTTTTTTAGGCTCGCATGGAACAAATTGTCGTTGAACCTCAAGGCGACCAACCAAGAAAGACTGCTACTGAAGCAGTGGCGGAAGTTGTCCAATCTAGGACTTTTTGGGAGGTTGCTGGCATTCGCCCGCCCTCCATGAAAAAGACTAGGGTTACTACTGCACTTCAGGTTCAGGAAATACGAGCTGGACTTAACAATGAGAAGCAAGGGGGGCACAACTGCGGCAGAAGATTGTTGAACAGGAGGCCGAGATGAGCGAACTGAGACTGAAGGCTCAAGAACACGAGACAACATTGAAGTCTCAAACAGAAGTGCTTGAAGCTTTGAAGAAGAGCACAACTAACATGCATAATCTGATCCAAGGCTTGATAAATTTCAGCCAGGTTTATCCTCCTCTCAACTGAAGTGTGGTCCTGGTGAACTTGTGTTGTTGATGACTTGTTGTATATTGATTCGATTCGATGCTAACTTGATGTATATTACACAATTGTACTGGTTGAACTATTCCCTGAATGTGGTGTGAATTATATGGAAGTGGGAAATGTTTTGTTTTGTTGTCTGATTATGTGCTGGTGATCAGCAGCAGCCAGAACAGTATACAGTGCCCTGCGGAATGCAATATGGGCTGATCTAAAAAAAAGCAATATGGGCTGAGGCCCAGAAAAGACCCTGTGGATAATTGCCCAAAATCAAATGTCCAAGCATAATGCAATATGGGCCAAGTTCGTTAGATTGCTAGGGCCCAAAATAAAATAGCCCAATATACTGTGCAACAAATATTTCGGGAATGGCAAAAAAAACACGAAAACCTTAAACGAGCTAAAACTGGCCCAACAATATTAGGCGCACAAAGGCTCTTACATGGACCGGGCCTCAATTTGTGACGAACTGAAATCATCATAACCCCCTGCCACGTCGGAGCCACGATGGATCTCGGTCTGATGTGGCAGGTAGCTTATGACATCTTAGTGTTACGAATTCATACCCGTCATTAAACTCATGACACTGCGAAATAAGGTCTCGTCATTAATCACGGTTTGTGACGCTCGATTAATGACGGAGCGTTTTTGTAACAACCGGCGTCATTAATCGCGGTTTATGACGAGAAATGACCTTTTTTGCGTCACTAGTCGGCATTTTTCTTGTAGTGTTTGCCGATTCCAATTCCCAGAATTATGCTTAGGAGGAAATCTTGATGGTTTAACTTTATTTGACCGATTAACACGCTTGGCTTCATTATCTTTTTGATACTTAACCAGAAGTTCGTCAAAAGTGAGCTTCGGCCTTTTACCATTGTGCTTGACATGATCTTTACCTCCATTAGCTACAGGATGTTCGGATTTGGACATCCCTGATTTTTTTCACACTTGCACCGGTCAGACCTTTGGGCTGCACCGGTCAGACCTTTGGGTTGCACCGGTTTGACTTGTGACTCCAGAACAGGAAGAGTAACAGGTTCCTGTCTCGATGAAGAAAAATCCTTTTGCCCTCCAGTAAATTCCGGGATTTTGATAGGCTCATCGTCCTCGAAAATCGCTTGATCTTGCAAGTTATGGACGATGTCCTTCTCAACACTCGGGAGCTTTGAATCTTCCTCTTCGGCAATTAAATTTGGATCCTCGGATGAACCGGCTGATGTTAACCGATTTAATAATCCTTTGCCATCAAAACCAATTGTAGACAGTTGGTCGTCCTCTTGTATTTGACAAAATTTCAATCATCCAATGTTAATGGCCGATTGTATAAATTGGCGAAATATATTGCAATCTCTAGTATTATGATCAAAAGAATTATGCCACTTGCAATATTTTCTATCCTTTAACTCAAGTGGTGATGGACTAACTTTGTGATAAGAGAGCTTAATAAAATTATTCTGTAGCAAGATATCAAATAAATTATCGCACAAAGTTAAATCAAAGGTGTACTTTATTTTTACCAACCGATGCTTTTGTGGAGAAGGTTTTAAGGCCAAGCAAACGAATGGTTCAGATTTCTCATGGACCCATTCGGCTATACCTTTATTTGCACTTCTCATACCCGATGCTTTAAAGTTGGTCACTATATTAGCATCGGACTTCACAAAGGCTCTCGATTTTGATCTCTTACTTTTATGTCTAGAATATCCATAAGTTTTTTTTTGAGCGAACACCGTGGGGCAAAGCCCCCCGGCAATAGAAAATATATTAATCAAAACAAGGAGAAAGAGTTCTTACAGACAGAAAACAGCTAGAGCCCAGCCAGGAGCTGGAAGGATAGGGAGAAGAGGAAAAAACTGTATATGGGGGGCAGGGGCAATCACAACAACAACTACTACAAAGAGTCAATCCATTGCTTGATAGGCCGATGAAGCTCTTGCTTGATCCTGATGAGATGCTCAGCAACCATCATCTTAAAGGACGACTTCCAGACAGCAGGGCTCGGGGGGGGGTATTGTTGAAGATAAGATAGTTTCTTTCCTTCCACAGACACCAAGCACCTATCATAAAGACTTCCATGAAGAAAGGGCATACAAAGCCCTGTTTAGCAATATATACTCGGTGATGAATATTGGGGCTGTCATCCCAAAGAATACCAAGAGAAAACCACCGACTGACAACAGCAGGGCAATCAAAGAAAAGATGCTCTCTAGTCTCTTCCACACCCAGAGGGCACATAGGGCAGTTATATCCTTCCTCCAGAACCTTGTTTCTCCTTCTTAGAACATTCCTCGTGTTGAGCCTATCATTGAGCAAGAGCCAGGTGAAGAACTTAATCTTAGGTATGCACTTGGACTGCCAGATCCAAGTGATGGAACACTCAGGGTGGAGGTCTTTGAACTGATACTGATAGAATTTGCTTGATGAGTAAACCTGAGCACCCCAAATGAAGGACCAATGATCATTGCTCAAGTGATCAGGAGGATCAAAATGTGCAAGAAAATCTTGCAACAATATCAGCTCATTGTATGCAGCTCTAGTATGGGGATTCTGAATTGGTCCACTAGATTCTCAGTATCCCTCAGCCGCCAAAAGGATATGTTATGATCTTTGGCAAAAGTAGCAAGGTTTGGGTAGACAGTAGTTTGCATTGATCCATCAATGAGGTCTTCCCAAAAACCAATTGTGTCCCCTTTAGTGGCATCACAAACAGCTACACTTCTAAAAGATATGTTAAACCTGAGAATGTCCTTCCACCAAAAAGAGCCCTTCTCTCTAGCAAGATCCATAAGTGCACCATGAAGATAAAAACTTTGACAATGATGATGTAGAAAATTTAAATGTCAAAGTATTTTTATGATCAGCCTTTTTAATTTTAACAATGCATTGGCTGGTAGAATCTAAAGGCATGCTATCACTAACAAGTAAATCATCCTCAAACGATCTCTTAGAATTATTCATGATAGAATCACTAATAAATGAATTAACAGAAAATATAGGATCTGATTGGGAATTACTTGTAAAACATACCTTACAAATACATTGGAGAGGCGAGGAACCTTGATGTGGATGATGTCGCATTTCTCCTCTTGACGGCAGCCCACAGTCATCCTCTGCCTGGACCGGTCAGACCGGTGTAGAGAGCCGGTTAGACCGGTGCCTCCAGGGTTGCAGGAAATCACCTTGTGTCGACATGTCAATGATCCCTTCTCGCCTCCTTTATCTTGGTTTTCAACAGTTTGATGTTCTGAACTTTTCTCAGCCTGAACTTGTCGCTTAGTGGCATGATAATCACGAGTGAAATGTACGACAATTCCGGCTTCAGAAAAATCAAGCATAGCTGTCTCCTTTTGATTAATATGCTCTTCTACAACTAAGCTTGACTCTTTTAATAGAACAGATTTAGAATGAAAATCTGAATCATTCTTCTTTACACACTCATGTGCCGAGGCAATAAGCTCCTTAAGTTCAGATTTCCCTTTTATCAATGCAGCCAAGTCTGCCTTAATTCTAGATTGCTAGCAATTTCAGCATACCAAGCATCAGATTTATACTCTAGAGGTGCATATGTTTTTACTAAATTTTCATTAATTTGGCTAGAGTTATTAGAAATATTTAGAGCCAAATCATGATTATTAGCATTTGATGGTGGTGCTGAAAAATTAGATGCAACCTCCACTCGAGTGTCATGTTGTGTAGCATACGATGATTGAGAACAACTGGCCTGATAGATAGAATTAGCATGTCCAATTTTCTCGTTTTGTTCTTTTATCCTTAATTCATATGCCATAGCTTTCACAAGCACTTCATCAAGTGAATTAAATTTTATATCTCTCAACCAATCTCTAAGGGATGATTTTAAACCTCTAAAAGCAAGATAAGTTAGATCTGAATTGGAAAAAGGTAAATTAAAGCATCGATTCATTATTTCTTTGAATCATTCTAAATAATTAAAAACCAATTCATCTCTACCTTGCTGAATATTATAGAGATTGGTGGCGCATAATGTTTGAGAACTGCTGGCTGGATGGCTAGAATTAGCATAACCAACTTTCTCATTCACCGGCATGTTTTGTGATGTAATCACATATTGTGAATTTCCTACTGCTGAATAAATAGATGAAACACCTTGCTGAAAATTAGTAGAATTACTAGCATGTGGTGTTCCATAAGAATTGGCCGAACTCACCATGTTAGTTTGACCTTGATACATGTTAACCGACTTTTGAACTTGTTGTACAGCCGGTGTGTGAGTATAATGTTGTATGTTGCTAGTATCATTAAAATTCAAAGTATGCATATTATTTAACAATGGCTTTTGCATATTAAATTCAGAATTATAATTTGCATAATTAACACCATCTGAATAATTACTAGCCGATGCAATATGCCTACTAGTATCAAATCTAGCAACATCAACATAAGGATTCATGGTACTTGCAAAATAATTATTAACATTAGACATAGGTAATGTATTCGCAAATTGTACCTTGGGCTTGTTGTAGTTGAATTGATTTGAAGTATAAGAATAACCCGTCATAATAAGTCTTGATGCTTCAGATCTTGTAATATAGATAAATCCAGATATCCTCGAAAATCCAAGCAATCAATGACCAAAGTCTCGCTTCTCTTCTAATCTTCAATATGTAGCAGCAAGCAAGACACAATGCAAACGGCTTGAGCAGCCTGATGCAAAGTCACAAGTGTAGATGCAATCGGTCCCAAAAGACCTGATTCAACTACAATGGCAAATCAAAGTAATAGATCAAAAAGGCTAGGGATCGATAGAACGGTTTGAGCAACCTGATCTTTCTTCCCAAGCAGAGTCGCCAGTTTGTTGACGCCGGCCAACACACGAGAGCACTAAACTGTGCGGGTCGCGAACGGAACGAAGAGCAAAGTCGCCACCGGGACCAGTCAGACCGGTCAGGCGCGCCGGTCAGACCGGTGACCTAGGGTTTGCCTGAATCGATCGTTCGGGAGGATAACTACCACTCTTACGTGATGGAGGACGACTAAGTTTACAAGCAAACCAGCAAAGAGATAACCAACGCACTTACGTGGCGAAGAACGACTAGTTTACGAGCAAACTAGCAAAGACCGTCGAAGCTCTCGCCCGGGAGGGACCCCGTCAGGGCGTGGACGTCGCCGGCGTGCCCTAGGTCGACCAGCAGGCCCTAGGATGCCATCTCAAGTCGTGGAGATCAAGAGAAGAGAAGCATGGAGGTTGGAAAAGGTGCTGAGAGGATAAAAAATAGATGTAATTGATAGATTCGATTATGTTACCCTCAATCGGTCGTGGCCCTTCATAAATATAGGGTGGGGAGGTCTTGCCCCAGTAGGAGTCGAAGCCTATACAAATTTCATGTCGAAATACAACTCCTAACTCAGATTTGGCAGGGTAGGCCGGTCAAACCGCCCCTAGACCCGGTTTAACCGCGTGTCCGACGTGCAGATCTTCAAGAAGTCATATCTCTCTCATCCGGACTCCGAATTGAACGTTCTATATATGAATCTTGATCTACTCAACGAGAACTATCCAATGGTGGTGTCCAAATTACCTTTTGAGCAACTTGCCTAGGCTGGTCTAACCGGGTTACCAGGGCGGTCTAACCGGTCCTCCCACACATGCCAAATTTGGGTGTCAACAGTCCCACATCGATTTTACCATATTTAGGTGTGCCATCTGTTCATGGCATTGTCTTTCCATATTTTTTAGGGTGTGTATGTGCTGCACGCGAAATGCGTGTGCGACATCCCAAATTTAGCATGGCCCATACGCGCCACAAACCGGTTAGACACTGCACAAGAAGCGCCAACTTAAAGCCGGCCGGCCGCCCCGTCTCTCGTTCACCTGTGGTGGTTTCGGCTCTCGCCCGCGGACGACGCCATGTACCCGAAGGCGGAGGAGGGCGGTGCCGGTCCGGCGGCCACAGGCTTCCCGATGAGCGGCGGCTACTACGAGGCGGGCGGCGGCGCGACCTCGGGCGCCTTCGCGGTGGTGCAGGGGCCGGCGCCGTGGTCCACCGGGCTCTTCGACTGCTTCGACGACCCCGGCAACTGTAAGAAGAAGCACGAAGAGCGCACGCTCTCTCTGAAATAATCTCAATCATGCATTGTGGTGTCTCTCTGATTATATGACCAATGCAAGTGATCCTGGTATATATACATATATGTATATATACGTGCAGGCTGCGTCACGCTTTTGTGCCCGTGCGTCACGTTCGGGCAGGTGGCGGAGATCGTGGACCGGGGCTCGACGTCGTGCGGCGTGAGCGCGGCGCTGTACACGCTCATCCTCGCGCTCACGGGGTCTTTCGCCTGCATCTACTCCTGCTTCTACCGCTCCAAGCTGCGCGCGCAGTACGGCCTCGAGGAGAGCCCCTGCGCCGACTTCTGCGTCCACTTCTGCTGCGAGCCCTGCGCGCTCTGCCAGGCGTACCGCGAGCTCGGCAACCGGGGCTTGGACGTGGCCATAGGCTGGCACGCCAACATAGAGAGGCAGCAGGGGCGCGCCGCCGCCACCATGCCGCCGCAGATGCACGCCGGGATGACCCGTTGAATCCATTGAAGCTATAGCTGCTAGGCGCTAGCTAGCTTTAGCTAGATCGTCGTCGCTGCTGCGAAACAAATTAAAATGCTGTGGTTTGTTTATACCTTTATAATTTTTAGGGGAGCTTTGGGCTACTTTGCGCCCGTGTAATTACCGCTACTATACGGCGGGCCTATATATGCACCTAATATGGGTTTGTATGAAAGGTGAGATAACTTTAATTTGTTTGTTGCAAGCTCTGACTGTGATAGATATTTAGCTGCAGTGATGAGAATTGATGCAAGCTATATATTGTATAATACTCCTCCCATCTCAAATTACTATTCGACATTTTTAGATATATAATTTTTTTTCTATACACTTAGATACATATTCTATCTAAATATATAACAAAAATTATGTAATTTCAAAATCCAAAATGAATAGTAGTAATTTGAGCTTTTTTACGGTGCTTGTGTAGTATCAAAAGGTATTAGAAAGTATTAAGTATTTTTTATTTTTCCACAACCTCATTAATTAAAATAAATTAATGTCACAGCCCACTAGCACAAGGGGGGCCCGGCCCACGCGCTTAAGCTACGCGTCATCGTCACTCAGGTGTCAGAGTGTCAGCCACTAGCAAAGTATAGCACTAGCACTAATTGTACCACATCGCTCGGGCACCACGCTCTACCTCTAGATATAATCGACAGCGTGTGCATGGATGAAGAACAATTAAGCAGTGAGGAAACGCAACAGTGCTGGTGGGTCCAGTACAATATTCTGAATGACTTTGTATGAAATGTGCAACTTCTGAGCTTGTTTATTTATCGAAGGTAGGGCGTCATTTTTTATTTTTTATTGAGACATTGTTCATGGAGCTTGAGAAATACATTGTTTTTTAGCAACACATACTTTGTTTTTTTATGTTACCGTAAGCATTATTTTTTATTTTTAGCAGTCTGAAATAAATTGAATTCGTAGTCCAATTAACAAACTAGAACATCAGAGGAAGACAGCGTGCCACAAACACACACATCCCTCCAACCTCCAGCACATCTTCACCGAATAAACAATTCTATTTTCTACATGAACAACAATTAACCATTTCTCATACTAATATTCTCAATGCTAAATTTCGTTTTATTCAAGGCACCTAACGGTGTTGGATTCATACTCAATCATACATTCTGACAGTCTGCGTGAAATACTTTGCTCTGAGCAATATTACGCCGCTAGATGCTGCATTCTATCAGAACTGGCGGAGTGCACATAAACATGCACCACTCGATATTCCAGCCACCGTGCAAGGAAAAAGAAAGTGCTTTGCTCACCGCTCGAACTCTCAACCAAATTGAAGATAGAATCTAGAGGGATGGTTGCCTTCCTATCCAACGCCATCAAAAATCTTTTGGACCAATCTTGTTGCAGTCCGCTGGCTGAGGTTGCTTCGTCCAACTGGCAACACATACTTTGCGACATGTGGTTCTCAAGCTCCATGAACAATGTCTCAACTGTCTGCCTCGAGAGACTCACCCCAATAACTGCCTCTACGAATATCTTTGTGTGTTACCAATTTGAGGATGCTACAATGTTATTCGATCAGCTTAACTATTCGTTGGGTTGATCTAAAAACTCCTGTTGAATTACAGAATTAGGGGATAAGTGTATCAACAATTGACAGTGCTCTGTCATTGTCCCTTTTGCCTATTGCAGCCATGCTGGATTGATTTTACCAAGCCTATGCGTCACCTACAATCTCCAGCCAAACGAGAAGGTCGTCAACAGCAGCAGAGTAGCTGGATGAATACACAAGTTATAAGCTAACAGAATGACATTTTCGTGTCATGTGAAGTAATCTTTCCTCGAGTCGACTAAGTCAAAAAACTATCTTGTTGCATTACCAATTCAGTTCAATTTTAACATATCCTTACAAAAGTAGGCACATTTCAGTTAACATATCTTGGAAGAAGTTAGGGTTTGGGCGCGAGGTTTTTTACGGTACACAATACCACCCAACGGTAGTACGGTGGTATTATCGGGTTTTTTTTCAGTTTTTTACTATGGGCGCATGCAGGTTTCAAAGGTTTACCGTCCTGGTCGCGTTAGGTGCCTTCTTTTCTTCTCCTTAGCCTCTTTGCACCGATCGGCGATGTATGATACTTTCTCTCTTCTTAACGAAAATTGTACTTTGCACATTTTTTAAATAAAAAAACTGGTTGACAGATTTGATTATATATATCTTTCAGTAACTTAGGAATTTCGTACCAGCAGATAAAGAAATGGACAGATTCGTATTTGTTGAAATCATCACGTCAGTTTCAGCTCAATGAGAATTAACTAGAGGAAATAGTTTGGTTAAAAATGGTAAATTTGTAGACAAGAAATGGTAAAATTCAAATCAATTGCACATTTCTCGTGTATAGATGCAGGCAAACGCAAAGTGGTGGGCGAAATTGGATTCCATAGCACCTGGCAATCTGACAAAACGTGCGTATATGAGTATATCTGTCTGCTCTTCTGCCGCAGTATGATCCATGTTTATTTCCCATCAGAAAACTGGTAGTGTAGTACCCAAAAAGCAAAAAAAAGGGAGAAAAAAAAGAAGAGAAGGCTCTTCTTGGTTTCAGTTCCAACATCCACATCCTCTTTTGTCCAGGAGGTTTGTGCCAGCCATCCCCATTGACTTGGACCTTTTATCTTCTTCAACTCGTAACGGAGTTGGGTACAAATCCGTTGCCTCCAAGCAACTCCCTTGACAGCTACAGCTATTCCATGCTCTCCTGCCTATAAATACCCATCGGGTTCCTGTGCTGCATCTTCACTGCACTCAGCTTCCCCCTGTTGAACACCAGTCAGTGCAGACTGCAGAGAGATACAGAGCGGCAGCAATGGGTTACAGGCACTTGTGCTGCCTGACGACCCTGGTCCTCCTCCTGGGCCTTGCGTCCGGCCAGGTCCTGTTCCAGGTAACCATCCTATGCATACCGCCATGGCTGATGACCTCAAGATCAGCGTTGATTTGCAGTCTCTGAAACTGAAAGAGTTCTTATTAAAAAAACTGAAAGAATTGAGCTGGTGATGCAGGGGTTCAACTGGGAGTCGTGGAAGCAGAGCGGCGGGTGGTACAACCTCCTGATGGGGAAGGTCGACGACATCGCCGCCGCCAACGTCACGCACGTCTGGCTCCCGCCGCCGTCGCACTCCGTCTCCACCCAAGGTCCTTGGTCTTCTTCCCGGATCTTTGTCTGAAGTCTGAACTGAACATGTGTAGAGTGAGCGAGGGGGCAATCAGATCGCTACAGCAAACCAAAGTCTACGTAGAGTGGACAACACGCAGATAGCTACTCTGATTGCGAAGATTACTCATTCAGATGGTCCGGCCAATTGATTATACTATACTACTCCGTATGTGCAGGTTACATGCCTGGTCGGCTGTACGACCTGGACGCGTCCAAGTACGGGACGGCGGCGGAGCTCAAGTCCCTGGTCGCCGCGTTCCACGCCAAGGGTGTGCAGGCGGTGGCAGACATCGTCATCAACCACCGGTGCGCCGATTACAAGGACTCCCGCGGCATCTACTGCATCTTCGAGGGCGGCACGTCCGACAGCCGCCTCGACTGGGGTCCCCACATGATCTGCCGCGACGACACCCAGTACTCGGATGGCACAGCCAACCTCGACACCGGCGCCGACTTCGCCGCCGCCCCGGACTGCCGGACATTGACCACCTCAACGACCGCGTCCAGCGCGAGCTCACCGAGTGGCTGCTCTGGCTCAAGTCCGACATCGGCTTCGACGCCTGGCGCCTCGATTTCGCCAGGGGCTACTCCCCCGAGGTCGCCAAGGTCTACGTCGACGGCACCGCCCCGAGCTTCGCCGTCGCCGAGATATGGAACAACATGGTGCCCAGCGACGACGGGAAGCCTGCGTACGACCAGGACTCGCACCGGCAGACGCTGGTGGACTGGGTGGACAAGGCCGGCGGGGCGGCGTCGCCTGCCTCCGTGTTCGACTTCACCACCAAGGGCATACTGAACGCCGCCGTCGAGGGCGAGCTGTGGCGGCTCGTCGACCCGCAGGGGAAGGCGCCCGGCGTCATCGGATGGTGGCCGGCCAAGGCCGTCACGTTCGTCGACAACCACGACACCGGCTCCACGCAGGCCATGTGGCCGTTCCCCTCCGACAAGGTCATGCAGGGCTACGCCTACATCCTCACGCACCCCGGCAACCCCTGCATCGTGAGTACATACATGCCCAGTTCCTGCCATGTCTATTAATTAACATGTCTATTAACTTCTGATCCTCCATGATGCTCTTGCTTGACTACACATGTAGTTCTACGACCATTTCTTCGACTGGGGATTCAAGGACGAGATCGCGGCACTGGTGGCGGTGCGGAAGCGCAACGGCATCACGCCGACGAGCAAGCTGACGATCCTCGAGCACGACGGTGATGCCTACGTGGCGGAGATCGACGGCAAGGTGATCGTGAAGATTGGGTCCAGGTTCGACGTCGGGCACCTCATCCCGGCTGGGTTTGAGGTTGCCGCCCACGGCAGCGACTACGCCGTCTGGGAGAACGCCGCGGCGTAGAATCGAAAATTTGCTCTACTATGGTTTGTTTCTCTGCTACTAGATGCAGAGAGAGACGAGTATATATACACGATTATTGGGGTACCACCATTTACATACCTGTATACACAGGGTCGATGAGCTATACGAAGGAAATAAAATGATTTTTCATCTCTCTCCGTATTCAGGGGAGGATAAGAGACAATGAAGCCATTTGTATGATTCGATCAAATGCATACAGAAAAGGTTCCTAAACCACACTGAATTCACGAAACAATCCAAATCTGAGGTGCATATGTTTGTTACAATGAAAAGGAAAACAACACGCAGTCCTGTTAGTTTGGATTATCAGCCACCAGCCACTAGCTCACAACAAATCAACACCAGCCACAAACCACTTAGCGGTACTTTTCTCTAACAAATCAGCACCAACCACCAGTCGGCCGAACAAGTTGAATCTATAAATGGAAAACCGGTTTGGTTAAAAGTGGCACTATTAAAGAAGGAATTTCGTATCCTGTAGGCTGTCACATGGTAATGTCCAAATAATTCATCAAATGCTGTTCAAACAATTCATAATGAATGCCACAAAAACAGATGCTTTTTGCCCGGTCAGCTGTTTTCACCGAAAGAAGATTACCACAAGATACGGACCCGTTGTCAATCATATGATTTTGCATCAATTGTGTGTCAATTATTTGAGCATGAAGATAATTCCAGATGAAAAATGTTTGAACTATAATGACTTTTGGATGCCGAGGAGCTACCACTGTTGAATTGGAGGTTAATTAATTGTTACAGTACCTACCATGGGTGGAGGTAGTGGTAGGGTGGGGTGTATGTGAGTAGGGTGGGGTGTATGTGGGTGTGTGTGTTGGGGGGGGGGGGGCTGGAGCCCCCTACCCTGTGGGATCCTATGGAGCCCCTACAAATTTTGGCCATGGATGAAGGAAAAAGAACATGAAGTGTAAGAAAGAGAAAATTAAAGGAGAGGAGGGAGAAAAAAAGAAGGGAAACTTGTTCCCTCTTCTTCCTATGGGTGCACGCACATGCCGTTGTGGCAAGGCCGCTGGGGAGGGGCGCCTCCAGGTGAGTTGCCAGGGAGGGGCGCCTGCAGGGGAGGCCAGGGAGGCGTTGGGGCAGGGCCACCAGGGAGGGGCGCCGCTAGGGCTGGGCAAAATACCCGATACCTATTACTCGAAACCGAATTACCAGAATCCGAACCCAAATTACCCGAACCCGAGGTACCCTCCTAAGTTTGGATAGTGATTGTGATTACCTGAAATTAGTTTGGGTAATTCGGGTAATACACTCTGGTACCTAAACTACTCGAAATTTGTCTTTGTCTTTGTATTTATTCACGTGTTGTTAGTTGAACACTTGAAATTGTCACTTTATTAGAATATAATTCTCTTAATTTGAACAAGTGACTATAATATATTATTCTTCTCAACTTGTAGTTGAAATTCAACACAAATTATTGGTGAATTTTTTGTTAAAATTCTACTGAAATTTTGTGTAGTTTGTCATTTTCTATAAATTCAGGTAGATCGGGTATACCCGAACCCGAATTATCGGGTACCCGAAATTTCGAGTAGTGTTATTTTGGGGTTAATATCGGGTAGTGGTTTCCATTACCCAAATTTTCAATTACCCGATCCGAAATAATCGGGTAACCCGAACGCCCACGCCTAGGCGCTGCCAAGTGCGCTAGGGAGGAGCGCCTCCCCTCGGACGTCCTCAATGGAGATGGAGCAGGCGTGGGGGGGTAGCATCGGGGATGGGGCCGCTCCTACCGGAGATGGAGCTCGTCAACCGCGGTCGGAGCCAGGTGCGAGATCCGGAGGGTAGCATCCGCCGGCCCCGGGGTCGGGCTGCTTCCGCCGCCGCACACGACACACCGGGCGGGGGTCGCACGTCGCTGGGTCTGCTCGCGCCGGGGCAGGGCCGCACTCAGGCAGGGGCTACGGCCGCCGCTGGGAACGCTCCCACCGGAGCTGGGGCCGTACCATCCACCGGCCACCGGAGGCAAGGAAGCCGTCGACGCTCGTGACCGTGACGGAGGAGAGAAATAGGAGAAAGAAATGAACCGTTACTTATGTTATCAGTGGCAGATGGGTAATTTTATGACCCAAAAGTAGGTGAAAGCAGGTCCTCCCCCTTCTTTTGAAAAAGAACCGCAAAAGTTCCTTTTGGCTTTGACTTTGGGTGATAGCGAATCCCTTTGGTTGGGCTTTTGGCATTTGGCAAAAGCAAAAGCAAGTAAAAAGCCCAATCAAAGACACCCTAAGCTCCCTCTAAGGTTCAATCCTGTGTGAGTGCTACTTTTGTAAAATTTTGTTAGACATAATTATTTTTGTGAAATCTTAAAAATAAATTAAAAAATATCAGTAGATAGATGTGCCTCCACATTATAACCGAAAGCGTGTGCCCGCATGAACAAGAAATTAAAGCAAACAGTACATTTTCCCGGTCAACTTCGAATGAAACGTGCAACTTCTGAGCTTGTTTTTGTTTTGAAACATTCCGTTTTCATTCGATGTGTGGTGTGTGCATACATGGGAAATGAGGAGGAAAAATAAGAGCCCGATGGCCTAGTAGTCAATAATGTGTCAAGTTGCGCCAAAGCATGTCACGCAAGTCAGCAGCGTCAGCTAAGTGTCCACGTCGCCCTCCCATCGCATATTGCTTAACAAGCTGTGATGTGATTGTCTTATTAGTCATGCCACGACATTTAGCGCAACTATCCCTTAAAAAACATATAGCGCAACTAAAATATTACTTCTTGGAATTTTTTACAGATTTTTAAAAAATTGATTATCAATTAAAAAGAGGTAAAAATTAAAAGAACCACAATCAGAAGAACTGAAGTGAGCTGCAGTCAGGAGGGGCTCCTATATCCCATCTGGAAGGTGGAAGCCTCCAAACTTTAAGCCCATCAAGGCCCATCAAGTCCTTCTTCCTCCCACCTTCTTCCCTACCACCTCGCCGCCTCCTTCTTCTTTATGCCGGCCACCACCCCGCCTCCTCCTCCACCAACCCCGGCCGGCGGCTCCCCGCCGCTGCGCCGCACACCCACGACCCCGCCCTTCCTAACCCGAACCGCTCCTCGCGCCCGGCTGGCCACTACCCCCGCCACCTCGTCCTCCACCCCGACCGGCGGCTCCCCACCGCCGCGCCGCCCGCCCGCGACCCACCGCTACCGGCAACCCCGCCGTTACTAACCCGGCGCTCCTCGCCGCCCCCGCTGCCGGTCACCGGCCCACCGCCGGTCCGACCCCGCCCGGTCGGCGGCGCTACCGCGCCGCCTCGCCTCCGCCGCCGGTCCTCCGGCACCCCCACCTCCCCCCTTCTAGGTCCGCCGGACATGGAGGACCCCCGAATCTGAACCCCGAAACCCTAACCCTAAGGCCGCCGCCTCGACCGCCGCCCCCGGCCGGCGGTGACCCGCCACCGACCGCCCCGCCCACCTCCCACCCCTCCGGCGCGAGGACTTCCCTCCCGGTCGTGGCGGCGGCAAGTAGGAGGTGGAAGAAGGGGTCGGTGGTGGGCTGTTAGATGGGCTTCTACTGGGTCATAGTTCATTTGGAAACTTTCTTCCGGAAGATATATAGGATTTGCCGGGGGGGTAGGCCTGCTAACGAGGCGGGGCGGAATGGGTATTTTGGGGTGGATATTATGGTGGGTTTAGTTTGGATGGGTGAGAATGGGTTTTAAAGGCTCACGGGTCGGGGCGGGTGAAAGTGCATCTAGGCCCCTAAGTTGATTTTGGTGAATTAAATGACAAAACGATTAAAGGTCTAACTTGTTTTGTCTAAAGATTGTGAGAAGGTTTTTATCATTTATTCATGAGCTACAATTGTTGTTTATTTAAATGGATATTATTTGGCTCACAATGATTAAAGGCAAGCAAGTGTGTGATCCTTATGCAAATTGGTTAATGTCAAGCAATAAGTGAATTTATATATTGGGGATATTTTACGAAGATGAATTACATGTCTCAAAGGATTGTGGTAGCTTGACTAAAAAATAAAAGGGTTCGTTAAAAGAGAAATTGGTAATTCTCTCAAGTTAAAGTGCAAGGCTTCATGTGGTGATTGAAAGAGGACACAAGGATGAGTATAAAGTTTATGGTTCTTAATTGGAAGCTTGCATATTCGTTGTCAATCAAGAACAAACATTTGAAGCGGGATCTCAAATGAAGGTCAAATTGTGGATTAAGCAAAGCCTAACTCAACGTGAATTGGGTAAGTGATGAAGAGATCAACCGAGATGTCTAGGGTGAGGGACTAAGCAATTTTGGGGTCTTGGCCCGACCGCCATTAGTGTTTTGCTAAGGTGAAGTTCTAGCATCCGTGGGGTCTCCAAGTATCATATCCAAGCCTTAACCGAGGGAAGCAATGCAACACATCTATAAGTTATGATTGGCAATATGAAGTGACTTAAGGATTAAAGTGAGCATTCTTATGCTAAAGGGAAAAATCATAAGTCACTAGCTCAAGTATGGATTTGCTCAAGACATCGGTTATGTTGGAAGCCCTCAAGTTGGAATTGCAAAAGTATGGCAAAATTGAAGATCTACAAGCTCAAGTGATCGACTCCAATTTATATTTATTCCTGAGTTTAGGAATGTCGTACTATCAAGAGGGATGCAACATTAGCTCTAAGACAAGATCAAAAGTGCTCATTAGTTGACTTAAGTGAGAATTAGCCTTGAGGGAGTTCCTGAGTAGTCTAACAAACCTCTAACTCAACCTTAGCCACTTCAACACGTCTTGGAGTGCTTGTGAGAAGAGAAAAGGGTTTTGGGGCTCTCTCTGCCCAGGGCGGTCTAACCGCCCCTAGCAGGCCAACGGCTAGTTTTTCAAATTGGCCGGAGGCAGGCAGTCTAACCGCCCTGACCAGGCGGTCTAACTGCCCTCACCAGAGTTCTAACGGATAGTTTTCCTTTTGAGGGGTATAAGTACCCCACGAGCTCCACTTGTTGGGGCTGCTGGTTCTAGGGTTGCTGAGGTGCTACCCCTGCTGTTTTTCATAAGCCAAAGCCATAGAAACACTCCAGAACCCTCTCTTTGTGAGTTTGTTTTTCAAGCCATATCCTAGTGTTGTGTTGAGAGTTTAAGCCTTTGTGAGCTTGTGTGAGCTGAGCAAGAGCATCCCATAGCTTGAGCACTTGTAGTTCGCGTCGGAAAGCCATTGAAGCATTTGTTAATCTTGGAGGTTCGCCTTCTAGACGGCTAGGCGTCGCCGGCTAGCTCCCAAGGTTGTGGTGAGCAGCGACAAGTTTGTGAGGGTTGTGATCTTGCCTCTTCGTGAAAAAGATCGCCTTAGTGGAAAAGGAGGAAAGCGGTTGAAAGAGATCCGGCTTGTTGTGGGAGATTTCTCTTACATGCTCCCCAACGGAGACGTAGCCGTTCCTTAGTGGGCGGTGAACTTCGGGAAACAAATCCTCGTCTCTCCTTTGTGGTTTGCCTCACTTGTTTGATTTCTAACTTATTTACTTTGCTTCCGCTCGATCTACTTGGGTGTGCTTGTCTTAGAGTGCAGGGATCATTAACCTGCTTGTAATCATCTACAGAAGCCACTCAAGAACTTTGGTTCTTACTAGAAGTCAAGAGAAGCTTTGAGTTGTCTTTTGCAGGTTCACTGGGAAGAGGCGGTCTAACCGCCCCCAGACCTGGTCTAACCACCCCCTCTGTGCTGAGTGCACCAGGGCGGTCTAACTGCCGGTGCCAGTGAAACTCAAATTTCGAAGGAAAAATTTTATATGATCGTCTCGCCTGTTCACCCCCTCTCCAGGCGGCATCGAGGTCCTTTCAGCGGGACGGGTTCAGTGGAAGTGCGGGGCGGGTTGCTTCCTCGGCTCGGGTTGCTGCGCTCCCGCAAGAAGGCGAACGCGCCGCCGCCGCCGCCGCCACCACCGTAAGCCACTGCCGCCGCCGCTCTCCTCCAACAACAGGGCATATTCAGGTACTCCCCTTCCACTCCCATCCTCAATCTCCTCTGCATCACCTTCTTCTTCCCATTAGCTTCTCATTCCTGCTAGATCTGCAGGGGACCAGCGTCCAGGAGCCGAGGGTGCCACGCTCTATCGAGAAAGGCGACGCTGTCGGCGGCGGCCGCAACTGCCGCTCCCACGCGATGCCCGCCAGGTAAATCTCCATCTCCTTGGCGTCATCCTTTTCCCCTTCTCTGATGGATCAAAACAATTTTATATTGGAGCATACGAGCAGTCAGTAGCAACTCCCCCATCCATCCATGCGTGTTTCACATCGGAGTAAATTCCCCCAACCATTTTTCTTATTCTTGATGGACAATCTCTCTCTCTGCCATTGAGTATTAGTGGGTGTATAACTCGAGATCTGATATTGTACATTGTCTATAATAGTTTCTTTTTCTTGATGGACGAAACATTTTTCTGCAATATATACCAGTATGAATGTATGATTGTATGAAACAGTATACTAATTCACCCATTTGGTGAAGACACTAAGATGGTTTTCTTCGTGGCATGTATGTTAGGTTAAAACACCTTCACCTTTGCAGATTATCCATGGACTGATCTCTGTGTGCACAGGAATATAGCATGTAGGAATGTAGGCAGCGACGGAGGCAACCGGGGGGCAAGGGGGCTCGAGCCCCCCCTACGGCTCGCCGGCACGTGGAGCCCCCCTGGAGCCCCTTCTCAAATTTTACTCATGTATAATATATACAAGTAGGAGGGGTTGAAAAATACACAAGACGTATTTTGGTATATTGAGCCAACAATTTCGCCTAAGTCCAAACTCCAAAGCGCAATAAAAGAAAAACCCTATCCGGCCAACAATTCCTGTCCGCCGTCTCCCGTCGCCTCCACGTCTCTGCCTCCTCGCGCCGTCTCCCATCACCTCCACGTCTCTGCCTCCTCACGTCGTCTCCCGCCGCCCCAACCCAAAGTCCCCAATCCTCTCTCCGTCGCCCCAAGCCCCAACCCCAATCCTCTCTCTGACTCTCACGGTCTCCAGCCGGTCCCTCCCTCCGGTCTCCCAGGTGCAACTCCCTGCCTAGGCGCTAGCCGGCGGGAAGCCCGCACGTCGTAGGCCGTGGGGGTGCAATGCTCGGGGGCGAGCCGCGAGCGCCGAGCAGCACGGCGTCAGGCGGCCACGAGCCCGCGAGCATAACTATAGAAGACTATTTTAAACTATTATATTTTACTCGTGATGTATTTTATGATTTTCATCGTTCATCGATGTTTCAATATATATAACTATATAAAACTATTTTAAACTGTTATATTTGTCTGTTTCGAGAGGTCATAGTGGTGTTATGTCGATATGGCTTTATAGTTCAGCCCCTCCTAAAATTTTTCCTGGCTCCGTCCCTGAATGTAGGATGCCATGTGGAGGATTACAGAGTCGTATCATGTGGCTTATAATATGAATCTCCGGCTTATGATATGAATTCATGGATTCTAATATAATTACTTGTCTGTAACGTATAGGTTAATGTGTAGTATTCAAGATATTCACCTATTTGAGATCAGTTCTATTATGCAAAAAGTCATTCCTGATAATCTTGCATGCTTATTTGAGACACATTCATGATTGCTATTACTGTCTGCACTGCTTATTTGGCTATTTGCAGTGTGCTGATAGAGGAAGACTGGCTTGCTTTGCTGACTGCTACTTCAAGTTTCTGATAGCGTTGTGATGCACTACTGCTCATTTTTATTTTCAGTTTTTCCATGTAATTTGAGATGGATTGTATTAATTTGGGAATGAGATTTTCAACTCAGTTGTGTCTTCACTATCTCTGTTTTGTCTTTCTGCAACTGAGCATAGACTTAAGACCATGCATCAGGGAACTAGGATTTCTGAAACTGAGCATATATACTCCTAAAGTTCAGACCATGCATGCCGTTTCAGTTGTCCGTTGTGTTGGTAATATAGTACTAGTCTACTAGACGGGGGCACACAAGCGACAACGACAGCTCTCTGACTCTGACAGCAAACTCCTCTTTCCAGCAATCCCGCACAAACAGGGCGGGGTGGGGTGGGTTGACCAACCTGCAGTTGTGTTTTAGCTGTGGGTAGGGGTGGGTTAGGGGCGGGTTAATCCCCATTAGGGCTTGTTCGGTTGGCAGGGGTAAGATCCCCAGAAGGATCTGATACAGACAGGGGTTTGGTGGATCTCCTTGGTGCCACCCAATCCCTATGGGGGTTTAACCCCCCTCATTTCCTAATCCCTTCCACCAAAATTCTTGTTCGGTTGGGCAGGGAATAATACAAATAATAAAGAAAACGTACAGATGCAGCAATAGCAGATCAAGTGATGATGGTGTCAGTTATTCAAATAAAAGTGACCAGATGCCTTGATAAGTACACGACTAGAGTTACTGATGGCACTAGGTTCGATTCTTGGTACAGTTAACACATGGCATTTACATTCAGTTCAGGAAGGTATTTATGATGGATTCCACATCCTGCTTCATCAAGTTCTTCAGGACAGTAGTAGTAGGGCTGTTCCATGAAAAGCACTCTTCCAAACTGCATGTTTTTCAAGCTTGTATTAGAAATAATTTATAACCAACTAATACCACAAAAGACATAGGACATGCTGACTGAATTTAAGCTAATTTCAATGTAATGGCCGCAGGAAAAACATGATTAAATTCAGAGAACAAAGCAGTTTTCAGATGGGGAAAACCTCTTAAAATTCAAATGGACATCATGTTATAGTTTTCCTTCTTTTTTTAGATGACACTGCATCACGCTAATGCCCAAGGTTTGAAATCTTGTCAATAAGTATATGTGATGCTCTGAACCTAAAACTCTATTGCGATTCATTAGCGAAGCTACCAGAAAAGGTCAATTCATCAGTGAAGCGATTCATTACACTTTTCCTTTTGAGATGACTTGCAGCAGCAAATGCGCATTCTGCACAGTTGAGTAGAGTGACAATAGGAGAGCCATTGTTGATTGGAATATAACAAGTTGCTGCAGCATCAAGTGCTATGCCAGGTTTTTCTTCAAATGTCACTCAAAAAAAAATACTTGATTTGGAACAGTGTGAATAAAAAAATGTCCTGCTGAGTGCTGACATCGGTTTATGCTGTTGGGGATTCCATGATCACCAATGTACTAGTTGCCAATATTATCTATGATTTGGAACAAACTTGGGTTGAACTGAGCCCCAAAGTCCTACACTAGCAACCACATGTATGGAGAACAGAGACATATAACAGAGCCTAATTGAAAGTTTCAGGCTTATTTATCAACAGTTTTAGATAAAAAAAAGGTGCCAGCTCAGTTTTAGCATAAGGTAACTGAAGAAATCAAGCCATAATCAAGGCTACTGAAGAAATCTTGCCATGGTGTCAGAATCAAGAAAATTTTGTCATGGTGTTAGAAATCTTGCCTAGTCCTACAGGATCAATATTCAGTAAAATGGAAGTGATGTTTTGACTAAAACTACAGCAGGACAATTACAATTTACCGATGGTACAATACAACAGCTTTGATAAAAAGATGGCAAGCAAATAGATAAAGTGCAAAACAATTGATACAGGCGTGTGTGGCATCTTTGACGAAAGAAATGGTAAAGGAACCCTCATTACGAGTGAATCTTATTACAACCTCATGGCTAGTTTGCAGATCTGGGCATGTGCAACAAAAAACCTTAGCCAGTACGAGAGGGAAGAGGTGAAGGGCGAGGAGGAGTGGCTCACCGGCGAGAAGACGATCGTCGGGAAGGGACTGGCTGCTGAGGGGAGAAGGCCGCGCCGCCGCCGACCTGCTGTACGCCACCGCCGCTGCCGGGAGGAGAAGCCGTCGGGAGAAGACGCTGTCGGGAGGGATTGCTTCGGGAGGGTCGCCGCCGGGAGAGGTCGCCGCTGGGAGAGGTCGCCGTGGACTCCGCCCGTCCGTCGTCCTCCTCCTGACCAGACCCGCTCCGCCGCCTCCGCAGCCTCCCTGTCGCCTTTCCCCTCGCGAAGACGACGCCGCGGGGGACCGTTCCACGACTCGAGAGGAGATGTTTGATTGTTTTCTACCCGGGCCGGAATGTGAAGATCGAGGAGGTTTGGGCCGGTATTGAATCTCAGGAGGGGGGTGAAACGAACGCAACTTTTTTGCTGGACCGGTATCTGAACCTAGGCCGGGTGCCCGGGTTACCCCCGTGGATCGGGCCACATTCCCGGCCGGGAATGGACTAAACGAACAAGGCCTTAGCAGGCCTGGGGGGGCTCGGTTGGTTTCTTGGCCGACGTAACGGCAACGTTTTCGGAATCGCACAGCCCAAAGCGTAGCGGAGATGCGGAAGCATTCGTGCGGGAGCCCGGCCCGTGCGCTGGTGACGCGTCATCACTTATTCTCACTTATTATCCACTCAGCCACTAGCTGGCCTTTCTAAAAAAAAGTCACTAGCTATTCACCGGCACTAATTCAATTGTACCACATCGCTCGGACTGGATGCTCTACCTCCACATATAGGCGATAGTGTGTACCTAAACAAACAAGAAATGATAAGCAGTGAGGAAAAGCTACAATGGTGGTGGGCTAGCACAACTCCTGAAATTATGGATGAAAATGCGCAACTTCTGAGCTTTGTTTTCTTTTTTTAAGAATTCCATTTTGAGGAAAGCCGGGCAGTACAAAATTTTTGGTCCGCCTACTACGGATTCCTCATGTGAGAGCACTGGCGGCGGCGGGTCCAATATCCAACTTTGAATGAAACGTGCAACTTCTGAGCTTGTGTTTGTTTTGAAACTTTCTACTTTGAGGTGGTGGTGTACTGGTGTGCATACATTGGAGTCCTAAAGCCGATATAGGAAGGGACACAGTAAACATTATTCTTGACTTTTTAGCAGTCTTAAATAAATTCACTTCACAGTTCAATTAACAAGCTAGAACATGAGAGAGAGAGAGAGAGGGCGTGCCACAAACACACATCTCTCCAACCTCTAGCACATCTTTGTGATAGACTTGTCGCCGAATAAACACTACCATTTCTATATTTTCTGAGAAACAATTAACCATTTCTTATACTTCATTAAATATATTCCCAATGCTACATTTCATTTTGTTCATGCTAAGGCATTACAAGCAATCAATTCATCGATACAAGGTACCTAACGGTGTTGGATTCATACTCAATCATACATTCTGACCCGAAACCTGCCCAAATCCTAACCACCTCAACTTCTAACAAAATCACCAAATTGAGAAAAAAAAATATTTGATTCAAGTTGAGGAGGTACCTTCGAGGATCGTTTTCCACCTATTTCCCTAGTCGAATCTGACAGGGACAGTCTGACAGAGGGTAAGTGGGAGGGGCGACATCATGGGAGGGAGAGGGAACCCATATTGGGTGCAAGAGGAGGAAGAAAATGAGAAGGAAGAAAGAAAGGGCCCGATAGACTTGAGTCCCCATGTTGCCCTCCCATCACACGTCGCTAACATGGAGGGCTAGTCGCGTCACATGCAGGGTTCACCCTACCGAACCGGAGGCGCGTACCGCCGACCCTCAGTATCGGTATACCGAGCGGTACGGTCGGTATACCGCTAAATACCGCACAAATTCAAAAAAAACAAAACGAAATGCCTATACAATCGGTTCGAAGCGGTATACCAGTCGGTACGAGTGGTATACCGGTCGGTTAGAGTGGCATACCGGTGAATTTGCCTCTGTTGCCGATGTTTTTTCGTAGCTCACCAGTGTTGAAAAAAATGAAAATTTTGGCATGACCTATGCACATTTTAATGTAAAAAGACCACACCAAAGCATAGGAATAATAGTGCATACAAATACCATAGTCATAAACTCATAATAGTGCATACAAGCCTCATACACATAATCGTGCATACAATACCATAGTGATAGTGATAATTGTGCATACAATCCCATAGCAATAATCGTGCATCAATAAAAGCTCAACGGTGGTGTAGGAATGGGAAGACCCCCATTTGGGTCGCCATGTGGTATTCGGCGGTGGACATCACATTCAAACCTTGCACTCTAAGCAGCTCAGCCTTGTAGTCTTGCCAAGTTTGGCCCGTCCACGCCGATGTTGTCTCCCATTGCTGAAATAACATAGTGTAAAAATGGGGATCTTCCCATTTGTACACCCATCTTGTCGGTGGCTACATGCTAATGTCAGGCATGGGATACGGAGAAGACTGCGAGGTATCACTGACACTGTACGAGGAAGAAGAGTACTGAGGAGTGTCGTAGTCAATGGGTCCAACCGCTCTCATGTGCGATTCCGGTTGTCCATGGTCACGGTCCTGAGTAGCATGTGTGAACTCAGTCTCCCCTGCAATGAACCATAATTAGTACTCAATAGTTTGAAACATATGTGCATATGTAGGTGCAAGTGGTACCTGTGAAACGAAGACCACCACCACCACCACTACCACCACCACCGTCACCGTCACCACCACCACCAGCAGCAGCAGCGTCACCGTCACTATCATCACCATCTGCAGCCGAGCTGCTATCCTGACTCTCCTGATACGGTGGACTACGCTGACCATCACCATCATCAGTTGAGGTGTCGCTGCTCACTGGTATTACTTTTCGTTGACGCTTGGAGTCAACCTTCTTAGGCCCCTTCTGGAACTTCCTCTTCCCAAGGTGAGTGTCACCCACATTTCTATGTGCCCAATCAGTTATGCATTCATCCCCTGTAGCGTCACGTAGAGCAGATGGGTCTATGTGATCACTGACAATATGGGACGGGATAGGGACGTCTCCGTCATCATTATCCTCGTCCAGAACTGGAGCTTCATTAGATCTACCATATTCCATCCATTCCTGAACCGGATTATGCTCATTATAGAATGTCAGATGGGCCAGATGGTCAATGAAATCACCTTCATCACGAGGCGGGTTATTGAGCTCCTTAAGTCGCAGGCGAAGGTTGTAGTTGACATAGACAAGGTTCTTAAGTTTCTTGTGCGTCAACCGGTTGCGAACCTTTGTATGCCACAAGGCAAATGTACTCCAGTTCCGCTCGCATCCACTTGAGGAAACACATTGTGAAACAAGCCGCAAAGCAAGCTTCTGCAACGCTGGAGTGCTAGATCCGAACATCATCCACCATGACGTTGCATGTGCAAGTGCAAGTGGAACCGAGTTAGTGACCAAGCTATTCGAAATTTGCAAAAGAGAAAACAACAGTGGCGTACAGAGTTACTCTTACATGGGCTTGTCTTTGGGTCAATCGCCGCCCTCATTGCTATTTCTTGGGCAAAGTCGCCATGCTTCCGGCGAAACCCCTCAGCTCCTACAATGCCTGCACGGCGGTCTGGAGATCCGTCATGCTCTGAAATGTATCCTTTAGTGAACGAAACATTTCTGGAGTTGGTTCCATCATATATGCATGCCTTGGATGTAAGCAAGCAGCTGTAAAATAAAAATAGAGCTTCAACAATGCATGTGGTAAATAGAGCTTCAAAATAGAGGACTCATACAATCTTACCTGCACCAACATACGTGCCCAAGTACACGTCACGAATCCTATTGTCCAAAATCTGCTTGTACTCGTTCCAAGTGGAAACATTGTTTCCAAAGTAGGACTCCAACTCTTGTTTCATCTCCTGGAAGGCCATCACAACATCGCCCATGTTCGGTTGCTTGTCCTGGTCAGCAAAGCGAAGCATCTTGTAAACTGGTTGCACTGTCTTGATGATATAATCCAATCCCTCCCACCACTCCATACTTGATAACCTCACTTGGGCATATCGACCTTCCTCAGTATCCGCCCACTTGCTATTTAAAAACTCTGGAGATGTCATCCACTGCATGAATTTGTCACATTTTCGATATATGCTCTCTAAGAACATGTAGTTGGTCCCAAATTGAGTGGCATTCCACTTGACCAACTCACCACCAATTGCTGCCTTCATCATTGCATTCAGCTGACCATGATTGTGTAACCAAGTTGAAATTCGCTTGCATGTGTTAATCGTACCTTGATGTTCAAGCCTTTGACCGATATCCTTCAACATCAAATTGACGGTGTGCGCTAAACATGGTGTCCAAACAATGTGTGCATACACCTCTCTCAGTGCCCTACATGCTTTCTTGTAGTTGGAGCTGTTGTCGGTGACTATATGCACGATATGCTCTGGGCCAATATCATCCACGACCTTTCGAATCTCCTGGAAAAAATGCACAAACTTTAGTAATCCTTGAACACATACTCAATGCATCAATAGTAAAATGCACAAGTTTAGAGGCTACCTTGAACAAAAATTTGGAATCCTGAGATTTTCCAGTCGCATCAATGGACTTGTGGAACCATGTGATCCCATTACAATATATCAAAAAGTTTATGACACTCATCCTCGTCGGTCCAGTCCAAGAATCACACATCAACGTCATGCCAAATGCGGGCCACTCTTTCCGAAACTGTACGAATCGATCCATCAAGTCCTTCTCATTTTGATCAAGGTACTTTCCATCAATTTCCTTTCCACTGGGTGATGCGATACCTTCACCTGCAACCATATAGACATCACGAGATTAGGTACAAAAATGTAATCTCATAGTTCTCATACCAACGAAAGCAAACTTACCCCACTTCCGTGTCTCTCTAATCGCACTGACAAAGTAAGGATTGTCGGCCTGTCTTCCTGGAATTCCCGCAATATGGAAGAACTTTCCCCAAGCTTTACCAATAGCTTCCTTTGCGTTCTTACCCTTCTGCGTCCATTTACCTGTATCAATCCTTGACTGTGTCATTTCTCTACTCCCACCGACGGCCAAGTTATAATCCCTCACCGCAGGACTCTCCCTATTCGAAGTTGCTCTTCGCAACAACCTCTGCAAAGGATCCCCCCGGGAACCGCTACCCCCTCCATGCTCATATGCACCGCCTCTCTGTTCCACCCCCTGGCGGTACTCTTGTTCCGCTCTCGATAGGTTTATGGCATGCTGCAATAGAGCCTCCTCACTTTCAAGATCAATTGGATGGTTTCCCTCCGCTGCAACATTCTCCCGTCTCAACTTCTCTCGAGCCCGGTCAGCCGTTACCTTCTTAGTTTTCTCAAGTTCCCGCTGAAAGTACTCCCGCACTTGTAGTGGCACATGGGTGCAATGGACCACCTGCGACCCTCGCGCAGTCAAATGTTGTTTCAATCTCGTCGCACCACCTCCTCCTTTTTCCTTAAGACAATACTTGCATTTCCATCCGGCGAGGCCACGCTTTTCACCATGTTCCCACACAACATCATTTGCCGACATTATGTATCTGCGTCAATAGACAACGTTGACATTTCAAACACATAACTCACATATATATATATACCTAAATCTCAAATATACCTAATTCATAAATATACCTAAAACACAAATATACCTACATCACAATTTCACAACACAATACACCTAAATCACAATATACCTATGTCACATATGCAAATGGTTCACACATTTAAAGTTGACCACCAATCACTAATATACCTAAATCACTAAAATAACTAATTCAAAACGAGGATGGAGTCGCTTACCAGTACGAACCTGTGGCTAACCGCGACTTTCGAGCGGCAAACCGCGACAAGCAGTGCGGCGGCGGTGGGGGGGTGCTCCCCAGGCGAGCCGGGCGGTACACCGGCCGCCCGCTGTGGCTTACCGCTTAGGCTGGCCGGCTAGCCGCCCTGCGGAGCGGCCCAGGCGGTAGATCCGCCGCCGACGCAGCTTACCGTGGCCAGCGCGCGGCTAGGGGTGGCCGGGGAGCGGCTAGCCGGCGGCCGATGCGAGCAGTAGGGGGCGGCGCGGGTTTGACTCGAGGGGGAGGGGGGTGACGGTTTGCAGGCAGAGGAGGGGAGAGAGAGGTAAGAACCTTGGGCCGAGTGGGCCTTAATGGGCCGGACGGATTTTTTCTTTTTCTATTTTGGCTGATGTTGTAATGATCGAAAAAATACTAAATGAACTAAGTTTGGAAAAAATTTGACACTAAATCTTGAAGTATTTTTATTTCATTTTTCAAAATTTTGAATTCAAATTCAAAATATTTGAACCCCGGCCGGTACGCACTGGTGCAAACCGGTACAGGCGCCCACCGGTAGCACCGGAATCCGCAGTATGCCGACCGGTTTGCACCGGTTTGGCGAACCCTGGTCACATGTTGTGACGTGACCGTCCTATCAGTCGTGCCGCAACATTTGGCGCGAATAAAAGGGTTGCATCATGAAAACTTTATTTTTACATATTTTTTTAACATTTTAGATTAAGAGGGAGTAAAATAAAAAAGAATCACAACCAGAGGCCGACGTAACAGCAAATCACACAGCCCACGAAAGCGAAGCGCAAAGCATTATTGCGGGAGCCCGGCCCATGCGCTTAAGCTGGTGACGCGTCATCACTCAACACTCAGCCACTAGCTAGGCACTAATCGTACCACATCGCTGGGACTGCACGCTCCACCTCCACATATAAACAAGAGTGTTCGTGCTCAAACAATCTGAAAATGGTAAGCAATGAGGAAAATCATCAATGCTGGTGGGTCCAGCACATCTCCTGGTATAACGGATGAAACATGCAGATTCTGAGTTTGCCTTTTTTAGATTTCATTTTGAACAATCTTAAAACATCAATCACTGCTTCGGTCGATTCAAGGAAGGCGCATGTGGTACAAAATTTTGGTCCGCCTACTACGGATTTTTGACATGTGAAAGAAAGCTCTTTGCTTGGTGCTAGCGGCGCAATACTTGCAAGCAAAAGAAGCAACTCTATTATTCTTTTTTTTCCAAAAAAAAAAACTGCTCACATCTGTAAAGTTCACAGAGCCCGGCCCATAAGCTGGCCACATAGCAGTGACTCAGCAGTCTCAACCACTGACACTAACACTAATTGTACCACACCGCTCTTACAACTAGCTATACCTCCACATATAGCTGTTAGTGTGTGCCTGCAAGAAGAGGGAGTCACAGCAAGCAGTGAGGAAACACACCTCTGCTGGTGGGTCCAGTACATTCTCCTGATCTTTCAAATTCGGATGAAATGTTCAATTTCTGAGCTTGTTTTTGTTTTAAATCATTACATTTTGATTCAAGGAGGACTGGTGGTGTGCATACATTGTGGAGCCCTAGGGAGCGGTGCAGTAAACATTCTTGATTCTTTTTAGCGTAAAAAACATTTTTTGAATTTTTAGCACTCTCAAAATGACTTCACAGTTCAACGCGCGTAGCCTGATTCACAAAATGAAATTTTATTAGTACAAAATACTGTTATAAACAAAGAATATTTTTACGTACTTGAGAATCCAACGCAGGTGTATTGACAGCAAGTGTCCCGGTGTTCGAGAACGTAAAATGTCAAGCACTATACCACAAACGGCCGGCAGGTACGAGCGCTGCTGCTTGCCGACCGCATCGTCGAACAACTTTGGGAGCATGTACGGTGTAGGATGCTGAGCGATAGCTGCAAAAAAAAAGTTTTTTAAAGAAAATCCTAGTATTTTCTAAAGTGATTCTGGCATTTCTAAGAAAATCCTAGTATTTTTTAGAGTGATTCTAATATTTTCTAAAGTGATTATGAAATTTCTAAGAAAATCCTAGTATTTATATAGTGATTCTAGTATTTCTAAGAAAATCTATATCTTCTAATTTGATTCTAGTATTTCTAAGGGAATCCTAGTATTTTTTTAAAGTGATTCTGGCATTTTTAAGGGAGCCCTAGTATTTTCTGAAGTGATCCTGGCATTTCTATGAGTGTCCTATTATTTTTCTAAAGTGATTATGGCATTTTTAAGAGAATCCTAGTATTTTCTAAAGTGATTCTAGTATGTCTATAATATTCCTAAAAGCATTTCGTAAACTAATTCTACTATTTCTAAACTAATCATATAAACATTTCTAGTATCCTAAATACATGTACGAAGATAGGTACATCGGTTGGAATAATACATGAGTCGAAGCGCAGATTCAATAGAGCTTCGCTACTATTGAACGAAAACGAGTGAAATGAGGAGAGGAGAGGGTGGAATGAGGGTTTAGAAAACGGTGGGGGGTAGGGTGGGGGGGGTTAGGACCGGAGGCCCAACCGCCATTTGAAACGACAGTTGGAGCCGCGCGTGGTCACCGTGGTGCCAATCGCCCTATGATACAACGGTTGACTGTCAACCACCGTTTAATATAGCGGTTGGACTGAGCTGGCCCACTGTCAGGCCAGCCGCGCCCCTACTGCCGACGGAGCCATCAACCGTCATTTCATACAGCAGATATGGTAGAGTTTTGAAAAACTTCCGCTGTGCTAGTTATTTTGAAAAATCATAGAAAAATTTCAAAATTTCAAAAAAAAAATCACAATCAGAGGCCGATGTAACAGACTAACAGCAACGTACTAACGGAATCACACAGCCCACCAAAAGCGTCGCAAAAAAAAAAGCGCAAGCATTCCCGCGGGAGCTCGGCCCATGCGCGTAAGCTGGTGATGTCATCACTCATCATCACTCAGCTACTAGTGGCTATAGGCACTAATCATACCACATCGCTCGGACTGCACGCTCCACCTCTACATATAAACAAGAGTGTTTGTGCTCAAACAAGTTGGAAATGATAAGACTGAGTCTAACAAGAAGAGGCAAATTTAGAAGGCAAATTGAGCTTTGCCTCTCCTCTACAGTGTTTTCCCTCTCCTCCGCATACCACTGTCTCCAACAGAGCAAGCAATCCCATCTGCAATCCGTCTCCGCGCCCACCGGCGACGAAGCTCGTTCGAGCACCGGCGGAGAGGGAGGCCATCGCGGTGGCGCCATGGATTTGCCGGCCGCCCGTCCCCGTCGGCTTGTCCCCTCCTCCCGATCTGAAGCAGGGCCTCGTCGCTCAGGAAGGTTGCGGAGATCCAAGACCCCCGACGGCGGCGCAGCTCGCCGACCGAGGCCCTCGCGGTAAGCTTTCGCACGCACGGCCGGCGGCGGTGGAGCTCCCGTCGAGCTCCTCTGCCTTATGCTCCTCGATGGCACCCCCTCCCTCTCTCCTCGCGGCCCTTTCCCTCTCCTCCGTTGCCTGCCCTCTGCCATCTCCCTCTTCTACAACTGCCGCATCCACAGCAAGTTCGTCGCCCGTTGCGCCTCCCCGTCCCTGCACCGTATGCATTCGAGGAGAGAGGGATTGCAATTTTGCATCACCTCTCTCCTCGAAGGCAATTTGCCTCTCGTGTTTGCATCCCCTGTTGGAGCACCTGCCTCGCGTGAACAGTGCACGCAGGGAAGGCAAAAATGCTTTTGCCTTATCTGTTGGACTCAGTCTAAGCAGTGAGGAAATGCATCAATGCTGGTGGGTCCAGCACGTCTCCTGATATAACGGATGAAATGCGCAAATTCTGAGCTTGCCTTTTTTAAAATTTCATTTTGAACAATCCTAAAATATCAATCACTGCTTCGATCGGAAGTAGTGGCGTGATACTGCAAGAAAAAGAACAACTCTTTTATTTTTTATTAAAAAAACAACTCAGATCTGTAAAGTTCACGGAGCCCGGCCCATGTGAGTAAGCTGGCCACATAGCAGTGGCTCAGCGTCTCAACCACTGACACTGACACTAATTGTACCACACTGCTCCTACAACTGCACACATACCAATAACAAGGTAAAAAGACGTTTTTGCCCCTACTGCACACGTGCTTGGGATAAAACTAAAACAAAAGGCTGGACAGGTCTGCTGTGAGAGCAATCAATTAAACAGTACATCATACAGTGACCAAATGCTAATCCGAATGCCACATCACTACAACAAACAGTACAAGAGTTTCCTGGAACCTTCCATGGAACTATCAGCAGCCACTCATCTAGCGCAGCTAGAATTCAAAATTTGAACCCACCCTTTTCCCTCCATTCTTTGGCCTATAAAACCATGCTACTCAGAGCTTCAACACCCCTTTGCTTCTTCTTCTTCCACACATCATCCATGGCTTTTGATCTCAACAAACCACCACAATATGCAGAGTTCTTGACAGACCTCAACAAACCACCGCCAGATGCTGAAGAGTTCTTGCCAGACCTCAACAAACCAATAAATGATCATGAGCTTTTGCAATACCATGATGGATCTGTGTTTGGTGGAGGGCAACAATTTATCAGTCCAGATAATTATCTCATGACTTGATCTCTCTATTATATGAACAGACTACAAAAGTTGAAGATTATTATACGAACAGATGTTCTTACCTCAGTTCGTTGCCTTCTTGCCTTATGGTGATGAACCACATAAAGCAGTTGAGAGAGTAGAGGTCTTACCAGACCTAAACGAGCAGCCTGCACATGACAAACAACTTTTCCATATCAATGACTCACAAGAACAAATCAACCTAGGTAACTCTCATTCCTTTAATACTTGCTGCATGGTTCAACATATTTTGATATTAACATGACTGACAATACAAACCTGTAAGATATCAACCATACATGTGGCTGTGTACAGAACAACTAACCTGCAAACTTGATTTGCAGTCATTGATGGTGACTTCGAGGCCTCGGATGAGACGCACGACTATAGTGTTTGTGACGGAGCTATGAACATCGTATTTGATGAAGAGGAGTTGGAAGACTCAACCGACGAACAAGATGCGCATGGAAATGGAAGCGCAAGAACTAGGTCAAAAGATCTTACTGCAACGCAGAGACAACAAATATATGAAGCATTGCTTGAGAGAAGTAATTGTGGAAAGCTAAGAAGAAACGCTACAAAAATAGTTGTTGAATTATTCAATGTCAATCGTCATGCAGTATGGCGTATTTGGCGACGGGTGAAGCAATGTCGTGCAAATGGATTACCGGTTGATATTAGCTCAAGAAAGCCCAAGAATAGTGGCCGCAAAAAAGTTGAGGTCGATCTGACACACGTAGCATCAATTCCCTTGCGCAAAAGGAGTACCATCAGGTCTTTAGCTGCAGCTGCAGGTATGAAAAAATCCACAATGCATAATTTGTTCAAAGATGGGTTACTGAGACGGCATTCGAACACATTAAAGCCTTATTTGAAGGAAGCAAATAAAATAGAAAGGTTGTGGTGGTGTCTTTCAATGTTAGATCAGCAGACATTACAAACTGAGCCAAAGTTTATTGACATGGAAAACATCATCCACCTAGACGAAGTGGTTCTATGCCACAAAGAAGGATAAGACTTACTACCTACTTCCACAAGAGGAGGACCCATACAGGACTGTCCACAACAAAAATAGCATTGTCAAGGTGATGTTCTTAACAGCAGTAGCAAAACCTAGGTATGATAATGAAGGCAATTGCACATTTGATGGCAAGATAGGCATATGGCCTTTTGTCAGAAAGGTACCATATCCTACATGCTTCATTTCATAGAATTACTTTGTATTATTCAGATTTCAAGCTAACATGTCTACCATTACACACATACCAATAACAAGGTAAAAAGACGTGAGGAAACACACTTGTGCTATACCTCCGCATATAACTGTTAGTGTGTGCCCGCATGAACAACGAGTCACAGCAAGTAGTGAGGAAACACACCTGTGCTGGTGGGTCCAGTACATCTTCCTGATCTTTCAATTTTGGATGAAATGTGCAATTTCTGAGCTTGTTTTTGTTTTAAAGCATTCCATTTTGATTTGAGGCGGACTGGTGGTGTGCATACACATTGTGGAGCCCTAGGGAGGCGGTGCAGTAATCATTCTTGATTTTTTAGCGTAAAAAAACATTTTTGAATTTTTAGCACTCTCAAAATGACTTCATAGCTCAACTAAGAAACTAGAAAACACATACACACACTCACAGTTGGTCCAGTACATCTTCCTGATCTTTCAATTTCGGATGAAATGTGCAATTTCTGAGCTTGTTTTTGTTTTAAAGCATTCCATTTTGATTTGAGGCGGACTGGTGGTGTGCATACATTGTGGAGCCCTAGGGAGGCGGTGCAGTAAACATTCTTGATTTTTTAGCATAAAAAAACATTTTTGAATTTTTAGCACTCTCAAAATGACTTCATAGCTCAATTAAGAAGCTAGAAAACACACACACACTCACAGTTGTTAAAGTTTTTTCGTACAACTGCTCGGGTCATACAAGGTCTAGACTTCTCGCAGATTAAATTGAATTTAGTTTGAATTAGGAATATATAATCATAATTTAAAATACTAGGGACTGTGCATTAAGGATGAAATAGAGAACATCTCGGTAAAAGAGGATTAAACATCCATGCCATTTGTGGGTAAGATCCAAAAATATGAGTGATAGGCTCGGATGGTATTCCAATTAAGGGCCTGTTTGGCAGGGCTCCGGCTCCTCCAAAAACAGCTCCGGCTCTGGCTCCTCTGGTGGAGCGGCTTTTCTGATGGAGCTGAAGCCGTTTTGGAAAACGTTTGGCAAAACGGCTTCACCTGTTGGATTGAGGTTGTAAAATGTCCAAATTGCCCTTTCTTATTTTTTTCGTTTTTTTCCTTTCTTTTTTTCCTTCTTCCCTTTTTTTTCTTTTTTCCTCTCCTTTTTTCCCCTCCTCTCTTCCTTATCCATTCACGCTCCCCTGCATTCGTTATCCGCTACCCCTCCTCCCTCACGGGCTTCGCCGCCAGAGCTCCCGGCGCCTTTGTCGCGCCCCGCCCCGTCGAGCCTCCACCTCACCTCCGCCGGCGCCGCGCCCTGCCTCTGCCTCGCCTCCGCCGGCGCGGCGCCCCGCCTCCGCCTCGCCCCCACCTCGCGTCGCGACCTGCCTCCGCCTCCGCCTCTCGCCGCGCCGCGCTCCGCCGGCGACATGCCGCACTCCGCCTCCACCCCGCCAACCTCCGCCTCCGTCCATGCCTCGGGCCGCCGCAGCCGGGCCTTCTCCTCCGCCTCGCCGTCTCCGCCTCGGGCTGTCGCGGGCTGCTACTGCCGCCCGAGGGCACTCGCTGGAAAAAGGAGGCGAAGCCGGATAGAGACCTCCCCTTTGAAAGCCGCGAGGGGCTCCATCGCCGGATCCACACCCGGAGCCGGTGCGATTTCCACCGTTTGGCAGGGCTCCGGGCGGAGCCGCTCGTGGAGCCCTGCCAAACAGGGCTTAAAATGTGGAGATGTCTTGGGTATATACGGGAACTGATGCAAGCTATTGTATATTGGCAGGGCTTAAAATGTGGAGATGTCTTGGGTATATACGGGAACTGATGCAAGCTATTGTATATTGATCCATCCGTTCCAAATTACTATTCATGATGGTCTATTTTAGCTGTGAAACCATAATGTTGTGCTTTTCCTTCTTTTATTTTTTAAGTGTAGTTTGGGGCTACAATATCAGAATAGTAATTTGGGTTTCCTTTTATCTGTACTTTAAAATAAAAGGAAACAGTACTTTTTGCTCGTGTAATTACCGTTACTTTGCCTATATATTTATATATCAGAATTAAAGTGAGCTGCAAGGTGGGCTTGGTTGGTTTACGGAAACCAGAAGAAGCCCAAAGCGAAGCGCAAGCCCGGCCCATACACGTAAGTTGGTGACCCGTCATCAGTCATCACTCAACGGCTCAGCCACTACACTAATTCCTCTAAGAAAAGCACGTGCTAGCACTAATTGTGATTGTACCACATGGCTCGGACAGGACGCTCTACCTCCACATATAAACAATAGTGTGTGCCTGCAAGAACAAGAACTCAGAACAAACAGTGAGGAGAAGCGCTAATGCTGGTGGGTCCAGTGCAGTCCTCTGATTGAACTTCGGCTGAAATGCGCAACTTCTGAGCTTGATTTTATTTTTAATTTTTTTTCATTTTAATGAAGAGAACTACTCTAGTACTCCTCTTTTTACTACTTTGCTGTAGAAATCATAAAGCAGGCAACCAATTAGTAATTCATCATTTTCTCCGGTGTAGAACTGGAGATGCTTAGGGCCTTTTTGGTTGCCTGGAGGAGGCTAGCCTGGCTCGCACCAGCCAGCCAGGCTGCTCACAGCCAGGATTTGGGGATGCAACTAGCTGTGTTTGGTTGATTGCATCTAGTGAGCCAGGCCAAGTAAGGATAGTGTTTGGTTGACTGCATGTACTCCAAATTTGAATGAACAGATGCAGGCTTGTATGTTTGGTTGGATGCATGCACCTAAGATCAAGTCACCTCTTGCATGGAGTGGTAAGAATACCACCGGTTTTCACCAATTTCATTAACAGTTCACCTCTTGCATAAAAAGGTCACATATTACACTCAATTATTACATCAATTTGCAAAGTAAAGCTACAATGATTAAGAACTAAACTAAAATAATAACTAAAACAATTACACGTTGAACATGACACCAACACTGGTTCTTGACATGTACCACACCAGGTTCAGCTTCAATTGGTCTGACTTTATTGTAGTAATTACCATAAAAGGCTTGAATCATGTCTTGTAGTATCAATTAAAAATAAAGAATGACAATGAAATAATGAATGAAACATCAGAGAAGAAGCATCATTGGCATGGACATGTGCTCAGAATGTGAAGTATCAGTTATAAATAAAGAAGAATGGCAATGAAATAATGAATGAAACATCAGAGAAGCATCATTGGCATGGACATGTGCTCAGAAAAAATATCACAGCTCAGAGAGGTACCCAACAAATTATCACAGCATTTTAATGCATCACTGGCATGGACACATGTGCTCAGATTCATGAAACAGACAGTAGAACACGTGCACAGAAAAAACAGCAACAACATAGGCAAATAGACACATGCTCATATAGGTTCACAACAAATTATCACAGCAGTTCAGATCAACATCTTCAACACAGTAGGACAACAGGCTGTGGAAGATCACCAAATAAAGGCCCTATATCACTAAAGGTTGCAGTTCTATAGTGGCATATCTAAGTCACTAACTATATGCTAGAGTTAGCCATAGTTAGGAGAAAGGATGAAGTCATCTGTCCAAAAGAGCACCAGACTATACCCACTGCACAAAGACCACCAGAGCAGGAAGGTATGCACAAAAGAAGCCACCAGATCATCCAGAAGAGGATCACTGTACAAAAGAGAGATCAACCACCATGCATAGGCCATCACTGGTAGTAGTGTTTGGCCAGGCAAGTCCTCAGCCAAAGAACACGGTGAGAGTCATTCATCTGAACAAAAGCAGAGCCCTGGGCCTTGTTATCCAGCAGGTGACCATATGCAGCCATCAAAGCATCCTCAGTGAACCCAGGCATGAACATGACTGCACCATACAGCTCAGGGTGGGAATCCTCAACCTTGGTAGAACGAATGGCATCTGCAACATTGTTCACTGCATCTGTCATGCCAGTGAACACAAGCACATCATCCTCTGTCAGCATGGACCTCTTTCTCTTGCTTCCAACACCAACTTCTGACTTGGTTGCCTCAGCTGCCTCAGTCTTGCTAGCCATCTTCAGCTCCTCAAATCTCTTAGTCTTGAATTGGCTCTCAGCAAAGTCAGAAGGAGTACCAAGAGGCTCATTTGACCCCATGGCATACTTGCCTGTTGCCTGACCATTACCAAAGATGATGCTCATCTGCTGGTAGTAATGAATTGGCTTGTTCAGGTACTCAGCATCCTTGGGGTGTGCCTGCCATTACACAATATTAAGTTAGAAACTGTTGAATAAAGAAAATAGCATGAACACACAACTTGATCAGGTTACTAACCTTGATGTGGCCATTGTAGTGCTCCTCCTCTAGCAGGATCTGGTAATTATCCTCATCAAATAGAGCCCCACTTAGATCTCTCAGCTTGGAGATCTTGATCCACTTCTGTCTCCATTTCCTAAGGTGGTTGTACACCTGTGTGCCAGTGATCTCATTGCCACTGAACTCCTGAACAGCTTGGGCAACCTGGTTTAGGTGCACTTCTTTGAACCCTTTGTCAGTCCTAACCCCTGTCGTAATCAGCTCACAGAAACGACGAAGGACAAATCCAGACATTGCATCTGTCCACCTCATTGCACCCCTCTGCTGAGCTCCAGCAGCAGCAGGAGCAGCCCCAGCATCAACCCCAGGAGCAGCCCCAGCAGCAAGAGGAGCAGCCCCACCAGCAACCCCAGCAGCAGCAGGAGCAGCCCCAGCAGCAGCCCCAAAAGCCCCAATAGCAGCAGCCACAGCAGCCCCAACAACCCCAGGACCAGGGAACAAAAGGTCATCACCAGCAAGGATCTCCTCAGCCATTTCCTATTTTCATATGTACTATGTCATCATTGCATGTGTCATATGTACTATGTCATGTAAAACATTTCAGGCAACAAAAATATTCATCATTGCACATGTGTCCAGCTTAAGTAAAACATTTCAGGCAAGAAAAATATTCATCATTGCACATGTGTCCAGCCTCAGTAAAACATTTCAGGCAAGAAAAATATTCATCATTGCACATGTGTCCAGCCTCAGTAAAACATTTCAGGCAAGAAAAATATTCATCATTACAAATGTCACAAGCCTCAGTTCAAGTGTAGTATCTAAATTGGTATAACATCATTACACATGTCCAATGCCTCAACTATATGATAAAAATAAGTGAAATCATCAATGAGATTATTCAAAGCCTCAGTTTCAATGTGAGTACAACATAAGTAGACAGAAGTTCAGTACAAAGTAGAGTGCAATACATAGACATTTTAGATGCGAGAGTTGTCTCTATTGGTCCACATGTGATCAGCCCATTCATCCCTAGTTTGAGCCCAAGCAGCATTGTCATCCAGCTGAACCCCACGGTTACTTGGATTGTCATTAGGAACCCAAGAGAACTCACTAGGCACTACCTCATCAACTTCATGCTCAAGTATCCAATTATGCAATATGCAGCAAGCAAGTACTAACTTCACTTGTGTCTTGAAAGGATGAAATGGTTTGTTGTCAATGATGCGAAAACGATTCTTCAAAGCACCAAAAGCCCTTTCAACAGTTACTCTTAGACTTGAATGCCTTAAATTAAATAGTTCCTTTGGGTTGGTTGGAGGGTTCCTACCACCATACTCTTTCAGATGGTATCTAGTGCCACGATACGGAGGAAGGAATCCAGGACGACATGCATATCCAGCATCTACTAAGTAGAATTTTCCTATAACAAGCATAGACATGCATTAGGTTCATTGTTATGAATTTACAAATTTTATTTAAGTACCCAATTCAACTAATTACCTGGTGCAACCCTTAACCCATCCTCCCGCGCTAGTGCATCAGCAAGGATGGTAGCATCATGTGCTGAACCCTCCCAACCAGCCAAGACATAAGTAAATTTCAAGTCAAAGGCAACAGCAGCAAGAACATTTTGTGTAGGGTAGTTCTTCCTTCCCCTAAATGATGCTTGGATCTTGGCTGGCACTCTAGCATATACATGAGTGCCATCTATTGCCCCAACATAGTCCAACATGAATACCCAACAAGTACTTATCTTATTAAGATATGCACCCAAGTATGCAGACTACAAATTTCATGACATATTGATTACCTTAAAGTATGGATACCATCTTGGGCTGTTGCTTATCTTAAGTGGTGTGTCATTAGATGGAGCTCTAATCATGTCTTGCCTAAGTTCCCCAACAGCATACAAGACCTCCTTGAAATGTCTGTGCACTGTTCCTATTGATCTCCTCCAGGTTTGGTGTACAACTCTAAAGCGTTGGTTATGGCCAACAATATGAAGAAACATTGCAACTTGCTCCTCAACACTACTATTTAAGTTATCTGACAGTAAATTTCTTATCCTAAGCAAGTTGCATAGCCTAAAAAAAGGTGCTCTTCTCATGCGAAGCATAGCAATACACTCTATGTCATTACAGTTGTAAATTCTATCCAAGTTTTGACGGCGTTCCTCATCCATCAGGCTCAAAGGCCCATAACAGATACGAGGTCTTGAGTTATGATGCATTGCAATCTTGCTGAACAAGAATGCATACATAGCAATGATAAGAGCAGCAGCTCGGGCAATCAACATGCGTCGCTGGTCCTCCAAAGCCATCTACCATAGAAACACAATAACCAGGCAACACAAAGTACTCAGCATAATAAAATAAAACATCATTGGCATTGAACAATTTCTCAGATTTTATGAAAATAGCATCCTAGGCATTGGACATATGCTCAGATTATAAGACGAATCATCACTGGCTTGGACATAAGCTCAGAAAAAAATAGTATTCTCAAACATGTAGGGCAACAATCAACATCGACAGCACAAAATCAACATCGATAGCGCACATCAACTGCTACCTGCATTCATCAGAAAAAGGGGAGAGGATGGAAAGGGGAGATTGCTTATACCGAAGCAGTACAGGAAGCACCGAAGCAAAAGGAGGCAAACAAACAAGGGAGCTCAGATCTGCAACCACCAACCAAAGAAGCTATTAGAAAAAAGGCAGAATAAAAAAAAACAAGAACCCTAACCAAGAACAAGGACTTATACCTTAGAATCAAGCAGAGAACTCAGATCTGAAGTGCCTGCATCGAGTTTGAGAAGAAACAGTGAGGGATGACCTAGGGTTAGGGTTACGAGATCAAGAAAAATAGGGAGGCAGAAGGGGAATCGACTTCACTTGCCTGTCCAAGAACTTAGATCCAGAGCACCTACAAAGCAAGAAGAAAGGCAGGGGATCAATACACCACGAATCGATGAGGAATCGATGAACAATCGATGTGCAAGAGGAAGAGAGAAGAGCACCTGCTGCACCAGAGAAGAGGAAATGGTGAGCGAACGAGAAGGGTGGCGGCGGGAGGGGATATATATACACAGGTGAATGGCGCGAAAAGGGGCGGTAACCCTAGCGAAATGGCGCGAGCTCCCGCCGGTCATGTTTTCGCCTCCCGCGCGCTCGCCGCGGCACCGCGGGAGCCTGGCCCGGGAGAGAAGGTCGATTTGGCCGTAGCTGTGGAGCCTGGCCGCGGGGGCTGATTTGCACGCGGGCAGCCTGGCTCGGTGGGTCGTGCGGGACACCAAACAGCCGGGCCCTGCACGCAGGGATGCTGGGTCGGCTGCGTGCGGGACACCAAACACGCCCTTACAGGGGGAGTGGGGGCGCTAGAGCTAGACGCAGGCACGCAGCTTGACTCCCGCCGCCAGTGGAGACGCTCCACGGCGGCGCTGGAACTGGAAGGCAGCAGCGTGCCTCGATGGTGGCGGCGGGCGCTCCGCAACAGGATCGGGCGGACCAAGAACTGGAGTGAGCTGCAGCTAAGGGGCTGTTTAGTGTCCCGCACGGGACCGTGCAAGCATCCCCGCGTGCAGGAATTGGTAGTTTGGTTGCCTGCACGTACCTCCGAGCCAGGCTCTCCGCGTGCAAATCCCTCCCCGCGGCCAGGCTCCCCAGCTACGCCCGAATCGACCTTCTCTGCCGGGCCTGGCTGGCTGGGTGCGGCTGTTTCTCTCGTAATGACAGTATTAGTGCATGATTAGTGAATATTAAGTGATATTAAGATGTTTTAAAGATAATTAACACATTGTTAGATAAAATAAGTACTTTAGAAGTGTATTTTCGTAAAATAAAAATGCTATTTATAAATTTATAATATTTTTGTCTCATGCAACCAATCTTCGTACAGGCAACCAAACAGCATCTCTTCTCAACCAGACTGAGTAGATACAACTAACCAAACACGATACATTGCATGCACTCAACCTGTCCCGGGTGAGCCTGGCTCGTTGGTGCGATGCAGGCCCGAGCCGTGCAGGACACCAAACAGGCCCTAACTGGATGGAGTGGGCTTCGTTGGTTTCTGGGCCGCGATGTAACCGCACAGCAAGCAACCTGCGGCCCATGCGCGAAAGCTGGTGACGCGTCATTACTCACTCAGCACTAATTCGATTGTACCATATCGCTCGGACAGAATGCTCTACCTCCAGTTATAGCCAATAGTGGGCGCGTCAACGGACAGCAAATCGTAAGCAGTGAAGAAATGCACCAGTGTTGGTGGGTCCAGCACAATTCCTGAGATTATTTCATCCGGGTGAAACCGCAACTTCTGAGCTTTGTTTTGCTGTTTTGAAATTTTTCGAGGAAACGTTCTTGATCTGTTTGGCAGTCTGGCAAGTGGGAAGATTTGTCATGTGAAAGAAAACTCTCTGCTTGGATCAGTACTCCGTAGCCATTATCTGGACAACAATAACGTTTCTTCTTTTGCCTGCAATATTTTACTCAAAGCAATATTGCGCTGACAAGACATGAATTCCTAACAGTCTCTCTGCAAAGCATGGCTTTTCCTTGAATTCAGTAAGAAAAATATTTTAGTAATGTAAATATTTATAATGTTATAAATATCGATAGTTTTCTCTATTAATTCAGTCAGATTTAAGAAAGCTTATTGTTGGGGATTCTGGAATCGGATGGAACCCCCGAACATGTACGAGAAGAAACTCAAGAATACATTCGTAAATGAACTCAAGAACTCGGAGACAAGGAATCTCCGAAAGTCTGTATTTCTCCTCAGAAGTCATGAACCCCTTTACACGTGCCCCCCGGTCCCCTTTTATAGGGAGACGAAGGGACTTTTACATTCCGATATTGCCCTCGGGTCTAAAGAATATTCCAAATGGGAACATGTACATGAATGTCTTTTACATCCCATAATTTACGAGCTAACTTCAGATATTTGCAAGCCTGCCATCCGTTCACACCTCGAACCCGGACTTAAGACGCCGCGTTTCTGACTTGGTCCGCTCGTGGCTCTTGCCTTCATTCGTGAAGATTACTGATTGTATAGATTCCCGCTTCGGAAGTTTGAACCCGGCACCGAGGCCAGCCGCAAGGTTCTCAGAAGTTTCCATCCTCCTAAAACTGCGAACAAATTCACGAACAATCTCATGAACTCAAGCCCCTTCAGCGAACATTTCACCCGAAGGTTTTAACTGGGTTAGAAAGTTTCTCGTTCGTGTTTCGCACAAGTTATAATTCATGAAAGTTGAGACCGCGTTCTTCAGAAATCACGGAACAGGACGCACCGCTTGGCCCTTTCTCGTTCAAATTACCGAATTCATGAGAATCCCAAAATCTCCAAAGATTCAAGGGTGAAAGGTTTTTACCCAATTCCCCAACACTAGCCCCTCGGGGAAGCGGGTTGACTCCGACGATCTGTTTCCACGAAAATTTCTCGAATTGTGGTAAAAAAACCTCATCTTCGGAACGTCGTAGTGTACACGCGTCCCCCTCTGGGCGGTGCAACGGTTATATCGAGATATCTTCTTGAAACTACCCCCTCTCCCCTATAAATAGAAACTCCGTGCGGTAACTTCCTTTCACCGTTCCGCTGTTTTCTTTGAAATTTTCTGGTATCGGCGCTTCGAGCTTCACATCTTGAGATTTCGGAAATTCTGCAATCTTTTCGTTCCCCGAAGGTAATTTCTTCTCCTTTCTCATATTCTTGAATGTCATCTTTGTTTTCTTTGATTTTCCGTTACTCCCTTGTTTTGACTTTTCGTTAAACTTTTCTTTTGGGAGGTGGCTCGCACTAAAAGCACTGCCAGACCAATTACTGCCGAAGAATTAGCCGCAGCCGGCCTCCCTCCAACATCGGAGAACATTCCCCCAAGCGCTGAAAACCCGATTACTGAAACTATTCAAGAATCTGAAAGTTGCAAAGATGGGGAGATCAAATCTGGGAATAATTCTGGCAATGGTGAGGATATTTTGAACGTTGAAGTTAATCTGAACGAGCTTATTGGCTCGAAATCTTCGGAAGGATGTTGACAAGAGCATTGACGTCATAAACACTCTTCGTGGCGCAAATGCTGAACTTGTCACACAGAACGCTGATATTGCCAAGACTCTTGGTAAAAAAGAGAAGGTTATTCTGAAGCTTGAGAAAGCACTTAATGAGCGGCGCGAAGCTATGAGTAAAGGCGCTGATGGCATTCAGAAGAATTTCAAACTTTTGTTTGAAAAATACAGTGAAGCTCTTGGGCAGTTCGGTACTCGTCCCAACCCTTTCCCTGAGAATGAAGATGCTTCAGTAGTGATGGATTGGATGCTAACTGAATTCAATGCTCTTCCTGAAGTCATCTCTGGTGCTAGTGATTTTTCTGTTGTCTTCAGTGTTGAGAGCTTGCTCAAACTTCTTGAAAATTATAACTGCGTTGATCTTGAGAAGTTTCGTGGAGCGATTCAGCAATTTCCAGATGCTTCAAGTACTTCTCTTATTCAAGCAAATGAAGATGATCGGGCAGTTAAAGTCAAATTCATGAAAGAATTCTGGATTGCCAGCGGTAGAGAATTCGCGAAGAAAACTGCTCGCGACAAACTTGAAGAGGTGGCTATCTCCTAAAACTTTGAATTCTTCCTTTTTCTACTCTATTGTGACTTTGCTTAATGTGTCACTTCCTGATTCTTTCGGTTATTGGTTTCCTTCAGCTCATGAGGAAGGAAACGAGCGATGAAATTCGCGAAGCTCTTGAACTAAGTTCTGAGTCTGACGGTCAAGCTGGCGAAGAAGGTGATGTTGAAGATGGCTCGAGCAGCAGTAGCAGCAGCAACAGTAGCAGCGAGGACAATGACGGGGAGGACGGCAGTTCTGAGCAACGTACCAGTTCTCCGAAGGTTGTCATTGATGAATGAAGCAGAATTTGCTCAAACTATTGCTTTTGTTTTTTAGAACTGTGAACTTGTATATTCGTGGGTCATGACCCGCTTTTCGAAACTTTGTTTTGTAAATTTTAACCTGCGCAGGTCCTGCAAGGTGGGCCTGTGCAGGACGTCATACCTTTGCGTTTCCATCGCCAAGACCATATAGTTAGTGGCGAAGCTTGGCGTTTGTATAAAGAAGCTCATCCTGGATGCAAGTTCTCCGATTTTTGGCTTCTGTGTTGTCAATATTTTTTGATGCGTAGCTTTCAGCTGGGTTGGTTTTTTCTTCATCGCGACGGTTATGCTCTTGCAACTGAAGCTTCAAGTTCGCGTACCTTCGTGAAGACGGAGCCCCTTAGCCCCATTAGCGATGATTGCGACTTTGCTTATGCTTGCGATGTTGCAGAAAATAGTGGCCGTAAGCCAGGCCACGTTGTTGAATTACCTTTCTGAACTTTAGCTCATCGAAGCTATGTAACGTACTCTATGAAATTTTGTATGAAACTAAGGCAATAAACTCATTTTTTAAGAAACAACGTCACCCTTCCCACCTTGCCGTTTTCATGCAAAATCTCATGAATAGCTCCTTTCGTGGACTTGGTTTTCTCTCAAAGCATAAACTTATACTCAGAGTACGAGTCGACGAAACTTGCTTCGCGAGTTTCGTGGACTTGTGCCTAATTATGTTATGGGCGGAGTCCCACTCATGGGGATCTGGTCGAATTGGGGGAAGCTGTAGGTATTATTGCGGGTCAATCAATTGGGGAGCCAGGGACTCAACTAACATTAAGAACTTTTCATACTGGTGGAGATAACAGCCATGCACGAAAGGTAAAGCTTGAAAAGGTGGTCTGGGAGCTTTCGGAGAAGGCCGAAAGCGAACCTGCTCAGGTTGATATCGCAACTTTCAGTTACTTCAACCTGACTTTTCTTTTTACGCGAGAGCATTTTTATTGTGTCTACCCAAATCTTGAACTTGTATGAAAATGTTATACTCGTGTGCTTTTTCACTTGACTTTTTTTTAAGGGCAGCTGAGCCCCTTAGTCTATAGAATAGCATTTTTAGCTCAAAAATTTTCTTGGATAAACATCACTTCGTAGACTTATTCACGGATATTTATTGCCATGACTCTTAAGTCTCTTAACATACAAGCCTGAACTCACGATCGAAAGAATTTTGGATCGGATATTACTTCGTAATCTTTTTCACGAATATTTCATATCAAGACGTTTGAACTTTCTGGGCCACAACTTGTTGTTGTCTCTGGCCTTTTCGTAGGATGTCCCTTTACTCTGGGATCTAGGCCACAACTTGTTGTTGTCTCAGGCCTTTTCGTAGGATGTCCCTTTACTCTGGGATCTAGGCCACAACTTGTTGTTGTCCCAGGCCTTTTCGTAGGATATCCCTTTACTCTGGGATTTTGGCTTTCATGGAGCCCTCGGCTATCAAGGAGCCTTTTCACGAAACTTCTCTTTCACTTTTGGAACTTCGGCTATCACGGAGCCCTTTCACGAAACTTTTCTTTCTCTTTGGGATTTCGGCTATCACGGAGCCTTTTCACGAAACTTTTCTTTCTCTTTGGGATCTCGGCTATCACGGAGCCTTTTCACGGAACTTTTCTTTCTCTTTGGGATTTCGGCTATCACGGAGCCTTTTCATGGAATCATTCTTTCTTTTTGGGATCTCGGCTATCACGGAGCCTTTTCACAAAACTTTTCTTTCTCACTTTGGAACTTCGGCTATAACGGAGCCCTTTCATGAAACTTTTCTTTCACACTTTGGAACTTCGGCTATAACGGAGCCCTTTCATGAAACTTTTCTTTCACACTTTGGAATTTCGGCTATCACGGAGCCTTTTCATGGAATCATTCTTTCTCTTTGGGATCTCGGCTATCACAGAGCCTTTTCACGAAACTTTTCTTTCTCACTTTGGAACTTCGGCTATAACGGAGCCTTTTCACGGGATCTTTCTTTCATTTTGTAACTTCAGCTATCACAGAGCCTTTTCACGGAATCTTCCTTTCATTTTTGAACTTCGCGACACACACGGTTTGGGGGAAAGCTCTTTTCATATATGATAGAAAGAGTATTTATATAGGATTTACATAGTGGGTTTCAGTGGAAAGTAAGCATTTGAAAGTACTACTGTAGAAGAATGTAAACTTGTTTCCTTGTAATGTAACCTTTGTGATTCATGCATGAGATGTATTCATGTAATGCGATGCTTATGATGCATGCTGATGCATATGAATGAAATGCTTGGATATGCCTAGATTTATTTAAGATCTAAGAATGTTCGGAATCATGAATGTTATAACTTGGTGCTTTGAAAACCATTCTTTCACAAGAGTCCATTGATTGATGAATACCAAAAGAGATAATCCCAATGGATGATGAAAGCCAAGTTGTTAAGATAATTCCAATAGATGATGAGACGAAGTGTCCATCTGAAAAAATATCATGTCCCAATTCGATGAAAACCAATATACCTGCAATTGAGGAAGCATCTGTATTTTTTAAAAGATATTTTAATCAGAAGTATGATATCATCACAAATAAACAGATAAGTCGACAAAAGCTTGACCGAAAGCTTTTGTGGACTTACTTTCAGCTTTAGTCGATATAGCAACTCTAAGTTGCTTTCGACTATTATCATTGGACTTAGTTCTATGGAGGATGAAAATTTCAATGAAAACGAGTACTCACACTGGTGAGGTCCTGTAGGTTAGCAAGAAAAATTTTTGAGGAACAAAATGAGTTTCTAAGCATAGCCCCTCTAGTGTTCTAGAAAAAGTTTTCAACATAACAAAAACTTCTAAGAGAGATGATAGTATGTAAGTATGCTTAAATAATATATATTTTAAAGGATATGACTTGCAAAATAGATATATTAGTGATACACATATAGTAGTATGTATAACCTACTTAGGTGCAATTGAGCAATATACGAAAATCATAAAATATTCACTTTGGTCACTTTGATAGATAGCTTCGAGGATTTTTTTTTATTTTATCAAAGTTTCCTTATTTTTGGTCCTGTAGGTTCTGGAAGTTTGGTGAGGTTCTATTCATTGCTAAAGATTCCAGATTTCTTCTCATGTCATCAAGTTTCCAACAGCTGGGCAAAGTTTCCATTCCTGGTGAATAATAGCCTCGTACGTATTTTTAGTGTGATCTATTTCTTTCAACTCGAGGACCACCACTGTGTAGGATTGCAAACCGAGATTTCGCTCGTCCCGGGATTTTGAGATTTTGCTGGTTCCTAGATTTGAAGATTCCGTTCATTTCGAGATTCCGCTCATTTCAAAATTAGGAGAATTCACTCGCTCTGGGATTTCGAGATTTTTTTTCTTTTTGAGATTCCAAGATTTTTCCCCTTCCGAGATTCCGAGGTTTTCTTCTTTCGAGGTTACGAGACTTTTGTTCTTCTGAGATTCTGATATTTTTCTTCTTTCGAGATTCTGAGATTTCTTTTTTTTCTAAATAAACTTTCCACTTTTTTTTTTGAGATCCTGGCTAGCTTCGAAGGTGCTGACAGGTGTGAGATTTCCGAAATTCCTAGATTCCGAGACTTCGCTCGAGGTTTGCGAGACTCCGAGAGTTTTCTCACTCCAAGATTTCAAGATCTCGCTGGTTCCGAGATTTCCGAAATTCCTAGATTCCGAGACTTCGCTCAAGGTTTGCGAGATTCTGAGAGTTTGCTCACTCCAAGATTCCTAGATTTCGCTGGTTCCGAGATTTCCGAAATTTTGCTCTTTCTGAGATTTCGAGATTTTGCCCTTTCTGAGATTCCTAGATTTCGCCCTTTCTGAGATTCCTTCGATCTTCCGAGGGTACTAGCAGCCTCAAGGCTGAGCTCTTTCCGCCGAGATAGATATTGTACTTGGCTTCCTAATGATTAATAGAAAGAGCTTTTTAGCTTCAAAAATCAGTTGAGAGTGAGATAGCTTTAGCTTTTCTTGAGCACGCCCTGAACCTCGAGTTAACTTCTTATGAAAGTTGAGTTGCACCACCGAGGGTGATGGGATGCTCATGGCGGCACCAACAACTGTGTGTAGTACTCTTGAACTTTGTTTTCTGTGCTATCTTCATAAATTAGTGACGCTTGCTTTCATGAGCCTCGGATCAAGAAATGAAGTCTCAAAAGTTGGATTTCTTTTCTTCTCTCAAATTCCTGAAACTCAGATTCCCGGAACAGTCAGCTTCCCTAAACTCTCTGATTCTTGGAAAAAAAATCATGAAACAGCACAAAAACGAAAGAAAATTGGATTGTACTGGGATTTTAATTCCCCGAGGGTCAAATAGTTTAATAAGTCTATGTATAAAAGATAAAAATTGGTGAATACGTAAGATGTTATAAAGGATACATCCTGCAAGCATAAAAGTTAGTATAGATAACATGTATATTATTTTTCTATGAGTTTTCACTTGAGGTAGTGAGGTTCCGAGATTCTGAGATTCCAAGATTTCGCTTGTTTCAAGATTCCGAGATTTCGATTGTTCCAAGATTTCTGAGATTTTTCTCCTTCCGAGATTCCAAGATTTTTCTTCTTCCGAGATTCCAAGTTTTTTCTTCTTCCGAGATTCCAAGTTTTTTTCTTCTTCCGAGATTCCAAGATTTTCCTTCTTCTGAGATTCTTCTGCTTCCGGGTTTCCGAGATTTTTTTACTTCTGAGATTCCGATATTTTTCTTCTTCTGAGATTCCGAGATTGTGCTCGAGGTTTCAACTCGTGATCTAAGAAAAAACCAGTTGAAAGCGTGGTAGCCTGATTTTCCTGGAGTTCTGAACCTCTAGGGGACTTGTGAAACTCGTGATGCTCAAAAGTGATTAATCACCCATCGAAGGTGATGAGATGATGACAACCATGCCAATGATCATTGCTAGCACCTTCAACCTTTCAAAAAACTTTTTTTTCTTCTGTGAATCCGAGATTCTGCTTCTTCCTAGATTTTGCTTATTTCGAGATTCTGAAATTCTAAGATTTCAAAATTTCGAGAATCTGAAATTCTGAGATTCCGAGATTTCGATTGTGTTGAGATTTCGAGATTTTTCTTCTTCTGAGATTCTGAGATTTTTCCTTTTGGAGATTTCGAGATTCTAGTCGTTCTGTGATTCTGAGATATCTCTTCTTCTGAGATTCCGAGAGATTTTTCTTCTTCTAAGATTCCGAAGTTTCGCTCGTTCAGAGATTCTGAGATTTTTCTCCTTTTGAGATTTCCAAAATTTCGCTCGTTCCGAGATTTCGAGATTTTGCTTGTTCTACTAGTTTCCGCTTGAGGTAGCACGGTTCCGAGATTCTGGCTCGTTCCGAGATTCTGCTAGAGGTTGGCGAGAATCCGAAATTTTGCTTGTTCCGAGATTCCAAGATTTCGCTTATTCCAAGATTTCATGCAAGACAATCTTGTAATGATGGAAATTATCAGCCTCGAATGGTCTCACTCTTATTGTCAAGTATCTCCTGGTCTCGATATTATGTTTCCAGAGATGGTCGATGACCTCTGAGGCGGAACAAGAGCTTCCAAATGATTGATGTAACAAGAGTACCCTCGCAGTTTCAGAGAAGATAACAAGATCATAGTATTTTTTCGAAGAAATGTATAGTGACCCTCGATATTTCTAAAGACATCTGAACTTTGACGAGATGGCTTAAGTTTCTTAGAGTACGTCCTCAGCCAGTTGTTTCTGCTCTTTCGAGGTTCCTGGCTCGATGTTTCTGGCCAGCAAGCATGCATGAAAAAAAATTGCACGCATGGTGGAGGTAAGAAAAAAGAAAAGGGCCGAAGGTGTCTAGTGGCCAAGTCTTGTTAATCCAGGTGTATATTGGACCTTCGAGAAGTTGTCCAAGATTCCAAGCAAACAAATTCACGACATCGAGGGTGATTAGCTGAAAATGATGTGTCAAAAATCATGGACAATTCTTTCAAAAAAAAATCATGGACAACACTTCTGATCTTTTTGAAAAATCTTTTTGGTTGTGGTAATCGTGAACTTTTGTCTCGTGCAAAAAACCACGGTGGGCGCAATGTTGGGGATTCTGGAATCGGATGGAACCCCCGAACATGTACGAGAAGAAACTCAAGAATACATTCGTGAAGGAACTCAAGAACTCGGAGACAAGGAATCTCCGAAAGCCTGTATTTCTCCTCAAAAGTCATGAACCCCTTTACACGTGCCCCCCGGCCCCCTTTTATAGGGAGACGAAGGGACTTTTACATTCTGATATTGCCCTCGGATCTAAAGAATATTCCAAATGGGAACATGTACATGAATGTCTTTTACATCCCATAATTTACGAGCTAACTTCAGATATTTGCAAGCCTGCCATCCGTTCACACCTCGAACCCGGACTTAAGACGCCGCGCTTCTGACTTGGTTCGCTCGTGGCTCTTGCCTTCATTCGTGAAGATTACTGAGTGTATAGATTCCCGCTTCGGAAGTTTGAACCCGGCACCGAGGCCAGCCGCAAGGTTCTCTGAAGTTTCCATCCTTCTAAAACTGCGAACAAATTTACGAACAATCTCATGAACTCAAGCCCCTTCAGCGAACATTTCGCCCGAAGGTTTTAACTGGGTTAGAAAGTTTCTCGTTCGTGTTTCGCACAAGTTATAATTCATGAAAGTTGAGACCGCGTTCTTCAGAAATCACGGAACAGAACGCACCGCTTGGCCCTTTCTCGTTCAAATTACTGAATTCATGAGAATCCCAAAATCTCCGAAGATTCGAGGGTGAAAGGTTTTTACCCGATTCCCCAACACTTATCTTGGTCCAAATATACCAAAACTAAATGTGCATTCTGTTTAGGGATAACTTGGAGTGAGCTACAAGAGGGACTCTGCTGGTTTTTTTTTGGGCCCACATAACAGCAAACCCTGATCACGGAGCCCGGCCCATGCGCGTAATCTAGCGACATACAGCAAGTCAGCGTCTCATTCACTGACACTAACACTAATTGTACCACACCGCTCGTACAAGGTACAACTCGTTGTTCCTCCTCATATAAGCGGTGAGCAAGGAATAACACAGCGAGCGGTGAGGAAACGCACCTGTGCTGGTGGGTCCAGTACAGCCCTCTGACCAACTTCGGATGAATTGTGCAACTTCTGAGCTTTGTTTTTTTGCTTTACGTTCTTTTTTAAAAAACATTCCATTTTGATTTCGAGGTGGTTGTGTGCATACATTTTGCTTTACTTTTTAAACATTTCATTTTCGAGGTGGCTGTGTGCATACATTTAATTTTTGCTTTACGTTCTTTTTAAAAAAACATTCCATTTTGATTTCGAGGTGGTTGTGTGCATACATTTTGCTTTACTTTTTTAAACATTTCATTTTCGAGGTGGTTGTGTGCATACATTTAATTTTTTGCTTTACGTTCTTTTTTAAAAACATTCCTTTTTTATTTCGAGGTGGTTGTGTGCATACATTTTGCTTTACTTTTTAAAACATTTCATTTTCGAGGTGGCTGTGTGCATACATTTAATTTTTGCTTTACGTTCTTTTTAAAAAACAATCCATTTTGATTTCGAGATGGTTGTGTGCATACATTTTGCTTTACTTTTTTAAACATTTCATTTTCGAGGTGGCTGTGTGCATACATTTAATTGAAATTTTAGTACGACCTTGGCTTATTTCATTTTTGCTCGTGAAATCAATCTGTCGTAGGGTTCTTTTACAAAATGTGATCCTACCTCTGGTTAAATTATAGTTGGTGTTTCTCATATTAACAAGGCACTCCGTCCGTCTCAAAATATAGTTATATTTAACTTTTTAAAAGTCAAAATTTTCAGTCTTTAGAAGTAATTTATTTCAAATAAATATGGTTACATATTATAATAGTTAGTTTCGTATAAATATATTGATATTAGTTTTATGTTAATATTTTTTTAGATTATTTCTTTATTCATGGTCAAATTGAAAATGTTTGACTTGAAAAAATCTAAACGTAGCTATATTTTGGGACGAAGGGAGGAACTAACTGCCTAAAATATCATCAAGTTTTGACATGATGTAGAAGAAAAGGTGAGATAAACCCATCTTCGGAAATGAAATGAGCTAGAAAATCTATCGACAATTCTGGGCCACGGGGTCGTGAAATCATTAGAAAATAATATGACCTTGGCAATCTCCTACCTATTGTGCACAATAAATTCGCGGAACAAATAAAAATGCAAACATATATAGATGCTAATAGTGTTACTTATTTGTTGGCAAGAACCCAAGCTTAGGTGTTCGGTACCGGTGATTAGATTTCGTTTATGATTCATTTTCTCTTTCCCTAGTAAAAACAGTGAACTTCATAAAAAAATTTGATGAAAGTGCAGTAAAAAAGTGTATCTTTCGAAGAACAGAGCAACCATTTATAGAAGCAGATAAATTGCAAAACCAAATGGCGGTGTCCGGTTTATCTGCTTGTGCAGTGTTTCTACTCTTTTGCACAATATTTTTCTAGTACAACAAATCAGCTGTATAAATCAACATACTTTCAAATCTGTAACAAATTGAAAACCACATTTATCACTGTACTATTGAAGATGGCAAAATGCATCTGAATCTTGACGAAAATGAAATACTCCCTCCGTCCCAATATATAAGGACCTAGAGGATTCAAATTTTGTACCAAAATATAAGGTCCTGGAAGGATATGACAAAATTGAATGGGGTTAGTGAGTAGGTAGAGAGTTGGTTGGTAGTGTAAAATGAGGGGTATAAAGATTATTTCCTCCTACTATTGTTTCTTGAGTTTGAACTCTTCATGACCTTATGTTTCTTGGTTGGTAGCCTTGGTGAAAGACGGTACAGTCGTTTCATTGGGAATTGTCTCGAATGTTTCTCCACGCAAATCGACGGTACTATGCACGAGCTGTACCCATCGAGAAGAAAGATCAGAGGCAGATAAGGCAGAGATGGCCTGTCGGCTGTCGTACTGCAACTCGCAGTTACCAGCACAACTTGATCACTGCAATTATTCGTTGGAAACATGGCAGCGAGGCGAGGCGGCCGCCGGGAGCCTCCCACCCCGACCCGGCAACCCGGCTCCACCGGGGGGGGCACGTGTCGGCGCCTGGGGAGATCCGTCTAGCCGGCGCCCTCGATCCGACGGAGCCGAGCACACGTGCCGTCCGCACGTACCCTCCCCGTCCGCGCCTTTCTGCCCCCAGGCCCGTCGCCGTCGCCCGGAGCCCGGAGCGGCGAGCACCACGCACAGGCGCACAGCCAGTTTTTAAAATTCCGGCGTCGGCATCGCGTGTGCGCCACGAGCGCAGGCGCGGCGGCGGCAGGAAGGGGAGGAGCCGATCGGAACGGATCGGATCGGATGCGCGCCCGCACGGCTGTCGGGGGGAGGCGACGTGGCCGAAGCTGCGACACTCCTCCGCCGCGTATTTTAATCCCGGAGCCCTAGATATTTTGGCTCACCGGCGCCTTCCGCTCCCCTACAAGAAGGCCACACCCCCCTCCCCCGGCAGCTGCAAGCCTGCACCTGCACGCATCGAGCCGGGAGATTTCGAATCCAGCTCAGATTTCGCTTGCTTTCTCCCGCGGCGACCGTCCCCTTCTCTCTCTCCGCGCTGGTGAGCCCCCGCGGGCGACGTGTGTCCCGCGGGGGTTTCCTTGCCTTCGACGGCCATCTGTTCGCCTCGCACGGCTTCCCCACGCCAAGCGTCCTCGCGTCGTCCCCGGCTCGGGAGCTAGCGCGCCTCCGCTCGCCAGGCGGCCGAGCGCAGCGGCGTCCCGCCCGCCCAGATCCGCGCGCGCGTCCAGCTAATCTCCGCGCCGCATCCTGCTCGACTAGCTGCTTACACCCGCCTCCGCCGGCTCGGCGTTGCCTTCTCCGATCCCTCCTTCCCTTATGTATAGCTTATGTAGCCTCCCACCCACCAAAAAAATAGCAGTTCAGAATGGCTCGCATCTCTCGAGCCGCAGCGGCGCGCCGACGTCCTCTCAGGTGAGGACTCCTTCCCCATCCCTTCCGCGAGTTGATTCTGTGCTTTTGTGGAGTACATTAGGTGCTGTTATCACTTGCATTGGTGACGTTTTAACTAATTCCATAGCACCGATTATGTTTGGTGTTCTTACATTTTAGGATCGTGCGAGAAGCCCATGTTTTAGCCCTTTTGGATGCCTATTTGTGAGTCGTCGATCTAGATCTTTTCTTTTTGTCCCAATTGCTTTTGTTGCTGCAAACCATCGACTAGGGCATCTCACTTGCGGCTACATAGCACTGTGCTTGTGTAAGAGTTTGTCGTGTCAGCACCTAGCATAACCTAGATTTTGGTATCTGAAGTGGCCAATGGATGTTGTGTTCTTTCCGGTGTATACTGGCAGCAATTCTTAGACGAACGGTGGATGGTATAAGACTCCACGAAATCTAGAGGCAACAAAGATAATTATTATAGTGATGCATTATGCATATTGTATGCTTTTGTGTTTCCGTGATGCTCATTTTTGGGTACAGCTTATGCTGCCTTCATTGCTATTTGTAACAACAAAGATTACATTCTGATGTTGTTGGAAATCCACTACAGTACAGTACACTTCTTTTAGGATGTGCTCAAGATTTAACTGTACTTGACTGTGTGTATTATGCAACAATGAATTGAATGGCAAAGGAATTCGATATAGAACACACAATTGGTATGGAGTAACTGTTTATGTAGTGTAAATATCTATAGATTAAATATTGCTGCTGATCTCGTTGAATATGTTTCCACAATAAATTATAGATGGGAAGATACATGCAACTTCTCCATCTCCTCACACCATTCTCTGCTGATCTGCCACAAAACTATTTCTAGGTTGCTTTTTGTGTGCTGTGTTTTTGATAAATCTAACTGTGGTATGGAAATTTTCAAATTGGTTGCCTAGGTCACCTTTATGTGAAATAGTATTTTGAATAGCCCTGTCAATGCCATTGTACCAGAATATGAATATACGATATAATTTTATAATGAAAACAATATTTATTAGAAAAACATGAGATGAGATAGCGCTATATTGTCCTGCTCACACAGCCAAAATCTTTACTATCTAGAAGCCTGTGGCAGTTCTGATAGGGTAGCACTATCCACCTTTCTGCATTACCTCCTTTGTGGATTAGTGATCTGAACTTCTGACTCGTTTGGCTTCAATACCTTGTTTCATTTTGTGTTACACTTATGGCAGGGTTCAAAGATCATTAGATATATCACTGTTCCAAATTTAAAAAAAATTAATTACTGGATGAGGTTGGGAGAGACAATATGGGGAACTGCCTTGATGGCATCAGATGTTTTGACCTTTGTAACTCTTTTTAAGCTGAGTTTAAGTTGTGAGTAACTATCCAGTAAGGCAGATATGGACACTTGTAAGAAATTTTATATGGTTCATGTGGTTTAACTCAAGTCCTAGCAGGCTACGTAAGAGATGTCAGGTTCAACTCAAGTCCTAGCAGGCTAGAAAGCTGTTGTAATCAGTATTAAATTGAATGCCCCTGCCTCTTAATTTTCTGGTTGACTGTGCCATTTGTTAGAGATGAGATGGTGCAATGTTCAGTAACTGTTTATTCTTTCACTGGCTTATCAGGAGAATAGGAGAGTGTGCTGTGGTTTTGTTTGGAGGGATATCTTAGTTGTTTAGCTGGAAACATTAATTAATTGCGCATTTGCGTATTATACAATAGAATGGAAGAAAAAAAAACTGTTTTAATTACTGCTAGAGATGTTTGGTTTGGTAGATGGTTAATTTTCATTGACGATTTCTAGGTGATATTAAGTATTACATGCTATGTAGTCTGTTGTTCTTTGTGAATTTGTCTTTTCGTGTTTATCTAGCAGTAGCAAATTACTTCAGATCCTCGTACAAACTTGTGATTTGATCTCAATGTTTCGTTTTATGTCAGATTAATAATGCAAGGGGAGGTGACAAGCTAGAGGCAGCAACTGCATATCTTGCAAGAAAATTGCATTGTAATGTAAGTAAAGAACTTCGTAATTATTCTCAGTTATGTTTCTGAAAATGACTGATTTGTAGGAGTATGCAGTACAATCATTATTGTGACACAGCTTATAGTTGTTTTAGAAAAGATGGTATTTTCTTATAGATAATTACATTATTTGAAATGCTTGTTGTTTTAAAAATATAGTGTTCATTGTGTTCTGAGCGGTGTATCGGTTGGATCCTATATTGTGGCATCTAAATTTCACCGTGATACTTTTTTTTTCTCTGGAAAGTATATTTACTTGTTTGCAAGAACATGAGGGCCACCCTTTTGGATGGCCTGGATTTGACACAGGATAATTCTTACATGACCTGGATTTGGCTTGGCTCATTAGGTTGTTTGGGTTCTGTGCAAAAATGGCGAATCCCCTAGATTGAGCCCATAGTGGTCATTTTGGCCCACTAAGATGCGCCTTTAATCCGGTGTCATCGCGGATATATATGATCTTAGGCTCTTGGTTTCGTTGGATGTTGGGCCCTCTTGCCCCTAAATATGTTTCCTGCAGGGGTTCCTGAAAGGCTGAAAGGATTTTGCTTAGGTTACGCAGGATTGCACTGCATTCCAGAACTCACTGCCGAATCTGAAAAGTTGTTGGCCATAGGAGTCAGATCTCTGCATTACAGAACTTGAGCCTTCAACTCCCAATGACACTTTCTTTTCGTCTTCTCAAGGAGAATATGGCATGATTTTGTTGCTCACCAATGTTTTGGAGACTGAAACAGGAGACAGATAGTTTACAAATGATTTAGATTTGATGAATCCTACTTTAGAATGTGGACAACAGACACGCCACTTAGAATGTGTTCTTTCCTCATCCTTTTCAGCATACTGGTTTAGGCTGTCAATGCTGGCTGTCATTATCATCCTGTGGCATAATGTTTTAAAATTCACATGGTAAAATTTATGTGTCCTTGAGGTCTTTGGTGGGAATCAACCTCCTTGTAAAATAAGCAAGAGTAAAGCTGCCTAGAAATTCTCTTCCAGGCCCCACTTTATGAGAGGGCTTTCAGCATTAGCTACACATTTCCGTCCCCTGGAGCCCACCTTATTATTTATTCAAAGCTTTGTTTCTTTATTGGGACAGTGGGGCTCGAGTAAATAACTTGATGAAGAAAGGCACCTTGATAATTGTGATAATGGCCTAATGGACTAAAAAAATCTTTCTGGTGTGCCAAGCATCTCTGCCTTTGTGTTACCATTGCTGTGCAACCAATAGTATCCCCATAGAAAGCTAATTGCCTAACACCATTGTTATATTATATTCCTATCCTACTAATTGCATGTTGACACTATTCACCAATATAAAACTCGAGCGAGTGGAGACTAGACTCACTTGTCGGTAGAATATCATTCTGTATAAAAATACAAAGGCCACTAATGTTTCTTGTCGACCCTTTGCCCCCCCCCCCCCCCCCACTCTAAATGCCAGAAAACGTCCCGCACAGCAGTCAGTTTTCTTTTCTGGTTTCCTTGCAGCATGGCAAAATTTAAGTAGAAATTTGCGTGCTGGAATTTTTCTTATAAGTGTACTAGAAAATCTGCAACTTGTTTAGTATGAGAAAGGTCTAATGAAACATCAGATGCAACTTGGAAGCAATCATCCACTGAATTCCACAGCTCAATTCCTGTCTGGAATTTATTTGTAGTGCATTTACAAATTCATATCTCAAATCTCTGCCATAAATACTTTGTTTTTCTTGCTGAGTATCATCTCTTTACAATGAATAGTATCCCTTCAGCATAATAGGAATGGTGATTTGACTCTGCTTCATGGATTCAGCTGCAATCTGCGTGTGTTTGATGAGTCATTATATGTCTGGAGTCAATACTAAATAACCAATTGAAAATAGATAGTAAATATTATCCACTTACCCTAGCTTAGGAACATTCGACGGCTCGATGCTGCTCTGTTGTGGCAGCGTGCTAAGTCCAAGTTGCACAGGAACATCTGTGTTTTCTACTACTGCAAAGTTGTATGGAGTCGGTGATTCCCGATTAACGTCGCTCGGTCCTTCAGTCTGATAGATCTGAGAACAATTAATATCATGTTATATATGCGGTTTAGGTGGTTACTTGGTAATATTTTTGTTCAGCTCATCAGCTACCTTCTTATATAACTCAGAATTTTCTTGACGAATCTGATTGATCTTATTGTACAAGTCCATGTTTTCTTGGTGAAATAAACTTGCCTGCAATCAATATAATGCTAAAGTCAGTGTTACTAAAATCAAATAAAACACCAAAAGTCACAATGCTGCAGTACCTTCCGATTTAATTCGTGAATTTCATCAATCAAGAGATGGTCCTGTTAAGAGCAGCAACAGTAGTAACAACTATCTTTAGTGATGATTCTTGTTGGAACAACTGATCATAGAGATGTGATTAGCATCCAGACCTTCTTTGAGCGAACACTACGCAGGCTTGTTTCCAACTGATTCTCTAGGGACTGCAGTTCCTTAACATTAAGCCCAGAAAGATCTTCTCCCATCAACTGCCTGTAACCAATTGATATGTAATACTATTTCATATTGTGTTATTTAGAATTATGGATAAAAAACTGGTCCAGCGTAAGAGGAATTAGGTATCTTTTATATTAAAAGAAAATAGTCACCCAAATTCGGCTCGACAAGGACTTGAATCCTGAGTGGTCTAGGTGTACATCCACACTCTTATTTTGAATTATAGGTACGCTGTCTAGCCAAAGATCTTGACCAGTATAGGTGATCTATCAATAACTTTTGTTTCAGTATACAATAATAGCAGCATTGGAATCTGATTTGATACATACTCCCTCCTTTTCATAATACTTTGTTGTTTTGGCTTTTCTAGATATGTTTAGATACATAGCAAAAGGAATGTATCTAGAAAAGCCAAAACGACAAGTATTATGAAACGGAGAGAGTAGGTAATTTGTAAGTAATCTCCATGTGCAAGAGGGGGATGTTTAGGGTCAAGCTTGGTTTCCAGAATTTTCTTGTGTTGTTACCCTGGAAACCGATGCATACTGGTAGCTAAAACTAGCAACATAATTTATTTTACTGAAAAGATACTTCCCATTTAGATCCAAGAATGAGGTTATAACAAAAGCAATATTTAACTGTGAATAACCCTTTTTGTTTGTTTACACTGGAATACTGGATGTTTTCCAGGTGCTCAATTCTATGTTGACTCAAGTATTTGGTGGCTACCCTTTCACATAATAATTGAATGTGCTACAGTTGTAGCTGTTTTTGGACATTTCATACTTCTGTGTTGTATTTCTCTCTCTGAATAGTGAATAAACAAGTTGCTAATGAAAAATGTGCTTGAAACTTTTTCAGGGTTTCCGGACCATACCTGTGATTTTCTTGCAAGTTGTGCAGTTGTTGTCTCAAGCTTGCTGCCTCCCTTTGCCAAAACTATCAAGAAAAGCACAGGTTATGTTATTTATGAACTAGCACAAAATTGAATTAATAATCATGTGTCTGTAACAAACAGGACGTTATGTTAATGAAATCCTGTGGCATGGAGTAACATTTCACAGCATTATACTTAAAGAGCAGATATTATTAGGTTCAAAACTTTGTTTGTCCATATTTGCAATGTGGAGTCTATCTTATGCTTTTGAAAGCTTTGGATCATCAAGCAGTATGTTAAGGTGGTGCTTAGTGAGCTAGCAAACTATTTTGGACACTGTTGCCACTATGTAGTGACAAGTAAACTCCATGAAGAAACAAGGTGAGTGAAAATTTTGATACAGACATGTCAATGCAAGGTGAATGAAAATTCTGATAAGAACATGTCGGTACAAGTAAATGATGATCTCTCATGATTTTGTGATTTGTAGGGTGCATCAAACACCTTTTGTCTGGCCGTGAGATTATTCTGTAGTTAACGTGTTCAGAGTTCTCGATATCTACGCTGCGGTAAGCTTTGGATGTTAGTAGAGTTTTTTTTGTTGCCATTCTGTGTATCATGATTCACAATTAGCAGGAGAGGCTGACCATTTTACATCTTCATCCTACTTTCTTTGTTTTGCAAGGTCCGAGGTATGGGAATAAACGAGAGTTCAGTTGCATTTTAAGCTGTCTAAAAAAACTCAAGTATCAATGAAGCAACTAGACTCAAGTGACAAACGTGTCTAAAAAAACTCAAGTAGCAAAGAGGCACTTTCCAGTCAAAGTAAAATGCTGATTAAGGCATGGTGGATCTGGTGTTGGAATTGAGGTCCTGTCTTCCAAAAAAAGAATTCAAGTTGGTTTGCTGCTCTGTTATGTGTTGGACCTCCTAATTAGTTCATGATTATTCGTCTGTGAAGCAGGCTTTTCTAGTGTAGGAACTTGTAAATTTTGCTTTGACAAGTATATGAAAGAAAAGGCATGAGTGTTTTGAGATGGCTTACCCTTTTATTGCTTCATTCAAATGCTCTGTACATCTTTTTTTTTAAATCATATTTGATTAAAAGGCAAGACCAAATCTGATGGTAAATGTGAATACTTTGAGACAATGCAGATATGTTTGCAGTGCTTTATTATTGTAAATGCGTTTTAAGATAATTCTAAATACACTTTAATATATTTTCGACTCCAGATTTTTTAAGTTTGAAACCAGGACGTTTTTGAAAGTTTTGACTGCAAAAAAACAACAAATAATAAAATAGAATGCAACAAATTACCCTGTCTACATGCTAAAACGAAGATAGGAATGAACTCGTGAATGCAAAGGGGACCAAAATCAGTATGTTGATCTATGTGGCGCGTTGCTGCATGTGCTACTACTAAAAGTGATAGATCAATTATTCATTTCCATTACATACACTTTTTTTAAGGCATCACACATTGGTTTCCTGTTATCATGGGAGCGCCTAAACACAAAATGACAAAGACTGGAGGTATATACAGGCAAGTGTAAATCCTGCTTTACTGCTGTGTGCTACTGTAAACCGTTTACCAGTATATTTTTCGGATGTCTTTTTCTTCGAATTGTGTGGGTTGGTAGAACTCTGTTCACTAGTCAGCCCGGCCCAGGATTCACAGCCCAGTTGCCTTTGGCAGCAGATTGGGCGTGAAAGTTTGGATGACACACAGCACACAGCTTAGATTTTGACATCTTGTCCGCTGAATCCAAAATTCCTTTCAACAGCTTCTTTTTCTTTCTTTCTTTTTTTTCTTGTTATATTTGTGGAAAGGCAACTTCTGTTTATTCATATCTAATTATCACAGGTAATCTCTTCAGGTTTGCACCTTTTTTTTCCATTATGCGATTAGTAACTGGATGCAAATATGGTGAAACAGGCTAGTTGTTCAAAATGCCAAGAAAACGAATGTTTTGGCAGTCAAAAAAGTTAGGACCGAATATAAAGACAGAATATGTCTTATAAGTATAACCATGAAAAATGTTGAGACCAAACTCAGCTGCATTTCAAATATGTGGACATACAAATAGTTAGTGATCAGTGCCAAATTGTTGTTCCCTAGATATTTTCCTTTTGACGCTTCCGCTTTCCTTTTTTATTTGAATTTTTTTACTGATTTTCACACTGGCAATTTAGACTTACTCTCACGGATATTACCAGCATTCTTTTTTTCCTTTCAAAGAACAAATGCTCCTCACTGATAACTCTAAATGTTTATACCATTCTCCGGCAAAATGGAACACTGAAGTAGTTTTTAAAAAAAGAAACTTAAAACATAAATAGATATATGTTATTATATACATTTATGTAAGTTTAATTTACTGAATACATATATCCTAACTCCTCACATTCCAGATCATGTAAATTATGATACCTGCTAGCAGCCCATCTTTCAGTTGAAAAGTATGACAAGTGGTATCAATATATAGGAACACAGTAGTTACTTTCTTTCTCATGAAAATGTGAGACTATATATCCTTTTCTACTTCTGTAGAAAGTATTTTTATCTTTTGCAAAAAAAAAAATCTCTCATCAGATTTGTTGCGAGTTTTAAAGTACGGATGGAATTAACACTAGACTGATGCATCTTTAGGTACCCTTGAAAGCATAGGATAACAACCATATAGAGAGAGATGCAGCAAAAATACTCAACTGTGGAGGGTAGGCATATATATGTGTGGTTTGATTAAATCTTTGCAGTATTAGATTGTAAATATATATATTTAGCTGTTTGATTACCTAAAAATTATATTACAAATTACAATCCAAGACCAAATAACAAAATTGATACACACCATAATAACCATGGAAGTGCATGCAATGTTGCCATCCTATTTTTTTTTATTAATCAGCACGATATTATCCATGCTTATAGTACTATGGAAGCGATTGATTGATTGAACCATTTTAGTGGGTGAACTAAACAAGCAAACCACTTAATGATATGATCCTGAAATTACTTTTCTAACTAGAAAAGATCAACAATCTCATGCATGATTTCTTGCTAACAACATACATGCATGCTGATAGACTTATATGTGATTTTGAAATTATATATTCACAACTCAGTCTGTAGCTTTCAAATAAAACAAATGTTTACTTATTTAGATGGCATATGACTTCTCATGATACAATTTAGTCACAATCGAATTTTCTGAAATAAATATATTGAATAGTGAGTAATTGAGGTTCTGATCAAGATAGAGGCTACTGTGATATAATTTGAAATGACTCTTTCATCAACCAATTTGGAACCAGATTTTAAATAGATTGTGTTTTGCTATTTCTGAGATTTTTGAACCGATGCCGATGGGGTGGTCTATATATGGAAGATCAGTTATGTAGTAGTGTTCTTCCCGACCATAGAACCATAAAATTAAATTGAAGAACATTTATCATGATTATTGTAGCAACACTCAAGGTGATGAAGAAAGAAAATGTTTTACTAAACATAGCATGCGCTATACACTTTGAAAGCTGAAATTAAACATGTGCAAAAATAGAGTAGAACCATTTAGAAAATTAATCTTATTTAGCACTACCAATATGGGGTACTATATAAACAGTTTTCAAGCAGTACTAAACTCTCTTAGTTAAACAAGAGAAAATACTTCAAAATATCAAGAGCAAACCTTAAGCTCCGAGTTGGGATTTGCAGCGACCTGCTGCTCTTCCTTGGCCTTGCCATACCGATCTATCACTGATTTCATGCTGCACACAGCACACCATGGTATTTTGCAAAAAGAAGAGAAAGATGTTACTACTAGCTATATATGTGATTTCAGTACAAAATATTTAAGTTCAGTTCTCAAGAAAATAAAATAAAAGGATAACAAAAATATAAATTCTAGAAGTTAGATCCATATATGCTCTCTCTCTTTGGATGAACTCTACCAATTAGATTGTATACGAGGCCTATAAAACGGATTACACATGCATCCTATCACGAAATCCTATGTGTTTCATACTGCAATGCAAGGTGTTGATCACATGAAACTGTACGGCCAAATTAATATATATACAAGCTTTACACAAAGCACAAAAAAAAATTCAGATACATCAAATAAGGAAGAGGAGGAAAAAATACTAAACTAAAGCGGGGATAAATTAGAAGGCGACACAAACTTCTTGCTCGCAAATGAAAAAGACCGATATATACATATATATAAATATACGCAATTATTGCTCCATGATAGCGAATATGACAAATGAATTTATCTTTGGAGCCTTTTTATGGAGAAGGTGTGTATGTCCAAATATAATATTTGCACAACACAAATGGTAGTTCTGAATCGATAAATCTAAGCAAGCAGAACCCAAAAAAACAAAAAATAATTTAATTTGCATCCCCTTTGAAGCCGAAAACATGCAAATCGATCCACATGAAAGCATAGATGATGAACAGACCTGGTGCTAGAGTACTCATAGAGGCGGCCGGTGCTGGAGAAAATCATGAGGCCGACCTCGGCGTCGCAGAGGATAGCGAGCTCCTTGGCCTTCTTGAAGATCCCGTTCCGGCGCTTGGAGAAGGTCACCTGCCGGCTCGTGGAGTTATCAATCCTGCGGATCACAATCTTTCCCCTCCCCATGTCTATCTCTCTCTCTCAGTCAACCTTTCCTCCCCTCACACGCTGGAAATGGACGGAGATCGATGAACCCTCAATTAAGGCGAGCTAGCAAGGACGACGACGGCCAGGAAGAAGCTAAGGCGAGATAGATGGCGCGGAACGTGCCAAAGAAGGTAAGGAGGAGATCTGGGCAGGGAGCTGGAAAAAGGTTTCCCAAGGGAGGAGAGGGGAAGGGAATAATGCGTCTGGGTGTGCGTTTGTGGGAAGAGGGATGGCTTTTCTTGGCGCTGGGTGGATGCAACTTGCAAGCAGACTTTCCCCTATCTGCTACTTGCTTTATTTAGCAAAGAAAGGTAAGAGAGAGGACGGCCAGACGCACGACACCCAATTGCATTGGCCGGCTACCTCATCTCAGGGTTTAATTTATTGGTTGCTGCCAATTACACTCCTAAATGGCTGTGCTAATGATAGCCGAGAGACCATCATATCGTTGCAAGTATCTACTAGCTCTGTCACAAAACGTTCTCTTGAAGCCCAAATATTATTAGTCTTTCGAAAAAAGCTAAAACGGCCTACAATTTAATTTATTACGGAGGGAGGAGTCTTCGTATAAACATAAACAGAAGGACAATTAAGATTGCATATATAACTAACGAGAGTTAAAAACAGAAGGGTGCTCCACGCTAGTTAGGTTGTCGTCTGAGCTAGCTAGCACTAGAAAAATAGTCGAAGGGTGCTACAAATGATACGCGCGCAGAAGATCGTAGTAGGCGATTGGTTTGGTTTAGCGTGCTTAGCAAAGTTTATTAAAAGTGTAGTGTTAAATAATTGAGCCGATGGCGAAGATAATATTGTTGGTGTGCCCTAGAGACGGGCGGGAGGTGCTCGTGGTGTCCCCGCCGCCTGCCGGACGCTTAGCCGACGCGTGGAGGCCCGGGAAGACGACTTGCAATTTCGTTCACCACCGAACTGCCCGAGTTACATCATGCATGCATGCATGTATGCAGTCATGTTTACTAGCTAGCTAGTTAGCCATAGGACCTTGTAAAGGTCCGTGGTTAGTAAATTAGCAGAAAATTAAAAAAGAGTTAACTGCCTCCCATCCAAATTCCGAAATATAAGTCCATTGAAGATTTTTTATTTCAGTATTTTTTTAATTTTTTCCGTCAATATTCTTTTAGAAATAAATAGATAAAAAACATGAGTTGATGTTATTAGATTTATCGGGAACATATTATTGGTGACATTAAAGTGCCAAGTTGGAGACGATATGTCGAATTGTCGACCGATTATTAGTTGAAATATATTTAGGTTAGAAGGAGTATATGTCCAAAGTCTATAAAGAAATATAGATAATATATAGTTGACATGACTCCTGAGTCGTAGGCAGCTCAGGAGGTGAAATCCCATTGCCCTGCCTCTGGCTTTCAAATCCCATTGCCACTTTCCTGACACTGTCGTGGCAAACTCCGACTACGGCGATGGCGGCCATGAGCCGCAGCATCTCCCACCTTCCTCTCAAACACCCTCTCTCCTCCTCGCCCCCTCCTCTCCCTTCCCCTTATTTACCCTATTTTAATACCCATTTCCCACGGGCCTGCTCACTGAGTAGGAGCTCAACTCTGACCTCCCAACCGCTGTCCACTGGATTCGGTCACTCTAGTGCCGGATCTGTCCCCAAGCATTGAAATCCGTTCATCTTCGTGTGGTGCCTCTTCCTAACCAGATCTGCACTTGTCCCGTTGTGCTTTGGTCGACGGGAGCGCATGGACATGGCAGCTCGCCCTTGGGGTGCCGTTGGTGCTTTCGCAATCGAAGGATGTGTCCTGACCATTACTCTAGGTGTCGAGCGACTGATCCCGTCCATTGCCCCACTTCGTGGCCTGGCGGTGGTCGGGAAGCACATTGGGCTCTATGCAAAGGAGGTGCCCCATCTCCGCCCGGTCATATTAGTTAGCATGGCCTCGCGTCACTATGCAACAAAAGTGATGTGCCCGGTGCGCAGGAAGCATTTCGCCTTCAGGAAGCTCATTACCCTCCTTTGGTTATCTCCATTGTGCCTCGATATGTGCTATCATTACTAGCTCATACTTCGTCTTCACCACTTCTTTTGGTAGCAAGTGCTCACTAATTTTCTCTGGCACTCCCCTTCAAGGCTTCCCTCCCCCAGAGCGCATGATGTGCGCTGAATTGGTTGGCTCCCTGAACTATGTTTTGGCTCAAATAAACTCAAATTACTCTCTTCAAGTATAGCAAAAGTCTGGATAAACCCCTAACTATGTTTGGTTCAATTACCCCCCCCCCCCCCACAAACTTTGTTAATTATTTGGTTCAACTTACCCCATAATGCATTTTGTCATTTTTGTGTCTCCGTACACAAGTTGAAATTTTAATTTGAGACTTTGCAGGGTCGTAGTGGACATCGTAAACTATATTAATCAAATATGTTTTATATTTTTCATCATTATTTTTATATAATTTTATATCTCAAGGATAAATTTTATTTTTAAATGTCTTACCCTATTCAAATAGTGATGAAAAATTCATGATATATTTTAACATGCTTTATGTTGTCTTTTATATATCATCTTGCAAAATTGTAACTTAAAACTCTACTTGTGCATGGAAAAACAAAAAAAAGACAATTTGTGTTTAAGGGGTAAATTGAAACAATTGGCATAGTTTAGAGGTAAAGAAACACTTTAGGGATTATCCGTACTTTAATTATACTTGAGGGGAATAATTTGGACTTCATCCAAAAAATATAAGTGACATATTAACTTTGACCAAATCCTTCTTATATATATGTACCCAAGTAATCTTTCATCAAGACAATTCTCTCAACCTGGTCCTCCAGTTTTGTTGCATAGTCAAATCCAGAGGCAATTTGGTGATGTCTATGTACTGCAAATCTATTAAACTCCACATGGCACAACCAATATTTTTTGTTTTTATGTCTCGGGCAATAACACATGCACTTAGCTCGCTGTCCATAATCAGTCTCAATACCTGTTTTTTTTTTGTCGGCACATAGCCTTTGACTTTTCATACTATGAAAGTCCAAAGGTAGATCTTGCCACCAAGTACAAAAGTATGCCACAGTACTCCTTCCTGTTAAAAAAGAAACCATTTTGGCGTTTGGTGCAGCTGCCCCTGTATAAGTGTAACTTTGGTCACCGTTCTGTATAGTACAGTATTGTGCATACTTATGAAATCAACTGTACATTAAGTATTTGTTTACAGAAAACTAAACATGCCATTTTTAAATTCGAATCACCAACGACCTACCACATTATCCAGGTTACCGCACTACTAAGCAAAACATCCGTGACAACTCATCACAAGCAACCATGTTAATATCGAGAAAAGAATATTTCTTGTTTTTTTATAATATTTTTTCATGGTTGAGGGTAGTAATTTGGACTTTTTCTTTTTTTAATGTGAAGAAACCTTGTGTTGTTTAATTTTCTAAGCAACTTTTTATTTCAATTTCGTATGGATGGTTCGTTTTAGTGAATATTGGAACCAACTCATGCATATATATACTCCCTTCGGTTCGGTAAATGAAGTCGTTTAGGACAACGACATGGTCTCCAAAGTACAATTTTAACTTCTTATTTTTATAAAAATATTTATTACAAACTAACATATGTATATACTTTTATGAAAGTATTTTACAAGACAAATCTATTCATGAAGTTTTCACATTTCCAAATTTAACGACTTAAAAGTTATTCATGATTTATATATTCCCAATGTTTGACTCAAACCTTGTCCAAAATGACCTTATTTACCAAATTGGAGGGAGTACATACATGATAGATTGTAAATACCTGTATAAGAATTATAATGATTGTATAATGCTTGTAGAAATCGTACCAGCACGTACATACTATATTGCGGTACCTGCCAATAAGGGGTACATATATGGTATACTTGATGAAGCGGCCCGGCCCGTGGTGGTTAGGAAGGGGCATCTATATATAACCTGAAAACTAATTATTCCAAAGGTGTTCGTACCGGTAGCGCCCAGTCTATTTCTAAACGGGGCCTGAGAAAGGGGGCCACACATCGAGTAAATAATTGGCCACGCATTTGATGATCCGATCAATCAATTCATTTTATTTGCAGCTACCGGTGGTATGGTCTTGCGCTGTTCTAAACTAAAAACTAGGTCAGATCCAGTTGTTTCAAATACATACACAAGTAACGTCGTCTACACACAAGCTATTATATATATCTATCCAAATAAAACATCTGAATGGTTTTATGATGATTTCTGAAGTAATACTTGCGAATTATTAGTATATATCTTCAAGGTTCCTACCGGAATCCCACGCATTCGAGAAGCCTACGAAAAGAGAGCACTGAGTTATATATTAACTACTACATCAGATATTTTGATAAAATATTTTCTTTACTAATAACCAGATGTTAATATATTTTTGCTTCTCGTGTGCTTTTCTGGTAGCTAGCGCACTTCTTTCCTTCAACCCACACAAATAAAGCCAATTTTGTCGTGTTCCTTCTCTCCATTATTTTATCGGGCCTACTATACTGGTGACAGGCTGTTGTCTATTTTAAGAATGTTGTTCGCATCTTTTGACAAAGAACGGATCCGCTACTCGGTTTAACCCACCAAACAGCGTTTCTTTGTACCGGTAAGATATCGTCACGTCATCACCATGGATTCCATAAGTGCCGACGAAACAAATCATATAACCGAAGACCTATTTTAACCACGTCAAACCAGGCAAAATTGGTACTTCTGCAGCACTTGGTGAACAGAATAACTCGAAGAAACCGAAAGCTCTCAAAACCAAGGGTGGCCGTACATCGACCAATGGGATCCAAGGATTGAACGATGTGACGACCATACTGTGCTGCTGCAACTCTTGCATGCCTGCCGTACGGCCAATGGGAAATGGAGTATCGCCCAGGCTTTTTTCTCCGACACAAACACCAAGCGTACCCTGATCACGTACGCCATCGATCTTTGTAAAAGCAAAATACCTGGTCGTGGATACGCCAAGAGAAAAGGAGATATGTTGTCGGGCAAAATACCAAAAGCTACCATACCCTACCTTCTAATAATATAATAGAGATTCCGCAGAAAATAACTGCCATCGTCTTGTCTTCTATAAACAATATAATGCTACGATTCCATTTTCTTGGAATTTTCATTGATCGCAGGATTACGATAAGATCTCAATGTTCAGCTGTTCGAGTTTCCAAATTCGGAAAAGTATACATTTTGGGAAGGTAAAAATAATACCAGGGCGCTATATAATATTGAGTTTTGTATACCTTTTTTTAGAATTACACAGTACAACGCAGACGCTCACAACACGCACGCACACTCACCCCTATGAATACACGTACGCAAACCCTACCCCTATGAGCACCAGGGCCGGTCCTGAGTTTTGAGGGGCCCAGGGCAAAACTCAATTAGGGGGCCTTGTTTAGACGGTGTCTTTGGAATGATTTCTATGCACCGGGGGAAGTCAAAAGGAAATTCTAACATTGTCCTTTGCTTGTTTCATTGTTGGGCTAATTTTACTACTTGTTTCCAGCACTTGTACCTGATTTGTAGCAGTTTAACAAGCCTTGAGCTTTAGTACATACACTGGATGTGTGTATGTGTACATTGGTTGGGGGCCCATAGATTTTGGGGGCCCTGGGCGGCTGCCCGCCGGATGACAACACTACAGGGCCGGGGCTGATGAGCACCTCCGAAGGACTGAGCACCGGCAGATCTGGAGATTCTCGAAGTCACCACTGGCGCCTCGTCGTCGACGGGAACGTCGCTTACCACTTAACGCATAACGCCGGAAAATCCCGGAATAAATCCAAGAAAAGGTGCGAGCACCAGGATTTGAACCCTGGTGGGTAGCGTCCCACTGGACCGTCCTACCATTGGACTACAAGCCCATTCGCGAGTTTTGTATACCTACATATGCATGGATGTGACTGGGAAGAATATGTACCAGGTGCATTCCAAAAAGAAATGACCCAGCTCTCTTTCCAAAAGCATCACTCATGTTTGAGTTCTCTCTTTATATCTCTTCAGTACTACGTGTGAATCCATTTTTTCCTCTAAACAAATGGTATGGTATACCTAATTCTTCCGAGATAAGGACTTTTTTTACATCAAAAGATTTAGTTTAAATGTTGTATTTAAGTTGTTATATTATCATTTGTACAGATTTACTGTGCCATTACTCATCAAGAAGTGCTAATTTTAAAGCAAATGATCTCCATTAATTCGAGCATTTACTTACTCCCTCCGTCCTCAAATATAAGGCATTCTAGGATTTTTAGGACAGATTAAAGAGGTGGGAAAATGTCACATATACCCTTAGCTAATGATAATTAAAGGTAAGTTTTCTAGTTAACAAGTGCAATATTTGGCAAGTCTTTAATTGAGTTGATTGAGTACTTACCAAAAACTCCTATGATGTCTTATATTTGAGGACAAATTTTGAACCCTTGAATGCCTTATATTTCAGGACGGAGTGAGTAGGCTTCTTTGTTACTCAGTGTATCTCTCATACAGTATACTATATTACTCCCTCTAATTCATATTGCCCACATGTACCTTTTTTAGGCCACTAGTCAAACACACTTTGAAAACACAAAAATGCAACCTTTTTTATAGCAAGTAGCAACCATGATGATTACATTGGATAGATATTCACATACTGTAAACCATCATTGCATAAAATATAGTTCATCCCACAAAGCTAGCTAAGATTTCTAGAGCTCTGAGTATAGCTTGTCCATCCACCAATTAATATATCTTCTTTATCACACGTCAAGAAAGTCGTATAGAATTAGAAGTTGGCCGCCCGATTGCAACGGTGATGACACGAGTGCACATGACTACTAGCGCATTGGTAGCAATGAACATCAACACGATAGACGATATACCTAAAATATTTTGTGAATCTTTCACCGAATCATGGAATGACTTGGGAGGGGGGCATTTTCATGAAGAAAGAGTTCTAATTTTTCTCTATTGCTTATAACAGAAGTAGGTTCCAACAAATTCTAGAATGTGATACGCGTCCGCACATGCAAAATAGTACGAATGTTGCTACATATGCTTAGTTGTATTATTTAGATCATCATGATATCTTTTCTATTGTAGCTTGTGTGTACCTTATGCTGAATTTTAAGCACCGCGAAGCTCTATATATGTTATTATATATACCGTCTTTCTCTACCAAAAAAACATTATTAGGTCATTGTAAAAAGTTGATTTTGTTGGGCCGCAAATGACGCTGGGCCGGGCTAGACTGGGTTTGGCCGGGCTTTTGAAACTTAGTTATAGACTTGCGGCATAAAGATGAAGCCTAGGAAAATGCGACCCACCGGTCGAGCTCATCACCAAATTGTAATTTTATTTAGAAAAAACATGTGTGCATTTGATTGTAGTGCTTTTATCATTGTATTCGAGAAACAACTTGATGCTTTGCAATTTATCTTTAGCATAGGGACGGAGCTTAGTGATGGCCATGGCCCATTAATTTGGCCCCTCCTCCCTTGTACTGCATCACATTAGATTTGGCCCCGTCATTTTCATTATGTTTAGTTAGTATACGGTTACCTAGAAGTAACATTTTGTGTCATGTACTATTATTCATAAGGTAAAGTATAGAACATTCATCGAAGGCGGTGATGGATCCAGCACCGGGGGGGGGGGGGCTCCAGGCGGAACAACAAATTGAGGAGGAGGAAGAGGTGAAGGTGAGGCTAGAGAAAGAAGAATAAGCCCCCGCCCCCCCCCCCCCACCCCAAAGGAGAAAGGGGTCCATAAGACAAAATATATATTTTTCAGATAAACAATTCGTTTCCGGCCTCTGCGGCCTCACACACCAAAAATATATGTAGTTCCTTTTCAGTTCTTGTGGTTGAACCATGCATGTGTGACTCTTCGCCTATATATATCCTCTACACGCATAGAGGGTCTTGGGCAGAAAATCAGGAGAGCTGAATCTGCAAGGCTCCTTTTGCACATACCATGTATGGGAACTTGGGCAAAACAAAGTTCTTGGTAACTGGTGGAGCCCATGTGAGGTAGCATATGACGATGTCGCCAACCAATGACCAAATGAGGATATGACTCAGCACCTCCTAAAAATAAGAGACCAACAGGACTTCGATTCAATTCTTTTCATTAATCTAATCACACTGATCACAAGTGTCAATCATCAGTGAGACGAAAAGGGCAAGATTCTGGAGATTCGAGCCACCCAAAGCTATATTACCAAATGAAGGAGTTTCCTCTTTCAAGTTTTCGTAGCACTCGAGTCGGTGGTACTTGCAGATCATGCATGTGAGTTTTTTTTTAATAATGAAGCTGCAGCCACTTTAGCCATCCATATATATATTTATATTTTTCATTCTTCGGGAAATGACCTAACTGTCCATTTACCTTTGGGAAATGGGAATCGGGACTAGTGGTCTGGAGCCCATTAAACTGTGTGGTACTACATTTTTTATAAATATATAAATATTTTGTTATGTATCTCAGAAGATAATATTGTAAAACAATTAAAGTATTCATATGTCTGTCCGTGTCAGTAGTCAGTACATGTTGATCACGTTAGGTGTTTCCGGGAGTTAGGTGTTTATCTGATGTGATATCTCATTAAATAATATCAATCAACTTTGGTCATTCTGGAAATGAACCCAAAAAGGAAAAGGAGAGCTCCTGTAGCACTAGTCCACATCACGGCATGGAAGATAAATTATCTTAATTTCTAGAATGGGAATTTACTTTTGTCTATAATTATTTTTAATGTCTGTTGATAATTGTGTTCCCCCCTCCTAATAAGCCATCATGTCGATCATGCAAAACACCTTAATTAGATTGAGAGCGCGCGCACGCGCGCGCACACACACACACACACACACACACACACACACACACACATATATATATATATATATATATATATATATAGAACTACTACTCTATAGCCGGCTATAGAATAGTTATTCAACAGCTGCACCATTCGTTTGCACCAGCCCAACCAGTCAGTGCGTCCTCCTTTTGTTAATTCCCTTAGTAAATGTGCCCTAATTAATTTACTCAACCTGATGGAACCAACCATTTATTAGTAGCCTACGGAGCCGAGACGCAACCACCCTAAAAAACAGCCACTAGCAGTTTACTCCGCGTCCAAAACATGCGAACACGGCATTTGTGTACACATGCTTGCATCTTCACGTTACCATTTTCCATTTTTTTTACCAGCATGTCTACGTACGTGTAACAAGAACCCAAGTTACAAGGAGAACATATACATGCAGAACCGTGTTATAATAGTACAAGGCATTATGGTACAAGGTGGTTAGGAGAATTCGAATTTCTTTACATTAGGCTACCACACAAATGAGCATGATGATGTTTTGACATACCAATTACGATGGTGCTGGGACCTGTTTACCATGTAAGATTTAATTACGATAATTCGAATATCTTCATATTTACTTGTTCCTGGATCACTTTAAAATCTTATTGTTACGATGATCAGGCCAATTTACTCTGTTATACTAGTTACAATATTTCGAAGACTCAATGATATTATAGGATAATGTGTTACCACAATTGGTTGTGAAGCTGTTCTAAAAATCATTTACTATAATTAGGATGCAGAGTTACCACAATTTTGCGTTGAGAATTCAGATATCACTGTACCAGATACTCCCTCCTTTTCTTTTTATAAGGCGCGCACGCAAATTAAGATTCAAACTTTACGATCTTTGACCAATAATTTACGCATCAATTTTTTATTTTTGTAGTGTAAATTTGATATTGTTGGATTTGTCATCAAATATACTTTCTAATGATTATATGTTTATAACCATAAAAAATATAATATAAGAGAAATAGATGGTCAAAGTCTAATTTTGAAGACCGTGCCATGTCGCGTCGTGCCTTATAAAAAGAAAAGGAGGGAGTAATAATTAGCATACAGAGTTACCACAATTTTGCGTTGAACTATTTCAAAGTTCCATATGCACGTGTAGACAAACAGGCATGCTAGCTACCAAATTCCGCCGATCATGGACGGAAGTAAATGCTCATGGATTTTTTTTACGGAAATCTGAAATGTAGTTAGTAAATGGCTGGCTCACCCATCATGGCTCCTATTAATTACTGCCATAACTAGAGCCAGCCCTTGCGCAGGTCGGATGAGGCCATACGGGTTGGTTCGGTGGGATGGTTTGGCTACAGAATAACTTATTCTACGGCCGGCCACGGAGTATACTCTCCGTGTGTGTGTGTGTCTATATATATATATATATATCGGGCAGCGCTATTCCATACCCGAGCCAGCCGAGCGACACCTGACGATCCAAGGCGGCACCACCTCTCGCGGCCGCTACGTCCGATTTTTCCGCGGCACCACCTCTCCGATTTTTCCGCGATGCACGAACGCCCACCTTGCTCAGGTTCCGTTGGTTATTTTTCTTTTTTTCTCTTTTGCATTCACGTGCGATGCAAAGTTCCGTTGCTATTAGATTTCCATAATCAATTTTCAAGTATCGTGTCAGAGAAGGAATTAACGTCTTTGTAGGTGGGTCCATACAGGTGACCAGCATGAGGGACTGAAGGTCTCGTGATTGTGTTAAGAGAAAAAAAAGGCATGTGGTGGATAAAATATTACTAGTATTCTTTAAAAAAACTAGTACGTGACAGTGAGGATAATATTACTAGTGATATGATCACAGATAATACCGTGTTTGTGCACATGAAATCCCTTTTACGAACTGGAGGAGACCTTTGTACAACATTTTAGGAACTCAGAAATAGATCTATCGAGTTTTCTTCAACACGTAAGATTAAAATACTTGATTTGTGATCAAATATACAACACTAGTTGATTGAAATTCATAATTACATGGCGACACTATGACAACGTTGCTGCTTCTTCTCTATATACTTTTGTAGCTGCATCTGAGGCTAAAGATCCCATCACAACTCCATCTAAACACTCGTTGCCTAAAAAGCTAACAAGGTTGGAATTTTAGTGTGTTTCTCTAGGTTCAGACGTCACACCTGCAGCTCGACTGTTCCTGGTTCTTCCTACAACTACCGCTGCTGCAGGAGGAGGCTTCACCTGACCTGCACAATGATCCAATCAGAATTGGCGTCATTCTTAAGAAAAGAAAATGACCAAGATTATTGTTATCCACGCACATGACACTGACAGTGCAAGGTAAGGAAAATAGAAAAAAAAAGGAAAGAGTGAGTACAACCATATCAAAGAAATATTACTAGCTTCAAGAATGACACATGAATCTGGCTGAAGGATGCTTCAAAACAGCATTGACGGCCAGCCAACAATGAGTAATATTGGCCCAACACATTGTTTCACATATATGGACATCACGAAAAATACGAAACAGCTATCCTCATACTATCAAATTTGGATTGATCTAGTCGCCTCTCTTGTGAACAATCGTGCATCTCAGTTACTGGAAGAAGTAAATTAGCACTAAGAATCTAAATAAGAATAGTGTTTCATGAAAGAAACCTTAGCAGATATATGTTTCTAGTTATCATGCAAATCTTGACATTTACATATTTTGATAAAAACACGTTGCATACCTGAAAGGGTATTCTCCTTAACAAATCAAAACAATCATTTCATTTTTAAAAAATAAGGTAAGACATAAATCTCAAACTATATGGACAAGTATCCCTCATTAAACAAAATTGATACCAATATAGCTACTTCCTCACTAAATTGGTAAGAAACTTACTACCTTCACTCAATCAACAAGTTGATGCAAAAATCATATTCGAATGCCTAATGGGCTGGACTCACCTATGCTGTAGGAGGTAGTGTTGCAGGACCGTGGTAGATGGGAAACATGCTATGCCATCATAGAAAGTATCCCAGAAATTAGCAAGATAGCAAATACAAATCACTTAATGTAGAGCCGCTACTATCTGTCAATACTTGCACAAGATCAAGACACTTCTAAGCAACCATATTTGTTAACACCATGATTATACTGTACAAATGAATAAATTTGGAACATCATTGGGTAGCATCACCGAACAATGCGTCGAACTGTTAAATGTTCCTTATTGTGCCCTAAGTTAATTACATTCATGAGGATGGAAACATGGGTGATGACAAAATATCTGACAAGAAAATAAAAGATCTTTGTGCATAAGAATCATAAGCAGCAAGCTAGGCATGCATACTCGGATACTCCAATTTCAGAATACATATGCATGCACATGGAAAGCAATGTTCATCATATCTGGAGTCAGAATTGTTAATCAAGATATTGTCTCCCCATCTTATATTCAGTTCTGCTCATACCATTTTCCAGAAAGGACGTTGTTGGATGGAAAATCAAGTGGAATTCCAAAAAGTTGCTGGGTCAAATCAGGTTGAATTTCAAAATATACACAGAAACAGACACGCATAAATGTTACCAGTTCATGTCAGTTCTGTGTTATCAAGGCGAAAATCTTATATGCATATTCTAGTGTCTCAAATCTACAACAAGTAGAGAACTTTGGTTTAAATTCATTAGTAAAATAAAGTAGTGAATTTTATGGGTGAGGATGGAGGGGCTTATTTGACAGGGTAATCTGCAGACTCATCCAAGAAATCCTCCAGGGAGGGAAATCATGCTACTTCAGACGATTGGAGATGCCGAACACCACAAATATAAGATGGGGTTACAAGCACAAAAGATGGGATAGGATTGTGTTACCTTGGGCATTAGGCCATCTGTTTGCAGAGCTGCTCATATGGATCCACACCATCCATGGAACAAACATGGATTCCGGTATTCCACTTCGGCAGTGGACGAACAGCCCGGGTGGATCTAGCACCAGGGCTCGTATTGTCGAATTGAGATGCATCACCCCAAAACGCTGAGGGACTGCATAGATGGAAGCTAGTAATTGGTTCATAACAGAAATAATTGCCAATAAATGTGTAGTTTAGTCCCAGTTTTTGCAAACATATGTCTAAAAAAGGGCATTGATGATACTGTAAAAGTGGACTAAATTGGAACATCATTGCATCATTGGGTAGCATTACTAAGCAAGGCATCAAACTGTTAAGTGTTCCTTATTGTGTCTAATTTAATTACATTCATGAGGATGAAAGCAAGGGAGATGACAGGAAGGAACTTAATCTGAGACAAAAATACAAGTCTTTTGCAACAATCATGTTGGAAACAGAGTATAAGAACATCAAATTAAATTAAACAAAAAGCCAAGGAAGGATCTGCATGTCAAATGACATACTCACAGGTGTATGCAAGACTAAACACATAATTGTTTGAAATGAGATCTGAACCACACGATAAAGTACATTGGAACCAAATATAATAACTAATATCCGCTCCAGCAATATAGATGATACATCCAGCAGGCCTAGTCTACAATCTGAAAGTGAAATGACTCAAACAAGTGACTGAGCAAGGTAACAGTTATATCTCTGTATAGCTAGAAGCTGTAGCCTTTACATAATGTTGTACAGAATCCATCCAAGCATATTTACTCATGCGTATTAGCAGATAGTCTATTAATGTTAACTTGTTAAGTGATTGGCTGTGACATTTGCTAGCATGACATTCACTTTGAATAAATGTGAGGTATATATAAATGGCATGCCAATGATGCGTAGAGAGTTATATGCATCAAACAAAATCTGATTGTCAGTGCCCTTCTGCCGGCAGAACCCAAAAACCAAAATAGTGCAGTTTCTAGCTATATCTTATTTTAAAGATGACTGTTACAAGGATTTTGAAAGGGTAGTAAATCAATAATTAATTGTAAAAATCTTATATCATGACATATACCATTTGTAGATAATGAGTCATGGTCATGGTCATGCATATTATGGTTGAAAGACCTTGTAATTGGGCAATCGACATGGTCATGCTCGTCGAACATGCTTTGGCAGAAAGGGTCTTCAATTTGCCCACAGGCGGAAATTAGTACTTGCTAATAGATTTATGATATGAACAAAAAATACTTTGTAATCCTCATGTCACTAATTATGGGAAACAGGAACAGATCTGAACTGCTTCAGCACCTAGCCGTCACTTGATTGCTAATAATAAACTGAGAACACCAGCAGAAGGTATGCCTATCACTCGAATTATGTGAATGCACATCAAAAGAAGTTTGAGGCTTTGATCAGTGCCATCTAGATGCCATTTTCATTTTGCATATTGGCTAATGAAACCCAACTAATAACAATCGACGTGGTGCGTGGGAGTTGGTGGCTCGTGGAAAGGTGGCTCGGGTCAGGGTGTCAAAATTCTTTCATTGAATCAACAAACTTGGCATGATTAGTTCATAACTAGAATCATTAGTACTTCTGAGTTGAAATGAGAGCCCCTCGTATTTCTCTTAAGCGAAGCAGACTTGGTTCAGTTATAGGGAATAAAGAACATAGTATATGCTTGCTCACCAGAAACTTGTAACTTGGCTAAATTAGCACCAGCAGGCAGCAGCTATAACTTTTGGTTTATTGCGCATAATCACACTAGGGGACATATGAGATGGTAAGAGTAAAAAGAACCTTTGTTCTCGAGGTCCTGCTGAGTCATATCTCCTTTTGCCTTGTATCTTCAAAGTTACATCTTGGATAATTTGTGTTGCACCTTGCGACCATGAATCTGTCAGCATGACTGCATCACAAGGAAAACAGGATTAGCACGCATGCAAGAATCGACTGAAAAAGAAGAGAGGCAATTTATTGTGAGATGGGAAATCACTGCTACTTTGATTACCACCAAAGATGTGGTTGCAAAACACCATTTACCATGCAGAAGGATTTTCGGAGGAAATAGGACTCCACTGATCTCTAGTGGTCTTAGATCTGCATGTAGGAGCATAAATTAGATTTGGAAATAGGATTAACTGCACAAAAATCACTGGCAAGATGAATTGCATCACAAGAAAATTGTAAGTCCGTAACATGGAGTTGCAGGACCTGCCCTCACCAGATTCTCGCGAGATCCAGCAGTGAGACATGGACCTGTCTGATCCCTAATGAGGGAGCACCGCCGTGCGTGAGCAAGGGAACGACAACCATACCACCATACCATTTGTCAGTATATTCGATTTAGTTAACAAAGTACTGCAAAACCTTGTAAAAAAGGACTAATCTCCATTGTGTTATAAACGAAAACGGATAGAAACAAAGCATTTATCATAGAACAAATACTAGGAGAATAAAACATGAGCACACTACAATTGGAAACCACGAATAGAATGATCTTGGTAATAAAAAATGGGAAATTTGCTGAGAAAATAATTATTGTTTGTGGTCTAAAAGTAAATTTGCATGAACACAAACAAACAAAAAAGATCCATTGCACGACTATTTGTGAAGGATGATAGTTAACTGCTAAAAAAATGCAACCATTTCCTGAATGTGGGATCCAAATGTTTCAGATTTTTTGTATCAGCTAACGATGCAAGACTCCAGCAATACAAAACTAAATAAGAAAAATTCAGAATCGCATTGGCACAGAAATCAACTTTTCAGGTACTAACCTATCTCTCTGGACGTGTGCTCACGGGTTGTAGCCTCGGCTTTGGCGGCACCTGCAGCTATTGAGTGTCGTCCTCTGGTATTTTTTCATCCGGTGAAGTAGAGCCGTAGAGGGCACTCGGGAGTCGGAATCCCTCCGTCTCTTCCTTTGCCGGGCAGAGGCAACACCGCCACCGCTTTCTTTTGTGGATCGATAGCGAGAGAGGGCCCGTGGAGCAAATTGAGATCCACAGATCGGGGGTGCTCCCTGCTAGAGCAGATCGGGCCCCTCGCCACCAGCCGGAAATCCAGGATCAGCCCAGGGCCTTGCCTGCCCGCCGCTCCAGGGCTGGTCACCCCCAATCCCGACCGAACTGCGCTCCCCGCCGGATTCACCGACAGGCGCATTGCCCAGCCGCACGAGGAGCCAACGATGTCGATGTGTCCAGGAGTGGCGTCCTCGGCCAGATCCACCTCCGGAGGAAGGGTGGAGGGGGCCGTGGGAGAGGGAGCGCGGCAGCACAACATGAGAGTGCAGGGAGGAGGGGCAGCGTGCGGGGCGACGGCACGAGGAGGGGGTGCTGGGCGACGGGAACGGGGAGCAGGAGGACAGGGGGTCGTGGGGGCGGCGGCGGGACGCAGGATGACGGGGGGCGTGAGGGGCGGCGGCGGTGGGGAGCGGAGTGGGGTCGCGAACGGGATGGCAGCCTGGTGTGACGGCGACGGGACGGGCGCGCGGGCGTGGGGTGCGGCGGTGGTGGGGAACCGAGGGGGCTCGCGGGAACTGACGCCACCGTACGTGGGAGGACCGGAAGAAAAAAAACAGCCGGGGATCGGGTGGCGCGTGGGTCGGTGGTTGGCTCGATTATGGAATAATATTCCATACCTAGGGTATAGAATATATATACCCATAAATATAAATATATATATATATATATATAGGGAGAGTATACTGTACGACCGGCCACGAAATAGCTTATTTTGTAGCCAGGCCTCCGGTTGCACCTGACGTTGGGTCTGATTTACTTTTGTCTCGCGCGCTTTGATGGGGGAGCCCAACTTACGGACCCAGTTAAGCGGCATAGCCATGTACTGCCGTGGTAATTAATTAGCCTCGTGTCATTACTGCTACCCGATCCGTAATCATCGCCAGGGAGAAGAGACATGCATCTGTGTAGACAGGGTACATGCTGTTACGAGTTACGAGAAATACATGATGCCTGATTTTTCTACACGGGCTGTCTACTTTTATGGTTATTTCTGTACAAGATTTACTACGATCTGCCCCCATGTATTACAATAACCTGTGCCTCAAAAATTTCATTAATGATTTTTTTGAGAAATGTTAATGATTTACTACTTGTATGACATATGTGTTTACTAGAATATGTGAATCAATTTACAACAAAAAAATTTACCGCAGTGACGTAATTGAGTCACCACAAAAGATGCTCAGTTTACTATAATCTAATATACCGAAACTACAACAATGCCTTCAGTTGTACAAGAGTTTAAACAATGGGTTACAACAATGAGCAAAAGAGTAGGACGTAACAGGAGCGCCATTTACTGTTATCAATACATTGTTTATTGTACACGTCCTTGCAAGCCTATCTGTTAAGAGCAAAAGAAGGACTATGCATTGTGCACGTACATTTATCCATAGAAATTAAAGAAACGCAAGAGTAGACAGTAGCCTCTACATAGATTCCCATAAATATTATCAACTGCAAGATCGAGATCCAGCTTTGTGTCACTGTTGCCTCAAGTCTGACACAAAGCTTCTTCATCATGTTCAGTACATTCTAAAGCGTGCTTGAACCAGCTTTAACCTTCGGTGTAGTAAGAGGTAGCATTCCCTGCAGTGTAATGAGATAAAATTAGAATGAATAAACTAGCTTTCCATCTGCCCATGGACAGAATAGAACGAACAAACTTTGCATCTCTGCCATTGACAGAATGGAGCTGAATCCATCACCAATATCACAGGTCAGTTAATAAACAGAATCGTATGACTACAAATGCAAACATGTTTTTTCTGCAGATAGATGCATATATTTACTATAACTTTATAGTTATGGTTCTGTTCAGAGTCAGGTACTCAGGTTTATACTAAACTCTAAAGTATAGTTTGATTTAGTCAATCAGTAACACGTAAATGAACTCGAAAACCATACTGCATATCAGGACACTGAAACCACAAAACATGTATCCCATATTTATTTATTTAATAACCTACAAATCAAACACTGGAAATCTGATCAGCATATCCAAATGTCTTCGAGACACATACGCAATATCTATACTCACTGAATATTCTGTATGTGATTTAATATAATCTATATCCCTTATCATTACTTGCTAAATCCATGCATACTAACCTCATAAATCTGATTCCCAAAAAAAAACTCATAAATCTGACAAATGTGATGTGCAGGAACTTTGCAAACGATTTACTAGATCTATGTCCCATATATGTGGTTTACTATAAGTCTATAATTCCGTATTTAATTTAAAATATATGGGACAACAAGGTGGTAACTCTGTTTATATGAGTATCAACACGGGGATTTGTAAACAAAAACTCTTGCTGTGACCAGTCATAGAAAATCAATCGGACTGGGAGAGGGGACTGTGACCAGATATTTAGCGGCGGGTTCGTACCAGCAGATGCAGTAATTTTTGCTTCCATGGATGTACACGCGCACGGCAAGAGAACCATCAGCCGCCGCTGCGAGAGGAAAAGGGCTGCCGTCAGGTCGTCGCCTGGCCGTCACCACTCACCAGGCAGGTAGGCAGCCGTGGCCTCCGACGAAGGGATCCGTCCCCGCGCATAGAGATCCTTGGCTGAAGTAGTCCTGCAGCTGTGCGGTGATGGAGCATGGAAGCCACGCCAGACGCTGACTAGAGGTCGCCGGACCAGCATGCCGCACCGTCGCCAGGGCCTCGGGAGCGACGGCGGCGAGGAAAACCATTCCGCCGCGTGCGCAGATGGGATCTTTGGAATTTTTTTGCGGGACACAAAATGGAGCGCAATTTCTGGGCCGTGGAATAATGACGAGCCGGTCCGTGGTTTTGGTGGAAGGGAGGGCGGGACGCGCTGGTCCGTGGGTTAGGTCCGGCTACAGAATTAGTTATTATGTAGCCGGCTGTAAAGTATATATATATATGAGATGATCTTACGTCAGTTACAAAAGTGAAATAATTAAGTGACATCTCTACCAAAGTATGCCATACATAATAATCTTTATATTATTATTACAGTTCAACAACGACAAACAAACTTGATCGATTAACCGTACCTAATTCATATATACTACAATGGTGTAGGCGACTGTTGTCTATTTGACATATATAGACAATTAAATAGACAGCTTGTACAATGAGTCGTCTATTTAGCTGTCTGTGAGACATTTAATTCATCCTTTGACACATAAAGCATGGTGATCCTGTGCGCATTTGATCTTTGTAGTCATTTTGTGCTTCATTGAGATGTAATGTGTGATATTAAATTAATTCACATAAAATACTTAAAATTATTAATATAATATATATTTATATCTTTAAATTTGTCACCAATCTTCCTCCCAAATGAATCTCACTTTTCATCAATCGTCAAGTGTATAATTTTGAGTTAAAAAAAATCAGAAGTATAATCATCAACTTTTTCTCTTTCCCATCCCTTTCTTTTTTTACACCCCAAGCATCCACTTCCAGCCATTCATTTTTTTTTACACGCCAAGCTTCCAGCTCTTATCCGTTACCTTCCTTCCCCAATCTCTTTCTACTGCCGATGCTACCCAGGAGGTCAAGACTCCGCCGTCGTTGCTCCACCTCTCTATTACTGTCGTTCCTCCACAGCTGCTGCAGGCTGCAGTGCTTCTTCTCCACCACGACGAGGCAACGCGGAGGTCAACGGCGAGCTTCTTCGAATTTGGGAGGAGGTCAACGGCGAGCTTCTGCCGCCGAGCGCGTGCTGCTGAGGACCGCGAGGTACGTCCTCTCCATTTTCGCCTTCCAGGAGCTCTCCGGTCGGATAGGAAGAAGAGAAGCACATGCATCGGATCTGCGGCTGTAGTCGACGAAATCCGGGCACACGATACAACGCTGCTGGGGCGTCTATTTCTGCCTCGGAGCACGGGACGCTGCCGTCCTCTCGCGAGACGACGGCGCGGTCGTCGCCTGGCTGAGAGGAGGATGTTTTTTTGCAAAACAACCGGCTTGCAGACGGCTCGTAGACGCCCGTTGTACGTGCCCTTAAGGAACACACTAGTGGTTGTGAGAAGTGACCATGTTGTCTCTAATTATTCATTTTAATTATGATTGAAAACTGTGTTGTTGTCTGCTCGTTTTTTTTATCCGGAGTAAATGCATGTGTATGGTATTGAAACCAAAGAACTAGCACCATTTAATTGGTTCCATATGCGCTTCTCCATGCACCTTTTTTTTTATTAATGTGAGCATTGCTTTAATTATATGAGGTTCACTAAGAGCTAAAAGAATGTTTTTTGGACAAAAAACGTGAGCATTGCTTTAATTATATGAGGTTCACTAAGAGCTAAAAGAATGTTTTTTGCACAAAATTTGAAGGTTAAATTAACGCTTACTCTGTATTTGGGACGGACGGAGTAGTATAGTGGTAGTATCCAATCAATTGCATGGAGGATACCATACTTTGTTTGGTTCGTAATAACGGGATAGATTCAGTGTAATTAATGAACATGAACCCAAGCCTTTGGGGAGCCTCCAAAATAGCAGCAGGTTGATTCTAAACCATAGTCCACTGAAGCAATCCAGTACGGTGAATTGAAGGTGACAAAGTGAAAAAGTAGTCTAGTACTTGCTAGAAAGGTTGTTTTACAGAATGTAAAACCAAAGGCAGATAGGTACAGTAAGCTTGCATTGCATGCCTAAAGGTAGGTTATATTCGAGATAATATACGACGGTGGTTCTCCCTTCATTATATGCAGTTTTGTTATGCCATGTTCTCCTACGCCTTTTTTTTTTATCAATTTTCATTATATCACAAAACAGCATGGCCTACGTACAATGTGCACCATGCATGTACGAGTCGGGTATATATATATTTGATCCTCTTGAACACAAATATAGAGATTAATCCTAATACATTTTTATGACTTCTATTTGCCCACCGTCCTAGTCTAGATATATTAGGTTTTAAGGGGTTTTTTTCTTTATCTCTTCCCATAAGCTACGACATCTTGGAACGAATTCAGTAAAAGTAGACTTAAATAAAGATACGTAAATTACTTCAGTAATCTGTAGCGTAAATTTTCGCAGATTTGATTGTCAAAAACGTTATGTTTTGGATAGGATTAGAGGTAGTAGTACGTACTCCCTCCATATGGCAATTAGATGATGTTTTGGACAAGGTTTGAGTCAAACATTGGGAATATAAATCATGAATAACTTTTAAGTCGTTGAGTTTGAAAATATGAAAATTATATAAATAGATTTTTCTTGAAAAATATTTTCATAATAATATACATATATAACTTTCCGATAAATATTTTTATAGAAAAGTAAAGTTAAAGTTATACTTTAGAGATCGTGCCGCCAGGGGCGAATCCACCGTGGGGGCAGGGGGGCTGGAGCCCCCCTACCCCCATGGACTCCATGGAAGCCCCCCCTACAAATTCTATGCATATATGAAGAGGAGGAAGAAGAAAAGGAGGAGGAAGAAGAAGGAAAAGGAAAGGAAGAAGAGGAAGAAGAAGAAGTTGAGCCCCCCAAGAGTTGGATCCTGGATCCGCCACTGCGTGCCGCCAACCTTTTTCAGTCAAATATGGTAAGTGCGCCCGCCAACCTTTTTCAGTCAAATATGGTAAGTGCGCCCGCCAACCTTTTTCAGTCAGTGGCAAAATCGAAACGTTTCTTTCAGCCGGCCGGCAGTTGCCCTGTCAACTACACTGCCGCGGTGCCGCCCACGTGCTGGATTCCCCGTCGCCGCCGTGTCCCCATCATCACGATCGAGCTCGTCCTTGTCCGTCCTCCCAAAGCCCCGCCTCCCCCTGCAACTGCAAGTTGCAGCTTCCGAATAGAGTAGCGACCTACTATTTCCGGCCGGCTCAGCTCATCTTTCCGGTTTCATATCCAGGGCATGTGCGGCAGGCGCGGAACCTTGCCGATTCGGCAAATCGGCGACCAGCTCAGGCGGCGGCACCTGCTTTGTCCTCGCTCGCCAATCACCAACCCAGCCAAGAGACGGGAAAGGGGAGCCGAGCCATTATCTGGGGCGCAAGTTGTGTTGCCGGTCTCGCGCGGGGTCTCAGGTCTTTTCCTTTGATTTATTTAGCCCCCCGATTTGGTAATTGGGTTAGGTTCCCTTTCCTGTTCGGTTAACGCCTCCCTCCGGTGTCGCCAACCGGCGATCCGTCGTGTGCGGCGGTCTTGCCGTACGCGGAAGGGATGGGCCCGAGCTGAGAGGCTAGCTGGCGCGAGCTCGAGCCCCTGATATGCCTTCTTCACGGCAGCGAGGAAGAGAACCTGGACTTCTGGAGTGGGGCCGAGGCGACGACGGCGGGGGATCAGACGAGGATGGGGCAGATCGCCGAAGCTGCGGCTGGCTGCTATAGAGCGGCTACCAGCAGCCTGCTGCCTGCCTAGTGCCTAGAGAGGGTTAGAGGTTTAACTCAAAAAAAAACTGAGAGGGTTAGATACATAGAGGCGGAGGTTTTTTTTCTACAAACGTAACAACAGAGGCTGAGAGCCTACAAATTATTGGGCCGAAAGATGGGAAATGGCTCCATGTTTCAAGGCTTTGACGCCGGGCCGAAACACTCCGGACTTTTGGGGCTTTATATAGTTCGGCCCCTTTTGTAGCAGCTGGTGGGCCTTTTGTGGGCCGCCCGACGCAATATGACTTTAAAGGTCATTAAGCCCAACTAATAACCTCAGCTGAATTCAACTTTTTAGAAAAGCCTGTTTGTTTGGCTTATCAGCCAACAGCCATACTTTTCTCTCGGAACAAATCAGTCATCAGCAACCAGCCAACAGTACTTTTCTTTCAGAACAAACCAGCACCAGCAACCAGCTACCAGTCAAACGAACAGGCCACGTTCACCATTTTTAAAATATAAATCAACATTTCGAAATATATTATTTAACATTCAACATATTTACAATATTTAATATTTTTCAATATCTATTTCAGCATTGGAGCAAACAATATTGAACATTTGACCAAACAAGATTCAATATTTGTACAACAAAAAAATCAACATCCAATTTTTCATCATCTTCTTCCTTGAGACAGCCGGCCAACCAAAGGAATGGCGGTGCGCGGGGCAACGGAGCTCGGCGATGACGCACGGCGCGTGGGGCAGCAGTGGCCCGTTGGGCGGCGGCGCATGGTGCACGGGGTCTGCTCCGACAGTGGCAGCGGTGCAGGGTTTGGGAAGAAGTAGAGAGTGAGTTAAGGTTGAGGTGATTTGTTTCTCTTTTGAGAATAGGTTGAGGTGAAAATTGAATAGATATTATTATGAACACGAATCTCAAGCACCGGAAGTTCAGGTGGTAGGAAATAAAATTTCGGAAGGCCGGACGATAGGATTGCGATGGAAAAAGGCCCATTATTGGTTGGCAGCTGTTGGGAGGTCGTGAATGGAGACTTGAACTTGGAAGTCTGGAACACGGCCGAGAGGGAAAAAGGCGTCGTGCATTTGACTTGAGCTTATGATCGAGCAAACTCATTGTATGCCATTGAATTGTTAACTCATCTTTTATTATGCTATTGTCTCACATGTCATGTACACAAAACTGATGTTGGCAGCCAGGGTGAAAGGCAGTGTATATATAGAGTACATAGAAATTCCAACTAACCGAGAGGCAGGTAAGTGCTAGCAGAGTAGGCCTCTACAATGTTTTCGCCGCACCTCATTGTTAGACAGACGGACGTATTTTGAAGGCCGAAAAATCTGCCAGCGTTACCAGCTGATAACATCGTGGTCTTTTACGATGTTGACGTGAAACCAACTTCACTCGTACCGCACTACGTATGATGTAAGATCAGCCTTAGCCTAATCTTAGTGGAAAATTTCATTTTGATGTTTTCAAGATAGCCACTTAAGCAATATGAAAATGAAATTGTTTTTGAAACTCTCTCAGAATGCAAAATTTCATAGTACGATTTCATATTCACTACATAAAAAGACACAAACTGTGTTGGTAACTAGTTTCATCTAGATGAAACATCTCTCACATCTCTCCTCATTAACTCAACTGACACATAATCAAAAATGCTGACATAACACTCTAATTAATGTGCATGAAACATCTATGAAACTTATATTGGTTTTAGCCTTACTAGTCCATCAGCCCGTGCTCCGCACGAGCTATATTTTTATAAATTATAACACTCAGGTCCTGTTTAGAACACAGGAATAGGAAACACAGGAATCGTAGGAATCGCAGGAACGAAGGAATCGTGGATGAGGAAAACAGACGAATGAAAAACGCGGGAATGAGATGAAGATAGCTGTTTGGAACGTAGGATTTGAAACACGGGAATAAAACACCATTAAAGGAATCACATAGCGGATAGAATGAAAATCAAAGCAATGGATCTCTAATTTCCCTCAATTACAATTACAAGTTGCTAATTGAGTTTTTCTTTTTTTTCTTTTTTTTGTTAAAAAGGAAATCCTTTGTTTTTTCCTACCTTATCTTTCCGTTCCTGCTTATCCGGTCCAGTACTTCTTCGTCCACCATTCGTTTCTCATCTCCTCTCTCATCCTCTGTATCCTCTCGTTCTCGCCGCAGCTCACGTCGGAGGTCCTCCCAGCGACCCAGCGCCGCCGACCCCAGCCCCCACATCCTGGCGCGGCCTCCTCCTTCCCCCACCGCGCGTCGGTCTGTTGCGGTCCGCTCATCCCCGCACGGCGGAGTAATCTGCTCCTTCTGCTACCGCTTCCGGACCGACGATGACAGCATGGTGGACGTGACTGCACGTAGCTAGCGCTAATGCTATTCTTGCCTCATCAGTCATCAAGCGCTAATGGAGGCTTCAGCGGCAGAAGGGAAAACAAGGGGTGGGAGTGGAGTTTTTGATTCCTGTGAAATTGCATTGTGTCTACAGTATTTCAAAGGAAGTAGATGGATCCATTCCTCTGTTCCAGACGATGTCTCAAGAAAAGTTTCCAGAGGAATGGATTCCTCCAAAATTCCCATAGAATTCCTGCAATCCAGACGGGGCCTCACCATTTGTGTATACCTTATCATTATATCATATGCCAATAGTTTAAAAGTAGAATAATATTTTAGAATCATATTTTGATTTATATTTTTAATATAGGTCATTTGGATTCAAATTTAAGGCTACCTCATGTTATTTTGGTGCAAATTTAAAATTTTATTTTAAATTATTTTTAAATATTAGTTGTGGACACTTTATTTGCAAATTTAGAGGGTTATATTAAATTATTTTTATAATAGCAGAAGTGGGCAATTTTGATAAAGATTAGGGAGTTATTTTAGTTTTTTTAATGACAGAGGTGGGTAATTTATATCTAGGTTTAGGGGTTACTTTAGACTATTTTCATAATGACATAGGTGGGTAATTTTTTAAAAACGTAATAGATCTAATGGTTGTGATAATTTGAGTCTACTTATTGACGGCCAAATGTTTTGCTTTTTTTAAAGGATTTTGAGGATTTCTCTCTTTTTCTAGAGTGTCCACCTGGGATCCTATGTGGCTTCACCGGCTTCAAAAGAAGTCTTCAATCAGTAATAGTAAGATGTACAATTTTATTGTACTATTATCGAGATTGTAAACATGATAACTATACTTGTTGAGTTTTATGAGGATAAATCCCTCTCTCATTTCATGAAACTCTGTCATCACCCCTCTCTCTCTCTCTCTCTTCATAAAGACTTGTCAATAAAATTTCTGATGTGACATAGTAGAAATTAATGTTGATGAAACTCTTTACGAAAAACTCTTAGGCCAGTCTCAGTGGAGATGTCATGAACACGATTACCTAGAGTGACACATTATCTAAAAACATTTGAAACTATAATGAAACACCGCCCTCTCAATGCATAGTTTCATCTATTGTTGTTTTCTAGGTTGCATGCAAGACACAAGTTGTCTAGGTAACTGTGTGGGGAGGGTTTCATCCTCATGAAACTCATTTTACCTCTCTCTTTATTAATACACTGCCACATCATCAAAAATGCTTACATGACAGCCTATTTAATGTCCATGTAACCCCCTTTGAGACCGGCCTTAGTGAGACCATTGCGAGGACGCTCATAAGTCGTCACTCGTTAATGCTAGGGATCCAACCAAAGCTTTCGGTTTATGTTCACTTGTGGTGAAAGTGTCTTGTGTTTTGTAGAGCATGTTAGTGCTTTGTTGAGTGGCGTTCTCCTTCACTGATTCTTGAAGGACGAAGGTTGGTATATTTGTGCTCCTTAATTTGCAATTATCGCTTAAGAGAATACTCCTTCCTCAGCTTCATTGGTACGGTACTAACTACAAACAAAATATTGATTATATTCTAATTAACAAATCATATCTTGAACATCGATGAACTAGCGTAGAGGTGGCAGAGGCTCGTCAGGCTTATCAACCACCAGCCAGTAGTAATTTTCTCTCATAACAAATCGTCACCAACCACTTAACATCAGTCAATCAGCAGTATTTTTCTTTCACAATGAATCACCACCAACCACCAAGCAAACGAACAAACACGACGATGGGACACACAAGCTTGGTTGATAGTGGCAGGACAACGAAAGTTACAGGGCTGAGTAGAGTAGGCTCCAAAGTTAACAAGTTCGAAGCCATACCAGGGGAGATAATAGTGTAGCAATTGGATTTAGAACACATGTATACCATGATTCCATTCTTTTTTCTTGAACACTTCGTAATCACCAAATTTCAAAAGGAATGTAGTGTATGATAGGTTAACATTAGCACTATTATTTGTACTCGACCAGAGGACACTCTCAAACAAAATCAGTACATGCTTATTGCACATAAAAAGCCAAACCACATCGACGACCATTAGCCCATAAACTACAACCAAAACACCTAGGAATACGAACATCCATGAGAAAGTGAACATTAGCACAAGTTCATCAATGCACGACAGCTGCTCGATCAGAACTCTGCCGCCGCCGGAAAGTACATCGCCGGGTCCGTGACAGCGTCCGAAGTCAAGGAAGAGGAAGACGACGACATGGACGAGTTGACCATATTCAGGATGCTGCTCCAGTAGCCCTTGTCCTCCTCCTCCTGCTGCTGCTGGTCGCCGGCGCTGGCGTCCGTCGTCGACGCAGCCGCGAACCTCGTCTGCTCCTCGCCGGCGACAGAGCAGTCGAGAAGGACGCCGGCAAGGAATCCCTGCGCGGCGGCGTGCTCCCCGAACGCCTCCCCGTACGAGCGCGGCGTCAGGAGGACGTGCGCGCGCGCCGCGTCGTCGTGGGCGGCCGCGGCGGCGGCGAACATCGCGCCCTCGGAGAAGCTGAGCGTCGAGGTGGGCGACTCGAGCCCTCTGGCCGCCCCGGGCGGCGGCGGCTGCTGCGGCGAGGCGAGCGCGCGCAGCTTGGCCTCGCGCGCGAGGCGCGCCTCGGCCTCGAGCCGCGCGCTCTCCCACTGCGCCGTGTGGCTGAGGTGCGCGGCGGCCCTGTAGCGCGCCCCGGAGGCGGCGGCGCCACCGGTGGCTCCGGGCGCGTCGGCGCGGGGCTTGTGCGTGACGGGGTCGATGCCCATCTTGGCGAGGCGCTTCTTGAGGTGCGTGTTCCAGTAGTTCTTGATCTCGTTGTCCGTGCGCTTGGGCAGGTGCGTCGCGATCGCCGACCACCTGCACACACACGAGCAGAGAGCGTGTCAGCCATTTTCCTCCCTCCTCCTGCTCTGTTATTTTCACATGGGGATCGTGTGTGTCTGGAATTGTGACGCACAAGTGCACAACACGGTAAAAAAAAGGCTGGTGTAGTATAAATGATTAGAGGTGCGTGTGGTGTGAGGAGGGGGGAGGAATTGAAGGAGCTCGTGGTGCATCCAGGACGGACGGTCGGTCGGAACGGGAGGGAGAGACATGCCGGGATGGCAGGAATGATGGGGGGCCGTGGCGAGGTCAACATGGCAGGACCAGGCCGCGGGCGACTAGCGAGCGGTGACGATGGTCCAGGCAGCGCCCTGACATGGATGGCGAGGCACAGCGAGGCTAGCGTGCGTGCTCGGCAGCTAGCATTCATGGCAAACGTGACTAGCCAATCCCACTGCTGGGTACTCCTCAGTCCTCGCTACTACTAGTGGCGGACCAAAGAAAAACAAGCTGGCCTCCCCCTTCTTCAATTTCACCACGTTCTTTGCAGATCAGAGTCAGATGCAGGCCGGATAGGATGGTAGCTTCTGCCCGGGACAGTACAATTTCGTGCTGCTGAATGTGCGTGCGCGTGCACAGGACGGACGCACGCATGCGGCGGCGCGCGCAACGCAAGAGTTGCCGAATTGGACGTCGCGGGTGAATTGAAGCATGCAGCGCGTGATGGCGATCGATCGACGATGAGGGAGCGAGCGAGTGCAGTGGTGCGTCACCTGTTGCCGAGCAGCGCGTGGAGCTGGATGATGGTCTGCTCCTCCTGGAGCGTGAACTTGCCCCGCTTGATGTCCGGCCGCAGGTAGTTGGTCCACCGGAGCCGGCAGCTCTTGCCGCACCGCCGCAGCCCTGTACGTCCAGCGAATTAGGCAACAACAGCGCCATCAGTGCACACTACAAACAACCGATCGGCGACGAGCACACTAGCGAAACGAACGAAGGAAAAAAAAACGAAACGGGGAGCTAGGTCTCAGCTCTGACTGCTACTGACCAGCCTTGGCCGGCAGCGAGCGCCAGCAGCCGTGGCCGTGCTGCTCGATGAAGGTGAGCAGCTTCTGGTCCTCCTCCGGCGTCCACGGGCCCTTCTTCAGCCCGGCCTCCTTCTCGCAGCACGGTGACCGCCCCATCACCACTGGCCAGAGACGACGATCGGAACGGCGAACGGAGCTGTAGCTACTAGTGAGAACTGAGAACACGCTCTCTACCAGTGTCCGAGTGACCCGGCCGGTGTCGTTAGCTAGCGGCATAAATAAAGGGCGCGTAGTACCCTGTGGGCGGCTGCTGGCGTACGGGACTGACTGGCCAGCCAGCCCGTGCCCAGCAGCGCTGGTGGATGAGAATCTTCTTGGGTTTCCGTGCGCCCCATCGTCATCGCCCGATGCTGGGGCCCCAGCCGTCAGGCGGGCAGGCAGATCCCCGCCGCCCAGATCGGAACGACCGGGCGGGCCGTCGCTGTTCCATAGTAGGGCGCGCCGCACCGTGCGCGCGCATCGCGCGCGGGCGCCGAGGGACGCGAGCCGGCAACGCAAACGTACCGTACGTTCCCGACCGACGGCGACAGCGGTTGGTGCGCGGTTTGGTGCGCCGCCGCCGCCTCGATCCCGCCCTCGCCGCGCCGCGGGGCACGCACGGCCGGGCGGCACCGTACGTGGCATCGGTACCGGAAGCGACGGCCGGGCTGCGCCGTATATTCATGCGCTTAAACTGTTTGGTCCGCCGCCTGCCGCCGCCACTGACCACTGTACATACCTTCACCGTCGTCTCCCTGGTCGTAGGATCGCCGTGCTACTGCGCGCGTACCAGCGCTACGGCCTATACGACGGAGTCGTCGTTCGTCCCTCCCGATCAGCCTCGGATCCGAGCTCTTGCTGGAAGCAACAAGCGTTTTAAATTTCTTGGGGCGGTACCAATAATCCGGATGTTTGACTGCATCTGGCGCCAGCAGCTTCATACTGATGCTACCAGAGACCACAGCAGTAAGCCGCCAGTAACTGGCTGGCTGCCGGCGGACCAACATCTCTCTCGTCGGATCTGCATCAATCGAGATGTGGGTCAGCTTACTGTATGCGGTGTGGCAGCGCCTGCTGTACTGGGTCTGGGTGAGGGTAAAATGGCCCTACCCTGCAGGGCTGCTGCTCTGTTCAGGGCGGGAGTTTTATTGTGGTGACTGACTGACTGGTGAGGCAACTGGAGCCGCTTGCCAATGCCACTTGCAGGTGAAAACGGGTCTGCTGCGTATCGTCCTTTCCCAACTGCAGTGACCTCTTCTGTTTATACTCTGGTCGTCAGCTTGGAAGATGCTACAACTACAACTACAAGGCAAATGCAGTGTGGGAGGGACGGCGGTTGCAGTTTTTCCAACTCTGAAAGTCTAATTGTCCGCTCAAAATTCAAGTAAATACTTTCTCTTTGTTCTAGAAGGGAGGGGGCAAAATAACTCTGAGTAGAGCTAGAGCTAGCGACTGGCAACTGTGAAAAATTCTGTCCTAGTTTAAGCCATCATGATAGAAACAGTAGATCGTTTAAGCCATTAATTGTGCGGTTTCCATGCCCAATCGCACAGGACCACCCCTGTAAACAGATCCGCGCACACACCCCATGTGCCCCCTCCTCAACCCCTGTAAACAGGAATTATCAATCGATCTCAACTTTTGACAGTCAACGTGAAAAGAAACACATGGTCGTTCTGCCTTGTGCCTTCCCCCCTTTGAATTCTTTCAAGCGCGGACCTAACATTTTTTTCCTCCAAGAACACGAAAGGAACGAAATTTGAATGGTCGCTCAGAGAAACTCCCAGTGTCAGGATTCAGGAACCCAATACTCTTTGCATTTTTCTCATGCACAAGGAGTCAAGGACCAGGTTCCCATCATTTTCTCTAAGGCTCCGTTTGGATGTCGATATTGAGAGCCTTGGTATTGAATTGGATCAAATACCAAATTAGAACTGGTATTGATATTGAGTTACTATACCAAATTCATTGTTTGGATGCAGATGGAATTGCTAGGAGAGACAAATCCGATATTCACGTTTGGATGTGTTGTTGCTGGAATTGAGAATCGACCCATTGCTTCTCTTCACGGCGCCCTTCCATAGCTACTATCACCGCTGCCTGCAGAGGCCCAGGGGCAGAGCTCTACCCCGTCCGCGAGCTGTAGCTGACGCCATCGAGGTGAGCCATAGCTCGCCCGAGGCGGAGCACGCCGCCTTAGCCTCGTCAGAGAAGGCCGCGCCGCCCGCATTCGGAGTCAAGCTCGCCCGCCCTCCCCTTGCCTCGCTGGGAGAAGAAGATGGGGGCGACGGAGTTCGCCGGCGAAAGAAGCAGGGAGGGGCCGGCGAAGGAAGGATGGGGAGCTCGCTGGCAGAGGAAGGACGTGAGCTCGCCGGCGGAGGAAGGATGGGGGCCGGCACGGCTCGCCGGAGGAGGGAGGATGGTGGGCCGCCGCCCGCCGGAGGAGGACGAGGGCCGGCACGGCTTGCCGGCGGAGGGAAGATGGGGCCCGGTGGAGGAGGACAGGGACCGGCTCGGCTCACCGGTGGAGGAAGTCTGGGGGCGGCGGCGGCCGGCGTGGTGTGCCGAGGGAGAGAGAGGAGCGGCGCGCGACTTCGCGAGGAGCCGAGGACGATTCCGTCCAATTCAGAGGGAGTTGGCTCGGTATCGGGGGGAAGCTGCTGACGGGCGGCGAATGCCGGATTGGTATTGTGGTGAGTTTCCAATGCCGAATTCAAAAGACATCCAAATGGTGGAATTTAAGTGCCATAATGCCAATTCCGAACCGAGCTTCAATGCCGACTTCCAAACACAGCATAAACAAAAGCAGGCCTCACGTATAGTGTAGTGTAGTGTAGTGTAGACGTATAGTGTAGCAGGAGAGAGTACAAAACGTTACATGAGACCTACAGGATGATACCTCACCACACAGCTACAACGACAAGATCTACAACAACCATCTGCACGCACTATTAATGGTTGGTGGAACGTTTACGGCGACCTTTTGACAAGAAACAAAGGCCTCTAATCGATGGGCTCATTCTTTTACTTTTGGTGGAATATTTGAAAAGAACGAAATATAATAGTTTTGAACATACCTCTTTGGAAGTAGCAGATGTAGCTTCTTTGGTCTTAAACGACACTCAAGGCTTCCAATCTTTGTTTTCGGCACAAGCTAGTTGTGTTTTCAGTCATTTTAAAAGTTTGTTGTTCTCTTTTCGCGGCAGTTGTTTTTGCCACTAGTTGTGTTTTTTAGTTGTGCAGAGTTGTCTTTGTTCTTTTTACTTTTATTTTTCTTTTGAGGTTTCTTATACCTCCTTTTCCTTTTATAATAAAAATTACGGCAAGTTTGTTGCCGTCCCGTTAAAAAAAAACAGAGACCTACAGGATGATATGACATGTGTGAGCTATCAGCTACCACTTCTTGTTGGAGGATGCCTGATAAACATTAATCGATTGTCACCAAGGCGCTACGGATGGCAGCGAGCAGGATTCAGGGGACGGCGTGAGCTGCAGCCTGCCACAGTGCCACCCGACCAGGGGCGACGCGCGGGTACCTGACCTCGGATGCTTGTAGTCGCCCTGCGGCCTGCACGCGCCTCAACAGTCAAAGGTTTCAAGTGCTCATGTGAAATGTCAGCGAGAGGAACGAAGAACAAGAACCCCACCTGTTTTCCAAAGGAGGAAGAAAATAAAATTAAAAATAAAAAAGGGAACATCACCTGTGTTACAGGGTGACTGGCACGGCGCGGTACCTTAATTTCCTGTTTCACGCAGCAAGAATGATCAACCTAAACCTACCAGCCGGGTACGGATCACCCTCCATTGATGAGATCCGCAACAACAGGTGGCAGCGAGACATGCAGAGTTTAACCTGAACTCCTCTGTGCAGTAAACCGCAGAGGTGAAGCGACATGAGTGAGCCTCCGAAGGAGGAAGGACGGGAGGATCCTTCGAAAAGGGAATTCAGCCGGCGACACTCTGACGCGGTCAATGCTCGTGGTCGTTTCGGCGTGGACCGGCACGAGTACATTGATGGCGGTAAGAAACTCCAATCACACGAGGCTGTGCCATCGCAGATGATGAGACAGCGCACTAGTGCAGTAAATGAGCGTGCATGATCCTATTTATTACGGGGAAAAGCCAGCGGTCCAACGAACGCATCGCTTCCCTTCCTCTCTCTCTGTTCTTACCCCTCCTGACTCCTGTTGAGGTTGCAAACAGCTCAACATGGATTTGCACTGTTTCGTGCAGCGCTCTTTTACCTTGCCGGCCGGCATCGGTGTCCGGTCAAAGATTACTTCGATATACTTACTCCACATTGGTACGGTTTGATCAATGCTAATATAATTAGCGTGGTGAACCGAGAGTCTGGCAATTTCAATTTAGCCAACTGAAAGTTCGTTCATTCTCAAATCTCAAGTCTGGAAAAAACCTCGGGCATTTGCGGCAGATTTTGAGAAAGCGTGTTTGAACCAAAAGGCTGCCAGTTTCATCCACTCCTTCTGGATTCTGAACACCCCAATAAAGGCAAAGCTCCCCCGGGCCGGCCGGCCGTTCGCTCCACCCGATTTCAGAATTCAGGAGAGCTTCAATTCAGACCGTCCGCATGAATGGGTCGATCCACATCCATGCAATTCAGAGCAGGCAGCAGCTGCTAGCCTCGCGCGGTCGCGCCCGCGTTCGTACGCGATCGGCGCGCGCGCGCATCGCCGGCGATCGAATGGACGGCGCAACAACCAGGCGCGAGGGGTTGGCCCGGCAAGGACAGCCGACAGGGACACATGGTTCCATCAATACGGGAAGCCAGGACATGTCTCATTCCCCGAGCTCGCTCGCTCGTTCTTTCATTCCCGGCGCGCGGCGCAGAGCCGGCCGGCGGCGGCGGCGGCGGCCGCGAGACGGCGCGGAACTCCGCTACGGGAGTAGCTGGGGGGGAGGAGACTGCGAGCTACCACCACCGCCGTGCGCGGCGTCTACACGGCGTGATTGGATCGGACGGGGTCGTGTTAGCCGGCGGGTTTAGATCGGATGGTACCGCGTGATTATGTCACGATATGACGATAATTATACCGCGGTTTTGCATTGATCGGCCGGGGGGGCACGCGTAGTTATAGCCGTCGATGGGGGCGGTTCGCGGTGTGTCTTGTACATGTCGATGGATTGGATCGGGGGGACGGAGGCATTCATGAGCGTGCGTTTTTTGCGAGCTTATTTTGTTGATGATGGTCGCGCGCCGCCTAGGAGCTAGAGAGGTTTATTTGTTCCCCCGCACGCACGTACTGTACGTCGGATCGGAGTACTACTACTACCTTGCGAAACATGGAAGCGGATAGAGACGTGCTACGCGTACGTACGTCAGACGGGCTAACAAGCGCAATGTTTTCTTGGCAAAACAACGGGAGCACGTGTATGGTCATTAATAAGTTATTATCAAACTCGTCAGCACCGGATCCGTGGCGCAATGGTAGCGCGTCTGACTCCAGATCAGAAGGTTGCGTGTTCGATTCACGTCGGGTTCAATACCCCGATCCTAAATCCGGACTTTTTATTTTTTAAGTTGTTTATGTTCTTCTGGGCCAGGCCGCCGCATTCTTTCATTTTTGTTGTTGATTATGTTCTTCTGGGCCAGGTCGCCAGCAGCAAGTGCTATCTATTCTTATTTGGGCCCGTACCCAACTTGCCTTGTGGGCCGTTTTATTTTCATGGTGGTCAATTTCGAGGTTTGTTGACTACTATATTTTTTATTATCACCTGCTCCCGTTCTTCCTCCCATTTCTAAAACTAGGGGAATCTCACCCGTGCGTTGCTGCGAGAATTAAGAAAAATGCAATGATCCTAAGAGAGAATTTCGGCAATCTCACGCGTCTGATCATAAGAGAGAATTTCGGCGACCTCGTCAACCTCGTCGCCGCCGTTGGTAATTCTTTGATCTAGGTTTGATCTAGGTTTGAACACCACGCGCGTTGCTGCGGCCCTAAACCCTAGAGTAATCGGTGTTACCGTGTGTTAGCATGATGACTTACTAAAGTCACGGTGGTATTTCACCAAAATTCACCTAGCTTTATTTGCAATTTGCACGATTTCTCTTACAATAACATATCTCTCTTACAATAACATTTCTCTTTCACATATTGTCAGCGTCCAAAAGGAACTTTAGAAACCATAACTTACACTTTTTTAAGCGTAGTTTAGGGGTGGTGCCGGGCCTACTCACGTGTTGAATAGCTATTTAGTATAAAAATGGATATATTTCATGTTGTCAAATGAAAAAAGATCCGATCGTTATGTTTCTGCTAGGACTATCTATGCTGCTATTCCTTTATATTCCTCAATTCCCTGCGCGTTGCCGCGAGTATGTAGGAGAAATCTATGAGTTAGAATATTACTATCACCCTCCTATTCTTTTTCTTTTTTCTTTTTCCTTTTCCTTTTCCTTTTATTCATTCTTTTTTTTATTTTTCACTTTACTCTATACCAACTACCATCGATGGGGCCTATTTGTCATTTTATCAAAATATACTCATATGAGATCTTGTTTTGAAGGATTTATTAAAAGGAATCCAATGGTGTAATCAGAATTTAATTTGGTTTTTTGATTTTTGAGTTATAACATTTTTTAGCTAGTTCAAACAATGGGGCCCACCACTGGATGTCATGGTCTTAGTGGGGCTGTTGAGGTGGCATGCTTGCATGTTGAGAGAACTCCCTAGTGGGGAGCTCCTATATAGGAGTTATAGATTTTCTCAACTCGCTTCTCCTTGTTCTAGGCCACTCATAGCAGAATATCCATGTAGCATGCATGTTTCATGGCATACTCCCTCCGTACCCATAAATCAAGTCATTTTGGACAAAATTTCAGTCAAATATTGGGAATATAAATCATAAATAATTTTTAAGTTGTTGAAATTTGAAAATGTGAAAACTATATAAATATATTTGTCTTGCAAAATAATTTCATAAAAGTATACATATGTTAGTTTTTAATAAATATTTTCATAAAAATAAGAAGTCAAAATTGTACTTTAATTAGAGACCGTGTCGTTGTCCTAAACGACTTGTTTTATGGGTATGGAGTAACTAAATGAACTCGGGATTATGTTTTCTTCCAAAGTTTAACCAGAAAATAACAAGTACTAGGGTGTACATCAACAACCCCTATGCATGTGTCACCCAATGCAAGAGGCAACAATAAAAACCAAGGGTTATTTGGTTCCAGGCTATTATAATTTCCCAGAGTTGGAGAAACGCCATTACTATTCGTCTTATTGGAAAAACACCACTGCAATTTTTCAACTCCCACATCTTTGCCCTATTCTACGTATGACGCGGACTTGGACCCACTTGTAGGCATGTATTCTCGTATACAGACCAAAATGCCCCGTCCCACTCCTTCGTCGCCGTCGCGGCAAAGGTGCACCAGAGCGGCGCGCCCGCCTCTTCCGCCGGCGCCGAAACCGCCTCGTCCTGACCTCCGACTCCGCCTCCGCTGCCGGCCGCACTGCCGTGGTGCCCTGCATTGTCGCGTCCCTCGAGTACTACCTCGTCCCCCGAGCGACGCCGCGCTTGGCTCCGCAGCGTCGCTGCCCACTCCGACCCCTGGCTCGCCGTGCGGGGGGCTCCTGCTGCACCAGCCGTACTTCAGCGGCGTGGACCGGACGCCCTCCGAGGCCGCGTCCGAGGACGACACCATGCTGGAACACGAGACCGGTGTCCTGCGTTGAGAAGCTTGATTCATGGCTGCAGAAGCACGATACCGACGTCCGGTGCTGAGGAGCTCGATTCTTGGCGGTAGAAGGTCGATTCTAACAACAACAACTCAGTTTTGACTATTCGTGGCACCACTAGTCGAATCAATGTTCAGATTAGTCAATTCCCGGTGACAGGATCATAATTTGAGCGGGCAATTTTAGATTCAAGCGGCAAAACTCCGTTCTTCCGAGTTGGAATTCGATTTGTTCCATGAGTAGCAGCGGCGATGGCTACCTCACCCGCTCCTTCCTCGACCTCCTCGACGCTGGCTTCAACGGCGACAGCCCCGCTACGGCTATCTCGGCGCTCCTCTCTCCCGTCCCCGTCGCGTCCACCAAGCAGCACCAGGCGCACGCGGGCGCAGGCGGGCACGCCGTCCTCCTCTTCATCACCGCCTCTTCTCCGCGCTAGAGGCCGCGGCGATCGCGTGGAATGCGGTGCTTGCTAGTACGCCTCGTCGCCCTTCACGTTGGGGCCATCATCTTCACTGTTGTCCTCGCCGAGGGCGGCCTTGCTGTGCTCGTACCGCGTCGGCCGAGTTCGGCAGCGGCACGCGAGCGGAGCTGGCCTGCAGTGGCTGCGCGCGGCGGAGCTCGGCCGCGGCAACGCACACGCGTGAGGCTGAGCCCGCCCGCGGTGGCTGCGCGCGGTGGAGCTCGGCCGCGGCAACGCACACGCACGAGGCGGAGTGCGCCCCGGCACAACACCTGTGCGCGGGGAAGATGGGAGGCAGAGCGCGAGGTCCGCCACCGCCAGGACCAGGGGAGGAGAGGGAGGCTGTCGTATGGACATCCATGGGCCCACTACTCTGGTGGGTACCAGGACCGACTACTCGGTGGGCCCCTGGGACTACTCGACTTGGGCAACACGGCACCTGCTGGCGTGGGGCGCAAGGACTACAGAGGGATAGTACTCGGTTAGGATGCTACACATGTCTGGATCTATGTAAAATACTCCTAGCCGTACCCGACTAGTACTCTCCCCTCAAACCGACTTGTAACCCTGCCTCTCGGACTATATAAGGCGAGGCAGGGACCCCTATCTCTTCATCCGCATCATCTTGTAAACACACCCAATCAATCCAGAGCTACGCAGCATACAGGACGTAGGGTATTACGCACCTCGCGGCCCGAACCTGTCTAAATTGTGTGCCACGTGTCTCTCCTTCGAGTTACCGATCTCGGCGAGGCCACATTCATCTACCTCGGGTACTCCCCTTGGTAGGTTGTCAGTCTAAAACACCGACAGCTGGCGCGCCAGGTAGGGGCTCTCGCCGAAGATCACATGGCGAACTCGACGGCTTCGATCGTCATCAAGCCAACCGCCGCCTTCAACCGCGGCGACACCTTCGTCTTCGGCTCCTGGGTCTGCACCGTTGACGGCGTTGGATCGTTCCAGCGCTACCTCACTATGACCCCGGACCCAGAGACCAGGCTCGTGACGCTTCTCGAAGTCGCTGCGGGCCCACTCGTCGAAAAATTCGGCGAAATTTCGCTCTACAACCAAGTCACCGACTTCGAGCTCGGATCCGCCTCCAACTCGAACTCGACGTCGCCCTGGATCGCCTCAAGCGAGCCGGCTCCTGAGCCATCATGTGAAGCAGCCCCTCTCCACGAGCACTTCCCATACGGCCTCTGCAATTCTAGCAGGGCCCACGCGGAAGCTCTCGCTGCACGCCGGGCCGGCAAGGAGATCGCCTCCGAGTACTCCTCGGACTCCAACACCGCAACCGGCTACTACTCGGACTCCTCTTACGAGTTCGACTTCGGATCGGACCCAATCGAGTCCGAGTCCGAGCTCAACATGACTGAGGAACCGCTGTCAGGTCCTGCCACTGGCCTGGTCATTACATCTACTCCTGCCGGCAGATTTGTCTACTGGCCAGACCGCAAGCCTGCAGACCTGACGGACGACAACTCACGCTGTGTCGCCTACCTCGATTCGCTCCCCTTCCAGGAGGGGACCCCGCTGGCTCTAAACGACGAGCACACCCCCACCGAGGTGGCGACTACTGACTCCAGTCTCTGCACTCCCGACCGTGAAGTCTTCATGACGGCCACAGATGTTGGGACTTCGGAAAACCGACCCGACCGGTACCTTGACTACATCTCAGAGGATGAGTTGTCTGCCAACGCACCTCCGAACGAGACCACCGAAGACAAGAACGCTCGACGTGACCGCAACAGGAAGCGGAACGATCGACGCAGACGTCTCCGGGAAACTCTCCCCATCCGAAACCTCAATGAGGCCCTGGAGCAAGTTGCCAACCGGGTACACTCTACTCCTGAGCAGTGCCTCATGTCTATCACCACGATAGCACGGCAGGCCCAGGGGATCCGTGCGGGCGAAGTCATCGCCAAACTCGCTGAAGACGCCTACTTCATGCGGGTCGATAACAGGGTTGCTCAAGTACCCCCCGTCAGAACTCATGACGCCAGAAACAACGAAGCCACTAGCCGCAGCCCGGCAGACGGCGGACGCAACCGTGTCCGTGGTGAACACCAGCCAAATCCCAACCGCTCTAGGGCCTCGGGTGGAGGACCCTCACAAGGCGGCATCAGCCAGGGTGGCACCGGAGGTAGTTGCGGCGGCGGCGGCGGTGGTGGCAGCAGCGGCGGGAGCTCATCCCATGACGCCGGCAGAAGAGCTGGTAGCGGCGGCGATCGCGGCGGCTGAGGCCACGCGACTAGCCACGCCACCGGCAACGCACGTGGTGGATACGACGCCCGCCACAAGATCGACGAGATCCGCCGCAAGAAGGCTACTGAAGCAAGCGACAGCGACGGCTTCCCCGCATACTCTGCAAGACTTCGCAACCTGCTTCTTCCTGAGAAATTCAAACCTCTCGGGATCTTCAAGTATGACGCGAAGCAAGACCCAGTTTAGTGGCTCAGGTGCTACGCCCTGGCCATCGAAAATGCTGGTGGCAACAACGACGCGAAGTGCCTCTTCTTCCCCTTCTGCCTGGACCAGGCTCCACTCCCATGGCTCGAGTCACTTGAAAAGAACTCGATCGACCAGTGGGACCAGCTGAAGGCTCAGTTCACCAGCAACTTCGCGGGGGCGCCATGGGGCGCTCGGGTACTCGCATGGACCTGGCGATGGTCAAACAGGAACAAGGCGAGACGCTTCGCCAGTACATGCGGCGCTTCTTCGACAAGCGCGCGACCATAGTCGACGTCACCGACAAAGAAGTCATCGACCTCTTCCAAGACGGGCTCTATCACCGTCACACCTTCGAAGACTTCGGTCGCCGCCACCCGAGCTCCATCACCAAGCTCAAAGACATGATCACGTCATGGGCCGACGAAGAGGACAAGGCGAACGCCAAGTACGACTCCATTCGCGGCAAGAACAAGAGCAACACGGGCGGAAATAACAACAATAACAAAGATCAAGGGGGTCGCCACAACAACAACTACTCGAGCTCCAACCGCAAGCGCAAGCCAGACAACACAGTCGCGGCTATACAGCGCCCTGCAAAGGACAACTCGAAAAAGACCTCAGGCGGCTTCAGAGACTTGCTCAAAGAGAAGTGCCCGTGGCATCTGGATGGTAATCACACCACCGAGCAGTGCTACCAGCTCCGGCGAGCACTCAAGGATACTCCCGACCCACGGCCTCCTCACGACAAGAATGGCAAGAAAAAAGTCGACGAGGGCAACGGTGACTTCCAGGAACCTGACAAGACGGTGAATGTCCTCTTCGGCGGACTACCCACCAGACGGTCTCAGAAGGCCACCCGACGGGAAGTCTTGAACATCGAACCAGCGGTGCCGACACCTCTGAGGTGGTCGGAGGTACCCATCACCTTCTCCCGCGCGGATCAAAGGACAAGCTTCTCCGAACCAGGACATTTCCCACTCGTCCTGAAACCTGTAGTCGCGGGCTCCAGACTCAACAAGGTCCTCATCGACGGCGGGAGCGGACTCAACGTCCTCTTCACCAAGACCTTGAAGAAGATGAAGCTCGACATCACCGACATGCTCACCAAGAGCGCGTCACCCTTCTACGGCATTGTCCCCGGTAACGCGGCTATTCCACTGGGCTCAGTGGTCCTGCCAGTTACCTTCGGGGAGACAAGGGAGAACTACCGCACCGAGTACATCAACGTCGACCCTAAAGCTACCCCCAAACGACAACACCTTCGCCGTTTTGCCGACGACCGACGGGATGCCATCAAGAAGGAACTCGCCAAACTACTCGCGGTGGGCTTCATCCGTGAAGTCTTCCATCCTGAGTGGCTCGCCAACCCCGTCCTCGTCTGCAAGAAGAACACCAATGAGTGGAGGATGTGCGTCGACTACACCGACCTCAACAAGCACTGCCCCAAAGACCCCTTCGGGTTGCCGCGGATTGATCAAGTCATCGACTCCACAGCGGGTTGCGACCTGCTACTCCGGGTACCACCAGATCGCTATCAAGGAAGAAGACCAGGAGAAGACCGCGTTCATCACCTCGTTCGGCGCCTACTGCTACACGACAATGTCGTTCGGGTTGAAGAACGCCGGCGCCACCTACCAACGAGCTATCCAGGCCTGCTTCAAGAAGCAGCTCAACAAGAACGTCGAAGCCTACGTGGATGACGTGGTCGTCAAGACCAGAAACTCCGATACGCTCATCGCCGATCTTGAAGAGACTTTCGCGTCCCTGCGAGAGTACCAATGGAAGCTCAATCCCAACAAGTGCGTCTTCGGCGTACCATCTGGGAAACTACTCGGCTTCATCATCAGCCATCGCGGCATCGAAGCCAACCCCGAGAAGATCTCCGCCATCACCAACATGAAAGCTCCAACATGCATCAAGGATGTCCAGAAGCTGACCGGGTGCATGGCGGCCCTGAACAGATTTATCTCGAAGCTTGGAGAACGGGGACTACCCTTCTTCAAACTACTCAAGCATCAAGAGAAGTTCGCGTGGACCGCGGAGGCTGATCAAGCTCTGGCGCAGCTTAAAGACTTCTTGTCTAAGCCACCGGTCCTCACGGCTCCTCGCAAAAAAGAGCAGCTACTGCTCTACCTCGCTGCGACTACTCATGTGGTCAGTACTGCCATCGTCGTCGAGCGGCAGGAAGAAGGCCACGCCTACCCAGTCCAGCGACCAGTTTACTTCGTCAGCGAGGTTCTGTCAGAGTCCAAGGCACGGTACCAGCCGGTCCAGAAGCTACTCTACGCAGTGCTCATCACCTCGCGGAAGCTACGACACTACTTCCAGGAGTACTCGATTGTTGTTATCACCGACTACCCGCTCGGTGACATACTCCGCAATCAGGATGCTACTGGAAGAATCTCCAAGTGGGCGGTCGAACTCGGCGCCCTCAACATCGATTTCAAGCCACGTACTGCTATCAAGTCCCAGGCACTAGTCGACTTCATGGCAGAGTGGCGGGAGAATCAGCTACCAACTCCAACCGAGCGCCCAGAACACTGGGTGATGTACTTCGATGGCTCACTCAAGCTCGAAGGGGCAGGTGCAAGGGTACTACTGATCTCTCCAAAGGGCGAACAACTCAAGTACGTCCTGCAGATCTTCTGGAAGGTCTCAAATAACGAAGCCAAGTACGAAGCCCTACTTCACGGGCTCCGCCTCGCAATCTCTTTGGGCATCAAGCGGCTACTAGTCTACGGCGACTCCGCAGTGGTCATCAACCAAGTCAACAAGTCTTGGGATCGCAACAAGGAGAACATGGACGCCTACTGTCTGGAAGTCCGCAAGCTCGAGAACAAGTTCTACGGTCTCGAGTTCCACCACGTCATCCGCGACAACAATGTTGCCGCGGACGTCCTGTCGAAGCTTGGTTCTACTCGCGCGCAAGTACCTGCTGGAGTCTTCGTCCACGAGCTTCACGCGCCATCCATCCCGGAGTCGGCGCCAACAGCCACTGACCCTGTCCCACCACAATCCGGCCAGGAGGTCATGATGGTTGGCGTGGACTGGAGACAACCCTTCATCGACTTCATCCGCGAACAGAAGGTCTCATCCGACAAGAACTTGGCCGAACAACTCGTCCGCCGAGCCAAGGCCTACGTACTAGTCGGAGACAAGCTCTACAGGCGAGGTGCCACTTCTGGAGTACTCATGAAGTGCATACCTCGAGAAGAAGGCAAGGATATCTTGGAGGAGATCCACAAAGGCGTCTGCGGCAACCACGCGTCTTCTCGAACGCTGGTGAGCAAGGCTTTCCGACGAGCTTTCTACTGGCCCACAGCTCTGGCCGACACTGAAGAACTCGTCAGAAAGTGCCAAGGATGTCAATTCTTCGCCAAGCAGCAACACGTCCCAGCCTACAAGCTAGTCACCATACCACCAACCTGGCCCTTTGCCTGCTGGGGGCTCGACATAATTGGGCCTCTGCCAACTGCGCCAGGAGGATTCAACAGAGTCTTGGTGGCTATCGACAAGTTCACCAAGTGGATCGAAGTCAAGCCGGTCACCTGCCCAAAGACCGACAGAGTACTCGACTTCTTGGATGAACTCGTGCATCGCTACGGGCTGCCCCATCGCATCATCACAGACTTGGGTTCCAATTTCAACAACCATCAGTTCTGGGAGTACTACGAGAACAGCGGGATCGACGTCCGGTACGTCTCAGTCGCCCATCCCCGCGCCAACGGCCAAGTTGAGCGCGCTAACGGGATGGTACTCGACGCCCTCAAGAAGCGATTGCATGACGCAGCTAACACCAAAGGAGGCAAGTGGATCAAGGAACTACCCAACGCACTCTGGGGGCTTCATACTCAGCCTACCAAGCCGACGGGGCAGTCGCCCTACTTCCTGGTCTACGGCTCCGAAGCTATTCTACCTGCCGACGTGATGTGGGAATCCCCGGCAGTAGAGCAATACGACGAAGGCATCTCAGAAGACAGCAGACGGGTTGACATCGACGGCCTCGAAGAAGCCCGCTGCGCCGCCCTCGTCCAATCAGCAAGGTACCTTGAGGGTATCCGACGTTACCATGATAGCAACATCAAGGAACGCTCCTTCAACGTCGGCGATCTAGTCCTCCGTCGTATCCAGAACACGGATGGACTACACAAGCTCAGCTCACCATGGGAAGGTCCCTTCTCAATCTCCAAGGTGACCGGACCAGGCTCCTACCGCCTCCAAACACTTGAAGGCGACGACATCAACAACTCGTGGAACGTCGACCAACTGTGTCGCTTCTACGCGTAGTCGCTCGACTACTTTACGGGTCCAGGTCTACACGACTACTCACGGACTCCTCGCTGTAAGCGGCCTTCCGGTCCCGGCACTAGTCTCCGGACTACTCTTCTCCAAGATCCAGCGTCAACGGCTACTAACGGATCTTGGGCTGCTTAGAGCGCTGAGGACTCTAGCGGCGGTCTGCAAGACCATGTACTCTAGATCCAGTCTATACGACTACTAACGGATCTCTAGCTGTAAGCGGCCTAAGGGTCCTAGCGCCACTTAGCCGTAGGCGGCCTCCGAGTCCTAGCGACTACACTTGTAAACGGCCTTGACCATCCAGGTGTACTTATTCATCAGTAATAAAGCTTAATTTTCATTCAACTTATTTACTGTGCCTTCCAATCAGGCATCTCCTACTGAGTACTACTACTCACAAGTTCCACCACGGTTTGGTACTCCGCACACTTCGTTGCAAGTGGCGGCTACGAGTACTTATTTCACAGATATATCGTGGACAACTTTCATTGATAATCCAAACAAGTTACTAACAACTCTGTTTGTTTTACATCAACTACTCTAAGCTACTCCTACAGGTACTCCTACTGAAGGTTGAGCTTTTCCGCCACTTGTTCAGCAATGGGCGCCATCTCCTCCAGGAGGGTCTTGTACTGATCGTCAGTACAGTTCGCTGCAAGTCCACCGGCGACTACGTTCACTGGAGCCTTGGGGAAATATGACTTCATGTATGCCAAGACTTGGTTCGGGATCGACTTCGCCAAGTGCTTGACATACGTCGCCAGACGCCCGGGGGCTTCCTTCAACCGGTCCACCAATGGAGCAATCTTCGGCCCGCCCGGGTGCGGCACCAGCAGCCTTGCAATGGGTAGCGCGGCTTCCTCAAGTTCCTTCAGCTGGCTCCGCAGCTTCTCGCAATCTTCATTGAGCTTCTGCAGAGATTTATAGCAATTGACAAGGTCACGGTCTGAGGCTTCACGAAGCTCCATGTGCTTGATACACTCATGGCGCAACTGAGCGTACTCATACTCAAGTACCTCTCTTTTGTCGGTCTCACGGTACACGATGTTCTTCAAGTCCGTCTCCGACGCCTTCAGCTGGTCGACCCTTTCCTCAAGCTCTGCAGACAACTCATCACACTGTCAGATTATACCAAGGTACCCTAATAAGTACTCAAAGGCTTTGGCGGGAAGCATACCATTATTCTTCTGGCGCAGCGACTTGTTTTTCCGAATCAAGTCGTCCCTCTTCGCCTGCATCTCTTGCACTTCATTATGATATTGGGCGAAGGCACCGTCGAGCTTGGATTGGAGCAGCGCAGAATGTTTCTTCGACTTATCGAGCTCCTTCTCCAAGGCTTCGGCACGAAGGACTATGTCGTTGTACCCCTTCAGCAGCTCGGACTTCTCAAGGGATCTTTCAATAATATCCTGCGAATACAGAACAGTCAAACGGGTACTTTGTATTTCGTTGTACAAAACTACTTGAGGTACTCGCAACGTACCTTGACCCACTGGTGGGTACGCCGCCATGACTCCATGTTCAGAGCAACAACGGCCGGATCGACAAGATTGTCTTCCAGCAGCTCAAGACCCCCGCGGCTCGAAGATGCCTCCTCTGCCATGGCCGCCGAACGGATCGGCGCGGCTTCCTCTATGATGGGCGAGCGGACGACTACGTCCGTGCTCGTCCCGTGGAGCGGATCGTCCTGCACTTCCGCACCCGACTCGGGGGCCACCGCAGTCCCCAGCTCAAGGGTTGTTTCTTCCGCCGTCCCGGCCATCTGTCCTGTGGGCTCCGACTCCACAGTAGCCGTTTCCATGGCCACGACTTCAGGAATCGAGGTTCCCTCAGCTTGTGCTCCTAGCACAATGAGTACACGCAGTCAATCTCAGCGGCTACGACTACTATGCATGATGACTACCAGTGGTGACAGGACACATACCTTCAACCAAGGTGGCTTCCTCCAACGTCGACTCCACCGCGACTTCAGTCTGTGGCGGCGGTGTGGGTTCGCGCTCCTCCGCCGAACGGCCCTCTCCGTCGGCTGGAGTGCTGGTCTCCTCACCGTCCCACGACAAGTCCATGGATTTCCTGCATCACGAAGTAATCAAGTCAGCAATACAAGTCTGCCGTCTATACGACTACTTGAAAGTTCATAAGCACTTACAGTGTTGACCGCACCACGGTCACGGTCGGAGCACCTAGTATACTGGCAATATCAACTATGCCAGCCTCGGTGGCAGCTCCGGCCTCAACAGACGCCTCCTCTGGTTGCTCCACAGTTGCAGCCGGCGGAGGGTTTCGTCCTTCTTCAACCGACGGCTGCGGCTCCGCAGCGCCGGTCTCCTGCCGTGCCCCTGCTAGCACGACTTCTTCGGTTAACGGAGGCGGGCTGATACTCCTCTCAGCCGCCGCCCCCACAGTGTCCAGGACCCCCTCGTCGCCCTGGTCTACGGGGTCCGGGGAGGGGATATCCTGCAACATTACAAGACAACTCATCAGCACACGACTACCTATCAGCTGTGCTCGACTACTCTAGTCGCGGTGTTTACCTCTTGGTTGGTTGTCTCGGAGATCTTCAGCTTCTTGACGGCGCGTTTTCGCGCCACGTTGCAAGGCCTCCTCGGCGGCACCGGCAGGTTAGCCTCGAGACTCGACGGCCTCTCGATGATGACTGGGACGTCTGACATCCCAGCTCGGCTGAACCTGGAGCGCAGCTGGAACCTTTGCTGCAGTGTTTCTTCATCTTCATCGTCATCAGAGCCGGACTCGATGACAACGGCGTCACTGCCTTCACCGACTTCGCGGCGCTCTTTCCCCTTGAGCTCCGCCTTCCCCTGCGCCTGTCCTTCGAGACGCGGAGGGGAGGACGGGACGGAGATGTATTTTGCCACATCATCCTACAATATACAGCACATGAGAGTACGACTACATCAAGCTAATCAGTACTCGGGGGCTTCTGTCACGACTACTGACCTGGCTTGGCGGCCGAGCTGCGGAGTACTCGGGAACCGGGCAAGGAGTGTACGGCGGCATGTCCTTGAAGATCTTGCCCAGCCTCTCGACGATGACGTGGTCCTCGAGTTCGAAGCCAGGCAACCGGGATGTATCCTTGTCGCCGGTGTACTGGTACCCGAGGGTGTCTCGTGCCATCAGTGGCTGCACCCTCCTCTTCATTAAGCAGAAGGCCACGTGTTCGGCCCTCAGACCGGCTTCTCGCAAGGTCTTGATCTTCTTCAGCAACTCGGGTAGCTGAATACCCTCTTGCATGGTGGGCTCTGTGTTCCACCACGGCTTGTTCTTCGGTTGACACCCGCTCAGCTTTGGCAGCTCAGGATGGTGGTTGCTGATGTAGAACCATTTGGCCTTCCAGTCCTGGTTGGAGTCTATCAACTTGTATGGCAGGTACTGGTCAGCGGCATCCTCACGCATCTGGATACCGGCACCTCCGACTACTCGTGTATCATTGGTGCTCGGTTGCGGCTTCAACCGGAAGAAATCACTGGCGGGGAGCGCCAATCCGCGCTCTACGAACCGGGCGAACATTGGGATTTCGTCCGGGTTCTTCTCCATCGGGTATGGATCGCCGGTGGCGATGCGCCATAGATCCACCTCCTTCTCACGAAGGAACCCACTGTTGACCAAGGCGAGGAGGTCCTCGGTCTTCAGTTTCGCCTTCTTCGACTCCTTCGCCGGATTGGGACGAGGGTGGCGACGTCGACGACTGACCGGCATCCCCGGTTTCTTCATCGCGGCTCCTTTTCTTCGACGCGCCGGTCTTCTTGCCCTTCGCTGGAGATCCCTTCATTCTCCAAATGACGGGTGTCTTCACTCGCATTCGCTCGGGGGCTACAGCGGCGGGTGAACTGCGGCAGCGCGAGCAAATGAATCTAGGTCTCTGCGCGGCGGCGGCGGCAGCAGAGGAGCGGAGGGGGCGGCGATTCAGATCTAATCTGCGGAATGCAACTGCTAGGAGTGACAAACCCTAAGGGACTCACCGGTTATTTATAACCGGCCCTGGCGGCTCGGTTCTCAGCGGGCAGATACGGCGCCAGACGGGTGACCTAGCGGCAGCAGCATGACTCTTCAACTTCCAGAACTCGATGCTCCCCATCTCGGGGGCTCGACTACTTCAGATGACCTCAGTGGGATACAACCAGATTCAAGACCCACTCAGGACACATTCTACAGTCAAGATGACCCTTTAATTCGAGAAGAAGTACTCGACTCAAGGCTCGGGGGCTCCGTGCCACGTGTCCTTCGGTTTTTTCTCCGAATTTTTCGGGATAAGATTGGCAGAACTTCAGATTGACCCTCAGCTTGAATCTACGATTCGACCTAAGGCTCGGGGGCTACATTCCATATGGAATGCGATTCTTCGAATCGCATTTTCCATATGGTTTCTTCATCAAGACATCACGAGTATTATTGAAGACCTTCGAGAGAAGCACTCGGGGACACTTGGGGACTACTCGAGAAGACTTCAAGACTACTCAAAGATCAGCTGGAGTACCTTACAGCCTCGGGATGATTCAAGCACTCTTGAGGACTTTCGGCTTGTGGAACTTGGGACGCTCAAGGACTACTCGCCAAGGCCATCAAGACTACTCGAAGACATCCTGCTCGACTACAAAGTACTCGGGGGCTTGTCGTATGGACATCCCTAGGCCCACTACTCTGGTGGGTACCAGGACCGACTTCTCGGTGGGCCCCTGGGACTACTCGACTTGGGCAACACGGCACCTGCTGGCGTGGGGCGCAAGGACTACAGAGGGATAGTACTCGGTTAGGATGCTACACATGTCCGGATCCATGTAAAGTACTCCTAGCCGTACTCGACTAGTACTCTCCCCTCAAACCGACTTGTAACCCTGCCTCCCGGACTATATAAGGCGAGGCAGGGACCCCTATCTCTTCATCCGCATCATCTTGTAAACACACCCAATCAATCCAGAGCTACGCAGCATACATGACGTAGGGTATTACGCACCTCGCGGCCCGAACCTGTCTAACTTGTGTGCCACGTGTCTCTCCTTCGAGTTACCGATCTCGGCGAAGCCACATTCATCTACCTCGGGTACTCCCCTTGGTAGGTTGCCGGTCTAAAACACCGACAGAGGCCGGGGTGGAGGAGGGATGCCGGGGAGCGCCACTGGCCGGAGGCGAGATGGCCGCCTGCGCACGGGGAGAGCGGGGCGGCAGAGGAGCAGAGGAAGGGGCCGACACCCAGTTGAACGCAGGGTAATTTGGTCCCTATACGCAAACCGGGAGCCTGCAAGTGGGCCTTAGTGCGCGTCATACGTAGAAAATGGCAAAGATGCGGGAAGTGAAGAATTGCAGTGGCAAAGTTTCAATAAGACGATTAGTAATGACGTTTCTCCAAATCTGTAAAATTGTAATGGCCTAGAACCAAATAACCCAAAAACCAAAGTCACGGATCAAATACGTGCTCGTCGTCCCATTCCATCCATGCCACACCCACCAATTCCAACGCCTCATGTCCTTTTCGGCTCCATTTGCTCTCGCAATCTATTGTAGCCTGCGAATATCTTCTCTCTTGTCTGACTCAACAAACTATTGCTACTAGATCCAGAGGCGTCTCCTGCTGATGGGGATATGCCCTGCCCTGCTTAACTCCCGCGACGTATCTTGACCTGGTTCGTTGCACAATGCACTGCATGAGCAGATGAGATAGATGCCAGTAGGAGGAGAGTACTCATGTTCATCTGTCAGGATCTTCCAGTACTGCCATAAACAAAAAAGAAGAGCAGCCCGCCCATAGTTTTGCGCCAATTCGGCCCTTTGCAGATGTGTTTCCTGATCTGGTTGAGGGTGATATAGGGGCTTTGATAGACGATGGTACCATCTCACACACCAGGGCTGGACAGATCCTCCCAACTTGGGGTTTATTCGATTTGTTATTTTAACGTGTTGTTGGAAAAAAACAAAAATAATAATAAGAAGAAGACGGCGACGAAAGCGACTGGACCCTGCACATCCCACCTTTTACAGTTGCAGTTTTACACTTGGCAAGTTCACATAGTACACCAGAAGGCATCTGCACGTCAAGAGGTTGGGCTCTTGTGGTCTCAGTGGCGTCTCGCCAACCAGGAATCATGCCCGACATATTCCCAACACCAGCTTCAGCTTCAACCCTTTCAATCATGAATCAAACACAGATGCAATCGACGCGGCACTGCAATCTGCGTACGCGTAGAGTAGGGTATGTAGGGAATCGGATACACACACTCTTTTCAATACTAAAATCGAAGGAAAAAAAAAGTTTGCAACCCATTGTGCTGCATGCGTCTTTATCTGAAACTCTCTAACCGTGAAAAGAGCGCTAGCGGGGGATGAAAAGGATGATCAGCGTGTTCGTTTGGCTGGTGGTTGGTTATTGTTAGCTGATTTGTTCTGAGAGAAAAGTACTGCTGACTGCTGGCTGCTGGCTGATAAGCCAAACGAACAGGACCGTCCAAAGATACGAGACAGATTAAAAGAAAGTGGAGGAGATATGCTAAGATAATTTTATTTAGGCCCTGGTAGTCTGGTACGGTGGTGGGGCCCCGCCCGGCACGCGACATGGCAGAGAATATCAGAGGATCTAGAAGCGGACGCACACCTGTCCTCGCGGGACTCGCCCAACCTCCCCTCTCCCTGGCGCTCATGATCGGCCGGACCGGAGCCCGCGGGTCCGCCGTGCTGGACTGAAAGCAACGCGAGGAGAGGGGAGGCTTTTGCTCGTGGGGACGATCCGGCGATGGCCCATCAATCCATCATGCCCCATGGCATGGCGCCACCGAAGGCACCGATGCCGCCGCTGCGGGCGACGGACAAAACGGATGACATGGTGGCATCTCATCTCCGCGGGCTCCACACCACACCACACCCCAGGCGGCCAGGCCTCTGCTTGCTGCGTCGGTCCCGGGACGCAACGAGGCATGGGAGGAACAAGTGGTGGTGACATGCGGCGCGACTCAGCGTGTGTGTTCTGCGTCGCTAATTGCTAGGCCTCCTCTGCATGCGGCATGAGCATCTTTCCTTTATTTTTATTTTTTTACTTGAAGCAGGTCACACACAGTGTTGGAAGAGCCAAAGCTCCAAAGGCAACGGAACCGGCCGGCCATCTTGCATCAGTTGCAGGTGTGCTAGCTAGATGAGGTGCACTGGGGCATGGGACAAAAGGGTAGCAAAGGGAGAGGGGGGGGCTCTGATAGCTCAGGCGCCACCAAACCATATGCTAGGCAGGGAGGTTTAATGCTGGATTAGCCCGCCCGGCACAACTACAAGTCAAGCTTTTAGGTTTAGGATGATATCACTACTCGTACTATCTCTTTTCTCTTCCAAAGGGAGAAGCACCGGCCAAAAAAAATGCTGCGTCGGTTGGATATTCTTTCTCTCTTTTCCTCCATGCCAAAATCTAACGCCTCGATTTTGCGCGCAGTTCTTGTTCCCGTCAGATGTGATGATGATCACTACAAATAATTGCTGTGTGTACTCTACTTTCTTCCAAGTGAGAACACTTTGTTGCGAGGTTATGGTGGATTTTACGCGTTGTAAATGGATCTCTCTAGCTGTCACGCGACGATAGCCTTAAAATGTTGCGAGATTATCACGATAAATTCTGCATTCCAAATGGCCCTTTTTTAAGTTGTCACGTAATAGTAATTTTTAACACTTGCAATTGTTGCATGATTGTTGCAGAATTATCAGATCATACTATATGTTGCGAGGTTACTACATAATTTCCGGGTCATTGTACGTTGCGAGGTTACTGCATAATTTTCGGGGGTCATTGTACGTTGCGAGGTTACTGCATAATTTTCGGGGTCATTGTACATTGCGAGGTTGCTGCTTAACTTTCGGGTCATTGTACGTTGCGAGGTTACTGCATAACTTTCGGGTCATTGTACGTTGCGAGGTTACTACATAATTTCCGGGTCGCATATATAGACCTTTTTCAGTTATGAAACAACAATAGCCTTAATATGCTTCAACATTACATAGAATATACTTATTTTCTAGACTGGCAACAATAATCTCACTATGTTGCATGATCACCGATTCACCGTGGAACTTTTGGTGGTTGCAGATGGACCTTTCTAGCTGTTGCACAGCAGTAATCTTGCTGCAGGATTGTGGTTGAATTTCTGTTTGGAAGCGGACATTTAATTTCCGGCCAATCGCACAGCTTTAACATTAGCGTCTCGCGAGGTTACCATAGAATTTCCACGTTCCAAATAGACCTTTTTCCGGCTGTCACACAACAGTACTCCCATTACAGTAGCAACTCCAAACCAAATCGATCTAGTAGACTAGTACTATACATTGCTGATTGCTCACAACTTCTTTCCCTTTTGCATGACAACAAACATCCAATTGCACTAGAATACAACAATAATCCTGGTTCCCAATCCAGTGACTAATACTAATTCAATTCTTAATGACGATCGCGCAAGAGATCGAGCTCAGTAGCCCCAAAGGGAGGCCGTCGCGTGATCCATGTGCTGCCGCGACGAGGAGATTTCGCCGGGGTTCACCTCCGAGGTGATGCCGGTGTCCTGCGACGCGCCGCCGCTCAGCCGCTCCCTCTCGCCCAACTTGCTGTACCACCCGCCGCCCTCCTGCAGGAGCTCGTGCACCATGCCGCCCACGCCCGAGGCGCCGTCGTCGTACTGCGCCGCCTGCATCATCATGCTCGCCAGGAACGGCGAGGCGGCGGAGGACGCCATGGCGAGGTGGTTGTCCGGGGCTGCCGCGCCGGGCCCAGCGGAGGGGAGAAGGAAGGGCGGTGGGTTCAGGAACTGGCCCTCCAGCGCGTTGGAGAAGCAGGTCACGTGTTGTGCCGGTGGCGGCAGCTCGATGCCCGCCACTGCCGCCGCGGAAAGCGACATGGTGGCGCCGCCGCTGCCGCCGCCGCCGGACACGTCCATCAGCGGAGGCAGCGCGCACGCGGCGAGGTCGTCCACCATGGACATGGACAACGGCCCCACGACGTCCGCCGGCTCCATGCATGCGCCGCCCGACGACCTCTTGCCGCCGCCGGCCACCAACGGCGGCTCGATGCTCTTCTTGAACACCCTGCACAGCACCCACTCGTCCTGCGCGTCGATCACACAGCCAAGAAATTGAACACCGGTTAGATGGATCCACACGCCACTCGCTGGCGAGGCATGGTTTTCTTTTCGATCGACGACATGCACAGTCGGCGGCAAAATTACGCACCTTTGACGCGCCAGCTCTGATCGAGGGGATGAGGCTGCTCCTGCTGCTGGTGCCGCCGGCGGCGGCGGCGTGCTTGCCGTCGAGGCGGTACTCGTGCATGACCCAGCCGGTCTTGCCGCCCCTGGGCGCCCTCCCCGTGTAGAAGACGAGCGTCTTCTTCATGCCGACGAGGGCCTTGCCCCTGAAGATCTCCCGGTCCTTGCCCGTCGCCTTCCAGTAGCCGGACTCGGTGGCCCGGTTCGTCCTCAGCCCCGTCGGGTACTTGCGGTCCTTGACGACGAAGAAGTACCACTCCTTCTCCCCCATCGTCGCCCGAGCTGCAGCACACCACCACCATACATGCGCGCACGTGTGAGCTCAACCATTAATGGCAAACGAACCTCGAATCTCTGACAGTGACATACCTGGCAGGTCCCATGGCTCGCACTTGTTGAGGTCGGCCTCGCCGACGGCGCGCGGGGCGAAGCGCGGGTCGGCGGCCTTCCTGGTGAGGTAGTGCGTGATGAGCTCCTCGTCGGTGGGGTGGAACCGGAACCCCGGAGGGAGCTCCATGGCCTGCTGCTGGTACTGGTTGTGCACGTCGTGCTCCATCTCCTGCCTGGCCAGTGAGCTAAGGATCGCCGTCTAAACCCCTCTCACTTCGATCACAGCCTGAGCTGCACAATCACACAACACATACAAGCAAGCACTCGATCGTCAGCATAAACAACGACTTGACGAATATTTTTGGTGATGATAATACAAGAGAGAATCAGGGAGAATTTTAATTGTGGACCATAGCTAGCTACAGCAAGCGCTTCAATAATCAGGATCCAAATCGAACAAGCAACAACGAAAGCAGAAAAGGCTGCAAGCTGGAACTGCATCGATGCAGCACATGATAGATGGCGAACACATAAAGAAACAGAGATAGCACCATCAGAACAGTGCGGATCTGGAGATCGAAAAGGAGGCTGCTAACCTTTTGGGCTCGTGGTGGACGACGACGGATTCTTCCGGGGGATCGGAGAGAGAGTGGAGTTGTTAAGAGGAAATTAAAGGTGGGAGGGGGGCTTATATACTGCGAGAGGAGGCGCCCGGGGGTGCTGCCGTTTTAGAGGGAAAGAGACGTGGCGAGGAAGGAAGAACACGCGGTGGTGCTGGTGCACGGCAGCCGGCCGGCTGTCCGGCCGGGGGTGGATGGGTCTGCTAGTTAACCTTTTGACTTTGACGGCCATGGAGTGGTTAATTATTTTACCGAGCCCATGATCCCTCAATGTTGAAGGACCAGCTTAGCCGGTTAATTTTTGTTGAAATTTGTTGAAACTGACCGTTTAACTTTCATTTGGGAAAAAATGATTGTGTTGTCGGTCAAGGGTTTTGCCTATTTCTCCGAAATTAAAATGGGCTAATTGAATGCAATTTTTGGAACAAATTAAAGGGAAGAAGGATCCCGATGCTCTAGATTGCACTTAAGAGAGGTGACGTGCAAGTTTGAGGCTTTTTCCCCTAAAAAAATGGGAGGTCTGTTTACTACGTTGCCACTTTGAAGAATGGACGCGGCTTAAAACTATACCATAATCACAAATTGTATACGTACGTGCAGTGGCGTAGTCAGGAATTAATTTTTTTCATCATTGAGGAGGCCAACAGTGCTAATTTATCTAAAATTTTTGATTAAAATCGAATTTTTAATGGAGATTTGCAAGCCATAGGGGGGCCATGGCCCCTGCCACCCCCTGGGTACGCTAGTGCGTACGTGCTATTCCCTCTTTCCCAATTTTTTTTTGTTTCTAAAAAATTATACATTTTTTATTCCACACTTGTTTAATTCGTTGTCACGGGGAGTCATCGGACTTGCTGGATGCTACTCATGTGCTCTAATGATCACTAGACTAGAGGCACTTTTCACGATTTTGTGATGGGGAAGTACTGAAATGTCACTGGACCTTCGTAACCATAGGTAGTGTCTTTGTAGTATTACACTGATAGTTGTGCCATGTGCGGGTTTATCAAGCTCAAGGTGTGGGAATATTAACTAAACAAAGTTTTGTTTTGACAAAAAAAAATGAAAATCATCCAACAATAATGAATAGTTAACGTGAATAATTATACAAGTGGAGGTATTGTACATAGGTGTTGCTCAATATCTAAGAAAGGTTGTTGTAGGTGCTGATAATCTAAATAAACTTGCTTCACGTGTTGTGGAACAAGATCAATATGCAGGGGTCAGTCGTCACGGGGTCTAGCAAACAGTACTTCCCGTGCGAATTCTCTTTGCAAATGAAATAGTACCTTTTTTTTGGTATGGGCGAGGGCGATGCAAACTAACGTCGTCGGGTTATGGGCAAATTAAAACAACGAGTATCGTGCCAAATACAGCACTAGCCGCCAGCTTTGGTTCCATACAGTAACTGTACCACTTGAAGAACGAGTTGACCCGACAGTTGGGTGCTCCTATCCGATCCTGCCAACGTGCCCATACGCCAAAAGATGAGCAGTTCCCAGCAGTCCAGCGGGCGCGCGCACACACACCCTCATCGGCCAAAAATACACAACATGTGGGGAGCGATAGCTGTGGACCGCAGCACTGCAACATGGCGTGCATGATCCTCGTCGAATTATCGTGCGGCAGGGCCAATGATCCATCCTGCAAGATCTGAATTTAGCGTGAAGCGTCTAGTACGGTCCTACGGACACTGTTGCGAGGTCTGAGGAGCTCACTGTTCGGCATGGATGAGCCAAAAAAATCAACCTGTGTGTGCTCATCAATATATCATCATCCGCATCGAAATCATGGGAGGACCGCGAGGATCTTTCCAGTCGGGTCGTGTAGGCCCGCCCGCCCCACTGGTTTTTCTAGTTCGAGTGGATCAATCCCATCGATTAGATGGCTGGACCTTACCTGAGTTTGATGTTGCTCCGTTTGCATAGCATAGCTGCGTTTGTCGTCATCGAGTATTTCCGAGCACGTACATACTACTCGTTGCTACAACGGGTAAAAATATCGCCTTCGTACTCATACCCATATATACTACCGCCATTGAGCATGTAGTGGCGTAGCATATGTGTAGATACATAAAAAAAAGTTGTATTTAGAAAAATCGAAACGACGTGTAATTTGGAATGGAGGGAGTACTTACCACCGCACGCACATACCCGACCCCTTAAAAAAAGAACAAGTGTATGTGTATCCCTATAGTCCTATACAATACATATACCAGATATACATGCGTAGTGTCCCTGGCTTGCACGCCGTCGTCCGAGCGCAGTACATTTGCACATACGTGTGACAACGTACGCATACGCGGATACGCCTGCTGTTGCCTGCAGGTTGCAAGGTCAGAGAGAGCACTGCGCTGCACTGCACCTGCACCAGGCCATGCGTATACGGCACATGCCTGTGTATTGCAGCTGCATCCGTCTCGTCTCCTCCGGCCGTGGTGGGGCCCGTGGGAACGGTCCGGGGATGCCGCAGATACGCACGGCGCGGCGGGGGGCCCGGACCACGGTGTACGTGTACTGTACTAGCGTCGTATCGTGTATCGCAGCATGCATGATGTCGCCGTCGCCGCACAGCGCACGTCTCCGTCCCTTGGCCATCCCCCACATTTCAACGCCGGTGCTGCTGCTGCCAATGGACATACGGGAGGACACGACAGCGACGCGGCGTGTGGTGGATCCGCCCCGCCGCGCCGGGATGGATATGCATCGCCCGCGTGCCTGTGGCGGCCGGCCGGCCGCCACGTACGTACGTGTATGGGTGGGCGCGCGCGGCGTCCCCCACACTACACCCCTTTTCGCTGCGAAAGGGAGCCAGATCGACCACCTCGCGTGCTTGAGCTCGGTCGCGCACGTGTTATTTCCCTTCTCTCCTCTAGTCCTCTTGCAGGTTCCACGCAGTGTCTCCGACTCTCCGCTTGGCTTCGCTGCCATGGATGATCATGCGCGCCTGACGTCGTGGATCAGCTGAATCAGATGGGGGAAAAGAGAGCCGAGAGAGAGTAGAGACTCGTGGAGTCGTGGGCGGGCGGCCGGAGCCGGATGGATGCGCATCCGGTGTCTGGCGCCAGGCCTTTCCTTCCCGTCCAGTTCGATCGGTCATTCAGCCGGCCGGCAACAATGACGCGCCGTCGCCATGCACGCCTCCTCGAGCCGACCCACCTCGCCCTTTTTCTCCCCGCGGCCGCGCGCACGAGGGCGACCGGCCGGCCGGGACGCGGCGGCGACCTAGCGCCGGCCGGTTCGCGTGTCGCGACGCCCACCGCACACGCATACGCGCGGCCGGCTACGTTCGGTGCGGCGGCGAGCCTTAGCTTTTCCGCGGCGTGGTCGCGCGCTCTCCTGCACGATCACGTGGCGGCTCGGCGCTGTCACGTTGTTGGCTCACCGGGGGTGTTCTTAGTCAGCCAGCGGCGCAGTACAAAGCTCCGATCGTGACCCGGCCGGGGTGATTGCGTACAATCACGCCTCATTAAAGAAGGTTATCGCCTCTAATGATTGCGTGTTGCTTTCTCCCTCGCCACTGCTGCAGCAGCAGCTAGCGACGACGGACGCGGGTCGTCGGAGATTGGAATCGGATTAACCTCGCCACGTACCCGTGACGGGGCGAGCTAGGACGGGTCTCGCTCGAGTGCGCTCGATCCATCCGCCGGATCACCAGCAGGCTCCAAATCATCGCGATCAGGACCCGTTTCACTGTCACCCACTCACTTGTGATTAATTACCGCACGCGCGCGCTTCGATCACATTACCGCATGAAACCTCGGTGGCCAAAGTCTAGCTGGGCATATGTTGAGGTCCACCATGGTTATATCTGTGGATGTAGTTTACCTCGTTGGAGGTGTTGTTACGGTCACCATCCAATTTGTTTGTTGTTTCGAAGACAGACGGACGATGAAGGTGTTGACATCGCTCCCTTGTTGGGGGTATCGTCGGCTTGCTTCTGCTGGTAGGCCACAGTCAGCAGCGGAGCCACCACTGGGGCGGGTGGAGCTCTAGCCCATCCTACGGCCCGAAATCCCGTGGAGTCCCCCTCAGTCCTCCTGTAATTTTTGGAAGGATGAAGGAAGGATCTCCCTTGTAGGCTTCAGTCATCTATCTTAGATTGTGTTTTTGCGTGGTAGTGGTCGGGTGGTTCTCTTCTATTTTTCGTTGTTGTCGAGTTTGTGTTGTTTGTCACAAATCATGACTATTGTATGACTATTGTAGTCTGTTTTAAAGCTATATCTTTGAAATTCCTCTTCTTATTAAAAAATGTGCTAAGCACGCCTAAAAAGGCAGTTCCTGGTTAATCACAGCAGTCCGCCCCCGTCAGCATCGCGGTCATCATCATCTGGAACGTAACCGCGCGCGCCCGGGTTGGCCGCCGCGCATCACACGTCGCCCCCGGGTCTCATCATTGCCCGCACGTACGCACTGGCATTGGGCACCGGCGTTCGGCGTTGCGTGCTCGCCCATGCATGCGGCGCTGTAGCAAGCAACCTACCACCGGTCAAACGGAACAAAGAGGAGTCGGAGAGCGACCCCTGCGTACGCGCGCGCGCCGCGCCCACCAATAATCGTCGTCGCCGGCAGCGCGCGCGGGCGCGGCGGCACACATGGCGCGACGCCGCCGAGGCCACCTCGCCCGCCCGCGCCCGCGCCGGCCGGCCGCGTTCCTTCTCGACACTTTTTTCGTTCTGAGCGCGCCACCGCACGATCACACCGCTGGCATGGCTGGCCAAGTCGACAGCTAGGTTCTAGGAGCTATAGCCAAGTTAGCCCGGGCCTTTTCAAAGGGGACCCCGTCGCCTTTCCGCTCGTTGCTTGAGCTCCCACGCCTCTGCTCTCTCCAGCACGGCAGGCAGGCCGCGGCAAAGGGGAACGGCGACGGCGCGGCCGCGATAGGCCGGGGCGGCGAGTTCGGCGGGTCCAAGGCGAAATCTCTGACCCCGGCCGGCCGGGCGCATGCTTGCGAATTAAGAATGCTATCCCGCTGGGCGCGCGGCGGCTTCTTGGCCTGCCACCTTTCTCGGCTTCGCCGGCAAGCTGCCGTACGTGCAAGCGCTGCGCCCCCCATTCCGACAGGTAGGTTGTAGATCATGCGTGTCTCAAGTCAAAGCTCCCCCATTTGCAAGTTGAGTTGGCAACGCACGACGTCTTCTGCTGGTGATAAAACTATATATGCAGATGATGATGAGCCGTACGTGCACGACACAAGGACAAGATTTGGATACAGTATATGTTCTTGACCAAAGGTTGTTGTGCTATGCTCAAACAGGGCATGAGGAGTAGTGGTCTTCTGAAATTGCAAGGAACTGCGGCTTCAGAAAGTCCAATGGTTGTTCGGTTCTTGGTAGGCACCAAACTGCAATATTCAGACTGCCATGGGAGGCATATCTCTGTTTGTTGAATCGGTTCGTTGCTACTAGCCGCCTTGACTACATGCAGCTGCAATGCCAGGTCTGATCGGACAGCAAACATTGAACCAAATGGAGATTAGACATTTAATTATCCAAATCTGTAGGACTGAAGCATCCAGTGCAGAGTTTCAGACTGCCATGGGCGGCATATCTGTTTATTGAATCGGTTCGTTGCTACTAGCCGCCTTGACTACCTGCACTGCAGTAGGACTGATCGGTGATCGGATAGCGAACATTGAACCAAATGGCGATTAGGCATTTGAGTATCCAAATCCGTAGGACTGGTGTTGGCGGCTGCTGGCAAAGCATCCGTGCGGACCATTGAGATATGACAGCATCAGAATTTCTGCTTTCTCCCTACCTGATGAACAACTAGGCTCGTCTGATTTTGTGAGTGGTTGCAAAGGTGACTTGACTTCCTGAGATGACACCACCAGAATCAGAAATCAGGAAAAACAAACAACGTTTTAGAGCTAGCTAGTGAGGTCAAACGCAAATAAACAACTGCATGTTGTTCGTCACTGATTACGGATCACGGACGGGTTGAAGTTGGACAAGTACGCGCCACGTCAGCCCGCACTAGCGCGCGCTGCCTGCAATCGATTATTGTCACCCCGAGAGATATGAAAAACGCAGCTGAACCACTGCACTGCACACTACTGATGGTTGAAGATGTACAGGGCCGAATCGTCAGTGCACAGGTGTGTGTCTGCGACAGACACAAAGCTGTGTAGCTTCAGCTCAGGGGGGAGAAAAATATCTCAACCACTTGATCCGCGGCGCTCGTCGTGGAGCGTAGTATATGCTCATTTCTGCGCACGAGGCACAAGCAAGTGTAGGGTAGACCATCAGAAAGCAAGGCTTACATCAGTTAAAGCAGTATTGTAGCTGTTCGAAAAAAAGAAGAAGCAGTATTGTAGTATCTCAGACTCAGCGGAGTAAGAAATAATGAGCTGCTATATATTATCTCTCAGTCAACTAACTCTAAACAAAGATGGTCAGATCATCTTGTCAAGTCTTACTTTCACATGTACGGAGTTGTGTCTGTACAAGTTGCTGTCTCGCCTCCAGCATGTTTGGCACATCTACTGCTTAGGGCCTGTTTAGTTGGCCAAAAATTTTGGCAAAAATATTTGGGCCCTCTTATCAAGTACGATTAGGAGGACTAAACATAGACTAATTACAAAACTAATTACACGAATGAAAGTGAAATCGCGAGATGAATCCATTAAGCCTAATTAATCCATCATTAGAGATTGTTTACTGTAGCATGACGTTGTCTAATCATGACATAATTAGGTTTGTTAGATTCGTCTCGAAAAATTAGGTAGGGGTTATGGAATGGGTTTTGTCATTAATCCACATTTAATACTCCTAATCAGTGTCCGAAGATTGATGTGACGGGTAGTTGGGAAAATTTTTGGGAACTAAACAGGCTCTGTTAGTTCCCCAATAACAAAATCCCCCCCTGCCTTTTTTTTTTGCAAGCTGAGATTGACCAATAGTCCAATACTGACAATCACCCGGCCCCTAGTCACAATGTGGCTGAAAATGAATTAGTACCTAATAAAATGATTTCGATGTGCACAATCCGCAGAGTATGATGGCACACTCATTGTCTCGATCTTGCCTCCAGCATGTCCAGCCAGGTCGCCCTGCTACTCAACTGTTTGTTTGTTGTCTCGACTCATCGATATCTCGACTTGATCACTTCTCGTCACCGTCGATCTGGATGAAATAAATGCCGTCTCTGTTTATCATCATCATCAGACAGCATCCGAATCAGCAGAAAGTCATGATAAAAAGCCGCATTAGAAATATCAAGCAATTAAGAGGAGGAGACATCTTCTTCTGTCGCGTGTGCGTACTTCAGCTGGTTCGCGAACCAAAAGATCATTTACAAAAGTCCGGAGAGGGTTCATCCATACAGCCGGATTGCCCAGGTCCCCACATCGATCAGCTCGCGACAATCCATGAGCTACCGAATTACAAAGACGAGGAACATGCATAACATCCAGATTTGTGTACCAATCGTTCGAGATTATTATATTATACTATCAGCCAGCCACTCCGTAGAGTTCTAGGCCAAGATGATAATGAGGTTATTCAACGCTGTCTAATTAGGTGCTAGAATAGATGACTTTGTTTTTGTTGACTGAAATTAGACTGTCCTTCTGTGATTTTCTGCGAGCATTTTTTTTCGAATCTTTTGAGAGAAAGTAGAGAGGATCTTGCTGAAAGGGAAAAGACAATTAACTTTTTTTTGAGAATTAAAAAGACAATTAACTTAATGGTGCTCAGCTACGCGCGCGATGCGAGGCTCGCGGCCCGCAGCCATGCCAAGTTAGGCCCATACTGGCGGTGCATATGGCTGTAGTGGGCCAGGCTGAATTTTAGCCCAGAGGAGGTAGACAACAACGCGGGCGGGCTGGCATACATAACATAACATACTGGCGGTGCATATGCACGAGAAACCAAATCACATACATAACATAATCAGGAGGGAAGCGTCATGCGCATCTATGACTCTGAATTTTAAATTTGTATAGTAGAAAGCAAATGTGTTTCAACAGATTGCACCGCGTGCATTTCACGAAAACTGTAGCGACTTCGTCACGCGACTGCTGCTCACCTGTGCATATAATGTACTAGATCCATTGGCAAACATATGCTCATCGACTCATTTCAGTACTATTAACACTGCATTTCTGGACAAGGAATCATTGATGCGACAGTTAAAACAGTGAAGGTACGAGGTATGCCCTCAATAGCAACTTATTAGCAAGTACTATATGCAGTAACAGAATGTGAAAATGAAACTGCAAACATCATTGCACCGTCTTCTAGACTAGGACTAGGACTTGTCGATCACTTATTATGACTGAAATACTTTTTCATTTTTAATCATCGTGCCATGCGTTTCAGGAAATCCACAATGACCTTTCAGTGCCTAAACAAGTTGAGGTAGGCTAGTGTTGAGACCCAACATGAGCCACTAACATTTGAATGTACATAATATTATTTTTTATACATCCGTTTATCTCCAGGAACATATACACAACAGGTAACAGAGTGTCCTCATCTCACAACATAAATAGAATCAGTATTCAGTAATCATCCCTGGTATAGATTCATCCAATCCAGCAGGTCCATATTGAGCAGGCAAACCTCAGTGGTTATGAGCTGTTGAATCACACATATCTCATGATGATTTCTTGGATTTCTTGTCCTCCCATTCCTTCCGAGCCTCTTCGATCAACTTGGTCACCTTGTCGTGGAAGCCAGGATATGGTTCGTACCCCCCGATTGTGTGAAGAATCTGAAGCAAGCAAGATTCTCGTGAGGTGATCTTGTTATCCATTCAGGGATGCAACAGGGCAGCCCAAAAACCACAGTGATGCACAAGTTTACCTCTAGCAGCACAAAGAATGGAGCCATCAAGAAAGCCTGGGTAAGATTGTCGAGGAGGGCAGGAGCTCGCTTCTGGAATGAAGACAAGGTTTACATGTAATCAATTAGTGTGATTACAAAATACTTAGTGCCAAGGCTAATAGCATGACAGAGACTTGCCTCGAAAACTCCATGACCAATGAATTGCATAGTCCAACAAAACAACTGAGACACCAATACAACCTTCAATAAAAAATATATATGAGTTAAAGATGGAACCATAGACTTAAAATAAAGAAGTATCTTGCAACTACCTCAGTTCACACATATAATATGAAATACAGACAACAAGAGTTTCTATAATCATTTCATTTGTTAGCTGCAGCCATCTAGATTCCAGAACAGAGCAAACAATGCAAACCTTTCGTATTCAAAGTACAATGTCATCAGATTTTTTTAAATTCTGATGTTACAAAAGAGGATTTGTATGCAAGAAAAACACCTGCACATTCTAGCTTCTGAAATGTCAAATGTGTAAGTTATAGCAACTTATTGGATTAAAAGACTATCAACTTGTGGGAACTAGACTTAATATATGTGCTAAAATGCTTGCTGATGCAGGTAAGTAACTAAATGCAGGAAATTAGTTTGTTAGAAGCACCATTAGGGATCACTAATGGTGAAACAATTAGCAGCGGATGAAGCAAAAATGCAATCTGCCTTCTTGTGGTTATACACTAGAAGGAATTGACACATCAAAAGTGAGCAAGTATTGTTACAAATCTGGCAATTTTGTACTGTATAACAGTACCATCTTGTTTAATGCTAATGGTTGCAGTATATACAATTGCTCACTCTATGTATAGAGCTTTGACCACACTATTTTTGACATGCTAAAGGTATGATAGTTGAAGTCAAGAGACAGATAGTTTCATCTTTTGGGAGGGGTTTTATTAAGGCCAACAGTGAACTAAAAATAAATTATCCAGTATGCACATTTTATCCTATTATATAATTGATCCAGACCTTTGCACATCAGCAAAAGAGTCCCAACCCAAGTCAGTAACTTAATGTTAGCATGGAGATGGCCAGAATATTTTGAACAAATGGGAAAGCAGGTTTCCAGAACTAATTACTTAGGATGCAATTCAATCTAGTTAGCATCCAACAAATAATCTCCAACACCCTTAAGGCCTTAACTATTATATAGTAAAGAAAAGTATTGCACACAACATGATCAGTTCAACCACAAATGAATTAATATTTAATTCTGGCTGCAGCTGACCATCCAACAACAAACCAGAGAAGACCGATATTAATCATGATATAAACAATACATCTCTGCACCATTCGTTTGACCATTTCACTCACAACAAAATCTAAAGCATAGATGCTGCAAGTGGATGTCGAGTAAACTTGGTGAATAAAAAAAGGCTGTACTTTTTTCTGCTGTTACCCTAGTGACCAAACTAAATACAACAGTTGTAATTGTTGTTCCCTATAACATCATCATGTAAACAAGACAGGCTTAGAAAACAAACAGCATCTTATGCAAATGAAGTTACCAAAGGATAAATCGAGTGCTGAACTAAGAAATCCATATAACAGAGCTAGATCATAATTTCACATAACAAAACCCAGTCCGTGAGACAAAACTCTTTCAGTTTATCAGCATCAACCACCTCAGAAGAAGCAAAGGAAAAAAAGAAACTGAATCCAAACATCACAAGTGAAACCATCACTTATAATCGTAAAAACAGAATAGCTACAGTCACCAGGACCATCTTTATCCCTGCTGACCCAACAGAACTACAGAAGTGTCAAACTGTCATCCCCAAATCCCAAATTGTAGTTACAGTGCGACTTTAATGTACAGGAACCGCCGAAGCACCGCTCAGTACTCACTAATGACGAATATGTTCTGAAACTTTACAATCGACTACCAATTTACCCCCATGGATGCCGAATCAGCACATTAGAAACAGAGACATGGTACTGATAATAGCACCTTACCTTCCATCCGGTGGAGAAGCTAAGGTGGGCGGCGAGGGCCCCGCTGGCGGCCCAGCAGAGGAAGCAGACGAAGGCGGCGAGCGCGCCCGCGCGGCGGTCGAGGAGGAAGTAGTAAGCCCCGTAGACCGCGGCGCCGATGCCGGCGGCGTGCGCGGACGGGGCGGTGAGGTGGAGCAGCAGCAGCGCGGTGAGGAAGATGGGCCAGACGAAGAGCTCGTGGATGCCCACGTTGACGGGGTTGCTGTGGTACGCGCCGTAGAAGGCGTAGTGCCCCTCCAGGTCCAGGAGGCCGCCGCCGCTGCCGGCGCGAGGCTTCGCCATGGCTCGGGTTGGGTCGGTTGCTTTGCTTGCCTGCCTGCCTCGGGTTGTCGCTTTGGTGGGTGGGTTTCGTTCCTGCGGCCTGTGGGCTCCTCGAAGTGGTTTTAAGGTCGGGGTTGGACTGGTCGTCCTCGTGACCTCGATGGTGGAGTACAAACTACAATCTGGTGGCCGAGGCAGTTTCGTACACACTAGTTTGTACACACTACAGTGGACACCGTGCCGTACACCGTGACCGCGGGGCCATGGACGATGGGCTGCGTCGCCTGCTGCTGATGCCGAATAGCAGAATGCCACTCAGATTGGCATCGACGTTGGGGTAAATGGTAACATGGTAAAATCGGTCATGTATTTTAAAGCAATCGGAGCTCTTAGCATTTCAATTGAACTTACGTTGACAGGAAATTTTTTAGAGGCACTGACTTATGAAATCAAGAAGACATTTCAAACTACCAAGAATCAAGCTAGACTTCCCTAAGCCATCTAAGACATGATTAGTTTTTATATTGGGTTATTTGGATCCGTACCATTACAATTTTCCAAAGTTGGAGAAATACCACTACAATTCACCTATTTTGAAATATACCATTACAATTCTTTGGTTCCCACAAAAATGCCACGAAATACGTATAAATCTCACTTAGGCCCACCTGCAGGTGTACACAAATACGTATCCTTTTCTGCAGCTGCTCTCCTCTGTCACCGACGTGTGGGCCCCACTTGTCATCTTCTTCTTCCTCCTTCACCCACATCTCCTCCACCACCTGCAGCCACAGCCAGGGCGGGTGTCAATCAGTTAAGCAGCTGGCGGGCGCCGCGACAGGGAACCAGAGGGAGGCGGCCAGCAGCGAGCGGGGCGTGCCTTGTCCTTGAGGCGGCCCGCGGCGCGGAGGAAGCGGTCGGAGAGCCTGGCGCATGCTGGCAAGCCCGCGGACCCAACCTCCGCGCAGGGGAGCTCGGCCCAGGGGCAGGCCGCGCTCGCCCTACCGCCACCCGCTCCTCGGTGCCCCCGCCGGCTTCCTCCTCGCACTCCACCCGCTCCTCGCCTGCGCCGCAGGGCTCCCCACCCTGGCGCTCCACTACTTCACCGCGTCACTGCACCCACGCCCACACCCACTGCAGCGGCGTGCACTCGCGACCTTCACAGCGCCTCAGTCTGCCCCCGCACGTCTTGGAGCAATTTAAGATTTCGATTCTGGGTGAAATTTTCTCATCGATTCCTGGCAAACAAGTTTTCGTCTTCAAGTAGTCTTCCTTCCTTACAAGCCATGGCTCGAATCTTTGTCTGTGCGTGAAGCAATTTGAGATTCCGCTGGTACTTTGTAGTCCTATAGCCCGAGTTTGGGAATCGCATCACCGCCCGATCACCAACCCGAGAGAAGGCCCCGGACCCCCGCGGTCCGCCGGTCGCCGTCACCACTGGGAACCTCGGCCTCGGCGACGAAGTCGGGGAAGTCGTTGGGGAAGAGGCGGTCGGCCATGGCCACGCCAGGCAGGCAGGCTGTGACTAAGCTGCGAGAGAGGAGTAAAGTAGCGCTGGCTAGAGGAGGAAGAGGAAAATGACAAGTGGGGCCCACACGTCGGTGACAGGGGAGAGAAGCTGCAGCAAAGGATACGTATTTGTATACACCTGCAGGTGGGCCCAAGTGAGATCTATACGTATTCCATGGCAATTTTGTGGGACCAAAGAATTGTAATGGTATATTTCAAAATAGGTGAATTGTAGTGGTATATCTCGAACTTTGAAAAATTATAATGGTACCGATCCAAATAACTCTTTTATATTAGTGGGAAAATATCCAGTGGAAACCACCTCTTTGGTGGATTCGTGAAAACCTTCCTAAAAAACATACTTATACATTTTCAAAAAATGTGAAATGATGCACATTCATAGTTTATCGATATATGTTCGTTGTTGAGAGACATGGGTACCCATGGGTCCCCACCGACCAGGGTCCTAGAGGTCCCTGTCAAGTAGACCCGACCTGTCAGAAGTCCCGCCGACCTGCAAGTGGGCCTGGAGACCTTATCCACAATCCCGGCGACCTTGGAAGACTCCAGAAGACCTTATCCAGACATCGGAGGATCTGCCGAGCTTGTGGCGCAAGACTCTCCCCCAGGTCGCGGCTCGACGCCGCCAGTAGGTCCGCGGATCGCGGGATTCACCCTGTAATCACGGAAGATGACCTTCCTAACTTGTAACCGACCCCGATGAGGGTCCACCGACCTTGAATGGAAGCCCTAGCCTGTTGACCATATAAGGCGGCCTAGAGCTCTATTCGAGGGGACTCCCCCATTCACGCATAATTCCACCACATACTGGACGTAGGGTTTTACTCTCCGGAGGCCTGAACCAGTCTAAATCCCTGTGTCCTTAGCCATTCCCGCCGTGTTCCGAGTTCCTCTTGCGAACTACCACCTACGCTCTTAGTTCCCGATCCCCTCCAATTAACCTACAACCGCTTGGGTCGCCCCCTTGCAGATCTGTCCAAGTCTTACCCCCTGACAGTTGGCGCGCCAGGTAGGGGAGATCGGGAACTCGCTGTGCAGCATGGTGGCCCGATCTGGTGTTGTTTTCCCGGCGAGCATGGCGGACATCCTCGCCAACCCTGTGGAGATCTGCTTCGGCTCCTTAACGGCGACCTCGACTGCACTGGCGACCACGACCTCTCCGTCGACCGCTGTGAAGGCCCCGGCGACACACGTCGCCGCCCTCATTTCCGATCTGGCGTCGATCCCTCCATCCTGGCCCTTCGCCATATGGAACTCACAAGCCCTGAGGACAATCCCTCCATCCTGGCCCTTCGCCATATGGGGCCTGGACTCAGTGGGACCTTTCAGAACGGCCCCTGGCGGCTACAGGCACATACTAGTGGCGGTGGACAAATTCACCAAATAGATCGAGGTCCGAGCCGTCGCCACCGTCACGTCGAAGGAGGCGGCAAAGTTCATCGAAGACATCACCCACCGCTTCGGGGTCCCCAACAGGATCGTCACCAACCTAGGTTCGGCCTTCACAGGATCCGACTTCTGGGACTTTTGCCAAGATAGCCTCATCGACGTCTACTACGCCTCGGTGGCGCACCCACGCTGCAACGGTCAGGTCGAGCGCGCAAACGGCATGGTGCTTCAAGGCATCAAGGACCGCATCTTCGACGACGCCTCCCAATACGCCACCAGGTGGCTAGCAGAGCTGCCGCACGTGATCTGGGGTCTCCGGACCCAGGTCAGTTCAGCTACGGGTTATTCACCATTCTTCCTGGTGTACGGGTCGGAGGCCGTCCTCCCGATCGACCTCGCTTTCGGTGCCCCACGCATCCAACACTACGAAGAAGGGACAGCCGAGGAGACGCGCAAAGTCGACCTCGACAGCATTGAGGAACACCGTGTGGCTGCGCTGATGCGGCACACTCGCCACGAGCAGCAGCTACATCGTTACCACGACCGCAACGTGCGTGAACGATCCTTCAACGTGGGCGACCTAGTCTTGCGGCGCATCCAAGACACCAAGGGAATGCACAAGCTCTCCGCGCCTTGGGAAGGCCCCTTCATCGTGTTGGAAGTCGTCGGACCAGCGACCTATCGCCTCCAGTGGGCCGACGGTCAAGGCGTCCCGAACGTCTGGAACATCAAGCACCTACGTCGCTTCTATCCTTAGAAGATGTGTACCAAAATAAAAGCTATGTACTCTCCTCTTTTGTAATTTCCATTCAACAAAGAAAGAGATTCTTTTCGGCAGCTCCTCTGTCGACCTACACCTGGGTCTCCCTTTTTACTTTCTGTTGTGTTCACCCTTCCCCCTCGAAACGCTCAGGGGCTTGGTCTAGGTTAGGCCCTGAAGCGCTCGGGGGCTTGGCTTCGCCAACCTAAGGGTCTTGCGACCTGAAGGGGTTTTCCATGTCCTATGTTTATGCGCGTTCCCCACATGATTAGTCACTACCTTCTTTATGAACGTTCCTAAGTCGCTAGGTTGCGAGACCTAGGGTCCACGACCCCCCTCCGCGCGCCGGCTGTGCCTGAGCCTCCACGCTGAGCCGCACAGTCGGTAAGCCGTTCCTCCACTGAGTTGGGTTAGCGGAGGGTGCACTTCGCAATCTGGTTATTTTCGAGCTTACATAACGATTGTTCTTGCTACTCAAGTGGAACACACATTCTATATAATTTGCAAACCTTTATTACGGCAAAAGTTTGTTTGCATTGCTAGGCCCCTAGCCTAACTTACATCTGCAAAATGATACAACTCGACCTTTAATTTTCAGAAGTCAAACTTGTTGACGACCTCTTCTGCGGCAGCCAAGACGTCCTCGCGCCTCACCAAGCCAGACAGGTCGACATTCTCCGCGACCTTCTACAGGTCGAACGACGGCTCGTGATACTTCACCGTCGACAACGCAGCAGCTACCGCAAGCTTGGCGGTGTCCAACAACAGGACCCTGATGCGGTTCTCGGCCTCATCTAGCCGGTCGACCAGCCCCTTTGGCTCCGCCCCTTCCTCTTGAGGGACGTAGATGTCCATCACGTACTGGGCGGCCTCCTTGAGGTCGGCGAGCTGCTTCTCCAGACCTGCATTACCTATTGGCGAGTTCAGTCATTTCTTCTAATTAACTGTGGCAAGTCAAAGCGCCCTGCTGCGGTGAAAGAACTACTCACCCTGCCGGACCTCTGCTGTCCTCTCCTTAAGGATCTTTACTTGATCCTTGGTCTCCGCCAGCTCCTTCTTCAGGGTGTCCTCCATCTCCTTGGCACCTGAACCCATCCCAGGTCGAAACATCAGGAAAAAGACCCAGGGGCACATGGAGTCAATCTTCGGCGACCTAGCAAACTTACCCTCTACCATGGCTTGGAGGTCGTCAGCCGTATCCTTCGCCTTCCGCTCGGTGACCTCCAGCTTCTTCTTCAAGGAGGCCACCTCCTTCTCCGCCTGGCGGGCCATGGCCTCCTTCACGCACTTGATCTCCTGCGCGGCTTCGATCTTGGCTTGTAGAGAAGCCTCTCGAGCCGCGGCAGCTTCCGCGTGGACGTTGGCCGCCTCCCTTACTAGGCCCGCCCGAGCTTGAGCTCGCTCGGCAAGTGACTACAACAATGGAAGACACGTTTCATTTTGAGACCTTACAAGATGCTTGGGATACACGACAAGGATGAGGGTATCGAGGTACAAGTTCTTACCGCGAGTGTCCGCGCGATTGTACGCGACGCCTCCTTAAAGTCGTCGACGTCAGGACGGTCGGCAATGACGTCGTCCTCCCACGGGGTCCCGACGTACAGGCACCGATCGTTGTCGCTATCGACGTTGGCGTCGCCCGCCTCCGCAGCCTGCGGGTCCAGCGTCGGTTGCGGGTCGGCCATACAGAGGTCGTCCTGCTGACCCCCAACGGCCGGAGCAGCGCTGGCCCCATCCTTCTCCGCCGCAGACGCCGCCGTCGCCCCGGCCCCGGCGGCCGGGCTCGTGACATCAGCCGTCGAAACCGCCGGCGACTGCTCCACTGGCGCCTCTTTCCCCTTGTGCCCGAACGCCTCTTGGCCTGAGGCATTCTTGGCGCTCTCCGACATGGCCGGGGTCGCCCTGCGCGCAAGTAGTGACCTTAGCCGATTAGAATCAGCAGAGAATTTGATGTGCAAAATAAGAACGGGTATAGGTCTCGTGACTTACTTGGTCGCCAACCTCAACTCGGGCTTGCAGGGCTTAGGAGGGGCCTTCCTCGCCCTCTTCTGCGACATGGCGTCGCCCAATGAATCAGCACCCGACCTGGGGTGCTCTTCCGTCGTGGCAGCCCTACGGGGTGTCTCCGTCGCCCGCTCTTCCGTCGACGCGGCCTTGCGGGGCGTCTCCGCGGATGGGACCGTTGCCGCGCTCGGTGACTTGGCGTCATCCTCCTCATCGTCGACGTTGATGGTCTCAACACCGGAACTGACTGTCGCCGTGTCCGCCGACACAGCAGGCCCGACCCTCTTCTTCTTCTTCGCCTCCGCCGTCTGGGTGGCGCCGATCGTTGCCGCAGCCCGGGAAGCGGACATATTGCCCGCCGTCTGCCTCGTGCGCCGTGGTGCTAACGTGGCGACCTTGGGCGGCACCCTTCTTGCGGCAGGAGCGTCATCATCGCTTCCCACCGACGAATCGGAGATGTACTCCTCGACGCCTTGCTACGGAGGGACATGTATGTCCGCCGCAGCGCGGACCTTGAAACTGCGCTCCTCTTCATTGCGCAGTGCTGCAGGGCACCAGTAGATGCCCTCACGAAACTGAAAACAAAGAAGACAGATGAAAAGACCTGCGTCACAAGTGCTCAAACTATCAAGCAGAAGGAAAGCAAGGTCGAAAACTTACCGCATCGGAGGGCTGATACACACCGAGCGCCTTGGGGCACTCACGGTTGCGGATGCGCCCGACGAAGATGCTCTTCACCCACGCCGCCATCTCCTCCTTGGAGACCTTGAGCTTGACGACCCGGGTGGGGTCGGACTGGCCCCAGTACTCGTAGGCCGGGTGGACCCGGTCCTGGATGGGCTGAATCAGCCGACGGCTGAAGCTGATAGCCACCGCGCCGCCGGTCAGCCCCTCCGCCTTCAACCTCTCCAGGTCGTCCAGTAGAGGGCGCAGCTCCTCAGTCTCCCGAGACGTGAGCTGGTTGGTCCACTCCGGGAATGGGACGAGAGCTCGTCCCGTCCGATCAGGAAGCGCTGGCGCCGGGTTGTCGAGGTAGAACCACCCCTGCTTCCAGCCGGTGGTGTTGTCGGGGAGCACGAGGTCGATGTACTCCGGCTTCATGTACCGGTGCAGCATGAAGCCGACGCTCCCCACGACCTCGAACTTCCCCATCTTCTTGAGCTCGAAGAAGTGGCGCCACAAGTGGAAATGCGGTGCTATTCTGAGGTAGGCCTCGCAGAGGTGGATGAAGGAGGAAATGATGGTGATGGCGTTGGGGACAGGTGTACCAGCTCGGTCCTGTAGAAGAAGAGGGGGCCGTGGAAGAAGTCACCCGTCGGGACCCTGAATCCGCGCTCGATGTGCGTGGGGAAGACGACGGTCTCGCCGGTCCCCTCCGTCGGGAACTCCTCGCCCGCCGCCGGCCTCCAGCTGACCTCTGTCTTGGGCCTCAGCAACCCGCGGGTCGCCAGGGCCTGGATCTGCTCCTCCGTCACCACGGACGGCTCCCAGACAGTCTGCGGTGGTGGAATCGGCGCTGGCTCCATCTTCTCCTCCTCTAGACCAATGGATTTGGATCTGAACACTACGAGGGTCTTGGTTCGCATGCGAGGTTGCTGCGCGCGGCGGACCTAAGCACGACGGCGTTGCTGATCTCTCAGAGCAACGGACTAGCGGCAGAACCCTAGTGCGAGGCGGAAATAGAAGCGAGTAAAGGTCCCTGGCCCATGGACCGGCCTTATATAGTTGGGCCCCAGCAGCGCAACGGGCGGCCGCACCCAACGTCTCTTTGGCAAAAATCACGGCGACCCAACGGCTCGGCGCCTCCCGCGGATCTATCGCTCAACGGCTCTTTCGGCCTAACGGGAAAATGGCAGTAACGGCTAGTTCCGTACGGGAATCTGCGTCCGCCGGCCTCTGATCAGCGCGCCGGCCGACGTGGACCTGTTATGCCCCACATTCAAGCTCCCCAAACATAATGCCTGCAGCACTACATTCAAGGTCGTCACGACCCACGGACGACCTATGGGCCAACTCTATCGCTCATCCAAGGTCGACAAGGTACCGACAGCCTCCTAGGTCGTCTCGGCCTCCCCACGGCGGGTTCACACCACGTCTCCTAGGCCCAGCTGCCTACATGCCTTCTAGGTCGCCTCGACCTACATCGGCGAAATTCTATCAATGGCCCCGTGCTTAAAGGCTCTTCTGCCTGTTGACGACCTCTTGGTCCTAATCACAGCTCCTCACTAAGGCCCCGTTGCCTTCTAGGTCGATTACGACCTACAGAGTTCTGGACTGACACCCTGCGTTGTGCCACTGCACAGCGGCCGTGTTGACCCAGGTCGACATGGGTTTTCTTGTCAATTACTATGACCTTCTGAAGGTCGGCGTGCTTCTACAGCCCCGCCATTGCCGCCCGGGCGCCTCTTCACATTGGTTGAGACACATCGTTTGCCATGCAAGCATGTGTATAAAAGCTTCATAAGCTACAAAAGACTTTGGCCCAAGGCCAATTACAAGATGCAAACATATTAAAGGTCCTGATCTACCTTACATGGTGCCTACAGCGCAACCTAGACTGATGAAGCGTGTCGCAAGCTTTCTTCTAGCTTCAGGACCTACTTGGAGACCTCCACCACCGCCGAGGTCGCGGCTGCCACACAGCCACCTCTACTCTAGCCCCAGAAGGTTTCCTGTGGAGTCCCATCTTTTGCTAGGGTGCTCTCACAAGATCCCAAATCAGACCAGCTTCACCTCGGGCCTTCCCTGGTGCAGCATAGTAGTCTCCAATGCCACATTAGGCCCCTGCTCACAAGGCCTGTCAAGGCATGTACTGCCCCATGCTGCACCTGGATTCCTCGCTGGGCGCAGGTGGAGTGGCTGATGGTGTTCTCCCAACTTCGCAAGCATTCTTCTAGCTCCAGGAGATGATCCTCTAGCACTATGCTCTGGTGGCCGAACACAAGACCAGGGCACCGCATAATTATCAAGCTGCTTCGCCATGGTGCTCCCACTTGGTCCAAGAAGTAAGTCATAAGGCCTCCTATTTATAGCAGTGGAGCTTGGCTTTGGTTACCGCCTGCACCTCAGCTGGCGTGGCGTCCTTATCCACAACACTGTTACCACGTGGAGCGCGAGGTCTTTGTCTACTTCTGGGAGCGCTGACACGTCTGCCACGCGCCCGATGACAACTCTTCAACTTTTTTCTCATAGTGGCAGCGGCTGCATCTCTGCTTAGGGCAGGTCCCGTGCTCGTACAGTACACCCGTGGGACGCTACGCGACAAGACTCCTGGCGCCTGACACTGCCTCGCAAAGGTTCCGGATGGCTTGTCTTACTCAGCGGGAAGAGCATCTTAAAAGCAAAAACAGAAGGCCGTAGGTTCTCGGTTCATCCTTCGAGCATCAACACGACCTTCTAGGTCGCCTTACTGCTCGGGGGCTACTCCACGAGTGCGTCTTAATACGCCCTCTTCTTCTACGTCGTGTCGACCTACAGGAAGCCTGCCTCCACTACTCCTCCGCTCGACCTCCCTTCGGTCAGCATAGGGACCTTCCCCGAGGGCATGCCAATCTTCCCTGACTCCGGTCAGGTCGGCAGTTCTTCAACACGACAGTGCCTTGTCTTCACTTCAAACTTCTGAATCTGCGTTCCAGGAGCTTGATGTTCGACTTCGTGTGCGCTCGGAAGGTTTTCTTTTTTGGATCCCCGTGCACCCTACGCGACCTTGACGGTACCACGACTTCACCAAAGCCTCGACATGACTTCGTCTCGGCCGCTATGCCTACACGTCGATCGGGGGCTTGAGAGACATGGGTACCCATGGGTCCCCACCGACCAGGGTCCTAGAGGTCCCTGTCAAGTGGACTCGACCTGTCAGAAATCCCGCCGACCTGCAAGTGGGCCTGGAGACCTTATCCACAATCCCCGCGACCTTGGAAGACTCCAGAAGACCTTATCCAGACCCCGGAGGATCCGCCGAGCTTGTGGCGCAAGACTCTCCCCCAGGTCGCGGCTCGACGCCGCCAGTAGGTCCGCGGATCGCGGGATTCACCCTGTAATCACGGAAGATGACCTTCCTAACTTGTAACCGACCCCGATGAGGGTCCACCGACCTTGAATGGAAGCCCTAGCCCGTTGATCATATAAGGCGGCCTAGAGCTCCATTCGAGGGGACTCCCCCATTCACGCATAATTCCACCGCATATTGGACGTAGGGTTTTACTCTCCGGAGGCCTGAACCAGTCTAAATCCCTGTGTCCTTAGCCATTCCCGCCGTATTCCGAGTTCCTGTTGCGAACTACCACCTACGCTCTTAGTTCCCGATCCCCTCCAATTAACCTACAACCGCTTGGGTCGCCCTTTGCGGATCTGTCCAGGTCTCACCCCATGACAGTTGTGGCAAAAGTTGGAAACCAAACTCAATATAGTAAAATTCATATGAAAACAACAAATTCTAGATGCATTTTCACTACAAGACAAATTTACAGGATTTTTGTCTTCTAGTGTGAATCTTATTTTTGTATGAATTTTCTCAAAACGAGTTTGATTCCCAACTTTTTCCACCAAGTACATATATGGATGGACTATGGATGTGCATCATTTCACATTTTTTGAAAATGTATAAGTATGTTTTTTAGGAGAGTTTTCACGATTCCACCGAAGAGGTGGTTTCCACTGAATATTTTCCCTAGTGGGATATGTGTTAAATATGTATTGATCATGTTATGACATTTTAAACTTCCATATTTGTGGTTTATTTTCTGTGTTACTACTATCATTTATTTTTCGTTTGTGGTGCTACTGTTGTCGCATGCAAATGCTTTTGTCTCTCCTTCGTAATTCGTCATGCGAGTCCGCCCTAGCTAAAATTTTCGGCTAGGACCGCCACTGGGGAAGATCAGGCTTGTTTGGATGCACCCTGGCAAGCAGCTTCTAGGCAAGATCTCCACCCCATGCTGATGAAATCGTGCACAGTAACTTTCTCAAGCACAAAGTCTTCCGCGCGCGTCGCCCTTGCCGTGGGGAAGAAAGAGTGGCCGAGAGATGTGATGAGGCTCGCCTGCCGTTCTGTGTCTGCCATTGGGTTACTGCCGTGGTGGCTGGACCCACGTGACGGGACTCAACGGTAAAGGGACCAACAACAGAGTCCTTTCGAGAGATGGATAAGGGTGTGCATGGGTCCCACCATGGTCTAAGAGGGGTTGTGCCTTTTGTTAACTTCGCGGCATCGGCGGCGGCCTTCAAGACGGCAGCGTCAGACTGGCTAGCACAAGCCACCACGACGACGCGGGCGGCAGCCGAACCGATGCAGGCTCCCGACGATTGATTTGGAGGGGGTTATTGCAAAACTTTGATTACTCGTGCCAATGGTAGGGGGTTTAAGTGCATAAAGAACTCACCTCTCTCTCTAGCCATCAGATCTGGATCCTGCATCCCTAATTCATAGTTTCCAAGTTTAAACAGATACTTTGATTTCCACCTGATACGCTCCCATTTTAAAGTGTCATATGGATGCAAGAATTCGAGGCATTTGGATTTTTGCCGGTTCAAACACCAGGGTTCCACACGTAGTTCATATGATGCAAATTCAATGGTCTACAATGGTGCACCCTCCATGGCCATCTTGTTCTTCCTCACTCGAACCCTTCTACCGCCCCCACTGTCGGTAACCCTTCTATCAGCCAATCAGTGATGCTACCGCACCACCTCACCTCCTCTGTTGGTCAAACTTACCGCCACTAGCGGGCAATGGAACTACCAATCTCAGCACTCTTGACCCTAACACCGACGACGCCTCGACCAGCACCTCACACGATGGCGGGCTGCCAGCCACAGCGGAGCCGTGCACCAGAGTGGCGGTGGCGACAGCCGCGACACAGACTGGTGAGGAAGGCGGCATGGGAGAAAGAGGTGAGATCTAGCTCGGAACCATTATTGGGCGCTCGTGCGTTGCGACGCGCTGGCGGCGAACAGTCGCTGGTAGTAGTAGCGGCGGGCGAGCGTTCGAGCGCACACAATCATTAAATAAAAGCAGTTGCCAGCGGTGTGTCCAAAAGTGGTCTCGGTGCTTGGTTGTTTTTTTCCCATTTCCCTTTTGACCAGCGAACCAGACTGTATATCTGACTTTTTTTTCTCTTTCGGGACAACGGGTGTGTGGGTGAGTAAATGGGCGGGGGATTGTTTCACATACATATAAATGTGGAAGCTACTATTTTAAATGATACTTTTATAAATTTAGAGTTTAATAGTTTTCCATTTGTGTTGGGGGAAACAACCATGCCATATGCTACTGAAAAGAAACCTTGCGAAAGTCTTTGATATTAAAAAATGAATATCATAAAAATAAAGATTAAGAAATTAAAAAATTATGATTGTCGCCATGTTAAACATCAAGACAAATTTGTCCATTTTCTGTATGAAAAGAGGAGCACGATTTCAGCAGATGCGTAGAGAAAGTTCAATCCTCAATGATATTCTACAAAAAAAAAGATAAGTGAGAATCATTGGTAGAAATACGTGGATTTAAAAAAATTACATCAAGAACTTACAATCTGAATTTTTGTCCAGCCATATTCTTACTTTGAACATTATATACATCTAAACTTTTAACTCGCAAATCAAGAACTTTCTATTTGATCTTTTACAACTATAAAATTCATGTCAGTGCACATAAAAACTTTCAATTTGAATTAACAAAACTTTGACCCTACCTATATAACTTCGTACAAGCATCACCTAAAAAAGTTTTGGATCACACAATCACTGGTGGAAGCTGAGCACATAAAAAAAGACCATATACTTGGCATAAAAAAAGTTTTGAGATTACAATCACTGATTGGATGTTGCCAAAAAGCATGCAACAAACCAAGGAGAAAATCTGTAAAAGGACTGTGCAGTTCCAGAAAAAAAAAGAAACTACTCCGTAGCATAATAGATCCAAAAATCTCTGTATGTGCTAACTAACTTTGTACACCACATGACAAAGTGCTAATCTAACTTCAAATACTCCAGGATCTCCACATTGTCAGTGCTTTGAACTGTGTACCTTACTCTAACTTAAATGTACATATTATGCTAATCTAAGTGCAAATAGTTCAACTGGATATATTCCAACTTATGGATCATAAACGGTAAATGTTCAAAGCACAATGTACATGTTTTTTTCAAACACTGGCCAAGAAAAATAGTTTAGAAACTTTCTATTAGCACATTTAAAAGCTTTGTATTCCCAGCTTCAAAACTTTTATTCTGAACTTTGAAATCTAAATTTAGCTTTATAGTAGCATATCTTAAGACTTTGTAGTCCCGAAAACAAAACTTTATAATAAATTTTTTTTCTTCAAATAAGAACCTCATACATTTTATTTTCACTTTTGATCAAATACCATGAATATAGTATTAGGACATTTGAAACATTTCACTATTAAATTCCAAAACTTATTATTTGAAACTTTGAACTCCGAACTCAGAAACTTTTTTCTCAGACATTAAATAGTTGGTATTCCCAGATTCAAACCTTAGTCATTTGAAACTATGCACTCTAAATTTAGAAATAAAGAGTTTTAAAAATTTATACTGTAACATCATTAACTTTTGGGCTCTAGAAGTTGAAACTTTATAGTGTAGCATAATTAGCTTTGCGATCCTAGATATATAACTATACAGCTGCAAAATTTGGCACTTGAATAACTGGAAAAGCAGATATTACAGACTAAGGGTTGACAAGAACACAGAAATATTGAATGGTAAAAAATGCTAGCTAACAACTTTGTACTGAATTACTTGGAACTTATAAATCTTTGTAACGAAACTTTGAAATGAAAAAAATGCTAGCTAACAGCTTTGTACTAAAGTATTTGGAACTTATAATAAATCCTATAACAAAACTTTGAATCCTTGGCATTGCACTTTGAAAACTTCGTCATTCTAAAACTTTACTCTCTAGATTCATAGGGCTTACTACATGCACAATTCAATCATTGTGCACTAGACACGACAACTTTGTAATTCGAAACCTTGTATTGTAAAATTATAAACTTTGTACTATCATGTTATAAACTTTGAACTCCTAAATAAAAAACTTTGCACTAGTGCATTTAAAACTTCTTACTCTCAAATCTAATGCTTTGCAATCAATATCCAATACTTTACGCTCCTAGGCTCAAAATTTTGGAAGAACTTAGTACAACTCTAGCTTTCAAATGGTATGTGAGAAACACTTAGAAAATACAAAAACTTGTGAGCTATACAATTAAAACTTTCCATTGTGGCCTTATAATCTTCAAAACTGAAACTTAATACTTGATTTACAAACACTTTGAAAAATAATATTGAAAAACTTTGTAGGTCTCACTTAAAATATTTGCAATGCCATACTTTGTATATTAGAGTTTGCACAGAAAAAAATCTTCACAGATTTAGCTGATAGGTCAATTGCCTAGTGGTCACACGTTGACATGTAGTAGTAGGGGAGTGCTTTGACCAAGCAGCGAGTGCATACTTTAGTTTACATACCCTTCGCTCCAATTACCTCATGTCCTCATTCAAGCACTTATGTATATGCACTATCCTTTTTTACATATAGACAGGCTCAAGACACATTGGGAAAAAGAAATACTGAAAAAAGCCTTACAAAGAGCTTAAACTATTCAACCAAAAAAACAAATCACATGCATTACACATTTTTGTTACTTTCTTAGAAGCCATGAAAACCCTAAAGGACGATATTCATATAGCTGAGCTATAGATTTTGTTTACCTTTTTAGCCAAGGTGCTACCAGCTAGTCAAAGTGTTACCAAGAAGTTTTGGTTTGAGTAGTGTTGCAGTCACAGGTTAGAAACTCAGTGAACCATTTAATTTTGATGCATATGGTCATGTGAGTGTTTGTATTCTGCATCCTACTTCTTGTAACACTGTAATGTCTCTAATCTGGTTAAAGACCAAATAGAAGGAGCATTTTACAACAACTACTACTCCCCGATAGAGATGCTAGTTAACATGTATCAAATCAAAAAGTATGTGGATGTGTACAATGGATGACAGATTGGTTTAACTTTGCCAAATACTCCATACTAAGGTCCTTCGAAAAAAATAAAAGTGTATCATTCATAGTGGAGTACATAAACAAAATTTAAAAGGAAGAGAAGCCATGCTATTTTATTATCCAAATCATCTCACACAGCACACCAAAATATGCTTAAGCTGAATATACATTTATGACTAATACATCCAGTTATATGTGCTAGAACTAGATGATGTTATACATTTCACCTAAATAAAACAAGATATATTATACTTGATATAACTGGCTGATAGAGAATACTAGCAGATTTATTCATTGTAGGATGGAGCTGGTTACTTGATAGCAGTGTGCAAAGGTAGAGGCAAGGCAGTAGGAATATCTCAATTGTGAACTATCCTGCATGTGCTCACACTGATCTCAACTTAATGAAACTGAAAATATTACTACTTGCGAGACTGCGGCTGATACAACAAATTAAAGTAAAGCTATGGTTTCATGTGTGAGGGTGCTGCAAGGATGGGCATCAAAAGATAATGTGAAGCCATGGTGTGGTCTGCAGTGCTATATGAAGCAGAGCACAAGGGACATGTGCAGACCAGAAAAATAGGTCACACATTCACATATAAATGATTTGAAATGGTGGTGGCCACCACCACCGGCAAGCATCAGGAGTTGGATCTCGCTGCCTATGAATCGAACTTACGAGCACAGGAAAAGGGTTGAACAGGGGCAATGTATCTCACCAGAACGGAAGGCCGCGAATGGTGGCCACAGTCGAGGTCAACGAAGAGAGGATGCAGACGAGATTAGTTCGGAGGCATCCCGCCACAGTCGCTGCCCTTGAGCCCGCTCATCATTCACATTGAGAGCAGCGAGGAAGACGGGCACCAGATTCCCTTCCAGTACGGGCTCCACGCGCAACCATCACTCAGATGGTGATGAATCACAGGGGAGCCATGGCATCACCGGCGAGATCGACGCTGGTGGCGACGGCAGGGGTGGGAGGCCATCCATGGCAGCCATGGCGGCGCTGCTCTTGGCGTGCGCGGCGCAGCTCCTCCTCGTCACTTGCTGTCAGGGGCCTCCGGCGGCGCCGAGTCCCGCGACGCGGACATCTCGTGGCTGCACGCAGCTCAGCCTTTGAATCAAGGGGGGGGGGGTTGGATGCGTCGCCGGCGAGATCTACGGGGTATGGATTTGGACGGGATGGGGAAAGGAGAAAGGGAAGGGTCACCGGTTCTGCGGTCAACGAAACACCGCTCTCCTTTTCGGCTCCCCCACGACGTGGAGAAGATAAGGCTCCTGCCCCATAGGGCGACGCGTGTCCGTTCGCTGGCACTTGTAGCGGTGCTCGCGCGTCTAATAATAATTTTGTCGGCTACCGCTAATAACTTTTTTTTTTGAAAAAAGAAACCCTAAACCCTGAACACCTCTTGACCTCTTCCTAGATGTTGCATTTAGAACGTGTTTAGATAGGTAGATTTGGATTAAAAGTGATAGGATGTGACGGATAAATATTGGAAAGTTGTGGAAAGGTGTTTAGTGTGCGGTTAAATTTGGTGAGGATGTGACGGGTGAACAGTGGAAAGTTTTACATTGGACCGTGTGCATAGAGAAATGATACGGGTGAATAGTGGGGAAGTGACAGGCGAATAGTGAAAAGTTGTCTGAAGTGTTTAATTCATTTGAAAAAAAGCTAAGGATGTGACCGATAAATAGTGAAAAGTTGTCCAAAATTAGACGAAGGCTCTCCTCGATCTTAACGGTAGAGAAAAATCCTTGAAACTGGTGCTAAAAATCTTTAAATGCTTTGTATTTCACAAACTAGCATAAGGATACTAAAAATCTATTCTTTGTCTCTTGAAACTTTTACCGATAACCCCCTACAAAGATCCAACCTTTGCACATAAATCCCACTTTAGATGTAAGAATAATATGTAAGATTTTATTTTAATTCTTTCACTCTTTATAATGTAGATAGATTAATCACATGATGGAAACTACCAGTAAACCCAATATGTTTGTTTTTATGTTATTTTGTGAAGTAATGAAAATCACTCGCTGGTTCCCTTGGTCGGCATGGGGAATCGACCTATGGTGGGTAGGTCCTCGTGTAAGGGGTTGGTCATGGGTACGTTGAGCCTTAAAGCATGAGTAAATAAGATCCAAACCATAGGGGGCGGCATCCCTATATATGAGGGGACAACTTTCGTGACTTTTCTCGACTGAGTTCCGGTTGAGTTCTTAATGTAATACCGTGGGGGTGGCGGTCTTTCCCCCACTTACCAAGTTTTAAACTAAGGGTTGGAAATTCATGTAGCAACATCCTGTCAAACCGAAGCTAGCGAGTAGCGACTACAAATTAATTTTAGCCGGGTATAAAAATTAGGGATACCTTTATTTTTCTTCAAAATAAATTGAAACGAAAATTTTATGTTTCGTCCGACCTTGTGCCAATAATTGTCACCAATGATCAACTTTTTGCCTCTCTTCAAAACCGATAATTGAAAAATTCTGAACTTATAATCTCTGTTCACTAGTTATATAGTGCAGACCAGGGCCTGCACAAAATGTACAATGATGCTACTGTGGACAGGTTTCATGTTTCTTTTATTTTTTCCCACGTGAAATGCATTCCTTCCACGTTTTTGTTCCTTTGAGAGGGAAAGAAAGGTACTTCAGTACTTGTTTCCACGCGAGCATGAAGGACTTCAAACGGCTCCGCTCGCTTGGGCCCACTAAGCTGAGCTCGTGCCTGAACACATGCTTTGACTATTATTTGGGCTCCTCGTCGTGCTGCTGGGCGCTGGCTGTGTGTACGTACGTGCGGGTGCGGCGAGAGCTCGTGCCTGAACACTTGCTTTGACTATTATAAACAACTCGAGGCAGAGGCCTCCTCATCGTCTTCAGTATTTCCACAGCTAGCTAACACCCACCACTGCATTGCTTTCGCTAGTCTTCATTATCCGCCCATTCAACTCTTCGATCTCGAGGAAGTGAAGAAAGCTTTGTTTATGATGAAACCGAACAAGGCCCCAGGTCCAGATGGATTTATGGCTGGTTTTTTTCAGCGACATTGGGATCTTATTGGCTTGGATATTTGTAATGCAGTGCTAGCTTTTCTAAATGGGGGAGATATGCCTGACATTGTTAACAACACTGTCCTAGTGCTTATACCAAAGGTGCAACATCCACAAGAGTTAACCCATTTCAGACCAATTGCTCTCTGTAATGTGCTATATAAGATCTGTTCTAAGGCCATTGCTAATCGACTACGCCTAGTTCTGAATGATATTATATCGGAAGAACAATCTGCTTTTGTTCCCGGCCGACTTATAACTGACAATGTACTTGTGGCTTATGAAAGTATACACTATCTAAAAAGAAAGAAAGGGGCTACAGGAGCATGTGCTGTGAAGTTGGATATGGCAAAGGCCTATGATCGGGTGGAGTGGTGCTACCTTAGAAGAATTATGACCAAGCTGGGTTTCAGCGATAGTTGGGTCTCCCTAATTATGAAATGTGTGGAAACAGTGCAATTCTCAGTGAGAGTTAATGGTCACTTCTCTGAAACTTTCAGACCATCAAGAGGAATCCGACAAGGGGATCCAATGTCCCCTTATTTGTTTCTTCTGTGTGCTGAAGGGTTATCAAGTTTGCTTAAGTTCTCTGGCCCAAATTATCTAGCAAAAGGGATTCGAGTTGGGATTCATGCTCCATGGGTTTCTCATCTCCTATTTGCAGATGATTGTCTGGTTTTCACACAGGCAAGTGCTAATGGAGGGGGGCGACTAAAGGAAATTTTGCAGACATACCAGAACGGTTCAGGCCAAATGGTAAACATCATGAAATCTGCAGTTTTCTTCAGTGCCAATTGTGAAGAATCGGTTAAGGAAGAGGTCAAACAAATTACTGGAATTCACACTGAAGCTCTCTGTGAAAAATATTTGGGCTTGCCAACAGCTATTGGAAGGAGCACAAAGGAGGCGTTTGAGTGCATTCCATCAAGAATCAGAGGTATAATGGGTGGCTGGAGTGAGAAAATGTTAAGCGGGGCAGCGAAGGAAACTCTAATTAAATCGGTTGCACAAGCAGTGCCAACATACTCAATGAGTTGCTTCTTACTAGCTCTAAATACTTGCAAGAAAATCACTTCAGTAATCTCAAACTATTGGTGGAGTGGTGCAGCTGATCGTCGAAGCATACATTGGCAGAACTGGCCGGATCTCACATTACCAAAATGCAGTGGTGGTCTTGGTTTCAGGGATGTCAAGAATTTTAATTTGGCAATGCTTGGTAAGCAAGGGTGGAGACTCATGATGAACCCAGAGTCGTTATGTGCTAGAGTGCTAAAAGGGAAATATTATCACCAAGGAGACTTCATGACGGCGGGGAGGAAAAAGCATGCGTCCCACACTTGGCGTGCTATCCTGGCAGGTCGCAAAGCACTCGAACTGGGGCTGATCCGGCGTACAGGCGATGGCACAAGTACAAATATTTGGGAAGATAGATGGCTGCCCAATGCCATGGATAATAAACCTGTTTGCAGAAAAGCAGATGCATTTGCAATTCACGTAGCCGCGCGGGCCGTCAGCTGGTGTGTTTGCATGGCATGGGGGTCCGGGCCCCCCACGCGTCGTGGTGGAAGTGTTTGCGCTCCGGGACCGCGCCACGTGGTGCGGCTCGCGCCTTGGTCGGAGGCGGAGACTTGTCGTGCGAGGCGGAGACTTGTCGGAGGGGGTTCCTCCAGTGGGGAACTAGTCGGAGAAGCTCCCAACTAGTCGGGAACAAGACGTCTTACCAGTGATGGTCTTGATTGGGGTCCTTAGTCCTCCCCGTCTTGTATCTTGGCCTTCACGTTGTCAATCTTGGCCTTCACGTTGTCAATGGTGTCAGAAGACTTCACCTCAAGAGAGATTATCTCACCGTCGAAGGGGGGCCCTAATCTGGGCCCTCGTCAGTAGCCCCCGAGCCTGGGAGGGAGTCAAGAACTCACGCACAGGCTCAATCGAGAAGGCTTGGTGTTGATTCCTGTTCTTGGTCTTCCCGGTGGGTGCGCGCGAGCGCATCCGCTGGATGTAGCCCCCGAGCCCGCGAGTGAGTTGTAGACTCACTTCCGGGCTTTTAAGCTTCATTATTGTCGTTGTGGCCCCAAATTGTTCTGTTGGGGTAGTCGTGGGCGACGTGGGTGATGCGGATGACGCGGGTGATGCGGGTAGCGTGGGCGCCTCGGCCATTGTGGCAGACGAGACAGTTTGAAGTGACCAGGCGGGGATGATTCAGGCTCCCGGGTTCGGTGGGAATCGAGACGTCGCGTGGGCGGGCGCCTGTCACGCCGGGGCTCACGCACGCGGGCGGGCATTTAAGGTTGGCAACCGTGCTCCATCCTTTTTAACCGCGCACCGGCCGTAGATTTGGTGCTTTACTCCCTTGTCTCCTTCCTCCGCATTTGCATCCCGCTTCCCTCACTCTCTTGCGCCCGCAGCACCACCACAGCTCGTGCTGTAGTCTCGCTCGAAAGCTCGCCGCCGCCATGTCGAACTGGACGCGGTCCAATGTGTCCCGCTCAATGTTGCGTCACCTCGTCGAGGCTGGGCAACTCCCTCCACTCACTGACGCCGTGGAGTGGAAGGTGCCCGGGGAGGAGTCTGTGCCGCGCCCGCTCGCGGGGTACGTCGTCTCGTTCGTGGCCTTCCACGAGCGCGGCTTCTCCGTCCCCGCCAGGCGGTTCATCCGGGCGGTCCTCTTCGAGTACGGGCTCCAGCTGCAGCACCTCAATCCGAACAGCATCCAGCAAATGGTGGCGTTCGAGGCGATGTGCGAGGGGTACTTGGGGATCAGTGCCCATTGGCACCTCTTCAAGTACTTCTTCATGTTTGCGTGCTTGAAGGACGGCTCCAGGGCGGCGACGATCAGCTGCGCCAACCTCCAGATGAAGCAAGGGCGGGGCGATAGCTACATCCCGTCCTCGCTGACCAGCTCGAACAGCGGCTGGCACAAGAGGTGGTTCTATCTGAGGAACGACCCCGAGTTTGCGCTGCCGGCGTTCACCGGGAACTCCATCGCGTAGGCGCGGAGGAATTGGACCGATGGTCCCCCGAAGACGGAGTAGGAGAAGCTGCTCAAGGATCATTGGGTGGTGCTGACCCGCCTATGAGAGGCCGGGGTCACCCTGGCGACCGTCATTGGTCAGTACCACGCCTGGGGGGTCGTACCGCTTCGGAGACGGCCGCTGCGCCTCTGCGAGATGATGGGCGACAGAGCCCCCTGGACGGGGACCATGACCGCGCCTGAATTCCCGTCGCTGAATGAGATCCAGCGCTGCGTGGCGTTGGCGATCGGGAAGTCGACCTTCACGTGGCCGCCAGCGCGGCTTCTTCCAATGCTCCCCAACGGGGAGACTGAACAACTTGTAAGTTGTTTCTTCTTTCGACAAGTTCCTCGTGAACTTGGCTTCTTGGATTGGTGTCGATCTTATCGGAGATTTCTGATGATCGCGGACCTGCCCGCTCCTTGCTTTTTAGTTGAAGTGCGCCCATCTCGTGCCGGCGAAGGTGCCTCTCCCGGAGGAGGCGATCTTCAAGCGTAACCAGGCGGCCGCAGAGAGGCGGCGGGCCGCGCGCAAGGCGCAGCACAAGGAGCAAGAGGTCACCAAGTGCGATCGGAACGACGACCGCATTAAGCGGCGTAAGGCGGGGGAGCGTGACGTCTCCTCCGATGAAGATCCATCGCCAGATCCGGCATGGAGCGGAGATGAGCCCAGTGCCGCGGTCGACTGGAGCGACATGTCGGGGTCGTCCACGCCTTCGCCACCTCGAGCGGTGGAGGTGACCTCGTCGCGATGGCCGAAGCCAGCCGCTCGCGAGAAAGGCGCGGGTTCGAGCTCGCAGTCGGGGGCCCGCCCCGTCCGAGAAGATCAGCGGGTGACCCGCTCGCACACGGCTCCTGGTGGCCTGGGTGCCGCCGAGAGGCGGAGGGAACCTTCTCGCCGTGACGAACCACCCAGGCGGCCGGCGGAGCGCGAGCCCTCGCCCTGCCATCTCTTCGACGGCTCCGACCATCCGGATGCGGACCCCTTGAAGAGGCGTTCGTCAAGGGCGAGGTCGGCGACACCGGCGCCCACACCGAGCGCGCCGCAGGGGGCGGATTCGAGTGCTCCCCCGCGGCGCCTCCAGTCTTTAGTCATCCGGGGCGGCGGGGCCCCGTACGTGCATGTTCCCCTCTTCGCCGGCAGGAGTCGGGGGCCGGCCTCCGACGCGGCGGAGGTCGGGAGGACAGCCCCCGTGCTACCAGGGGAGCGAAACGCCGCCCCCGAGCCGGAGGGGAGAAGTGGACCAGCCCCTGAGTCGGTGGAGCGCCGGGGACCGGCTTCCGAGTCGGCTGGGGCCAAGCGGTCAGCCCCCGAGCAGGGCCTGTCGGACCGGTTGGTGAAGCGGGCCCGCGTCCGTTCCAGCATGTAAGCCCCTGCCCACCGTGTTTTTGTCGTCTTCGATCCTTCGTCTTGTTCATCTTCTGATTTTCATCTTCGTGTTTCCTGCAGCCGCGCCGACACCGGTGTGCTCAGCCTCACGCCCCTGAAGCGCGTGGCACTGAGTTCGCGTGGCCCGTCCTCCGAGCCCCGCTCACAGCCTCCTTACGCCGAGCTGTTGGCAGAGCAAGCCTGGAGCGGGCTGGTTGTGGCCACCGAGGTGGTTGAGCCAATGGCGCCTCCGCCGTCGTCGGGCGCCGACGACTTGGGCGAGGGGCAAACGGTCGCGGAGGCGACTGCTTCCCAGGTGGTGACGGTGCCGCAGGTCGAAGCCGCCTCGGGTGGTGCTGATGTTGTGATGGCATCCGCCGAGTGAACTGTGCCCCCGCCTCCGCCGTCTAGGGTCCATGAAGCCGCGGTGCCGGCGGCGACGGAATCTCTAGTGCCCGTAACGGCGTTGACGGGTGGGAGCACGATGGAAACGCTGACATCGGGCACCATGTCCGCCGTCAACTTCGAGATCATCGATCTTGACGCCACGGAGCTGCCGAGCAACGACCAGGACATCTACGAGGCCGTGCTGGAGCGCATCCTGGCCGACCCGGTGGAGTCGGAGGTCATGGTCCCCGAGCCCGCGGCGTCGGCAGCCGCGACCTCGGCTGAAGCGGCGGTACCCAACGACGGAGAGCCCACGTCCGGTGCCACCACAACGGCGCAGTCGATGTCGGGCCAAGGTGGAGATGTCGGAGGCCCCGTGCCCCGGGCCGCGTTGGAGGCGGTAGAGGAGGTCCTCGGGGATAGTCTACGGCTAGCGCGGAGCCGACCTCGGTCGTCCCTTCGGAGCCTACTGCTGGGGCGGACCCGGCTGCAGTCGAGGTTCCGGAGTCGTCGTCCCTCCGGCCCGCCGCCCCTGTCGACGAGACGGCGCCTGCGACGAGCCCATCCCTCGCAGCTTCACAAGAGCATGATGCTCTCGGGGGTGTGGTGAGGGCCGCCTCCCCGGAAATCCAAGAGGCCGAGGATGACTCCGGCACGGCCCAGCCGCAGGAGCCTGAGGAAGGCGACGCGCGGATCACCGACTTGACCCGCTTCTCGTGGGCGACCGCCTTCGAGGCGGACACGGATGCTGGCGGGTATGAAGAGTCCGCGGCTTGCCATACCCTCGAGCGCGGGCTGTCGTGGGCGCGCCGCGCATTTGACGAGCTCATTCTTCCCGCAACCACGGTGAGTTCTCTTGATTTGGCAGCCTGTTCTCGTTTTCCTTCGTTCTTTCAGCATTCGTAGTTGATGCACTTCTCGCTTGGAGCAGACGCTTGTGGCGTCTGGCCGGAGGAGGGTGTGCGCGATCAGCGAACTCCGCGCGGAGAGGGCCCAGCTGGAGATGCAGCTGGTAGTCGCCCGTGTGGCCGCTACCGCGGCGGTGACGAACGAGGCGACGACAAGGACCACGCTCGAAGCCGCCAAGCAGTCTGCGGAGGACCGCGCCACGGCCACACAGTCTGCAGCCGCTACTGCCACAACGAAGCAGGACGCCTTGGCGACGAGGTTGGCTCAGGCCGAGGTGGAGATCGAGAGGCTGCGGGCCGCCGCGATGACTACCAACGAAGCCGCCGAGAAGGCCACCACCACCGCCGCCGCTGCCGAGGCTACTGCCCGAGACGCCGCCCAGACCACAACTCAAGAGAAGGCGGTGCTCGAGGCGAAGGTGGTGGAGCTGGAGCGGGACCTAGCCACCGCCGGAGTGGACCTCTCGACGGCCAATCATCAGTTCTCCGAGGTGACCAACAGGCTCCAGGTGGTCTCCGAGGAGGCGACACAGCTGCGGGAAGACAACTCCAAGTTGTCGCAAGACCATGATGGTGAGCCGGATCGACACCTCTTCCCGTAGCTTCTTTGCTTCTCGCTTGTCCTTTCTTTGTACTGACTTGTCTCTTCGCGCTCCAGGGATGCGCGCATACCGCGCCGGGATGACCGTGAAGCTCACGGAGAAGACGCAGGAGCTGAACGCCGCCCTGCTCAAGGTCATCGAGAAGGACAGCTCGATCGAGCGGCTGTCGGAGCAGCTCGAGAGTAAGCCTCGTACCTTGACTTCATTCTCGCTTTTCCTTTGAGGTGGTCGTGACACATCGATTTGTTCGCTTTCTCAGAAACCAAAGCCGAGCTCGAGCAGTCTCAGATGGCTCGAGAGCAGGCCGTGGTCGAGCTGGGGCAGGCCAGGAATGCCCGGCGCGAGTCGGAGGAGTCCCGCAAGGTGAACATCCAAGACCTCGCCAAGCTTGCGAGAGCTGTCGGCGCAGTCATGACCGGGCTCGGGGTCCCCTTCGGGCCGATGTTGCTTGACAGGCTAGTCGAAGAGGTCGAGCGGCTCCCAGAGGTGATCAGAGAGCGTGAACTATCGACGGCTCGGAGGGCGGTGCACCGGGTGCTCGCCATGTTCGAGTCGCACTACCAGGGGCTGGACCGCATGGCGTTGAGCGGCGGCTGGGCCCCTGGCATCTCCGACACCCAGTGCGACGAGCTCGAAGAAGACTGCACCTCCTTCACCCGCGGCATGGCTGACACCACCTTGAAGGACCTGGACCTGCTGCCAGAAGAAGTACCAGAAGACCCGGGAAGCTCCAGGCCTTCAGTTTAGATGTATCGTTCTAATTGCATGTAATCTTAAGAACAGTTCACATGTGCAACACCATGAAATGGCGTCACGTTGCTGAGAGCTCATTCGAAAGACGTTACAGCTCGAACGCTCACGAGTACCCAGGGTCAATCGCAATAACGCGTAGCAGACCTTAGGAATTCAAAATGACCGAGCTCTACTCTGGAGCTGCGGGGGCGTAGGAGTCGAGAAGCTCAGCCTTCTCGAACCGCTAAGGGGTGCCACACGTTCGTAGTCTGTCGGTGTTTTAGACCGGCAACCTACCAAGGGGAGTACCCGAGGTAGATGAATGTGGCCTCACCGAGATCGGTAACTCAAAGGAGAGACACGTGGCACACAATTTAGACTGGTTCGGGCCGCGAGGTGCGTAATACCCTACGTCCTGTATGCTGCGTAGCTCTGGATTGATTGGGTGTGTTTACAAGATGATGCAGATTGATGAGATAGGGGTCCCTGCCTCGCCTTATATAGTCCGGGAGGCAGGGTTACAAGTCCGTTTGCCATAGGAGTACTAGTCGGCTGCGGCTAGGAGTACTCTACGTGGATCCGGACATGTCTAGCCTCCTAACCGAGTACTAATCCTCCACTTGCCTTGCGCTCCACGCCAACAGGTGCCGTGCAGCTCAAGTCGGGTAGTTCCAGGGGCCTACGGAGTAGTCGGTCCCAGTACCCACCTGAGTAGTGGGCCCAGGGATGTCCGTACGACAAGCCCCTGAGTACTTTGTAGTCGAGCAGGATGTCTTCGAGTAGTCTTGATGGCCTTGGCGAGTAGTCCTTGAGCGTCCCCGAGTTCCACAAGCCGAAAGTCCTCAAGAATGCTTGAATTATCCCGAGGCTGGAAGGTACTCTAGCTGATCTTTGAGTAGTCTTGAAGTCTTCTCGAGTAGTCCCCAAGCGTCCCCGAGTGCTTCTCTCGAAGGTCTTCAATAGTACTCGTGTTGTCTTGATGAAGAAACCATATGGAAAATGTGATTCGGAGAATCGCATTCCATATGGAATGTAGCCCCCGAGCCTTAGGTCGAATCGCAGATTCAAGCTGAGGGTCGATCTGAAGTTCTGCCAATCTTATCCCGAAAAATCCAGAGAAAAAACCGAAGGACACGTGGCACGGAGCCCCCGAGCCTTGAGTCGAGTACTCTCTCTCGAATTAAAGGATCATCTTGACTGTAGAATGTGTCCGGAGTGGGATCTTGATCTGATGTAGCCCATTTAATCCGTCAGATGTTGTCAAGCCACCGAGACTGAGAGCGTCGAGTACTGGAATTCGAAGAGTCAGGCAGCTGCTGCTGAGTCACCCGTCTGGCACCTTATTTGCCCGTTTAGATCTGAGCCGCCTGGCCGGTTATAAATAACCAGTGAACCCCTTAGGGTTTTTACTCCCAGCAGTAGCATTCCCCCAGATTAGATCTGAGAGACCGCCCTCTCTGCTCCTCTGCTGCCGCCGCTGCCGCCGCAAAGTAGATTGGATCTACTTGCGCCTGCTGCCGAAGTCCGCCCGCCTCTGTAGCCCTCGAGCGAATGCGAGTGAAGACTCCGGTGACTTAGAGGATGAAGGTGTCTCCAGCAAAGAGCGAGAAGTCCAGCGTGTCGAAGAAGAGGAGCCGTGATGAAGCCGGAGATGCCGGCCAGTCGTCGTCGTCGCCGCTTTCGTCCCCTCGCCCCAATCCGGCGAAGGAATGGAAGAAGGCAAAGTTGAAGACCGAGGACCTTCTTGCCTTCGTCAACAGTGGATTCCTCCGCGAGAAGGAGATGGATCTATGGCGCACCGCCACTGGGGATCCATACCCAATGGAGAAGAATCCGGACGAGATCCCGATGTTCGCCCGGTTCGTGGAGCATGGACTTGCGCTGCCGGCCAGCGACTTCTTCAAGGAGCTTCTCAGGTACTACGGCATCGAGGACCTCAACCTTAACCCCAACGGGATCTTCCACACCTCCATCTTTGTGCACTTCTGTGAAGCGTTTCTGGGGATCAAACCCCACTGGATCTTGTTTCGGAAGTTCTTCTGAGTGAAGCCGCAGCCAAGCACTGATGACCCGCGAGTAGTCGGAGGCGCCAGGATTCAGATGCGTGAAGACGTCGCCGGCCAGTACCTGCCGTACAAACTCATCGACTCCAACCAGAACTAGAAGGCGAAGTGGTTTTATATCAGCAGCCACCATCCCGAGTTGCCGAAGCCGAGCGGGCGTCAACCAAAGCATGCGCCGTGGTGGAACACGGAGCCCACCATGCAAGAGGGTATCCAACTACCCCCGCTGCTGAAGAAGATCAAGGCCTTGCGGGAGGCCGGACTGAGGGCCGAGCACGTGGCCTTCAGTTTTATGAAGAGGAGGGTGCAACCACTGATGGCGCGGGACACCCTCGGGTACCAGTACACCGGCGATGAGGATACATCCCGGATGCCTGGCTTCGAAGTCGAGGACGACGTCCTTGTTGAGAGGCTGGGCAAAATCTTCAAGGATATGCCCCCGTACACACCGTGCCCGGTGCTAGAGTACTCTGCGGCACGGCCGCCAAACCAGGTCAGTAGTCGTGACATAAGCCCTCGAGTACTGATTTGCTTGACGTAGTCGTACTCATGCTTGCTTGATGTTGTAGGATGATGTGGAGAAGTACATCTCCGTCCCGCCCTCCCCCCCGCGACTTGAAGGACAGGCGCAAGGGAAAGCGGAGCCCAAGGGGAAGGAGCGCCGTGAAGTCGGTGAAGGCAGTGATGCCGTCGTCATCGAGGATAGCTCTGATGACGAGGATGAAGAGACGCTGCTGTAGCAGTTCCAACTCCGCTCAAGGTTCAGCCGAGCTGGGATGCCGAACAGCCCGGTCATCGAGAAGCCATCTAGCCTGGAGGCTAGCTTGCTGGCTCTGCCTAGGAAGCCGTGCAATGTGGTGCGGAAACGCGCCGTGAAGAAGCTGAAGCTGTCAGAGGCCACCAGGCCAAAGGTGAGTAGCACGACTAGTGTAGTCGAGTACTGTCGAGAAGTAGTCTGTTGCTGACAAGCGTATTTGAACTGTTGTAGGACATCCCCTCCGCGGACCCCGTTGATCAAGGTGATGAGGACGCCTGGGAGACGGTGGGGGCGGGAGCTGAGAGGAGTGTCAGCCCACCTCCAACCACTGAAGAAGCCGTACCAGTAGCAGCACAACAAGAGACCGGCGCCGTAGATTCGCGGGTGTCGGTCGAAGAAGGGCAGGGTCCTCCTCCGGTTGCAGCGGTGGAGCAGCCAGAAGAGGGGTATGCCGAAGCCGAAACTGTCAACGAAGCTGGCATAGTTGATATTGCCAGTATACTTGGCGCTCCGACCGTGACCGTCGTGCGGTCAACTCTGTAAGTTCTCTGAACTTTCGAGTAGGAAGTAGTCGTTATTCTTGCATTGCTGACTAGAGACTTCGTGAAACAGGAAATCCACGGACTTGTCGTGGGATGGTGGGGATGCCAGCACTCCGGCCGATGGAGAGAACCGCTCGGCGGAGGTGCGCGAACCCACACCACCGCCACAAGCTGAAGCCGCGGTGGAGTCGACTTTGGAAGAAGCCACCTTGGTCGAAGGTATGTGTCCTGTCACATCTGGTAGTCATCATGCGAGGTAGTTGTAGTCGTTGAAATCGACTTCTTGTACTCATCTTGGTAGGAGCACAAGCTGAGGAAGCCGCGATCCTTGAAGCCGTGGCTATGGAGACGGCTACTGTGGAGACAGAGCCCACAGAACCGGTTGTTGGGGCAACGGCAGCAGCAGCCCCCGGGCTGAGTGCGGAAGCGCGGGTCGATCCACTCCCCGAGGCAAGTACGGAAGTAGTCATCCGCGAGCCGATCATAGAAGAAGCTGCGCCGCTTCGCTCGACGCCCATGCCAGAGGCGGCATCATCAAGCCGTGGGGGTATTGAGCTGCTGGAGGACAACCTTGTCGACCCGGCCGTTGTTGCTCTGAGCATGGAGTCATGGCACCGCACCGAGCAATGGGTCAAGGTACGTTGCGAGTACCCCGAATAATCTTGCTTTGTGGAGTACTAAGTACCCATGGACTGACTCTGTCTTGCGCAGGATGTGGTGGAGCGGTCCCGACAGAAGTCTGATCTTCTGAAGGGGTATGTGATACTGTTCTTCACACCGAAGGCCTGGAGAAGGAGCTAGACAAGTCGAAGAAGCATGCGGCTCTGCTCCAATCCAAGCTGGATTGCGCCTTCGCCCGGTACCATAACGAGGTGCAGGAGATGCAGGCGAAGAGGGACGACTTGACCCGGAAGAAAATGTCGCTACGCCAGAAGAACAAAGGTATGTCTTCCACCAGAGTCCTGATTACTTATTGAAGCACTTGCGAGCAGTCTGACCTTGAATTGAGTTGTTTGCAGAGCTTGAGGCAATTGTTGACCAGCTGAAGGCATCGGAGACGGACCTCAAGAACATCGTGTATCGTGAGACCGACAAAAGAGAGGTACTTGAGTATGAGTACGCTCAGTTGCACCATGAGTGTATCAAGCATATGGAGCTCTGTGAAGCCTCAGATCGTGACCTTGTCAATTGTTATAAATCTCTGCAGAAGCTCAATGAAGACTGCGAGAAGCTTCGAGGCCAGCTGAAAGAGCTTGAGGAAGCCGCACTGCCCATCGCAAGGTTGCTGGTGCCGCATCCGGGCAGACCCAAGATAGCTCCACTGGTGGACCGGTTGAAGGAAGCCCCCGGACGGTTGGCGACGTATGTCAAGCATTTGGCGAAGTCTATCCCAAACCAGGTGCTGGCGTACATGAAGTTATACTTCCCGAAGGCACCAGTGGATGTGGTAGCCTGCGGTCTTGCGGCTAACTGTAGCGATGATCAGTACAAGACCCTTCTCGAGGAGATGGCGCCCATTGCTGAGCAGGTGGCGGAGAAGCTTAATCTCCAGTAGATGTACCTGTAGAGGTAGCTAGAGTAGTAGTTGTAAAACAAACAAAGTAGTCAGTGACTTGTTTGAATTATCAATGAAAGTTGTCCACGTTTTGTATGTGAAATGAGCACTCATGGCCGCCACTCGCAGCGAAGTGCGCGTAGTACCAAACCGTGGAGGAGTTGTGAGTAGTAGTACTTGGTAGAGTCTGCCTGACTGGAAGGCACAGTAAAGAAGTTGAATGCTATCAATCTTTATTACTGATGAAGGAGTATACCTGGATGGCCAGAGCCGTTTACAAGTGTAGTCGCCAGGACCCGTAGGCCGCCTACGGCTAGATGGTTGCCAGGGCCCTTGAGCCGCTTACAGCTGAAGATTCGTTAGTAGCCGTATAGGCTAGATCTAGAGTACATGGTCCATTGACCGCAGCTAGAGTCCTCAATGCTCTGAGCAGCCCAAGATCTGTTAGTAGCCGTTGACGCTGGATCTTGGAGAAGAGTAGTCCGGAGACTAGTGCTAGGACTGAGAGGCCGCTTACAGTGAAGAGTCCGTGAGTAGTCGTATAGACTGGACCCGTAGATGAGTAGTCGAGTGACTACGCGTAGAAGCGACACAGTTGGTCGACGTTCCACGAGTTGCTGATGTCGTCGCCTTCAAGTGTTTGGAGGTGGTAGGAGCCTGGTCCGGTCACCTTGGAGACTGAGAAGGGACCTTCCCATGGCGAGCTGAGCTTGTGTAGTCCGTCTGTGTTCTGGATGCGACGGAGGACTAGATCGCCGACGTTGAAGGAGCGTTCCTTGACGTTGCGATCATGGTAGCGTCGGATACCCTCAAGGTACCTTGCTGACTGGACGAGGGCGGCGCAGCGGGCTTCTTCGAGGCTGTCGATGTCAACCCGTCTGCTGTCTTCTGAGATGCCTTCGTCATATTGCTCTACTGCCGGGGATTCCCATATCACGTCGGCAGGTAGAATAGCTTCGGAGCTGTAGACCAGGAAGTAGGGCGACTGCCCAGTAGGCTTGGTAGGTTGAGTACGAAGCCCCCAGAGTGCGTTGGGTAGTTCCTTGATCCACTTGCCTCCTTTGGTGTTAGCTGCGTCGTGCAATCGCTTCTTGAGGGTGTCGAGTACCATCCCGTTAGCACGCTCAACTTGACCGTTGGCACGGGGGTGGGCGACTGAGACGTACCGGACGTCAATTCCGCTGTTCTCATAGTACTCCTAGAACTGGTGGTTGTTGAAATTGGAACCCAAGTCTGTGATGATGCGGTGGGGCAGCCCGTAGCGATGCACTAGCTCATCCAAGAAGTCGAGTACTCTGTCGGCCTTTGGGCAGGTGACCGGCTTGACTTCGATCCACTTGGTGAACTTGTCGATGGCCACCAAGACTCTGTTGAATCCTCCTGGCGCAGTTGGCAGAGGCCCAATCATGTCGAGCCCCCAGCAGGCAAAGGGCCAGATTGGTGGTATAATAACTAGCTTGTAGGCCGAGACGTGTTGCTGCTTGGTGAAGAATTGACATCCTTGGCACTTTCTGACGAGTTCTTCAGCGTCGGCCAGAGCTGTGGGCCAGTAGAAAGCTCGTCGAAAAGCCTTGCTCACCAGCGTGCGAGAAGACACGTGGTTGCCGCAGACGCCCTTGTGAATCTCCTCCAAGATGTCCTTGCCTTCATCCCGAGGTATGCACTTCATGAGTACTCCAGAAGTGGCACCCCGCCTGTAGAGCTTATCTCCGACTAGTACCTAGGTCTTGGCTCGATGGACGAGTTGTTCAGCCATGTTCTTGTCGGAAGGAACCTTCTGCTCGCGGATGTAGTCGATGAAGGGTTGTCTCCAGTCCACGTCGATCATCATGACCTCCTGACCGGACTGTGGTGGCACAGGGTCAGTGGTCGTTGGCGCCGGCTCCGGGATGGATGGCGCATGAAGCTCGTGGACGAAGACTTCGACAGGTACTTGCGCGCGAGTAGAACCAAGCTTCGACAGGACATCCGCCGCAACGTTGTTGTCGCGGATGACGTGGTGAAACTCGAGACCGTAGAACTTGTTCTCGAGCTTGCGGACTTCCAGACTGTAGGTGTCCATGTTCTCCTTGTTGCGATCCCAAGACTTGTTGACTTGGTTGATGACCACTGCAGAGTCGCCGTAGACTAGTAGCCGCTTGATGCCCAATGAGATTGCGAGGCGGAGCCCATGGAGTAGGGCTTCCTACTCGGCTTCGTTGTTTGAGACCTTCCAGAGATCTGCAGGACGTACTTGAGTTGTTCGCCCTTTGGAGAGATCAGGAGTACTCCTGCACCTGCGCCTTCAAGCTTGAGTGATCCGTCGAAGTACATCACCCAGTGTTCTGGCCGCTCAGTTGGAGTTGGTAGCTGATTCTCCCGCCATTCTGCCATGAAGTCGACTAGTGCCTGAGACTTGATAGCTGTACGTGGCTTGAAGTCGATGTTGAGGGCGCCGAGTTCGACTGCCCACTTGGAGATTCTTCCAGTAGCATCCTGATTGCGGAGTATGTCACCGAGCGGGTAGTCGGTGATGACAACAATCGAGTACTCCTGGAAGTAGTGTCGTAGCTTCCGCGAGGTGATGAGTACTGCATAGAGTAGCTTCTGGACCGGTTGGTACCGTGCCTTGGACTCTGACAGAACCTCACTGACGAAGTAGACTGGTCGCTGGACTGGGTTGGTGTGACCGTCTTCCTGCTGCTCGACGACGATGGCAGTACTGACCACATGAGTAGTCGCAGCGAGGTAGAGCAGTAGCTGCTCCTTTTCGCGAGGAGCCGTGAGGACCGGTGGCTTTGACAGGAAGTCTTTGAGCTGCGCCAGAGCTTCATCAGCCTCCGCGGTCCATACGAACTTCTCTAGGTGCTTGAGTAGTTTGAAGAAGGGTAGTCCCCGTTCTCCAAGCTTCGAGATAAATCTGTTCAAGGCCGCCATGCACCCGGTCAGCTTCTGTACATCCTTGATGCAGGTTAGAGCTTTCATATTGGTGATGGCGGAGATCTTCTCAGGGTTGGCTTCGATGCCGCGATGGCTAATGATGAAGCTGAGTAGTTTCCTAGATGGTACACCGAAGACGCACTTGTTGGGGTTGAGCTTCCATTGGTACTCTCGCAGAGATGCGAAAGTCTCTTCAAGATCGGCGGTTAGCGTATTGGAGTTTCTGGTCTTGATGACCACGTCATCCACATAGGCTTCGACATTCTTGTTGAGCTGCTTCTTGAAGTAGGCCTGGATAGCTCGCTGGTATGTAGCGCCGGCGTTCTTCAACCTGAACGACATTGTCGTATAGCAGTAAGCGCCGAACGGGGTGATGAACGTGGTCTTCTCCTGGTCTTCTTCCTTGATAGCGATCTGGTGGTACCCGGAGTAGCAGTCGAGGAAGCAGAGCAGGTTGCAGCCCGCCGTGGAGTCGATGACTTGGTCGATCCGCGGCAACCCGAAGGGGTCCTTGGGGCAATGCTTGTTGAGATCAGTATAGTCGACACACATCCTCCACTCGTTCGTGTTCTTCTTGCGGACGAGGACGGGGTTGGCGAGCCACTCAGGATGGAAGACTTCACGGATGAAGCCCGCCGCGAGTAGTTTGGTGAGTTCCTTCTTGATGGCATCCCGTCGGTCGTCGGCGAAACGGCGAAGGTGTTGTCGTTTGGGAGTAGCTTTAGGGTCGACGTTGAGTCAGTGCTCGATCAGCCTCCTGGGCACCCCTGGCATGTCCGCTGGCTTCCACACGAAGATGTCTCGGTTAGCCCAAAGGAAGCTGACGAGCGCGTCTTCCTATTTCGGGTCGAGCCCTGCGCTTCCTCCGACGGTTGAGGCTTGTTCGCGGTGTCGGTCTTCTCGGGTATCTCGAGTTCGGTTGGGGCGAGCTTCTTGGACGCAGCGAAGATCTCCATCATTGCATTGGGTACTTGGTTGGTCGCTGCGAGTTCCACGGCTTCGGTGTCGCAGTCGAAAGAGACCTTCAAGTCCCCTTGTAGCGTGAGTACTCCGGCAGGACTTGGCATCTTGAGTACCAAGTAGGTGTAGTGGGGTACCGCCATGAACTTGGTGATAGCTGGTCTGCCGAGGATGGCATGGTAGGAGGTTTCGAAGTCCGCAACCTCGAACTTGATGTACTCGGTGCGGTAGTTCTCCCGTGTTTCCCCGAAGGTAACTGGCAGGACCACTGAGCCTAGTGGAATAGCCGCATTACCAGGGACAATGCCGTAGAAGGGTGACGCGCTCTTGGTGAGCATGTCGGTGATGTCGAGCTTCATTTTCTTCAAGGTCTCGGTGAAGAGGACATTGAGTCCGCTCCCGCCGTCGATGAGTACCTTGTTGAGTTTGGAGCCCGCGACTACAGGTTTCAGGACGAGTGGAAACATCCTAGCTTGGAGAAGCTTGTCCATTGGTCTGCGCGGGAGAAGGTAATGGGTACCTCTGACCACCTTAGAGGTGTCGGCGCCACTGGTTCAATGTTCAAGACTTCCCGTCGGGTGGCCTTCTGAGACCGTCTGGTGGGTAGTCCGCCGAATAGGACATTCACCATCTTATCGGGTTCCTGGAAGTCACCATTGCCCTCGTCGACTTTTTTCTTGCCCTTCTTGTTGTGAGGAGGCCGTGGGTCAGGAGTATCCTTGAGTGCTCGCCGGAGCTGGTAGCACTGCTCGGTGGTGTGAGTGCCATCCAGATGCCACGGGCACTTCTCTTTAAGCAAATCTCTGAAGCCGCCTGAGGTCTTTTTCGAGTTGTCCTTCGCAGGGCGCTGTATAGCCACGACTGTATTGTCTGGCTTGCGCTTGCGGTTGGAGCTCGAGTAGTTGTTGTTGTGGCGACCCCCTTGATCTTTGTTGTTGTTGTTGTTGCCGCTCGTGTTGCTCTTGTTCTTGCCGCGAATGGAGTCGTACTTGGCGTTTGCCTTGTCCTCTTCGTCGGCCCATGACGTGATCATGTCCTTGAGCTTGGTGATGGAACTCAGGCAGCGGCGACCGAAGTCTTCGAAGGTGCGACGGTGATAGAGCCCGTCTTGGAAGAGGTCGATGACTTCTTTGTCGGTGACATCGACTACGGTCGTGCGCTTGTCGAAGAAGCGCTGCATGTACTGGCGGAGTGTCTCGCCTTGTTCTTGCTTGACTATTGCCAGGTCCATGCGGGTACCCGAGCGCCCCATGGCGCTCGCGAAGTTGCTGGTGAACTGCGCTTTCAGCTGGTCCCACTTGTCAATCGAGTTCTTTTCGAGTGACTCGAGCCACGTGAGTGGGGCTTGATCCAGGCAGAAAGGGAAGAAGAGGCACTTTGCGTCGTTGTTGCCACCAGCGTTTTCGATGGCCAAGGCGTAGCACCTGAGCCACTGAACTGGGTCTTGCTTCGCGTCATACTTGGTGATCCCGAGAGGTTTGAATTTCTCAAGAAGGAGCAGATTGCAAAGCCGTGCAGAGTAGGTGGGGAAGCCGTCGCCGTCGCTTGCTTCGGTGGCCTTCTTGTGGCGGATCTCGTCGATCCTGTGGCATGCGTCGTAGTCGCCACGTGCGTTGCCGGTGGCGTGGCTAGTCGCATGGCCTCGGCCACCTTGATCACCACCGCCACCAGCTCTTCTGCCGGCGTCATGGGATGAACTTCCGCCGCTGCTGCCACCACCACCGCCGCCGCCGCGACTACCTCCGGTGCCACCGTGGCTGATGCTGCCCTGTGAGGGTCCTCCAGCCAAGGCCCTAGAGCGGTTGGGATTTGGCTGGTGTTCACCACAGACACGCTTGCGTCCGCCGTCGGCCGGGCTGCGGCTAGTGGCTTCGTGGTTTCCGGCGGGGGGTACTTGGGCGACCCTGTTGTCGACCCGCATGAAGTAGGCATCTTCAGCGAGCTTAGCGATGACTTCGCCTGCACGGATCCCCTGGGCTTGTCGTGCTATCGTGGTGATAGACATCAGGCATTGCTCAGGAGTGGTGTGTACCCGGTTGGCAACTTGATCCAGAGCCTCATTGAGGTTCCGGATGGGGAGAGTTCCCTGGAGATATCTGCGTCGATCGTTCCGCTTCCTGTTGCGGTCACGCCGGGCGTTCTTGTCTTCGGGGGTCTCGTTTGGAGGTGCGTTGGCGGACAACTCATCCTCTGAGATGTCGTCAAGGTACCGGTCGGGTCGATTTTCCGAGGTCCCAGCATCGGTCGTCATGAAGACTTCATGGTCGGGAGTGCAGAGACTGGAGTCAGTGGTCACCACCTCGGTGGGGGTGTGCTCGTCGTTTGGAGCCAGCGGGGTCCCCTCCTGGAAGGGGAGTGAATCGAGGTAGGCGACGCAGCGTGAGTTGTCGTCCGTCAGGTCTGCAGGCTTGTGGTCGGGCCAGTAGACGAATCTGCCAGCGGGAGTAGATGTAATGACCAGGCCAGTGGCAGGACCTGACAGCGGTTCCTCAGTCGTGTTGAGCTCGGACTCGGGCTCGATTGGGTCTGATCCGAAGTCGAACTCGTAGGAAGAGTCCGAGTAGTAGCCGGTTGCGGTGTTGAAGTCCGAGGAGTACTCGGAGGCGATCTCCTTGCCGGCCCGGCGTGCGGCGAGAGCTTCCGCGTGGGCCCTGCTAGAGGTGCAGAGACCGTAGGGGAAGTGCTCGTGGAGGGGGACTGTCTCACACGATGGCTCAGGAGCCGGCTCGCATGAAACGATCCAGGGTGATGTCGAGTTCGAGTTGGAGGCAGATCCAAACTCGAAGTCGGCAACTTGTTGGCGGAGCGAAAATTCGTTGAATTTTTCGACGAGTTGACCCGTGACGGCTTCGGGAAGCGTCACGAACCCAGTCTCCGGATCCGGAGTCATGGTGAGGTAGCGCTGGAATGATCCAGTGTCGTCGGCGGTGCAGACCCAGGAGCCAAAGACGAAGGTGTCACCGCGATTGAAGGCGGCGGTTGGCTTGATGACGATTGAAGCCGCCGAGTTCGCCATGTGATCTTCGGGGAGTACCCCTACCTGGCGTGCCAGCTATCGGTGTTTTAGACCAGCAACCTACCAAGGGGAGTACCCGAGGTAGATGAATGTGGCCTCGCTGAGATCGGTAACTCGAAGGAGAGACACGTGGCACACAATTTAGACAGGTTCGGGCCGCGAGGTGCGTAATACCCTACGTCCTGTATGCTGCGTAGCTCTAGATTGATTGGGTGTGTTTACAAAATGATGCGGATTGATGAGATAGGGGTCCCTGCCTCGCCTTATATAGTCCGGGAGGTAGGGTTACAAGTCGGTTTACCAGAGGAGTACTAGTCGGCTGCGGCTAGGAGTACACTACATGGATCCGAACATGTCTAGCCTCCTAACCAAATACTAATCCTCCACTTGCCTTGCGCTCCACGCCAACAGGTGCCCTGCTGCTCAAGTCGGGTAGTCCCAGGGGCCTACGGAGTAGTCGGTCCCAGTACCCACGTGAGTAGTGGGCCCAGGGATGTCCATACGACACAGCCCCCGAGCACTCGGGGAGTTCGAGAAGTAATCTGCGAGGTTTTGTCGTGAAAATAGTTTTAGACCGGAGTCTGGGCGATAGCTCGGGCGCCTTTGAAAAGAGGTCGGATGAAGGCCTGAGGGCTCGAGCCGTGCTCGCAAGTCTTCGCACCGTAGCCGCAGAGGCGTAGGTGCTAGGAACTTTGAACGAGCAACAACGTCTCGCCCTACGCAGGCCATCATCTTTACTTCTCATAGGGTTGAGCCTTCCACCAAAAAACCTTTCGCTCGTGCGATCGGCCACGACACGGATGTCGAGAGATTTTTTTGTTGAAAAAATCATAAAAACGGAAGGAGGGCGTCGTGCCCTTCAAGCACGCGAACATGAAGAAGTACTTGAAGAGGTGCCAATGGGCACTGATCCCCAAGTACCCCTCGCACATCGCCTCGAACGCCGCCATTTGCTGGATGCTGTTCGGATTGAGGTGCTGCAGCTGGAGCCCGTACTCGAAGAGGACCGCCTGGATGAACCGCCCGGCGGGGACGGAGAAGCCGCACTCATGGAAGGCCACGAACGAGACGACGTACCCCGTGGGCGGGCGCAGCACGGACTCCTCCCCGGGCACCTGCCACTCCACGGCGTCGGTGAGTGGAGGGAGTTGCCCAGCCTCGACGAGGCGGCACAACATTAAGCGGGACACATTGGACCGCGTCCAGTTCGACATGGCGGCGACGAGCTTTCGAGCGAGACTACGGCGCGAGCTGTGGTGGTGCTGCGGGCGCAAGAGAGCGAGGGAAGCAGGATGCAAATGCGGAGGAAGGAGACGAGGGAGTAAAGCCCCAAATCTACGGCCGGTGCGCGGTTAAAAAGGAAGGAGCACGGTTGCCAACCTTAAATGCCGGGCCCGCCACGTCAGCAAAACGCCCGCCCGCGTGCGCGAGCCCCGACGTGACAGGCGCCCGCCCGCGTGACGCCTCGATTCCCGCCGAACCCGGGAGCCTGAATCGTCCCCGCCCGGTCACTTCAAACTGTCTCGTCTGCCACAACGGTCGAGGCACCCACGCTGCCCACATCACCCGCGTCATCCGCATCACCCACGTCGCCCACGACGCCCACGACTACCCCAACAGAACAATTTGGGGCCACAATGACAATGATGAAGCTTAACAGCCCGCAAGGGAGTCTACAACTCACTCGCGGGCTCGGGGGCTACATCCGGCGGATGCGCTCGCGCGCACCCACCAGGAAGACCAAGAACAGGAATCAACACCAAGCCTTCTCGATTGAGCCTGCGCGTGAGTCCTTGACTCCCTCCCAGGCTCGGGGGCTACTGACGAGGGCCCAGATTAGGGCCCCCTTTGACGGCGAGATAATCTCTCTTGAGGTGAAGTCTTCTGACACCATTGATAATGTGAAGGCCAAGATTGACAACGTGAAGGCCAAGATTCAAGACGGGGAGGACTAAGGACCCCAGTCAAGACCATCACTGGCAAGACGTCTTGTTCCCGACTAGTTGGGAGCTTCTCCGACTAGTTCCCCACTGGAGGAACCCCCTCCGACAAGTCTCCGCCTCGCACGACAAGTCTCCGCCTCCGACCAAGGCGCAAGCCGCACCACGTGGCGCGGTCCCGGAGCGCAAACACTTCCACCACGACGCGTGGGGGGCCCGGACCCCCATGCCATGCAAACACACCAGCTGGCGGCCCGCGCGGGCAGCTGGTCCCGACAGCGGCCTTAATGTGGCCCTGCCCTGCCGCGCAGCCATCAAATCGTCATCACCTCCAACCCTACAGCACGCAAACTCCACCCGAGGCACTCAAGCACCCCCTATGACAAGCTCAGGCCTACGATTAGGCCTTAACGTGGCGGGCTCATCTCGCGCTCGGACGGACTGAGTCGCCGCCAAACTACTCGGAGAAAGCGCCAGGCGTCTCGGAGTGAACAGCCCCGTCCGGCCACGCGGCGGTCTCTACGACAATGTAACGCAGCCCCTCTTCAATGCGCCCTGACGGACAGTGACGCGCGAGAGGACATCCCAGCAACCGAGCACTGTAACTCTTATCTCGTTTCCCTTTTTGCCCCTCCCCTTGCGTCTATAAAAGGGAGAGGAGGGCAACTGTCACAAGGGTTAGCTGACGAACCGAACACTCGTTCTAAGGGACTTGGGCTTGACACCCTCTCCCGACCAGTTTGTAACCCCTACTACAAACAATTCTAGCACGGGAACACGTCAGCTCGACACTGGACGTAGGGTATTACTCCTCGGAGGCCCGAACCGGTATAAATCCCGTTGTCTCCTGCGCTAACCATCCGAGCCCGACACGCGATCGATACAAATTTACTGTCCGGCGGTAGAGAACCCCGACAATCTCCAACAGTTTGCCAAATAGGGTTGGCATCCTAGATTTTTGGTAAAAACGTTAAAAATACCCCTCCAATAGTTTGGCAAATGACTTGACAGTTTTTTGGCAACTTGGAAAAATCCACCTCCAGCCCACGAAGATATATATATACGCACACGTATTCGGCTTGGCATCGACATTTGTAACTAGGTGGAAGGGTGGAAAAAGAAATAAAGAATAGAAAAAGGTTTCTGATACAAATGTAAGAGAAAGAATAGCTTAGAGCATCTCCAGCCGTTTGACAAACAAACTTGGCATCCTTCTAATTTTGGCAAAATAAGAAAAATTGGCCTCCAATAGTTTGGCAAACCAACTTGGAAAAAATAGAAATTTGACAAAACTCACTTTCCCGCGCGGAAATATACGCGCGCCGATCCGGGTTGGCATCGGCGTGGCCAAGCCAGGTGGGAGGGTGAAAAAAGAAATAAAGAATAGAGAAGGATTCCTGATACAGGTTTTCAAGACGTGGAAGGACATAAACATAATTTTGTTTCTCTCAGGGTTCCTGATGTAAGTGAGATCTGGGTTTGGCAAGTGAATTATGCCAAACTGTTGGAGATAACCTCATTTTTTACTTGGCATATCTTTTTAGAAGTTGGCAAAATACAAGATTGGCCAAGTAAAATTTGGCAAACTCTTGGAGATGCTCTAACACTATCGGAAAACCTCCATAAGCCGTGTGGTGGGGGGTTTGGCGAGAGCCCTTTACAAAAAAAAAGTTTACCGAGAAAGAAAATGCTCAGCAAACAAAAAAACACTCGGCAAACCACTCGGGAAAATAGGGGTCTGTCGAGTGTCTTTATTCTCGCTCATGGCAAAAAGCTATTTTGCCGAGTGTTTTTTTCCTACCAAAGGTCCTCTAGCCTACTTGGTAGAGCGGGCGGAGGTATTGTCGCAACCAGGAGACTAGGGTTCGATTCGTCGTTGGAGCGAATTTACGGGACTGATTTAAAAAATCACATCACAGGTGAAGCCGGGGTTCGGGGGTTTTCTAAGCCAGGATTCGGTTCCCTTCTCTTAATGAAAACCCTGAGGCGGCAGTTTTCTTTTAGCCCACGGCAAATACCTATTCTACCGCGTGTTTTCATTTGGCCGACAGCAAAGTAATATGATTTGTTTACTCTTTCCATTAAAAAATTTTCATAACGTTTTCACATAATTTCGGAACTTTATATCAAAATTGTATATCTCGAAAAGATATACAACTTTTAGTTAGAAAGTTTTTCAAAAAGTTCAATCTAAATATGTGATTTTTTCGATTGATATAGAAGGGACACTTGTGAAGCAAACCATAGTTATATTTATCTTATATATCCTAAAGTTTTTCAACTCTCTAGCATGTGGTGCTACATGTTAAAATGTGGTATATTTTTCTATTTGTTTTCTATATTTAACTAATTAATTGCATTTCAAGCATTTTATTGAATAAAGTCAAATTTGACATGCAAGTGATTCAAATAGTGAAAAATTGATAATAATATTATTTAGCCCAATTTGAGACCATACCCATCAAATGAAAAGAAACTTTGAACATCTTATCTTCATTATTTGTCTGAATTATTTTAAAATTCTAAAAAATGAAAATGAAGTCTAAAAATTATGAGATTTGTCAATATCTCATGATATCATATGTGAAGATTGTGGTAAAAAATTGAGTGAGTTTCGCACATTTTATCACGCATGATACTTAAAAACTGAAACATCTCCGAAGAAATTTCATAGAGTTAAGAAGGATGTGGTTAGGTTTGCAGGCAAAGTGGTGTTCAAATTGGAATTTTAGTTCTAAACTTTTTCCACTTTTCACATACAACATGTGGTAACTCATGTTAAAGTTTGGTACAATATTGCATTTGTTTGCTATATTTAACTAATTAAATGCATATCTATCAAATATTAAAAAATTACTTCGTTGTGAGCCGGTTTTGGGCCATCGACAAAGAAAAATCAGCTCATTAAGGCCCATGTACCCGGCCTCCCGGCGAAACCCTACATATAAAATCCCCCTACCCCACTCAGATCAAATGTGTGGTGTGGCGTAGGGGTGTGGTGGCGGAGCAAATGCGGCCTCCACTTCCCAGATGGTGAGATTGGATGTGGCAGACACGACCTCCTCTCCCCTGGCGGTGGACATAGCCTCCTCTCCCTCGACAGTGGCCTCCTCTTCCCCTCCTCCGGTGCGACGGCTTCCTCTTCCTCCCCTTCGGCGTGGCGGCTTCCTCATCCTATGGAGCTACTGTTAGTGGTGGTAGATGGCTTCCTCCTCGCCAGCGCGACGCGATCATCGAGATCTGGAGGGCGGGGCTCCCTCCTCGCAGGCGGCATGGGACCCACTTCCCTCCTCCTTCCTGGGATGGCGACGTGCGTGGTGGTGGTGGCAGGAGGTCTGGTGGTGGTGGTGGTGGTGGCTGCGACGGTGATGGCCTAGTGGTGGTGGTGGTGGCGATGGTCGCAGAGATTCGGCGGCAGAGGACCACGACGGCCGGCCGGTGGTCCCAAGGTGCCCTGCTTGTGGATTTGTTTTTTTATTCTTTTTCAAAATTCTTTGTCGAAAGCTGTAGAGAACGCACGACAAACCTTTGCCGTGAGCCCGATCTTCGACTCACGGCAACCGCGCTGTTAGTCGGCTGACATTTACCGAGAGCACTTTGCCCACGGCGGCCTCAGCAAATTGTTTTCTGAGGGTATTTGGCTCACGACATACTTGCAGTTTTCCGTAGTGTAAATAGAGAAAATTCCTTGTATACGATTAGGTAATGTAACTCATCCTCTATGTGCTATTGAAAATTAGCATATCTGCCATCCCTCTATGCCATTGCCATGAAAAAACACTAACGGATGGACATTCCATGTGCCATTGTCGTCATTGAGTTTTTGACGGAAATGACGTAGAGGGGATGGAAAATTGAAAACAATGGCATAGTGGTTTTTTTTTAGTAACAAGAGCTTTCATTAAACCAATACAGGATTACAATCACGAGCTGCTGCTTCCTCGAGCCACCGAGTCCAACCAAATTTTCACCGGAGACTCAACAGAGACCTCCTTCACACACCTATCAGCTAAAGAGTTTGCTTCTCTACGAATAAAAAGAACTTTAAAAGAGGAAAAACTCCTGCCTAGCTCTTGAATATCATGGCAAATACCTGCAATAACCGAGTTGTCCACCGCCGTCAGATTCAAGGCAGCAGTCAAAACAGCATTGTCGGTCTCCAAAATGACCTTTGTAAAACCCAACGCTTCAAGAATAGGGCCATACCACCTTGCTTGAGCCGCCAAAACCTTGCCATGGTGATCACGAAGCACTGCTGCACCAGCACCCCTTTTAGACGGCAATGGCAATGTCAGATTGGTCCAACAACTTGTAATATGTTCAATGTACTACAGTAACTTATAAAGTGGGTGCAGATTAGTCCAATTAGTTGCATAGGGCTCAATTTAGTATAATAATTTGTTAGGTGGGTTAAAGTTGGTCCAAAATCATGTAAAATAATCAAGTTAGTACACCGTCTTTATAGGTGGGTGCATATTGGTCCAAGAATTTGTGTAAAATACACAATCTAGTGTAATAACTTATGAAATTAGTGCACTATACTCGAAATGATAGTGTATTAAACAAATCAAATAGAATTAACATTTTTGTCCCAACCACTTTTTTTTGTCGATTCAAGTTGCTAATCGTGAATTAATTGTGTACATTACTTATTTGTTCATTAGTTAAAATTTAATAAAATTTTAGAATTACACCATTAGATTACAGAGACTAAAGTCCATGACAGATCATATAACCTTAGGTTTCTTCTACACCATTGCTCATGTAATCAACAAATTTTAAGAAGCATATGCACGTTTACGTCATTTTAGCTTATTTTTGTTCAAACTAGTACACGAGACTTTAAATTTTTTTTATGTCAAGCTTCTAAAAGTATTATTTGTTAGTACGATATTACCATATTCGATTTTAGCTCAACAAAAATGTATATAATCAAACTTGAAATCAATATTGAATATGAAATAAAAATATATCCCAATCGAAATTTAACCTTTTTATAAAAATAGTTAACAAAGACATAATAACAATTTTCTAAACACCGAAGGTTCTAGTCCTTACAAAATTTGTTACCATCACGACACGAATATCAATTGTCAAATAATGCACAATAATTTGTTACGTCGTGAATATACTCTAGTTCGATATTACGAAATATATTATTTGTGATAACATTTAGACTACAGATGCATCAATTTGGACACAAAGTTAAGCGTTTTACAAGTTCTTAGACCACTTTGCACCCACCTATCAAATTATTGTATCAGATTGACCATTTTATAATAAGTTGTTGGACCAATATGCACCCATCTGACAAGTTATTGTATTAGATTGAGCATATTACAGGTTATTAGACTAATTTGCACCCATCTGACAAGTTGTTGTATGGTGGATGTAATTTACTCATATAAATATACTGTCACATCAACAAATCAACAAAAAGTTATAAATATGATGTAATAAATAGATTTAGACTCCATAGTAGAGTTTGCATTGGGAGTGCGGCGATGGATGGATGATCGATCGGGCAAGTTGGATTTAAAGAAGCTATGTCCATTTTTGTAAGAAAATTAAACCACTAATGATTTTTTTTTTGAAGTAAACCACTAATGATGATAATTGGAGAAAACTGGGCCCAAATAATTTGAGGGGCCAATAAGCGATGCCCGTGTCACGCTCATCCCCGATTCTCAAGCTACTGCGTATTTGCGCCGCGAAGCGCCAGGCATTCAAGTATATCTAAATCTTTTCTTATTCGCAAAATAAAATATACACCCATCTTTTCTTTTCACGTGAAAGAAACATCTTCTTCCACGTGAAAATCATGTCAGATCGTCAAAGTCTGGGCTCTCGCTCGCATGCGACCCCTCTTGCCGGCCCACGAAAGGCTCTGGCCCTCCTACCTACCTCTATGTCTGGATGTCTCTTAAAAAATACTCCCTCTATTATCTGGATATCAGGAATTCAGGATTTACCACCAACAGAGAGGCAAGCCTCGTGCATCCTATAAAAAGAGGCTCCATCGCTCGAGTCATATCCACTGCCACACCACCAAACGAGCAATCATCATCATCGTCAAGCGTCAACATCCACCGAACCTTTCCTCCTCACGTCATCGATCGACCTCCTCAAGCAGGCTCAACAAGCCATGGCGCCTCGGAGCCGCCTCCTCGACCTGGAGAAGCAGGACGTCCTCTTCTTGTACGGCGACCTCGTCGGCGTGGCCACCCACGCGATCCTCTTCTGGCCGGTCTTCCTCGCCGCCGCTCTTCTCCTCCGCCTCGTCGCGCCGTTCCCGCACGCCGCCGCCGTCTGCGCGGGGCTCTACAGCGCCTACTGGTTCCTCCTGTACCGAGCCGCGCGGACACGCTCGCCGCCTTCCTCTGCCGGGCCGCCGGCGGCGCCCTCTCACACCAGTAGCCGACGCATGATGGCAAGCCAAGGCTATACGATCGGGCAGAATCCGTAAATGATCAGGATGTCCTCGCTATCTTTCGTTAGTGGAGAAAAAGGAAGAAGGGTGTTGCAGCAGGTTATTTGCTGGATGCTTTTATTGCATCATCTGTATTGTTGATTAGTGAATCTATCTATCTATCTATACTATTAGATAAAAAATAATTAAAAACATTTTTCATCAATATTTGGGACTAATGTACCCCTCACGTCGGACCCACCTGTCATATATTTGAAGGAGTGTATAAGTACAGACACATAAAAATAGCGTGTTTGGGGATGTCGTTTCTGTTAGGAATCAGGTTCTCTAGAGCACTCAGGAACACAAGAACACAAGAACGAAAGAAGAGAAAGAGTGTTAGAGGGGGAGGAGTTCTTTCTTTCTTTCACTGAGATTCATTCCATCTGTACAAAGGGGTAACTCCTCTATTTATAGAGGGGTAGAAAAGGAGGAGTAAATACAATATTGATTGCTCTCCTATCTCTCCCATTAATTGCTCTCCTATCTCTCCCCTCTACTTCATAAACTGGCCACACATTAAATTTGATTCATAACACTCCCCTTTGGCCAATTATATGGCACGTGTATGCCTCGTTAACCCACCCACCCACCCCCACCCCCAAAAATCCAGTGGAAAAGAAGGGTAGGAGAAAAGAGTACATCACATGCATTGCTTATGTTGCACCTGTTGCCTTGTTAAAAACCTTGCATGAGAAAATCCAGTCGGAAAAAACTCATCAAGGGAAAAAGAGTACAACAGTTGATGCTCGGGTCAGGACCGACTTGTGATCTTCAGGATCACAGTCATGAGCTATGGCTTTCAGGGTAGGTCTCCCCCTGAACCCTGCAAATCTCTAGGCCACCTCATGCCAATTCCATAAATGCATTTATAGAAGCTAGAGGTCGACAAAGATTCTGTGAATAAATCTGCAAGATTGCCACATGATCTTGCTTGCAGGATCTTAATTTCCCTGCTCTTCTGGAGCTCGTGGGGATAAAAGAATTTTGGATCAATATGCTTCGTGAGATTGCTCTTCACATAGCCCATATGCATCTATGCAACACAAGTAGCATTATCTTCATAGATAATGGTGGGGGTGTTGATAACGCCCTTACCACATGACTTCAGGATGTGGTTAATCATCCGTTGTAGCCACACACACTCTCGTGTGGCTTCGTACGGGGCGATTATCTATGAGTGGTTGGTCGATGTGGCAACCAAGGTCTGCTTCACAGACCGCCATGAGATGGCTACACCACCACAGAGAAACACAAAACCAGTCTGTGATCTGGCATTATGGGGGTCGGACATATAGCCAGCATCCACATAACCCACCATAGTCAGATGCCCCCTTTTCGGAAACCACAACCCAAGGTGGTCCTGAGTGCCTTTCAAATACCTGAGGATGGTTTTCACGCCAACCCAATGTCTTCCGGTGGGCGCGACGATGTACCTGGCCAATAGATTTACTGCAAATGCAATATCTGGCTTTGTGCAATTTGCAAGGTACATTAGTGCCCCAATGACACTAAGGTATGGAACTTCATGTCTCAAACCTTGTTCGTCCTCTTCCTTGGGTCGGAACGGATCCTTATCCGCTTCCAATGATCGAACGATCATAGGGGTTTTCAGAAGGTGGCACTCGTTCATATTGAACTTTTCAAGTACCCTCTTTGTATAAGTAGACGGGTGAACAAACACTCCTTCATGGAGGTGTTCGAGCTGCAAGCCCAAACAGAACTTGGTTTTACCCAAGTCTTTCATTTCAAACTCCATCTTGAGGTAAGCCATTGCTTTCTCAATGTCCCTAGTAGTACCGATGGTGTTCAAATCATCAACATAGACGGAGATGATGCAAAATCTATTGCTGAATTTCTTTATGAAGACACAGGGACAATCATCATTGTTGATGTAACCTCTCTGCAGGAGAAAGTTACTCAACCGGTTGAACCACATCCTTCCGGATTGTTTCAACCCATACAACGACCGCTGCAGGCGGACACTGAACATGTTGCATTTTTTATTCGGTCCAGGGATCTTGAGTCATTCACGAACTCTCATATGGATCTCCGAATCAAGTGACACATAAAAGTATGCAGTCACAATATCCATCAACTGCATTCTCAAATTCAAGTTAGCTGCCGTAGAAATGAGATATCGGAACGTTATGCCACTCATAACAGGAGAGTATGTCTCATCATAATCGATGTCGGGTCTCTGCGTGTGAACCCTTGTGCCACTAGCCTCGCTTTGTATCTTACCACTTGGTCATGTTCATTCCTCTTCCGGAGGAAGACCCATTTGCATCCTACAGGGATGACTTTAGAAGGTGTTCGGACTGCATGCCCAAAAACCTCTCCTTTACAAAGCGAGCGCAATTCTGCCTCAATTGCTGCTTTCCATTTGTCCCAATCTAAGCGCTTCTGGCACTCAGTCATGGACTTTGGTCCTGGATCCGGATCCAATGAGCAGGAATCTTTGAGGCAAAATATATGTCGACAACAGCGGTCTTTCTATGATATGACTCCTAATTCCACATAATTGGTGGCAATCTCCTCATGATCATCCACCCACTCATCATGATTTCCCATAACGACTGAGTGGGGGCGTTCCGATCTCCCCATTGTCAGGGGGTGAGACCTGGACAGATCCGCAAGGGGGCGACCCAAGCAGTTGTAGGTTGATTGGAGGGGATCAGGAACTAAGAGCGTAGGTGGTAGTTCACGGATGGAACTCGGAATACAGCGAGAATGGTGAGGGACACAAGGGTTTAGACTGGTTCAGGCCTCCGGAGAGTAAAACCCTACGTCCAGTATGCGGTGGGATTATGCGTGAATCGGGAAGTCCCCTCGAATGGAGCTCTAGGCCGCCTTATATGGTCAACGGGCTAGGGCTTCATTCGAGCTCAGTGGACCCTCATCGGAGTCGGTTACAAATTAGGAAGGTCATCTTCTGTGATTACAGGGTGAATCCCGCGATCTACAGACCTACTGACGGCGCCGAGCCGCGATCCAGGAAAGAGTCTTGCACCGCAAGCCCGGCGGATCCTCCGGGATCTGGATAAGGTCTTCTGGAGTCTTCCAAGGTCGTCGGGGTTGTGGATAAGGTCTCCGTGCCCACTTGCACATCGGCGGGGCTTCTGGCAGGTCGGGCCCACTTGACAAGGACCTCTGGGACCCTAGTCGGTGGGGACCCATGGGTACCAATGTCTCTCAAGCCCCGATCGACGTGTAGGCGTAGCGGCCTAGATGAAGTCATGTCGAGGCTTGGCACGGGGATCCAAAAAAGAAAATCTCCTCCAGCGCGCACGAAGTCGAACATCAAGCTCCCGGAACGCAGGTCTAGGAGGTCGAAGTGAAGACAAGGCGTTGTCGTTTTGAAGAATCGCCGACCTGACCGGAGTCAGGGAAAGATCATCGTGACCTCGGGGATGGTCCCTGTGCCGACCAAAGGGAGGTCAAGCGGATGTGTAGTGGAAGCAAACTTCCAGTAGGTCGATACGTCGTAGAAGAAGAGGGCGTCGCAAGACGCACTCATGGAGTAGCCCCCGAGCAGTAAGTCAGCCAGTATGGTTGGGTTGATGCTCGAAGAAAGGACAAATAGAGAACCTACGACCTTCTGCCCTCCTTGAGATGCTCTGTCCACTGAGCTACAGGCGCCATATGGGACAAACCAACAGGAATCTAGTAAGGAAGTGACAAGCAGCAGCATCCTTGTCGCGTGGCGGGTCACAAGTGCACTGCACGGTCATGGGACCTACTCCTGAGCAGTGATGCAGTTGCTGCCCGCAAGAGACAAAAGCTGAAAAGGTGTCATCAGACGGTTGACAGACGTGTCAGCGCTCCCCAGGAATGAACAGGGACCTCGTGCTCCACGTGGTAACAGTGTTGTGGATAAGGACGCCATGCCAGCTGAAGTGCAGACGGCATCCAAGGCCAAATTCCACTACTATAAATAGGAGACCTCATGACTTGCTTTTTGAACCAGGTAGGAGCATCATGGCGAAGCAGCTTAGTAATTATGCAGTGCCCTGGTCTTGTGTTCGACCATCAGAGCGTAGCGCTAGGGTATCACCATCTGGAGCTAGAAGAATGCTTGCGAAGTTGGGAGAACTCCACCAGCCACTCCACCCGTGCCCAGCGAGGAATCCAGGTACAGCATGGGGCAATACATGCCTTGACAGGCCTTGTGAGCGGAGGCCTGAGGCCATGCTGGGGGTTACCATGCTGCGGCGGGAGAGGCCCGAGGTGAAGCTGGTCCGATTTGGGATCTTGTGGGAGCACCCTAGCAAAAGATGGGACTCCACAGGAAACCTTCTGGGGCTAGAGTAGAGGTGGCTGTGTGGCAGCCGCGACCTCGGCGGCGGTGGAGAGCTCCAAGTAGGTCCTGAAGCTAGAAGAAAGCTTGCGACGCGCTTCATCAGTCTAGGTTGCGCCGTAGGCACAATATAAGGTAGATCAGGACCTTTAATATGTTTGCATCTTGTAATTGGCCTTGGGCCATAGTCCTTTGTAGCTTACGAAGCTTTTATACACATGTTTGCATGGCAAACGATGTATCTCGATCTTTATGTAAAGGCGCCCGGGCAGCAATGGCATGGCCAAGGTCCCGGCGGGGTTACGGAAGCGCGCCGACCTTCAGAAGGTCATAGAAATTGACAAAAGGACCCGTGTCGACCTGGGTCAACACGGCCGCTGTGCAGTGACACAACGCAGGGTGTCAATCCTGAAGTCTGTAGGTCTTTATCGACCTAGAATGCAGCAGGGCCTCAGCAAGGAGCTGTAATTGGGACCGATAGGTCGCCAACGGGCAGTAGAGCCTTTAAGCACGGAGCCGTTGGTAAAGTTTAGCCGCTGTAGGTCGAGGTGACCTAGAAGGCATGTAGGCATCTGTGCCTAGGAGACGTGGTGTGAACCCGCCGTTGGGAGGCCGAGGCAACCTAGAAGGCTGTTGTTACCTTGACGACCTTGGGTAGGCGATAGGGCTGGCCCATAGGTCGCCCATGGGTCGCGATGACCTTGAATGTGGTATCAGAGATATTATGTTTGGGGGGCATGAATGTGGGGCATAACAGGTCCACGTCGGCCGGAGTGCTGACCAGGGGCCGGCGGACGCAGATTCCCATACGGAACTAGCCGTTACTGCCATTTTCCCGTTAGGCCGAAAGAGCCGTTGAGCGGTAGATCCGCGGGAGGCGCCGAGCCGTTGGGTCGCCGTAATCTCCGCCAAAGAGACGTTGGGTGCGGCCGCCCGTTGCGCCGCTGGGGCCCAACTATATAAGGCCGATCCGTGGGCTGGGGACCTTTACTTGCCTTCATTTTTGCTCCACACTAGGGTTCTGCCGCCACTCCATTGCTCGGAGAGAACAACAGCGCCGCCGTGCTTAGGTCCGCCGCGCGCCGCAACCTCGCATGCGAACCAAGACCCTTGTAGTGTTTAGATCCAAATCCATCGGTATAGAAGAGGAGAAGATGGAGCCCGCACAGATTCCGCCGCCGCAGACTGTCTAGGAGCCGTCCGTGGTGACAGAGGAGCAGATCCAGGCCCTGGCGACCCGCCGGTTGCTGAGGCCCTAGACGGAGGTCGGCTGGAGGCCGGCGGCGGGCGAGGAGTTCCCAACCGAGGGGACCGGCGAGGCCGTCGTCTTCCTCGCGCACATCAAGCGCGGGTTCGGGGTCCTGGCGGGTGACTTCTTCTGAGGCCTCCTCTACTTCTACAGGACCGAGGTGGTGTATCTCGTCCCCAATGCCATCACCATCATTTCCTCCTTCATCCATCTCTGCGAGGCCTACCTCGGGATAGCACCGCACTTCCACCTGTGGCGCCACTTCTTCGAGCTCAAGAAGACGGGGAAGTCCGACGTCGTGGGGAGCGTCAGCTTCATGCTATGCCGGTACATGAAGCTGGAGTACATCGACCTCGTGCTCCCCGACAACACCACCGGCTGGAAGCAGAGGTGGTTCTACCTCGACAACCCGGCGCCGGCGCTCCCTGACAGATCGGGATGCGCTCCCGTCCCGTTCTTGGAGTGGACCAACCAGCTGACCTCGCGGGAGACTGAGGAGCTGCGCCTGCTGCTGGAAGACCTGGAGAGGTTGAAGGCGGAGGGGCTGATCAGCGGCGCGGTGGCTATCAGCTTCAGCCGCCGACTATTATAGCCCATCCAGGACTGGGTCCACACGGCCTACGAGTACTGGGGGCAGTCTGACCCCACCTGGGTCGTCAAGCGCAAGGTCTCCAAAGAGGAGATGGCGGCGCGGGTGAAGAACATCTTCGTCGGGCGCATCCGCAACCGAGAGTGCCCCAAGGCGCTCGGTGTGTATCGGCCTTCCGATGCGGTAAGTCTTCGACCTTGTTTCCTTTCTGCTTGAGAGCTTGATCATTTGTGACGTAGGTCTTTTCATCTTTCCTTTTGTTTTAAGTTTCGTGAGGGCATTTATTGGTGCCCTGCGCCACTGCGCAATGAAGAGGACCGGAGCTTCAAGGTCCGTGCTGCGGAGAACGTGCAGGCTCCACCGCAGCAGTGCGTCGAGGAGTACATCTCCGACTCGTCGGTAGGGAGTGATGATGATGCTCCCACCACAAGAAGGGCGCCGCCGAGGGTCGCCACGTCGACACCGCGGCGCACGCGGCAGACTGCGGGCAAAATGTCCGCGTCCCGGGCCGCGTCCACAATTGCCGCCACCCAGACGGCAGAGGCGAAGAAGAAGAAGAGGAAGAGGGCCGGCCCCGCTGTGTCGGCGGATACGGCGACGGTCAGCTCCGACGTTGAGACCATCAACGTCGAAGAAGAGGAGGATGATGCCAGGTCGCCCAGCGTGGCGACGGTCCCGCCCGCGGAGACGCCCCACAAGGCCACCGCGACGGAGGATCGGGCGATGGAGACACCCCGCAAGGTCGCCACCGCAGAGGAGCGCTCGAGGTCGGGCGCGGATGTCTTGGGCGACGCAGGGTCGCAGAAGAGGCCACGAAGGGCCCCGCCTAAGCCCATAAAGCCTGGACTTAGGTCCGCGAGCAAGTAAGTCATGGCCGTGTTCTGGCTTCGATTGTTGAGTTTGATTTACTGTTGTTCTTGCTGATGAAGGTCTTTGCTTGGATGTAGGTCGACCCCAGCAACGTCCGACAGCGACAAGAATGCCTCGGGTCAGGAGGCTTTTGGGCGTAAGGGGAGTGAGGCGCCGGTAGAGCAGTCACCGGCAGCCTCAGTTGCGAAGGTCTCGAGCCAGACCCTTGGGGCTGGGGCGGCTGCAGCGTCGGAAGTGGAGAAGGGCGGGGTCAGTACTGCTCCATCCGTTGGAGGTCAGCAGGACGACCTCTGTGTAAACGACCCGCAGCCGATGTCGGACTAGCAGGCTGCAGAGGCGGGCGGCGCCAACGTCGAAGACGACAACCATCGGTTCCTGTACGTCAGGACCCCGTGGGAGAACGACGTCATCGCCAACCGCCGCGACATCGACGACTTTAAGGAAGCGTCGCGGACAATTTGTTGACGGTGAATTTCTGTCAACCTAGCCATGAGTTTACCTTCGGTGTTGGCATGAATTTCATATCTTATCCATTGGTACTAACCCCCTTGGTATAACAAGTTCGTTCGTGCATGTCGGTTTTTGGAGTTTAATGTTTATGCAGGAATTTAGCATTGAAAGCAAGACTTCCGGGTAAAGTTCATCAAGCACCTCGTGACAAGACCTTGAAGCCCGGTACAAGTCAAGCAATGAAGTGAACATGACTCCAAGAAGTCCAAGGACCAACCCGTGAAGACGGAAAACTCCGAGGACCTGAACAGAAAATGCTGAATCTTGCGGGACAAGGAGCTTCATCTAAACCGCGGAGAAACTGACGTCAAGGGCCCACATGTAGAAGGGAGAATACTCTGGAAGACTTGGGAAGCATCACCAGCAAAGGAGGCCGCGAGATGGGCCGAAATGGGCCCAGGCCGGCCGGCCCAGGCCGACCGGCCCAGCCCATTTCGGGGCCCATTCGTGCCCCCCTTTGACCTAGCCGCCTCTCAGACTATTTATAGCCCCCTGGCCGAGAGCCACGCATCAACTCATTCGTCATTCGCCGCCGAGGAGCAGAGAAGAGAGGGACACCATTCCGGAGAGGAGAGGGTCGAGCTAGTTGTCTAGGGTTTCCCTAGCCGACGTGGGAACCTTGCAAGGAAGACCACGTCGGAGTTCCAGGAGCTAGAAGCAAGATCAAGGTAGGATCCCGGTGGTGATCTTGTTTATGTGTCATGTACTATGTTGAATTATCAAGTTGCAATCCGATTTCTAGCGATCGAGTGTTTCTCCTACGACTTTGATTTCAATCGGCTTTTCTTACTTTAAGATCTATTCTCGAGATAGATCATAGAGGGTGTTCTTGTAGCCGTGGTGGCTAGAGGTGCATGCCTGACCTTCCGAGAGATTTCAACTTGTCCATTGGACTCGCCCTAGGCTAACCCGCACGAATAGGAGTGCGTTGTGACAGAACGGTGGCTCCAAAAGGCGGGCGTTTTCGGAGTTGGACGGGAAACCGTGATTTAAAGATGCTTTTTATGAGATTCGGCTTGGCTATTTCTTCTTTGCTCGGAACTTCAACAAAAGCTTGATCCAATCTCTCTAGATTGGTTTTACCTATCCCACTCTACCTCTTGCTACCTCTGGCTTTCATATATTAGATTCGTTTTTATGATGTTCTTTAGATTAGATGCATAAGATTCTCCTTCGAAGATCTAAAGTGTTCTCGGCTTTAATAGATAGGATTTTGCATCACACATTTGTTCCACGGATTCGATACATTGGGTTCACACTTGAGGGAAGAAGGGTCCCTTGACTACGACGGAGGACTTGTCCGCTTACAAGTCCAAACGAAATTGGATACGCATATACACCGTCGACAAGCCCCTTTTTCTGGCGTCGTTGCCGGGGAACAAGTGATCAAGATTCGATCTTTTATTGCTTTTTGTGAATATTTTCAGTTTTCTTTTAGTTTTTCTTTTTGCATCTACTAACTTTTGATCATCCTCAAAATCAATCTAATCTAGTTTGACTAACCCTAGTTTTCTTAGATTTGTTTTTGTTTTGTTTTGTATATATTTTGTTTATTGCTAACCCTAACAGGAGATGGACGGCTACCTCTCCAACAAACCCGAAAATTTTGTGGATGATCCAGAAAAACTTTACAGGCTAAGAAGATGTGAAGCACAAGCTAAAAAGCTGGAATTTGCAGATCCAAAAGCGGAGGCCGAAGGATCGTCAGAGTCTCCAAAGGAATCACCACCTCAAAGCCCTAAGGAGAATCAACTTCCACCGCTACCGATGGGAGAACAACCACAGCCGGAGCGCAAGATCGGGGAGCTATGCACCCCGGACATCGTCGACCTACCAATCTTGAACCTCGCGGAGATCGGAAGGCCGTTCCAGATCAAGACCTCAACGATTCGCATGGTGCAACATTCACCCTTCACCGGTAAAGAGGATCCGAACCTTCACCTCCAAGCGTTCGTTCAACTTTGTCAAACTTTCAACATGGACGGGGTGACTCAAGATCAAATGAGGGCAAGGCTCTTTCCGTTCTCGTTACTCGGGAAGGTTTTGCAATGGTTCTACTCTCAACCGGCGGAGACGGTACAAAATTGGGACACCTTGATGAGAGCCTTCATGAAGGAATACTACTCGAAGATCTACTCGAAGGCAAGATCGATTCGCTTATGCGGAGGTTGGAGAAGATGGAGATAGAGAAGAAAGAAGCTCAAGACTTAAAGGCTGCCGAAGCAAGATCCACATGTGAAGAGTGCGGAGAATATGGCCATGTCCAAAAGGATTGCCCGGAGGAAGCCAAGATGCTCGACTACATGAGGAAGGGGGATTTGCTGAACTTCCGCTACGGGCAAGGTAGACCTCAATTTAATGCAAGCTCATCCATTCTGAATTCGGTTCCGCTTCGTATACAATTGAAGGACTTCATGGACGAGCAAGCTAAGATCAACAAGGACACCGTCACCAAGTTCAAGGCCATAGACAAGGTGTTGGAGAACATCGATAGCAAGGTGACGGAGGTCGGAAGCTCCAACCATCAAGTGCTCAACATGATGAAGATGCTCGAGACGCAAGTGGGACAACTTGCCGGGCGCCTATCCGCTAATGAAGGGAAGCTTCCGGGACAACCTCAAGGTCCCGAGACGGCGAAGGCCATTCAAACTCGTTCGAGGAAGGAGACCGAAGATCCGGAGCGTTCCGCGGGAGCAAGAAAGCCTAAACCATCCACCGAGGCGGAGGAATTTGCTAAGGAGAAGGTCACCGAGATCGTCACCGAAGAGCCCGAGTTTGAGATGCCGGGAGAAGACACGAAGATACCGCAACTTAAGCCACGCTACTTCCGAGGTAAACTTGATAATCACTTTGAGAAGTTTGTGGAGGTTGTGCGTAGGTTAAGCATCAACATGCCGCTATTGGATGCCCTTCAAGTTCCTACATATTCTCGCTACTTCAAAGATATTCTTACAAACAAGTATGAGATTGCAACACTCGGGGTAGATCATGTCAAGATGTCCGAGCAATGTAGCGCCGCTATTGCGAACGGACTAGAGAAGCAAGGAGACCCCGGATGCCCGATGATTCCATGTTCTGTTGGTTCATTCAAGTTTGAGAAGGCATTATGCGACCTTGGAGCAAGTGTGAGCGTCATGCCAAGAGATGTGTTCGAGAAGCTACACCTACCGGAGTTAGAGCCTACAGCCATGTGCTTGGAGTTGGGTGACAACTCCATTCGCTACCCTTTGGGCATCGCCGTGGATGTGCTCGTGAAGGTCGGACACCACTTCATCCCCGTCGACTTCTTGGTGCTCGAGATGGGAGAGAGGGAGAAGCCACCACTCATCCTTGGGAGGCCTTTCCTCAAGACCGTGGGAGCTACCATCGATGTCGGCAAGGGGGAGATCAAGTTCGACATCAACGGCGAGAGGAGTTCTTTCAAGTTTTGACCACGCTTCGACGTATGCAATATGATCAAAGTTAAATATATTCCGCCTCATCGTCGCGTTAGTAAGGAAGAGCCAAGGAAGAAGGAAGAGCCGGAGAAGAAGGAAGTGAAGGAAATCAAAGAGGTCGTTGCATCCGTCAAGATAAAGGAACAAAAGCCGCCTGTGAAGGCCAAAAAGATGACTAAGCCGGAGAATAAGCCCGCGCCCAAGATGGTGCGGAAGTGGGTACCCAAGATTGCAACGCCCACAAAGAGCGTTGATCCGAAGTAATCAAGTGAAGAAGTCTAGCCATGGACTATAAACGAAGTGCTAGGCGGGAGGCAACCCGTTTCGTCGAGTCAAGAATAAGCTACCGGGAGGTCAACCCGATCCAAGATTTTTTCGAGTCTTTTCAATTAAGTTAGTTTTGAAATTTGCTACACAAGACATTAGACTTAGAGTGGTTGAATAATGTTAGAGACATAATTCTTGGTTGGATATTTTATTTGGATCATAAACCCTTTACATGAGCCATCCTATGAGTTATTTGCTTCTTTTCGAGAAACCAAAACCAAAAAAAAATTCAGAACCTATCTCAACCTTTCATCCTCTTCATGATGTTATGGTTGACTTGTTTTACATGCTAAAAACACATGAGTAGAGCCACTCCTTGTACCTAGATGTTATTTAAATTTCAGCGTATGGTAGGACTCGCGTGAACCTAGAAACTTGACTTTTGGTTGATTTGAAAATCCATATCCTTGATTTCTCTAGAGTTAGAATTTTTCTAAGCCTCATTTAATTTTATTTCATTCAAAATCTCTCTCATTTAACCAAAATTAGAACCTAAACCTATGCCCCCATGATCAAGCCGGGAAAAGCTTGCTCTCAACTAATGGAAGCAAACAATACCGGTGAGACCAAAATAAAAGTAGTCGGAAAGCATTTTCGACTTACACTTGTTTTTAATGCTTTAAAAACTCCTCTAATTCTATATTTGAACTCATTGCAAGCTCTGAGTTTACTTTTATTTTTTGAAATTAGAGGAGTACTTAGCATTAAGGCATGCTTAGAGGGAGGCAATCTAGTTAACTTAACCATGCATGCACCATGATGCATCACGGGATGCCCTTCCAACATCTTTCATCAAAACCACATGCAAAGGACAAGCATGGGGGGCAGCCAAGCTTTGTTTTGTAGGAATATCATGGAGGCATGTGAGGCAAGGGAGCATGGAAGTGACTCAAAGCAAATCAATCAAGTGGAGGGAACAATAATGCAAGCAAATGAGTGGACGAGAACGTTTGGGCGGTGCAACCCCGTGGAGCACGTGGTCACAAAGCAACAAAGCAAGCATGAGTGCACTGGAGAAGAACCGAGCCAGGAGGAGCAGCGAGGCCCCCAGGCCGGTCGGCCCAGGCCGGTCGGCCCAGGCCGGCCGGCCTACCCCCTTTATAAGCACCCTGGTGCTCTCCTTCGGCAGGTAAGTCGATCATCCAGTTCCTTGTTCGTGTGCTTGAGCTTGTAGTCCAGAAGCACCTTAGACTTAGCTTTCCACTCCGAGTTTGTTTCGTCCAACAAAATCTATCCTAATTCCACTCAAAGTCCATACTCCAAATAATATTTATGTGCCTTGTTACCGGTAGAAAACCCCGGGATTATATTTGTGAGGAGAGTGCAGCAACCATGTGGAAGAAAACTACAAGCCTTTTCACCAAGAAGAAGGGATCATCGTCAGCCAAGCCATCATCGACAACCTCTTCGAGGAGGCACTCGGTCTCCGAGTCTCCTCGGAGTATGGAGGAGGACACGGCACCGCCGAGGAGGAACGACACTCTTCTCCTCGGTGGCATGAGGGCCACACGAAGCTCGTCTATGAGGTTCACCGAACCTCAAGGACGTACGGAGGAGCCGCCCGTCCGACCTCGCCGCTCGACACGATCATCCGCTCCACCTCCATACACTCCGCGTTATTCCGAGTATGGGTTTCTCATCATGACGGAAGAGGAGGAGAAGAAGCTCACTCACCTTGAGAAGAGGCTTGTGGCGAACGTCGACTTCGACGACCAAGCTCTCCAAGTGCTAGGTTTTTGCACGGATATTTACTACATGTTGGGACACCTAGGTTGGGTGCAATTCTCCAACGGAGTGTCGGCAAACACCCACAAGGAATTCGCCTTGGAAATTCTCATGACCATGGCGCCTATCCTTGATGAAGGAATGCCGAGTCTCTCGTTCCGTTTGGAGGGAGTTCAACAAGTGGTCCCCTATGAATATATTAGGGAGTTACTTGATTTTCAAAAGGGAGCCCCGGAACAAGTGGATGTGCAAGAAGGCATGTTGGAAGGTTTTTGGAGTATGATCGCGGGAGAAGCTCACCGGCAAAGAAATAGTATCCGGAACCCCATCATCCAAGTGTTTCACTCGTGGATGTGTAAGAGGATTTTGGGGAGAATGAGAGAGACCAAGATAACCGACATGGAGGTGAATTGGCTTTACTCGGCTTTGATTGCCAGGCAGCCAATCGACCCCACTCACCTTATGATCAACCGGTGGTGTTGTGAAGCAACATCGGGTTCGGGAGATATTGGCTCGGGGTGTTATCTCTCCATGTTGTCTATCGCTTTGAGACCGGGAATTCCAAGAAACCCGGAGCATCTCCTAGCCGGGACTTCCCTAGGATTTGATTATATGAAGCAAGGCAAATACATAAGTGGAGATGAGAGAGGAGGCTTCAAAGTGGCCAAAGTAAATTTGCCCCTTCCGGATGGAAGATTAAGACTTTTTCTTGAGGGGAAAGAAGATTGGTTAGAGGAAGGACTTCTTGTGCCGGCGAAGAAAAATAAGAGAGGAAGGATCATAGAAGAAGGTTCTTCCACGGCCCAAGAAGGAGGTGCGCAACAAAATTATGTGCCACCATTTGGAGGAATTCCTGCGCCGCCGAGTTACTACCGTGGTGTACCAATGCAAGCATGGGGGAGTGGTGCAGCCATGCCCCCTCCAAATTTTGCGGTACCCAATGTAGCCATTACGGAGCCATATGCACATCTTCCTCAACCACAACAAAGTGTGGCCACCATTGGAGGATACGCTGCGAGAAACATGCAAAATATCGCAGCCATCCAAACCAATGCAACCCAAATGGGTGAAAGAAATGCAAATATTGCTTATGAACTTGGATGCCTTCACTTAGCACCGCCGGGACAATTCATAGGAGGAGCGGTGCAATCCTATTATGAGCAAGGGTACAACAATCAAGATTATCAATATCAACCACCGGCGGAAGATTAGAGAGAGGAGGAGCTTTAGTTTATCTTTCCTTTTCCCTTTTTCTTTAATTTTCAGCTTGTATGCCCCTATGTATGCGTAGTGTTTTCAATTTTTATTTAATTTTCAGCATGTGTGTTAGTGTTTGTTTTCATCATGAATAAAGTCTCCACCTTGTTTTTACCTTTAGCTAAGATATAAAGTTTGTGCCATGTTGATATATGATGATAGTTGCCACTTTGTTTATCTTTGTACTTATTTTATGCATGATTAAGCTAATGCTCTCTTAAAATACAAACCTGAAATTATCTAAATGCTAGCTTAATCTTTAGCGGAGGTTATGATAAAAATAAAGACCCATAGTGTTTTATGTGCTCTTAAGTTTTAGATGGATTAAAGATGATTTATTTTTGTTCTTAAAAGTAATGCTAACCTTGTCATAAATACCTCTTGCATGTTGCTCTACCTATCCAGAGCCATATATATATTTGAGTGTAAAAACTTAGTATACAAGGTTTATTTTTGGGTGAGTTATTTCAGGCCTTGATTTCTCTGGCCCGAGACTAAGAAGCTGGTCATTCCGTTTTTGCGTATCTATCTTTTTGCTAGCCTTTTTATCCGTGTATTGTGTATCCCCACATCGGAGATTTCACAAACCTCGCCGGATATCCACCCTTAAAACCAAAAATATCATCTTTTGTGTTTACCTCCTTGACCACAACCTATCATTGAGTATGGATCGTCAATTCGAGGAAGATCGCAAGATGGTGCCAAGATTGAAGATTTCAAGTATCTCTCCAAAGGAAGAATATTTCTAGTACCTACCTTATCTCTATCACCTCTTTGCCCGAGGATGAGCAACGTCTAAGCATGGGGGAGGAGGTAGGTACAATGCAATTTTAGAGATCAAGGGGAGCAAAATAAAAAAAAGAAAGAGAGAAAGTAAGAAAAAGAAAAAAAATGAGTATAAATATATATATATATGTATGTATGAGAAAAAAAATATGAGTATCTATAAAAATAAAATAAAGTGAACTCCCCGGTTCTCTAAAGTGCATTAGGAATTTCAAGGTTTCAAGATTAAAAGATCCAAACTCATCTTTCCAACCATGTGCAATCCGACAACGAGAACTTCCTTTGGGCCTCGGGATCACTCTTTGCCATTTGCACATGTCCACCTATCTCAAAGTGTGTGTATTTTTCTCTCCCCCTCCTTGATACAACATTATTTTCCAATGACCTTTTTGACGAGTCTCGGTAAGACCATGAGAAGCTTGTCTTGATTTGACAACATCTCATTTATAATATCTTGGTAGGACTAAACTTTCCCAAAGAGCTCCATATAAGGCCTACCCCTACATGTATATTTTGAGAGGGAAAGGAGTAGAAGAAATAGGCTTGAGAGACAAGAAGAGATGAGAGTTCATGAGCAAGATGCAAGGTGGTTTAAATTTTTGAACTTGGTTTAGCTCTTTTTCATCTCGTTCTTTATTTCAAAATTTCTGAGAATCCATTTGAATTTTGGGAGCATGTTTAATACGTGTGGGATGAGCTTAATTAATATCTACCCTCCGTAGGGATGAAGGCTAGTACATTATGAAACTTTAACGAATTAAACTTTTGAGAGCATTATGTTTTCTCGTGTATGATCAAGTGCAGGGTTTAAGCAATGAAGGGCAACGATGATATCCATCGAAGGCTTACTCGAGGACGAGCAAGGTTTAAGCATGGGGGAGATGTTGACGGTGAATTTCCGTCAACCTAGCCATGAGTTTACCTTCGGTGTTGGCATGAATTTCATATCTTATCCATTGGTACTAACCCCCTTGGTATAACAAGTTCGTTCGTGCATGTCGGTTTTGGAGTTTAATGTTCATGCAGGAATTTAGCGTTGAAAGCAAGACTTCCGGGTAAAGTTCATCAAGCACCTCGTGACAAGACCTTGAAGCCCGGTACAAGTCAAGCAATGAAGTGAACATGACTCCAAGAAGCCCAAGGACCAACCTGTGAAGACGGAAAACTCCGAGGACCTGAACAGAAAATGTTGAATCTTGCGGGACAAGGAGCTTCATCTAAACCGCGGAGAAACTGACGTCAAGGGCCCACATGCAGAAGGGAGAATACTCTGGAAGACTCGGGAAGCATCACCAGCAAAGGAGGCCGTGAGATGGGCCGAAATGGGCCCAGGCCGGCCGGCCCAGGCCGACCGGCCCAGCCCATTTCGGGGCCCATTCGTGCCCCCCTTTGACCTAACTGCCTCTCGGACTATTTATAGCCCCCTGGCCGAGAGCCACACATCAACTCATTCGTCATTCGCCGCCGAGGAGCAAAGAAGAGAGGGACACCATTCCGGAGAGGAGAGGGTCGAGCTAGTTGTCTAGGGTTTCCCTAGCCGACGTGGGAACCTTGCAAGGAAGACCACGTCGGAGTTCCAGGAGCTAGAAGCAAGATCAAGGTAGGATCCCGGTGGTGATCTTGTTTATGTATCATGTACTATGTTGAATTATCAAGTTGCAATCCGATTTCTAGCGATCGAGTGTTTCTCCTACGACTTTGATTTCAATAGGCTTTTCTTACTTTAAGATCTATTCTCAAGATAGATCATAGAGGGTGTTCTTGTAGCCGTGGTGGCTAGAGGTGCATGCCTGACCTTTCGAGAGATTTCAATTTGTCCATTAGACTCGCCCTAGGCTAACCCGCATGAATAGGAGTACGTTGTGACAGAACGGTGGCTCCAAAAGGCGGGCGTTTTCGGAGTTGGACGGGAAACCGTGATTTAAAGATGTTTTTTATGAGATTCGACTTGGCTATTTCTTCTTTGCTCGGAACTTCAACAAAAGCTTGATCCAATCTCTCTAGATTGGTTATACCTATCCCTCTCTACCTCTTGCTACCACCGGCTTTCATAGATTAGATTCATTTTTATGATGTTCTTTAGATTAGATGCATAAGATTCTCCTTCGAAGATCTAAAGTGTTCTCGGCTTTAATAGATAGGATTTTGCATCACACATTTGTTCCACGGATTCGATACCTTGGGTTCACACTTGAGGGAAGAAGGGTCCCTTGACTACGACGGAGGACTTGTCCGCTTGCAAGTCCAAACGAAATTGGATACGCATATACACCGTCAACACAATTGCGCGGACACTCGCGGTAAGAACCTGTACCCTGCTATGTTGATCCTTGTCGTGTATCCAGAGCGTCTTGTGAGGTCTTAAAACGAAACGTATCTTCTTGTGTTGTAGTCACTTGCCGAGCGGGCACAGGCTCGGGCGGGCTTAGTGAGGGAGGCCGCTAACGCCCATGCGGAAGCTGCCACGACTCGAGAGGCCACACTGCTAGCCAAGGTCGAGGCTACGCAGGAGATCAAGCGCGTGAAGGAGGCGCTAGCTCGTCAAGCGGAGAAGGAGGTGGCCTCCTTGAAGAAGAAACTGGAGGCGACTGAACAGAGAGCGAAGGATGCCGCGAACGACCTCCAGGCTGTGGTGGAAGGTAAGTTTGCTTGGTCGCTGAGCGTTGACTCCATGCGTCTTCTGGGTCTTTGCCTGATTTTCGACCTTGGATGAGTTCAGGCGCCAGGGAGACAGAGGGCGCCCTCAAGAAGGAGTTTGCGGAGACCAAGGACCAGGTGATGGTCCTCAAGGAGAGGACGGCGGAGGTCCAGCGAGGTGAGTGGTCTTATCTCCCGTAGGTCTTTATCGTTGTTGGTCGGAGGATGTAAGTGATCCGCCTTTTGTTTGCGCAGGTTTGGAGAAGCAACTCACCGACCTCAGGGAGGCCGCCCAGTACCTGATGGACGTCTACGTTCCTCGGGAGGAGGGGGGAGCCAAAGGAGCTGCTGGAACGTCTCGATGAGGCTGATGGCCGGATGAAGGCCCTGCTGCTCGACACCAGCAAGCTCGCCGCGGCTGCGGCGTTGGCTGCGGTGAAGTACCACGAGCCATCCTTCGACCTGCAGAAGGTCGCGGAGGACGTCGACCTGTCGGAGCTAGTTGAGCGCAAAGACGTCCAAGCTGCCGCAGAGGAGGTCGTGAAGAAGTTCGACCTCTAAAATTGGAAGTTGAACTATATCAATCTGTAGATGCAAGTTTAGGCCTAGGGTCTATTACTGTATAAAGTGCTTTTGCCGTAATAAAGACTTGCAAGTTAATTAAATCACGTGCTCCACTCGAATAGCAGAAACAATCGTTATGTAAGCTCAAAAATAACCGGATTGTGGAGTATTCCCTCTACTGACCCAACTCAGTGGAGGAACGGCTTATCGACTGTACGGCTCAGCGTGGAGGCTTAGGCACAGCCGGCACGCGAAGGGGGGTCTTGGACCCTAGGTCTCACAATCAAGCAACTTAGGAACATTCATAAAGAGAGTAGGGGCTAAACAGGTGGGGAACACGCACAAACATAAAACATGAGAAACTCCTTCAGGTCGTGAGACCCTTAGGTTGGCAAAGCCAAGCCCCCGAGCGCTTCGGGGCCTAACTTAGACCAAGCCCCCGGGCGTTTCGAGGGGGAAGGGTAAACACAACAGAAAGTAAAGGGAGACCCAAGTGCAGGTCGGCAGAAGAGCTGCCGAGAGGAATCTCATTCTTCATTAAATGGAAATTACAAAAGGGGAGAGTACATAGCTTTTATTTTGGTTCACATCTTCTAAGGATAGAAGCGATGCAGGTGCTCGATGTTCCAGACGTTGGGGACGCCTTGCCCGTTGGCCCAATGGAGGCAGTAGGTCGCAGGTCCAATGACTTCCATCACGATGAAGGGGCCTTCCCAAGGGGCGGAGAGCTTGTGCATGCCCTTGGTGTCTTGGATGCGCCGCAGGACTAGGTCACCCACGTTAAAGGAACGTTCGCGCACGTTGCGATCGTGGTAACGACGTAGCTGCTGCTTGTGGCGAGTGTGCCGCATCAGCGCGTCCACGCGGAGCTCCTCAATGCTGTCGAGGTTGACCTTGCACGTCTCCTCAGCTGTTCCTTCTTCATAATGTTGGATGCGGGGGGCGCCGAAGGCAAGGTCGGTCGGGAGGACGGCCTCCGACTCGTACACCAGGAAGAATGGGGAGTATCCTATGGCTGAACTGACCTGGGTCCGGAAATCCCAGATCACGTGTGGAAGCTCCGCTAGCCACCTGGTGGCATATTGGGAGGCGTCGTCGAAGATGCGGTCCTTGATGCCTTGAAGTACCATTCCGTTTGCGCGTTCGACCTGGCCGTTGCAGCGTGGGTGCGCCACCGAAGCGTAGTAGACGTCGATGAGGCTGTCTTGGCAGAAGACCTAGAAGTCGGATCCTGTGAAGGCCGAGCCTAGGTCGGTGACGATCCTGTTGGGGACCCCGAAGCGGTGGGTGATATCCTCGATGAACTTTGCCGCCTCCTTCGACGTAACGCTGGCGACGGCTCGAAACTCGATCCATTTGGTGAATTTGTCCACCGCCATAAGGATGTACCTGTAGCCGCTAAGGGCTATTCTGAAGGGTCCCGCTGAGTCCAGGCCCCATATGGCAAAGGGCCAGGACGGAGGGATTGTCCTCAGGGCTTGCGCTGGGACGTGCTACTGCTTAGCGAAGAACTGGCACCCTTTACATCGCCGGACGACGTCCTGAGCATCGGCCAGAGCGGTAGGCCGTAGAATCCCGACCTAAAGGCCTTTCCCACCAGGTTAGCAGAAGCTGCGTGGTTGCCGCATTCTCTGCCATGGATCTCTTGCAGGAGCCTGAGACCTTCAGACCTGAGGATGCACTTCATCAACACGCCGTTGGAGGCGGACCTCCGGTAAAGCTCTGTGCCGATGACGACGTAGTTGGTGCTGCGCCTGACGATCTTCTCCCGTTTGACCTTGTCCTCAGGGACTCGGTGTTCCAGAATATAGGCGATGAAGTCGAGGCGCCAATCATCTTCGGCCTCTGTCATGAGGACGTCGCGGCCGCCTTGTGGGGGCACGTCGCCAGGCGACGTCTCTGGGTCGCTGAGGAGCTTGATCGACGGCTTTCGTAGGTCCTGGATGAACACGCCGGCCGGGACCAGTGCACGTTTGGACCCCAACTTAGAGAGGACGTCGGCCGCCATGTTGTTGCCGCCATGGTGGAATTCCAGGCCCTCGAAGTGGGCCTCAAGCTTCCAGACCTCGGCGCAGTAGGCATCCATCGTGTCCTTCTTGATGTCGCACGTCTTGTTGACCTGGTCAATGACGACCTTGGAGTCGCCGTAGGTAATGAGCCGCTTGATTCCTAGGGAAACGGCGATACGCAATCCGTGAATCAAGGCCTCGTATTCGGCGCTGTTGTTGGACGCCTTGTAGTGGATCTGTAGGACGTACTTCAGGTGATCACCCTGGGGGAGATGAATAGTACGCCTGCACCTGCTCCTTCGAGGTTCAAGGAACCATCAAAGTACATCTTTCAGTGCTCCGGCTTCTCCGTCGGTGGGGGTTGCTGGGTCTCTGTCCATTCAGAGACGAAGTCCGCGAGGATTTGCGACTTGATGGCCTGTCGCGGGCAAAACTCAAGCTCGAACTCTCCTAGCTCGACCGACCACTTGACGATGCGTCCCGTGGTGTTGCGGCTGCGTAGGATCTCTCCCAGGGGGAAGCTCGACACGACCTTGATCTTGTGCGACTGGAAGTAGTGCCGGAGCTTGCGCGAGGTGACGAGAAGGGCGTACAACATCTTCTGAGGTTGCGAGTACCTGATCTTGCTATCAGAGAGGACCTCGCTGATGTAGTAGACAGGTCGCTGGACGGGGTAGGGTTGACCTTCTTCAGGCTGTTCCGCCACCAGGACCGCGCTGACCACCTGGGTGGACGCGGAGATGTAGAGTAGCAAGGTCTCTTTTGGCGCCGGGGGCACCATGACTGGAGGCGTCGTAAGGAAGGTCTTCAGCTCTTCCAGTGCCTGGTCTGCCTCGTCTGTCCACGTGAATTTGTCTGACTTTTTCAGCAGCTTGAAGAAGGCAAGGCCTTTCTCCCCGAGCTTGCTGATGAAGCGACCTAGAGCGGCCATCATGCCGGTGAGCTTCATGACGTCTTTCTTCCCGGTGGGTCTCTTCATCCTGCGGATGGCGTCGACCTTGGTGGGGTTCGCCTCGATGCCCCGGTGGCTGACCATGAAGCCTAGGAGCTTGCCAGATGGAACGCCGAAGACGCACTTCTCCGGGTTGAGCTTCCAGCGGTAGCGCCGGAGGTTGGTGAAGGTCTGGGCGAGGTCAGTGATGAGGTTGTCTTCCACCGTGGTCTTGACAACTACGTCGTCAACGTAGGCTTCGACGTTGTCACCAATCTGAGACTCCAAGCACTTCTGGATGGCCTTCTGGTAGGTCACTCCAGCGTTCTTGAGGCCAAACGTCATGGCCATGTAGCAGTAGATGTCGTGCGGCGTTATGAACGCCGTTTTGTCTTGGTCAGAGACCTTCAGGGCTATCTGGTGATACCCTGAGTAGCAGTCGAGAAAGCATAGCAGGACGCTTCTGGCTGTGGAGTCAACGACCTGGTCGATGCGCAGAAGAGGGAAGGGGTCTTTAGGGCAGTGTCTGTTGAGATCGGTGTAGTCGATACACATTCTCCATTAACCGGTTTTCTTGGGTACAAGCACCGGGTTGGCGAACCAAACCGGATTTTTACATTCGCGGATGAAACCAGCAGCTAGGAGCTTTATTATTTCTACCCTAATGACCTCCTTGCGATCCTTCGCAAAGCAGCGCAGCTTCTGCTTGACAGGCTTGGCCGTCTTGCTTACATCCAAGGAGTGCTCAGCCAGCTCCCTTGGAACACCTGGCATATCCGATGGGGTCCATGCGAATATGTCCGCGTTGTCCCGGAGGAAACTGGTGAGCGCGAGTTCCTATTTTTCTCCAAGGTTGTTGCCAATGACCACCGTCTTCTCTGGGTCGGCAAGGCCGAGGCAGACCTTCTTTGTCGCCGGTGTGGCGTCGAGGGCGGTGTCGGTGCGCTTCTGCTCCGGGATGGTGAGGTCGCTCGGGGCGACCTTCGCAGCTTCAGCGACCATAACCGCCGAGGCGTCGACGCAGGCGTTAGTCGTGGTGATGTCGAGAGCCTCATTGTCGCACTTGAACGAGACAATGAGGTCGCCATAAACGGTGAGGACTCCGTTTGGAGCCGGCATCTTCAACACCAAGTAGGTGTAATGCGGGATGGCCATGAACCTGGCCAGCATGGGGCGACCTAGGATGGCGTGGTAGGAGGACTTGAAGTCGGCGACCTCGAAGCTGAGGTACTCCGTGCGAAAGTTATCCTCCGTGTCGAAGGTCACAGGAAGGGAGACCCGACCCAGGGGGTAGGCCGCCTTGCCCGGGACGATGCCGAAGAATGGTTCGTCGCACGCTGCCATCCTCTTGAAGTCGAAATCCATCTTCTTCAAGGTCTCGAGGAAGATGATGTTGAGCCCGCTCCCTCCATCGATCAGGGTCTGGGAGAGCAGGGCTCCCTTCACTGTAGGCTCAACGACGAGAGGGTAGGACCCGGGGTCTGGGATGTGGACCCAGTGGTCACCTCTGGAGAACGTGATCGGCTGCTCCGACCACCGCAGAGGCTACGACGGCTTGGTGTGGATGAGGTGGATCTCGTGCTTATCTTTGCGGTACTACCTTCTGCTCACGTTGGCTTTGAGACCACCAACGATCATGTTGATCGACCTCTTAGCATGCTGAAAGGGGCCGTTGGGGTTGCCCGTCACCGGTGGCGGGGGTAGGTCACGCTCATCACGGCGGTCCTCCGGCTGCGGGTCATCGCGACGTCGCTCATCGCGGCGGTTGTCGTTGCCACGGCCACGTCGATCGTCGCGGCGGTTGTTGTTGTAGCGACGTGAAGACGATCGATCACCGTCGCCTCTAGGTCGCTTCGGATCTTCGGGGGTACGGAACGCCCTTTTGAATTGCGAGCACTCGCGGACGGTGTGGGTGGCCCCTCGTGGAACGTGCAGGGGCTGTCGAGCACTGCGTTGAACTCGTCGACGTTGAACGTCGAATGTCGACGTCCCTCCGCCGCAAGCACCTCTGAAGGTCGTTTGCGCAGCTTGGAGCTTGAGTCACCAGCGGTGTCGGAGGTGCCTGCGTCGCGCTTGGCGTCGGAGTTGAACTGGTTGACCAGCGCCTTGTCGGTGTCGATGAGCTTGTTCACGACCTCCATGAGGGCCGCGACCGTGGTGGCCCCTGACTCATGGATCTTCTCAAAGATCTTGCGATCTCTGATGCCCTTCTTGTAACTTTCGACGACTGGTCGTCCCGGACGCCGACACAGGTGTTGCGGTTCTCGAAGAACCGGTTGGTGTAGTCGCGGAGCCGCTCGTTGGTCTTCATGGTGACCCTCCCGAGGTTGAAGGCGTTCCCAGGGCGATTGTAGGTCGCCTGGAAGTTGGACGTGAAGGCCTGAGATAGGTCGGCCCACGACGTGATGCTGCCTGTCGGGAGGTTGTTGAGCCAGAGTGACGGTGCGTCACCCATCACCAACGGGAAGTACGCCGCCATGTGGTCGAAGTTGCCGCCGGCCGCCTTGACGGCGACGTAGTAGGTCGACAGCCAGATGTTGGGGTCAGAGCGGCCGTCGTACTTCTGGATGTTCGGCTTGAAGTTGTCGGGGTAGGCCACCAACCAAAGGCGAGGGGCCAACGCTGGGAAAGCGGTGATGGCCATGTCGTCACCGCCTTCTCTGGCTTGAGCGCCACCTCGGCTCTGAGCAGGAGCGACGATCTGGGACCTGGGCTGGCGATCTGGATTCGGAATACCGCCCTCCGGGTGGTCGTATTCCGCCTCGTACTGAGCACGTCACCTGTTCTCGACGGCATGGCGGTCACGCTCCTCGCGCTCCATGATGCGATGGACAGCGCCGGGAGGTCCATACTCGCGATCGTAATCCGCGTGACGTCGTAGCTCTCACTCTTCACGCTCATGATGGCGTTGGTCGATGTAACCGCGGGCGTCGCGGTTTCGCCTGTTCTTGTCGAGGTTAGCACGGAGGTCGCCGTCCCTCGCGCCATTCGCCCGAGGCTGATCAGGGTTGTTCTGGTCGACCTCCTCCTAAATGGTGGGGAGTTTGCTGCGCGCGGGCTGATCGGCTGCGCGAGTGCCGGCTTGATGAGGATGCCGCGGACTTGGATGCCGTGCTCTTCTCTTCTACCAGGGCTGTGGCGACCCGAAGGTAGGCCATGGCTGCTTCGGCCTCGGGTGAGGGGTTAGCTTGCTGAAGACGTGCCATGGCGGCGCCCAGGTTGGCCTGGGGACTATTGAACGTCGGTAGCCCTGCTTCCTCGAACTCGAGATGAAGGTCTCGGGCGCAGGGGGGTACCGCGTGGCGTTGCTCTTCTGCCCGTCACTGGGCGCGGTTGGCGTTGCCCTGGATCCGACATGCTTCCTCGGAGTCCGTCGCGCCGTGACGTGGTGGTTCGTTCTTCGACACCACCAGGACCCGTCGAAGGATGGAGCCCTGGTCGTTGGGTGAGACATGGATCCGGACCTTTTGGAACTCACCACCGTCTAGAGACGTGGGAGATCGCATGGTACGGGGAGCAGTACGCTCCTGGTCGATCTTCTTCCGCAGCCGACAGCCGCGGAGGGTGTGCCGTGCGCCCTTGTGGTAGGTGCACGGTACATCGAGCGGATCGCGGCGAGCGCGGAGCTCGGACTTGAGGTCGCCAGATGACTCCCGCCGCCCAGATTGGATCTGGGGGGACCTGGTCGCCTGGCGGGCGTAGACGTCGCTGGATGGTCGCAGACCGAAGGGGAAGGTCCTGCGGCGCGACGCCATCTGCGTTGAGCGCTGGGCTCTTTCGCAGATCTGGAGGGTCTCCTCCATCATGTCGATGACGCGCTCCATTCCCTGAACAATGTCATAGGGTTTGGGCGGGTGGGTCTCCGATGCTAGATCGGAAACGGGGGCGGCGACGGGTGTCGCCGCGATCATCACAGCGGTCGCCGGAGAGGTCGTGGCCGCAACAGTCGAGGTCGCCGTGAAAGAACCGAAGCAGATCTCCATGGGGTTGGTGGGGATGTCCACCATGCTCGCCAGAAAAATGACACCAGATCGGGCCACCATGCTGCACAGCGAGTTCCCGATCACCCCTACCTGGCGCGCCAACTGTCAGGGGGTGAGACCTGGACAGATCCGTAAGGGGGCGACCCAAGCGGTTGTAGGTTGATTGGAGGGGATCAGGAACTAAGAGCGTAGGTGGTAGTTCACGGATGGAACTCGGAATACGGTGAGAATGGCGAGGGACACAAGGGTTTAGACTGGTTCAGGCCTCCGGAGAGTAAAACCCTACGTCCAGTATGCGGTGGGATTATGCGTGAATGGGGAAGTCCCCTCGAATGGAGCTCTAGGCCGCCTTATATGGTCAACGGGCTAGGGCTTCATTCGAGGTCGGTGGACCCTCATCGGGGTCGGTTACAAATTAGGAAGGTCATCTTCCGTGATTATAGGGTGAATCCCGCGATCTGCAGACCTACTGACGGCGCGGAGCCGCGATCTAGGAAAGAGTCTTGCACCGCAAGCCCGGCGGATCCTCCGGGATCTGGATAAGGTCTTCTGGAGTCTTCCAAGGTCGCCGGGGTTGTGGATAAGGTCTCCGGGCCCACTTGCAGGTCGGCGGGGCTTCTGGCAGGTCGGGCCCACTTGACAGGGACCTCTGGGACCCTGGTCGGTGGGGACCCATGGGTACCCACGTCTCTCACCCATGCGATATTCTGCGCGCGACGTGTTGGGGTTTCCATCTTCAGGATGGAGTCCTTTAGGGACTTCCTCAACTTTAGGTTGAGTTGCCACTTCACGGACATTTTCAAGCAACATGACTTTAAAATCGATTAGATCCAACTAATGTCAAAAAAATTAACATTTTAGAAGATTACATTCAATATTTTTTAAAACATATCAACAATTAGATATACTACATTCAACATTTCTAGAAAACGTATACAAATTTCAACATTTTTTACAACTCATTTCGAAATTTATGGATAATTGCATCAACATTTGAAAGGAATGGATTCAACATTTTTTGAACAAACATCAACATTTCAACATTTTCTTCTCCATTGACGGGCAACAGCAATGTCAGATGTGTTCACCGGGCTGACGCGGGACACGGGTCGCGAGCGGCGGCGCATAGGAGGCTGCAGAGACTGGGGACGCCGACGGTGGAGGTCGTGGGCGGAGGCGGGCCTGTGGCCGTGGCCTAGTAGCTTGAGGTCACGGTCGGCAATGGTGGTGGCCATGGGAGAATGCACTAGGGGCCACGACGCGCAGTAGATCGTGGCGGCACTAGTGGTCGCGGGCACAATAGCTCGAGGTCGCGGGCACAATAGCTCGAGGTCGCGGTCAGCGCTGGTGGCGGCACTAGGGGTCGCAGGCATAGTAGCTCAAGGGCGCGGTCGGCGACGACACCTAGGCCGCTGGCGATCGGACGGGCTCGGTGGCGCGACCTGACAAAGAAGAACGTAGGGTTAAAGATGGCCATCCAACAGGAAAGGATACACCGCATGAATCTCAAACACCGGAAGCCATGTAGCATACGGAGTATGGGCTTCTGGAAGCTGGATAGGATTCCCGTATGTATATTTCCTCCCACATGGGCGAACGCAGATAGTAATTAGAAAAAGTTCATTTTTGACCACTCAACTATAGGCTCAGTCAAACTCCAAATCCGGAAATCTTTGATCGTACAACTATCAAAACCACACAGGAAGCCATGTACCATACGGAGTATGGGCTTCCGGAAGCTGGATAGGATTTCCGCGATTACCTTTCCTCCCACATGGGCCAATGTAGATGGTAATTGGAAAAGGTCCATTTTTGACCATTCAGCTATAAGCTCAGTTTGGTTTTGTCCATCGAACCCCAAAATCGAAAATCTTTGACCATACAACTATCAAAACCATTCAAATTTGACCATTAGGTGGTTTTAAATTTTTTATTTACAGTTCAGTCTTTAGATCTTAAAATGATTATTACTTTTTGCATGTACCTCTGATTTAGATCTTGCAGTTGCAGTCACGCATTCATAATGGTGAGTTTTATCCTTTCATACGTTATTTATACTATTTTATCACAATTTTTTATATTATTTTTATGTTATTGTGTAAAAACAACAATATAAGAAAGGTAAAATAAATGGTTGCAAAATAATATGAACAACATTTTAAAAGATAAAGCTCATCGTTACCAATGCATGACCACAAGAATCACTTAAATCGGAGATATAAGAACAAATAGTTATCATTTTAAGATCCGAGAACTATTTTAATAATTTTATTTACAGTTTAGTTCTTGTATCTTAAAATGATTATTGTTTTTGCTCATATCTATGATTTAAATGATTCTTGCAGCCGTAAATTCGAAATGATGAGCTTTATCTTTTAAAGTGATGTTCATATTATCTTGTAATTATTTATTTTACTTTTTTATATTATTGATTTTACATAATAACATAAGAACAATACAACAAATTATGATAAAATAGTATAAATAGCATATGAAAAGATAAATCTCACCTTTATGAATGTGTTAAAATCACCTAAATCTGAGGTACGATCAAAAGGTAATAATTATTTTAAAATCTAATGACTGAATTGTAAATAACAAAATTTAAAGCCACCTATAAAAACAGTTCGGTGGCCAAATTTGAATAGTTTTAGTAGTTAAATGGTCAAAAATAGACTTTTTTCATAGTAATTTGAGGGTGCAAATGCACCCTCCAAATTTTTGAAAAACAGTGATTATATTCAAAATTTCCACAATATTTACACCCACACAACTTAACTTTATGCACCCACAAGGCAATTGCACTCCCTCAAATTTGTTCTATGCTTCGCCATTGTCCTCCCACGTGAAATGAATTCCTTCCACGTTTTTGTTCCTTTGAGAATTGAGAGGGAAAGAAAGGTACTTGCTTCCACGCGGAATGACCTCAACGGCTCGGCTCGCATGTCCCACTAAGCTGAGCTCGTGCCTGAACACATGCTTTGACTATTATTTGGGCTCGTCGTCATGCTGCTGGCTGTGTGTATGTACGTGTGTGTATGCTATTATAAAAGGCCGTGCAGTGGCAACTGGAGGCACCACCACTGCATCACTTTCGCTAGTCCACATCCACGATCCACCCATTCAGTTCGCCGACCACGAGCTCTCGAGGCAGCTAGGGAAGCAAAACCACCCGAGCTAGCTAGCTATCAAGCGCCATGGCACCTCGCAGCCGCTTCCTCGACCTGGAGAGGGACGACGTGCTCTTCTTCTACGGCGCCTACCACCACCACGGCGAGCAGCCAACAAGCGTGGCGGCCACCACCCACACGCTCGTCTTCTGGCCCGTCTTCCTCGTCGCCGCCCTGCTCCTCCACCTCGCCGCCCCGTTCCCGCACGCCGCCGCCGTCTGCACGGGGCTCTACGTCGCCTGCTGCTTCCTCCTCGACCGCGCGGCGGCGCGGCGCCCGCCACCATCATCCTTCGCTGGGCCGACGGCGGCGGTGCCATCTCGCCGCACTGCTCAGTGCATGACGACGAATGCAGGCTGTACGATCGAGCACAATTCATAAGTTTTGTGATGATCAGGGATGTGCGCGCGCCATTTTGCACAGTGATGATCAAGTTGGCCTGAGACTCTTGATGGGCGTGCAATATATTCTGATTGTATTGGGTGACAATAATGTAGTATGTACTAGTTATGTACAAATACAAAATGACCATAATCTCCTCGCTCGCAACGTAGCTTGAGTGGCTATCCTCTGCTTTAGAAAGCTCGCCGCTGGTTGTAAATTTAAGAAATTTTCTTTTCACTGAAAAAGTATGAAGAGTTACCCATAGTATCATATTCTTTAATTACATTAAGGATAATAATATATGTGCAAAATAGTTACAAGGACCGAAAGGCCCAAAAACAAGAAAGGGATTAAAATTTAAGGAATAATAGTCAACCAATAGAATAATAAATCTGACTTTAGACAAGGTTTTGCTAGCTCTCAACAGCACAAATTCTGATTTGAAGCCTCTCTTTTCCGGCGACTGAGCGAAGGAACGACATCATCAAAGATCATGCTAGCTAGCTTACTAGCTAAGCCTGTAGTGGCACTAGATAGTCCAGAGACGAGACTAAATCATAACGATTAATTTCCTGGAATAGTTGGAGACCCAAATATTGTCCTCTGCTTGAAGCATTTCAATAACCAAAAGAGGCAGATTCCACCGGATGTGTAGCTGCCGACACCACTGGCTGAAAGGGCACTGCAGGAACAATATTTTGTAGATGAAACGTGGAAAACCTATTGCAATCTTCTTGTATCTATTTGATATTGTCATGGTGTGAACTGATATTTTCTAATTCCAGTAAGCATCTTTTGGTTTCTTTATTAAGTTTCAAGTTCAATCATTAATATAATTTCTAAGATTAAAGATGGTATTGGTGACTATGTGTTGTGTATGCTCTGCCATGTGTTTGCAGGTGATCTGCGTGGAGAATGTGTTAATTTAATATGTTATAAACAAGAGATAATGAAGTGATGGTTTGATATGAGCATGCATGTATTCCAGATACTAATCATAAATATTTCCTGGAAAAGTTTTGGTGACCCAAATATTTGTCTTCCCCTTGAAGCATTTCAATAATAACTAGTAAAAGAGAAAAAGATGCCATCAAAGTGTACCTGCCGACACCATTGGCTGATGAAAAGAGCACTACTGCACGAACAATATGTTTTAGACATTTCAATCCACAGCCGGAAACATGCGGAAAACATGCTGCAATCTTCTTGTATCTATTTGATATTGTCATGGTGTGAACCGGCATCTTTTGGCTATTTCTTTATTTGAGGTTCAAGTTCAATCCTTAATAGAATTTTTTTAAGGTAAAGCCTTAAAGGTGGTATTTGTGACTATTGTAGCGAACATGACCTCATTTGTCATTTGTTCGAGTTGATTTTAGTGATTCATGCTAGCACAAGCAATGGGACTAATCATATTGTCTAGCATGTTCTTGTAGACACATCTAGGTCCCATGGAAGCAACCACAATCAAAAAAGCAAAGAAACAAGTCAAAGACGCAAGAAAACAAGGCAATGGCACTGTCGGATGAACCGACGGTACCCTAGCGGTGAGCGTCGGTGTACTTGGTACACTGCGCAGAAGGCTAACTGAATTGGCACCGTCGGATGAACCGACGGTCCACATTCTAGTTGCGTCGGACGATTGGAAGGAGCAGTGCTGCAGAGGACAGTAGCACCGGATGATCCGACGGTCTAAGTGGGGACACCGTCGGTCTATCCGATGCCTGGTTTGAATCAAGACAGAAACGCGTCAAGATAGACTCTTCAGCACCGGATGAACCGACGCCTTGGTCAAGAGGAAGCGTCGGTCTATCCGACGGTCTCGAAGAAACCAACAGAAACGTTTTGGCGAGAAGTCCTTTAGCACCGGATGAACCGACGCACCGTCGGCGTATAGCGTCGGATGAATTGTGTCAACGGTCATGTGCAGTGGAGGCAACGGCTAGTAGCACCGGATGAACCGACTCCTGGAAAAGCATAGCGTCGAATCATCCGACGGTACTACTTTCAGCAGCTTTTAACTAACGGCTAGTTTGACGCCTTGGGCTATTTATACCTCCTCCACTCGCCCATTTGAGGTTGCTGTTTTGTGTGGAAGTGCAGAGGAGTGCAAGAAACCTAGAAGATCATATCCAATCTATCCAAGTGCTAAATTGCTCATTCATAGACTTGCACATGCTTTGTGCGTGTGTTTAGTGCTAAACTTAGCTTAGAGCTGAGTGAGTGCAAGGTATGTCAACCTTGTGACGTGATTCTTGAGTGAATCAAGTTGTACAAGGTGCGTCGGAAGCCTTGGGGCCTAAGTGGCTCACCGGCAATCGTCTTCGACTCTCCGGCTTGGTGTGGAGTGGCGAGGACACTTTGTGTGGGGGGCGTGGAGACCCCCTTCCTTGGTGGAGAAGCTCCTTAGTAGAGGCGGCATCAAGGTGACCAAGGGAGCTAGGCGAGTGCCTAAGTGGCAAGCCTTTGTGGCGAGTCAAGTGGTGCTCTTGGGAGAGACTTGGTGACCGGGAAGCAATACTCTTATGTGAGTGCTTCAACAACGTGGACTAGGGGTGGCTTAGTGCCTACCGATACCACGGGATAAATCGCGTGTCAAGAGTTTGCTTCCTCTCATCCCTCTTTACGTTTCCGCATTACTCTCTTGCAATCCTTGCTTGTCTTTACTTTCCTAGAGTAGTATCATGCTAGGATTGGCTATAGGTTGCAAAACTTATTTTGGGATGGGAGTTTCACACTAGAACAACCGTAGTTGCACATCTAGGTAGTATGTTCTAGTTTTACTTTGCGCAAAAGTAGTGAAGTCATAGGTTAAAGTTTTTAAGTTGCCTAATTCACCCCTTCCCTCTCTTATGCTATGAGCATCCGATTCCTTACAACTATGTGTGTTTTGTGTCATGTGCGTTTCATTGTGCGAGACAGGTGATCGGCATGGCGAATTCGAATGATTATTTTGTTAATTAACACTGTTTTATATGGAGGTAATGCACGTGTTTGCACTATGACCGCATAATACAAACCACCACCTAACATTTTAGTTTTAGGCTTTATAATACGTATATATGCTCGAAGTTTATGGGCGTCTCAAGAGGGTCCTACCGTCATAGAGGCAGTCCTCGAGAAAAAAAGCATCCTAACATTTTAGCATGGGAAGGTAGAGCGGCATGCCAATAAGGTCTGTTCTTGTTCTTGTTTCCTTCTCACTAATCTCTATCTCTACGTAACGAATCCTGGCTAATTCCGCGGGCGGGCAGCGGGTCCACGTCACCCGTTAGCTCGCGAGCCGTCAGATCCGCCTGGGTCGCGATGTCGATCGTCCGATTGGCACGAGCGCGGGTCTCTCGCCCATGAACCCACGAGCCCGGGTGGCTTCGCCAAAGGCCACTCGCCCCCCTCCGGCCCTCCCGACTCCGCCTCCTCCGCTCCGCCTGCCTTCTACCAGCTACGCCGCCCGTGCCTCTCCGCCGCCGCCGGAGGCCACGCACCGCGGTCGGCCATGGCACTGGACTGGACCACGGAAGCTTCGCACGTGCATCCCCGCGGCGCCCGATCCTCCCACCGGCCTCTCCCTCTCTTCCCCGCGCCAGCCACCGCGCCTCCATCTCTCCCCGCGCTGGCTGCCGACCTTCTCTGCGCCCATCACTCCTCCCTCTCTTCCCAGCGCCGCCCATCCTTCGGCCGCCGCGCTCTCCATCGTCATGCAGCTCCTGCGTGCAGGTGCACGAGGGTCGCCATCTGCATCCTTCCACTTGCAAAGTTGCAAGGCCCTCTCCACTTATCTTCTGGACATCCCAAAGGTAGGATTGAAGCTACCTCCATTCGATCTAATACTTTAATATGCAATTTCAATTCATCACACTGTGATGTTGGGAAAGAGTAATTGATTTTTGTAGTCATGACCTGCAAAATTGCAGTTTGTGTAAAGATCGAAAACTGCACTACAATTTTTTTAAGTTGTTGTGCCAGTTTTTTAAATCCAAATTATTTGCATCATGAATTGTATTTTGTTGGGGTTCAGTTCGGTCTTACACACACTTATTGCTTTGTTTTCCCTGTGACATTTCTGTTGCTTGTAATGCCATGCTAATCTTATGTGCCCATTAGCTGAACTAGAAACAAAGGTTGTGAGAAACCGGTACAAAGTGTACTGAAGGCTGCACATTGTATAGCACTGACAACACATTGCTCTGACATAGCTGGCTAATATGTGTTCTACGATATATTCTGACATTGAATGAATTAGCTAATGATTGAGTGTTCAAGTGTTATGTCTTCGCTTAATATCTTTGTTGCTCATGTCTGCCTGCTTGCCATTTTTATGCAGATTTCGGTAAGTAAACAAACTGAGATTTCATTGTGTATGATCTTGGCAAGTAATACATATTTTCACCTGAAAGTCAAAACTGTTCTTGTACTTACTCTTTACTCTCCTCTGCATGTAAGGTTATTTGGGACTCAATGCATTTCTCAACTAGATCAATATGCAAATCAAAATGATGCAGTAGTAGTCTGCATCTCTGGTTCCATGTCATATGCTGTTAGCTACCTGCGATTAGTTTTAAAAAAAGATTCCACGTATCAACTTTGGAAAGTTCACCTGAAAGTTGAGCAATGTCTGGTAACTGGATTTGGAAACTTAATGATGACCAAAACGGAGATTTCAATATTTATTTTTGAGCCCAAAATTTGAACTTATCACTGTTTTTGACCCTGATAAGATAGCGCTGCATCTCTGAAGCTAAGCTTGGGATTTCCAGTTTTTGGCAAAAAAATTCAGAGCTCCATAGCTTCAAATCTATTACCATTTGAACTTGCATTCTATTTATGACTTGTAGCCCTATATACCAGCTACCATTTTTTTTGGCAGAACTTGGCAGCAAGTTGAAGTTCGGACAAAAAGTATTGAACAAGTGGTCTGGTTCAGGACATTGATGTTGCATTGAAGTACAGAAACATATATTTTGGCGAAAAGTTCAGAAATGCTTATCTCTCAAACCATGACATAAGTCCTATATGCACGTGTTGTAGCCCTTTGTGCCAGCTTCAACTTCTGTTCAAGGTCATTGCTAATTGGTGTTTATTTTAGTACAATTTTTACCCAAATATGAAGTTTCCCGTGCACCAAATGTGCTCCGCTTTCAAATTCTTAGCTGTTCAAAAGATTGGTGCCATACAAATTTGACATATATGCAGTATGTAATCCTCGAGCAAGTAATCTCAAGTTTGGACAACTGCAGTGGTACAAATTATTCCATAAGTTGTTAATTGTATTGTCTGACAGCCCATATACTACCATTTGGTATGATGGGTTCTCCCATTAAACTTCAACAGAATGCCAGGATTTCCATCCATTAGAACAATCACTCCATAGTCCATACATTTCTACAAAACCTCTATGCTTCCAAACTAACTCCTCAACTTTACACAAATTAATTTGTTGCCCACCATTAAAAAAATATCCCAAACTACCAACAAATAACTCGCAAACCTTAACTATATTCCCAACAATCAATCTGCAGCCTAATAAAAAAGGAACTGGCCTAGCGCGGCAAGGCCGCGTTGCCTTTCTAGTTGCTACGATTCTGTGAACTGCCATGATTTGGAGGCCAGTACGTCCACTATTTGTGTTATTTTTGGATTTTTTTTTCTTTTTGAGCATTTGGATTTGGTTTGTTGGGAAGAAACATTAGTTCGACATGTATAACCGAATAATAATATTGTGTTCAAAAGAACAACAGTGCTGGAAAAGAATTGGAGGAATGAGCATAGAAAGAGAATTACATGACACATCACTTTGTATGTAGGCAACATGATATTTTTACTTTGGATCACTTTGTATGTTTAATCATTCATTTATGCTAATTTGATCTACTGGTAGGTGATAATCTTACCATTGCATGTGTGGGATGAGCACATTTTGCTTGTTGCACAGTAATTTTCTCTCACAACAACTAAGCTGTACAGATCAACAGAAGCCGTAGTATTGTCAGTTCACTTGTACATGTTGCATATGTTTCCCACCATTCCTCAGTTTTTTATTCCTCCATTCAAACATGTCAAAAATGTTTATATTTATGTGTGGTCACTTATTAGTTAAAATCAATTTTCAAAACATAGGTAGATAATTATCACATTTATTTATCTCACGTGTATTAGTTATTATTATCATATCTAGCACACGCGTGAGCGTGGGCCATCTTGCTAGTCATATATAGATGAGGGAGCGTAGGGATCGTGCTTGAGAGGCGTGTCGTACTGTGGTGTTTTGTGTTGATAAGGGAGGATGGTGGCGTGGATGTCCTTACCATTGTGCCACAAATCAGCGGGGGGAGAGGAGAAAATAACGAGGACATTAGGACGGACACGACAACCGAGAATAATCGCGTGATACCATGTGCACATTGCATCTACATTGTAACGGATTGCATTGCAGACGACTAGAACTAACCGTAACGCGTTGCGGTTCAAAGGATAGGTAGGACCAGGCTAGACATATGGGAAGGTGCCAAGGTTGGCACGATCGTGTTGACAATCGAAACTGGTTAGGCTGGTTACACCACGTCCTGACAGTACGTGCAAAGGATTAACCAATTAGCAATGCAATTGTCATTAACTAAGAGAGTGTGTTTGGTTCGAGAAATATGGGAAAAGAGCTATGATTGACCAATGAACATCAACACACATCATCTCTCAGGAAGCATATTGAGGAATGGATTCATCCCCAGCTTCACCCCTGACCCAACCCCCTCACGACCCGGTAGCCAGGACGCCCGGGATTTCAAATCCCATGGCCGTCGTTGCTCCTAGCGACCCAACCTCCGCGCGCCAGACCACTCGCCTCCGGCGGTCCTCCATCCTATCTACATACCAAAATGGAATCTCTACGATTCACTAATGCTCACCCCTCCTCGGTTTCACGCGAGCCCGAGCGCGCCACGGCGCAAGACCGGCGGCTGCAAGGCACGGGAGCAGCACGAGCTCGAGGGCATAGCAGCGCGGGAGCAGTGCAGTCGCGAGGGCGCATGAGCGGGAGCGCAGGAGGGTGCGAGAAGCGCGGGAGAAGGGAGATGGCGAGCAAGACACGCTCGGCAAAGAAAGCTAGCGAAGCGAAGGTGAGGGGATATCGAGCTCGATACAAAACAGAGGAAGAAAGCGACGTTGTTGGATCACGTTTTCTCTAACGTTTTTTTTTTACCGAATTGAATTGATTTACAGAGGTTGTTGGAGTTGCTCTTAGGAGTGCTACTTTTTTTTTAGATTAAGGAATAAAATTCCAGCCTCTATATCCACAAGGGGATATATACGGCCACTGGTTACACGACATTAGAGTACTTAGACTCTAAACCTCACACCGAGGTAAACAAAAACAAGAAAAAACACACTAGCACAAAGAAAAAGAAAGACTAAGCTTCAAACTTCTTCTCCGTTCATGCTCCAAACAAACCTCCAACCGCTCACCAGAATGTTCCTCCACAATTGAAGCCGATCACTTGATTTCCAAGACGACGCCTCCTAGAAGTAAACGACGTCGAAGCCGCCGCCGTCGCCGCCCCTCCGATCAGCCGGAGAAAGGTTTTCACCTGGAAAATCAAAGACCAAGCAGGGAGCCTCTCAACCAACGCCTCCATGGAGGTCCACGACATCCGAAAACGCCACCGTTGCTGACCCCGACATCAGTGCCGGGAAAGACTTTCGCCCGAAGCTCCGCCTACTGCCGACCTGCCGACAAAGAACACGATGCACCACAACTCAAGTCGCAGTCACCGGTAGCGTGAGGGGCGAGCACTTAGGCTCCCCTCGACCAGACCACCGACGAACGCCTCGAGAGTTGTGACACCCTGCTCGACTCGCCGATGCACCGACACAGACTGGTGAGGCCCACAACATCACACGGGGACGTCGATGATGAAAGCAACCCGCAGCAGCCGCCACCGTCACCGCGCAGCCCGCCGGCGGACCTCCGCTGCACTTAGGCCTCGGGAAAGATCCGCACGCTGGAACGCGATGCCGGTCGAAGCCGCCGACTCCCACACGCCACCTCCGAACTCCCTGCGGGAACGATCAACGGCGACCAAATCCTTCCCCAGCACTTAGTCTAGGCAAGGTAGGCTCCGAGAATCGCCACCCAACAACAACCATCGCCGCCCACGCCGCTGCCCACCATGAGCAGGCCACGACGCCGTAGATCTGAGCAGCACCACCACCGCATACTCCAACCATGGAAGAACTCGGAGAGGCCCGAGAAAGCCATGGCGCCGCTGGACAGAGCCAGCAGCACCGGAGGACTCCCCGGCCCCGCCGCCCGCCACCGGCCAGCGTGACGCCTCACCGCCGCCACCGAAGCCAGCGTCATGCGGGCGGGCGCGACGTGCACGCGACGCTGCAGCGCCACCACCCCGCACTCGCCGCGCCGCCGCCATCCGGAGCCGCCATCACCACCGCTCAACTCCGGCCTCCATCCCCAACCAAACGAAGAGCCCCCTCCGCGCACGTTCCAGGATTCGGAGGATGCACCTCCCGCCACCACGGAGGACCCGCCACCACGGAGGACGGCCGCGCCGGCGAGCCCCGCCGCCGGGACCGAGCGGCCGCGCCCGCCCCCGGCCCCCGGCGAGGAGCGGAGGAAGGCCACGCCGCCGCCTTCCCCGCAGGCCGGCCGAGCTGACGGCGACCTGCTCCGGCAGCGGCGCGGCGTGGGAGAGCAAGGGGCGGCGGCGGCGGCCTAGGGTTGCGGGAGGCCGCCCGTCGCCCGCGCGGGGGGACGAGCGAGCCGCGTCGGTCCGAGGGTGCTAATTGTGTGGGGGATTTGAAGAAGTAATATCCATTCTTTTGGGAAAGCCACTGATGATAATTGGAGAAACCTGGGCCCAAATAATTTGAGGGGCCAATAAGCGATGCCCGTGTCACGCTCAGCTCCGATTCTCTCAAGCTATTGTTGCCCCGCTGCGAAGCGCCTTGCATTATATATGTAATCTTTTCTTACTCGCAAAATAAATATACAACTATCTTTTATTCCACGTGAATGAAAAACATCGTCTTCCACGTGAAAATCACGTCAGGTCGTCAATGTCTAGGCTCTCGCATGGGCCCCCCCTCTGGCCGGCCCACGAAAGGCTCTGGCCCTCCTACTTTTATTGTCTGAATATACAAACAGAGGAAGCCTCGTGCATCATGCATCTTCTCCTATAAAATGAGGCTGGACTGCTCGAGTCATCACTCCACTGCCACACCACCAAACGAGCAATCATCGCCAACATCCACGAATCACAAGCCTTTCCTCCTCAAGGCTCAAGCCATGGCGCCTCGGAGCCGCCTCCTCGACCTGGAGACGCAGGACGTCCTCTTCTTCTACGGCGACCTCGTCGGCGTGGCCACCCACGCGATCGTCTTCTGGCCTGTCCTCCTCGCCGCCGCCCTGCTCTTCCACCTCATCGCGCCGTTAGACTGTCCGCAGCAATTGCCCGTGGCGCATCTGCAAAATGGGCTGATATGCAGAAGGAGGGAGGAGAATCCCGTGCTGCAAAAGAGAAGGTCTCCGGCGGTGTTCCCGTTCCCTTCGCGCAAGGGCGAAGCAGTTGCGCTCCCGCGGGCGCTGGGATCGAGCGGGCGGTGGCCGGAGGCGGAGGAGCGAGGCGAAGATGGGAGGACGCTGCCGGCTTGGAGCGGGTGCCGCCGGGAGTCACCGCTGCCGCTCTACCTGGCAGGAACCCGCGTCGCGGAGGAGCTCCCGTCGCGCCCCAGCTCCCGGCGGAAAGGCCGCGCCGCCTCCTGTGTCGGCCCATGCTCTGCGTCGTCCGTGCTCAGGGGATGGGCGGAGGAGGGAGGAAGGGCGAGCTGCCTCCACTGGCGGCGACGTTGCTCCTCGCCGTCCGCACCACCTCGTGCTGTGGGGGGTCGAGCTCGATTCGAGCTGCCGCCGGTCGGATCTGCGCCGGGACCGAGGGGCGCCGCCGCGGGCGGCCTGCGCTCTGCCTCCTCCGCTCGTCCACCGCCGGTGGCGAGCTCAAGGACGGCTAGCCGCCGCCGCGCCTCCAGGCCCCTGAGCTGCGCGGATCCAGGCCGGCAGGACCTCCGCGACGCCATGGAGCTCCTCCACGTCGTCCCCTGCGCTGCGCCGCGGAGCTCCTCCGCGCCGTCCCCTGCGTCGCGCCGTCCCCTGCGCTGCGCCGCGGGTCGCCGCAGATCTACCACGCCGGCGCGGCCTCAACTCCACCCCCCACGGCGGTGCGACCTCCTCTTCCCGCGTGGAGACGGCCGGCGGGGGCGCGGCCAGGGAGGGGCAAGGCGGAGGACCGGGAGGCGGAGGGCGAGGCGGATGAGCGGGAGAGGCGGAGGCGTACGGCCGTGCGGGAGTGCAAGGGCGAGGCGGAGGCGTGCCGCGTGCGGGAGAGGCAGGGCGACGGTTGGCCGAGCGAGTTTGCAGCGAAGAGAGAGACACCCCGAGTTTGCGCGTGTGCGAGGGGGCTACCGCATTTTGCAGCAGGTGCTGCGGTAGCCGCTGGAGCCGCCACAGTACCGGTTTCTTCTTCATTTTGAAGATGCGGGGGGCAATGCAGCACCCGCCGGAGACAGTCTTACTACCGCAAGCCGCCGCCGTCTGCGCGGGGCTCTACGTCGCCTACCGCTTCCTCATTCGCTGCCACCGCGCCGCGCGGTCGTTGATGCTGTCTTTCTCTGTCGGGTCGCTGCCGGAGGCGCCGTCGTCTCACACCAGTAGTGTGCGCATGATGGTAGGCTACAAATATCGGTCACAATCCGTAAGTTCGGAGTGATCAGGATGTGCTCGCTAATCGCTATCTTTCGCTAATGGTGAAAATTAAAGGAAGAAGGGTGTTGCAGCAGGTTATTTGCTGGATGCTTGTCATTGTTTTAATTACATCATACTAGCTGATTAGCTTAAACACCTTCCAGATCACATAAAACTAGAAAAAGGGTTAACTCTTCGCCTTGGAATGATGTCTGAGTATTTAATATACTTCGAAATATATGGTACATGTAAGTATCTCGTAACGTTTTACCGGAAAACTATTTTTATTGAAAAGAAACGATATGTGTAACTCCAAAGACTATCTTGACAACGATCCTATAATTGGCTGGCAGTCTTTGTAGCAGCTGTAATGGTAGCTGCATCATGTTTTTTTCCGCTCGCGCTTATTATCTGCGAATTGCATTACCACAAAATACAAACCCAGGCCCTATAGAGGCCCCGCAGGAATCATAAATTGCTGTCAGGTTGGGATGGTTGGTAACGGGCCAGCCAGAACCGCCTGTACACATATATACGGGCTGTAAAGTACAGGCCCTTAAGCCCACGACTCCGCGGGCAATCATATTCAATATTCATCATGTTCCGAAAGACAGGAACTCGTTGAACCTCTAAGATTCGTACAAACATTAACATTCATTGGATCACACATCCAAATCCTAGCTAGATCTCAAAATTCTTATTAGACGCGCGAGCGCCGCTACAAGTGCCAGCGAACGGACACGCGTCGCCCTATGGGGCAGGAGCCTTATCTTCTCCACGTCGTGGGGGAGCCGAAAAGGAGAGCGGTGTTTCGTTGACCGCAGAACCGGTGACCCTTCCCTTTCTCCTTTCCCCATCCCGTCCAAATCCCTACCCCGTAGATCTCGCCGGCGACGCATCCAACCCCCCCTTGATTCAAAGGCTGAGCTGCGTGCAGCCACGAGATGTCCGCGTCGCAGGACTCGGCACCGCCGGAGGCCCCTGACAGCAAGTGACGAGGAGGAGCTGCGCCGCGCACGCCAAGAGCAGCGCCGCCATGGCTGCCATGGATGGCCTCCCACCCCCGCCGTCGCCGCCAGCGTCGATCTCGCCGGCGATGCCATGGCTCCCCTGCGATTCATCACCATCTGAGTGATGGTTGCGCGTGGAGCCCGTACTGGAAGGGAATCTGGTGCCCGTCTTCCTCGCTGCTCTCAATGTGAATGATGAGCGGGCTCAAGGGCAGCGACTGTGGCGGGATGCCTCCGAACTAATCTCGTCTGCATCCTCTCTTCGTTGACCTCGACTGTGGCCACCATTCGCGGCCTTCCGTTCTGGTGAGATACATTGCCCCTGTTCAACCCTTTTCCTGTGCTCGTAAGTTCGATTCATAGGCAGCGAGATCCAACTCCTGATGCTTGCCGGTGGTGGTGGCCACCACCATTTCAAATCATTTATATGTGAATGTGTGACCTATTTTTCTGGTCTGCACATGTCCCTTGTGCTCTGCTTCATTTAGCACTGCAGACCACACCATGGCTTCACATTATCTTTTGATGCCCATCCTTGCAGCACCCTCACACATGAAACCATAGCTTTACTTTAATTTGTTGTATCAGCCGCAGTCTCGCAAGTAGTAATATTTTCAGTTTCATTCAGTTGAGATCAGTGTGAGCACATGCAGGATAGTTCACGATTGAGATATTCCTACTGCCTTGCCTCTACCTTTGCACACTGCTATCAAGTAACCAGCTCCATCCTACAATGAATAAATCTGCTAGTATTCTCTATCAGCCAGTTATATCAAGTATAATATATCTTGTTTTATTTAGGTGAAATGTATAACATCATCTAGTTCTAGCACATATAACTGGATGTATTAGTCATAAATGTATATTCAGCTTAAGCATATTTTGGTGTGCTGTGTGAGATGATTTGGATAATAAAATAGCATGGCTTCTCTTCCTTTTAAATTTTGTTTATGTACTCCACTATGAATGATACACTTTTATTTTTTTCGAAGGACCTTAGTATGGAGTATTTGGCAAAGTTAAACCAATCTGTCATCCATTGTACACATCCACATACTTTTTGATTTGATACATGTTAACTAGCATCTCTATCGGGGAGTAGTAGTTGTTGTAAAATGCTCCTTCTATTTGGTCTTTAACCAGATTAGAGACATTACAGTGTTACAAGAAGTAGGATGCAGAATACAAACACTCACATGACCATATGCATCAAAATTAAATGGTTCACTGAGTTTCTAACCTGTGACTGCAACACTACTCAAACCAAAACTTCTTGGGAACACTTTGACTAGCTGGTAGCACCTTGGCTAAAAAGGTAAACAAAATCTATAGCTCAACTATATGAATATCGTCCTTTAGGGTTTTCATGGCTTCTAAGAAAGTAACAAAAATGTGTAATGCATGTGATTTGTTTTTTTGGTTGAATAGTTTAAGCTCTTTGTAAGGCTTTTTTCAGTATTTCTTTTTCCCAATGTGTCTTGAGCCTGTCTATATGTAAAAAAGGATAGTGCATATACATAAGTGCTTGAATGAGGACATGAGGTAATTGGAGCGAAGGGTATGTAAACTAAAGTATGCACTCGCTGCTTGGTCAAAGCACTCCCCTACTACTACATGTCAACGTGTGACCACTAGGCAATTGACCTATCAGCTAAATCTGTGAAGATTTTTTTCTGTGCAAACTCTAATATACAAAGTATGGCATTGCAAATATTTTAAGTGAGACCTACAAAGTTTTTCAATATTATTTTTCAAAGTGTTTGTAAATCAAGTATTAAGTTTCAGTTTTGTAGATTATAAGGCCACAATGGAAAGTTTTAATTGTATAGCTCACAAGTTTTTGTATTTTCTAAGTGTTTCTCACATACCATTTGAAAGCTAGAGTTGTACTAAGTTCTTCCAAAATTTTGAGCCTAGGAGCGTAAAGTATTGGATATTGATTACAAAGCATTAGATTTGAGAGTAAGAAGTTTTAAATGCACTAGTGCAAAGTTTTTTATTTAGGAGTTCAAAGTTTATAACATGATAGTACAAAGTTTATAATTTTACAATACAAGGTTTCGAATTACAAAGTTGTCGTGTCTAGTGCACAATGATTGAATTGTGCATGTAGTAAGCCCTATGAATCTAGAGAGTAAAGTTTTAGAATGACAAAGTTTTCAAAGTGCAATGCCAAGGATTCAAAGTTTTGTTATAGGATTTATAAGTTCCAAATACTTTAGTACAAAGCTGTTAGCTAGCATTTTTTTCATTTCAAAGTTTCGTTACAAAGATTTATAAGTTCCAAGTAATTCAGTACAAAGTTGTTAGCTAGCATTTTTTACCATTCAATATTTCTGTGTTCTTGTCAACCCTTAGTCTGTAATATCTGCTTTTCCAGTTATTCAAGTGCCAAATTTTGCAGCTGCATAGTTATATATCTAGGATCGCAAAGCTAATTATGCTACACTATAAAGTTTCAACTTCTAGAGCCCAAAAGTTAATGATGTTACGGTATAAAATTTTAAATTCTAGAGCAAAACGTAAATAATGTTTTAGTATAAAGTTCCATATTCTACATCCTAAAGTTCTAGATCGTAAGTTTTTGGAACTTCAAATCTCTTATCCTTTTCAGGAGAAGGTGTTGTACTTTTTTAAAAGTGCTCGAGCAGTATGGTTTCTTAGTTTGAGTAAATTTTCAAAAAAACAAAGTTCTCACAACTAGTTTATAAAGTTTGAAATGTGATTGTAGTAATTTTTTTGAACAGTGTACAAAGTTTATATATATATGGTGGTGTCCATTATTTTGAAATGTATGCCATTCTGTGTTGTTTCGAAGGTCGATCAATGGGTGGTGAGAGCCCACTACAGTGCTCACTGATATGAAAATTTTTTAAGGTTAATGAAGGCCGATGTGTGTAGTCTATGTTGGATGCTGGTCTTTGCTTACACTTTGCTAAGCATGTACACATTTTTAGCATGCATATACTCTGTTTTTGGTCAGCAGCAGGAAACACCATGGCTAACATTGTCATCACCTGTACACATAAAACCAGAAGATTTGTTTGCTTACAAGCCACAATATTTACAGGTCATTCTCTTCGGGCCAGGCTTCAAGTCTCCATTTGGAGTTACAGGAGCAACAAGAGTGAAGAGTCTAAAATGGAGAAGAAGGTATATGATATTCAAACTACTATTTTGTTCAGGAGCATGCTATTATAAATATGTTATTAGAGCTACTAGTTCAATATCCAACAAGGATGATTCTAATATGCTGATTGCATAGTTTTTAATATTTAAGTAGAAAAGTCGCATATTAGTGCAAAGTTTGAAATTTTTGAGGTTTTGGATCTAAGCGTAAAATGGTTGAATGTGTGTGTAGTAAGTTTCTGATTTATAGTTTGAAGTTTTGGATATAGGGGTACAATTGTTTTTGAAAAAATGCTAGTACAGAGTTTCTCAATATGTGATTACAGAGTTTATTATATATGCCACTGTAAAGTTAACGGGTGTACAAAGTTCTTTAATAACTAGTAGAAAGTTTGTAGCAAATAAATAGAAAGATTCTTTTTTTCCTGTTTACAATTTTTGTTAAACAAATTTATTAACTCAAATAAAGTTTTGTATGTGTTGGGGGAAAGTTCTTTCTCCATCTGTATAAAGTACGTAGGTAGTGGCATGAAGATTTTTTACACGAAAGTTTCTTATCAATGTATTCACAGTTTTGGGTTCACGACTACAAAGTTTTTGGACCGATAATATAAAACTCTTTATTTCTAAATTTAGAGTGCATAGTTTCAAATGACTAAGGTTTGAATCTGGGAATACCAACTATTTAATGTCTGAGAAAAAAGTTTCCGAGTTCGGAGTTCAAAGTTTCAAATAATAAGTTTTGGAATTTAATAGTGAAATGTTTCAAATGTCCTAATACTATATTCATGGTATTTGATCAAAAGTGAAAATAAAATGTATGAGGTTCTTATTTGAAGAAAAAAATTTATTATAAAGTTTTGTTTTCGGGACTACAAAGTGTTAAGATATGCTACTATAAAGCTGAATTTAGATTTCAAAGTTCAGAATAAAAGTTTTGAAGCTGGGAATACAAAGCTTTTAAATGTGTTAATAGAAAGTTTCTAATCTATTTTTCTTGGCCAGTGTTTGAAAAAAAACATGTACATTGTGCTTTGAACATTTACCGTTTATGATCCATAAGTTGGAATATATCCAGTTGAACTATTTGCACTTAGATTAGCATAATATGTACATTTAAGTTAGAGTAAGGTACACAGTTCAAAGCACTGACAATGTGGAGATACTGGAGTATTTGAAGTTAGATTAGCACTTTGTCATGTGGTGTACAAAGTTAGTTAGCACATACAGAGATTTTTGGATCTATTATGCTACGGAGTAGTTTCTTTTTTTTTCCTGGAACTGCACAGTCCTTTTACAGATTTTCTCCTTGGTTTCTTGCATGCTTTTTGGCAACATCCAATCAGTGATTGTGATCTCAAAACTTTTTTTATGCCAAGTATATGGTCTTTTTTTATGTGCTCAGCTTCCACCAGTGATTGTGTGATCCAAAACTTTTTTAGGTGATGCTTGTACGAAGTTATATAGGTAGGGTCAAAGTTTTGTTAATTCAAATTGAAAGTTTTTATGTGCGCTGACATGAATTTTATAGTTGTAAAAGATCAAATAGAAAGTTCTTGATTTGCGAGTTAAAAGTTTAGATGTATATAATGTTCAAAGTAAGAATATGGCTGGACAAAAATTCAGATTGTAAGTTCTTGATGTAATTTTTTTAAATCCACGTATTTCTACCAATGATTCTCACTTATCTTTTTTTTTTGTAGAATATCATTGAGGATTGAACTTTCTCTACGCATCTGCTGAAATCGTGCTCCTCTTTTCATACAGAAAATGGATAAATTTGTCTTTATGTTTAACATGGCGACAATCATAATTTTTTAATTTCTTAATCTTTATTTTTATGATATTCATTTTTTAATATCAAAGACTTTCGCAAGGTTTCTTTTCAGTAGCATATGGCATGGTTGTTTCCCCCAACACAAATGGAAAACTATTAAACTCTAAATTTATAAAAGTATCATTTAAAATAGTAGCTTCCACATTTATATGTATGTGAAACAATCCCCCGCTCATTTACTCACCCACACACCCGTTGTCCCGAAAGAGAAAAAAAAGTCAGATATACAGTCTGGTTCGCTGGTCAAAAGGGAAATGGGAAAAAAACAACCAAGCACCGAGACCACTTTTGGACACACCGCTGGCAACTGCTTTTATTAAATGATTGCGTGCGCTCGAACGCTCGCCCACCGCTACTACTACCAGCGACTGTTCGCCGCCAGCGCGTCGCAACGCACGAGCGCCCAATAATGGTTCCGGGTAGCCGACGTAGCCCGTACAGACGGCGGCGGCGTGCGGTATTAACGGCGCGATGAGGTGGGGGAGCAAGGCGGCGGCGAGGAGGACAGGCCAGAAGACGATCGCATGAGTAGCCACACGTCGCCGAGGTCGCCGTAGAACTAGCTGTAGAACAAGAGGACGTCCTGCGTGGCTGCGTCTCCGAGGCGCCATGGCTCGAGTTGGTCGTGAGAACCGAGGAAGAAGAACTGCTTGTGATTCATGGTTGTGGCATTCTCGTGGGTACACGAGCCCCAGTAGCACAGAGGAAGAGGAGGGCCGGTCAGAATGGGACTTCTATATGACTGCCGAAAGGTGGATAAGAGTTGCAATTTCCGGTCCACTAAAGTCGATCTAAATGTGATGTTTATTATTTTCCAACCATCTCACCTCGTGACTATTAAATAAAAAAATATTGTAACATTTTTCAAACAAAATGTTGAATCAACATTTTTCATGAAAAAGTTGAACAACATTTTTTGGAAAAGTTGCACCAACATTTGTGTAGACAAAAATGTTAGATCCAACATTTTTTCAAAAAGTTTTCATCAATATTTTCGTGGAAATGTTGGTTAACATTTTTGAAAATGTTCCAATATTTTTTGGTTTAACGGTTTTTCTCTTCCTCCTCGACCTCCACCTCCACATCCGGCGAATCTCCGGCGGCCGGCCGCGGCGGCGCGCAGCACAGTAGGGTTGGGGTCAGGGCGGCGCCAGCCGAGGCTGCGAGCCAACAAGTAGCGATGGCCCCGGCCGCGATCGGCTACACGCGGGCCGGCCGGCGCGCAACGGCGGTGGGTCGGGGCCGCCGCGGCGACGCAAGACGACGGCGAGCCCCTAAGCCAACCGCAGCCGGCCGCGAAGAGCTCTGGCTCCGGCCCGTGCGCGTGGAGCTCCCGGCCCAGCCCCAGGAGGCACACGGGTGTGGCACGCGGGGAGGTCTGCCTCCAGCTCCAGCCCGGCCGCACACGATGTCGGCAGAGCTCCGGCGCGGCCACAGGCGGCACGCGGGGAGCTCCGGCGGCGGCGGGAGAGGGAGGTGGAGGTAGGGTACACATATGACACGTGGAATCTTAGGCCAGTATCAGTGGCAGTGTCATGGGCACACTTACCAAGTCCGTCACATGAGCTTTTCAGCATGATGACCCTGTCACTCTCAATGCACAGGGTCATGGGCACAGTTTCATAGATAGAATGTAGCATTTAAATCTTGCATGTGTTGTGATCAAATGCAGGGTCATGAGCTCTCAGTGAAGGGTCGTGAGCATTGGTACCTGTGTCGACCTGAGGTCATCACCATGACCCTAAGATCTTCTCTTCCTTCATTTATTTGGTGTCATGTCATCAAAAAAGCCTATGTGGCAGTCTATTAAATGTCGATGACCCTGCCACTGAAACTGGCCTTAGGGCAGTCCCAATGGAAGAAACTGACACGGTTTCCATAGCATAAGAAATCATCTATAGAAATTATACCTCACAGTGGTAGTGTCTTCAAGTAATAATTATTTTCACTTTCTCTCTCCCAATTTGACCAATGGGGAGCGTTGCATTAATCTTATAGAAACTAGTGGTTTCTTCCCAATGGCAAATTCAAGGTTTCTTGTGCATTGGGTCAAGAGTAGACATGGTTTCTCTATGAGGAAACCATTTCTATGATTTGTGCTCTCTTTCCTCATTAATTAGGCTGCCACATCACCATTTTGCTTAGTTGGCAAGCTATTTAATAGGAATAGAAATCACCATTAATACTCCATTGGGAGTGCCCTAATGGCTACCATTGATTACACAATTCTCAAACATTGGAAGTTGAGTTAGGGCAGTCCCAACCCTCCACCTCAGCTAGTGTCTTAGCAATTAATTAGATTGTCACCTAAGAAAAATCTGATGTGGTAAGGAAATAAATGAGAAGAGAAGGAAAAAACTGAGGAAACTAGGTCGCATGCACGACACCACGCCGGCTCCTGTTCCAAGACGCAAGAAATCAGCTGTTTGCGCGTTGGGGCGGACGACTCGTTTCCTCCCCCGATTTTCCTGGAAAATCTCGATCCCGTGCTGCACGTTGCGCCTAAGATAAGCTCGACGGCGGCACCTTCAGATTGACGTCTTGCAGGTGCTAATTTGAAAAGGATGGAGGAAGTGCGCTTTGCAATCTGTGGCAGAATGGAGTGCTTGCAACCTCCATGGAGTGCTTGCTCGGTGACCTGTGATTAAGATTTTGACTAGAGAAGACCTATTTGTTTCACAGCTCGCTGGTGGAGCCGTTTGAGCATGGCGTTGCTGGCTTGCCGCGGATTGGACCTGCGAGGCTGGGACTCTGTAAAAAGAGCAAGAGAAGCGACGGGACAGAAAAGAGAAGCAAGAGACGAGTGGTAGAAGATGATGCAATTTATTATGGACCCACCTTAAGAAACTATGGGTTGGATGCTGTATTTTCTACCCCTGATGTCTTGCAGATGTGGCGCTTTGGACATCACGCAGGGTTAGGACTGCCCTAAAAAATCCAGAAAAAGTCCATTCCACAACCCTAATCTATAGACGTTGTCTGAGTTTCAACCCCCAACCGTAAAACCAGGTATTGAACACCTATGAACTATCGAAACTGTCCGATTTACCCCCTCGGCAGTTTCTGAGGTGGTTTTGTGCTGAAGTGGTAGGTTTTGAGGTGGTTTTTGCTAGTGTGGTGCCACATCATTGATATTTGCTTTCACAATGTACAAATATTTACTCATAACACCCTAAACATCTATTCTCCTCGCAGAATGGTCCCTCATCTTCTTCTACCTCCGGCTTCCGTCGCGGTGGAGGGACGGCGGTCGAATCTGGCCAATCATGGCGCTCTGGACTCCGGCAACGGCTGGATCTGGGGCCCCACCGCTGCTCCGCGCTGCCTCTCCCTCCCTCTCAATGTCCCTCGACCTCGCGCGCATCGGCATCGAAGACAGCCATACCGGCGACACCCTTCCATTGCCCTCATCGATTTGGTGGCCGGTGAACACAAGGAAAGGGCCACGGAGGCGGATCCGGGCGAGGAGCACGATGGCCAATCTGTCACGGCTTCCTACACGCGTAGCAGGCCGGCAGCCCATCCCCGTACGCCTCTCGTCCCCGGCGGGGCTCCTGGCTGGCCTTCTCGCCTACCCCTGCTCCTCATCGCCGTCTATGGCGTCCACGCATGGTGGTAGCGAGCCTCTTCCTCCGCGGGGTGCGACTGCAAAGGAGGGGCGTGACGACGGAGGTGGGGGTGCGAGGGCGGCTTCCGACACGGTGGAGGAATAACGACCGGATCTGACCAATCATGGCGCTCCGGACTTCGATGGCGGCTGGATCTGGCGATGCGGGGGAGGAGCAGGGAAGCGGCTCGAGCTCCTCGCCAACGCCCGGACCTCTCTCTCCCAAACACGAAGCCCACGCGCTCTCGCTTCCTGATGGGCAGCCAACCCCCGCCTGCTCCCCAGCTCGTTTTCCTCCGAGGCGGGAGGCGGTGGTTGCAGCGGAGGGCAACAGGTGGCGGCGGCGGCGGCTCATTCTCCGCCGCGGGAGGTGGGAGGCGGCGGAGCTCTAGCTTGGGGACGCGGGAGGAGGAATAAGGGGAGGAGAAGGGGAGAGAGGGAATAAGAATGGAGGGGAGTGGTGGATCGAGGGAGCTCGCCCCGACCGGAGAGGATGGGAAGGACCAAGCCGGAGGTAGAAGATGACGAGGGACCTTTCTGCGAGGAGAATAGGTGTTTAAGGGGTTATGAGTAAATATTTGTACACTGTGGCAGCAAAAATCGATGATGTGGTGCCATGTCAGTAAAAACCACCTCAAAACCCCGCCAAATCAGCAAAAACCACCTCAGAAACCGACGAGGGGGGTAAATCGAACGGTTTCGATAGTTCGTATGTGTCCAATACCTGATTTTGCGGTTGGGGGTTGAAACTCAGACAGCGTCTATAGACGAGGGTTGTGGAATGGATTTTTTTAAAAAAAATCCCCCCGGGAAGAGCCTTTTCGTTCGGGCCACAAGAGCGCGCCCACGCGAAAAGAACCCATGAGGAGAGACGGTCACATTCATTTTCGGTCAAGGTCACGAGCCCACGAGGGACTGCGCCGCCGCACCCCTGCCTGTGCGCGCGCCGCCCTTTGGCGATCGGCCGTGCTTTAATTTGGTATGGTAGTACTGAAGGAGCTTGCTTGCATTCGATCCAGATCCAGATCAGATCCGCGATTCCGCGGCAAACCGTGATCATCATCTTCCGCCGCTGACCGCCGAGGTATATATTTCTCCCGCCGCGCGCGCTGTGTACCTCCCTTCGTTCCTATGCACATTAGCATTGGGTGTTCTTTTTTAATTTGTAGTTGAGTCTTGCTGTCTTAAATCTGCATCTGAATACGTACTCAGATTATAGAGAAACTTGAGCTGTGGGGTATCAAGGATATATAATCCATGCAAGTGGCTAGCGTTGTACTGTACTGGACTAGCCGGATCTTTGGTTTTGCTAATAATATGCAGTTGATGACATCCTAGAATAATTATATTTCTTTCCTGCATATGGTGGATTGGTAGTTCCCTGTTCCCCTGTAGATAGCTAGTTACCCCTATTTAAGTGTGAATTTAGCTAACTCTGCTGGATATTCTGTTGATGCAATGTTTGGCCGTGTCTTGTAGATCGAGCACCGTTTTAGGAATTGAATCTGCATGTAATTAAAATGAAACATGTAAATCTTATGCCGCGCAACTATAAATTTTGAGCTCGTTGCTAATTATAAATCTGACTCCAGGCTAAAATTTTAGAGATAGACTCTTCTCCGTGTCACTCATCTCCTTTCCATCATCGCAGGAACATGTATGTTCTATACTTGTATGTATACTAGGATCATGCCCGTGCGTTGCTACGGGCAATTCAATTATAAATGAAGAACATTTTATTTTACCGGAAAGAAACAAATTCATTATATATTTATGAAATGGGGAGTTGATGAAAACACAGCAAATTCATGAAAGCTAAACAAGACAAAATCTACTGTGTACCATGATTCTCATTCTTAACCACAATAATTATCCCTCATAATATGCACTTGATAAAAAAATATTTCAATAACAGGACAACTTATCCGATTAAAATTCACCACATATAAAAAGCAGCCTTTTCTTATGGGGTCCATGCTCATGCTAATCGCCTGAGACAAGATTAGCAAATAGTTGGAAATTTGGAATGTTTGGTACTTAGAATATATAACAAGTTCAACTTGAGCCGACTTCATTGAACGTCCAGCACCACAAGGAGAGACATTGAGGAGCTTCCATCCAACTATCCAAGCATCCTACTTCTGTCAGAATCCCTATCTGCATTTTTGTTGGAAATGGTGCATTAGTTTCTCTTGGTATAGCTCCTCTTCATTGTCATTTTGCTTATTAGAAAACCTGGAAGAAGACTGATGTTAGAGTCATGCAATATGCATATAAATCAAAGGAAAAATCTCCAAGTACTGCAATAAGAACACTTGCCGTGGTGCAGATAACTGAAAGAGTGACCTAAAATAATTTTGAATTGATTAGAATGTGCAAAAAAAAAGAGTTGTTCATTCCCAGGGAAGAAACAATGCATGCATTTTCCTAAACCATATGGTGTCAATTCCAGTACAAGGTTCCAACAATTTCCGTTAGAGAACATGATTTAGTTAAGATAAATCCACGAAATAAACAATATTTCAGCAAAAATTTCAATATTGTTATTTTCAGCAGGATAATCCTAACCTACACAGAAAAATGCATCTCAAATTTGTTGAAAGCCATTACACAATCATATGCCAAGTATGCATATTTTTATCAATGTGCATGTCAGATAACTCAATACACAACTGACTAATTCTCAATTAACTGAGTATCTATATGGTATTAGTTGAAAATGAAATAGTTTAGCTTACCATCCAATAGTATCATTGTCAACATTAACTTCCCTCAAGCACCTCATAATCTCAAGCTTGTAATTTGCACCATCGGCATCTGCTTCATCTCCTCTCTGATCTGCAGTAAAAATAGTAAGGAAATAATTAGCCTATGAAAATAAACCATAACTGACCAGGAAGAATGTCATAGCAGAAGAAGAATACACATGCAATTGTTAAGAATTTAAAGACTAATAGGTAAGGGGAAACAGTTGGTCACTTCCAGAACACCGCCAACATCCAAACCAAGCGTTGACCTGTAACCAGAGCAGGTGCAAACTCACAGTGCTTAACGATCTTCAGTACGGCCTGTGCAAAAGATCCAAAAGCATGACTGTGAGTACAACCTATGTTTGTGAAATTAAGATCAGAAAGAAGTATTCTTTTCATTAAGGTAGAACTTTCTAGTACACCGAGGCAACAAATTTCTCTAGGATACACCAACTCATTTTACTCGCACAAACATATTTTCCCGTATCAATATGTTTGGTTCATCAGTCCAAATAACCTTTCAAATATCCTTGCCAACAATAATGCTCGGCACCAGATAGTACAATTCATTGGATCAGTGTGACCTATCACAATAAACATATCAAATACGGAAAATGTAGGGACATCATATTCATTGCTACACATACTATGAAGCCTTACAGCATGTAGTCATTGGAAAAAACAGCAGCCATGAGCCTGTGCTAATTATTTGGGGTGGTGAGCTAACCTCCTGGAAATCTGCAAGTTGGGTGAGTGGCCTATTCTTCAGTAGCACGTGCGTACAGCTCCAGCAATGTAGAATCAGAGGTAGTGGCGGCAACGACGACGCGGGAGGCAGCAGCGAGGTAGGAATCAAGAAGCGCCAGCCCGGATCAGATATGGGGGAGAAAACAACCCAGAATGGCGTCAATGAGGATGGAAAGGGTACGCACGACTGCAGCTCATGCCATGCCAACATCTGGCGGCGTAGGGAAGGAGCGGCGTCGGCACCGGCGCGTGCTTTTTGCACCTCCTCCGCGTGGGAGCAGTGCCGCGCTGGGGAAGGGGACGGTGTTGGTGCTGCACGGAGGAAGCGGCGTCGAGGGGAGAGGGTCTAAACAACTATTATATGATACTAAATCATTGTTAAAGTAAGATGAGGATGATAAATGCACTGGTTCAAATAATTAAGGGGTTCATTTGCACCAAATGAAACATGAGGGATAAATGTCACACTTTTGCAGTACTTGAGGGATGAAAATTACAATTTTTCCTTTTTCTATAAGGGAGTGAACTAGATCTAGATTGTCCTATTCAAGGGAAAATAAAAGAGGGATATTGTTATGGTAGGTGTTGGATTGATATTGAGGGAGGGAGAAGCAGCGGCGGCTACCGTGCTACAATACTCGTGGTGCTACAGTGGCCGTAGGAGTTCACCCTCAGAATTGTGGTGGCGGCTAGGGCTGGTAGGATCGCTGACCGCGGGGCTTTGCCCACGGCCGGCAAGACAGAAGGGATTTCCTTCTAATCTCTTACTTGATTAGATCAATACATCTCCTCTTCTTGTATAGAGAGGATTCCTCGACTCTTAAGTAAGGATTTGATCTTATCTCTAAACCCAACTCAAACGGGCCTGCCGAGCCGGCCCATAAGGCCTCTAACCGACATCATGGACCGACTGGCCGAACTGATAAAGAGCACGACTCCAGGACTAGGTACATTTGCACATGCCTGGTCTATTGGGCGCTCCAGGGAAAATGAAAGTTTTTTTCTCATTCTTTTGTTACCCGTGGTTCTTTTAGTCTGCTATTATTGCATCATTATTCTGTCGTACCCTTTCAAGCTATGTCAATCTCCAGCCTAGAGCCCCAGAGTAGTGACGATGTGGCAGCAGATACTGGATCTCTCTTTCCTGGAGAAGGTGCTGCTGCTGGAGACGCCAAAGGGTTTTGCCCTCTTCAATATTCATGATGATATATTAAATTCAGCTGAGGTATTTACTCACTCACCTGTCCAAACCGTCCTTGCAGGACAGTGATTGAAATTATACTCTTCCTAATGATGCTTCACTTCATTATTGCAGAATTTGTGGTCGTGGTTTGCCCATGAAGAAACAGCTGAGAATGTCCGTATTTCTGAATCCACCGTGCTTTTGTTAGTTGTTCATCTGGTTGTCTTCTATTGTAATACGTATGTGCACTAGCTTTAATTTTCCAATTTGCTATCACTCTCATCACAGAGTTTGCAATCAAAGCACAACAAGTCTAATTCAAACTATCTTACATTGCAAAAATAAAATGATAAAGTAACCATTCGACACTACAAAATATTAATGGTGAAAATATGAATGTATTTCATCTTCGACTTTTCTTGCCAACCGTATTCCTTGACAATTCTATCTAATTCGTGCTGTTACTGTTCTTACCAGGTTATCTTTTATATTGACTACATAAAGGTTGATGACAAGTCTGCTGTGTGGGGTAGCGATGGTCCTGGTGAAATGCTTTCTAGTTTGATCTGGAAATACTGCAGAAATGAAAAGGAGTTGATTGTTGGGGATGAAAAGCTCAGAGGTGTGATCAAATCTAATATGGTCAGTCGGGATCTTTATTTCAATTGTTTTTTCATTTTGATGAAATGCCTTCGTTTGAATTATCCATGACCTTCTTTTCTTTCTTAGAAGGAAGTCAAATTGTTCGACAACGATTATCTTGCTAAAGAACTAGTATGGGGGTTGAAGAATGTTCTGTCTGCTTTTTTATACCAAGAAAAAGACAACATCACGCCTGAGTACCTTCTCCCGTTATCTGAAGGATTAAAGAATTCCATCAGATACTTTGGAATCAATGTCCCAACAGAAGCGGTAAGAACTGGACCTTCTCTTGTTGTACATTTTCCTAGTGCGCAGCCTGCTTTCAAGCTTACCGCTGAGTCATGTTATCCCTTCTGTGATGACACATCATTTGACGCAAAAGTTTAGACATTCCTGAGTTTGGGACGTTGTGTCTAGTTTATGCTATAGTCCAGAAATTTGAGTTGTAGAGCTTGACCTTTGTTGGTTTTAGTTATCATTTTGCACTATGCAGCCTTTATTGATTTGATCGTGTTCTTGCCTATCAATCCAGATCAATCCAACATTTATAGGCATTGCTGGTTCTTTGCATCGAAGTCATGTAGTGATGTATCATCTTGGAAAGGATGTGCGTGAGGCATGCGACAAGCTTGTCCCTGGTATTGGCGGAATGATTGAAGATGACACGCTCTATGCAGAAGTTGTGGCTAAGATCCTGACCCCTAAACTGTCGCTGGTGAAAGATTGGGAGTTCTCAAGGGTAGATGAATTCATCTCTATATAAATTAATATCTTCTCTGTAACATTATGGAATACTACTCTAGTTACTGATATTGATAAAATAATTGCTCTTCTTTTTTGGATTTCATATAGAGCTTTCCGCCTGACATGGTACTGAAGCTACATAAGGCAGATGCTGCAGCAGATGATGCCCGCAAACAGATTGATTACACCATGCAGCGTTTGATACAACGCTCCGTTGTTAACCTTAGGCGTATCCCAGGAATGAAGAGTGAGTGGCTTGAGGAGCTCAAGTCGTATGCTGATGAATATTCTAGGTGGCAGGAGGCACGAAGGACTGGAAAGAGGTGCCGCACGGTGGCAGCTGAGGCTGCTGCTGAGACAAGCTGCGGAGACGAGGATTCCTCGGATGCTAGTTGGGAGGAGGAGGATTCCCGGGATGCTAGTTCGGAGGTTTGTAAGAAAGCTAGGCACTAGGAGGGCAGAGGGGGGAATGTGGTGAGATGGCGCAAAACGCAAATAAAGTGATTCTTTAGCAGAGCACACAACGCGATCTAGTTCATGTCTGGTGAAGAAGAAGAAAAACTGTTTATCTAAGCTTCAGCATACGTGTGTTTTCTGTGCAGCCCACTGAAGGCCCTACGCGTCCCATTATTCGTGCTAGTTGCGTATTTTTCTTATAACTTGTGTGCTGCGATGATAGTGTGCAAAATTTGCAACTATTCCAAAAATTGTTATATGAAGAAATTGACCAGCAGGTAATATAATTTAAATTTGCCTGCTGGTCAATTAATTTCTTCTGTAAAGATGCATCAGGCTTTCAAATATTGAAATGGTAGCTTGGTGTGTCTCTAAGTTTAATGAATGCAATTATCACAGATTCACAGCTGAAGTGCTGATGTTTCTCAATGGCACGAGAAAGGATTAGCAATAATTGAACAAAAACAAGTGAAACAAGAATGACATATCACATACTAGCGGAGGGGGCTCAAGCCCCCTTACCGGTTAGGATCTCCATTGAAATTAGATGTAAGGAGGGAGAAGAGGAAAAATGAGGAAGAGAAAAAAGAGGGGGCTGCAGGGAAGGGGAAGGGGAATGAGCCACTCCAACCCTGCCATCCTTGCTCCATCCCTGCAACGGGCACTGCTGGAGCAGTTGCTTCCAAGATCAGCCAGCTGCCAGGCCAATGCAGAAACAACAGCTGATGTACTGGTTGCGCTTCCTGGCATGAACTTGACGCCAGCAACTCCACTAGCAGTGCCACCTCGCCGCCGGCGCTACCACCTCCACCAGATCGCGGTGGCATCAGCTCGCCGCCGGTGCTGCTGCCTCCCATGGTGATCATGATGAGCACCAAGAGGACGGCTACCGCAGTGGATGCCATGTGCCACTAGGTGGTGTAGTACGTCTCCTTGATGTGTTTGGTGAAAGTGCGCAACAGCGTATGCGTGGTGGCAGGGGAAAGGGGAAGAATGCCCCCCCCCACCCCACCCACACCCCAGCCCTCCAATCCTACTATGCTAGCTCCGTCCCTGCATACTAGAAACTACAATTGTGGATGTCTTCACCTTCAAAGATCTGACGGCAATCTGAAAACTTGTTGTGCTCCGATAGTGTGCAAGTTGAAGACAAATTTGCAATGACCTCTGAACTTTGGTTTAGCGTGTAACCTTTACCTTGCTTCAACAAACATCAATTGTACCCACAAGACTTTAAGGAGTTTTTATTTCCGGTTGGCCTTAGGCGAGCTGCGTTATAATATTATAGTAGGTGATACCTCGCGCGTTGCTACGGGTTCTTTTGGTGAAATCTGAAAATAAAAATACTAAGGTAAAATTTAGAAGCAGACACACTAAGATGATTTCTTCGTATTCTTACATGTTGAGAGAAATAGAAATCAATATTTTGTAGTGGGGTGTATACTTTAATATAGATATATAGATTTTTTAGATTGGACGGTGCAAACAATTAAGATGATGTGGCTGCACCGTATGTGAGAAGTACATAGTTTAATATAGATATAGAATTATCAATCAATGCATCTTGGTGGGGTGCTTAGTGGAGGATGACGTGGTGCGTTGGTGGAGGATGACGTGACACGTTGAGGATATTGGTGGGGTGCTTAGTGGAGGATGACGTGGCGCGTTGCGATAATTAGAAATCAATGCATTTTTGTGGGGGTGCTTAGTGGAGGGTGACATGGCGCGTTGGTGGAGGATGACGTGGTGCATTGAGGATCGAGAGAATTCCTTGGTGGGGAGCGCTAATATAGTTTTGTATGATTTGATTAAAATCTGTTTTCACTTATTTCCCCTTTTAATGTTTGAATACCACAGGGATATGTGCCATGTTCAACTTAAATTCTACTAAAACAAAGCCCAAACAGTTACCAGCTAGACACTGCCATTGCAAAATATAAAGAAAAATCATTTGAGTGAAAATCTTTTAATTGGATTGAGAAAGTAATTGTATGTGTGAAAACTAGAGAGTAATTCCTAGCTTGAGCATTTATGGTTGGTGTCAAAGTAACTCATAAGGTGAAGCCTCTTAGAACCACTCCAAGAGACTCACTAAATTAGACTAACTAAACTCACATTTAGCTAGTCATTTAGCAAGTATTCTTTCTCTATATTTTTTCTTCTTCCAATAGAAGAGCTAAAATAACTAGCCATCTACTAGGCCCACAACTAGGTCCACGTGGCATACCCTCTTATCTCTTCTCCCACCTCTGCTTCCCCTGCTCCCCCACTCGCAGCCCGCAGGCTTCCTCCACCTTCCGCCGCGTCTCCTGCACCTCCTCGCGGCACGGGTAGGCGACGGCGCACCTCCTTGCGGCGCGGGCGTCCTCCCCGGCGGCCTGGCGTGGCTCGGACGCGTCCTCCCCCCAGTGCCCCCACCTCCAACCGGTGAAGCCTCCGCCTCCGGCGACAACCCCACGACAGGGGGCGGCGGGGACTTGCTGTGCTAGCGGGGGGCCATGGAGGCTCAGGCGGAGCGCTATCTAGAGCTCCTCGTCTTCCTCCCGATCCAGCGCCTCACCTGTTGCCCGTGCCTGGCGGCAGCGGGAGGGGCGAGCCGCCCCGTCCGCCCACCGACGGCCCTGCGACGGGGCGGTGCGGGTGAGACAACGAGGAGGGAGCAAGGGCGCGCGAGGAGGGAGATGCGCCTGGAGAGACGTGGAAGACGTGGGAGGGAGATGACGAGCGGAACAGGCTAGCTAAAAATACCGAGGCAGGAGCGATTTTTTGCTAGTGGGATGACGAGCCGAGGAGTATAGCGAGTCTGTTAGATCGCAATTTTTGTGATTTTTCCAAATTTTAGCTAGCCTATAAGTTTTACCTAGTCTCTTGGAGTTGCTCTTAAATGGCTAGACATCTCTAGCTAGCTCCTAAACTTTTGGTGACTGGTGAGCAACGACAAATTTGTTCAGACTGCAATAATCTTGCCTCCGTAAAGAAAAAATCATCTTATGGAATCGGCAAAAGTGACTGAAAGAGACATGACTCCGAAGGAAAGTGTTAGAGCATCTCCAAGAGTTTGTCTAATTTTACTTCGCAAATCTTGTGTTTTGCCAACTTTTAAAAGGATATGTCAAGTTAAAAATTAGCTCGTCTCCAACAATTTGACGTAATTCACTTGCTAAACACAGATCTAACTTACATCAGGAACCCTGAGAGAGAAACAAAATTATGTTTATGTCCTTCCACCACTTGAAAACTTGTATCGGGAATCCTTCTCTATTCTTTATTTCTTTTTTCACCCTCTCACCTGGCTTGGCCACGCCGATGCCAACCCGGATTGGCGCGCGTATATTTCCGCGTGGGGGTGAGTTTTGCCAAGTTTCTATTTTTGTCAAGTTAGTTTGTCAAACTGTTGGAGGTCAATTTTTCTTGTTTTGCCAAAATTAGATGGATGCCAAGTTAGTTTGCCAAACTACTAGAGATGCTCTTAAAAGAGACTTGTATTTAAGCGTCCTAAATAGAGATGTAAGGTTCATGATGATTAACTAGAACTTCAGAAAAACTCATCATGCCCCCGATTTATATAGCACTTAGTTACCCGTCAGCAGTACTTTTCTCTCACACCAAATCAGCATCATCCACTTGTTTCAACAAGTTAGCAGTACTTTTCTCTCACAACAAATCAATACCAACTAGTTGTCACCAGCCAACCGAACATCAACCTTTGTGTAAAAATATTAAAACTTTGTTTTGTGTTTTACATCCAAAACACTACCGGGACGATTATCTTTTTACGATTATATATGTACTATTGCTAAATTCATTATAATTATAACTGAGTTGATCATGATTACATGCTTACTGTTAAATTATATAAATTTAATGAAAGCGATGACTAGATATTGTAATATTACTAATATGATTTTTTTCAAATCAATGAATTTTCCAATACACATGTGAATGAATTATGTTTGAATATCTAATAACGGGATGTTTATCTTTATTTATAGCAAGAATGGCTTGGAGAGTACATCTAGGTGCGATGATAGTGAAAGACACGACACATGTAATAGAGATTGAGAGTATATTTTTGGGGGCACCTAAGTGAACTTGATAACACTCCTGGAAAATATTTGCGACTCGTTTTTTTAGGGAAACAATATTATTAGTTCAGGATTCCAGAACAAATGTGTCCAAAATCTCCTTATCCATTTCTGAACCTCAGAACCAACCAAAAGAGCAAAAGCGCGCACGTTCAAAGGCCCAAACAGCTCCACAGCGGATAATATCTGCAGCACGCCCGGCGCTTCCCTCCAACCTCAGAAAAACGATCTCCTACTGTCCTAGCCATCAAGGCGACACTCCTGGCTCGATCACACCGTCACTAGCTAGCTGCACCACTCCGCCCAGCTCCGCCATGGCTACGCTCGCCAAGCACCTCATCCTCTGCTCCTCCACCTCATCATCCCCCTCGCAGCGCCGCCGCGGGCCCCTGCCTCCCAACGCCACCGCGGGCGGCTCGGACAAGCAGGCGCCGCCGTCCGCGACGCGGCGGATGGCGGTGGCCGCGTCCACGGCGCTGGCGGCCTCGGCGGCCCTGTCCGCGCGCCGGCCAGCGGCGCCCCCGCCCGCGATGGCCGCGGAGGCGGCGTTCGTGCCCACGCCGACGTCGCCGGGGACCGTGCCGCGGTGGGGCACCAAGTCGTACTTTCGGGAGAGGTTCTTCGAGCCAGAGCTGACCGCGGAGGAGGCCGCCGCGCGCATCCGGCAGACCGCGGAGGGGATGCGCACGCTGCGGCCCATGCTGGAGACCATGTCGTGGAAGTACGTGCTCTTCTACGTGCGCCTCAAGTCCAAGTACCTCGACCGCGACCTCACCACCGCCATGGCCGGCGTCCCCGCGGCGCGGCGCGCCGACTACGTCCGCGTCGCCAACGAGGTCGTCGACAACATGACAGAGGTGTGTGCCCGTCGATTTATGCAGTTTATTGAATTCCATACCACACCTGAAAATGCGGGTTTCTAATTCAATTTCCTCATCAAACAATTTCGCATCGCATTCTGCGTTGCCTGTTTGCCCTGCAGTTCGATCGTTTCGTGCGGACTCCCAAGGTCTACGAATCCTACCTGTTCTACGAGAAGTCGCTCAAGTCGCTCGATGAAGTGGCAGAGTTCTTTGTTTGATATGGATAAAGGTTTTGAACACAAACTTTTTAGAGAAAAAAACATATATAACCTGTGCTGTGAGCCTGTAACTAGTGATCAGGGTTCTCAATTTCTTTTTCACCCATTTTTTGATCCTCAACGAAATTCGTGAAATTTCGGGGGTTAAAAAATGGGTTCTCTGTGAACAGTTCCGAAATTTCGGATGATTAGTAATTCTATCACAAAATAACGAAATTTTGGCCTAAATTGTATCAGTGGCTACTGTTCAGCTAATAATATGAACTGGCACGCGAATGCACAGGAGTTCTTCAGAATCTTGAATTATTTTTTTGCGCTGTGCTCAGAATCTGAATTATTTTGCGCTGTGCGCGAAAACGGAGGCCTGAAAATGTTGCGACTTTGGGGTACTGGATGACCCAGATCATGCTGAGTTGCTGGGCAGCAACAAATATCCGCGACCATGGCCACGCACCTTGACCGTCATAGTGCTCTGTGCTCTCCACCACCGCAGCGGCGGCAGTAGTCGGCAGACGGCGTTGTCGATCGCGACCAAGCAACACGACGAAGCAGGAACGCTACATTTTCGGAACTCTTATATCACAAGTTCACAACGTCCCAAAGTGGGCAGGAAAACGCAAACCATTTCAGTTTTTCAGTACACGACGAGACGACCTCATCGTCCCAAATTTCCAGCGGCTCCTGCGATTTCGCGCAGCTGAGCACAGCATGTTGCCGTTGATGTTCCGTGGAAGGAAAAAAAAAACGTACGGCGCCATCCACCGTTCACGCCATTTCGCTAGCAAACCGCCGCCCACCCTTGCCGGAGAGCAGCACGTCGTCGATCAGCGAGCCAAGGTTCGCGAGCGACTCCACCGCCGCCCGCGCGGCGGCGTCCTTCCACTCCGCCGCCCGGCGCTTCATCTCCCTCCCTTTCTCGCCCCCGCCCATCGCCTCCCGTATCCTCGCCGCCACGGCCTCCCGCCGCACGTCGTCGCCGACCTCCATCCCCACGCCCCACTCGGTGCACTTGTACCGGCAGTTGGTCTGCTGCTCCGCGAAGAAGGGCCAGCACAGCATCGGCACGCCGGCGCTCAGGCTCTCCATGGTCGAGTTCCACCCGCTGTGCGTCAGGAACAGCCCCACCGCGCCGTGCCGCAGCACCGCTTCCTGGTCGCACCAGCTCACCAGCAGGCCCCTGCCCCGCGTCGCCTCCGCGAACCCCGGCGGCAGCGCCGCCGAGGCGGTGCGGGCTCCTCCCCGCACCACGTCCGGCCTGACGACCCACAGGAAGTCGTGGCCGCTGCCGGCCAGCCCCCACGCGAACTCCGCCAGCTCCTCGCCGGTCATCACCGTCACGCTGCCGTAGTTCACGTACACCACCGACCGGGGCTCCCTGCCGTCCAGCCACGGGAGGCACGCGGCGTCCTCTCGCCACAGGTTGGAGCTGATCGCGTCGACGGGGCCGGCGGCCTGCTCGGCGGCGGACGCGAGCGGGCCGATGGTGTACAGGACCGGCATGATGGCGCGCATGGCGTCGAGCGCCGGCCGCTCCAGCTCGTCGAAGCTGTTGACGATGACGGCCGACGCGGACTCCGAGCGCTCCACCTCGCGCAGCTGGAACGTCATCAGGACGTCGTCGGGGTCCGTGGTGCGGAGGAAGGTCGGGAAGTCCTTGAGCCGCATGTGCTTGCTCATGCCCGGCGCCCAGTCCACCGGCATGTCCATGAACCCGTTCGTCAGCTGCTCTTCGTCTGCAGCGCGTCAAAGATTCAGATCGCTTCGTTACCTTCGACAGATCGGACATGGCTGTGGCCTGTGGGAGCGCCGGAGCAGCAGAACGTACCTTTGAGCGGGATGATTCCCCGGTCGATGAGGGGGCGGAAGTTGCGGTAGCCCATGTAGCCGCAGGCGCTGGCCGTCCAGAACAGGGCGCACGGCACGCCGAGCTCCCCCGCGGCGTCCACGGCGAAGCTCATCAGGTTGTCCGCCACGACGCACGCCACGCCGCCGCCGAGCCCGGCGAGCAGGCTCCGGAAGTGGGGCGGGCAGTGGTGCTTGGTGGCGTGGCTGATGGTCGCCGGGTCCTGCGTGGCGTCGGCGTCGGACGGCGGCAGGCCGTCAGGGATTGCGGCGAAGCGGAACCCCGGGAGGCCCGCGACGGCGGCGGCGCCACGGGAGCGGACGAGGCGGCGATGGTTGTACTCGGTGTTGACGAAGGTGACGTGGAAGCCCCGGCTGTGGAGGACCTTGGCAAGCTTCAGCATCGGCGTGATGTGGCCCTGCGTCGGGAACGGCAGGCACACCGCGTGAGGCTGTGGCTTCTCGCCGGTGGCCGGAGTAGTAGCGGTGCTCATCTTCGCGTGCGTCTGGGAAAGGGTCCGGATGATGAGGTGGACGAGATTGAATCGCTTGGTACTGAAAAAACTATCCAGCCTTCAGCACGCACCTTTTGACTGAGAACCTTATCGTCAAATGTTCCTCCTCTCCTCAATTCCTCATAGCTGTCTTCTTTTTAAGGGCTGTTTGGGGGTGCGTTGGGCAAGTGTCCAACAACTCTCCAGAAATGCTGGTCTCACCAGGGTCATCACCACCTATCACATGAGAAATGTGTACATTAGCGGAATTTCGTCTGGATCAGCTGGCCCCCTGATGCCCCTGCATGGGCGGTACGTTTAGCACATGGCCATTGGGGGTATTGGCATGATGGCCAATTTGTTCTTTTCAATGATTTTTAAGCAGAGCACCTTCAACCACCGGCCTATCACATGAGAAATGTGTACATGCGCACGAGACAGCAGTCCTGGTTTTCATCATCCTGCTTCGTTTTGTATTTAGTACATGTTTTTCATTGTGCGGTAAAACTTGAAAACAACCGATGTCATGTTGCTGCATGCTATGCTATGAGCCGAATGCAAAATCTTTTGTTTTCTGTAATTGTTCTAGCTCAGTATGGACTGGGTGCTCGACCATCCATCCCGACAAAGCTTTATAGCTATGAAAAGAATGTCCCAATGAAGCAAAGGTAAACAAATTACTTTATCCATCTCAACTATATGCCACTTTGACTTGATTCATAGATCTGGCCTATGTACATGTATATATATTGCTATGTTTAGATGCATAGCAAAAAGACTATGAATGTTCAAAATACTAGATTCATAGAGCGCCATCAATAATTTAAAACAGAAGAATTTGTATATATTCATTGAATGAATGAAGATCTTCATCAACATTATTTTTCAGAGTATGTCCCCTTCGTCGTTACTTGTGCACTCTCTTTTCCTTGAGAAAAAAATGTATTTCTCATCCCTCAAGTATTACAGTAGTGTGACATTCATCTCTCATGTTTCACTGGATGCAAATCACTCCCTTAACTAATTAATTTGGTGCATTTATCATCCCACCTTATAGTTTAACAATGATTTTGTGAAATATACTAACAGTTTATGCCACATAATCAATAATAATTTCATTTATAAATAATCACTACCTAGATATGCAATAAGTCGAAAATATAAAGTTTGCAAGAGGTTTTATAAATTCTCTAAACTGGATACTTTATATTTTTTTAAAAAAATAATAAAACCGATTTACACTCAATTATTATAAAGATTGACTCAACACGAAATGTGACTAAGTAGTAATTAGCAAGATGATTACATAGTCTAAACTGCTTTTATATGATACTCATAGTTAAATTATGATGAGATGATAAATGCACCATTTCAGATAGTTAAGGGGTTGATTTGCACTAAATAAAATGCGAGGGATGAATGTCACACTTTTATAATACTTGAAGGATGAAAAATGCACTTTTTCCTTGAGAAAATTATACAATCTACTCAATCTGTTTTGGCTTTTTCTAAATTTATAAATTTTGTTACATATGTACACGTAGTGTGTATTTAGGAGCATGGTAAAATATATGAATATAAAAAATCAAAACGATAAATTTGCGACACATGGATTATATATAGAGCATAATTGTTGACCTGCCCCAAGGGAATTGGATTGTCTTCCACTTCCCTGTCATGTCCAATTTCTCAAGTTCCGAATTAACCAAAACGGTTAGGCTGGAAGACCACTCCTTTCTCCCGAAGCCTCTCCTTCCCCCAACCTCGTTTCCTCCGCCCCTACAGTTCGGGCCCCTCCCCTTCCTTCCCTCCGGCGTTCTCGCCGGCGGCAAGAAGGGGAAGGGAGCCCCACCGTGTAGATCCTTTAGTTTTCCTTCTCTAGTTTTAGTTTGTGCCTTTTTGGCAACTGCCCTCTGTGGTACGCTCCGCCTGGTCGCCGCCGTCGCCATGGTCGCCGGGATACTCCTCGGTCTCCTTGTCACCGGAGCTTGCGTCTCTCAGGTGAGTAGAAATAAAATAAATACTCCCACGTCGCTGATTCCTGCAGCCTCCACTCCTTTCTCCACCTCCTGCTGGATCTTTCAACCCACCGCCTCAGATCCAGCCGGAGGTGAGGCTGTTGTGAGGTCAACGCTTATGGATCGGGTCCCCTCCATGGTGGATCTGGTGTATGGCTTGGTCTCCGGAAGCCTCCCCCTCCCGGCTGCGCTTCTCCGTCTCGCCATCCCCTACGCTCGCCTCCGTCTCGCCCTCCGTTCAAGCAGCCAGAAGTGCAGATCCATATTGCAAGCGGCTCTTCTACATCAGGCACTACTTCGTCGACCACGTCTCCCCCTGGATTTCGACACCGAGCCTCTCTTTCAATCTCCGGCGACGGCTCTACTACCATCTTTCGGTCGCTCAGTGTACACCGCCTCGAAGGCTCCGTCGGTCCTCTACAACCGTTGCTTCTGTGCACGGCCTTCCATCCGGCAGTAGTTGCTACTGCCTTTCGCCGGCGAGGTCGCCGTCGTCCGCCTCCTTGTAGCAGATGCTATTTTTATCCGGTCTTAGGACCAAGTTGTAATTCTATCCTCTTTGAAGGACTTCTCTGTAATATGGCTGCTTAATATAATATATCGCAGTTGTCAAAAAAAAATTCTCAAGTTCCCAACCAGACATCCTTAATTCCTTATAGGATTTCCGATATGTGCCTGCATGATGATCCACTACATTCAGACCGTCTCCAGCAATCTTCCCATCTGGTGTCTCCAGCAATCTTCCCATCTGGTGTTGCATCTGCAAAATGCAGAATGGAGTAGCACTATTCATCTTCCAACAGTCGGAGTCCCCGCATGCGCATTCTCGAGGATTTGGAACTTTTCTCTCTCCTTTCTTCATCGCGTACATGCCAACCGCTTGCCCTCTCGTCTCTGTCCCTTCTCTCCTGCTCCCCGCTGCCGTCCCTTCTCTCCCTTCTCCCCGACGGCGGCGCCAGCCTCCTCAGCCAGATCCGGGTGGCGGGCTGCCTCCTCACCCTTTCCTCTAGGTGGATCCTGCGCATGAGACGGCAAAACGGAAGCGGCAGAGGCAAACTGGAGCGGCTGGCGTGGGCGTTGACCAACACAAGCAGGCCGGCGGCGACGGCGAGTAGGTGCTCCAGGTCCTTGCGCGGAAGGACGTGAAGGCGACGTCGCAGTCGTCGAGGACGGGGCCTCCGCCTCCAGCCTCGCCGGCCACCTCCTCCGTCACTAGTCCCGCCGGCTGCCTCCTCTTTCTTCCCCAGCCTCCTCCGCCTTGCTCCTCTGCTGCAGCGGAGCCAGGGCCTGCAGCTGCCAAATCCGCATCCACGGCGAGCACTGGGAGGAGGATGGCTACGAGGACGGCGTGATGGGGAGGCGAGCCGGTGCGGCGCAAAGGAGATGGCACGAGGTGGAGAAGCAGCTCCCCCGGCGGGGCAGGGTCATGGCGACTACGGTGCGGCGCGGCTCCTCCCCGCTCCGTCGCGGGGCAGCCTGGAGCTGCGGGGTGGGGGCTGCTCCGTCCTCGCTCTCCGCCAGTGCCCTGCTGCTCCTTCCCCTTCTTCTTCTGCTCGCTCCCGGCGCCTACGGGAGCCAACTGTCGAGGAGGATGCCGATGCGCTTGCAGCAACACCGCTGCACATCCTCCTCCTCTTTCTTCTCTCTCCTTTGTGTAGATGGAGTTTTTTGAGATGTAGATGCACATTGCTTTTGAAGATGGTCTCACAGTTTCACATCCTTTTGTGCAAACCAGCAAATTGAGGGATGTGGTTCCTCTGTGTAGCGCTATTTACATACAATGAAATGAGTCTGGTGCTGCAGTATCTCGAGGTACTATTGTAGCCGCAGTGCACCGGAAACACTGTTTACCACTTTTACCGTTTACCTTCCTGTAGCAATTAATCTGATCCATCTGTTTCGGATCAGATGGTGGATGGCTGGTGACACTTCTACGTACCTGCCTCTGCCTCTGAGGTACCGAGTAGTTTTCCATACAAATTGAGGGGGTGTTTGGACGGGAGTGACTAAATTTAGTCACTTTGAGGGACTAAATTTCCAAACAGGTGGGACTAAAAGGTGACTAATTATTAGTCACCTGACTAAAACTCTTTACGCCCTGTTCGTTTGGCTTATCAGCCACCAGCCAGCAGTACTTTTATCTCAGAACAAACCAGTCACCTGCAACCAACCAACAGTACTTTTCTCTCAGAACAAATCAATATCAGCCACCAGCCAAACTAACAAGTCGTTAGTAGGGGAGGGGGTAGCTAAAAGTTGTTTTAGTCCTCTCTCATATGCTCCTCATGTGGGAGAGAAGGGAGCTTTGATGCTCTTTAAATCTCACTTTAATCCCATCTTTCAAACAGAGAGGTGACTAGAGACTACTATCAAACTAATTTTAGTCATAAGACTAAAAGTTAACCAAACACCTTTGGATGGCAAGCTGCCGAGCATCGCAATGTTTATGCAGATCACTCCGAAGCACCGACCCATCACCCATGCGTGACTCGTGAGAAATACTCAAATACAAGGAGCAAGACAATCGTGTTTATGGGGCGCAAGACCGCAATGGTGAACGCCCGGGCCGTGCGCTGCGTGCTTCACATGTCAGCGTGTCAGGCAGGCTCAGGCAGCAGCAGCATCTGCGCTCCTCCAAACGGCGTTTTGATATCACTACCGGATTCGGAGCCTTCGCCGAGAGCGAGCATCCTCTCGGCGAAGGGTGTATTCCTCTAGGCGAAGGCTTCACCGAGAGGAAGCTCTCAGCGAAGGCCTCTCGACGCAACTGTGCCGGCGAAGGCGTCTTCACCGAGAGCATGCGGGACCCCTCTTAGCGGACATGTGCCGAGAGGCCCACCTAGCTCTCGGCGAAGACAATTTCATTAAAAAAACCCAAAAACCTAGGCCCGGGCTCACCGGCCCACTGCCACGAGCCCACCGGCCGGCCGCCCTGGCCCCCACCGCCGCCGCCGCCACCGCCACATGCAACACCACCGCCGCCGCCCGCCGCGGCCACCTGCAAGGCTGCAACACCAACACCACCGCCTACCGCCGCTTGCAACACCACCACCACCGCCTGCAGCACCACCACCAACGCCCGCCGACGCACAACACAACCACCACTGCCCGTCGCCGCACAAGTAAACAGAGAGAGGGGGAAGGCTGCTCCACCTCCGCCGGACCTCGTCGTCCGGGGAGCCGCACCACCACCACCAGATCTGCGCCACGCCGCACCGCCTGATTCGTGCCACACCAGGAGCAGGGAGGAGACCGAGGCGCAGGGGCCGGATCCGCCGCCACCGCGTCGTGTCGGGAGGAGACCGATGCCGCCGGGAGGTCGAGGCGCGCGGGGGCCGGATCCGCCGCCACCGCGCCTCGCCCCGCCGCTGCTCCTCGCCACGAGGTGTGGGGCGAGCGGAGGGGGGAGGAGGGGGGCGGCGCGGCTGCGCCGACGGGAGGGAGGGAGGCGTCGGCTTCTGCGTGTGGAGGGAAAGGAAGGGAGGGATAGGTGGGGGAGGCCACGGAGGAGGCAGCGGCGGGAGAGAGGAGGAGGCGGCCGGCGGATCGGCGGGAGCACAGGAGGAGGCGGCGGCGCGGAAGGGAAAGGGAGGGGGAGCGGGTAGGGTTTCTGGGGGGTGGGCGCCGGCAATTTATATAGAAGGGGGAGGCGGGCTTAGGTGGGCCGGCGGGGAAATGGGCCTCCGGCCCAATGTTGCTTTGTCGAGAGCCCAATAAATGGCTCTCGGCGAAGAAATGCTTTGCAAATGCATTTAATTAATTAAAAATAGCAAATAAATGCAAAAATTCTCAAGAACTTAACATGACACTAGATATGTTGTGTATTGCTTATAAAAAAGTTGTTGTGGTCAAACTCAAATTTAAATTTCTCTAATTTACCAACCCTAGTGACATTAGTTCAAATTCTCTGAAACTTCTCGTGAGATGTTCCGGTTTCTAAACAGTGTACGTGTCAAAGTGCTCAAAATGCTCTCAACTTTTTACCACAACCTCGACATATGATATAATGAGCGCTCGACAAAATTCGTGATTTTCAAACTTCATTTGAATTTTATACAATTTTAAAACCTTTCTACGACACGATCTTCATCATGATCAGAGAACAAAATGTTTGAAATTTAGTTTTATTTCGTGTACATGGTCTTAGAGATGTCTCATGAACATGAATCTTATTTTTCCAACAACTTTACTCTATGATTTCATGCACTTGCAGTTCATATCGGATGTCTTCGAAAAAATTACCTAGAATGAAGTAAAATTTTTAAATATAGCAAACAGAGATAAAAATATGTCAAATTTGAACATATCCTTTGTATAAGTGCATGTTGAGGATAGAAAAAGTTTGGAGGTGAAAAGGTGATTTTTTTTTAAAATTTCTTTGCCGAGAGTCGAGGAAATACTTCGCCGAGTTTTTTTCTTTTTTTTCTTTTTCTTTTTTTTTCTCTCGGCGAAGAGCTCTTCGCCGAGAGCCCAAGGGGAGGCTCCCGCCAAGGATTTTTACTCTCAGCGAAGGCTCGGTTTCCGGTAGTGTATGGCGGCCGCAATTTCATCCGGCAGGGGTGCTGCTCCGCCCCCCATAGGCACGCACTGGCGCTGTCGAGACCCGGTAAACACCGGTGCTTGCAATCTTTTTGTTTGGCTCATTCAAATCCCCTGATCAATTGTTGTGAAAAAAAATCCCCTGATCAAAGGATGAACAAAAACCTCCCTTTTATTTATTTCTAAAAAAAGGTAGTACCCGGTGAAGTTTTTCGAACATGGATTAATCATCAGTCACACTGAAAGACTTTCCAAGCACGAATGACCTCGACGGTGGCTCGGCTATACAATCCTTTTATTCTTGTCATCTGGTGACGTGCACAAATCAAAACAACAACTTGTGCTGATTCCGCGTGGCAACTCCTCTAGAAGCTCTTACTGGGCAGCAGGACGTCACGGATCAGATCGTCCAGGTTGGTCAGCGCCCTGCCGCCGGGCTGCGTCGCCCGGACGGCGGCGTCCTTCCACTCCCCCGCCCTCCGCCTCATCTCCCTCCCCTCCTCGCCGGCCATCGCCTCCCTGATCCTGGCCTCCAGCGCCTCCCGCCGCACGTCGCCAGCGACCTCCATCCCCACGCCCCATTCGGTGCACGCGTACCGGCAGTTGGTCTGCTGCTCCGCGAAGAAGGGCCAGCACAGCACCGGCACCCCCGCAAAGAGGCTCTCCGTCGTCGAGTTCCACCCGGCGTGCGTCAGGAACACCCCCACCGCCTCGTGCCGCAGCACCGCCTCCTGCTCGCACCAGCTCGCCAGGAGGCACCGCCCCCGGGTGGACTCCACGAACTCCGGCGGCAGCACGGCGGCGTCGCCCTTCACGAGGTCCGGGCGGATGATCCACAGGAAGTCGTAGCCGCTGTTGGCTAGGCCCCACGCGAACTCCACCAGCTCCTCGTTGGACATGGTGGTGATGCACCCGTAGTTCACGTACACCACCGACCTCGCCGGCCTGCCGTCCAGCCACCGGACGCACGTGAGATCCTCCTTCCAGAGGCTGGCGCGGATCGTGCCGAGATCGGCGTTGTCGGCGGCGCCCAGCCGCTCGAGGAGGAGGCTAAGGGGGCCGATGGTGTAGACGGGCGCCGGGAGGATGGCGCGCATGACGTCGAGCGCCGCCGGCTCAAGCTCGTCGAAGGTGTTGAGGATGACGGCGTCCGCGGCGTCCGTGCGCGCCACCTCGCGCATCATGAAGTCCAGCAGGACGTCGCCGCGCTGCATCGTGTAGATGAACGTCGGGAAGTCCCGGAGCCGCATGTGCTTGCTCATCCCTCGCGCCCACCCCACCGGCGTGTCCAGGTACCCGTTCCTCAGCTGCTCTTCATCTGCGCATGCTCCAAATAAATCACGAAATGCAACTCCCTTGATGCTTCGAATAATTTCCTTTATCACGAAAAAAAAAGATAAGGCACACAAAAACCTTTGAGCGGCGCAAGGCCTTCGTCGATGAGGAACTGGAAGTGGCGGTAGCCCATGAAGCCGCATGCGCTGGCGGTCCAGAAGAGCGCGCAGGGCACGCCGGCCTCCCTGGCGGCGTCCAAGCAGAAGCTCATGACGTTGTCCGCCACGACGCACGTCACGGGGGGTACCCCGCCGCCGCCGCCGGCGTCGGCGTTGAGCCGGTCGAGCAGGTCCTTGAGGTGCGGGGTGCAGGTCCTCATGGTGGAGTCGCAGAGCGAAGCCGGGTCCTGCGTGGCGTCGGCGTCGGACTCCGGCAGGCCGTCGGGGATGGTGGCGAAGCGGAACCCTGGGAGGCCCGCGACGGCGCCGGGGCCGCGGGACCGCACGAGGCGGCGGTGGTTGTACTCGGTGTTGACGAAGGTGACGTGGAAGCCCCGGCTGTGGAGCACCTTGGCCAGCTTCACCATCGGCGTGACGTGGCCCTGCGCCGGGAACGGGACGCACACTGCGTGGGGGCGTCGGTGCCTGTCGCCGGCGGCCGGGAGGACGGCGGTGCCCGTCATCTCGATCGATTCCTCAGCCGGCCGGGACGGATCGTCGGAGATAGTGCGATCGAGAGGCTAGCTAGCTATCTTCCTGACTTTTTTTTTTGTTTCTTTCTGAGGAGTGATGTGGGATCGATCCTTCCGGGTCGCAGCACAATGCAATAATATATAGCCGTAACATTGGATGCCGGCCGGTGTGTATCGTGTCACCTGGCAAGGTGCAAGGATATATAAAGAATTAGGGTTGGTGCAGCTTTTGGAATTAAAAAACTCAAAATAATTCGAAAAAACTCGAAATAAGGTAAGATTTGGAAAGTTGCGTTATTATGCAAATTATGAATTATCTGTAGGTGTAAAGTCTCGACTAAAGAATCAAATTATCGTCGGATGGGATAAATTCAACTCGACAAACACCAAAGCATGGGGTGCGCCGTGCACGTAGAGTTCGATCCTGCAGATAAGCTGCAACTCCTGCAAGTCTCAAAAAACGACACCATGCTTTCCTCGATCAGCAGAAGAGTTTTCCTCGATCGATGCTCGAGCAATTCGAGAAAAAAAGAGAGGAAAATCTCTCGCAGGGGTTGACGACGCCAGATGTGTCTTGTTGCAAATATAAATATTGGATACTGCTCCTACCAACCAAATTTCATTGCTTATAATGTTTGATTGGTTCATTTTCAATCGATATCCTTCTGCCACACACTCCATGATCAAGGTGGACAGCGCAATCAAATATAGAAAACACCGGCATGCATACCACGCAGCCGGTAAAAATTGACAGCCTCTACATCAGGAAGTGTTGCGAGATCCCGTCGAATCAAATTTTCTTGTGTATGGGGAAATTGAGTGAGCTTTTCTCTTTTCTTTTCTTTTCTTTTTTTTCTGATGGGGCCAGTGTGATCAGGTCATGTGGGCTTAGCTACACCAAAGATGTGACATGGTTTTAGCAACGGCCCATACTCATAGTCCCAATCGAGAAGATGGATGTCCAGGTCCATATTCCAGTAACGGGCCAATTTGAGCCGGAAACACCACCAACGTCCACCCGCAGCCCAGCCCACGTTCTCCTTCGCTCGGACCAACCAAGTTCGGCCAGACGCCAGCTCAAGGTCACCACGGCACGCCTCCCGTCAGGTCGTGCTCGGCGGCGTCGCGCACTGGCTGTACCGCCAGGGGTGGTGGACCCGCCTCTACAGCGTGCTCGCCCTGGACGTGTCCACCGGGCATGCAGGCGGTGTGGATCGAGGTCACGTAGGACTGCCACTGGCGCTGCCGCAAGGTCACCACGGCGGAGGCGCCCCAGGAGCTGCTCCTGGCGTCGTCGGCCGATGGGGAGCTCGCCCCCTGCTCGTCTGGGAACGGTCGCTCGAGGTGTGCATGGAGTGGACGTCGTTGGACTCGGGATCCGGGTTCCGGGATGTCGTCGGCTCGCGGGTCGGTACAGCCGGTGTCCAACCCGCTCGCGTGCCAGCGGATCGACTTCCAGTGGTTTCCGGAGGAGAGCGGCACCGGAGGTGAGCTCCATACCCGCCGACGCGGCGGGCGCGGTTCAGCTCCGTCGCGGCCGGCCGGCCACCGTGGGAGAGCTCGGCGGTCAGCGCGAGTCCGAACTCCTCAGCCATGGACCTGAACAGCCGGTCGACCGACAAGGGAGAGGGCTCGCCGGCGGCGGCCCCAGCTTAGGGCGCCGCTCCATCCTCCGCCTGCCTGATTAGGGAAGGGAATCGATCGCACTGAACAAATAAAAAAATCCCCAAAATATGCAGCACAAAAGAATCAAGATTTGGGAAATCAAGCCAGAGCAGACCATCGAAAAATCAAGATCCACGTTGCTTTGCATGCCTCGATCATCGAATTCATCTTTCTTGTGCCCCTTTGCTCTTCTTTCTCTGAGATTCTGACGGCGGCGTTGGACTCCTCCTCCTTGTGGTACCGGATCAAGAAGCTCCTGCCCGCCATGGCTTCTCCCCTTAGGCTCTTCTAGTCCTGGCTCCCTCCCTTCGCTGCTGGGCGTCTTCTAGTCCTGGCAGCAGAAATAGAATGGCGAGGGAGCTAGCGAAGTTATTTGTTCGTTTCGGTTTGTGCCTCTGCTGTTTGGTGGGCGCAAGCAGCAAGCAGAAGTGGCGACCATAGACAGGGGAGGGGGCAGCGAGCAGAAGCGGCGGCCATAGACAGGGGAGGGGCCACGCATGACGACGGATTTCGCGAGCACGACTACCTGGGCGGAGCTTGAGCTCCAGCTCCCGCGCTCGCAGCTGCGGTAGGCGGACCCAGGGAGGGGCGGCGGCCAGTGGGGCTCTCGGGCTCGGCGACCATGTCGGAGCTAGGAGGCGCGGCGGCCGGGTCGGGGCGCGGCGACCGGAGGTTCCTCGCCGGCGCGCGGTGGCCGGGACGGCTGATGGGAGAAACGAGTCATGAGGAAGAAGAAAGAGGGGCATTAGAGGTCATTTGCCACTTGATGTGGGGACGGATCCAACGTGGATGGATGGGTTGGCATGCCATGTGAGTAAATGTGGTATTTTTGTAGTATCTTTCTTCGATCCGTGGTAAAAATGTAGCGTTATCCGGGAAGATGCTATACGGAGAGGCGCCATCCACTATAATGGTAAAAAGTTAAATAACCCTCAGTGTGCACCCTCGCTTTTGGACATCTTTGATTTCTCCCCCATTTTGCGTGTACGAGCTGGATTTGGCCTCATTGCTTCCCTCGAGATGAAATCATGTACCATGGGCTTTCGACGAAGTTCAGAACCTATTTTGAACGCATGAATTTCAAACTTAATTTAAAACCACATGATGTACAGAGGAGTTACAGAGCTTCCCAGGAAAATATTCTGAAATTTGCTCGACATTGCAAGCTATTAAGCCTCTAACTCTTCTTGAGCAGAACATCTTTGATCAGCCTGTCCAGGTTGTCGAACGAGCTGCCCCCGGGCCGCGTCGCGCGCGCCGCGGCTTCCTTCCATTCCGCCGCCCTCTTCCTCATCTCCTTCCCCTTCTCCCCGGCCATCGCCTCCCTTATCCTCTCCTCCACCACGTCGCGCCGCGCGTCGCCGCCCACCTCCATCGCCACGCCCCACTCCAGCCGCTTGTACAGGGAGTTCGTCTGCTGCTCGGAGAAGAACGGCCACGACAGCATGGGCACCCCGGCGGAGAGGCTCTCCAGCGTGGAGTTCCACCCGCTGTGCGTCAGGAACACCCCCACCGCCTCGTGCCGCAGCACCGCCTCCTGCGGGCACCAGCTCGCCAGGAGGCTCCTCCCCCGCGTCGCCTCCATGAACTCCGGAGGCAGCACCGCGGCGTCGCCGGCCACCAGGTCGGGCCGGACGACCCACAGGAAGTCGTAGCCGCTGCCCGCCAGGCCCCACACGAACTCCAGCAGCTGCTGGTTGGTCATCACGGTGATGCTCCCGTAGTTGACGTACACCACGGACCGCGCCGGCCTGCCGTCGAGCCACTCGAGGCACGTGCTGTCCTCCATCCAGAGGCTGGAGTTCAGCGCGTCGAGCGGGCCGCCCGCCGGCCCGCCGGGACGAGCTGCTCGGCGAGGAGGCTGAGCGGGCCGACGGTGTACGCCGCCGGCGTGAAGTCGGCACTCAGGGCGTCGAGCGCCGGCTGCTCCAGCTCGTCGAAGGTGTTGTACATGATGGCGGCGGCGTGCTTGCAGTGCTCCATCTCGTGGAGCGCGTACTGAAGCATCTTGTCGCCGGGGTCCGTGGTGCGCAGGAAGGTCGGGTAGTCTCGGAGCCGCATGTGCTTGCTCATCCCGTGCACCCAGTCCACCGGCATGTCCAGGAACCCGTTCGTCAACTGCTCCGCGTCTGGCGAAGTGGCGATGCTCAGAGATGTCAATGCCCGGCAAGCTCATGCCATTGCCACCATATAGCTCTCGATGTATAGTAGATTGTAAAGGAGCATGAGGAGGATGGCTGTTGGCTGACCTTTGAGAGGGACAAGGCCCTTGTCCATGAAGGTGCGGTAGTTGTGGTAGGCCAGGGCGCCGCACGCGCTGGCCGTCCACAGCAGCGCGCACGGCACGCCGAGCTCCGCCGCGGCGTCGACACTGAAGGTGAGGCAGTTGTCCGCCACCACGCACGTCACCTGGGGCACGCCGCCGCCGTCAGCCGCGCGGCGGTTGAGGTCGGCGAGGAGGGCCTTGAAGTGGGGGAGGCAGGTGGTCATGGTGGAGTAGCAGAGCGCCGCCGTGTCCTGCGTGGCGTCCGCGTCGCACGGCGGGAGGCCGTCGGGGATGGTGGCGAAGCTGAAGCCCGGGAGGCCCGCGACGGCGCCGGCGTCGCGGGAGCGGACGAAGCGGCGGTGGTTGTACTCGGAGTTGACGTAGGTGACGTGGAAGCCCCTGCCGTGGAGGATCTTGGCCAGCTTCATCATCGGCGTCACGTGCCCCTGTGCTGGGAACGGCATGCACACGGCGTGCGGCTTCTCGCTCGCCGCCGCCGGAGTACTTGCGCCGCCGCTCATGCTGCCGCGCGCGTCTGAGCTAGGATTTTGGTTGGGCACGTGTAAAATCTATACCAGAGATCGAAGTGTATCTTTACCCAACTGGGAGTAGATCGCGAACTACTCTTACAGTATATATAGTGTGTGGGTGAGTGGTGACTGGTGACTTGGTGAGGCGTTGCTTGGGTACTGTGTGTGTGGGCGTGTGGCTGTACACGGCGCCTTATCTTCTGAAAGCTGCGTGTGCCATATCATCTTTGGCAAGCATCGTTGTATCATTTTCAAATTTCAACTTCAAAGTCCATATTCGTCTGCTAGTATGAAATATGAGTGGTGCAATACGCATGTCGACAAAAATCAGCTGATTTGCTGGTCGGTGTCCAGAGGCAATTTCCTCCACCTGCTGCAATTCTGGTCATGCATGCGCCTCTAGTTCTCGCTCCAGCTATCTATCACCATTAGGCCAGCCAGCTCCCCCCTCTAAGCATCAACCGAGAAATTTGGTACATTCTTAGTTGAAAATTATGAGGTGCGCTTTGTTTTGGCTATCGCCACAGAATTCGCACAAAATGAAGATAGTCACCCTCTTCAAATTAAATTCAGGAAAAAGTAGGGCAAATAGTTCAACTTAGTTATACTTCGTATGAGGCATTTGAGATTGAACGACCAAAGAGAAAAAGGAAGGCATTATGTAGTATATTTTGGTTTTCCTCCCCTTAGATTTCGAATTTGGTTAGGTTCATATTTGAAAATAAAAAGTGAGACATGCATTGCAAAAAAAAAAAAAGGTGGAAGGGCAGTATCAATTATTGTGTGCTCCGTGTATGAAAAAAAAGAGGCACATATGCAAATTTGCCCTACAAATACACTATTCACTCATCACATCGAGTGCTATTTTTTTTGTCACAACTCACGTCTCAATGCGCATGTTTACAACACTTTTGTATTATTAATGCACTATTCATCCGTGTAAATTTACGTATTAACCCCTGGGAAAATGACTGTTTCGGTGTTTCCCACGGGGGTGCCTCATGTGCTGCATCGTCTCCCAGGAGGCGGCTCGGGCAGACCCGACCTCCGCCGCCGCCACCTCCTCCTCCGGCGTCCTTCCCCCTCGCCGTCGCCGGAGCAGGGCCCCGGGAATCCGGGCGTCCGCGAGGAAGGCGACGGCGGGAGTCCTCCGGCCGGTTCGCGTCTCCCCCGCCCTTCTCTGCTTGCGCGGCGGCATCCGCCATGGTAGCGGCGGCCTGCGCTGGCCGGCAGATCCGGGGTGCCCGGGCCCGGATCCGGCACCCCCGGTGCCGGATCTGCCCGGCTCGGCGGTCGGCGCGGCGCGGCAGCCGGGGTTCGAGGACGGCGCCCCGTTGGGACCCCGGCTTCCCCCCAGGCAGCCTCGCCCTTCTCTTCCCTACCCTACCCCCCGTCTCTTCTCCGTGCTCCATGGTCGCAGGTTCGCGGGCGGCTTCCCGTCCCTTCGCCGACGAGCTCCGTCCCGGATCCGGCCTTCCTTGGCGTGGGTCCGCGCACGTGTGCGGTGCGCGGCGGTCTCCCTCCGCTCGGTCGCCCATGGTGCGGCACGCGCGGGGGCCTGCTCGGTGCGAGGTGGCGCGGAAGCCAGCTCTCAGCGGGCAGCGGCGCACCGCTCGACTCCCCCCTTGGCTGAGTTGACGGACTGTGCTGCTGCCGACGCCGTCCAACGAGCCCACACATCCGTGGGTCTCCTAGCAGCGTGCTGCAGCTACTGGTGGGTGGGGATTCCCCTCCCGTGTGCTCGTCTCCGGCTTGTTCTCCGCTCGGTTGGCACAATGGTTGTGCGAATCGACCTGCTCGCCCCGTCTTCATCGCCACGACGATGGCAGCAGTTTCTCACGCATTCTAACAGTGAGGAACGACCTCTCTTTTGCCGAGGGCATATACTTTTTCATTGGCGACAATATTTCGCGCCGCGATGCAACCCGGCGACCCAACAACGCACAGAGTCGGCGCATGGATCGAAGGTGGCTATTCCGAACGCCACCGATACATCAAGGTGAAGGGGCAACGGTGACGGCACATGATTTCAAGCGTGAGCCGATTTGCCAGCTGCAGTGGGGGTTGTCTACATCCAATGAGTTTCTTTCAAGTTCATTTTGGTGCACGTTGTTTAAGTCATGGTGGCTGATTTGAAGACCGTCATGAAGCGACATCGATATCTTTAGCACTGTCTTGAGAAGTAAACTCAATTCTTTTTTGGATGTAGTAGATCTTTAGTACATATATCATCATGTACTAAAGTTTTTTATTTATTCTTAGTATTTGTAATAAGTTTGGCTGTGTGGTCACGCAGAGACTTTAGGCTGTGTGCGTTACCGCAGAGGCCGGAATGTTAATTCCATCATCTAAAAAAAATGTGCTGCATCTGGGTCAGGGCACGGGCACCTGGATTGGACAACCCGGCCCGCACACGGTGTGACCAAGCTACGGTGATAAAAAAAACAAATCACACCTGACTGTGTGTGGCTGTACACGACTTGTCTTCTTCGACATGCATGTATTATTTTCAAATTTCCACTTCAAAATTCCCTCTTCGTCTACTAGTCAGAAAAGTGAGTGGTGCTACACGTTTGGCGACAATACCCAATTCGTTTGGTTGGTGGCTGGTGCTGATTTGTTCTGAGAGAATAGTAGTGTTGTCTGGTTGTTGGTGGCTGGTTTGTTCTGAGAGAAAAATACTGCTGGCTAAAATCAAACGATTTGGTGACCGGTGGGTGTCCGGAATCAATTAAACCCCTCTTCATCTAACGTAATACAAATTTTTAAAATATATATGTTGTCGAGAGAAGGAAAATTTCGTCGAATTTTAGTTTTGAATATTGTCAGTTATTTGAGCACCAAGATGAATTTAAATGAAAAGGTTTGAACTACAAATTTGTAGATCTCGCTGGAAATTACAATTTTGGTTTAAATTTTATCTCCATCCGAGTTCATATGAAAAAGTTATGATATTCTGAAGATGGATTGGCAGATATTGCCGGTTGAACCGACGGAGAGAGCTGCTACAGTACCACGCCGGGCTACAGTGCCTTATCGTCGTTTCAACTGCGATAGGTGCACTGTAGCGTCTCACTACCTTTTGAACTGACGATAACTCTTTTCTCGCCGTTAGTAGGCTAATTTCTAAAAAGTTATTTACAAAATTATTTTTATAAAATTATCAGAAATGATATTGAAAAACGACCGGTCCAGCCGCAATGGAGAGAGAAGGGCTCCAAGTTTGTGGAAGTTTAATTCATTGCAATTGATTTTCATTGTAAGACTTTGTAGAGAATAGTTATACTCTTTCTGATTTTTCTGGTAACAAATTTTGCCATGTTACATATGATGGAAACTGGAAAGGAGATGCACTCGTACAACCAGTGAAGAAAATGTGAGAAATTGCAGACTTCTTAAAACTTATACCTAATATTAAGCTCAATTAATTAAATATACACAAGTGACTTTTAACTTTGCTATTTTCAAAATAAAAATTTTAAAGTACTTATAATTAACATGAGCATCTATATGAGTTTGCAATTTTCTTTATATGATGGAAATATAACAATAGTTGAACATATTAAAAAATTGAAAACTACCTAGAGATGCAATATGCTAAGTCGGAAATATAAAATTTACAAAAAGTTATAGTAAAATTCTAAATTGGATACTCTATCTTTTCTAAATAATTGATAAATATGATTTACAATCAATTATTGTAGAGATTGACTAAACATGAAATGTGACTAAACAGTAATTAGCAAGATTAATACATGGTCTAAATTGTTATTATATGATATTAAATCATTGTTAAACTAAGGCGAGGACGATAAATGCACCCGTTCAATTATTAGTTAAGGGATTGATTTGCACCAAATGAAACATAAGTGATGAATGCCACACTTTTGCAATACTTGAGTTATGAAAAATACACCTTTTCCTTTATTGTAAGATTTTGTAGCTCATGGTTATACTCGTTGTGATTTTTCTGGTAACAAAAATATGCCCTGCAACAATACATATGGTGTAAAGGAGTTGCACTCGTATAACCAGTGAAGCAAATGTGAGAAATTTCAGATTTCTTAAAACTTAGACCTAATAAGTCGCTTTTTTTTAAAAAAAAAGTAGAACATAATTGAAAGCACCAACTACAGACAACAGTCTAACGAAGGACGCTTCCGATCTTCAGGAACTCCGGAACTCTACTGGCGCCGGGGACGCGAACCCCTTGTGGTAGAGCAAGTCGGTCATGACCCTGTACGCGTGCTGCGTCAGGTGCACCCCATCCCAGCTGATGCGCTCGTCGGGCCTCTCGCACACCGACGCCCCCGGCGCGCCGCACATCCGATCCATGTCGACGTTGTACTTGCCGCCGCCGGCGCCGCAGCACGCCTTGGTCACGGCTCCCTCGTCGAACCCCGTCTTGCCGGCGTCCCTCAGCATCCGCACGTACGCGTAGAAGTAGTCGGCGTAGGCGATCGTTGCCGCCGGGTAGGACCTGCGCAGCTCCCGGATCTCCTGCTGCAGCAGCACGTTATGCATCTGGGAGAAGAGGTTGAGCGCCGCGAGGCAGCCGTTGGCATCGTAGGCCGCCGGGTCCGTCTCGCTCGCCGCGGACATGTAGCTCGGCACACACCCCAGCGGGAAGTTGCCCGGGATCACCACCCGCGTCGCGCCCATGTCGAGCAGCTCCCTGGCCGCGCCCGTCACAGACCGCACTACGTCGGGGACCAGCGTCAGCGCCTCGACCACGCCGGTCGCGACGCGGCCGAAGTTATAGAGGTTGTGCGCGCCGCCAGCCGCTGGCTTGTTCGCCTCGAAGGCGTAGTTGTAATCGTTGCCGCCGATCTCGCCGACCATGACCAGCGAGCGGGCCAGCCTCTCGCGGACCTCTTGCGGGGACCGGGTGGTGTCGCTCATGAGGTCCTTGAACCGCTGCAGCTGGACGGCCAGGGAGCTGTTGGTGTGGGGGACGGAGACCCCTCTCGTCGCGAGCGCCGCCGCGTCGAGGGCCGTGGCACCGGCTACGGCGAAGTTGGCACCGTGCGTGAAGTCGGCGCCCTTGTCGAGGTACGGGTTGAGCAGCGGCAGACCGAGGTCCTTGGCGAGGAAGTCTATCATGAGGTACCCGTCGGAGCACCGTCCCGTGGCGCCACCGATGGCGGAGCCGTAGGGGAGGCTCGTGGTGTGCTGCAGCACGCCGGTGGCACCGCCTTCGAGGAGCAGGTTCCCGGTGTCGGACAGGGAGTCGCCGAAGTTGTAGATGGCTGTGATGGCGTCCACCGCCGCCTTCGCTCTCGCCGCCGATTTGGCCGTAGTGTGTTGCGGCGCCGGCCTGGCTTGGCATGGGCCGGTGACGAGGAGCATCGCCATTAACACGGAGAGCAGGATGCGAGCCATAGTCGCCATGTCTGGATGTCTGGAACACAGCGTTCTGGCCTGTGGAGAAGTTGGACGCCAGCCGGCGCCTTTTATTGAGCGCGCCGGGAGCCGCGAGCAGCTCGGAGTAGGAAACGGCGAAACGCGAGCATGTCCGAGTCGGAGTGTCGGAGACCCACGGGCAAGCGGAGTTGACCACGCTGGCCGAGTCAATTTGCCACGTCTCCCTGCACGAATCATCCACCCTTCAATTTTCCAGATCACTCAATCAGACCGTCCCTCGCAGGCTCGCACGAACAGACCGCAGAGTTCGTTACTTCCCCCCGATCAGCGAAACAGCGCCGCAGTGGATAACGCACCGCAGCCAAAACTCCGCCACCGCCATGCTCGCCCGCACGCGGCTCCCGCCGCCCGCCCCCTCTCCCCACGTGCCCCCCGGCGGTGGCGGCCGCGGCGTGGAGTTCCGCCGCAAGCTCCATTTCCTCTCGTCCGAGCTCCACCTCGACCCGTTCCCGCTCCTCGCCGCCAACCCGGCGCTCCGCTCGGCGCCGCTGCCGCTCCTCCGCGACTCCCTCCGCCTCCTCGCCTCCCACGGCCTCTCCGCCCGCGACGCCGCGCGCGTCTTCTCCGCGTTCCCGTCCCTGCTCACCTCCCCGCCCGGCGAGCCCCTGCGCTTCCTCTCCGCCGACGCGCCACTCCCACCGCCGCTCCTCCGCGCCGCGGTGGTCCGGTCCCCGCGCCTCCTCGCCGCGTCCGTGCCCGAGACGCTCCGCCCCGCCCTCCTCTTCCTCCGCCGCCGCGTCGCGCTCCTCCGGGAGCCGCTCCCGCTCGCCGCTGCGCTGCTCCTGGCGTTCTCCGTCGAGCGCACCCTCCTCCCCAAGCTCCTCTTCCTCCGTGACGCCACGGGCCTCCCGGACCCCGCCGTCTGCGCGGTTATCAAGCGTGCGCCAGCCATCCTCTCCTACGGGATAGAGACCAACCTCACACCTAAGCTGCGGTTCCTCGCGGAGCGCATGGGGAGGGACCCTGCTGCAGAGCTAGCCGAGTTCCCGCACTACTTTGCATTCAGTTTGGAGGGGAGGATCAGGCCGAGGCACGAGGCGTTGAGGGATAGGGGCATCGAAATGTCGCTCAAGGATATGCTCACAAGCAATGATGACGAGTTCAGGGAGCGGCTGATCAATGCGACTTTGTCCAACACCAAAGCGAGGTTGTGAGCTTGCATTCAGAAGCACTATGTGCTTGATAACTGCAATGTATGAAAAGCAGTGCTTTCAGTTTGGATTCAGTTAAACAAGATTACCACCCCAAACATCACCAAGACACAAATGGCACCAGCAGCAATTTGGGGCATAGACTATGTTTCACATGCCATTTCAAGCTCAGTAAGGTTGATTGAAGTTATCCAGGAGATATGCATGGAAACGTCGCCTGATTGAATGGCTAAATGGATAATCACTTGTACAGTATCATACAAGCAGCAAAGTTTACTCTACTTGCCATGGTGGATGAATGGGTCTGATGCATGAGTTGTTGGAGAACAAAGGGCAGTGATGAACAGCCATGGATCTCCATGAACATAGGTGCGTGGTAACCATCTGGTTGAGTTTTGTAATAGCACTTTTGCTCTTTTTTGCCCCTTTTTTGGTGCTATTGCTTTAGGAGAGGCATAATACTGTTTGTTGTTATGAAAAAGGGGTTTTCACTGGATCCTGTAAATGCAATTGTTGCATGATTTAATTTTTGGAATACTTGATTATGCCTGTCAGAAATTCTAAGCCATGTTCACTTGTGCGTTGTGGCTAAAATTCTCACTTGTTACGGTTAATGTTTACAGTCTCTCTGATCTCTCAAAGCCTCAGAAAGACTGTCACGCGTTATCATTTTAAGTTTGGTGGTAAAATATGCCCTCAGACTGCAAGTAGTTTTTACACCTTGAGTTTTGATATACCATACCATTGGAAGCGACAGAATACAACAATTGGTAAAATATGCCCTCAGACTGCAAGTAGTTTTTACACCCTAAAAAAAAATGCTCTGGAACGAGGGTAGGCTGTGATGAGGCCAACTAACTTCCATCTGTGTAATTTGCTGAATTCGTAATTTACAATAGTGTTGGATACCAGAAAATGAGGACGATGTTAAGACTCCTTTGCCGTCATAAAAAAAAGGTGAATGACCTGATAAGTAGATCATATCAAAGCATCAAAATTCCTTCTCTATTAGTCAGTATTGCAGCATTCTGCTCGATGTGTCCTTAGGAGCTTCTCCCACAGGCACAGCATATCTCTTGGTTCTTGGTAGTGAGCAACAATGTACCCATCATTGCAGCCTTCAATGTTGATTCTTGTGTCTGTTTCATATCTGACTGGTAATCCATCCTTCTTCAGATCATTGACCCATATGCCCATAGCTACATCTTCTAGTTTGAACATCTGCAAAGAATCATTTGGGTGTGGATAATATATGATTTAGCCCCAGAACAACATCAGACAACAAGAAGTAGGAATTAAGTAGAGTTGAAATAATCTGATATTGCAGGACTAGAAGCTGAAGAGAATTGGCACTTGCTGTGATATTTAAGCAGAATATTTTTGTGAAACAGCGAGCTGAAATGTGGGCAACTTGTCTGAACTCAACCAGGCTTCTCTGCTTATGTTTGCTTTTCTGAACCGGGTTACTTTGAATACTTGTTCAAAAACTTATAATTTGAGTTTCTCTTATGTGAGGCAGTTTTTATTTAGTAGAGATAGTACAGCTCATTCTGGTATGCAAAGAAGTATGCCTTCAGATGGTTTGTTTTGTTGCTTGAGGGATGTATAACTAAATTTCCCATATAGTGGGGGGTGGGTTAATTGCTGGGACGCAGGGCTGGTCTCTCTTGCCCTGCCTCCTCTTTTTCTTTTATGTTGGTCTAGTTTGTTTCTTTGTGTCTGTGTGTTTGGTGGCGGGGCTGTGTGAGTGCGTGTGTGTTTTCCTTTCAGCCTTAGTTTCCTGTGTTGTGTTCGTGTCTGTGTTTGAGTCTCTGTATGGCTCTTTCTCCTTCTATTAATACAATGATACGCAGCTCTCCTGCGTGTTCGAGAAAAAATTTCCCATATAGTATGTATAAGTCACATGTTATGTTTGCACTTGAATAGACATACCTTTAAATGGCTTGATTTATACCGAGTGTTGATTTTCCTTGCAATGTCTTGGGAGACCACATATCCTGGCCCATGAGCCCAAGGGGGATATTTCTCTTCAGGCCATTCCTGCAAAACACATCAGAAATGCTGGTGTTTACATTTACATCAGAAATGTTTCTGTTACAACGGCAGCATGTTTCAAATCAACCTGCATAAATGCCTTAGGGCAACTAGTTTATTTCAGTCTGATCTTAAGATCGAAAGGATTACAATAATTGCTTTTATTTTACTTTTAAGGGAGCCTTTATGTGAATAATTTACCTTTTCGCTTATGTACCATTTGCTTTCAGGATTTCTGTGGGGACCTGAGTAAGAATTTATGCGACCATAAAGTAGCCCGTTGCTAACATTAAGCTGCTTTATCGTGGATTGGATCTCATCTACACGGACAAAGGCATCATCATCTGTTTTCATCACATACTTGGCTGATACAGCAGTGGTCTGATAAAACAAATCACAAGTAGGCACAATGAAACACGAGAAGCTGGGAATGGAGAAGTTTTAACTTAATGATGATAGTGTTTACCCCATAGATGCATATTGCTAACGTCTTCCATGTTATCAGGCTGTAGTAATCAACAAAGGGCAACACCTGGATGTCACCATATGCGTGTGCCTCGTTCCAGAGTTCCTCGTTTACCATAAGTTTTGTATGCTTTATAAAACAAAATGAGAAAAAAAATCTTAGTATGGTAGATAATTCTTGTAAGTTTAATAGATTTTAAACTTATTTTTGTGTGTGTCTTACTCTTACCAGGCCAACAAAAAAACGCACTGCTACCGCTCCTTGGCGCACTGCATCATATTGCATCCACGTTCTTCTAATTGCCATCCGACGCTTGAAGTTGTTTGCTGTTGAAAAGATGCCAATCAGAAGGTCGACATTTTCGCCATCTGGAATAGGTGATGACTTGAGCATTTCAACATTAGAGTTCTCCAAGTCCTCTGATGTGGGCAAGCTGCTTGCAATCGCACTTACAAGTTTAAAATCACCAGAAATTCTCACTTCATTAACAAACCAAGGTTCCAAACCCTAGTAACAGAAGCACCCAGTTAAATAGGATTGGTCTTATATCAGTTTTTTTTTTTTTATGATCCACATGTTAGAAAGTTACCGCTCTATATGCAAATGAAGTGACGTGTTTTCCATCCACTGTCATATGGATCCCCTCTGATCCTACACGGAGGGTCGCAATAGCAAGGTATCCCTGTTTAAATGGAAAATATGTGCTTGGTTCTCCGTGTTTCTTGGCTGCGCGATGTTTTGAGTTCATTATGTCCCTGTCTTCTCTGCCCACCATTGCATTACATCTCGTCAAGTCGTCCACTGTAGAAGATATTGCATCAGTAGCGTGCAAGGCACAATATTAGCTCTTGTATGCAAGAGATTAGTAAGTTTGAAGTACCTTCAGTGGTATTCTGAGAGTTAGTGCTGGGACAGCGTTCCTCAACTCCCCAGCCATTGTTCCCAGTGAAGGTATTCTGCACTATGACTGGATCTTTAGTAATTTTGTCACCATTTAGACGGACATTGTAGTGCAGTACAATAGGCTTTTCAGATTCCCCTGGAAGTGCTGTCCCGACAAGATCAATCCAAAAGTTGCCAGAGAGGACTCCAGGAGTGCCTATAAGAGTGATCGAAGAACCTACAATAAGCCCGCAAGGTACTTCAATGGTGGAAGAATCGGTCTCCAACTTGGAAGCATCCATTCTGCGAATCGAGTATGGGCAGAGCCTCTCTTTTTCTCTGTGCTGAGAGCTTGCATTGTGAACTGAAGTCGTCAAGTTTTCCCATGCAGTTCTTCCATCGTTGATCGCGTCGCTTGCATGAGGAAGGCCACTGGTGATGTTGGTTAGCTGCTTCATCTGATTCCATGTGTCTAGCCACTGAAACGCTTCAGGAGAGATGGTCTCAGAATCCAAGCTGTTCGAATTTGAAGCATTTTCTGCTGCTGCTGCTGCTGCTGCTGTTTCTGGAGTGGTTTCTTGTGCAGCCACTGGGCTGTTGAACCATTGGAGGGGGTTGGTATGGAGGATTCGATACTGAGATATCCCTGAAGCTGGACTGCTCACAATCAAATACCGCACAATCACCAGCGAGAAGAAGGTAATCGTAATTGTAGCAGCGTGCTTATTTGTTATCCACATCTTTGGTTGCCTTTTTTCTCTGGTGCTGTGGCTGTTACAAAGTCTCACACCATACCTTGGCTGGCTTCAATGGGAAAGTTAGGAGCCCGGCCACCAGTCTTTATCCTCCCCCTTCTGGTCAAGGTACAGACCGGATAGCACGTGCCAGTGCACAAGATGTTATCCCTCCAGTTTGATCGATTTTCCTGTTACGGAATTCAAGTACACTATTATATGCCAACTTTTCAGAGCACACCAAAAACAGAAAATATGAATTCGGCTAAGTTCGTTCTCTCTGTACCATTATTTAGTTGAAATCTGAGCACATGGACCAGGTACGGTTACGGACCTAAAGCAAAAGGAAGTTGTCGGCCGTCTCTACGGCTGACCATATCAAGATCAAAACCCAGTGGCATGTGCCCATTGTTCAGAAGTGGTATGTACTAGTCTGTAGCTATCAAAGATGCAAAGAATGCAACACCAGGAAAGGCCAAGTGTGCGCCGTGCAGGACCAGGCGCCCCCGGTCAAGCACTGCGATCAAACGTGTGGGCGGCAATCCTGACTTTTTTGTCTCTAGTCAGAAAATGTGCTGGACGATTATTCTCAGGCAACGATATTCGTTGAAGTGTTTTCGCCTTTGTGGCAAACCTGGCCAAACTACAACAATTTCTTCCTTCATTATCAAGAAGAAAGCTAAAAAAACAACTGAAAAGCCTATCAAGTTTGATCATCACTCCGGAAAAACATAATTCGTGGGGTAATTACCATGCAAAGCATGTTGTGTTGAGCAACCGCTCCGTTTTGGTAGTTTGAAAGGGGGAAAAGATAGAGAGAGAGAGCAACTGCGGCTTCTTGATCATGGCACTAGCTTGAGCGAATCCAAATCAACAAGAAAACAAGAATTGCTCCGGACATGGATCGAACTTGCTTCTGCAGGGAGGGAGATGCTTGTTGTTACCTGGTAGTAGTACTTGTATCCTCAGTTATGTAGACGAGTGATCACTGATCGCAGGGAGAGGAGATAGACAAGAGGAAGGAAGAGGAGGAGACGAGGCCGGGAGGCGTAGGAATTGAAGAGGAGCCTATGCCGCGTGCCTCCGGGCAGTCTCCGGCCGGCCGAAGGGCAGGCAACGGGGGCCGGGCGAGAAATACTAGAGCGAGCGAACAAGTCAGGGCTTGCCATTTGACAACGTTCTTATACGCTACTGGCTGCCTACTAGCACTGGTAAGAAGATTAGCGCGCGGTGATTGTCTGGGCTTCATTTGCACTACAAGACAGTGATTCAACACAAATAAGAACGCTGCTTTAATCGTTCAGTATAGAAGCGCAAAGCGGAACAGAGAACTTGCTGCGGTTTCAAAATGAAGGACTACACATGCACGACCGTGATGACAGGATTTTTATTTTTATTTTTTGGGAAGCAAGATGATAGGAATTCGGAAGTCCAAAATGCTTACTCCAGATTATCAGTAGGTCAACTGCATCTAGCCCCAAACTTATATGAAGTAACTTTAATTTCTTGTATTCAGTAAAAGCATGTGTATATCAATACTTAACTTAAGTTGCTTGAGTAGTGCATAGCTGCTCATCGAACCACATGTCAATAAGGCACCTAACTATTTATCATTATCAATGCCTTGCTAAAACTATTTAAAGTCACATAAAACTGATTGAAACAGTGACATGAATTACTGTAATCAGTAAGTATAAGTTATGGTGCTGTCTTTTTTTTTTTTTGAGAACCTATGGTGCTATTCAAGTGGCTTAAAAATTACTAGAGTCAAGTCAAAACCAAAAAAAAGAAAGAAAAAAATAAAAGAACAAGAGAATGAATCGCCAATGCGCAATTGGGCCAAAAGAAAAAGAGAAGTGAATCCCAAGAGGAAAGAACAGAAAACAATGCACATCTTGATGGGCCTCACGCACGCCGCAGGCTTAGACTTGTTTTCTTTCGTTTCCGTTTTTTTTTTGTTGGCCCGCTGAGAAAAGAAGTTTAGTGCGGCTAACGGCCGTTAAATAAAGGTTAAATAAATAGCGTCGATCAGTAGGTGGAAGGTAGGTCTCCCAAAGTCCAAGCACCGAACTGGTCTCTCAAAAATCTAATTGGTCTTAGCTTAAAAAAAATTAATTGGACCTCGATATGATTGCGCTGTCAACCGATCCTCGGTCTATTCGATCGCGCATCATTTTCATAGAGTACTTTAATCCTGGTTGGTCAAGTGAGCTCTCCAGAGTGCTACTGTTTATCCTATTGTTTTTTTTCAACGAAGAAATATCTATATTCTCGCTCTTGCATAAAGCACGTACGAAAACATCCACAATCATTGCAAAGATAAAAATACAGAAGCTACGACACATTCGACTCCCAACATACGATAAGGACTGCAAGGTGCCCTCTTCGTACCATCACAATCATTTCATAGGGTAACACAGTCTCTTTGGATCGATGATGATATCAAATGAGGTTATTTCGAGCGAGATCAACAAAGAAATGTGCCTAGAAAATATAGACAAATTAACTTATTTAATATTGCAAGTAAACTACAAAATGGTGTTCATAGCAAACGCATGTTTAACGCTGTGGAGTGACTGTAATAATCTTTTGGAACCACGCGACAGTTACCACGTTCTCCACTTCTACTAGGAACAGATCAGACAGTTTTAACAGCCTCACACATCACTGGACGGGGGGACATTTGCTGTGGGCAGTTAGCAAATACCACCCCGTCTGTCCATCTGGAATCTATTAATGGATTCTGGATAATGTCCAAGCGGAAGCGAATCCGAAATGCTCGTTTTCCGCAGAGACGCCAACCAACCACACCATGACACTGTCACGTGGGTCCCGTTCCCGTGGGCGCCACAGATCAGCCAGGTTAATTCGCACGACGGCTGGTGCGGTTGGGCCCGATCACGGGAGAAAGCGACGTCCAGCGGCGAGCTGACGGCTCCGTCACGGCGAGCGGTCACGCGGCGAAACGATAAAAACGCCGGGCGGCCACCACGCGGGACGAACGCGAAGGAAGGGGGAAAACAAGAAAAAAGAAAAAAAAAACTTTTTTCAGATACTTCGGAGGCGGAGTGCGTGCCTCGCAGGCTCGCAGCTCATTCGCCGAGGTAAAGGGTCCTTGCCTTTCCTCCCCCATTTCCCTCTCTAGTCGCCGGTAATCGTTTCCAGCCTTGCGTTTCGTGGGGTTCCCCGAGGCGAGGGCTTCGATTCGACCCAGGAATCGCTCAAATCCGCTTGGATTTGGCGTCTGCTCGCCCAAAATTTCTAGGGTTTTAGCGTCAGATTTCTCCCCCTTTCAATCTATTTGTTTTCTTTCGTGAATTCGGCTAGTTTTGATCGTTTTGACTTCTGAGGGCTCGTTTTGTACTTCTATTGCAGGGGCACGAGATCCTCTGGAGTTTTGAGCATTTTGCTGTCAAATTTCCGTGGCTGATTTGCGCGTATGGGGGATCATGTCGCGGTGGATGTTGGGAAGCTCGTGGCGTCCCGAGCCGACGAGGCAGCGGGGTTGGTGCCCGGCGGCAAGGAGGAAGCCGAGGCGCTGATTGCGATGGTGGAGTGCCGCATTTGCCAGGAGGAGGACCTGGCCAAGAACCTCGAGAGCCCCTGTGCTTGCAGCGGTAGCCTCAAGGTGTGTGCTCCTTTGTTTCTGTCCAAACGAGAAATTCTGGTGCCATTACATGTTGCTTATGCTGTTTGCCTCTGATTCGTGCTATTGTTATTCATAGGCAATAAATTCTTAAACTGTAATGTGTATGGATTGCAAGTATCAGCTAACCCAAATACAACATCAAGGCTTAGTCCTTGACCTTCGTTCGGACAGTTAGCATGGTAGTTGGAATGCATGCTGTTTGGTGCCTCATTTGCTATTTATAAGTTGTTAATTTAGATGTTGTGCCTTGTCAGATATATGTACATATTATGCGTCTCTTTAGTGTCTGATATATAACCTTGTTTTTCTGCTGTGTCTCTTGATATTTTTCATGGAAAAAGTAGTTTCATAGTATGAGTAGATAAGATCATGCTTGGTTTAATCATCGTTGTTGCTTAAAGAGTTGGGCATCCCTTTTCCTTGCTGTCACCTACTTTCTGCAAGCTTAACAGACAAGTCACATGGCTTTGTATGTTGTGTGGGTTGCCGTCAACTGAAGACTTGAGTCATTGTCGTTGTTTGCAAGTGGTCTAACTGCTTATGACGATCTGCCTTGGGCCTTGGCATTGTATACGTGCAAACCGATACAAAAATGTTTTTGCTATTTCCAGTGCAAATAAATGCATCTACTTTGCTAAATTTTGTTATCACATTTCTTTCCACAGTACGCCCACAGGGAATGTGTGCAACGTTGGTGCAATGAGAAAGGAGATATAACCTGTGAGATCTGCCATCAGGTAAACAGCTATTTCTACTTCAGCCACACCTCCATGCGTGGCAAAATGGAAGCTAAATCATGTCCTACTTTATTATTCTTGTATTAAGACTCAAATCACTGGCCTTTCTTCCCTTCTGTTTTCTTTGGACGCATAACAATTCTTTTGGTCGCCCCAGTCTTCTTGCATGGTATTATTATCTTGTAAGCTACTGTTTAAACATAGGAATTTTCAAGTACTAGGGCTTACCATAAGCAAAAGAGGATCATGTGCCTGCATGATAACTGAAGCTAAACTTTGTTTAGTTCAATGGATTTTGGATCAAAATGATTCCACAAATTTAAGCCTTCAAGTTCTTCTCCACTGTATCTTTGCCTTTGAGGAACCATTTATATATTTCCTTGCTGATTTGACTGTAAACTTTGTTTCTGTAAATCAGATTATGAGTTTTATTCTCTGTTGTTCAGTCGTACAAGCCTGGTTACACTGCTCCACCCCAGGTGCATCATGATGAAACTACCATAGAGATAAGGTTTGTTATATTCATTCATGAGGCTAATCGTTTTCCCTTCTATCCTTGGTGTTCTATGTTAATGATATTTCTGCATCATTAAACTGTTTTTATACATCATAAAGTTCTTTTTATTTCTCATGCGTTTTTCTTTAATTTTTTTAGTGGTGGAGATTGGACTATCTCTGGCAACCGTTTGGATTTACATGATCCTAGAATCTTGGCAATGGCTGCTGCTCAACACCGTTTACTTGAAGATGAGTATGATGAATATACTGCAACAAACAACAACGCTGCTGCATTTTGCCGCTCTATATTTCTGATTGTAAGTTCTGTGTTTCTATTCTAGAAAAAAAAACTCTTTTAACCTCTATTATTTGAAGTCATGATATCGGAATATCCATAGAAAGATCTTTTCAATTCAATTTACTCTGCACCTGAACTTACCTTTTCACCTCAAACAACAATTAGAGCTCATGCTGCTTATTTCTTTCTGAAAGTTACTTCTTAGCTCTTTTACACTATTACTGTAGGTTAATATAGTTTTACTTTATCTTCCTACTTTCCAATTTTATCATGCAATTTTAAGTGATATATGTCTTAAATGTCTATCCAGTTGATGGCTCTGCTGCTCCTGAGGCACACACTGACCATTACTAACAGTGATGACGAAGATGATGCATCTGCTATCTTCTCAGTTAGTGATTAATGCACTGTTATGTCTCCTGTGAATTTTTTCCTCTATCACTGCAAATTTAACTGGCTGTAATCTTGGACAGTTGTTTCTTCTGAGAGCTGCTGGATTTTTGCTGCCATGCTACATTATGGCTTGGGCTATTAGTATCATGCAGCGTCAAAGACAAAGACAGGTTGGCCTAATACAAATGTTTTTGCCTTGTGTATTTAGTTTGGAGGAAGAAAATTTCCACAATTATTCATACCTAGCATAACATGAACAATATATCTACGGAGTCAAAGCAGCATAAGATTGTTTCTTCTTTTGTTTGCACATATCCTTGTTTGGACTTTGGACTTGGGAGTTGGGAACTTGGGATAGCCGAATTTGCCTTTTGTGGTCCAACATGAGGTTACTAGTAAATCACTATGTCTGGAAATTAGACCATTCCTTGTCTGGTTCACATTTCTATAGTTCAGACATCGATTTAGCATGTTGAACTGCCACAGCTTTTATTCTAATTGACATACCAATTAAGAACAAAGAATTTGTCATGTTTATGTAAGCAGTGTAAGCATGTTCTATTTGGGTGTATCTCAATTCTGTTAATATATGTATTAACACAGTTAATGTTTTCCATCGATTCATCAGGAAGAAGCAATGCTATTACCAACGGAAGTGGCAATCATTCTGCACCAGGATGGAAGAACAATGCAATTTGCAGTAGCACCACCAGAATCTCCGACCTCCCCTCAGCCTGAACCAAACCAATAGAATAATCAGCAGCAGGCCCCTCTCGCAAGTGCATTGTGCATACCAGATGCTTCTCAGCATCTGTGTGATACAAGGTGGAAATCGAGCACATTCTGCAAGCCTGTTGCCTTGGCAAACCTCGAATGGCCATGATGCAGCAAAAATGTTGTGCCCTTCTTCGGATTGTGTTAACTTCACAGCTGAGACTCAATGCTTCTTTGACAGGCTCTCAGCATCTTCTGTACATAAAGAGGTTTCCTTAATAAGTGAATGCAAGTTGAATCAACACAAAGTTTGAGTTTCTGCGATGGGACTTGGGTTCATACCAGCTGCCAAGTAGCTTCTCTTATATAACAAATTAGACGCTGCAGTTGTGCTGTAATTTCGGATGCCGGTCTACTGAATACTGTATCGCTCTATGCATGCTTGAGATAATCATACTTCCCATGGGGTCCAAAGGATTCTAAAAGACCTATGATATCAAGTGCAGTGCAGATGATGCCCTTAAAAAGAAGGAAAAAAAAAACTTTGTACTGCATAAAGGATAAGTTTGGTTCGGTGTGAAGTTGAATCCCGCGGGATGGAATCAGCTCAATGCAACCAGATCATCCACGTAATTTGTTGCACGATTCCGTTTAGTATCTTGAGCTAACACTCTTGTATGGATGAAGTGATTCGATGCTTATTTTTGTTCTCGGTGAGCTCTTCTACTACCCGGTAATGTAAAGGGCTCGCGAGAACCGAAAACGGAACTGGGAAAAAGAATTCAGATCCAAAACCAAGAAAGAAAAGAAAAAATTTAGGTCATGTAACCAACACACATGGATGAGGATAGGATCACTATCAGCATTCTTGTGGCCCCACACCCCAAATAAACAAACATTTTGTAAATTATTAAAAGAAAACATTTCGTAACTATATTAGAAATACAACAATGAAGTGAAAAACCTTAGCCATTTCGTGAGGTCTCAAACAAAGTAGTTACGTATCAATGTATCCACAAATTTTGTATATGAATAATTATGATACGCTTAAGGACCTTAACAAAAACGTCAAGATGGCCGAGTTGGTCTAAGGCGCCAGTTTCAGGTACTGGTCCGAAAGGGCATGGGTTCGAATCCCATTCTTGACAAATATTTTTTTCGTGAGCTGTGAAGTTGCTTCAGAGGATGATGTGTTTTTGTTTGGTGAGTAGAAGAACGACAATGAATATTTTTTTCGTGAGCTGTGAAGTTGCTTCAGAGGATGATGTGTTTTTGTTTGGTGAGTAGAAGAACGACAATGGATAGGCAAAGATGAGAATGCCATGCTGCTTGTGGTCCCAGTGATCAACTTCAAAGTTCAGAGACATAAAAAAACATCTTATATTCGAGTTACATTACATTTTGCCTCAGATTGGCACAACCTTGGCGCTCACTCTCTCCATCATCCCCTAGCAAAGCATCTCTGTACAATTATCTCTACAGCTGAATCTTTCGATCTCTCGGGCATCTCAGTGATCATCTCACTGAACAACTCGGACCCAGGAAAAACAAAGAGAAAGGAACTCCCAAAGAAGCCAGCCGAACCTCTCTATTTGGTGGACACCGGAGCGCTCAGCATTTGTTGTGTATCGGGTCAGATCCTCTTCTGACCCGACGCTTGCTCATCCTGTCGGGATCGAACATGGCCGACGGCGCCGCCGCCGCTGCGCGCTTCTTCTCCGGCGTATCGGGTCTTGCTGCCGTTGGCAAGACGTCTGGACTGCTGCTTGGCGGCGCCGGAACGCCGAGGCTTCGGACGGCAAGAGCCTCTTGTTGCGTTGCAGAGGCCAGGAGAACGAGCACGACGACCATGGCCAGTCGATGGCAATGGGCATCCATTCTCTCGCTCGTTCCTCCCTTCCGACTCCTAGTGTAGCTGTACAAGGATGTGTGTCAATGCGGAGGTGTGGCCACTGGGTGTGGCACAATCTGAACTTGGACGAGAACTAAAGAATGAGTGGGAGGGAGGCTCAGGAACTAGGTCCTGTTGCTTCTGTCTGCAGATATAGAGGGGTTCTTGGTAAGATCTTGGTCCAAAAGCATAAAGCTCAAAGAGATTGGTGCCGACCTGTGGCTTTATGCCATCATGGCCATACATCGATGCAAAATCCAATCTTGCAATTGCCACTGTGGCAAGTATGATCCAATCCAGTGAGGGCGTTCTCTGCAAATCAAAGGCTGTTCATGCAGATTCTGGCCCTGCTGGGAGGCCCAAGATTTTTATATTCTGTTGGGATTCGAGAGGAAACCCTCCGAAACCAAAGTTCTGTTGGGATAGTATACAGCCAGCGCGATGCTTTATGGTCCATCAGCAGGGTATCATCTTCGTGTCATGTGTGTGCTTCGGAAGCTTCTGTTTCAAGCGACGGCAAATCAGCACGCTTCTCCATGCAAAAAACTGCACAAGAGAACACATCTAAGCTTGTGGGTGCTTTATACGAGTTGTTTCTTGTGCCGGACCCCTCTGTTGCTTTTATGCTCTTTTTCTACTTTAAATCATTCTTGGCTTGTTCCGGCCTGTTTCTCCTTTTGCTGTGGATTTAGTGGGTCCCAAGGCAACAAGGCAGCCCCGTTCAAAGATCCAAAGAGCAGCCACGACCAAAAGAGCCACGGGAAGCAACATTCCCGTATTTTCAAAAAAAAAAAAAAAACAAGAAGAAGAAGCATCATTCCCTCCTCTGTCAGTTTGTTCAAAACTTGGATGATCCGATCCCTTCATTTGTTCAAGTTGAAACATATTCAAAAGTGCCTTACACAGAGAATAAGCATGGTTTGGAAGGTGTTAAGAGAATGTATAGTCTTGACTGGCATGTGAATAAAGGCATTTGAAAGTTCTTATGTTATTGGTGAACCCAATTGTATTACCATGACAAAAGTGAATTTTTTTTTAATGCGGCAAATTATTAATCCGCGTATTTTGTGTTAGACATTTGTGCTGGCCGATATAAATAGGGTGATTCAAGTTCTTTTGCAAATCGATTTGAGAATGTGCAAAATCGATTAAGAAGGTTTCCCCTAAATCTTGAAAGCATGGTGAACTATTTTAATCATACAGTACGGACGCAGACGCTTACACATATACGCATACGCGCTCATCTCTACAAACGCGCGCACACACCACTCGTCCCTGTAAACACTTCCAAAAGACTGAACCAGCACATCATCCAAAAAGTTCCACCTAATAATCTTGAAAGCAAGTGAACCAGATTGTGTATGCGTGTATATCCTTACTCCATGCGTGAAACAAGTGTAACAATTCTTATATTGTAATAATGAATGACCAATTTTGTCCTCAAACATCCACGAAAAGACCATTTTTCCACCCTTCATGAATGGAACTACGGTATTCATCGATGTACGAACCAAACACCTCCCGTAGTGATAGACTGGAAATGCACCCAACAAACAAAGTCTGTAATCATCGATCCCGCCACCAAAACCCCTGTGACCTGATTCCATTTCCCTTCAGGCCTGAGTCATCTGAGCGTGAACAAACACCCTATCAGGGAAGCTCCGGAGCTATGGCGACCTGGGGGCTCCTAACTTTGATTAGTTCCTGAATCTTGATCTGCGACAGCATGCACCGGACGTCCTTGGCGCTGGGCCTCTGCTTCGGATCATCATCGGTGCAGAACACGGCGATGCGCAGCGCCAGCACTATCTGCTCGTCGTGCCCGGCGCCGGCGATGGCCGGGTCAATGGCCTGCTCGTGCTCCCCCGACATCATCACGCGCCGCAGCCACTTGACCAGTCCGACCACCTCGTCCATCTGCGTGAAGAACTGGTCCGAGGGAGGCTTCCCCGTGGCCAGCTCCGCCAGGATCACCCCGAAGCTGTACACGTCGCACTTTGCCGTGAATTTGAGCGTCTGGTGGTACTCGGGCGCGATGTATCCCCACGTCCCGGCGAGGTTCGACGCCGTGACGTGCGTCTGCGCCTCCGGCATTAACTTGGACAGGCCGAAGTCCGCGATGCGGGGCTCCATGTCGTCGTCGAGGAGGATGTTGGCGGGCTTCAGGTCGCGGTGGACGATCCGCGGGCGGTGCGAGAAGTGCAGGTACTCCAGCCCCGTGGCGATGCCGAGCGCCACGCGGATCCGTGCCGGCCACGGCAACCCAGCGCCGCCGCCGCCGGCGGCCGCCGCCGCGGCCTTGAGCGCGTCGTGCAGGCTGCCGCGCTTCATGTACTCGTAGACTAGGTAGTGGCAGTCCGGCCGCGGCACGTGCGCCGCCAGCGGCAGCAGGTTGCGGTGCTGGATGTGCCCCACCGTGCGAATCTCCGACAGGACCTGCCGCGACCACCTGTCCAGCTGCCGGCTCTCCACTCCGCTCAGATCGTTCGGCGCGCCGCCGCCGCCGTGCTTCTCGATCTTCTTGATGGCGATGAACCGGGGCTCCTCCCATTCCCGCTCCACGGGGAGCTGCGCTCTGTACACCTCGCCACACCCGCCTCGCCCGATCACTTCCAGCGACGCCACCCCGTCCTCCTCCTCCAGGAACGCCAGGTGATCCACATGCCTGATCAGCTTCGGGGTGAAGATGGTCATCCGCGGCCGCGCCATGCACTGCCCGCGGATGCAGACCATCCCCAGCCGGAACAGCACCAACCCCGAGACAACGACGGCCAGGGAGACAACAACGGAGCCGACGATCCAGTTGCGGACACGGTGCTTGTGGTGGCTGCGGTGGTTCTTGCTCGGCTCCTCAGCCCGAGAAGCCGGCATCGACGAGGTGGCCTCGGACGTCGCCGGCGAGCTGTTGTTCTTGGATCCGACGGTGGTGTTGCTCTTCTCTGCGAGGACGTAACGGTGTGGCGTCGTGGTCCGGCGGTGGTACTGCACGTGCCGGGTCCCCAGGCGGGAGCGGCGCGGCATGGCCGAGTGCGTGACAGCATGCCGGCCGTCGTAGGACGACTCCACAGCGGAGATGAGCACGAGGAGCACTGTGACAAAGGAGACGAGGACGAGGAGAGACTTGCCCGGCGTGCTCGCCCCTGACACCATGGCCGGCACGATTGGAGGCTTCTATGTGTGATTAATTAGAAGCGGAGGCACTTAATAGTGGCGCGACGGTGCGAGTGGAATGCGCGTGGAATTAAACGCATCGATGGCAGATTGGCACTGGTACCGTGTTTGACGGGGCGACTACAAGTGTACAGCTGAACTTGGTCCAATTTTTTTCACTGGTTGACTTTGTTTAAAAAGTTTTAAAATTACCAAAAAGAAGAAGAATGACTAAACAAGCATTCAAGCTATATTTTTCAATTGAACCATTAGATAAAATTCTCACACATTTACGTAAACTTGGATGGCATTTCGAGCGGAACAAAATGTGGCCGTTCCGCTAGAGAGGACTTGACTAGTTGCAAGTCAAGAACCAAAGGCGAGCGAGGAAGAAATGGAGGTTTTGGCTAAGCAGTAAGCACCGGAGACTACATCAACGACTTGATTTCACTTGCTACTATACCACACACACATTTTTTTATGAATTTCACTATAGATCCATGATTTTTTCCCGGGGTCTCATCGAAGTTTGCAAACTAAAAAACGATCATCTAGGTCTCTAAACTTTTTTCGAGATCTCATCTAGGTCCGCAAACTAAATAAGCAATCATCTAGGTCCATAAATTTTTAAAGGACGATCATCTAGGTCTATGAATTTTTAAAGGGCGGTCATCTAGGTCCAAAGAGGTGGCAACGAGCCTCCGGCAGCAGGAGGCGCGGAGATGGTGCTGCTTCCTACTCTGCACTTGGCCGGGATACCGAACTTAGGTGGGAACTTTTGCTATTGTTCAGTGAATGCCTGTAGAGAAGAGATGGAAGGTCAAGCAGATGTTACCCTTGTAACAGGTACATGGACTATTTCGGCTTATTATGGAGGTGCTTCGACAGTGGTGGAGCAGGCTGCACCATGGCCCTATCCATGTACCTAGATGACCGCGTATTTAGTTTGCGGACTTAGATGAGATCTCAAGAAAAGTTTATGAACATAGATGACCTTTTTTAGTTTGCGGACCTAGATGAGATCTCGGAAAAAGTTCATGAACCTACAGTGAAATTCACTCTATTTTTTTCTCAAATCAATGTGATTGACCACCAAGTCGTTCAAAATGCCTTTCTGTGCCGACTTGCTTGCACTTGCTATCACAACTTGAAAGCGTATTCTTCTAAGAAAAACTTGAAAGTGTATTTTGTTTCTATTTCATACTTGTTCAAATGATAGCATGCCTTGGAGTCCATACTTGTTCATATTTTGTTTCTCTTAGCACCCCAAATTTTACACGTTGCGACTGCTCTCTTTTTTTAAGACGTGCGTAGCACGTTTTTCATTAAGAAGAAGAGAATTTGGATACAATAGCTAACCGAACCAAAACAACAAAAGCAGGCCTAACAGGCCAAAGCACAAAAGAAAACAAGAAATCACAATCTAGGACGATCGAGGGCGCCAATTCCGACGAAGCCAGCCCGAGCCCACCTCCGAGCTTCCTCGAGGATCTGTGGCGCTAGAGCCACCGGCTGGAGAGCGACTCTATCATGAACACGTCGATTCCTCTCCCTCCATAACAACCAGAAAAGCCAAGGAGTCGAACCCCTTGAACTGAAGCTTGTGCACCTGCTTCCTGATATCCAACCACTACTCAAAGAAGGGCAGCTCCACCTACGGCGTCAAATGGTGCAAGTCGTAGTAGCGCAGAATCCTGAACCATATCTCACAGCTATAGACACATCCGATCAGCAGATGGTCCAAAGTTTCAACCTCTTGTGCACATAGTGCACAATCGTCCGTATCCCGGAGCCCATGTCGACGTAGTCGGTTTGAGGTCCAGCAACGACCATGCAGCACAAGCCAGCCGAAGAATCGGCACCTACCAGGTGCCTGGACTTTCCAAACGCGGGCCGCACCCGCAACAGGGGTTCTCCCCACGAACAACCGCACGATACGTTGAACTGGCAGAGTACTCCCCTGAAGTCGATCATTTCCAAATGAACATGTCTGGTTGACCGGACAGATGCACATCACGCACCATGTCCCAAACACACAGGTATTGGACGACCACGTACACAGTGCGGGCAAAGGCAACATCCCGAACAGTGCGGGATTTCCGAATACGAGGAGGAACCGGGTTCCGAAGGTCTGGTGCTAACTAACGGATGGAACAACCGTTCAGCCAACGATCCATCCAGAAAAGAGCACTGGAGCCATCTCCAATTACATAATGACCGAAGCATCAAAAAACATTGTGCATGTTCGTCTGCTCTAAAGATTGGAGCCATCCTGTTGCGGTTGCTCTAAAGATTGGCAGTCGTTTGACGAGTCCAACATTGTGCATGTTCGTCCTTCGCCAGTCTCTTTTCTAGCCAATAGAACCACACCATTCTCACAGTTGTAAAAGTTAAACTGTCGGACACACGCTATCTAAAATAGAGCTAAGTCCAAATATGAAAAATATGTTCACACATGGGCTTGCTAAGCCCAAATATATTCACACATGGGCTCCCTCCCTATGACCCCAACAAACGGAATCAAGAGACCTTTAAAAGTACACACATTAGTGAAAGGACCTTGATGCCGCCTAGAGGGGGGTGAATAGGCGAGACGACCAAATAAAGCTTTTCCCCACGAAACTTGAGCTTCACTGGCACAGGCGGTTAGACCGCCCCTGCCAGGCGGTTAGACCGCCCCTGGTGTACTGAACACAGAGGGGGCGGTTAGACCGGGTCCTGGGGCGGTTAGACCGCCTCCACCCAGTGAACCTGCAAAAGACAACTCAAAGCTTCTCTTGACTTCTAGCAAGAACCTAAGTTCTTGAGTGGCTCCTGTAGATGATCACAAGTAGGGTAATGATCCCTGCACTCAAAGACAAGCACACCCAAGTAGATCGAGCGGAAGCAAAGTAAATATGCTAGAAATCAAAGCGAGTGAGGCAAACCACAAAGGAGAGACGAGGATTTGTTTCCCGAAGTTCACCGCCCACTAAGGAACGGCTACGTCTCCGTTAAGGAGCTTGTAAGAGAAATCTCCCACAACAAGCCGGGTCTCTTTCAACCGCTTTCCTCTTTTCCACTAAGGCGATCTTTTCCACGAAGAGGCAAGATCACAGCCCTCACAAACTTGCCGTTGCTCACCACAACCTTGGGAGCTAGCCGGCGACGCCTAGCCGTCTAGGAGGCAAACCTCCAAGAGTAACAAATGCTTCAAAGGCTTTCCGACGCGAATCACAAGTGCTCAAGCTATGGAATGGCTCTTCTCAGCTCACAAAACTCACACAACCTCACTCTCTCAACCCAACACAAGAATAGAGCTTGAATCTCACAAATCTCACAAAGAGAAGGTTGGGGAGAGGTTCTATAGCTTTGGCTCTTCAAAAACCGCAGGGGAAGCACACCAGCAACCCTAAAGTCAGCAGCTCCAACAAGTGGAGCTCGTGGGGTACTTATACCCCACTCAAGGAAAACTAGCCATTAGAAAAGCGATCGGGGCGGTCAGACCGCCTGGTCAGGGCGGTTAGACCACCCCCCCTCCGGCCAGTTTGAAAAACTAGCCATTGGCTGACAGGGGGCGGTTAGACCGCCCCCCATGGGCGGTTAGACCGCCCTGGGCAGAGAGCTCCCAAAACCTATTTTTCTCTTTTCGCAAACACTTCAAGACGTGTTGAAGTGGCTAGGGTTGGGTTAGAGGTTTGTTAGTTCACTCAGGGACACTCTCAAGGCTATTGCTCACATAGGTCAACTAAAGAGCACTTTTGATACTTGTCATGAAACTAATGTTGCATCCCTCTTGATAGTACGACATTCCTATACTCAAGGATAAAAGTAAATACCTAATCAACCTCTTGAGCTTGTATACCTTTCATCTTGCCATACTTGAACGTGTTGAACTTGAGGGCTTCCAACAATTGCTATCTTCATGAGCACATCCATACTTGAGCTAGTAACTTAAGATCTTTCCATATAGCATAGATATGCATACTTAGATCCTTAAGTCACTCCATATTGCCAAACATAACATGTAGATGAGTTGCATTGCTTCACTCGGTTAAGGCTTGGATATGATACTTGGAGACCCCACGGATGCTAGAACTTCACCTTAGCAAAACACGAAATGGCGGCTTAGCTAGGGCCCCAAAGATTGCTTAGTCCCTCACCCTAGTCACCTCGGTTGATCTTACCCAAACCACATTGAGTTCAACTTTGCTTCATCTAAATTTGATCTTCATTTGAAATACCGCTTCAAATGCTTGTTCTTGATTGACAATGTTTATGCAAGCTTCCAATCTTAGGATCATCAAAAATACACTCATCCTTGTATCCTTTCACAATCATCACATGAAGTCTTGCATTTACTATTAGTAGAGAACACCATTTCTCTTTTTATGACCCATTGACTTTCAATCAAGCTACCACATTCATTGGAGACTTGTAATTATTCTTTGGCAAATATCCCCAATATTTATCTTCATTTGATTGCTTGACATTCACCATTTCTTATCAAAGGACCACACACTTGCTTGTATTCATCATGTGAGTCATACAATATTCATCCTCAAATATATAACAATATTAACTCATGAATAATTAAATAAGAACCTGCTCACACTCTTAAACAAACAAGTTAGATTTTTAATCGCTTTGTCATTCAATTCACCAAAATCCACTTAGGGGCCTAGATGCACTTTCAATCTCCCCCTTTTTGGTGATTGATGACAACTCGATTAAAACTTACAAATAAAACATTTAAGCGCATAAAAATTCTTAGATATAGGATGAGCTCCCCCTTAATATGTGCTTTGAATGGAATTTCAAAAATTTGGCCTCAAATGCCAAAGGCACATTTTAAGTGAAAGTACATGAGAGCTCCAACTATATCTCAGAATATGTGCAACAAGTGTGTGTGACAACAATAAAATAAAGTCGTGATGCATATGACATGAAAAGCATTCAATTAGAAAGATGTGTGTGCTGACTGGGCCTGGGCGGTTAGACCGGGTCCGCAGGCCGGTTAGACCGCCTCCCCCACTCAGCCAACACAAGACAAGCACCATCACACATAAATATTGCAAACTAGCATCAAGTCACTTAAGGTACATAAATGGATCCAAATACACACAGTAGCACACATACAAGGTTCTCAAGTCCACTAGAAAATATAAAACCAAATTTATTACATGGCTCTCTCAGCCAACTGCCAGGAGCGGTCAGACCGCGTCCCTGGGGCGGTCAGACCGCCTATACCAGATCAGCAACATATAGAGATGAAAACTTGAAGCTTTAATCCATTATTCTCCCCCTTTGTCATCAAGCATCCATAAAAGGGCCCGGAGAAGATGTGGCTGCAGATCATCACCAACCGTCCCAACTAGGTTGAGAACCTCCTATAGAGAATTTTTAGGTAGCCAAGGCATAGGAGAGTTTAGATATATAGAGTCGGGTATGGTGATTTCAGATAAAGTAGCTAGGGAATCATCGCTCATACCATAAGGAGTAGGACCATAGTTGAATAGATCCGCTGAGAGACGTGCTGCTAGAGGAACTGCCGGATCGTCCTCAGGAGGAGGAGGTGGTGGTGGAGGAGCCTGAGAGGAAGACTCTCCACCAAACATGGCATCAAAACCTCTAGGTGCAAAAGTAGGTGGTGGAGGAGGTGGTGGAGCCTGAGAAGATGAGCCACCCTCATCAGGATAGTGACTCTGAACAAATTCCTCATAGTAACCGGAGTTGATGTAGCCCAACATCCTCTCATCTACTGAAGGTATCTCAGCCTCTGGAGGAACAGGGGATATAGGTGAGCGAGGTGGCTGAATTCCAAAGTGTTCATGCATCCTTTTCATCGAATCCCGCTCTTTCTTTCTTTCCCTCATAGCCCTGTCATTGGCAACTTCAATGTCCCTCTGACTCTTGCAAATACCAGCCAAGATATTGCACAATTTCTTGAAGAAAGAGGTGTTTTGCCGCTGGTAGTGCTCAGGGCGGTCAGACCGTGTGTGGGGGGCGGTCAGACCGCCTCCAGCCTCATTTCTGCCCGGCTGTAGTGTTTCTACCACACCATCCCATTATGCATCTCCTTCTTGTTCACGCAGTTCTTCTGGAGAGGAGGGAACACTGATGGTAACACTGTGCTTGGGTTGCAATAGTCGGTGTCTTGCATCTTTAGGATATTTGGTGTTGGTGACCTTTCTTATGATATACATGATATATGGACTATGGCCGCATAAGTTTTGAGCATTCTCTGAACAATTCTTGATTTCTTGCCAAATAAAGTCACCAACACAAAACAGAGCTACTCCCGATCTCATAGCAACCATAAGATTCCTCTGAAAAGCAGTGATCTGTGAGGAGTTCCCATCTCTAGGGGTGAGGGTCTTCCTGAAAAGCCGATTAAGGACTGCATAGTAGGTGTAAAGCGGCTTTACCGTTCCTGCAAATGCCCTCTTACTCCTAGGGTACATAAACTCCATGTCCCTTGAATTGAGAATCATTTGGAAGTCTGAATAAAGCAAGGATCATTTGGAAGTCTGAATAAAGCGGATTCATCATGAAGTTTTCTGAGACTAGGATCATTTGGAAGTCTGAATAAAGCAAGGAAGTTACTAAATGTGATGTGCCATCTATCTCCCTCAGTCATCCAGAACATTGCCCGCTCAGTTCCCATATATCCAAAGTAAATAGTAGCATAGAACTGAGCTATGATCTCTTTATTCCAATGTTGCAAGAACCCCATGATGTTCTTCAGCCCCTTCAATTCACACTCTCTGATTATTTCATTGAAAATCATGTCATTCTTTCTTTCCATATAATCCCAATCTATGCACTGAGCTTCACTGGTGATTTTAGCATTTCTTCGATTAAGAATGACAGTAGTGTAGTAATCCTGCTGAAAAGGGGACCAAAACCGATAATCTGAGGCTGTCCTTTGCTGATCATAAGGATTCTCCCTTCTCTTATTTTTCAGAGCCTCTGCCATGCCTTCACTGTAATAATCCACATGGCCTCGAACAAGAGGATAGACGGAGACCCTGATTTCTGGCAAGAAATTAACAACAATAGGAGGAACATTTCCTCCATCATCATCATCAGGAGGCACTCCAGCTGCACCCTCTGGATTTTCTTCCTCATTACCACCTGCATCATCATCAACCTCCTCAATCTCTGCATCGGCTCTAACTCCACTGCCTCCAGCACCAAAACCTCTATGACTAGCACCAGCACCTCTACCACGTGCACCAACACCACTGTGTATGGGTCCAACTCTGCCCTCATGATCTGCACATACATAGGTGTAATCCTCTACCTCATCATCATCACTAGACTCATTTCTTTCCTCTATCTCAATGTCTTCCCCATAGTCTTGATAAATTAGTCTTTGCTGCACCCGTGGCCTCAATTTCTCCCTGACATTATAAGGACGAGAGCTCTGTCCGGCTTCGGTGTAAGCAAATTCCTCTCTTCCCTTTTTCCTTTTCTCGGCACCTGAACCTTTAGGCATTTCAGCAATTCCTGTGTCACAAGAAGTGAAACACAGATGTATAAGACACCAGGAACAAGAATGGCTAGATAGATCGTGTCGAAGCAAGGCGTGTGGAGCAATTGGCACAAAACTGGGCAGGGGCGGTCAGACCGCCCTGGCCAGGCGGTTAGACCGGCCTACCAGTTTTGAGCCAATGGCTCTCTACACCAGCAACAGGGACAAAATGCCGAGATATGAAAGATGAAGTTCATGATATAGTCCTAGATTGAATATGTGTTGAATGCACGGCCAAGAACAAAAATTTTGGGGCAAACTGCTCAGGGCGGTCAGACCGCCCTGCGCACGCGGTTAAACCGCCTGGCGCAGTGAACCCTAAAAATTTGTTCCCGACAATGTAGCCAACAAAATTGAATGATACTCTAGGAATGTCTTCTAGGGGTTGCTAATAGATGGTATCTCAAAGGAAATCCAAAGTGTTGCAACGAGTAGGGAGATCGGGCAAAAAACAAGGTTTGGATACCTTTGGAGAGATGAACTTGAGAGGAATCCAAAATGCAGCCTTGGATCTTGCTTCAGCACCCTTAGGAGAGCCCTTTCCATGGAGGGGATTTACTTTTCCATGGTTGAGTCCTCAAATCACCATGGGAGAGGAGGAGAGAGCTTGAGAGGAGAGAGGCACGGTTTGGGGACGAAATAGGACTGTTTTTGGTCGCTGGAGAGAGAAAGAGGGAAGGAGATAAGGATGTGGGGCTGTGGACTCACGGGTTGGGATAAAAACAGAAACTCCCGTGACCCCCGGTCTAACCGTGTCTGACCCCCGGTTAAACCGCCCCTACCAAAAAATTCATCCAGAGACCCTTTATCGGTACTACCGAGGTAGGGTCGGAAGTACCGGTGATTTCCATAATTTTGACAGTGAGCTCTTATCGGTAGTTCCGCCCAAGGGTCGGTAGTTCCGAGGAACACTTTTCCAGCCTTAGAGGATTTGATCCTTGATTTCCATAGAATATTTAGATAAAAGATATATAGATGAATTTGATCCAAATTTCACAAATCTTAGAAGAACATGAGATAATCCAACTAATTCACATTCTTGATTCTTCCAAGAGTGATTGAGAGAGAGAGAGAGAGAGATAAAGATATGGATTTAAAGATGAATTATGGACTTGAGTAAAATATCACCACTTGTGACTAGCCATCAAATAACCAAGGGGAACTATAGTCACAAATGGATCAATAGGGTCACAAAGACCAAGACCCAAATATTTTTCAAATTAAGCACACTTCCTACACATGCTAGTTAGATTTTCGAAACATCTATCCTATACCACAAAGTGCATGCATCCTCATCAAGTAAATCACCTCTTTAGTATATTTAGCTCATACCCTACTCAAGAGACATTCACGCGACACCAAGTCGAGTTTATGTGAAGGTATCAACCAAATATCTAGAGAGGCACACAAAAATTCACTTGAAGCAATTACATGCTAAGATGGTCACACTAGCATGGTATAATGGCCTAGATGCATTTCGGTATTTAAAGAGGTTCATGAGGACATACCTTTGCCTTTAGACCATTTGAATTTGTGCATAAGTAAATATAAGGAGAGGCTAGCTCTTACTTGATTCTTTTAGATTTAGTAGTAAAGTCAAGAGCTTGCTAATGGTGCACAAATATATAAGACTACAAGTTCACTTAGAAGAAATTGTTAGTCCCACAAATGACACAACCTTTGAAGTAAGCTCCCCCTCAATTAGTGCTTGGAGAATTTTGAATTTCTCAAGCTTAGCACACAATTCAATTAAGAACAAGGGAGATTGCTTCAAAGGTGTGTCTTGGCATAAAATGGTTTATCAAATTGAACTATGCCAAGAATCTCATTACCATTTCCTTGGAAACACCAAAAATGTTGAAAATCAGCTCCATGTCGGGTCACCGGGGCCAAGGGGCCGGGTCACCCGCCATCCTCCAGAGACGCCTCGAGTCACCCGGTCATTGGGGCCGAGTCACCTGCCAAAAGCATTTCTGGGGGGGGCAGGCGGTTAGACCGCCCCTAGGGGCGGTTAGACCGCCCTGCCCTTTTTGGTCATTTTGGTGATCTTTCAGCTCTTGTCCCTTGATAAGCCTCTATAATGCCTAGATAAATCCCTGCAAAGCTTATCACAACAAATGCTCTTCTAGAGAGCTATTAGGAGCATCGAATGACATGAGAGAATAAAATTGTGAAAGTGTCATGGTCACTTCCTCATGCTTCACAAACCTAGGTCTAGTGATCCATGAGTGTTCACAAAGAACTAAGAGTGACCAGGGCACGACATTGAGTACTAGTTACCGAGACTGCATTGGTTGAGTGATTTTCACATTCTAGTCCTTCTCATGGCAAGGTATCAAATAATCAATTCTTTCTTCATTGCCATGACTTCAATGCAACTCGATCAATCTACAAGCTCAACAAGCACTTTTTGGTACCCAACACTTGTTGGGTCCTACAAGGTTAGTCACAAGATGCTTAGGAACCCAAATAGCTCTTGTACTAATTTGAGGTGAACTAATCATCCTCATAGTACAAGTGCCAATTGTGTCATTCCTAAACTTATGAAAATCATAATGGACAAGGTTGGATTGAGGAGTGTTACCATTCGGACAATCCTTGCCCATGTGACCCTTTTTACGACAAGTGTAGCAAATTCGGCTTTTGTCACTTCTAGGCTTGAGAGTCATTTGCTTGTCTTGTCTTGGCTTGCTTGTGGGCTTCTTGCTTGAAGGGTGAGCTTTCTCCTCTTTGCTGCAGTGTATCTTGGCAGTAGTAGCCAGACGCGGTCTAACTACCCTGAGGGGGCGGTCAGACTGCCCTGGGTCAGTACTGTTGACCTGTGGGCAATCTGCGGCAACGTGACCCTTCTCTTTGCATTGGTAGCACAATCTCCTTCTGATGGAGCTTCTTTTCTTCCTGGAGATTGATTCTTGAGCCTTGAGCTTGGTAGGGCAATGTGAAGCGAAATGCCCCATCTTTGAGCATTGATTGTACTTGATAAGCTCAAACTTCTTCTCTAGAATCTTGATCTTGTTGTCCTTGAGTTGTTGTTGAGGACCTGAGCTAGTGACGGTTGACCCCTTTTCAAGCTTCTTCACCATGTTAGCACGGTTATCTTGAGAAGGTTGCACTTCGCTTTTCTCCTTCAACTTACTCAAGTTCTTCTTAAGTTTTTTAACCTCTTGCTTGAGTTGATCATTTTCTTGAGCAATGAGGTCATCACAAGATTCTACAAGTACATGCTCAATGCTAGATTGGCTTGCTTGAGAACAACAAGGTTTAGTGCAAGCAAGAACATTATTGACAAGTGAGCATGTGCATGTGTGTGAGAGAGGTTGCAAATGTTTAACCGAAGATAAAACAACCTCATGAGCAATTTCTAGTGAAGCATAAGAATCTACAAGCTTCTCATGAGAACACTCTAGTTCCTTATGTTTTACTTGTAGAGCCATATGCTCCCTAGTGAGCTTCTCTAGTTTAGCTTCTAGTATGTCATTAGCTTTAGCATACTCAAGTTGTTTAGCCAATGACTCATACTCACAAACCATGGAGGCACGCTCAGTTTGAAGAGTCTCAAGTTGCTTTTCCATCGAGCTTGAGGCTTCATCTTTTTCAATTTTTCCTCCTTTGGTTCTTCTCTTTTTCTTGTTCTTCTTCTTCTTGGTCTTTAGGCAAGCACCTTCATCATAATAAGCTTTTGAGGCTTCAAGAACAGGTGAGGATGTGCTTGGAGCTTGAGAGGTCTCCCCGACACACGAGACTTGACTTCCTCTGCCAGGGGCGGTTAGACCGCCCTGGGAGGGCGGTTTGACCGCCTCTTCCAGAGGAGCTTGTTCTTCTCTTCTTTTGCCCTCTTCCTTCTCGAGAATGGATGCTTGATGTTCTGTGGTGGCTGTAGAGGCAGTGCAACACTCCTCTACTTCATCTTCATCTTCGTCATCACTTTCATCTTCATTCAATTTGGAGTCCACAAAGGATTTTAGTAAAATCCAAATGCGATGAGCATCCCGACAAATGTTCTTGTTCTCTAGCATAAATTCCTGAAAATCTTCACATAGAGAACTACGCAAAAAGTTAACAATAGAGGCATTGAGTTGCGTGTTTTCCAAATCCTCAAGAGAGACGTATGTCCAATCTTTTGGAAGGATACTCGCAACTACAATGCTCTCCGCAGTGGGACCCATAGCCTTAAGCGAATGTAGAACATTTGCTGACCAAGAAATGTAGTTTGAGCCATCTAGAGCTAGAGGCTCAAACGGTACCTCACATGTAGTTGACATCGTCAAACTCCGAGCGGTTAAGCTCGAAACGGAGCACTCGGCTCTGATACCAATTGAAAGGACCTTGACGCCGCCTAGAGGGGGGGTGAATAGGCGAGACGACCAAATAAAGCTTTCTCCCCCGAAACTTGAGCTTCACTGGCACAGGCGGTTAGACCGCCCCTGCCAGGCGGTTAGACCGCCCCTGGTGTACTGAACACAGAGGGGGCGGTTAGACCGGGTCCTGGGGCGGTTAGACCGCCTCCACCCAGTGAACCTACAAAAGACAACTCAAAGCTTCTCTTGACTTCTAGCAAGAACCTAAGTTCTTGAGTGGCTCCTGTAGATGATCACAAGCAGGGTAATGATCCCTGCACTCAAAGACAAGCACACCCAAGTAGATCGAGCAGAAGCAAAGTAAATATGCTAGAAATCAAAGTGAGTGAGGCAAACCACAAAGGAGAGACGAGGATTTGTTTCCCGAAGTTCACCGCCCACTAAGGAACGGCTACGTCTCCGTTGAGGAGCTTGTAAGGGAAATCTCCCACAATAAGCCGGGTCTCTTTCAACCGCTTTCCTCCTTTCCACTAAGGCGATCTTTTCCACGAAGAGGCAAGATCACAGCCCTCACAAACTTGCCGTTGCTCACCATAACCTTGGGAGCTAGCCGGCGACGCCTAGCCGTCTAGGAGGCAAACCTCCAAGAGTAACAAAAACTTCAAAGGCTTTCCGACGCGAATCACAAGTGCTCAAGCTATGGAATGGCTCTTCTCAGCTCACAAAACTCACACAACCTCACTCTCTCAACCCAACACAAGAATAGAGCTTGAATCTCACAAATCTCACAAAGAGAAGGTTGGGGAGAGGTTCTATAGCTTTGGCTCTTCAAAAACCGCAGGGGAAGCACACTAGCAACCCTAAAGTCAGCAGCTCCAACAAGTGGAGCTCGTGGGGTACTTATACCCCACTCAAGGAAAACTAGCCATTAGAAAAGTGACCGGGGCGGTCAGACCGCCTGGTCAGGGCGGTTAGACCACCCCCCCTCCGGCCAGTTTGAAAAACTAGCCATTGGCTGACAGGGGGCGGTTAGACCGCCCCCCATGGGCGGTTAGACCGCCCTGGGCAGAGAGCTCCCAAAACCTATTTTTCTCTTTTCGCAAACACTTCAAGACGTGTTGAAGTGGCTAGGGTTGGGTTAGAGGTTTGTTAGTTCACTCAGGGACACTCTCAAGGCTATTGCTCACATAGGTCAACTAAAGAGCACTTTTGATACTTGTCATGAAGCTAATGTTGCATCCCTCTTGATAGTACGACATTCCTATACTCAAGGATAAAAGTAAATACCTAATCAACCTCTTGAGCTTGTATACCTTTCATCTTGCCATACTTGAACATGTTGAACTTGAGGGCTTCCAACAATTGCTATCTTCATGAGCACATCCATACTTGAGCTAGTAACTTAAGATCTTTCCATATAGCATAGATATGCATACTTAGATCCTTAAGTCACTCCATATTGCCAAACATAACATGTAGATGAGTTGCATTGCTTCACTCGGTTAAGGCTTGGATATGATACTTGGAGACCCCACGGATGCTAGAACTTCACCTTAGCAAAACACGAAATGGCGGCTTAGCTAGGGCCCCAAAGATTGCTTAGTCCCTCACCCTAGTCACCTCGGTTGATCTTACCCAAACCACATTGAGTTCAACTTTGCTTCATCTAAATTTGATCTTCATTTGAAATACCGCTTCAAATGCTTGTTCTTGATTGACAATGTTTATGCAAGCTTCCAATCTTAGGATCATCAAAAATACACTCATCCTTGTATCCTTTCACAATCATCACATGAAGTCTTGCATTTACTATTAGTAGAGAACACCATTTCTCTTTTTATGACCCATTGACTTTCAATCAAGCTACCACATTCATTGGAGACTTGTAATTATTCTTTGGCAAATATCCCCAATATTTATCTTCATTTGATTGCTTGACATTCACCATTTCTTATCAAAGGACCACACACTTGCTTGTCTTCATCATGTGAGCCATACAATATTCATCCTCAAATATATAACAATATTAACTCATGAATAATTAAATAAGAACCTGCTCACACTCTTAAACAAACAAGTTAGATTTTTAATCGCTTTGTCATTCAATTCACCAAAATCCACTTAGGGGCCTAGATGCACTTTCAATTAGCCGCAACGAAATTAAGTAGGATATATGTATATTTACCTTTCAATGATTTTTTTTATGAATCACATAACACAAACATTCACACACACCACACACGTGCACACAACTCTACCCTTATGGACTTATGAGCACATCCGGGACTCAGTCGGTAAATCTTCGAAATTGACAAAGTTATCATTGACGCCTTTGTTGTATGTGTATTTTTTTTACAAATACTATGTGCAGACCTGATCATGCAAAAGTAGCTAGGATCATGTATAGAGAAGATAAAATCTGTTGCAGTTTTGCTAACATGTAAGATACACAACTTTTAAACTTTAGCTTCCAGATCTAGGTTAGTTGGTATACCATTTGTAGAATAAACTACAAATAATTTGAATTTTGTTTTAAAATAAATCCGTAAACAAAATGATCCATGTGCCCTTGATGTGGTGTGGTCCATATTACCCTTGCCAAAGACCACACTAGTACACTTACGTCACTACCCCAGTTTGCTCCATCACTGTATGGTCCACTCTATCTCATTGTAAGTTTGTAACCTTTTTTTTTTTTTGCTTTGTTGCCTATCTACTGTACTGGGACTGGTGGCTGGAAGTTATGCAACCATAACAATATTATCGACATGAGCTAATTTGATTAACAATATTACTTTATTATTGGGGTTAGGATTAGTCTATACCAAAAAAACCCAAGCCGTATGAGAGCAACACAGCCATATCTTTTCCTTCTTCTAATATGCAGATAAAGTTATGTATGCTTCGCTTAAACCCCATATTATTGCAAGGATCTATTGGGTGATGGAGTCAAGTGACGATGATCAAGGGGACTAGAGAACATTCCCACTCGTGAACTTGCACGACACTCTAAGTGGGGTCGCCAACATATAGTCATAGTCGCGCCCAATGTTCTGTGATTTATTGACCATTTATTCCATTAATATTTGTACTCTATTTTATCGAGCATTTATTTCATCAATATATGTACTCTGTATTTAGGGATATATAGTGAGCAAGAAATTCCTACTATTGGACATGCATGTGTGTGCTATGATAGGTATGACCTGTAAGTTTATTAACTTGTCACGATTTTGTTGGAGTACAAGAAAGTCGGCTAGGGTTTGGATTTAGACTGTGTCATAATTGAAGAACGAAGCAAGGAAATAAGAAACAATTAAAGCGACAAGGCGACGGTGGCAAGCAGAGGCCAGTGATGCTATTGGTTGGGTGGCGAAGGATAGGGCTACATTGGTCAGATCAATGGTGATGGTAAGCAACTGAAGGTGGTACCGTGGTAGTACGGGCAAGACATGTGTGAGGTTGCAAATTGATGGGAAGAGGATCGGAGGTGGAGACGGGAACCATCATTTTGTATCATCACTAGGTGAATATAAATCAAATAAGTAAGGAATAAATGAGAAGATATGGATAGTCTTTAAGAAAAAGATATGGAAGAAAAAGAAGGAAAAGGCAAGGAATAGTCATGTACTCTGTGACTGTGGCACATGAAAATGTCTTCTTCATTAATTAGTGGTATATAATACAATTTTTGTTCTTGCAGTACCATATTTGGATGGATAGTAGTAAGTTAGTAACAAAGTCTTAAGAAACATGGTAAAAGACCCGATCGAGTGTCCAATTGTGGTCCGTTCCAACACGGCCAGAAACATCCTGCGGCCGAACTCACCAAGACAAGCACACACAGAGCCGCACCCGATCCTTAGGGTTAGGGTTTTAGAAAACCCCCTCCGCGTGGACAGTCCCCGCACGGATCCAACGGTCCAGCCCACCCCAAGCCGACCCAACTCCTCCCTGCGCGAATCTCAGCGCGGCCCTCTATAATATAGCTCGCGCGGGCAACGCGGGCCTTCTCCCCAGCTCCGCCTCCCTTTCCCACCCGCACCCAACCCTCCTCTCCTCTCCCGGCGACACAGCGAGGCTAAAACCCTAGGGCGAGGGGGCGTACGCAGGCCAGAGGCTTCGCGATGACGGCGCCGGCGGACAAGGGGAAGAAGGCCAAGACCGATGCCGACGCCGGCGAGGAGAACGAGCAGATCGACGGCGCCCTCGTCCTCTCCATCGAGAAGCTACAGGAGATCCAGGACGAGCTGGAGAAGGTGAGAAGCGAGCCTATTCTTCCGCACTCTCGGCTATTTTTGGGCTTGCTTTCCTTGTTGCTTCCCGCGTGGTGGGTTGCGGGTGCTCAGTACCGCCGGATTTGGCAGTGGGGTTTGGGTAGGAGCGTCGGGTTGAGTCGAATCTGGGAGGAATCACAGCGGTTGTGGTATGGTAGAATTCTCCGGGAACCGAGCTGTGACGAGCACAGGAGACTTCTTGTGCTATAGAGTAGTACGTGAATTAGGTTGTTGTGGTTAAAGTTAGTAACTATTATGATATTGCTATTTGTAGAATATTCATCGGTGCTGCAAAACGTGGCTAATTTAGTCACATCATTTAGGTGATATTGATGTGGTCACTATGTAGCTATTAGACGCCCCAAGGGACGTGTTCCTGAGACATAACTGGAAGTTTTAATGTTGAGAGAGTGTTAAAATTGGGCAGTGCTGTGCTAATTTGCAGTTTAATGTCTGTGCTAGTACCAAATTTAAACAGTGCAAGCTGTGTAATATGTTCTTGTTCGTCTACTATTTCTTACATTTGATGGCACGCCCCAATATGAGTGAATTTGCTTGACTCAACTTGCTGTAAGACAGCTATTTCTTTAGACAAGTCAAAGACATCGGTAGTTTTTAAGGCTATACTATTTACTATTAAATTTTTGTAAGGGAAGTAACACTTTCATGCTTATGTTACCATTGTTCATTACTTACAGGTAAATGAGGAAGCAAGTGACAAAGTTATGGAGGTGGAGCAGAAGTACAGTGAGATTCGCAGACCTGTCTATCTCAAGAGGGGTGACATTATCAAGACAATCCCGGACTTCTGGCTGACAGCGGTTCGTATGCTACTCAAAGCTATACATTTTTTTTTGTTTTTTTTGGACGTTTTTAGGGGCATATGATTCTAATCTATCGTGGTATGTGCTGTTTTGCTCTTGCAGTTTATGAGCCATCCCCTACTCAGCGAGCTTCTGACTGAGGAAGATCAGAAGGCATTTTTCTACCTTATTCCAACAATTTATTTCCAAAGTCCTTAAAATTACTATGAATGTTGAAAGAGTTTTTGAATATATTTGGTACTTCTTGATGGTTGTATGTATGTAACATGGAATTCTCTTATGATCTTTGTTGCAGATATTCAAGTACTTGGATTCTGTTGATGTGGACGATTCTGATGTCAAGGCAGGATACTCCATTCATCTTGTAAGTACAGTTTCCAGCAGTTAATTATACTTCCTACCCAGCTCTTCTTGTAATAGTTGTTTACTTTTCAACTGGCAGAACTTCTCCGAGAATCCGTACTTTGAGGACACAAAGCTTACGAAGACCTACTCCTTCGCTGATGATGGAACAACCACAATAAAAGCCTCTCAGATTAAGTGGAAGGAAGGAATGGTATTGTTATATCCCCAAACTATTCTCAACACCTGTGTTTTAGATGGAGAAATTCTAATGTTTTCTTTCAATAATATGTGAAGGGGCCTGTTGGAAATGGTGTCAACAAGAAGGGCGCTAAGCGCCCATTGGTAGAGGAAAGGTGTGTTTTTCATATTAGCCTTTATTATAACTATGCGACTAGCATGCTTTTGCTTTCTTTTGACTTACTACCAGCAAGACTGTCATTCTTCATGCTGTCTTTCTTGTTTGATACTAGTTTATTTTCTGTATATGCGATGGTTGATATAGTGTAATTAACTAATTAAGTGGTGCCTTCAATTTATCACATTGTCATTGTTTATAAACACTTAAGATCACACACATTTTATCATGTGTTATATGTTTTCTGTTTGTTTTATTGTGTAAATCTCACACTTCATGTGGAGGCATTAGCGAAGTGTTGTTTGCTTTGTGACCGACCAAAGTTGAGTAATGTGTTCATGTTGTGTGTTGCTATTTTACATATGGTTTGCTTTTTTTGTAGACCTATGGTTTGAGGTCACTAGTTGTCACATACTTGTGCTATAGAAATGTATGACCTTTTGGACAAGGTACATTGAATATTGATGAACATTAACATAGGTAGATTTAATCTGGAAATATTACAACTATACAGGTAGGATTTTCATAAAAGGTACTTCCATTCTGTTCTATTCTTTAGATTGATAACGGTGTTAGCAGTGAGTTTAATGTTCTTGAAGGTGTGGTGACTTGGGTATGCCTTGTCTCTTAGGCAATGCCGACCCTTGTGATGACCTCGATACGCCTTGTAGCATACTTGGAATCGTTTTTGTTCAGAATGTCATAGATTTATACAAAATGTTCTTCTCTTGATCTGTGCCTTGTAGCAAACTTGAAATCATTTTTAATGACATTGAATGCTTGCAGTCTTGTTTGTGCCGAGAAACCCCAATCTTTTCCTTATCTCTATTTTTATTCTTACGCCCTTATATTACATTGGAACTCAAAAGTTCACTTCTTTTTTTCTTCCAGTTTTTTCACCTGGTTTGGTGATACAGAGCTCAAGAGTCTTGCTGATGGTGTTCAAGATGAGGTAAAAACTCATGCGACTCGTCTTGATAATGGCATCTGTTATTAACTACTCAGTCCAGCTCTGCAGTATACCATTTGTCTTACACTATGGTTGGCTGAATTTATTTTTCTAGCTTCTTTTTGTAAAAATTGTGAATACCAAGCGAGATTGCTTGTTTTCCTCCTGTTTTGTAGCTGCTGTGTTCGAGTGCTCTTTAGTTATTTATTAGCTCATTTTTGGAAGATCAGAAGTTACATGTATGTTTTCATCCCTTGTGTGAGCGTTTTCTAAGATTTAAAATTATGCAGGTGGCTGAGATCATCAAGGAAGACCTGTGGCCTAATCCTTTGAAATACTTCAACAATGTCAGTGTTTTTGTCACTGCACTGTTAAATTTATCTCAAGTCCTTGTATCTGGTTCTTAATTTCTGTCTACTTTGCAGGAGGTTGAAGATGAGTTTGAAGGAGACGAAGAAGAAGATGATGATGTAAGATTATTATCTTATAATTTTGGTTTCTTATGATTTTAAAAAGCGTTGAATATGAAAAGTAACAGCACTAAATATGCTTGAATGAGTGCTGCCTGCTCTATTAGTACTGTATTCGCATGAGCAGATCCAAAGAATATGTAAACCGTAGTTTGTTTGGGGAAGCATATACTGTCTCGAAATTTTGTTTTTGTTTTGTTGAGCAAGCTTTTCATTCTCAATGGCATCTTGTGGTTTTGCAGGAATGTGAGGAGGAGGGCGAGGATGATGAGAACTGAAACCCTGGAGGGTTGGATCTGGATGGATTCTGAAACAGCATGCCGCTGTTGGTGGGGGGACTGTGGCTCTGAAGGGGGTGGAATTATGTGACCCTTTTGCGAGTTTTTTTTTTGGTTGCTTGACTTAGCTGGGACTCACCTTAGGGAACTGTTTAATGCCTTATGAAGTCAACCAACTTGAAAGGAGACATATCATAATCTGGGGTATATCTATGATGACGGCAATTTGACCTGATGATGCTTGTGGTTTGTGGTGCTTTTGCCGCCGCAGTCTTGTTTGGCTTCCCTTGTGCAGTTGTGCTTTGGTTTCGGCCTGTTGCCTTCAACAATGTGGTTGTGATATGGCACTGGCATGCACGATTCACTGTTCAGCCGGTTTTTTAGTTGAATCTTGTTTCTGATTGCCGTTTGGCGTTTGCTGGCCTCCAACTTGATCCGTCTGTGCGCGTCCAACGTGATTGCGAGTCCAATGTCCTCTCAAAGTCTCAAGGGAGGTCAAATCGCCATCCAGGAGCCCTGCGACGTTTGGCCAGTCGAGCGAAATCCTTTGGGCTCGGCGTGCCGCTTGCGCGACGCGCTTGGCCAGATCTGGCGTGTTATCTTATCCCCTTTTAGCTACAGTTCTGTGGTGGCAGGGCTGGTGCTGGTAGAGCTCGCGCGTTGCCCGCGCATGGCGGCACGGCGCTGTCTGGTTTCGGCGCCGAGCCGCAAAGAAACGAACAGCGGCCTCGTTTTCTACTTCCACTTTCGGCGAGCCCCTACTAGCTCTAGCTTGGCCATACATGGGAACGGGAAGCATCAAAGTATGTGGCTGCCGCGCTGTGGGAGTGGGAGTGTGAGGTTGCGCCGCTCGCTTCCCTTGGAAACTAGTATTCGTGCAGCTATCCATTGTCAAACCGGATTGAGGCCTCCTTGTCCATTGTTGTTTGGCTCGTTGCACTATTCCATTGCCATGGTATATCGATCTTCAAGAATAATGCGAGTCTTACCAAAGTTCCTCTAGGTTGATTAGAGCAGCTGCAGCGTTATGTTTTAGGGGGCGCTCTGAGGAGAGAGAACGATTTTCTCTGGGCGCTACACGCTGGACAGGGGGCGCTTGCAAGCAATTTTCAGAGCGTCTGGTGCTCAGTTTTGTCACGGGCGCTCCAAATATAATACTCCTCTTCAGAACATGTGGGTGTACGATGGCTGGCTGTGCGGGTAGTTGAGGGTGAAAGGAACATTGAATTGATGATTTTTTTATTCAACTAAGCACCAGGGGAGGGAGCGCTCCACGCTGCGTCAAAATCATATTCATGCTATCTTGATGACATGTCCACCGTGCTGCTGCTTAGAATACCTATACGCTGCTGCTGCTCGAGGTATGGTCGCAATCATGACTCCATTAAAGCGAATTATGAAGTTGATTTTAAAAAATTCTCTCACCGGTGAAATCGAGATTCAAAGATTTTAGATCGGGAGAAGATTCCTTCTTTTTTATGAAAACCCGTAGGGCGGTCTTACCCACAAGCCTAGTTTTTTTTAAATAATCTGAGCCTTTGCATTCAGATCGAGGGAATATGGAGCTCCACCAAACAGTTACATGCCACATAATACCGTGGGTCCAGGTGTAATTGTGTGAGATATTTTAATCTAGTACTACTCTCTCTCTCTAGCACTAGCTTAAAGAAAGTTACCTTAGTAGCATCTCAGATCCTAGGTTCGACTCCTTGTGAGAGCGAATTTCTTAGGAATTAAAGACGTTTGTGTTTGTGATTTCAGTGGTAGACGACGTTCCCGTCGATAGCGAGGCGCTTGTGGTGACTTCGTCAATCTTGAGGATTTATCGGCAGTCTTCGAAGATGCTCTTAGGGTAGGATTTACGTGCGTGTGTTCATAAGGATGAGTGTGCGTGCGTTGTGAGTGTCTCTGTTGTACTGTGTAATTCGAAAAAAAAGAAGCTGCCTCGATTATTGAGAAGCTACTCCCTCCGCCCGAAATGACAGTGGTTTTCGCTTCTCGAGAAACAACTTGGACTAAATATATAAAAAATATATTAATATTTATGGTATAAAATTAATATCATTAGATAGATATTTGAATCTAATTTTTTACAAATTTATTTAATGATTTAAATCTTGCACATATTTTCTACAAAATCGGTCAAATTTGTGGCACAAAAACCAACAACAACAATCATTCTGAGACGGAGGGAGTAGGTTACTAGCTGTGCTCTGTTTCCATTTTCTCTTATGCCATTCTAAAATTTTATGGATATAATTATCTCATCTAAAAATGTTTGTAACTAGTATAAAACACATACCCTCAATGCATAGTTTCACCTATTTTTGTTTTCTAGATTACATGAAACTGTCTAGGTAACTGAGTACATCGGGCTTCATCTTCATGAAACTTATTGCATCTCTTTCTTCATTAAGACACTGTGACATCATAAAAAATACAGTCTAATTGATGCCCATAAAACTTCCATTGAGAATGGTCTTAGGCCATCCCCATTGATATGATGAGCTGACACCTAGCTCCAAGCACTCTAAGAGCCAACTCTTCAAATGATCTATCTATTACCACATACTCCCTCCGTCCCAAAATGATTGTCGTTGTTGATTTTCGTGCCACAAGTTTGACTAAATTTATAAAAAAATACGTGCAGCATCTATATCTTCAAATGAATTTATTAAAAAACTAGATTCAAATATCTACATAATGATATTAATTTTGTACCAAAAATATTAATATACTTTTATATATATTTAGTCAGAGTTGTTTCTCAGGAAGCGGAATGACAATCATTTTAGGATGGAGGGAGTAGCTCATAATTTGAATGGCCTAACACATCATCCTCAAATAACTTCGATCAAAGTGCGTGCATAAGACTATCTCTTGAACGAGATAGCTCTTTTCTCTCTCCTAATAGAAGAAAAAAATTCTATGAACAATAAGCTAGTCATTGGAGAAGTTCTTATGTGTGCATTGGTCAGATCGATACACACACGTTAACTAGTGATGTCTTTGCCCGCTATAAACGTGGTTGCACGTCATAAATCACTACACTACAGTTTTGACTGCCACATCCTTTTTCTCCACTATAGACTTTGGCGTGGCTAGCTATGGCGGTCAACCAAGAACGCCCTTTGTCTCAAAAAAAATATGCACGCCCTGTATATTTTTTAAAAAGAAAAAATGTACTGAATTATTTCTCCACGGGAAAAAAAGTACTAGTAATCCACCACATCACCTTTTATCCACGAGACTTACACGACCGTTTGGATTTGATGCCTACACGTCAGCCCGAATAATCTTTTGATCGTTGACGGGAAACGCCGAGTGGTGTGCTTGGGTCAACAAACCCATCGCCGGCGTGCTAACGTCCCGCGGCATTACGCGGTTGTTTTTTTGCTCCCACATTGCGTGCGTGCGAATCGCTCCCAATTACGTGGCCCGCCGATGAATTGGCGGGGCTCACGCTGGCACAATCAAAATGATGGCATAGTATATTTAAGCTGACGATGAATTGCATATATATTGTTGAGAATTGGTTAGGTCAAAACGTGGACAGTAAGCTTACACTCCTCCTGAGTGCTTCCACAACACTCTGCACGGCGACCTGTGATTTGCTGGGCAGAAAGAATGCGGATATGATGGCTAACCACATTCACATATATACATGTGTGGTTTAAAGCGTGTGTGCGTCCCATCTGGCCATCTCGTGGTGTCAACAATCATAGTACACGATGAGCTCCTGCTTTGTCCATTCTAATTAACATATGGGTAACCAGGAAACGTCCCTTTACATTAGCTGCTCTAAAGCTTTGTTTATATTCTTATATTCTTCACCTTTTCACATTAGAAAAGGACTTAAAGTGTTGCGCTAGCAAGTGTTGTTCGTTGTCGTGCACCTCCAAGTAGCCCCAATGCAAAAAGGTTTGCCAGTATTCAAACAGAGCATCGAGATCGATCCACTGCACTGCACGCTCGCTCGCCGGCCGGCATCCGCCACTGATGAGCACACTCCCTCCTCCTCCATGATTGGAACCGCCAATGCAGGCCTCCGTCAAATCGTGGTCATCGTGGAAATTTTCTCTTCATTTTCTTCCTCTCGGGGCCATCCAAGCAACAACGACAGGTGGAACGACGCCGCAAAAGTCACGTTTTTTGTTCCTTCTCTTTTGTTAATTTGAATGGTTTTTGTTGTCTAATAACGACGACATTCCTTTGAATATTTTTCAATTTAGCTGCTGGGGTGTTTAAAAAGACTGTACTGTTGGGGGTCCGAAAATCGGATGGGATCCCTGAACACTAGATTCCGAAATGAACTCACGAAAGTAAGAACGGAAGAGAGGACAAGGAATCCCCGAAAGTCTGTACTCGCCTCAAAAGTTGTGAATCCCTTTACACGTGCCCTCGCGCCCCCTTTTATAGGGAGACGAAGGGACTTTTACATTCCGAGATTACCCTTGAATCTAAAGAATATTCCTGATGTGAACATGTACATGAACGTCTTTTACATCCCGTGATTTGCGGGGCTAATTTCACTCATTTACAAGCCTGCCACTAGTTCACATTTCGAACCCGGACTTTTGAGGTAACGTCTTTGACCTGGTTCTTCTTTAACCCCCGAACCTTCATGCGCGAAGATCGCTAACCATCACGGTCCTCGAACTGGGCTCCAGAATCTGCAGCCGAAGAGAAATTCCTCCGAACCTCCGAAACTCCCGACTTCACGGTTTCCCGAATTCGTCAGATTCCTGCTGTCCTGAAATAAGAAATAGACATGCGATTCTGATGCCAATTCGGCGATTATTTCGCACATCATCAGAGGGTTAGCGAATCAGTCGACAATGATGAAACATCTTCGTGAATAAATTCATGCCACGAAATAGACCCGCAACTCGATGAGCTGTTCACGAATGTTTTCACGAATTCGTCAGCCCCAACGTTTCGAGGGTGAAAGGTTTTTGCCCAATTCCCCAACACTAGCCACTCGGGGAAGCGGGTTGACTCCGACGATCCGTTTCCACGAACAATTTCCCGAATTTCGGTAAAAAACGTCACCCTCGGAACGTCGGAGTAGACACGCGTCCCCCTGAAAATGCGCAACGGTCATTTCGAGGCGGTTTCTTGAACCTACCCCCCCTCACCCTATAAATAGAGGTCAGGCGCAGTAACTTTGTTTCACCGTTCCATCACTTTCTTCAAAAGTTTTAAAGCATTTTCGCGGAAGAGCTCTTCGTCTCAGGACACCCGAAGTTCGGCGATTTTTTCTGTTTCTGAAGGTATTATCTTCTTCTTTCTTATATGTTTTTGTTATTAGTCATCTATTTCGTAGCTTTTTGTTTCTTGTAAGTTAGCATGATTTTGACGTTTATTTTTCTTTCGAAAGGTGGCTCGTACTAAAAGTACTGCTAGACCCATGACTTCGGAGGAGTTAGCCGCTGCTGGTATTCTGCCGACTGAGGGAAACGTTCGTGAAGCTAAGAACGTTCCGTCTCGTACAGATGATCCGACTGCCGAAACCATTCACGATTCCGGCAATCGCGAAGACGGGGAGATAAGATCTGAAAATAGATCTGGCGGTGAAGAAGATCTATCCAATGTCGACGCTGACGTAAGCGAACTTGTTGTTATGAAGACTAAATCTTATCCCCCGGCTTTTGTCTTCGGCGAATCGAAGGTTACGGCCGATCTTATCAAAGAATATGAGAAGGCTGGATTCTTTCCTGCCGGTGATGGACGTCCTCCTTCTGGTGAACAAGTCCCTGCTCCCGAAGCAAACGAAGTTGTCGTTTTGAGGGATTTATTTACTTGTGGACTTAGATTTCCCTGTGATTCCATTCTGCCTTCCATTCTTGAGAAGTTTTCTGTGAAGATGCATCAATTGACACCGAACTCTTTTTTGGAACTTTCGAAATTCTTTTGGACCATGAAGACCTTCAAGTGCACCTTTGGTGCTGACATATTCGCTCGCCTATTCGAGCTTGTGATTGAGAAGGATATTCTCAAGCTTGACGATGGGAAGTACTATGAAGCGCACTATGCATGCTGCACTTTCAACACCCGAAGAAAAAATTCGCAGAAAGGCCTCACCCGAATCCAACTCGCACCTTGCAGCAAGACCAACTTCTCCAAAGATTGGAGCTCATACTGGTTTTATGTAAAGGTTGATATGTCTAAGGTTTCTGGCTACACTGGGCTAGCTTACCCCTTCTACTCACCTATGGCACCAGTGACTGCAATTTGCACTGCTTTCGTACAATAACCGTGCTATCGGTTTTAAGAACTGCGAAAATGCTTTCTTCTTGGCCAGTACTATTCTGGGTGGTTGCGACGCCATTGAAGAATTTGTTGCAGCCGAAATTTGGCCGATATCAGATGGCTGGAAACCTGCTAACATTGTTTTCTTGGATGTGGACTGGGTAACACAGCAAGTGCCGTTTCCTCGATTCAATTTGCGACTTAAGGAAGGTCAAAGTCTCGAAGATTTTATTACTGAAGTTGAAGAAAAGGTTGATGCAATGGTTGGCGAATCTACTCTTAATGAATACAAGTCTTTCAAGGCCCTTGTGAAACATAAGAAAAGAGTGAATCGTGTATTTTCGGAGCTTGGCACTGAGACCGCTCTTCGCTCCCGCCCTCCGGGCGTGGACAAGAAGGTTCCGACTGTTGCTGTAGCTACTTGCTCGGCTGCTCCACCCAAGGCTCCAAGAAGAAAAGCTTCAAAGAAAGGAAAAGGAAAGAACAATGCTGGCGATACTTCTTCTTCCATTATTTGTCCTGAAAAGACTAAGTCCTTGGAATCCAGCAAGAGGAAACACAAAGCTTCTGAGGATATTTCTGACGCTGAGGTTCAGGCGGCTTCGAGTCTTGCTCAGCTGGGCCAGAAGAAAGCTAAGAAGGCTGTGAAGAAGATTGCTGCTGCTATAGTTCAGCGCGTCCCTTCGGCTTTCTCAGATGATGAGATGACTGAAGAACCTCACCCAACAGGTTTTTCTTCTTGCTTATGGTGTGATTTGAGATTCGGCGTTCGTCGTGGTTATAGTCCAGGTTCTGAGAATGAGTTTGTTGATGTTGAAACTTTTTCAGACGATGTCCTCGAAGTTCAAGCTGCTCCTATTGACTCTGCTGCTGCTGATACTGAGGCTGGTCCTTCTCAAGCTTTTTCTTCTAAGGACAGGGCTTCTCCAGAGTTTACCAAAGATTTGGAGCGGACTGTGCAAAAAAGTGGTGATCCTGTTGAAAACCCATCTTTGGTTGAGAAGCGCGAAGAACTTCCCGAAGGTCAAGATCCCTCTCCTTCAGTCACTGCTTACAACGAAAGTTTTGGTACGTCTTTTAGAGGCGAATTGTTAAGTGTTAGGGGTGAAGTGGTTGATTCAGACGATGGTGCTCCTAGATTTTCCTTGCTATGGACGTCCCCTGAATTTGTGGATGAAACAGGAGAAGATGTTCCGAAGAAGAAACTTCGGTTGACCGGCAAGACGCCCTCTGCTGTTGAAAAGCACACCTCCTCGTCTCTCCAGAAATCTTTGACGATTTCTGAGCCCGCAGATGAGATTCCTTTGAGACAGCTGAACCCGACAGGTTTGCACATCGCTCCTATTTTTTTTATACTCTGGTAGTCTCCTTACTTCTTTTAAGTTTTTCGTTATTTTAGGCTTTATGCCTTTCGCAGTTTATGAAGAAAACGCTCGGAAACTCTCATCCTCGGAGCTTGCTAGTTTCAAGAAGACTTATGACCTGAAGGCATCCATTGTTGGCAAGGTTGTTTCTGAATGGCTCCTCGAAAAGGAGGAGCTTATTGGGAAGCTCTCTGGCGAATCTAAGAAGCTGAAGCGTGAGCTCAACAAAGCTCAGGTTTCAAGTATTGATTTAGAGCAACGGATCGCTGAGCTTGCTGATTCCTTGAAAAAGTGCCAAGATGAAAAGAGGCTCGCCGAAGCTGCCCTTCAGGACTCGAAGAAAGATCTTGAGAAGCTGAACAAGACTCACGAAGATGATCTGAAAATGATTGAAAATCTTCGCAAGGATTCTGACAAAAATGCTAAAACTGTTGACGAGCTTCGTGTTAGTAATGCCGAGCTTTCGACAAAAAATTCCGATCTTGCGAAGACTTTGAGTGCTAAAGAACAGAAGATTCAAGATCTTGAGAGAACTTTGGCTGAACGAAGCAAAACTTCGGGAAAGGATGTTAATGAGCTTAAGGAGAATCTGAAACTTTTATTTGAAGAGTACAGAGAAGCTTTGAAGCATTTTGGTGTCCGTCCAGACCCATTCCCTGAAGGTGGAGAAATCTTCGATCTAATGGACTGGATGCAAACAGAGTTCTGAGCTCTTCCCGATGTTATCTCAGGAGCTAGTGACTTCGCTGCTGTTTTTTCAGTAGAAAGTATTCTGAAGCTTCTCTACGATTTCGACTGTGTTGATCTCGTAAAATTTCGTGGGGGACTTTCGCGATTTCTAGACACCGGAAGCACTTCGTCTATTCGTCCCAATGAGGATGTTTGAGCTGTAAAGGCTAAATTCGCAAGAGAATTCTGGCTTGCAAGCGGGAAGGAGTTCGCGAAAAAGATTGCTCGCGACAAACTTGAGGAGGTTGGTCTTGGTAGATCTTGTTAAAATTCTGATTTCTCAAGAGCGTCACTTTCTTGATTCCTACGAACTTCTTTTATTGTTATTTCAGATGATTCGGAAGGAGGAGCAGGCTAAGGCTGTGGAGATTCAAGAATCATCTTCCGAATCTGAGAAGGATGACGATGCTGATGATGGAGAAGACGGTTCGGGGAGTGCGGGCAGTGGTGACAGCAACAGCAGTGATGGTCAAGACGACGGGGGTGAAGAGAGCTCCGATCGTCAAACTAGCTCCCCGAAGGTTGATATCGTTGGATGAGACTACTCTTGTCCGAACACTTGCTTTTGATGTTGAAAACTATAAACTTGTATATTCGTGGGCTGCGACCCCCCTTCTTAACTCTTGTCTTGTAAATTTCAACCTGCGCAGGTCCTGCAAGGTGGGCCTGTGCAGGATGTGATACCTTTGCGAATCCATCGTCAGGATCAAGTAGTTAGTGGTGAAGCTTGGCGGTTGTACAAAGAAGCTAATCCTGGATGTGAGTTTTCTGATTTTTGGCTTGAGTGTTGTCAGTATTTTTCGATGAGTAGTTTTCAACTTAGCTGGTTCTTTCTTCAACGAGACGGTTACGCTCTTACCAGAGAAGTTTCAAGTTCGCAGTCTTTCGTGAAGACGGAGCCCCTTAGCCCTACTACTGGCGACTGTAGTTTTGCTTATGCTAGTGATATTGCCGAAGAGAGGGGTCGTAAACCTGGCCGTATCGTCGAACTTCCTTTCTGAAGTTCTCAGCTCTTGAAAGCTTTGTAATTTTATTTTTGAGAAATTTTATATGAAACTAAGGCAATAAGTTCGTTTTTAAGAAAAAACATCACCCTTCCCACCTTGCCGTTTTCATGCAAAATTTCACGGAGTCCCAACGATTGATAACTCCTTTCGAATGCAAGTCGACAAAATTTGTTTCACGAATTTAGTGGACTTGCGCCCGCTTGGCATACTTGCCTAGGTTGATATCGCAACCCTCAGTTGCTTCAACCATTCTCTTGCGATTACTAATTTTTCGGAGATGGTTGAGCCCCTTGGCCCTTGGAAGAATGCTCTCGGTTGGAGCAACTTTCTTGAAACACTTCAAATAAATCTTCATGAATGTTCATATAAAACCATTATTTGCTCTTTCAATCGAAGTAACTTTGACTTTTACTTTATAATTTTTCACACATAAAATTCCGAACAAAGACGTTTGTAACTTCCTGGGCCACAACCTTCAGTTGTTCCCGTACTTTTGGTAGGATGTCCCTTCAAGGTGAGATCTAGGCACAACTTGTTGTTGTCTCAGGCCTTTCGGTAGGAAATCCCTTTAAGATGGGATTTAGGCCGCAACTTGTTGTTGCCTCAGGCCTTTCAGTAGGAAATCCCTTTAAGGTGGGATTTAGGCCGCAACTTGTTGTTGCCTCAGGCCTTTCGGTAGGAAATCCCTTTAAGGTGGGATTTAGGCTTTCACGGAGCCTTTGGCTATCAAGGAGCCTCTTTCACAGAACTTTTCTTTCCCTTCTTTAATCTCGGCTGTCACAGAGCCCTTTCGCGAATTCTTCTTTCTCATGTTGGAATTCAGGCTATAACGGAGCCTTTTTTCACGAACTTTTTCTTTCTTATGATGGAACTCAGGCTGTCACGGAGCCTTTTCACGAACTTTTTCTTTCACATGTTGGAATTCAGGCTATCACGGAGCCTTTTTTCATGAACTTTTTCTTTCTTATGATGGAACTCAGGTTATCACGGAGCCTTTTCATGAACTTTTTCTTTCACGCAATGGAATTCGGGCTATCTCGGAGCCTTTTCATGAACATTTTCTTTCTTCACGATAGAATTCAGGCTATCACGGAGCCTTTTCATGAACTTTTTCTTTCACACGATGGAATTCGGGCTATCACGGAGCCTTTTCATGAACTTTTTCTTTCACACGATGGAATTCAGGCTATCACAGAGCCTTTTCATGAACTTTTTCTCACGATGGAACTTCTCAAGACACGTGATTTGGGGGAAAACTCTTTTCATATATATCATAAAGAGTATTTACATAGGATCCGCCTCGTTAAAAACCTTGCCCCTTGATTTAGGGCCCCCTTTGCAAGGAAAAGAGTACGGTCCTTCTTATTCTAACTTAAATGCGAGAAGTAAATGTTTTTGTTTCCGAAACCACTTATAGATCCGTGGTTCGGGGGTTTTACAATTTTATGGAATCTAAACTTGCGAAAAGAAATGCTGAAAAAAGAATCTAGCTACTTTCATGATTTTCAAGGGTAGTACCTTTTCAAACTGTCTGCATTCCACGAATGTGGCAGTTCTTCTCCGGTTTGGTCTATTAGACGGAAAGCTCCTGGCATGTTTGTTTCCTTTGCTATGTATGGCCCTTCCCATTATTCCTGGAGTTTCCCCGAGTTTTCCCAATTTTTCTTTCTTTTCAGAACTAAATCACCAGCCTTGATGTTTTTCCTGACTACTTTTTTATCCCTCCATGCCTTGGTTTCTCTTTGGTATTTTTCGATGTTTTCTGAAGCTTCGAGGACTGTTAGCTCGATCATGTCTTTCTCCACCTTCAAGTCAACTTCTTCGATCTCTTTTGCTTTCTGCACTCTCATGCTATCATTCTTGATCTCTTCTGGTGTCATTGCCTCGGTACCAAACAGTAAGCGAAATGGTGTGAAACCCGTTGCTCTTGACACTATTGTATTATGGGACCAGATCACTTTCGACAATTCATCCGTCCACTTGCCTTTCTTTTGATCGTATAGACACTTCTTGATTCCCCAGAAGATGAGCCCGTTTGCTCTTTCAACAGCCCCATTAGACTGCGGGTGGTAAACGGAAGAGAACTTCGCATGAGTGCCAAGAGTTTTACAGTACTCCTTGAAAGAATAGCAGTCAAATTGCTTCCCATTGTCGACAGTCAACTCTCTTGGTACTCCAAATCTGCAGATTATGTTTTGCCAGAAGAATTTCTGAATTGTTGGTGCCGTGATGTTCGCTAGTGCCTTTGCTTCCACCCACTTGGTGAAGTAATCAACTGCTACTGCCGCGAACTTGCAGTTTCCTTGAGCTGTCGGCAATGGGCCGACCAGATCCATCCCCCACCGTTACAGAGGCCATGATGGAGGAATCAGATGAACTGGCATGGATGGGAGATTCTGCTGATTCGCTATTTTTTGGCATGCTTCACATTCCTGAACAAGCTTTTTTGTATCAACATTTATGGAGGGCCAGAAAAATTCCTGTTTTATTGCTTTGCTTGCCAGAGCTCTTGTGCCTATGTGTGCACCACAAAATCCGCTATGAATTTCCTTGAGAAGTTCTATACCCTTTTCGGAGGTTATGCATCTCAACCATGGTTCGGTGACTCCAGACTTGTATAGTTCTCTGCCTACTACAGCATAGCCCCTTGCTCTTTGCCTTAGTCTTTTTTCTTCCAATTCATCTTGCGGCTCATAGTGACCCCTCAAGTATGCCATGATTCCGGCTCTCCAATCGCGAGTCTCTACAATGTTCACAGCTTTTGGCTTCAGATCTTTGACGGACGGTTCTTTGATGATTTCGAAGAACACATCCGGAGGCATTGCCTGATTCTGAGATGCTGCTTTCGCCAGTTTATCTGCGTCGTTATTGTCATTTCTTAGTATATGTTGGACTGAGTAGCCTTTGAAATGCTTCTCCATTTCTCTGACTTTCTCAAGATACTTCATTAGAACTGGATTTCTTGCTTCGCTTTCTTTCTCTATATGTTCTTGAATGACTTTGGAATCCGTCTTAATGATAAAGGTTAGCTGACCCAGAGCTTTCATCTTTCTCAGAGCTAGGAGCAAAGCCTCATATTCGGTTGTGTTGTTAGTAGAATGCATATCATCTGCGAAATCAAGCCGAGCTGCATATCTTATCACAACTCCGGTTGGGGATGTTACAATTGCTGCTATACCAATTCCCCTGTCGCACCAAGCCCCATCGCAATGCACTACCCAAGGTGTGACTATATCTTCACCGGGATTATGTGTTGGCGATGTCCAGTCCACGACGAAATCTGCCAGGACTTGTGATTTGATTGCACTTCTTCTTTCGAAGTCAACTGTGTATTCTGATAGTTCAGCAGCCCACTTGATTATTCGTGTTGAAGCTTCTTTATTTGTGAACAGGTCATTCAGTGGTTGATTCGTGATAACCCTTATTCTGTGACCTTCGAAGTAGTGCCTTAGTTTTCTTGCAGCCATAACGACTGCATATGCTATCTTCTCTAATTCAGAGTAGAAAAGTTTGGATCCCGAAAGAGCTTCCGAAGCAAAATAAACTGGAATTTGTTTCAACTTTCCTTCTTCCTCCTTCTCTTGCACTAGAACAGCACTCACGGCTGAGTTGGAAGCAGACAAGTACAATAGGAGTGGCGATTTTGGCTCTGGAGGGCATAGCTTGGTCATGTTCGACAGGTAGTCTTTGAGCTCTTGGAAGGCTTGTTTCTGAGATTCAGACCACTGAAAGTTCTTGGAACTTCGAAGAACTTGGAAGAAGGGCAAGCTTCTCTCTGCAGCTCTGGGTATAAACCTGTTAAGGGCAGCTACTCTCCCTGTCAACTTTTGCACATCTTTCACCGAAACAGGATCTTGCATCTCAACTAGAGCTTTGATTTTGTCTGGATTTGCTTCAATACCTTTTGTTGAAACCAGGCACCCCAGAACTTTTCCTTTATGAATGACGAAGACACACTTCTCAGGATTTAACTTGAGATTTGCGGCCCTGAGGTTCGCAAAGGTTTCTGCTAGATCGCTGATGTGGTCTTTTCTTTGAACGCTTTTGACGACGATATCGTCGACATATGCTAGAATGTTTCTCCGAAGTTGAGGATGAAGCACTATTGCTATAATTCTTGAAAACGTGCATCCTGCATTCTTTAAACCCTCTGGCATTCTTACGAAACAAAAGGTTCCGAAAGGGGTGATGAAACTTGTTTTTTCCTCATCTTCTTTGCGTACCCTTATTTGGTGATATCCTGAGAACATGTCCAGGAGTGATAGCATTTCGCTGTTTGCGGCGTCATCAACGACCCTGTCCACCCTTTCTAAGGGGAAGTCATCCTTCTTGCAGGCTTTGTTCAAGTCTGTGAAGTCCACACACATTCGCCACTTTCCATTCTTCTTCTTGACTGGTACAGTATTAGCCAGCCATACAGGATACATAACTTCTCTAATGACCTTGGCGTCCTGAAGTCTCTGTACCTCAGCCTCTACTGCCTTGACTTTTTCTTCGGACATCTTCCTGAGTTTCTGCTTTTTCGGGGTTATCCTTTCATCTGTTTCTAGGGCATGCTCAATGATATCCTTATCAACATCCTGCAGATCTTTGGCTAACCATGCAAAAACATCCTTGTTCCTATTTAGGAACTGAACAAGTTCTTTCTCTTCTTCGGGACTGAGATGAGCCCCTATCACGACTGCTCTGTCTGGCATACCATCTAAGTACACTTTCTTCGTTTCACTATCAGCAGCTATTTCAACTTTTTCTTTATCTCTCTTGGCCTCAACATATGGTTCTTTCTTCTCTTCGGCAGAGTTCAGGTGATGCACGTTGGTTTGTCCCGGTGTGTGACCCTTTTCAATGTTTCGGGCCTCTTGCTGATTGCCGAATACAGTGATGACTCCCTTTGGTGCCGGCATTTTCATGCATAGAAACTGTTGCCTTATCACCGCATCGAACTTGTTAATGAATCCTCTACCAAAAATCGCGAAGTATGGATGGTACATGTCGACCACGTCGAAAGTGAGAGTTTCGGTTCTGGCATTGTCAAGATCTCCAAAGGATACGAGCAGAGCTATCTTTCCCGCTGGCTTGATTGGTTTTCCTCCGAAACCCAGCAGTGGGTACTCTGGTGGCTGCAGCATGTGTGGACTCAAGCTCATCTTCTCGAAAGTTTTCATGAATAAGATGTCTGCCGAACTTCCATTATCCACCAGAACTTTTCCGATAACCCATCCGGCTATATTCACCTCGATGACCATGGCATCGTTGTGGTCTGTTGATTTCAATCTGAAATCCTGTTCAGTGAATGTTATCGGCACCTTAGCCCATTCTGGTCGCGCTGCTGGACCGTCATTGATGACTGTGTTCACAGATCTGAAGTAATTATTTCTTTGTCTTTTTGTCTCAAACTCCATGACTGAACCTCCTGTTATAGGCATGATAGTTCCGAAGGAAGGTAAGGCTTTCGGATTATGGCCTCTCGAACTCGACTCTTGTCTTGATGAATTGTCGGGTGGTGGTGGCAACATTTCTTGAATTGGTTGTGGTTGCTGAATGGCTTGAATCGCCTGAGACTGAGGATAGAACTGTTGGGAAGGCTGCCAGGACGACTGCGCCTGCTGAAACTGCTGAATTGAGACTGGATTCGGTTGGGGACCCATGAGTTGTGGTTGCCAGAAGTTTGGACGGAATTGGTTCGGCGCCGTGGAGGCAATACTCATCATAGTTTTCTCTTGTTGGATTCTTGCTATGTTCTTTTTGGTTTCTGGGCACGCTTCGGTGCTATGGCCTCTTCCGTGATATCGGCAGTAGAAGTATGGATCTCTTGGATCGTGGTTCTGAACCTTCGGGGGTCCTTTTCCCCTTCCTCTTCCTCTTGACGAAAAACCTCCTCTTGTGCTCAGTCTGTTGTCCTGGCTAAACTGAGGATTTTCCACATTGTTGTTCCTCTATTGCCTTGCCTTGCCTCATTTCGTTCAGCAACTCTTCTTCGATGATCTTCATCGGACTTGATGTATTCTTCTAGTTTGTGAAAGAGTTCGTCAATAGTTTTGGGCTCTTTTCGGGACAAGTATGAGGCTGTTGGTCCCGGAGTCAGGCCTTTGATCAGCGCTTGTATTGTTGTCTTGTCGTCCGCTTCTGGGATCTGAGATCTTTGTTGCATGAATCTTCTTACGAAGCTCTGTAATGACTCTCTATCTTTTTGCTTGCAACTGTACAGGTCTGATGATTTTGCCGCATTTTCATGGAATATCTGGAAAGCTTGGATGAATTTTGTCTTGAGGTCAATCCAGCTGCAGATTGAGTGTGGTGGTAGCAGAGAGTACCAGTTGAGGACATGGCCTTCACAAGCAATGATGAATGATTTGGCCAGTGCGATATCATCTCCTCCTGCTGAATTCACAGCTGATTCATATCTCATGAGGAACTGTCTAGAGTTTCCATACCTATTGTACTTTGGGAGAGAAACTGGTTTGAACTTCGGTGGCCACGGTGCTGTTTGCAACCCAAGTGAGAGTGGTGAATCTGGATCCGCGAACTGCGAGATTCCGTTACCCACGAAAAAATTTTCTCTTGAAGTTCTTCTGTTCTGGCCAAAGTTCTGGTGTGGTGAATCACGCCACAGTGAACTGTTTTCTTGTTCTTTCATTTCATCAATTTCTCTTTGCATTCTTTCTATTTGCTCTTTTGCCTGGTTAAGTTTCTCCAGCTTCTCCGAAGCTCTTCTTTTTGTTTCCAATTGGTTCGCGAATCTTTCTTTCTCTTTCTGTAGCTGCAGTACTTTCTGGTGCACTTTTTCTAGTTCTCTACCAACAGCCTGGTCATCTTCGTCATCAGCTTCCTCTTCAGTGAGTGGTTGCAGAGTGTGCGACGTTTTCTCAGCTCGTGCCTTCTGGAGAGCCTCGAGCTTCGCCCTCCTCTCTTGGTCTGAAATCTGCGAAGGTTCTGCAGTGAGAGAGTTTCCGTTGTCTTCTTCAGTATAATGATCTTCCTGGTTGGCTTCTGTGGGTGTGCTCTTCTTGGACTTCTTCTGTGGAGGCATCGTGGATTGTCTGTCGGCTGAAGCCACGGTGGGCGCCAATGTTGGGGGGTCCGAAAATCGGATGGGATCCCTGAACACTAGATTCCGAAATGAACTCACGAAAGTAAGAACGAAAGAGGGGACAAGGAATCCCCGAAAGTCTGTACTCGCCTCAAAAGTTGTGAATCCCTTTACACGTGCCCTCGCACCCCCTTTTATAGGGAGACGAAGGGACTTTTACATTCTGAGATTGCCCTCGAATCTAAAGAATATTCCTGATGTGAACATGTACATGAACGTCTTTTACATCCCGTGATTTGCAGGGCTAATTTCACTAATTTACAAGCCTGCCACTGGTTCACATTTCGAACCCGGACTTTTGAGGCAACGTCTTTGACCTTGTTCTTCTTTAACCCCCGAACCTTCATTCGCGAAGATCGCTAACCATCACGGTCCTCGAACTGGGCTCCAGAATCTGCAGCCGAAGAGAAATTCCTCCGAACCTCCGAAACTCCCGACTTCACGGTTTCCCGAATTCGTCAGGTTCCTGCTGTCCTGAAATAAGAAATAGACCTGCGATTCTGATGCCAATTCGGCGATTATTTCGCACATCATCAGAGGGTTAGCGAATCAGTCGACAATGATGAAACATCTTCGTGAATAAATTCATGCCACGAAACAGACCCGCAACTCGATGAGCTGTTCACGAATGTTTTCACGAATTCGTCAGCCCCGACGTTTCGAGAGTGAAAGGTTTTTGCCCAATTCCTCAACACGTACCCCCAAATTACTGGTGATAAGGTCACAGGACTTTGGACTTATAGACTTATTATAATCAAACTATATTGTTGGAAGCTAGTCATTCAATTGATAAACACTAACCGTTAAAAATTTCATCAGTGTCCAGCCTGTACACCGCTCACCAGCTTCTGTTTGAGATTTTGAGTCAAAACAACAAGTCAAAATGACTAATTGATAAACACTTACCGTTAAAAATTTCATCAGTGTCCAGCCTGTACACCGCTCACCAGCTTCTGTTTGAGACTTTGAGTCAAAACAACAAGTCAAAATGACTATGCCCACGTACAGGTACAGTACAGGGCGCCATACCAGCAAAAACAAAGTTGTAGATAAGATAAAACCAAATTTACAGCTACGAATCACTTTGCACTAGTCTACCAACGAGCCAGCTTTTAAAACGTTATTAGGGGGGAAAAAAGGGCAGACCGTACCCAACAGAATAATTTCGAGGATAAGATAAAATCAAACCATACATGCTAAATCTTAACCATATCAATCCTATCCAAACCTTCTTACACCCATGCATAACAACTCTCTGATTTTGTTCTTGCGAAAGTAAATATTTTGATAACACATCAGCACGTTTAAATGCACAAGGGCAAAAAAAAAAAGTCCCAAAACAAATTCCAACTGTGACGATTAGCTGGCGTGTGAAATCGCTGACTATACAAGGCAACAATAATCCACTTCATTGATTTAGCCCCTATCCTTTTCCAGCTCGGCAAAACCCCTTACCAAGAAACAGATTAACGACGGGATAACCTTCCGAAACGGATAAACCCGTCCGGTCTGCTGTCTCCCTGCCGGTGGGCCATCCGCCATAAACCACCCGGCGCCGGCCTTTAAAACCCCCCTCGCCCCCGGCCATCCCCTTCCCACCTCATCCCGTGATCATTTGCCTGACCGCGCGTCCCTATCGCTCTCCCCCTGCGACCAATCCGCCCGCGTGCTCGTTCCAGCTCCTTCCTCCTCCTTCTCGCCCCCCCCCCCCCCTCTCGCCGCGGCAGCCATGGAGGGTGACGGCAAGGAGGCCGCCAACAAGCGCCTCGACTGGGCCACCATGAACCTCGAGGCCGGCGAGAAGGGCGACGGCATTGTGAGCAAGAAGCCGCCGATGAGCATCTTACGGCTCTTCCTGGCGTGCATGGTCTCCGGCGGCATCCAGTACGGCTGGGCGCTGCAGCTGTCCCTCCTCTCGCCCTACTCGCAGGTGAGAATGAGATCGATATCATCTTTGTTTTCTTCTGTCTAGCTACTTGATTTTCGTTCTCTGGTAGGCATTGTTTTCATCTTTGTTTCTTTGTTTTGTTTGTGCGCTGCAGACTCTTGGGATCTCCCACAGCTACGTCTCGCTGACATGGATCTGCGGGCCTATCGCCGGATTCGTGGTAAGTGCATTTTCCTTCGTAATTTTGATCTTATCTTTTATTCGGATAAATGCTGAGATTTTAGTATCTTTTCTTAATCCTCTCGGAATCTGCGAGCTCGTATGAAACGACTGACGATTTTATTTCCATCTTTATTACGGAGTATAGTAGCAAGCATTAATTGCCGCGTTTTTACGGGAAGGGTACTAGTATTTCGGAAGGATAAGATAGGATAGAAATAAAATTACCACGGGATCCGTTATCGTGCGTCCAGTCATCTCCTTGCTGCCGATCCCTGGGATTAATGGTGCTCATTGATTCTGTTGCAGGTGCAACCCATCGTCGGCTACTACAGCGACCGATGCACGGCGAAGATTGGCCGCCGGCGGCCCTTCATCCTCGCCGGATGCATCATCATCTGCCTCTCCGTAAGAGCTCACGCCACGCCGGCCTCTTTTCATGGCGATTCGTCCTTGGATCTTGTTTAACTGACTGATGACTGGCGCTGGTGCTCTGGCCAGGTGTTGATGATCGGCTTCTCGGCGGACATCGGGCGCCACCTCGGAGACACCAAGGAGCACTGCAGCACGTTCAAAGGCTCCCGCTGGTCCGCCGCCGCCGTCTACATCGTCGGCTTCTGGTTCCTCGACTTCGCCAACAACACCGTCCAGGTACGTCGTCACTTAGCTCCATCTGCCCAGCAGCACGACGTACATATGCAAATCGTTCTGAATTTTACGGACATGAGCATGCATGAACTGTTCCTTTTTTTCTTTGAATCTGTGTCATTTCAGGGACCGGCCCGCGCCATGATGGCAGACCTTTCCGGTGAGCAATTCTCTGATGCTTGAACTTGATCACACTCGTATGAGCACACGAAAGACGAGAGTTTGTGTGATGCTGATGTTGCAACTGTTGTTTCCTGCAGCTGGTGGACAGCATGGTCCCAACGTTGGCCAGGCGATCTTCTCCTTGTGGATGGCTCTCGGCAGCGTCCTCGGCTACTTGTCCGGCGCCAACGCGAAGTGGCACCAGTACGTTGCCTGATTTCTTTTTTATTTTTCCCCTATCAAAGCGTTTGTCATGGTCGTCGGCTGCTGATGTGTTCTTGACGCTGGTTGACTGTTCAGGTGGCTCCCGTGGCTCAAGACCGCGGCGTGCTGCGACGCCTGCGCGAACCTCAAGGGTGCCTTCTTGACTGCCGTGGTGAGCTTCAACTTCTGAATACCATCACGTCGTCCCGTCTCGTTGCTTCCTTAATCTCGGCGTGCTTTGATCTTTGGCGTTTTAATTTAGTCATCTTGGTTTTGGATCAGATCCTCATCATCATCAGCATGTCGGTTACCTTGGCCCTCGCCGGCGAGGAGCAGCTTGCCAAGGGTGACGTCGAGGTCTCCTCCGGCGGCGCGTGCTCGGCGTTCGCCGACCTCTTCAAGAGCCTCAGGAACTTGCCCCCTGCCATGTTCAAGGTGCTCGCTGTCACGGCCGTCACCTGGGTACGTACGCAAATCCATCCATCAACCCACCCGCGTATCGTTTCGTTTTCATTCGCACTCGGATTCTTTGACCCTGACTGACATGGCTTCTCGACGCACTTGGCTTGCAGCTCTCTTGGTTCCCCTTCATCCAGTACAACACCGACTGGATGGGCCGGGAGATCTACCACGGCGAGCCGCAGGGTGTGGGCGGCAAAGCGGACGCCTACGACGCCGGGGTGCGCGAGGGCGCCGTCGGCCTCCTCTTCTGCTCCATCGCGCTCGGCGTCACGTCCTTCCTCATCCCCAAGCTGTGCCGGAAGCTCACGTCCCGGGTCGTCTGGTCGATCAGCAACCTGATGGTGTTCGTAATCATGGTCGTCATGGTCGTCCTTGGCCTGATCTCCACGAAGGGCTACAATCCCTCCCTCACTGCCAGTCTCACCGGCCCTGACAAAACGTACAAGGGCATAGCGCTCGCCGCCTTCGCACTCATCGGCATCCCGCAGGCCGTAAGTCGACACACGTTTCGATTGCTGTTTCATCAGCGTTCGTTCGTTCCTGCTGCGCGCTTACATGGTTCTGGTCGAATCTTTTGGCGTGCTTGCAGGTGCTCTTCAGTGTCCCGTGGGCCGTTGCTTCTGAGGTTGCCACCGAGGAGGGCGGAGGACAAGGTCTCACAATTGGCGTCCTCAACATCGCCATCGTCCTTCCGCAGGTAAAAATCTCCTTCTCTACCATCCACTTGCCTTCAAACATCATTTGTCTCTTTTGATCACATCAGAAAATGTACTGACCCCGTGTTGCTCCTCGTGTTCAGCTGGTGATCGCGCTCACCGCCGGCCCGATCGACGGCGCCTTCAACAAGGGCAACACCCCGGCCTTCGGCATCGGCGCTGCCTTCGCCCTGATCTGCGCTGTCCTGGCAGTCGTCCTGCTCCCCAAGACGAAAGGACTGTCCACCGCCACCCTCATGGCGGGTGGGCACTGATCTCTCTGGCCGGTACGGCAACACACTGGCGGTGCCGAGAGCAGATCAGAAATCCAGCATCTGCGTCTTGGTTTCTGCCGCACCCAAACAAACACATACTATAAGGAAAGGGATTAAACACTGACCGAGGGAGGAAAGCAGGGTTAGCTGGCTACTGTGTGATAATCCCGGAGTCTGGAGTGTTGTCAATGTCAAGTCTGTTCATATATGAGGTTGCGTTCAGAGTCATGTTTATCTGGGTTGAGTTCTGCTCTAGGTTTTCATTTGGACATTAGTTACTTTTACAGCAGTAGAGGGCGAGGTAGATCTCTCCAAATGTTTTGCACAACTGGAATTGTATCTTAAAGTTCTCTCTGATGTAATCGTTACAAGCATATGAATGAAACGCATTCTAAATACTTCTTTTTTTCGCCTGTAACATCTGAATGACTTCTTTTTGCACGAAACATCTGAATGACTTCGTTTGTTTATTGGCACAACCATCGCTGAGTAAACTCTCCAGCAAGTCATTGATCTTCCTGGAACTCATGAATCACGATATCCTGAAACTCTGTGCCAAAGGATTTCCTGGTCAAAACTTTTGCCGTGCCATATTCTTGGCAATCTGTACCCACCAGACGCAGAAGACTTCCTGATCAAACGTTTTGCTGGCAACCTGTACCACCGCTTGTTTCAGGAAACTGTGAGCGAGGCATGATGCATGTTTCTATGTGAACGGCTCATAGAGAAGCCAGACGTCAGTTAGCCATCTCCATCTGTGTTCGTGATCGGTAAGCTTGCAGTGCAACAGAGCCAGATGCAGGTCCCCTTGCTGCAAGGAGCAGGACCAGCCCATGTGTGTGACCCAGCGAGACGGTTAGGCTTTTTTTTTTCTAGAATACGCAGGAGAGCTGCGTATCATTGTATTAAGAAGATGAAAATAGATTGTTACCACACGCACGCCAAACTCACCCACTAGATATTACATGAAAGTGAGACCTGGGTGAACAAAATAACACATAGTGCTACTACTCGCTACACCGACAACCTAGGTGAGGGGGGTGCGGCTCAAACAATGAGCAGCCCCTCTCGAGCCATGCTGGTGCTTGCCTTCCGTATGGGGAGGGAGTCGAGAACCTTGTCAGCAAAGCCACCTGTCAAGCCGGCCTTGAAGACACCGTCGAGCTCGCTCGCCTCCATGTCGAAGCGTCGCATGAGTAGGACCTCGCCACGGCGGGAGATCGGAATTCTGGCGAGTTTGTTATTGGCGAGTCTTGAGCTGCTGCGCCTGGGGGCCTCGGACGGTGCCGGCTGCACCGCTGGACGGGTTTGGGCCGCGAGAAGGGGAGAGGCTGGCTTCTTCTGGATTGCATCCAAGAAGCAGTCGAGGCGATCTTCAGAGGAAGCAGGCGAGGCGGGCACGGCAATGTCACCGTCGGTTGGCTCAACATGGTCCGTCGAGACGCTCGCCTGAACCGTAGCCACAGTCGACGAAGGGGAAGTGTCCGACGCCGGCTCAATTGCCCTCGGTGGTGGAACCGAGAAGCAAAGCTCCTGCTCGAGCAACATCGGATCGGGCCCCCCACACATGGGTGTGTCCCTCTGCAGCAAGAAGCATACCGCGGCGGCGTCCAGCTGTGGCGGCGGTGGTGGAGAGCGACTCGGCTGCGGGGAGGGTGTCGACCCAGCAGCGGCGCTCCCCCAGGGAGTCCCATCTCCCCTCGGCGTGGAACCCGCCACGGTGGAGCCGCGAGGCATGACCGCGGAGGAGGCCTCAGCACTGCGGCGCAACTCGCGCCGCGGAAGGTGAACAACCCCGGCAGTAGAGCTGCCAGTCGGCGACGTGCGCAGACGCTTGCAATCCCTGGCGATGTGGTGGAGGTTGAAGCAGCGTAGACACCGCGTGAGGCGCGTGCAGGTGGCCCGACGGTGACTGTACGACAGGCAGTTGAGGCAGCGCCCGTCGAGCTGCGCCGGGAGGCAGCGCCTAGGAGCGGGGTCCTGACGAGACGCCGTGGTCCGCAGCCGTGCGGGTCGCGAAGACTGGCGAGGCAGGACCTTGCTCCAACCGTCACTGTCAGGCAGGGAGAAGCGCCGGTGACGAGGCAGGTGAGCGACAGCGTCTTGCACCCGCGACCCAAGACGTTGGTGCACCGGGATGCGGCCGCCCGCCGCGCCCTGAGCACACAGACGTCCAGACCGGGAAGGAGGGGGCCTACGCCAGTCATCCCGGCCGCGGAGCGGGAGGCCGATGACGAGCTCCGGCGGCCGGCGACCCCTCCTCTTGGACTGCTGTGGGCGGCGGCGGCGGTCGCCAGCCTGCTGCCCGCGGCGCACCGGGGCTGTCGACGAAGGAGAAGACCGGACCTTGCGCCTCCTCTGCTGGTTCTGCTGCGGGCGGCGGCGGTGGTTGCGGTGCCCCCCTCACCACGAGGAGGCTGCACCACAATGGAGCGGAGAACCGGCATCGGAGCCGGAGCAGGGCTGCGGCGAACGGCGTCGAGGTAGGGCGTGAGGGAGGCAGCGCCAACCTCCCTGGTGACCACCTCGTCGAAGTCTTCGTCTTCGTCATCGGAGTAGTCCATCCACCTCTTCACCATGGCGCGGTCCGCCGAAGCGACCACAGGGAAGAAAGGCTTCGCCGCTGGAGAGAGCGCGAAGGCGGGCACCTGCGCACCGGAGTATGGAGGGGTGCCCGACTCACGCCTGCTCCCCGCAGCAGCCGAGAGCGGCGAGGCCCCCTCGCCGGCGGCCGAGGAGGGCCGGCCGTCGCCGTGAGCGGAGCGCCGGGCTCCGGCTCCAACGGAGAAGGGGAGGGGTGAGGCCGGCGTCGAGCGTACTGGTGCACCTGCCCCCTCAACTGACGTGCGGGGACGACGGGCGCTAGCCGCGGAACGCAGGGCCGCCCCGCCGGCAGAGACAGCAGCGCCCGGAGACGCCAGGGCGGGGTACGGCGTGGAGACGACGCGAGACGGCGAGGAGACGATGCAGGCCGGGACGGGGTCGGCGAAGTTGTGGATGTCCTCGTCCTCCTGGAGCTCGGAGACGGCCATGGCGGCAGCGGGCAGGATGGGGGCGACGGGAGCCGATCTCCCTGCACGGGCCACGAGAAAGGGCGCGAGCGGGAGGGATGGAGAGAGGGCGGCGCGAGGAGCGCGGATCCGGTGACGGCTTGGGCTGGGGTGGCCGGAGCAGGGAGAGCCTGCTCCGGCAAGTCCGGCGGCGGGAGGGGCGTGGGTCGCCCTCACGGTCGCCCCTCTTCTAACCCATCGCGGTCAACCCGGCGTCACAAGTCACATGGTTTAGGCTCCTTTTTCGTCGCATTTGCCAGAAGGAAAAGGATCGTCCTGAGCCTTGCCAATGTTGACCCTGTGCTTGCGCTGTCAAACAACCGTGGCTCTGATGAACATGCAGCTGGCCGGTTGCTGGCAGTGAACATCATTGAAACCTGGGTGCATCTTGTGATTCCTCCAGGCGAACCCACAATACTGGGGTCTTTACCTATCTATCCTGGTGCATCTAATTGTGACATAGTATCAGTTTATCAGTATATGCAACTCGTAATTTCAGATACCACGAGTTAAAAACAGCTTTGGCAGCTGTAAATCTCAGATTTTGCTTGCCAAGAGGATGCAATGCAGCAGCTGTTAACTAGTGGATTACAGGCTCTGACGATTCTGCTGGCCTGGCGGTGAATTGGTGACGATCTGTTTCTGCGTTACCCTCGGGCAATTCGTGGCACGCTTTGTTGTGTCCTGATTCACTACTGAATCAGCAGAGGTTTCACCAAACCTCTGGGATCCGGAAAGCAGGTTAACGCACGCCTTTTGTCCTGCAGTGGTGCACATGCTCAGGCGCCGCTGTTCTCAGCCTACAACTACAAATAGGAGGCCCCGGAGAACGGAACGGAGCCGAGCCCACACCAGCAGCACGCACCCAAAAACGAAGCCGCGCACCACACGGTTCACGGGTTCGCGTCGTCTCGCAACAAAGAAGTCGCAACTGAGCTAGGTAGCCTAGGCAAAGTCGCGGCGGGCGTTGCCGCGGCGATGGGCTCCAAGATCATCGTGGTGCTGGCGCTCCTGGTGCTGGGCGCGGCCGAGGCCCATCCTGCCGACCCCGTGCTGCCGCATCGACTGCTGCGACGGCAAGCCCGAGTGCTGCGCTGCGGGTCCCTACACGGCGGCCGTGGACTACGCCGCCGCGGCCACTAGCCCGCCGGCCGATGTGGACGGCGGCGTCGTCAGAAACGCCAGGGCTCGGCCGGCCGGTGCGGGTCGCAAGGTCGGCGCCGGAAACTAGCTAGCTAGCAGCTTGCAGATATTGCGTCCTAATAGCTAGGCTTGTGAGGTCGTCGGACGTCGAGGTACTGCTCATCTGTGTGAATGTGTGTGTGTTTTCCACCTATCAAGGTTGCGGCCCAGCACGGGCTGCATGATTATCTGGTGTTATCAGAGGTTGCTCGGATCTTGTTGTCCTGTTGCGTTTTACCCTTGTTGCTTTGCTTTGGTACTGTAATACTCAGAGTGGTAATATGACCGACCTGTGTGTTTCATTGTTCAGTGTGCAAGAGTTTTTTTTTTTGAACGTGCACGCGTAAGCAGGCCGCAGGCGTGCACACATGGATGCATCTATCCATGGACGATGAAGCCTGAAGGTGACAGATGTGTGCTTATCACCTGAAGAAAAACGCATCCAGCTGCATAACCAGATCACTAGGCCATGATCGGCCATAACTCAGCTCAGTGCTGTGATTGTTGCTGAAAAGTCAAAATTGTGGTGCATGCATGCAAAGTGGGATCAAAATGAAAATGACGTCGTCTCACATGTAAAATCGTCTCAAACATAGAAAAAAATATAAACTTTACTCCAAGCATTAAAATTAAATTGCAATTACATCATTGAATTTCTTATAGTAAGACCTTAACAACAAAATCTCAATTGACTATATTTGGATGGGTTTTTAATTCATATTTTTAATCAAGGTTGTACATTTTCTACGAGACACATAGTGAAACCAAGTCTACAGACTCACAGAACAAAAAGTCATACGCATAGAGCAAGTTATACAGATAACAAAAATATGTGTCTTTAAAACAAATTATACAAATTCACATAAAATGGAAACAAGGAAATATAGGAAAATAAAAAGGAGTAATCTTAGACTATACATAGTGTAAGGAGGGTTAGTGGGAGGAAAAATAAAATATTAAAAAGTAATATAAAAGTAAAGAAATAGAAATAGAAAATTACACACATGGAAGATAAAATGCAGCCAACAAGCTTATAGAAAAGAAAAGGAAATCATAATATAATCAAATTAATACTAAATGTAGATAAATAAAAGAAAATGAAAATAAAATTTAGAATAACAAAGAGAAACAAATCAATGATGTTTCATTGTGGTAAGATGAAAGTTGTTAATAAAATGTTTCAAGCTAACAATCTTTTGCACTGCAACCAAAAGTCGAGGTCGACTTTTTTCCAAGGAAGGGAGGATGATGCGAACATCATGATGATTGTGACATATGCACTAACACCATTCAATTTTTCCTTTCTTGAGAACGGTGTTTTGCAAAACAAAGATAATGTGTTGTTCGAAAAAAACAAAGATAATGGCAAACCAGATGACATATTCATATATCATGCATATACTTTTGCCCCGTTGTGCAATCGTTATTCAGGTTATGAGAAGCTTGGAGTAGCTTCTCCTCAAAAGGGGGAGAAAGATCAACATTATATATGTACATTTCAAGTCATCATTGTCAACCGACTATCCAAGGTGAAAGCTAAAATAAACTTCCATCCTTCTTATTTCCCTATGGCAACGCTACTACTTGGATTGTATGATTACAGATCTGTGACGCCCCAGGTTTTTAATTAGCATCATTAGTGCTAATGACCGAATCAGCCGAGTCAAACACTGTCGACTTTGGTCAAACCATGGTCAACCTGGGTCATCACCTCGAAAACCGAGTCAACAAGCCCTAATGGCCCTCTTAATCAAGTCAACACCCACCCTTGGTCAAGCTTGGTCAAAGAGTTGGTCAAAACCCCGGTCAAAACCCCTATGTCTTTGAACTCCCTCCGGAACTTTTGCCGCGTTCTCCAAATTTCACCTAAACACTCCAAAATCTCCCAATATAAAAGTTGTCCAGTTTTTCGAGGGACACAACTTTTCTTTTGGGTGGCATTGCAAATTTGGAGTGGAAAATGGTGAAAAACTTGGTCAACTGCAGCTTTTACTGTTCATCGGCGCCATGAAAAACAGGAACTTTGCCTGCAGTTCATGCTCAAATGGTTGATCAAAACACCTGTCGGCCTTTGTAAAAGTTGTAGAGGGTTAGTAGATCTACAACTTTGGTATAGGTTCCTTGGTGCACTTCGGTTCAAAAATCGGGAGATATTGGCGGTCAAACAGGGCTAAATGAGGTTGGTTTTGGCGACGTCGCGCACGCCGCCGCGTCGACGTTCCAGAGCGTCGCGCCCGCGCGCCGCGTGGCGCCCATGCCGCCCTCAGCGTCCGGGCCCCCACCCGGCCCGCGCGTCCCGAGACCCCGCGTCCCCCGAGGCCGCCCGCACCCCGAGCGAGCCTGGGGACTCGCGGGCTCGCCCGTGACGCGCTCCCGCGCACCTGCGCCGGGCCCTGCCCGCGCCGCCCGCCGGCAACGCCGCCCGCGCCCCGACGCGTCGGCCGGACCCCCCTCCTTGCCTCCTAGCGTCGCAGCAAGCCCCGCGCGCCCCTATAAAAACCCCAGGCCGCTCCCCCGCGCGTGCGCGTCCCTTGCCGCTTCCCTGAGCTCGCCGCCACCCCGCCATTGGAGCCCGCAAGACGAGCTCCGCCTCCTGGGCGCAAACCTTGCCACCTGGCTATGCCAGCACCTCCACCCCATCACCCTCGAGCTCTAACACGCACGTGTTGTCCCGCTCCGCCCCGCTCCTCGCCGGTCTTCCAGCCGCAGCACCCGCCGCCACCGAGCGCCGCCGAGCCCCCTCGCCGGCCCCTTCCTCGACTCACCCGAGCCTCGGAATTGAGCCCTGGGGGAGCAGGGACCCCTTCCCCGCCCTTGCCCGGCCGCGAGCACCGGCGATCTCGCCGGAATTTTGGCCGCACCGCCGCCGGCAGCCCCGGAGGACCCAATTGTGAGTGCCAAGTTCTTTCCAGGGGCCTGAGTGCAAAGCAAGGGCCTATCTGTAAGGTTTCGAAAACTTCCAGGGACTTGTATGAAACTTGATTCTTAAATAGTGAATTCAGTTTTGCTGATTCTTGTAAAATACGTAGAAAATCATAGAAAAATCAGAAAAATTCAAGCTCAATTTTGTTTGATTCCTTGTGAAAAACACTACAACTTTTGTAAAGCATGACCATAGCTTTTCCTGATATTGTTTGCATAAAAAATAGAAAATTGATAAACCTAGATCTGTTGTATCTCAAAATCTACAAGTGCTCTGTATCTGAATTTTGTATATGTTATGTGTTATCTTATGCCTGGCTTCTGTACCAAAAATTGCACAAAGTTACTGTGTATATATTTTATTATGAATTGTTTTGTATTTATGCAGAATCTGTCTAAATGATTTTTGTAGCTAAAAATAATTAGATTTCTGTGCTCAACTTCTTCATGTGAACTTTTTATGCCAAAATGCACCTCTGGTGAATTAATCACAATTTTATTTCTACCAGAAATATTTATTCTGGAAATATGCTTGTTTTTCTTTGTAAATGCATAACCCATGATCTATAGTAGTTCTAGGTGTTTTTGTTGCATGCCTAGCTTAGATTTGTACCAGAGGCAATGTGTGAGAAAGTTGGAATCATTTTGATGTGTATTTATTTTCATATGCATTTATCTTGCTTTAGTAGCTAGCTTTTGTTATTTTTTTGGTATATTTAATTTCATAGCTCTCCTAAGTGTGCATGTGTGTGCAGTGGCTTTGTATAGACTTGTAGTGCTTCATAAAACACCCCACAGAATTTTATTAATTTATTTTATGAATAAAAGCAATGGTAGCCTTTTTAAGCTTAATAGTAAAGTTAAATTGGAAAATCACCAACTACACACCTAATAACCTTATGCATGTGTTGAAAAACATTCTAAGAAGGTTGAGACCACCTCCTTGCTGTTTTGTGTTTTTTTAATTAATTTATTTACATAAATGTGTACATAGTCACTATTAAAAAGATTAATTAATAAAGAACCGCATATTGTTCCTTTATTGGAAGAGTATGCTGAATGTGTGTTTGTCTAGGTGGATGTGGTCAACCATGCACCCCATGGTTGTCCTTTGTTGTTTGTAATCAATTAAATTAAAAATCGTCAATTAAATCTTGCATTTGCATCCTCGTGTAGACCTTCCCGACGGTAGATATACGCTCGTGCCGGAAGGAGGAGACGAAGGTGCTGACGAAGAGCTGCAGTATGTGGATGTAGCTCAAGACCTGGACCAAGGTCCAGAAGGGCCCAAGGCCAACCTTGCCAGCGAAGGCAAGCCCCGGATCATTAACCCTGTCTTTTTAAAATTATGCAATTATGTTTGATATGATTGCGCATTTACGTTTCAGGAGTTGAATTGAAACCCTAGATGCATAATCCCTAGGTACCTATGCTCTTTTACTAGTATGTTAGGTCGATAGCTGCTGTGCTATAGGACCGGTACAAGTCGAGTGATGTTCGTCACTCGCGAGAATAGGTTCTTATGTTGGAATCATAAGATCTTTATAAATGGATTGCTCATGTGGTAAGAGCATGGGATTTGGGCTCCGGTCCAGTGGCTTTCGTGGGCTAAGCTTTTGAACGTACTAAGCACTTGTCAGGAATGGGACCGGTAAGCCTAGTACCTTAATGAGACGGTGCAGGAACGTACTATTACTAATCTCGAGTAATCACCGCCCGGCTAGCTACCGGGAGAGGGGGGTACATGTGCAAAGCTGGGTGCCTTGCGGGGTATGCCAGATAGCCTTGTACCCGGGACAGTAATCTCCGATCCCAAGCCGAGGACTTTTGGGAACCGCCTGGTGGTTGTCCTCGCGGGGGCACCCTACCGTGTGTTTAGGTTTACCTTGCAAGGTTTAAATCAATCGATTGTCGGCCTCTCACCGTTATCTGAGACTACTTATCCTGCTGGTCATGATATCCCTAATGATGGAAGTTGATGAATATGTATGCTTGATTAATTGTTTGCACAACTTATGCTTGCAATAGCTTGCTAACCTAGAAAAGAATAATCAACTAGAACTTGTGCTAAAATCTTGAAAGTAAGGAGATACTCTTTGTTGCTTTTTCAGCTAAAGAAACCCCAGTGGCCAAAAAGCCTTTCATGTCTAGAGTTGGTGATGTAGTTGTCACCGACGGGTAAGTCTTGCTGAGTATTAGTATACTCAGCCTTGCTATAATTTGTTGTCTCCAAGTAATGCCTTGCTGATGTGTGGCCTGGAGAGATCCCGCCTGGCTGGGAGCTAGAGTGGGTGGAAGACGATGAATGAAGGCATCATGGCAGGCCTCCTGTGATGCTCCTCGCGTCGTTTAGTCTAATTCCGCTGTTGTCAAAACTCTGAACTTCGTTATCATGTCAAAAACTCTGGTTTGTAATAATTAAACCCTGCGGGGCAGATTTGAATTTAATTTGTGTTTGTACTCTGGACTCGCCTTCGCGTGAGTTTTAATGCATATGTTCGATCCTCTGTGTGAATTCCAAGTGATTTACCGGGCGTTAACCCGGCAACTAATGACAGGATGATACTTTATTATTGCTTAATGACCAAAGTGGATTGGTTTAGGCGATAGTACGGTATTTTCCTGGGCGGGTTGTCACAGCTGGTATCAGAGCGATTATATGCACCATAGTTTAGTTAACAACCTTAATCACTGGTTTTTGAATAAAATTTGCCAAGATTGCTTGGATTTGCAAAATGCGTTGGTCCGTTAAGGATGGATTAGACCGAGAGGCCCTAGAGGGAAATTTTGGGTTCTTTCAGGTGGCTTATTAATCTATGGTTTATTTTGCTAACTCCCAGCACATTTTATTCCTGTCAGAACTTACTTTCTGCACAACCATACTAGTTCATCACGTTTTGCCATACGTGGTGGTACCACAGGGAAGTCCTGTGAGGGATGGATGGGACCTATTCAAATGGGAACCCACGTCGCATCTGCGTCTCATCACGTTTTGCTATACGTGGTGGTACCGCATGGAAGTCATGCGAGGGATGGATGGGACCTAATCCAAAGGGAACCCACCGTCGCGTCTGTGTCTCGCCACGTTTTGCCATACATGGACGTTCCGCATTGTGAATATGCGAGGCAAGGATCCGCTTCATTCCAAAAGGAGCGTATCTGAGGTTGGACGCTGTCCATGCAGCGGCTTGACGCATGGATACCGTTTCTATAGTGAACGGTAATGTATGTGGACGCTTTCATGAGTGCTGGCATGAAAGGTTCGTTGTGTTCTGTGATTTTTCTGCAGGTACACTAACCACGTTCTGTAAGTCGCTAAGTGAGCATCGGCTAGTTCTCGACTAGTTATTATAGGGAGAAACGTGTAAATGCCTTGCCACCGGCACTAACTTCGATTTTTGGCTTGATTGCCTTGTGAGGACGAATAGGACGTCTTGCATCATGTTAAAAATCGTGACAACTTAAAACTAAACCCTTTACATGTTTGTGTGCTCTCTAAGGTGATCCCATTGCTCTTACCACATGAGCGAGTTAGTTTAACCAAACTTATGATTCCAACATAAGTAACCTATATCTCGCGAGCAATGAGACATTACTCGACTTGTACCGTGTCCTTAAAGCATGGCACTAGCGACCTAGCATACTAGTAAAAGAGCATAGGAACCTAAGGATCATGCATCTAAGGTTTCAAATCAACCCCTGAAACTTAAATGCACAAACATAACATAAATACATAAATAAATTGTAAGTTAGAAAATTTGGGTTAATGCAATCCGGAGCTTGCCTTCCTCTTCTTCTACACAACAGCCTTGGGCTCTTCTGGGCTTTGGCCCAGGTCTTGCTGCACACACGTGTAGTTTATTTCGCTGTCAGCTGCACCTTCTCCCTCCTGGACTAGCGTATAGTTACCGACCAACAGTTCTACACGTTAAACATGCACATGCATTAGGTTAGGGTGTGAGTGGAAGAATTACCACCAAATCTAACTCTTGTTGGCCATATTCATCTAAATACACAATACTTTTCATAAAGACATGGGTGGTGTGGTGATTAATTAAAAGTTAACTTTGATGGCGATTGTGTACACATATAAGCAAAATAAATTACTTAACTTCACAAAACAGCAAGGTGGTGTGTTTAATGATTTGAAACAGAAACATTTCATAACATTTTCAATTTAAACACAAAAGGTGAGAAATTACTATTTACTTAAAATCTAGCTAGCCTTTCATCAAAAATCCATATTGAATTAAATACACTTCCAATGGTCCTAAAATTTGGTACACAACAACATATACCTAAACTAAGCTCACATGCCAAAGTTTAGCGCCAGATTACATATATATTAATTTATATGAAAAAGACAAAAATCAGCCTAGCATAACTCAAATAAATCCTACAAAAAGATTTATTAATCTTTTTGGTCTCAACTTTCTGCTACATGCCATTCATGTCCATTATAAGCCTCTGGCCAAAGCAAGTCTAGATTCAAATTATTTTTCAAGTTATTAATTTAAACTTCTAAACAAGATTAATTCCAAAACAAGCATCAAAACACATCCTAAAATCTCACCCACTTTAACAGAGGTACATCTCATCGTAACAAAGCCATGGGGTGCATTTGTGCTTAGAGGAAGTTTATTAAAGGGGCTATACAAAGCATCAAGTTTAATCTAGCATAAAGATTACATAAATCATAACTAAATATCTACTCATCCAAATAACATCAACTTTGGTCAAAAGTCTAAACATGCCATAAAGAACATCATATTCAAAGTTCACTTCCATATCATGAGTACATTTTAAATTACATCAAAAACACCTCAAACTGAGTTTGAATTTTAGTTAAAAAACTACAGACAAAAACCCTATACAACCTTTCTAGAAAAGGTAGAGTTATATCGATATTACAAGTTCCTGCGTTTTGAAACTAGATATGGAAGATTGTTTCACAAATAGGTCCTTATATCTTGCAGATAGATCCTTAGATCAAAAATATAGATTAAAATCAGGTTCCTGGCGCGGCCAGCGGTGAAGATGGCTGGATTCCGACGAGGGGAAGGCCGAGCTTGGCCCTGAAAGGGTGGGGGAGTGGTCCTTGCTCACATAGGGTTCCATTCCGGTGGTTGGAAGGGTTGGAGGAGGTGTCGGCGGCGATCCTTGGCGGCGTTGTGGATCTACAGTCACGGTTGCTCCGTCTCTAGTGAACTGGGCGGCGTACAGGGCGACCTAGTGACCGGGGAAACCGCGGTGGGTGCTTCTGGTGGAGGACGATGACTCTGGCGGCTGTGGAGTCGACCGGAAGAGGGACCTCGGCGGTGGCGGCTGCCATGGCGACGGCGGAGCAGAGCTGAGGGCCATGCAGTGCTCCGCTCGTGGCGTTTGCGATTGCGGAGGGGAAGAGGTGTGTGGCGCTACTGGAGGAAGTCTCCTCGCGCCTGGGAACAGCTGGCGCGACCAGCTGCATTGTAACAGCAGCACGGGGCATGGGAGCCGGGCGCGTGTCCGCGGCGCATGGCGGTGGCTCCGTGGCAAGGCCACTTGGCTAATTCGACGAGGCACGGGCCCACTAGCCGAGACAACTGCGTCATGGGCGTGCGCGTGGACCGGTAGCAGTGACGGCGTACGGACGCCGCCTGTGGACCGGGCGCAGACACCGGTGCGGCGCGACGTCACGCGCAGGGCGCGCGCTCTGGCGTTCCAGCTCGCACATCAGTTCGCTGAAGGGGTGATTGACCGGTTTAAACAATTAAAAGTTGAATTAAACTTCGAAATCTCCCGATATAAAAGTTATAGACCACGTATCCATCTCCAACTTTTACAAAGGCCGACCTATGAAATTCTCAATGGTTTAGCCAGAAAATCGAGCTGAACTTTCAGATTTTCATGGCATGGTCAAAAAGGCATTCACTGCTTTGACTGGGTTTTTGAGGCATTTACACTCCGAATTTGAAATGCCAGCAATTGGATGAAATGTGTTCCCGGAAAAACTGAACAACTTTCTTATTGGCCGAAAAATAAGTTGTTAAGGGAAAATTAAAGATATGGCCAAAGTTCTAGAGTAAGGGTTAGGTCTCTATGGGTTTGACCACTATTAAGAGTTTAAAAGGTCAACTCGAGCTTAGCTTCACTAACACTTATGATTATTGGTCACAAACATCTGGGATGTTACAACCTACCCCCCTTAAAAAGAATCTTGTCCCGAGATTCGACAACAAGATTAAGTAGAACCTTTTTGAGAAAGAAGAGGTTACATAGAGAAACTAACAAAGCATGCTAAACTCTTCAAGATGCAAGATTCAGAGATGGTGTCAGAAACATGGGTTTCCTCACACAACATCAATGTCGCTCATGAGGAAGCGGGCAATGAATGTACACGTGAAAAGCTAAAACCATCAAGAACTGGAGCACAAAGCACGCATACACTACTACTAGACTCCAACAAACAGAATCAAATATCTCCAGAAAATGAGTCATGGAGCGGCGTAGGATTGGATCTTTCTCGTGGCCTTCTACTTGAGCTTTGATTTTGATGATGTTGGCTTTGGATGTCAAGTGAACAAGCTTCAGGTGACTTCTTGGATTGACACTAGTAGCTTGAGGAGCGCGGCTCTTCTTTACGTCTCGAGTAAGATGGAGGAGGAGCTTGCTTGCTGAGGAATACCGTAAACGACAAAGATGGACGGTGTGCTTGCTCAAAGGAGCAGCCGAAGTAAAAGCGGCGTACAACTCAAGTGGAGGCAAGGTTTGGAGGTGGTAAGGGATCTACGAGAGGTGCCTTCCTTTTATCGATGGCCAGGGGACTGCAGCAGTGATTGGTGTGCATGCCAAGTTCCAGTAGGGGCTGGCGAAATGATGTTGTGATGGCTGCGCGTGGCGCGCTAGTGGCCGGCATTGAGATGCCTTGATGACACGACGGCCACGATCAGCAGCGGCGGAAGAAAGGTGGCAGAGTGATAGAGCGGCACAGAACAGGCGAAGCACGGATATGGAGGGGGTCGAAAAATTTCACCTTCACTCCTTTGTCCTGGCTGTTTTTATAAGGCTAAGCAGTACTGTCTTGATCATAAATCTTATTTCATAATTCTGAGGGTAGCAAATAAAGTCATGGTAGCTTTCTACAGAAGTCTTCCCACAACTTTCATATTTGACTCCAGGAAATTTTAGATTGTATCCAACATAAATCTGAGCAACAGATTTCAGCGGGTTTTTCGGAAATATGGGAACATCAACTTCCAAAGTTCCATATCTTAAAAGCCTTGGGTATAAAATGCCTCAACTTTTCACCGTGAATCGAAATTCTTAATGTCTTCTAAAGTTGTGGTGAGGGATCTATCCAGATTTGGAAGTAAAAAGGGTGAAACTTGATTGTTACTACCGGCTGTTCGGATTTTATTTCCAGCATTCATAGCAGTGTCACTTTAACCATATCTTGCAAACTACACCAAAGAATGGTGTGTAATTATTACATCAGCTTGTCTTATAGATTTTCTACAACTTCTCTTATCCATGCTATGAATAAACTGCAGAAGGACTCAGATTGATAGATTTTTGGAGCATCCTTGATGTGAGAGTATTCGTGCGGTGTGTTATTTGATAAGGACAGATTTCTAATCAGAGCGTTCAACAGCTGTAACCTTAAAAAGTAAAGGTCTCAAGCCTACCAACTTTTAGCGGAAGATTCTTTAGATGATTGGGCTCAGATCTGGTATTATGATTTCTGCCAAAACTGATCCTAAGATAGCCGAGAAACTCAGCCATCGAGAATGCACAAGAGCTTATGCATTTCTGGGGTGGCAATATAAAGAGTAATGGAGCCATGTGTGGGTAAGTTGATTTCAACCATCTGTTCGGAGATATCCAAGATGGTTTTGTGTTGGGCCATCTAGTTCACTAACATCGATATCATTGTCAAGAAGAAGAAATCAAGTGTATCAACATTTCTAGCCAGTAACCAAAAACTCTCATTTTTGGGTAATAGGTAGAATCCTTCGTAAGCTACAACTTTGGTATTCAACTTAGAGTCAAAATCTGAGGCTAACATGCCCGAAAAATTCAGATATCACTTTGCTGTCAGGGCTGTTGGACAGCAGGCCTAGGGTCACTTAAAATTTCATAACTCTCAGCTCAAAACTGCAATAATGCTGAAATTTATGAAATTCTAAACAACTTTGGTGTTCAGTGCACTACCCAGAAATAAAAGGAAACTAGATTAAAAATTTCATTATGATTTTTCTACTGAAAGTTCACAGCTATCAAATGATTACATCTAGTACCAAGTGTTTGGGCCATGCTCCCATAACCATAGGGTGACAACTGAACACATTCTAAGAATACTTATCACAAAGTTAGCCTATTATATTGATGGCAAAAACCAAAAATAAATGTAATGGCTAACTAGTGTATTGTTCTTTTATTTCTCTTTACTCTTCGTCATGATCAATCATCTTTGGAGTCTAATCTTAGGCGTTTTATATCTTCAAGACCTTTTGCAATGGTGGAATACTTTGGATCACCTTAGCAAGGTGTAGTCTAGCTTTGTATCCTATCAACTCTACAAACAAACAGTTTATATAGTTTATTTTTTGAAGTGGAATAGCATCAGTCATTAAAAAAGAAGTATTAAAAAATTGAGACAAAAAACTTAATGATTTTGTTCAGGAGTCTTTTGTTTATTATATTGTTTATAAAATACTTAACTTCTTTACAAAATGATATCATATTACCATGTCGGACATATTTGTAACTTCTTTACAAAACTTATACATAATCACCAATCTAACCTGAGGTTGCAGTTCTCAAGCTTCTCAAGAAGAAGGCAAGTTACAAATAATTTCAATGAGATTTAAGAGCATGCTTCAATTGGTTTTGTATCTTTTTTCATAGGTGAAAGAGTTTAAGCTCAAGTTGAAGGAATAAGAACAGGACTGAGAAATTATTATTAAAAATTATGAGTGCTTTAAAGATTATGAAAAACTTTAGAAAAAGTCTATATAACTATTCTTATCATCATCATCATTATTATTAGTTATTTTGTCAGATGCAAGATCTAGAGCTCTTGTTGAAGAAAGAAGTGTATCGACTATCTTGCAGACTATTACCCCCTTAAATAGTAGTATATCAAAAGAGATATTATTTAGTAAGATAATTATATGCGCAAGAGCTCCTTTATTACTTATTAAGATAATTGCCCCCTTATTATTTAGTAAGGTAATTATCTATGCAGGAGCTCCTTTATTATTTAGTAAGATAATTGCCTCTTTTTTGTTTTTTGAGTAAGATAATTGGCCCGTTGAGTAAGATGTCAACTGCCCCTTTTTTGTTTTTTGAGATAGGGTGGATTCAGATCAGTTACGCATGGATTCGAATTCAGATGTCATTTTTTACCACATCTTAATTCGAATTCGAATCAGATATATATCTTATCAGATATATACGAATACAAAATGGATAGATTTGCTTTTTATAGGTGAGTAAAAAATGTTACTGGTAGTAAGTAAATATAATTTGTTCATTAAAAAATAATATAATATATTTAAAATTATCATGAATAAATGTATTAAAATTAATTGAATTTTATTATTGTATATCACTAGTAATATTAGACTAACATAATTATTTATTAGATATTTTTAATAGTTTAGATGTTGTACATCATTTTTAGGTAACAATATTAAATTAACTTCATTTTGTAATTATTATTTAGTCATCAAAATAAGTTTTAGATGACTTTATCACTACTTTATTCTACACCGGTACTGATAGTGTCGAATAATGTCGGATAGTCCACAGTTTTGTCGAATATGAATACGGATCCAGACAGAGAAAATATGGAAAATCGATTACAAATACATCCATTTAACATTCTTATTAAAAATGAATGTGAATATCCATATATGTGTTTTTACCGAATCCATCCTTACCACTAGTGTAGGTGAGTGTTAGGCCAAACATAGGGAGAACTGGTGGCACATCGTGTGGCCTGGGTGATGTGGGAGGCTTCGAATGAATCCTCATGTCAGAGGACAAGAATCTAGTTGTTATCATCCGCGGATTGCGGCTCAAGGGGCGAGGGGGGCAATGCGGGGAGGCTACAATGGGATCTTGACTTAAAGGACGGAATCTAGCCATTAGTTTAGGTGGGTTGCAGCTCTAAGACAAGGGGTCACGAAAAAAGATGAAGAAGGGGGTTAGCTTTGGTGGATTCCAGCTCAAAGGTGAGGAGCTAGCAAAATTGAGAAAAGGGATTGTGAAGAACAACGCCACTAAATTTGAATGTGACTCTACCACCACTCCCCTTTTAATCTTAAGTAGGCCAAAGGAAAATTGGTAATGTCACTTACATAAAAAAAAGTAGCAACACATCTAGTGTGAGCTTCTGTATATTTGCTTATGTATGCAGCGACGGATCTGGCGGTGGGGCTGGGGGGCTCCAGCCCCTCATACCACCATGAACTCCATGGAAAAAATAGGGGAGATGGAGGGAGAAAAGGAGGAAAATAGAGGAGGAGGAAGAAGAGGGGGGGCAGTTATGCATCACCGCCATGATGAAAAACATTTCATCACGCCAGGGAGAGGCCGCGGGAAGTTTGGGTGCGAGTGCTTTCTTTGTTGCGTGCATGCAAATATGGACAGAAAAAATGATGTCATTCGGATGAAAAATTGTTTCGAATTTTTAAGAAATCTATAAATCATAAATCGAGCATCATAATTAAATTATGATTGCACCATTGGATTTTTGATAATAAAAACTTCGAAACAAGATTCCACTTGAGCACATTTTGACAATTTTTTATTCATATTTTTTATATTAAGGTTATGTATTTTGTGCAATACATAATTGTAGAACAAAATTTACAAACTATCAGAAGAAACATTTGCACGCACCGAACAAATTATATGAACTGTCAGAACAAACATGTATACCTGTCGAACAAATTATACAAACTACTAGAACAAAACATTTGTACATACTGAACAAACTATATAAACTGTCGTAACAAATATGTATATGGGTCGAACAAATTTTACAAACTACCAGAATAAAACATTTGCATGTACCGAACAAATTATATGAACCGTCGGAACAAATATGTATACATGTCGAACAAATTTTACAAACTATTAGAACAAAATATTTGTATGTACCGAACAAATTATATGAACTATCGAAACAAATATGTATACGTATCGAACAAATTCTACAAACTACCAAAAAAAACATTTGTACATACCAAACAAATTATATAGACTGCCCGCCGAAAAAAAAATTATACGTACCGAACAAATTATATGAACTAACACAACAAATTATAGATGAGGAACAAATATTTACAAAAGGGGAAAATAAATATTTAAAAGAGAACAATAAATATGTGAAGAAAAATGAATCACAGAGCATTAAATTACTCAAATGAGAAAATTTTCACTGAGCAACTGATGTGGAAATAAATATTCACTAAGAGGAATAAATATTCACTAAAGTAGAACAAATATTTCATTAAGATGGAAATAATTTGCCGATGTCACGGTGAAATCTGTCGTCTCCGCTCAACAAAAAATCAAATCGCCACTACGTACGCCTCCACCACCTCCCTACCTTCATCCTCAACCACTCACAGCTCGCGGGCAATGGCCCCTACCAGCAGGGCCATCCGCCATTGATGCCGGGAGCTCGAGCTTCGTCCATGTCCTCGATCTCCACCCTCCAGCATGGGGAGCCCATGTTAGTATCGTCCAACCCCAGCTGCTTGCCCTTGTGGCCTCTGAGTCTCGCCGCCGTTGCCATTGCTCACATCTCACCGCCGCCGCCGTGCAGTAGGGCTCCTCGCCGCTGGCGCCCGCGCAGAAGGAGGCGGTCAGCGGGTTGGTCCCGCAGGGCGGCCACGGCCACAGCGGGGTTGCCGGGCCGGCGGCAGGGGAAGAGGAGAGGGTGGGGTCGACGATGAGCCTGGAGAAGATGGAGGCCTCCAGAGCTCAAACGAGTTGAAGAAGACACAGTGGGCAGAAAGGCAGAAGACCGGGGGTGAGGCGAACGCGCCGCACGAGCCTGGCTCGCGAGGAATGACCCTCAGTGTGTTTCCTGGGATGGAGGCTCGGGAGCCTCTTTTGCATCCGTCGGGCTAGGCTCCTCCACAGGCCATGCATGCTACCGAACGGCCCACCTTGCTCCGTGTGGGCCTGGCTAGGAGGGGAGCCAGGCTATCGAACACGCCCTATGTGTGCGTTATATGTGTAGTATTGCTTGGCGCCACCACACTGAATCTATTATCTTTATACTTGAGTGTTAAAAGAAGCCACCACGTTCGCCGAGAGGGTATAGAAATTCACATGTTAATCCAAAAAAGAGAAGAATAGACACCGTTGGATTTTATGAAGATCTGAAGGTCCATATTAATCCAAAGAATACATAAATTCGGAATTAAAATAAGGAAATCCAAAGAGTCCATATTCAATACAAATATAATTAATAAATACATAAATTTAGAATTAAAAATAAGAAAAATAGTAGTTAATGTTTACACAGATTGGGAAAGCAAAAAAATAACTAACTGAAGAGTAAATAACAAATACAATTATAATTTAGAAAGTTTCACATAATGGTCATTAAATTAGCTCTCTATCCTTGCTAAAGTACTATAATCAAAAAAAGAGAAGAATATACACCGTTGGATTTTATGAAGATCTAAAGGTCCAGATTAATCCAAAGAATACATAAATTCGGAATTAAAATAAGAAAATCCAAAGAGTCCGTATTCAAAACAAATACAATTAATAAATACATAAATACAATGAAGATGGGGGAATTTTGTTCAAAGGGTTGAAGTTAAGTCTTGATGGTGGGCCCGCCCATCCTGGCAAGCGAGCCCGAGACGACGGGATGATTTGGTGTGCAAAAGTCAAGACACCAGACACAACGCCAATCAATCAGGATATCACGGGATACTGTTTGTAATCCGATCTAGAAACAAACTCTGTCGTCGTAAAATTCAGGTGCACGAGAACCAAATCAAGCTCTTTAGCTACTGAATCAAACTCTTCGGTCACTGAATCGTCCTCCACTACGGTCAATTTGACATCTAATGTCATCGATTCGACCTCCACTATTGTTGGAGTAACCTCCACCATGGTCGGATGGACCTTTGCTGCTATCGATCGAGTGTCTATGACACTGCTAGATCGAGCTACAAGGCGAGCAATAGCAAGGAAAGCAAGCACTCCCGTGGGAGTTCATCTTGATTTGCCTAGAAACGTGAGGCAAAGCAGACAAGGCGTACAAGCGGTAACAAGTGTACCAAGCATGCTCTAAGTCTCTTTGATTTTTTTTTTGGAGATAGGCACTGAAAATACAACATGGGTAGAAGGCTAGGGAGAGGAAATACTTGATTCTGGCACATACAAACCTACAACCGTGATGGAGACAAAAAAATCGGATGTCACAGGAGATGATAAGATAAGATAGATTTGATGAGCAATTCATGTAGGTTTGCATAGCAGTAATTTGACAAAGAAGATGTTAAGTATGGTTTGGCATCAACCATATGGGGTTTGGAGACAAAAAGCGAGACAATGGCTTCCTAGATAGCGACCAACGCGATACGACTGCTTTGGTCAGAGAAGAACTGAGGTAGACAACAATGGTGGAAAAATCAGGTGGCCATAAATGGCTACAACAAATTGGCAAAATGCTCGAAAAAACAAGAAGGTGTAAGGTTGAAAAAAGAGGGAAGACAACAAGAGAAAACATAAGCATCGTGATATGAACAAATATTGTGATACATCTAAAAAGCTAGCACGATGTGCGGAGAAATTTAAGCTACCTAATGCAAATATCTATCTTGCACAATAGACATGAGGGAGATAAATTGAATTATCAGTATGATGTCACCATTTAGGATAAGCATGCTCTGGAATAGAGGGACTTTGTGTCCTTAGAACATGGGCTTGCTTGCGAATAGGCCACCTGTTAGTGACATGAGATCCTCTATAATAAATAAAGAGGAACAATGTTTGACTACACACATCTATAAGCATAGTAAGCTTCCAAACAAGAATGAAAGTGATGTGATCAAGTTGGTTTATCGTATATCTTCTAATCTTTTGGAAACTTTTGGAATTAGATTGGTATGTGATGCGTGAAGAACCAAACAACACAATGAACACGATGATAAACACAAGTATGCCCACAATGAATAATGTTACATACTATTGATGATAAGTAGTTATCTTGGAAGTTATAAAAGTATTGTCAAACATAATGGTTACATTTTAGAAGACATAAGGTATATTCAACAACGACTAAAGACATAGCATTTCAAGCAATAAATATATATCTAGGAGACATGATACAATATGTATATATAAGAAACATCTTATGTATTTGTCGGGATCGCAAGTTAGAAGAGAGAGAATTGGCCACCATGCACCATCAACGAAAAAGGGACCATCGATGAGCAGGAAGAAGAAAAAGAAAGGGGCATCGACCGTCAATCGTAAGGAAGAGAGACTTTCGGACGAGAGAAAGAAGGACCATTGGATGAGATGAAGAAGGGGGTGCACCCATATGGAAAGAGAGGAGGACCTACGCTACCGTTGCTTGAGCCCACCCCAAATCAAGCTTCAAGGTCACCTACGTCGACAACCAACGGTGCCACGAGGTACGACGAGCTCGCTGGAGGAGTTGGATTTGCGCATCAGAAAGTGGAGAACCCAGACTCTGCGTAATGTCAACAACCAAGCCAAACTCAGGAGTCATAGAATCAACAAGGCAGAGTTCGACCATCGAGAGTGGAGGTAAGAGGCTCAGTCGGTTGAGGCGGGGATTAAGTGATGGGAGGGTGAACAACAATTTCTGTCAAATACAGAGCTCGGAGATTGACACTGTATGCAGGGGTGCAACAAAGCGTCGAATGACATTTGTTATTAGGTCAGGTTCCATCCAACAATTAAACACCATCCAAATAACAAAATTCGAGTGTATCAATATCAGTTCTGAATTTTGAGCTCCAATATTCACATCAGTATTAATGATTTCAAAAGGATGGATAATGAATTAAGATGGATAAAGAAAATACAATGCTAACATAGCATTTTAAAAAATATGGTTATCAAATCTAGCCGCGCTAATAGCGCGGGCCAACTTGCTAGTTATTAATGATAGTATAGTATCCGGTAGTAGTCCTAGCGATGAACTTTATTTTCCCAATGCAAAGACAGAAATTGAAAGACTATGACCATGGAGTATTTTTCTCAGTTCAACTCCAAAGTTGCCGCGAGTACGTTCGTACACGGTACACACGTACTGCAATGTTATCCACGTGCAGCACGATATATTATTTCCCCTTCCCGTGTTCTTCAGACTTGTAGTCCAAGTCTATATATATGACACGCCACTGCGTGACATCACTACTACAAGCGACGAGTTGCATACTTGGATGCACCATTTGTGTGCTGGAGCTGCTGTCTAGCTGTAGAGCTAGAAGGAGAACTTGAAGAGCATGTCATGCTTGTACACCTGCCCCGGCCTCACGATCTGCGACGGGAAGCCCGGGTGGTTCACGGCGTCGGGGAACCCCTGCGTCTCCAGGCACAGCGCGCCGTACCGCTCGTACACGCTGCCGCCCTTTCCCCTGACGCCGCCGAGCCCGTTGGCGGTGTAGAACTGCACGCCGGGCTGGTCCGCCCACAGCTCCATCCCCCGCCCCGTCGCGCCGTCCCGGACGCGCGCCACCGGCCGCAGGGAACCGGCGGCGCCGTCCACGGCGTAGTTGGTATCGTAGCCCGCGACCCCGGCGCTGCCGCCGGCGCGGCGCTGGAGCTCGGCCAGGCGCGCGGAAGTCGTAGGGCGTGCCGGCGACGGGCGCCAGCGCGCCCGTCGGGATGAGCACGGCGTCCACCGGCGTGTACCGCGACGCGAGGAGCTGCACCGTCTCGCCGAGGATGGTGCCTGTGGTGTTAAATCCCGTGCACTGATGCATTGCATTGTTTTACCTCATTCCTGTACATAGATAGTTCATGTTTACCTATATTTAGCTAGTTGCATGTGTGTGGTGATGTGTAAGCCAGAACCGTGCTGCGTTCACGGTGCGGCCAGAAGAGTTCACCGCCATGTCGCGCATGAAGAGCGTTCCCGCGCGTTAGGCGGGCACGGCGCAGCGTGAGCGCGCATGGCGGGGAGATCGTGGGGCTCACACCCGTTGTAAACATCACGTAATAAAAGGATAGGAAGAAAACCAGAAAAGGCTGCAACGTTTTGGCAGCGCCATTCTCTCGCGTTCAGTTGAGATCCACCGAGTTCGCGTGCGTGAGTGAGAGACGACGTCGCGTTCCAGAGCAGTTGCCGATCGCCGTCGAGCTGCACACCAGCAGCCGGCGACTACAGTGCCGCTGCCGTGACCGCCGAGGTTCCAGTTGGCGTGGTGCGCGAGGTTCACCGGAGTGGCACTGCCACGCGCCGTGGCGTTCATGCGCATGCTCAGCACGTGCGGGGGCGAGAGCTGGTACGTCACGTACACGTCGAGATCGCCGGGGAAACCTGATCGATTTAACAGCATCGCAAAGACGCATTAGCCTGATTCCTGAACCAATCAATGGCGGAACCAGGAATTTCGAGTAGGGGGGCCGTCCGAATAGACATCATTAATATTTATCTTACGTATCGTAGTATTACCAAAGCTTCCCGCGATTGCAAGTAGAAGGCAAAGAACATACAGGAATCAGCTAGCAAATTGTGGATCGAAGCTAGCAAAGATGGTCAGCGGCAACGCAAAGCCAAGACCGGCTTGTTCTGCTGCTCAAAAATGCTAACTATAGGCTATAGCTTGCTAGTTGGAGTATGCATGTTACGAGTAGTAGGTCTGAATGTCTCTGATCTATAAGCTTTGGAGGCTGTAGCTGAAGTAAATAAACGGTGGTGGACAGTGTAAAGCTGGCTCTTAGAGCATCCAGACACAGGGGTTTCAAAGTTTTCCCACCGTGATAGGGGGGGCCCTGGCCCCTGCCTAGACGTTTCAATGATGGCTACTACACTAGTGGAATGAGGCTATAGCTCACACTACTGCAGCATGCATGATGCGTATGCAGGAGAAAAACCACCTTTTTTTTTTCGGTTTTTCCAAGGTGATGGCGCCGGACCACATGATGGTGTGGGCGCACTACGAGATTCTCTCCGGCACTCATCTTGTACTCCCTCCGTCCCAAAATAAGTGCACATCTCGTACTTCGAGGAGTCAAACACTTTAAAATTTGACCAAATATATATTTAAAAAATATTAATAATTATGATATTAAATAAACATCGTTAGATTAATCATGTCATATATTTTCATGACAAACTTGTTTAGAGACACAAATGTTAATATTATTTTCTATATATCCGGTCAAACTTACAACTTATTGACTCCTCGAAATGTGAGATGAGCACTTATTTTGGGACGGAGGGAGTATGTAGTACAGGGTGACGTATTCCATAGCATCAAAAGATAATTAAGGAGCTGCTCATAAAAAAGCCATCTATGTACTCTATCTCACTAAATATTTGAGACCTACGTAATGCACTCTTGAATTTTTTTAGCATCACATATTTCATCGAACGACAATCCTCATCTCGAGCTGGCGGCCCCTCACAAAAGTCGAGTACTCCCTCCGTTTAAAATTACTGGTCACTGTTAATTTTTTTATCACAATATTTGACTATTCGTCTTATCAAAAAATTAAGCATACATCGTTTGTTTTGTTTGTGACTTACTTCATCAAAGGTATTTTAAATATAGTTTGGTGTTTTGTATATTTACACTACTTTTTGAATAAGATGAATGGTCAAACGTTATGATCAAAAGTCAACAGTGACAATAATTTAGAACAAAGAGAATATACAATAAGTTTGTCCTCGTCCCTCATTTCCCACCACCTCACTTTCATGATTGGTTAGCTTCTCTACGTGAGTCGCTGGCAGATGGACCTCACGGTTAGAGGGTTTATGTGCCAGCGACTCAAAATCCCCTTAATTTAAGTCACAAAATTTGAGTTTTTTTTACATGTTAAATCTTTGTATGCGACTCTTCTTCATGTCTACTATATATAAATGAACAGTTCCACTTATCCAAACAGCTACAAGAAATGCATTCCCACAAACAGATGCACGATATGTTCCAGACAACGAAAAGTAACGAACACACAGGACAAACCTTGCTCCCCGTCGAAGCTATGATAGTAGAGAGTGATGTAGGGGGAGTCGCCGCCGCCGACGTGCTCCTTCACCGTCCCTATCACCTTGCTGAACCCCCGGTGACCACCTGGTCACCCGATCCCAAGAACAGGGACAGGAAAAACGAACGCTCAGATTTTTTTCAGAAACAAAAAAGTGAACGAACTAACAATCCTCATCAGAGTCTCGATCTCGGCCGCCGGCAATCCCTCTCACCGTGGAGCGAGTTGTTGCCGTCGTTGCGGTACAGCCGGTAGCTCTTCCCGTCCAGGGTGAACCGGGCACCGGCGACCCTGTTGGCCACGCGGCCGATCAGACCGCCGAAGTAGGCACTGCCGTTCTGCATATTCAGAGTTTCAGGCACAGACAGACAAGTGAACTTGAAAAGATGAAGTACAAACAATTTTGGAGCCGGAAAGATCCTGCCGCGATGGAGATGTGATCTTACCATGTATTCGGCGACGGTGTCGTAGCCCAGCACAACGTCGTCCAGGTTCCCTGCAAGGCGAAGGCGACGATCAGGGATTCAGAAGAGTGCGTGTCCCGAACTCCCGAAGTCCCCGGCTCCACCAAAAGAAGAGCAGTGTTGTTACCTTTGGAGTCGGGGAGGATCACGGACATGAGGGTGGCACCCCAATTGGTGACCTTGGTGGAGAAGTCGTCGCCCCTCTTGAGCTCGTGCACGCCGACCGTTTTCCTCTCAGCCGCCGCCGCCGCCGCCGCCGCCGCATTTCCTCCGCCGCACAAGCACACTGACACTGCCACGGCAAGGCACAGGGCCGGAGCTGGCAGCCGGAGCAGAGGCAGAGCACGTCTCGCCATCTCGCAGGTCAGACACTCTCAGCTGTCGCCTTGGAAGAGCAGAGCCGCAGGAGCGGATCGCATGGGTTCACCAGGACACTGCTACTTGCAAAGATCGCTAAAGAATTGAAGTGGCCGATCGCCTCCTTGCATTGGTTTGTGACCCCCCTAGCTACTGCTGCTGTCAGCCAGAGGACAGAGCTGCGTCGTCACTGCGGTCCAGCGATCTGCATCGTGTTGCGCGTTTCCGTTCGCCGTCTGCTACTTGGGTACGGCAGTTACTTGCATGCGGCACTGCTGGATGGCACCAACGGGCCGGTGGTGCTGTGATCGGCCGGATCATCATAAGCTTCGGACACTTGCGCGTGCAGCCGTGCTTCCCTTTTTCCATGAAAGCTTTTGGAACGGAGAAGGTGCCAAAAATTGTTGCATGCTAGGCCTCTAGTGTTGTTGTTTAGGGGAAAGGAAAAAGTGTCACAAGACAAAACAAAACCATGGTCATAAGAGCAACTCCAGCAATAGCCCCTACTCAGACCCCAACTTTGTAGAATAGGGGCTGCCCCCAACTTTTTGGGGCCCAAATTTTACACTCAACTTCAGCAATACCCCCAACTATACAGCCCCTACTTTCGTATGACACGTGGGACCTAATCGTCAGTGGGTATAATTTCCTCCCTCCCGGTATCTTCTCTCCCCAGCATTTCCTCGCATCTCTCCCGTGTCCCGTGCTTGAGCTCCATTGAGCGTCGAGATCCAGCCGGCCGGCGAGACGGCTCTGCGGGGAAGTTCAAGGTGTCCCCGGCGGTCGGTGTGGGAGCTCGATCCGCAGCGGCGGAGGGAAATCCAGGCGGCCGCGGTGGAGGGAGATCCAGGCAGCGCGAGATCCGCCCGGACCCAAGCTCCGACCAGGCAAGCTGCTGACGGCGCGAGATGCTCTGGATGCGCGAATCGAGCTCGACGGTTGGCGAATCGATCTCCAGCCAAGCGAATCGAGGCGCGGCGGTGCATGGAGGCCCGGCGGAGCGGCCCTCCCGGTCGGCGAGGCGGCATCCTCGCCTTCCCGGTCACGCGAGGTGGCGTCCGCGGGGCTCGCCCTCTGTGCTTCGGACGGTGGCAGGTGGAGCTCGGGGCGGGCCACGGGCCGCCGCCGACGTGTGAGCTTGAGCTCCTGCCGGCGAATCGAGGCCCGACCGGGCGTGGAGGCGGCGCCCTCGAGCTCAAGCACTCATGGCGAATCGAGGTCTGACCGGGCGTGGAGGACGGGAGGTACAGGCGGCTGCAGAGGAGAGCTCTCGGCGGCGCACATGGAGGGACCGGCGAGGGAGAAGCCGCTCCACTCGGTGGCGCGCGGAAGGGAAACGACCAACGAACCAATAGGGGCCTCCTCTCTCCACCCGCAGGAGAAGGGGCTGGGAGGGGGGATTTGGGTGCCCCCCTAGAATTGGTGCCCGAGTAGAGGTCCTGTTGGAGTGAGTTTTTTTTGGCCCTCGGCCCCTACTTTTTGAGTTGGGGCTCAAGTAGGAACTCTGCTGGAGTTGCTCTAAGAAACCCAAAACGGGGAACCAATGCGCTGTCAGCCATTCAGTTACATGTACAGACAAATGAAGCAAACTCTTGTGGTTCTCAAAATTGTGGGCCCCTTCTGATTAAAATTGAAAACAAGAAAGTATTTACAGAAATAGAAGCAAGAGGGATAACCACAACATTCTAAGGCACCCCGGATAACTGTAAGTGCAATCAAGCCCTAAGTGGGTTTTGGTGAGTTGAGTGAAAACTTGATTAAATCACTAACACTCTTGTAAAGCATGTGAGCAGGTTGTTGACTATTGATAAATGATATTTATGTGTAAGATCATGCTTTTGACTCATATTGCAAAGAAGACAAGGGTGTATCATGACATTATACATGGAATATATGCAAGCAAACTAAAGATGAATGTCATGAGTTGGTTAATTTGTTCTCCCGGTCGAGTTTACTTAAGACATACAACAAGTGATCCTAAGCTAAAGAAAAGCAAATATAGAGGCATGATTACATATGGTACTTGGTTGGCCTCTCTAGGTTAAAGCAAAGCATATTGTGAAGAAAGGAGAACTTTGTGATATAATATTGAGAGAACTAAGTCAAAGTTGAGTATGACATCAAGGAGATTTCAATATTGATACAAGATGGAACTTGATGAACTATACAATGAGTTTACCGAGTATAATATCAAATGAATTTCACTCTTACATCAAGTGAAGGATATTGACTCATATAATGAAGCTAGTTGCAAGACTTCAAATATAACATTGACAAAGGTCATGTGGTTATCTCTATTGTGATAGACCTATAAATAGAAGTTTGCAAAGCAAGAATATTTGTTATCAATCAAAGGACAATTATTTGAGTGGCATCTCAAATGGAATTCTCTCTATGGTGCAAGGCTTGACTCAATTGTGGTAAGGATAAGTGATGAAGAGATCAAGATGGCTAAAACGAGGAACTAAGCAAAGGCTATGGATAGCGACCATAAGCAAAGTGGCTAGGGTGAAGTTGAGAGCGTCAAGGATTTCGAAGTATTATATCCAAGCCTACCGAGGAAAGTGATAAATTGCATCTAGTGTCATGATTGATAAATTGGAGTGGCTTTAGAATTCAAAGTGGTTGACTCTCTACTCTAAGGAAGAATTCTAAGTCACTATTTCAAGGTGGATATGCTCAAGCACATACGTCTATTTATATCTATAACGTGTGCTCAGTTGGTATACAATATTGGAAGCCCTCGAATCATTGAAGATCAATTACCGGCGTACCTTAGTGGTTCAAGCTCAAGTGGATTAATTAGGGTTTATCTTTTATCTTGACTTTAGCTATGTCGTACTATCAAGAGGGATGAATCATTGGTTGGACAACAAACATCAAAAAGTGCTCAAGTGAACCCATGAGAGACTAACCCGTGAGATCTAAACCCTAGTAGAGCTCTCTAGCCCAAACCGGTCTAACCGGTTTGGCACTGACACCGTCCAATGGCTAGTTGGTTTGAAAACCGGTCTGACCGGTTTGGCAAACCGGTCTGACCGGTTTTGTCTGACAGACTAACGACTAGTTTTGTGTGTGTTGGGTATTTATACCCATGAGCTCCTCTTTGAGGGGCTGCTGATTCTCCACACTTCTAACACCTTCCAGAACTCCAGCTGAACTCTCCCCAACCTCTCTAAGTGAGATTCAAGCCTTTAGTGCCCTATCCTTGAGTTGGGTTGAGAGAGTGTCTTGTGTGAGTGCTTTAGAGAGCTTTGAGAAGCCTAGTGAGCATCCCACACTTGAGCACCTGCTGATTTCGTTGAATATCTTGTGAAGTATCTTTTACTCTTAGAGCCCTTGGTTCCTAGACGGCTAGAAGTCGATTGGAAGCTCCCAATCGTTGTGTGGCAGCTCCAAGAAGTTTGTAATTACAAATCAAAGATAGTGGAACACTCAATCTATTGCATCGGCGATAAGTGTGAGGGAGGAGCGGATTGAAAGAGATCCCAAAGACCTTGTGGCTTACCTCAACAACGTGGACGTAGGCCAGCGTTAGTGGCGAGCTGAACCACGGGATAAATCCGGTGTCTTTGTGTTCTTGCTTTACATTTACTTGCATTACCTCAAGTTGTTTCTAGTTTAATCTTTGTGCTTCCGCTTCGATCTACCTTGGTGTGCTTGTGCTGTGTGCAGGGACTTCATTGACACTCTTGGAAACACCTGTGGAAGTCCTACACCAAGTTTGGTTTGTGCTAGAACTCGTAGAGGGCTTTTACTTAGACTGTTGGCTTGCTGCCTAACAAAACCGGTTTGAAGTTTTTAATAAGTGCAGATTCGTCTATTCACCCCCTCTAGACGACATCAAGATCCTTTCAATAACCACAAATTTATGCTTAAAGGAGACTTTGCATTATTACAAATTCCACATACAGTATACTTGTTCTTCACAGATGACCATGCTAATTCATGTTTATCCGGATGCTCCAAGACAATGTCATAATTATGATTTCCAAAAATAAAAGCTTTGAAATCTTCTGCTTAAAAGATTTCAAGATCTGATATGGAGAAAGATTAGGCGTAGCAATGTGCAAATTCAACAGGTTCCAACATTGTTATGAGAAAGGGCATTGGTGAAACAAAAATATGCTCATTATTGTTTGGACGCAAAACAGTATTGTAGCTCTGAAGTTCCATTTTCCCCATTCTTAGATGTTCTTTCTCCTGTAGTTCATCTATCTTTGAGAAGGAGCCATAAGAAAATTTTGAACTTGAGTTGAATTAACTCTTGCCAATCTTCCTATTCCTGACCACTAGAAATTCCGATGGAGTCAAGCAAAAACATCGCAAAGAATCGAACTTCTGAAAAATAATTACTAGAACAACTTCAAGTTTCATACGGCTACTTCACATCACATAATCATACGCATCAAGAAACCCTAAAAAAATCATATGCATCAATAAGTGCAGTTTGACCATCAGCTGCCATTTCAGCAGAGTGTTGCAAGTACAGTTTGATCAATAGTCATTGATCTTATTCACAACAACTGCAGCTACAAAGCTTCCGAATCCCAAAATCTTTGGGACCTGCCACGAATAATTCTGACATGGATGTAATGTAAATACCCCCACACATTCATGCTTCAGCCTTTGATGGTACAAGGGGACCAAAAACTAACCTAAGTTGGCCGTACAATTTCGATTTGCAAACAATAGCACGTTTTATAGACAAACAATCTAACGACTAGTTTTTTTCCCCTATTGTTTGAAGAAGAAAAAACGAACTGTAGAAGTAGAGAAATGAAGCATCAAGAGCGCTCCCTGCTTCAGAGCTTGTCGACGTCGACGTTCCGGAAGCTGCCGCCAAGCAACGAGAGGAGGCCACCGCCGTGCACCCTCCCCTCGGGGACGGCAACCACCCCTCCCTCTCGGCTCCTCTCCGGTGCCGGCGCGGCCGGCGTCAAGGACTTCATAGAGTGGGGGACCAACACCTGGGGAGGGATCAGCTCCAGCCTCCCCGCCGCCGCCACGGGCGAGCCGTCGCCGCAGTCCGACACCGTGCTCACCCCCGACGACGAGTACTCGTTGTTGTTCATGTTGGCTGCGCTGGCGGACCGGACGATGCCGTGGAAGAGCCCCGGTCCGATCATGCCCGCGCCCACGCCGCCGCCGCAGCGGCTGCGCTGCTGCGAGGCCACCAGCGTGCCGTGCGCCGCGCAGAGGCCGCTCCGGCCGCGCGCGAACTTCTCGCAGCCGCCGCCAAAGATGCACCGCTTCCCGCCGCCGTGGGCCTTGCAGTACTCGGTGCTGCCCTGGGCGCTCTTGCCGCACCCGTCCACCCGGCACCGCTTGCCGCCGCCATGCTTGACGCACCGGTCGGTGCGCCCGCGCGCGCTCTTGCCGCACCCGGGCACGGCGCAACGCTTCCCGCCGCCGTGGGCCACGCAGAACTCCGTGCCGCCGTGGACGCTCTTCGGGCACAGGCCGCCGCCCTCGTACATGCACCGCTTCCCACCGCCGTGCGCCTTGCACAGCGGCGTGCTGCCCTCGGCGCCCTTGGCGCAACCCTCAAAGACGCACCGCTTCCCGCCGCCGTGCGCCTTGCAGTAGAGCGTGCTGCCCTGCGCGCCCTTGCGGCAGTCCGGGTACTGGCACCGACGGCCGCCGCCGTGGGAGATGCACAGCCCGACCCGCCCCTCGGCGCTCCTGATGCATCCCTCCACCGAGCACCGCTTCCCGCCGCCGTGTTTGATGCACCGCCCGGACTTGCCACGTGCGGCTTTAGGACAGCCATCGTAGCCGCACCGGCGGCCGCCGCCATGGGCGATGCAGTGGTCCGTCTTCCCTTCGGCGCTCTTGGTGCAGCCGAGCTGCGAGCACCGGCGTCCGCCGCCGTGGGCCTTGCAGTAGGCCGTGCGGCTCTCGGCGCCCTTGTGGCACCCGGGCTTCTGGCACCTCTGCCCGCCGCCATGGGCGATGCACAGGCCCGACGCGCCCCGCGCGCCCTTGGAGCACCCTTTGAACCTACACTTCTTGGGATGCCGGCGTTGAGCATGATGCCCGGGATTGCTTGCCACGGTCACAACATCGGAGCTCACGCCAAACGAAGCCTCCGTCATGGATGCGGAAGGTTCAGGGCTGAGCCGAAAACCACTGTGATCACGAACAGTACTGTCGTGACTGTTGTCTGTGTGATCTACTAAATCCTGCGCCTCATCGGCTGCTGCATAGTCTGGCCGAGGAGCGAGGACAAGGGATGGCATGAAGCCACCGGAGCTTCTCCTGGCCGACGTTGAGCCCTCATCGACAGCGCCAAAGGAGATGATGTGGCCGGTGGGCATTTCTCTCTGTTGAATTGATCCAGCATTGTGGCCCTGGCGAACCCCAAGGCTCAGCGCCCCTGGATCAGCAAAGGAGAAACTCTGGCCAAACAAAGTCACAGGTGCTCTCGACTTGTCTGCTCCGGCAGGATGCTGATCAGCAGAGTTAACCTCCGGCGTTGTTCCCAGTCCAAGGACTAGCCTGCACCCATCATCCTGCGGCGCAGGCGCATGGCTCGACGGTCTCCGCAGACCTCTCTGACCATGGCCGTAGCTGTTGCCCATTGCTGAACCCAACCGGTCTAGGCCAAATGTTATCTGATTCTGACCATGGTTGCCTGATGTGTATCCTGTCATTGAGAAACCAATTGACACTGCAGAATCATCCATCAGAGGCTGGTTTTGGCAGTGTAGGATACCCGCAAAACCGTTATTCATCTAAGCTAGATGCTTTGCAATATAGTGGAGGTAGTGGAAGAGCAACAATGAGGAGAGTATTTCTGGACAGTGAGATCAGGGGTTTACTGATCTCTTATATGTGTGCTGTCAGAGTAGACGAAGTGAAAGAATATCAGCAGCAGTGAAGTACCATCTGATCCACCACTAACAAAGCCTGATGTGTCTGCCCGGTCCATTACTATCTTGCTCCAGTATAGAAATTGTGATCCAGGAGGTACTTGACCTCTCCAGTATAGCGATGTTCACTGACAGTTGATCGTCAAGAAGAAGCAGAGGAATCCAGCTGCTCTGTGCCAGTGATATCTTCAGAAATAGAACACTGCAACAAGGAGTGGAAATGCAGATGAGATTCTGTTCTAGAAAAATACTTGGGTCCTAGCGAAAAATTTCACAGCACCATAATTACTACTGCACGAACTTCTTGCATTCCAAACATATGGTGCTCAACAATTTACAGTGGTTCATTGTTAGTATTTAATGTCCGCACCACCCAGGGGGCGTCATACGGTTGAACTATGGAAGGAAAAAAAATTCCTATTTTACTGCACTTGAGAAAAGCTGACTTGGTATAAGGAGATCAAGAACCAATCATAATCAGGAAGGACGTTGACCAGGAACTTTTTTATTAATATAGGCCAATAATTTGTGGCAAACCGGAGAAAGATGATGGTGCACTAATTGAAGATAACTAGCAAAGTAAAAAGTAAAACATATTGTCATAATTATTCTACTTGTGTCCGATAGATGATTTTTCGTACCTTGTGTGTTAGACTTTTAGTTTGGATGAAGGAGAAAAAGATGTCAAACACAAACATAACATGACTCCTGAGACCCAAGCAAAAAAAAAAAAATCAATGAAGATCACCATGATTACTTGAGAACGAGAGTATGCACAATATACAGGTATGTTAAAATCTTCAGTTCTTCAAAAGAAGATACGTTGACATCTCGGCTGAGCAAGTTGACTTTCCTGGCTATCAATCCCTAGATAGGCTATGCTAGAATCTCAAGAAAACCATATGGATTCCACGTAACTTAGTGCATGATTGTTCCAGAATCAGTCAGTGATGGCACCAGCCCGTACAAACCTTCTTATTGAACTACATAATTTGGGTTTGCTTAGGTCATACCTATGCTAATACAACCATACAAGAAACCTATACGTTACAAACAGCTGGGACAGAGCTCATACCTATGACTATGAGCAAATTTTCTAAGACAATAGCAAGAGCCATTCAGTTGACTCGACCGTACAGCAATTCCAATAGCCGTGGAAAAGAATATCAGGGGCATGAGAATCGGTCTGGTTCAGACGAATCTCAAAGTTCCCAAAAACTGAATCAGGCGTAAGAATTTCGTAGCAAACATGCGAGATGTAATTGCAGAAAAAAATCATGTTAAAATTTGAAGTCCAAAAAAAAAAAAACTTAGGTAGTATTCTACGTAACCCTTGTACCTACGATCTTTATCTTTGGAAGGTGGCGGAAAGAAGAAGAAGAAGAAGAAGAAGAAGAAGAAGAAGCAACCTATTCAGAAACAGAGAAACATATCGAACTGGGCTACCTACCTATACATGATGCATGCCATGGGCAAAGTGTAGTGAATATTCTTCCACTTGCAAGGCATGGAGCAGGGCAAAAGATTGTCCTGGTTTTCATTTCTGAATACCAGGTGTTGATCTAGGACCGTTTGAGAAAGATACGGAGCAGAAAACATGTTACGAGTAAATCTGAGAGTCTGAGACCCTTGTCTCGCAACACCTTCATCAAGGGAATGGAAAAAAAGAACATAGAGAGGAGAGAATTTCGAGTGGCCTCCGGCCTCCCGCGTGGCCTGGCTCAAATCGCGAACGGTATTAGAGGAACAGACCAAAACCTGAACAGAGACGCACCAGATTCGTGCAACAACCCCGGCGACCAGACCACTGCACGCAAGAAGAGCCGGACTGCCGGTGCCGCCGTGCCGGGACGAACGACATAGTTACGAGATGACGGGACAGATCTGAACGAACATCCTAACCGTGTTCATCCATGGCAGAAACCTCAAAAACCGTCAGAGTCAGCGAAGAAACTCGCCCGCCGCAAAAGCTACCACGCATGCATGCCTAGTCTAGTCTCTAGCTAGTCTTGCCATGCTGCCTCTACGCCTAGCACGAGGCAAGCTGAACGAGAGCACACGGCCATGGCACAGAAGACCAGCAAACGCCGAGCGGCCGGAATCACCTCGGCGAGAAAAAGCAGAGGCGGAGGAGAAAGGAGAGGCAGAGGGAGAGGGAATCACCTCGCATCTCAAGCGGAGAGGATCGCAGGCCCGGCGAGAGAGAGAGAGAGTGCCGTGGAGAGGGTGCAGGGAGATTTTATTATGCGGAGGCAGGCAGGGCAGGGGAGAGACGGAGCATTGTGCTTGCGGTGCGGGGAGGGGGCCTCGTGCGCCCGCGACGTCACATGACGGCGGCCGGCCGCCTCTCCGACGCGCACCTGGCTCCAGCCGCGGCTCACGCGCCGGCAGCTCCAGCCGACGCCGACGTGATGCCCCAGCCGGTGGCGTTTGTGGCCTGCGTTGAGCTGGGGGGGGGCCTTGGGGGGACCCCCGCCTCCGGAGCCCTCCGGTGGTTCTGTTCGCCCCACCGTGGCCAGTGGGCTACTTTTGCGGAATCGCGACGGCAAAGACCTCACGGGGAATTCGGATTGGGATGTTTTCAGCATCTCACTCCGTGTTCTCTTGCGGGCAAAGTCGTGTTCTGTTCTTTTTTTCCCTGCGTGGAAAATAAAGGAGAAAGAAAGTCATGCTGGCTTTGTTGGAGGTGCTTATGACATCTCTGTAAGTTATATACTCCGAACCATGAAACATGTGCCAACTGAACGCACGTAGGAACCACGTTCTCGGCCGTCTTTTTTCGACAGACATCAAAAGTTTTGTCGAATTTTTATTAGAAGAAAAAATGTTTACACACCAAAAATGAGAAACAAAAGAAAAACACATCTACTACTACTGCTATATTGTACAACAAAACTAGCAAGTTGGCCCGCGCTAATAGCGCGGCTAGATTTGATAAACCATATTTTTTTAAAATGCTATGTTAGCATTGTATTTTCTTTATCCATCTTAATTCATTATCCATCTTAATTCATTATCCATCCTTTTGAAATCACTAATACCGATGTAAATATTGGAGCTTAAAATTCAGAACTGATATTGATACACTCGAATTTTGTTATTTGGATGGTGTTTTAATTGGTGGATGGAACCTGACCTAATAACGAATGTCATTCGACGCTCTGTTGCACCCCTCATACAGTGTCAACCTCCGAGCTCTGTATTGGACATAAATTGTTGTTTAACCTCTCATCACTTAGTCCCCGCCTCAACCGACTGAGCCTCTTACTCCCTACTATCGATGGTCGAACTCTGCCTTGTTGATTCTATGACTCCTGAGCTTGGCTCGGTTGGTGACCTCACGCAGAGTCTGGGTTCTCCACTTTCTGATGCGCAGATCCAACTCCTCCAGCGATCTCGTCGTACCTCGTGGCACCGTTGGTTGTCAACGTAGATGATCTTGAAGCTTGATCTGGGGTGGGCTCAAGCAACGGTAGCGTAGGTCCTCCTCTCTTTCCATATATGGGTGCACCCCCTTCTTCATCTCATCCAATGGTACCTTCTTCCTCTCATCCGAAAGTCTCTCTTCCTTACGATTGACGGTCAATGCTCCTATCTTTTTCTTCTTCCTGCTCATCGATGGCCCCTCCTTCGTTGATGGTGCATGGCGGCCGGTTCTCTCTCTTCTAACTTGCGATCCCGACAAATACATAAGATGTTTCTAATATATACATATTGTATCATGTCTTCTAGAACATATATTTATTGCTTGAAATGCTATGTTCTTAGTCGGTTGTTGAATATACCTTATGTCTTCTAAAATGTAATCATTATGTTTGATAATACTTTTATAACTTCCAAGATAACTTCTGATTATCAATAGTAGGTAACATTATTTATTGTGGTCATACTTGTGTTCATCATCGTGTTCATTATGTTGTTTGGTTCTTCACGCATCACATACCAATCTAATTCCAAAAGTTTCCAAAAGATTAGAAGATATACGACAAACTAACTTGATCTCATCACTTTCATTCTTGTTTGGAAGCTTACTATGCTTATAGATACGTGTAGTCAAAAAATTGTTCCTCTTTATTTATTATAGAGGATCTCATGTCACTAACAGGTGGCCTATTTGTTGTCTTCCCTCTTTTGTCAACCTTACATCTTCTTGTTTTTTGAGCATTTTACCAATTTGTTGTAGCCATTTATGGCCACCTGTTTTGTCCACCGTTGTTGTCTACTACCTCAGTTCTTCTTTGACCAAAACAGTCGTATCGCGTTAGTCGCTATCTAGGAAGCCATTATCTCGCTTTTGGTCTCCAAACCCCAAATCGTTGATGTCAAACCATAATTAACATCTTCTTTGTCAAATTACTGCTATGCAAACCTACATGAATTGTTCATGAAATCTATCTTATCTTATCATCTCCTGTGACATCTGTTTTTTTGTCTCCATCACAATTGTAGGTTTGTATGTGCCAGAATCAAGTATTTCCTCTCCCTAGCCTTCTACCCATGTTGTATTTTTCAGTGCCTATCTAAAAAAAATCGAAGAGACTTAGAGCATACTCGGTACACTTATTGCCGCTTGTACGCCTTGTCTGCTTGCCTCGCGTTGCTAGGCAAATCAAGGTGAGCTCCCATGGGAGTGCTTGCTTTCCTTGCTGTCTCTCGCCTTGTAGTTCGATCCAGCAGTGTCATAGACGCTCGATCGTAGCAACAAAGGTCCATCCGACCATGGTAGAGGTTAATCCAATAACAATAGAGGTCGAATCGACGACATTAGATGTCAAATTGACAGTATTGGAGGACATTCAGTGGCCGAAGAGTTTGATTCAGTAGCTAAAGAGCTTGATTTGGTTCTCATGCACCTGAATTTTATGACGACAGAACTTGTTTCGGCAGATGCGGTGTTGATTCGACGGTCAGTCCACGTCAGTTACAATCTGAAGTATATCTAGATCGAATTAAAAATAGTATCCCGTGATATCTAGACTGATTGGCGTTGTGTTTGGTGTCTCGACTTTTTCATGCCAAATCTCCCGTTGTCTCGGGCTCGCTTGCCAGGATGGACGGGCCCACCATCAAGACTTAACTTCAACCCTTTGAACAAAATTTTCCCATCTTCGTGTCCCTGAGCGACGGCCCAGTTAAATAATGGCTAATGTGCAATTGATTATCTATATAAACAAAATCCCCCATCTTCGTCTTCTTGAGCGATTGCACGGTCTCTTATCGCCATCTCTCCATGTCCATGGTTGCTTTCTCTAACTAATAGTCTACCTAGTTCATGCTCTAAACATCTCTTGCACGCTTTATTCTCTACTCGTGTATTCTTCTCCGACTTTCGGCATCGAGTGAATCAAACTACTGCATGAAAATAAATAAACAAAGCAGTACATCAATTACGATCTGTCCTCTGTGCACCCTCTTTTTCACATGAGGATGCTGCCGATTAGATTATTTGATCGCCTTCTCAAGGGCACCTCACTATAATCCCTTACTTTGGGAGGGAACAATGGACTATATCCAACTCCCGTATTTATTTTCATCCGACGATTTTTTTACATATATGAGTGATTTTCTACGAAGTACAGTTTAGGAAAGAGTGTTTTGGTTGTCACTGAAGTCATCATGAGGCCAAACTTGGGGTCACGGTTCCTCTATTCTTTATTTGTGAAACAATTTTATTTTCATCTCATATATATTAGAGTCATGTGAGGCCCAACAAAGAGATTGATTTTTATTTCCTTACAAAAATTTATTTTCATCATGTGTCATGTCTTATCAATATTGGCATTTAGAGCCTTGCAAGGCTACATACCTATGTGGATAAAGATTTCATAAGCTTCCTAATTATTACTTTACCAGGGACAGAGAACTAATTTAATGTCCATCGTGCGAAACTTTCTAAATTATAATTGTATTTGTTATTTACTCTTCAGTTAGTTTTTTTTTCCCAATCTGTGTAAATATTAACTACTATTTTTCTTTTTTAATTCCGAATTTATGTATTTATTAATTGTATTTGTATTGAATATGGACTCTTTGGATTTACTTATTTTAATTCTGAATTTATGTATTTTTTAGATTAATCTAGACCTTCAGATCTTCATAATATCCAACGGTGTATATTCTTCTCTTTTTTGGATTAACGTGGGAATTTCTAGACCCTCTCGGCGAACGTGGTGGCTTCTTTTAACACTCAAGTATATTTTTCTTTTTTTAATTCCGAATTTATGTATTTACTAATTGTATTTGTATTGAAGATGGACTCTTGGATTTCCTTATTTTAATTCCGAATTTATGTATTTTTTGGATTAATCTAGACCTTCAGATCTTCATAAAATCCAACGGTGTATATTCTTCTCTTTTTTGGATTAACGTGGGAATTTCTAGACCCTCTCGGTGAACGTGGTAGCTTCTTTTAACACTCAAGTACATCATGTGTCATGTCTTATTAATGTTGGCATTTAGAGCCTTGCAAGGCTACATACCTATGTGGATAAAGATTTCATAAGCTTCCTACAGAGAACTAATTTAATGTCCATCGTATGAAACTTTCTAAATTATAATTGTATTTGTTATTTACTCTTCAGTTAGTTTTTTTGCTTTCCCAATTTGTGTAAATATTAACTACTATTTTTCTTTTTTAATTCCGAATTTATGTACTATTAATTGTATTTGTATTGAAGATGGACTCTTTGGATTTCCTTATTTTAATTCCGAATTTATGTATTTTTTAGATTAATCTAGACCTTCAGATCTTCATAATATCCAACGGTGTATATTCTTCTCTTTTTTGGATTAACGTGGGAATTTCTAGACCCTCTCGGCGAACGTGGTGGCTTCTTTAAACACTCAAGTATAATTTTCTTTTTTTAATTCCGAATTTATGTATTTACTAATTGTATTTGTATTGAAGATGGACTCTTGGATTTCCTTATTTTAATTCCGAATTTATGTATTTTTTGGATTAATCTAGACCTTCAGATCTTCATAAAATCCAACGGTGCATATTCTTCTCTTTTTTGGATTAACGTGGGAATTTCTAGACCCTCTCGGTGAACATGGTGACTTCTTTTAACACTCAAGTATAAAGATAATAATAGATAGATACTACTACTCCTATATAGTATAAGAAACAACTGAAAACACTCTTGAAGTGCTGTGATGTGAGTTTGTCCAGTACGTATTGCCCCCGCTGAAATTGTTGAACACCATCTCTGATTAAAAGCGCTAAATCGTGAACCGTCTTGAATTCGGCGGTCTCACCTCTCCATAAGCCATGATAGCAAGAACTGCCCGTAGGGTAATTGGTCAATGCTCAAGGGAAAGGGACAAGGCAACGATTGAATGAAATCAAAGAAAAATAGAATGGGAACTAAGAGAGCTGTTACCACAAGGCATCTTTCCTCTAGAAACTATCACGACCAAAACAAACATAGTCTAAGACGTAATTAGCCACTCAACATAGAATTGAATGCCATCTACCGTGTATATTCTTCTTTTAGATTCATCGTCCACTGAATCTAAAGGGTATTGTCCAATGATGGTAGCTTGCTTTTCAACCACATATGCTTGAAAAATTCAAAGATTCCTATAAGTGAACGAAATTTAATTCAATGCAAGCAGTACAACACAAAGCTATGTAACAAACCGTGCAAGTGAACCAGACCACCAGGGGCTGGACCAGCTCGTCATCACATCCCTTTCAACGAAAAGAAGAGGCCATGAGCTGTACAAGAAAAGTCCTACGCAGCGACACGATTATGCGATTGGCTAGAGCGTTACGTGCACAGGCTGCGTTGCTTGGGGGCCTCTCATTCTTAGATCCTTCTCCACAAATCATCAAGCAGGTGGGGGGGGCTTCAATTGGTTTGGTTGGTAGCCAGATTCCTATGGAGTGGACCATGCTTTTTATTGTTGCTTTGTGCCCACTTGCATTGATGCTTGATGCTAATAGTGGTGTTACTAGTAGTGTATGCCTGTATGGTGTATGGTTTCAACAATAATGGAATTGTGCTGTGGAAGATATATATGTACTATGCTTCTTCCTTTCTGCAGCTACTATATATATACTATGCTCTAGTCTTTACATCCATGCATGTGCTAATTTAAGTACAGACATTGTAGTAAACATACTTTTACAAAAAAAATGTTGTCATATTATCCTTATAGTGTTTGAAGGTAACTCAATACTAGAAGAGACCTGCACCTGGATTTTTTTTAATTTTAACCTTTTTTAAAAATATATTTTAAAAATACACCCTCGAAATATTATTTGCAGATCTAACCCTTTTGCCCGTGCCGGCCCACATGGCGCGGCGGGATAACGTTGCCGCGCCACATGCAACGGCACGGCAAGCCCGCCACGCTGGCACGGTGGGCTTACGAGGCCTCCTCCTACCGCGCCACATGCATCGGCGCGGCAACGTGATGGTGCTGCGCCATGTTGGCTGGCGTGGCAGGAGGTTCTCCAATTCAATTTATCAACTTTGAACTATCTAGATAAAATAGTATTTGAACTCCAAATGTCGCAAAATTTGATATGCACGTTATATAAGGTCTAAACATTCCATTTACTAAAATGGAATGTTCAGTAAATGGAATGTTCAGACCTTATATAACGTGCATATCAAATTTTGCGACATTTGGAGTTCAAATACTATTTTATCTAGATAGTTCAAAGTTGATAAATTGAATTGGAGAACCTCCTGCCACGCCAGCCAACATGGCGCAGCACCATCACGTTGCCGCGCCGATGCATGTGGCGCGGCAGGAGCAGGCCTCGTAAGCCCACCGTACCAGCGTGGCGGGCTTGCCGTGCCGCTGCATGTGGCGCGACAATGTTATCCTGCCGCGCCACGTAGACTGGCGCGGGCAAAAGGGTCATATGGTGCAAATAATTTTTGGGTGGTGTTATTTTTTAAAATAATTTTAAAAAAAGGTTAAAATTAAAAAAAATCCGCTGCACCTAGGGCTTTATGTTAAAAGGAAAAAAAGAGATTTAACCTAAGATCAAAGGAAATAGATGATTGTTCATTAATAAACGACACAAAAATAGCTAACCTGTTGAGCTGAACTTGACTTGCACTCCCAAGAGCTAGGCTCATTTTTTTATGGCTGCATGGTATCTTTAGATGGTACGCATGTGCTTACATTAGTAGCAATAAGTTGTAACGCACATATGTAGATGATTCTTTTTTATATGGTCCGTTCTTCTACGAGGAGGACATGCGGCGACAAGCATGTGTGTGTTGTGTAAACGGGTAATGTAAATATATATGCATTAATACATACGTAGCCATTGAAAATCATTGAAGTGAGCACTTACATGTTATCAGTGTTACGCCCCCCCCCCCCCCCACTAAGTAACCATATGTTGTCTTTTTTTATTCTAGTTTTTCATGCATCTCCCTGGTATCAAGAGTTTTTTAAAAATCTTTATATTTTTTACATGTATGAATGCATGTGTTGATTTTAGTAGTAGGAAAATGTGTAGGCAACTTAATAATAACGAACATATGTAGACAATTACTAATATGTTTTCTTGGTCATGGTTTATTTTTATGTGATAAGGACATGTATAAACAAGTGAGTGTTCTACAATGGATTTATTGCATATACAATTGGGTATTATATGTGTCTGTGTCTATATTGTGTTAAACAAAAAATAATCCTTGAAGTGAAGTCCAACTAAACAACTGTGTTTTGTTTGTTATCCTTTTTTATATACCTTCCCGATGGCAAGAGCTTTTTCTAAATCTTTGCATGGTTGATTTAGTAGGCAAATTAGTAATATAATGAACACATGTAGATAATCTATAATAAAATTTTCTTAGTCGTGGTTCTTATTCTTATGTTATAACTGATGAGGACATGTAGAAACAAGTGGGTGTTCTGCAACGTATATAGTTGTATGTAACTGGGTAGTATGACATGAAAATGTTACCATTATTCTAAAGCCTTGAAGTAAAGTCTAACTAAACAACTACTTAGTCTTGTTCGTTTTTTTCCTTTTCACTTTTTAATGCACCTCCAGTCTTCCTCTCTGTGCGACGAATGATTCGATGGATGGTTGAAGGGATGATCGAAGTAGTGGCACTATTGCTCAAGATCAAAGGATCCAATGAGAGGATACCACGTGCCGCAAGAAACAGATAGATATTTTTTACAAAGTGAGCATCTCAAAGACAAACCAGTTTAATCAAATATCTTGCTCCACCTATAGATTATAATATATACTCCACTTCAAGGTTTTTAAAAAGGGTCTTCCGACTATTCATAGGTAGTATTTGCTTTATCTTTCAATATCTTGGAAGAAACATGCTTTTAAAGATTGCACAGAGTTAATTTCATACTATTATGCATCCATGATGATGACACTGTATATTCATAGCATGTATGTACGCATAGTTTGATGGGTGGAGAGAGAAAAAGAACTCCAACAACCTAGCTATCATAGAAACTCACAGTATGTTCTTGGCCCAATAGAGGGAAGAAAATTCTTTTTTTTCTAAAAGAAAAACTAGTTGGCTACAATGGCTTCATGCAAGCAAAAAAAATAAAATGCGGCGTTGCCTGCGGATCGAAGCGTCCCAAATGGTGGTGGATCGAATAATTGCGCTGGCCCCCTCCCTCCCCTCTCAGCAGTCACACCCCAGTCACTGTCGCCTCAAAGGCCCCAGATTGGACGCATGCACCCCATTGGCCGAGCCGCTCAAGGGCTACACAACACAAGCCGGCCGTTTCGGCTAGGCTCGGGCTCCGCTTAACAAGCCGTTCCTCCTTTTTTTCCCCGTACCGCGTTCACGCGGCCGAGGCGCGCGAGCTCCCGACTCTTTCCCTCCCCCGTGTGGCCGTGTATAGGAGTAAAAAAAAGGTAGTAAAAAAAAAAACAGGGGCTCCACCGGACGGACTACGGAGCGAGGCCCCCACGCGCCCCCACCGACAGGGACGGAATCCCGCCCCGCGTGTCAGTGAGCGCGACTGAATCTCCTCTCCGCGGGTGGGGGAAGAGATTCCTGGTAAGCCCACGGCGTGGTGGGCCCGCGGGCGCGCCTCCACCAGACCGCTCGCGGGGAAGGAAGGAAGGCGACAAGGAACGCGCCACCGGCCTCTCGCTGGCCGCCGCGTGGAGCGCCGCCACTCGCCGCGGGGGGTTCGCTCCGGGGTCCCAGGCGGCCCTCGGTGGGTGGTGGGTGGGTGGGTGGTGACGCCAGTGGTGGAGAATGGAGATCGTCGCTCGCAGGGCCCCGGCCCGGCCGGCCGTGCGGGACGACGGACGGGGAAGAGCTAGCTACCGTCCGCGGCCGCGCCGGTCGCTGTCGCCGGGTTTATGACGAGGCTTCGCGCTCGCCGGAAAGCTAGCTGCGACCTGCGACTGCGCATGCGAGCGGGGAAATGAAAAGCTTGGAAAGCTACGGTCATGCATGGAGCTGCAGCTGAATACGTTTTCCGGCCGGCGGCCGTGACATTTTTTCCCCACCACCTCGATCATATCGTCAGATTTCTTGACGGGAAGCCAACCAGGTGATGGATCGATCGAGCGTGAGAATACGGAGGGAGTAGGTCTTGGCGTCGTGCTCTATAGTCTGCCATTCTTCCGATCCATCCAATCGGAGTGAGGTTAGTGGTTCGGGTTAACAAGTAACACAAGGCGGAAATTAAGGAGAGCTAATGATTTGCCCCGCGTCTCGTCAGCCATTGGAGAGGTTGGTGTGGGTGACAACGGACGGCCGGGGTTCTTGCTTCTAGTCGTTTAGCTTGGAAAAACTAACGAGGTAGTATACGGTACACACGATCGACGAGCGTGCGAGAAACTTTCACGTGTTTTTTTAAGTGCTAGACTAGAATTCGTGTAAATATCAAACCGTTAGTTCGTCGTTCGTCCTATATATATTCCAGTGTGTGCTCAGATTTATTTGCAGAGAGGCAGCAATAAGAGCAAGCAAAGAAAGCAGGAGACGCGGCTACAAGTTGCGTGCGTTCTGGAACCATCGATTATATGAGTGATGGACGATGGGCGGTTGACTAGAGCATCAAATATGATTGGACCGAAAAGTAGACGACGAACATATTCTGAACAGGCCGGTTGTTGCTTATGGACGGAGCCACCTGCACGGAGGTGCTGATGCAGCCTCTAGTGTGTATAGGTAGGTGGTATCTCTGTATAACCTAGTACACGTACCAAAGACTACGTGCTAGCCTGACATTTTAAGGCATCTTAGCCCTCGATTTTTTTTTTGAACCACCACGTTGATCACCAATCTAACGGTTCTGGTTCTTCCTTTTACCACCTCCTGCCATTATACTCTCCTTTTGTTTAGCCCCAAATGCTTCTTAATTTGCCATCGCCGCGCCGACCGACACTGCCCCCTCGTCTCGCCGTCCTCCGTCCTCCGGCCATCAGCTTAGTCTTGCATATCACTATCCACACAAAAACCAAATCTATGTGCCCTATCTAGTAGCTATTGGTTGTCTCTAAAGCATATCACTCACACATGAAGAGTGACGAGAGAAAAGTTGGTCTCTCAAAGCGGGGAGAATCGAAGGTTTTAGCTTTTCCCTGTTATAGAAATGTCTTAGTGCTTGCTGATCCTTTGTTAGGAGTTAGGACAGCAAATCTTAGGTAGTATACCTGATTTGCTCCTAATTAAGTTCGGTTCTCTTTCGAGCTAGCTAAGCTAGTTTATCAAATATTTTGCACCGGATCGATCGAGAGTGCATGCTGATCGATTCCAGCTATATGTATATATATGGATAACTCTGTCAGAGAGCTATACGCCGCGGAACTGTCAGCCTCGAATCCAAGCTGTAGCTGAGTCACCACGGCTTTCTCTTCAGGCCACCAGGCCAGTTGAGTAGTTGACAGCTTATCAGTTATCACTAGCAACGACATGATCCTATATGTGATGCCACTACGCCGCATGCTGATCGATGAGAGCGTGCCATTTCTGGTACCGATCGATCGCGTACGGTGAACCCTGAGTCCCTGACTGGACCTCCACGCATGCATGCGTCAGAGAGATAGATCATGTAGTATTCTTTAATCTCTGTCTCCGGCTACCTCAACACGGGGTTAGTTAGTTTGTGGCTTTTGCAATGGGTACTTCGTGGTCCACCGTACCACACCAGAACAGGGAAAACTTTCGGTCTGGATCGGCAGCATTAGATTCAGTGGTCTGAGCATTTCAACCGCTGCTGGCTCTGCCTGTTTGGAGCTAGCCAGAGTTTGGATTTCTATCAACTACTGTATCTCCAATCATACACATTTTTAATGCTAGCTAGCTCTTGGAGTGCAACTTGACTTGCTAATATATCAATTAACAAGTCAAATCATGGTTTCCGCGACTTGTACAATCTGAAAACATGGTGTACCTGGTTGCATTAGGTTGGAGAACTGAACTTCAGCCCCCACTACTGTTTCTATAATAGGAAATTATGCTTGAACATTCAGAGAAGGCTTGGTTCAGGAATCAGGATGTGCTTACATCATGCATGTTGCTGCTGGGACCTCTGAGAATAATTGAAACTAGGGGTCCCTTGAAACTATAGCTATAGCTAACAGAGAACTTACATGGAGCTATCACTGTGGCATGCTGCTATCATCATCATCATCGTCTCAAGCTGCATTATGCACCAAACCAATCGGTAAACTAGTTGCACTCTCACGCAGCAGGAATATAATGATGGATTCTTCCAGATTCAAAAGGACAAGATTGCTCCCAAAGAAACGCCTTAAACAACCATTATTGAGCTGCTAGCGAAGAATAAGATATGTCACCTACTTGCGAGAGGCACGCAGTGACGCAAGCCGCAACCATTGGGCGAGCACAAAGGTTTTCCTGAATATATAAGCTGCCCGCAACTATCAACGGATGCAACAACCACTTGCTGCCGCCCTTTTTATAACCTTTTTTGGATCCACGCCACTTCGAGTAACAAGAAGAACCTGTCAAATTAGGTTTCCGACCGACTGCCCGCACAACCCTTCGCTTCACACTGACGGCCAGGCCTTGGAGATTCCACGTGTACAATAGACCCCCTGTCAGTGAGATCGAGGGGGCAAGAACTTGGCATGCATGTCACAGTGACACTTGGCTGACACAAGGCAGATGCAGAGTTGCCTCTGGGCGTAGTACGCGTAGGACATGCTACCCAGCGGGAAACCACCGGAATCGGTGGTTTTGGTAGCCACACACTTAAAAATTTGGGAATGATAGTAGATGGAGAGTGACGTTGTTGGGTGATTAGGATTTAATTAGGCACGATCATCAATCGACGTCTCGCCGGTATTTTTTACAATTGCAGTCCACGTAACCGAGCACCGTTGAAGAACGAAAACCCGGGAAACCGACCAAGCAATATCCTTTTTTTTGTTAATTATTACACGTATGAGTAGAGTGATTTTAGTTGGCGATTAAAAACTCATTTTAATTATTCGGAGCGGCCGTAACCTAATCAGCGTACATCACGTACGTCAAGTCGCGCTACGGGCCTTTGTACGTTGGGCCGTGCGGACGGACAGCCGCCGCCGCCGCGTACGTCAAAATTTTGCCTTTTCTCAAGTGCAAAAGGGTAGTGCTAGCGCTTTGCTGCATTAGAGAGGTTGCTTAGGTTTATTTTGTTTTCTTCTGCGAGCGGCTTATCGTGCCGCCTACGAGGCAAGGGGGTGCTAGATTTCCTGCTCCTAGTCGATTATAGCACCCAATGCCACCATCATATGTTATAGTGACGGGCAATTATAGAGCTCTAGGATATTGTTCATGTGGTTGGTTTTTTCAGCCTTTTTATTCGCAAGTTGAGGGAGACTAAAGCTAATTTCTTGTGTGTGGAGATCATCAGATAATCATTCATGTTTCGCAAAGAGTACTCGTAGCGAAGGTGTCTAGTACATGTACATAGGACGATGTTTTCTTTTCGCAATTGTTGGGGTGCCGTGTCGCACAATATATATCTTGTGAATAGCTTTGTTTAATTATCACAACAAGCACCACCGGTTTTGGTTTCATGGTAATTCTTAGCTAGGCAGCCTTTCACGTATTGGAAAGGGAATTTATGACAAAGCTACAAATAAGTTTTTTAAAGAAACATACTAGTTAGTGGCTATTGGAACGCCACGTCAAAACAGCTCTCAAGTATTATTCACATTTGCCACATGAGCCAACTGACACCATACCTCGTCACTCGTCATTGTCATAATAAGTAAAGGTTGAGGGTTTTTAACCGCAACCCAAAATTTAAAGATTACAAGTCGTTTTTATATCAAATGTAAAGTATAAATTTGCAATCTACTATTTCGAATTTGAGGTTGTAACAAATGTTATATTGTGGTTTTAACCAAGGAAGGCAACTAACAAAGCTCTATGAATCATCCATATGAATCTATATCATACAATCCTTAGACGGCCTTTCACATATTGGAAAGGGGATTTATGTCAAGGATATAAAACATATTTTTAAAAGAAAAACCATTATTTAGAGGTTGTTGGAACGCCATGTCAAGCTACTCCGAAGTCTTTTTCACATTTGCCACAAGAGCCAACCAACACCGTTCTTCACCACATGACGTTGTCATAGCAAAGTTTGAAATGTAAGGGGTTTTGCAACTCATTTTTTAATATCAATTGTAAAGCTCAATATTGCAATAGAAAAGTTCGATTTTGAAGGTATAAGTTTCGACAAATTCTTTATTTGCGGTTTAATTTTTTTAACAACATAATTTAATTATATTGAAGTTGTCATTGCCAATCTAGGAAAACTTAAGGTCTGCATGGTTCCACCCAGTAAGAGCTATCTAGCTATATATGTTAGTTCTATCTAGTTGATTCAAACAATCCTACAACTTGTTCGTTTGTCTTATCAGCCACCAGGCAGCAGTACTTTTCTCTCAGAACAAACTAACCACCAACAACTAGGTAGTAGTAATTTTCTCTCAGAACAAACAAACACCAGCAACCAGCCACCAGCCAAACGAACATGCCTCTAGCTAATTCCTGGCTGACAACTCTGAGCTAGCTAGTCAGGTACTAATAACTAGTATCTGCCTAGCAACCTCCACCCATCCAATTTCCAATCCCATCAGCTAGCTAACCATTAGCTCTAACGATCCGGTCCTTCATGTTGCACAGCCGTACACACATCCTACATATATAACAACCGAGAAAGGTGATTATTAAGCCCCGTAGTAAATCGTGGTTCAGTGGTATTGCAAAGCTAACAAGAGCATCTGAGCTTATATCATTAGCGGCCCGACCTCGCAGGGCGTCTTCAATGGTACAGTCTAGCTTAGAGCTAACTTAATCAATTTTTCATAAGTTAAATAGTGCAATAAGCAAGTATAAAACTAGCATGGAGTGTGTGTAAGAGTTAGTTTCGCTCACTGTTCGCTGCAACTCTCTCCCACACGGCCACACACAATACGATTTGGTTGCTTCTCTCCAACTAACAATCCGGCTACATATGACAGATCCTATCCCATTAAACTACTAAAACACTAGAGAACCCAATTACTATTGGCCGGCGTTTGCTGCGAAACGTCCAAGATTACTGGTACGTACGCCACCCTGAATAAAAACTGAGAGCAGCAGCGAATAGCATGGCGGCGCTGGGTCAAGCGCTCTCTCAGTTTTTATTTTTTTTGCTTATTTGTTTTTTTTTAATGATGTATGAAGCAGAGAAGATTCCTGCTCCCGGGCCGTCGACTAGAATCCAGCACCTTCCATTAAACTATCGAAGCAACTTGGCATTTTTTTTTAATTAGTCTTTTGATGAAGTCAGAAACGCAGCGCGAGCGTTTTAAGGTTTGCGCGTGGAGCCATCATCCATCTGTCGATGAGGTACTCCATGTGTGTGCATACGCCCTGGATTATTCAACTGAGAGCCATTCCTTCCAACCAAAGTTCCAAGAAATAGAACGACGGGCAACAAATAATACGATGCATGGGCCTTATCATGCTCGGCCTGCAGAATGCAACCACCTAACTGGCCCAAGCCCAACAACCTATCCATTCTCGTCATGCGGGCGGGCCGTGTGGTCGCTTGGGTCCTATGTACGGCCCATTGCGCAAAGTCCTTCATGCCGCCTACTCACACAGCCACACATATTGACATGCGACGTCCGTCCCCTCAGTCTCCTGCTTGGCAGGTGAAGACCCAACCGATGATACTGCTCGTATAACTTGACTGTGTACAGTTCCGTTCAGCAGTACGTACTACGTGTAGCCATTTGATCACCAACGAACGCCCACCTGGCACCTGCCTAGCTCATCACACGGCCGTGAGCTGTGTGGTACTGAATACTGATGTGTCGGACGCTACCGCGGCGGTCGTCGTCCCTGCTGTGCGCCGCACGCTGGCGGCCGGAAAGCCTTGGGGGTTTAGACGGACGGCGCTGCGCCTGCGCGTTCGGCTACCGCGCATGTCTTCACTGACCGTTGACTCGTCAACGAGGCGGAACCGAAGGCGCGCCTTGTTAGGTTTTTCTTTAATCATCACTTGGTCAGTTGTACGTTTTCTCTTACAGCAAATTAACATTAACCACCAACTAGGCTGTAACATTTGTTTTTCACGACAAATCAGACGCTTGAGCCAGGCTGAATAAAAAAGAAATTGAGAAAAGAAGACGAGCTTACTAGTATCGGTTATTATCGCAGCGTGCACGTGGGAAGCCGAATATACCTGAATAAATAAAGCTTTGCTCTTGGCTAGGCTGGAAAAGCATCTGATCCGCACCTACCTTGATGCAAAAATACCTGCTCGATCGATCCATCTCACGCCGCCATCTACTCCATACTACACCTACTCGAGCACGATCCATCCGTCCGAAGCGTCAAAAGAATCCGGCCGGTTAGCGTACGTTTTAATTAGAGACATTCTGGAACAAACGAATAAAAATCTCCTCTCCCTCTCTCTCTCTCTCTCTCTCTCTCTCAGCGTTAGGCTCGAAAAGAACAGCTTGCTGGTCCAAGCGGGATGAGCACGAGCACGGGGTGATGGCGACGCCGCCGCTCCTCCTCCTCTTGCGGTTCGTGCTGCACCCACGTCACGATCGCACCAACGTGCCATTGGACGACCGAACGAATTGAAGCTAGCGCGCGCGGAGGAGATGGATGGTCGTTTTCGGCGAGGGCCAGGCGTTGACTGACTTTTCGGTCCTCCTCATCGCACGAATAATCTTCCCCATCATGCATATCGCCGGAACGAGAAAGAGATAGAAAAGAAAAAAAAAATCTTCGGCTACGGTATACAAGTACTACTATAGCATGTCACCTGCAACGATCCAGAGGTACTGTAGGTGGTGATAGCGATACCGCCTGGATTTCGACAGTTACGGTGTCGCCGGCCTCGCCGGACGATACGTGCCCGTTGCGCGTTGCTGGACTGGAATTCCGTGCACCGGTGAGTTGACGTCACTCACGACCGAGCAGAGCGGACCGGCACCCGGGCGGGGTCAAATGTTTTGACCGGGTGCGGGCGCGCCTGTTTTGTACTACTGGTGTAGGTGTAGCCAACCGAACACGGCAGCACGAGCACGTTTTTTTCCTCACCCTTTCGGCGCTTGCGTGGCGTCGTCCTACTGGCTGAGGGTGCCGGGAACGACAGCGGACAGGTGGGCCCTGGACGGCGCTGGCTTTTTCTGCGCCTCGCGGTCGCGCCGGCGGGCGTGTACACCAGGCCCACGGCCTCACGGGAGGGGGAGAGAGAGAGAGAGCGGACTTTTGACTGTTCTCCAGCTGGCCTTTGTGCGGAGGCGGGCCCACAGCGCAGTGATCGACGGGCCCGTCGCCGTACTTTTCACATCTCTCGGGATCCGGCCGTAACTAACTTTACCCGGAAGCCCTCCTGCTGTGCTGCCAAAGGTGCACCGAGCACAGTACCATGGACTTGCTGCTGCGTTGGTATTTGGTAATCTCTCACTAACCATCCATGCTAATAAGTCCAGTCTTAGTGGAGTTTCATAGGAGGATTTCACCATATTTAATTGTTGGACACATCAGCAATTTGCTGACTTGGCATGGTATTCAATGATGAAAGAGAAAAATAGACTGTCGTCACCACGACATCCCGTGGGCGCGACTACCTAGTCCCGTGAAACGGGATGGAACCAGCACTGAGACCTTCTGCATTTCATCCACGGATCTCCTACAACTCAATCCTCAGTTCGCCGCGCTCTGCCTCTGCACCCTCCCAGCTCCATGCGCATGTGAAATCCTGTGCTTCCCCATCCAAATCACGCACCACAAGTTCCTGCTCACCTTCAAATCGTAGAGATGTCGGCGGTGAGCTGATTCTCCCGCCAGCTGCCTTGCCCGTGCCCGCTCGGAGGAGCCTGCTGCCCACCAGCACGTAGAACAGGAGCCAACCGCGCAGGCGTTGAATGGAGCCCCGCGTCTCTGCCCACTGCCGACCGCCTCACCTGCGCGCGTCTGCAGCAGGCGCCGCCACAAGGCCACGCCCTGCGCTGGAAGCTCCTGGCCGCTGTAGCAATTTGCAAGAGAGGGCACACAGAGGATGGAAAGAAGAGAGACGCAACAGAGACAAGCAATTGTCAGCGGAGGAGATGAGGATGGATGAGATGCGATTCTATCCTTTCCTCAAAATATCCTAGCACCTTTTACAGTACGATGATCATTAGAGATAGAAATCACATATAAGTCCTTTTTGGAGAGAAAAAGGATAGAAAAAAAACAAAAATTACATTGCGATTCTTGTAGGTAAATGTGTTACTTTGTTAATGTAGTAACTTAAGTGTTCTATTATTTGCATATGTTAAACACACGCTTATTATTGGGACTGAATCAAGTTCTACTGTATAGAAGGCTACATAGTGACAATGACACAATTGATCCTAATAAAATTCACAACTTAAATGTTGTACCATGTCTATAGAAATGTGCAGTGAAATTGTGCATTGAGAGTGACAGTTTCATCCCATAGAAAAGCTGACGTGGCTCTCTAGGTAATGGTGCTCGTGAAACTGCCACTGAGACTGGCCTAAACGTCTGGTTTACCCATTTCAATTACTTCCAAAACTCAGCGCGTTTCTTTGAAAAAATAACGAGAGGAATCAGAGGACCGACCGGGTGGTTAGTCAATGGGTCGTCGGTCCGTCCGTTCCACGGCAAAATGCCGTGGTGGTGATGATTTTCCCAATCGAGGTGCGCGCGTGCAGGGCAGCTGTACCCGGAGCGACACCATCACTCGGGGAATGACGAGGAGGCCCCGCCGGGCGTACCGAGGACCGCGTCCACGAGATACCCGGCGACCAAGCGCCGCCATGTCAGCAGATGCCCGCAGCGGGGCCCGCGCCTGCCCTGCTCCCCCTACCCGTATTCGGTATTCCCCCTCCCTCCTCCTCCTCCCCACTACTACAGCTCCATCAAGTCACCCACCCCACTCCCCCAGAAAGCACGCGGGCCCCGCGCGCAGGCGTTCCCCTCCCCCGCGGCGCCCACCCACACCTCTCACTTCCACGTGGGCCCGAGGACTTCCCGACCCCGCACGTCAGCGACGCTCCGCCGGCGTCGCCGCGGTGGGGGGGCTTCACCGTGCTCCGCGAGCATAGGCGATGGTCCCGTCCGTCGCGCGGAGTAGTAGAAGAACATTTCTAGGTCGGGACATATACACACATACACACGCGCACAGCCGCACTCCTCCATCTCCAGCTACGGAGAATTCGCCGCGGAGAGAAAAAGGGCAAAAAAGATATCGCCTCCATTTGTGAGGGAGAGAGAGAAGAGGGATAGGGGGAGGGAGGAGGAGGAGGAGGAGGAGGTCGTGACTCGTGAGCTCAGGAAGGGGAGGCCGCCGGCGGCGGCGCGGTAGATCGGGCGGCACCATCTCGGAGGGGTGCCCGCCCGCCCCATGCGTCGGTGAGGTGGTGGGGCCCGCTTGGCGCGCGAGTCGGAATGGCGGCGGCGGCGGCGGCGGGGGCGAGGTGGTGGGCGGTGGTCCTCGCGGTGGCGGTGCTGCTCGGCCCGGGGCGGGTCGTCGCCAACACCGAGGGTGAGTCGCGCCTGATCTGAATACCTGATACGTAGTCGTAGCAGTAGCTCCCCTGTGCTGCTCGGTTCGGTTCCGGTCGAGGTTTGAAATCTGCGGTGCGATGCAGGGACGGAGCGTCTGAGCTTGATTTCTTTCACTTAATCTGATTCGATGCTTAGCTTGCACTAGTTGCTACTGCTTGGTCTCTCTTATCTCTTGATTCCGTTATTAGTGGTGGTGTTTTTGGCTTCTTGCTGCGTTGTGCACATGTTTAGACTTGAGTTGTACCTCTGCTTTGATGGAGCAAAGGATTGAACAAGCGATGTCTTGTTGCTTTGGGGAAAGAAAAAGTGTAGATTTTTCTTGCTCCGTGGTAGTCGTTTTGTTATGTCACATATAGGAGCACTTTCTGCATTTGGACGTTCGGGCCATTGTGAAGTCCACTTCCAATAGTGCTGCAGCAAGAGGCCACCAAGTTTGGCCTACTTTGTTTGTTTCAAAAGAGGAATTCTGTTAATATTGCCTTCCAAGTTTGAGCAGTTCATTCGGCTTGCTAATATTTGACCTGTTCTTTGAGCTAGAGAAAAAATCTTGCTAGTTCTGTGTTTCGGTGGATCCTAGCCATGTTAATAAACAGTTCTCTCATCTCTCTGTTTTTCTGCTGTTGTTGATGATAGAGATAGTAATGGAACAGTATAGTTCTATAGGATGTATCCCCAAGGTGTACCGTGAATAGAGAACATCAGACACCGTGTTGTACTAGCAATGAGTGGGCTGATTGTACTAAATAATCCATTTGTGTTTTGGCCTTTTGGGTACTGTTGACTGTTGAGTACATATTTTCTTACCTTATCTGTTTGATAAATTTTGATCACATTGTTTTTCTTTTCCGGAGACCTCTTTTTTGCCAAAATGTTTGTGTAGAAGCTTGCTATTGCTAAAATTTCTTATAGGTTTGTCCATTTTAACTGGGAGTATGCTTGCTGATGATAATGGTATGTTTTGTCCACAGGTGATGCTCTTTACAGCCTGCGGCAGAGCTTGAAAGATACTAACAATGTCTTGCAGAGTTGGGATGCCACTCTTGTTAATCCCTGTACATGGTTCCATGTTACATGTAACAATGATAACAGTGTTATCAGAGTGTAAGTAGCTGAAAAAACTCTCATTTATGCATTTCAAAGTGTTGAAGATGCGCGCCATTTGATTCTAAATGTCCCTCTTTCTCAGTGACCTTGGAAATGCACAATTATCAGGTGTACTAGTCCCCCAGCTTGGTCAGCTGAAAAATCTCCAATATTTGTAAGTTCTGCATGCATATGGTTTTGCTTGTTTCAAGATGTGAATTATTTGTCTCTTGTATGCACCCTCGGTGTAATTGTTTTAAGATGTGCATGGCATGTTGTTTGTAACTAAAAATGGTCCATGTAGAAGTTGGTTTATTCATGGTTCCGTTTGTTAGTTGTAGCATACACTCTTCATGAAATGACACACAGCTCTCCTGCATTGTTCAAAAAAAAAAAAGTTGTAGCATACATTCTTACATTTTTGTAATTGTCTTCCTTTACGTCCGATAACTGATTTATATAACTTTTATTTTGTAATAGGGAGCTTTACAGCAACAACATAAGTGGGACAATACCCCCTGAACTGGGCAACCTAACTAACCTGGTCAGTTTGGATCTGTATATGAACAACTTCTCTGGCAGTATCCCTGACAGACTGGGAAACCTACTGAAGCTGCGTTTCCTGTAAGAACACTTATTTTGTTTACTAGCACCTGCTTATGTTGTTTCACTTCTGAATGTTGTTGCGATTCTTTCAGCTTTTTTTTTTGTTCTGGTTATTGTTTTATACCTTTGATCTCGTTGTCAAGAATGACCTATATATTTCTCAATGAAAAAAATTAGACGAATATTTGATGTTACATTTGTCGATTTGTGTGACATATTGGTATTTAGATAACTTTGTTTTCTTTTTTGATGCATGAGCTTAGATGTTTGCATCTCCTTTTTTCTCTTACTCTTTTGGTGCTTACTCTATGTTTATGGCAGTTATACTTATATCCTTGAATTATATTCTATTGGAAAAACTCATGCTGTACTTTTGGAAAAAAAATACCGTTGACATTTTTAATTTTTTATTGTGTCTTCTATTCTCTCATGTTCTGATATAGTCGCAAATATTTATTTGTTTCTGTGCCTATTTTGCAAGGATAGCCGTCTTAACAACAACAGCTTGGTTGGTCAAATTCCTGAATCCTTGACCAATATTTCCACTCTCCAAGTACTGTAAGTACCATGTGCACTAATACTGTACTCTTGATGATTTTGTTATTAGTTGGAGGGATATATAACTACCATGATAACGCAGGGATCTCTCGAACAACAACCTCTCAGGACAAGTCCCGTCTACTGGTTCCTTTTCACTCTTCACCCCTATAAGGTCTTTTACCTGGGCAATTCAATCGTGCTTAGCCTAACTTTATCTTCAGAGTACATGATGAATGTTACTTGTTCGTTACAGTTTTGCCAATAATCCATTGCTTTGTGGTCCTGGCACTACAAAGCCCTGCCCTGGGGCTCCTCCTTTTTCCCCGCCACCTCCATACAACCCTACAACACCTCCAACCCCATCAACAGGTTTTTTTTATCTACTTTTAAGTTGGTCTCTCATTAGTATATTTTAGAAAAAGTTTAGCGTTCTGGATGACATGTGCTTCCTAAATTTATATCTCCTCTTATATTAGGTGCCTCTAGCACTGGAGCAATCGCTGGAGGTGTTGCTGCTGGTGCGGCATTGGTATTTGCTGTTCCTGCAATCGCATTTGCAATGTGGCGCCGTCGTAAACCTGAAGAACATTTCTTCGATGTGCCTGGTCTGTATCATATGGTGGACTTTGTTTTCTGTCAATCTATATTGCCTGCTTGTTCATCTGCTAGTCCTTTTTTTCTTCAGCTGAGGAGGATCCAGAAGTTCATCTTGGTCAGCTCAAAAAGTTTTCATTGCGGGAGCTTCAAGTTGCAACTGATAATTTCAGCAATAAGAACATTTTAGGAAGAGGTGGTTTTGGAAAAGTGTACAAAGGAAGGCTTGCTGACGGCTCACTTGTAGCAGTCAAAAGACTAAAGGAGGAGCGTACACCTGGTGGTGAGCTTCAGTTCCAAACAGAGGTTGAGATGATTAGCATGGCAGTGCACAGGAACCTTCTCCGACTTCGTGGTTTCTGCATGACACCTACTGAACGATTGCTAGTCTACCCATACATGGCTAATGGGAGTGTGGCATCACGTTTACGAGGTACTTTGTTATTTTCTATTATAAAAGTATTCTAGATAGGCTGCCAACCACAGCCCCAAGTAATCAGAATATTATGATTCATGTTCTTATGAATGGTACTGAACTACTGGTTTCACAGAACGCCAGCCATCTGAACCGCCTCTTGACTGGGAGACAAGGAGACGTATTGCACTGGGATCTGCAAGAGGACTCTCTTACTTGCACGACCACTGTGATCCGAAAATTATCCATCGTGATGTCAAAGCTGCGAATATTCTTTTGGACGAGGACTTTGAGGCAGTTGTAGGTGATTTCGGGCTTGCGAAGCTTATGGACTACAAGGACACCCATGTAACTACTGCTGTTCGTGGAACAATTGGACATATCGCTCCCGAGTACCTTTCCACTGGGAAATCCTCTGAGAAGACTGATGTTTTTGGCTACGGCATCATGCTTCTGGAGCTTATTACTGGACAGAGGGCATTCGACCTTGCTCGGCTTGCAAATGATGATGATGTTATGCTGCTTGACTGGGTAAATTACTTTTCTTCTCATTAGTGAGCATACAGTATTACTGCAGTACAGCTCATGCTTTTCCTCTACCATACTGCTTTGCTGTCTGGGTTATACTTTAACAGTTTGTTTTCTTAACGATTGGTTATCAAAGGTTACCCTTTAATCATGAATTGCCTCGTAAACCATTCCCTTCTTAATTAGAGAGAGTGCATTGGCAAGTGACAAGCTGGCTAGTTCAACCTCCAGGAGACATCAATCATTCCTATAATATGCTAATGCACAATCAGTTGCCCCTACCATATGCCTGATGCATTATAAAAACATGTTAAACCATAGGAACTCTAATGAATGGACTGCTCAGGGCAGGAACAAGCTGGCGAAAATGAATAATTCCAATTGGCATCTTGCAGGTGAAAGGACTGCTCAAGGATCGGAAGGTCGAGATGTTGGTGGACCCAGACCTGAACGCCTACCAGGAGACTGAGGTGGAGAACCTGATCCAGGTGGCGCTCCTCTGCACACAGGGCTCCCCGTTGGACCGTCCCAAGATGTCGGAGGTGGTGAGGATGCTCGAAGGCGACGGGCTGGCGGAGCGGTGGGACGAGTGGCAGAAGGTGGAGGTGGTGAGGCAGGAGGCTGAGTCGGCGCCGCTCCGCAACGACTGGATCGTCGATTCAACGTACAACCTGCGCGCCGTGGAGCTGTCTGGCCCACGGTGACAGCCTGACAGAGCAATCTGTCACTCCACGACCCCGAAAGAAGAATTTCGACACTTAATTGGCAGATTCGTCTAATTGCTGCTTGTGTATATGAAAGGGTAGCTTTTGGAATTGTTAGCGACAATTTGAAGGGACGATACTATTTTTGGATTCCTCACTACTAGCCTCAGAAGTTGGGGTAGGGTGCCGTTGTGTTGTTAAGGTGAAATTCGTATATTTGAGGGTGAATTTCAGAAGCATAATTGCTGTAGAGTTCAGGTGGATGTAGCAGCGGGCGTCCGATTGTATTACATCAGAACGGTGTTACGTTTTTGCCATACCGTTAGTGAGGTAGTATTACCATCCGCATCTCTCTGTTTTTTTTCATTTGGCGCTGCAGCAACGATCCACGCTGGCGTCTACAAACTTCAGTCCATAGTAGTGTAATCCACCATTGGTGACGTGGCTTTACAAGCTGCAATCCATGAAACTTTGAAGCTCGATGATTTATTACGCTGGGTTGTCAAGGATGTGGTTTAGCGATTTCGATAGGCTGAATTGTTAAGGATGTGATTTATTAATAAGCTTGTTACTGTTAACCACCATCGACTTACACTTACTGTTAACAAGCAATGCCATTCAGCGTGGCCACATCTTCCATTGACGTACATCCGTAATCCCTGTCATCCCTTACAGCTAGATGACATCAAGCTGAAACAACCAAATCTGTCATTTTTTACCCTGAATCATCACATGAAACAAAATCTTGAATCTCGCTACACAATGGAAGCGGGCAATACATGTAAAAATGTCTATTATACACTATGTACATCTTTATCTGTTACACCGCATCTACATACAACTGTTATACACCGTTGGCCGTGGTTATGCTACATCGCGTTGGGGGGGAATTGGGCAGAAGAGAAACACACACAAAAATGGGACGGTGGAGACACCGGACAACGCTGAAAAATGACGGGTCAGTTCCCACCGATCGACGACGGACTCGTAGCTCAGGCAGTGCCGGTTATCAGTCTCTCCTGCCGATCCAACTTCTTCACCTTCATAAGGCCGACAACAACTTGTAGCCCGAAGAACACACAAAGAGAGTACGCCACTGTTGCGGGTCCCTGAAATATTTGATTGAAGACACAGTGAAACAAATGCGTGCTGCAAATTTGGTGAAAGGTATACTCCGGTTCGTTTGGAAACTCACCCGGATTGAATTGAAGTACAGCATGGTTGCAAGGTTCACCAAACTACCTGCAGCAATACCCTGGATGACAAAGAACAGAATTTCAGGATACGGTTATGACGATATGGGACTCCGGAACAAAAACAAGTGCAGCATCAAAGAACCAAAAAAATTTCATGATGCAAGGGACTGGTACACTTGATCAAATTTCTTAATTTGCAGGTGTCTTAGGTCAATTTTGTTTCAACATTTACGAGTAGATACAATGCGGGCTAACTGATTTTGCACGAACTCGGCAACATCCAGTGGACAAATTTATGGTTCAGCATGAACTAGCACAACAAAAAATTAAATGATATGATAATAATGTATAAACTCACATATCCAATCATTTTCTGAACAGCGGCAACTCTTTGAAATGCTCTTTCTGATTCCAGTGTTCTGACACGAAGCTTGAGCTCACCTTGCTCCTGTAAACAGAAATCCATTAAGTTCAATGGCACAACTTTCCTCGTAAGATCATGAGCAAATAACACAAATGCACCAAAAAATAATGTAAAAATTGATGTACTTACCAAACGCTCAATGATCTGTGCAAGCTTTTCAACTCTGTCAGGTTGGCGAAACAAATTATAAAATGCACGGGACTGCCTTTCCCATCTCTTCTTTGCATCCTGATAGAATATAAAAATCAAGAGCACTTAAAACTCTAAATACCAATACCCCAGATTGTGCCATTGTATAGATTGATTAACAACAGTATTGACCAAAGGTTGAAACTTGCCTTTACAACTATTTCAACACCAGCATCATTAAATCTTAGCAATTCCTTAGCATATCTAGCAAATTTAACAGATGTATCAAGTCAGTACCAGAAAAGGTCAAGCTGAAAATGTTTCGCATTAAACGCTAGTAATGATTAAGTACTCACGGCTTAGCAATCTCTGTGATATCAAATCTAGGATCAAGGCCTTTCCCAATACCATCTAGAACTGCACAGAACGGAGACAGAGAGTGAGGAACAATGACCAGCATGAAAACCATTTCGTTGAGAAACATGTAGCCTATTGGACATTCAAACCTGAAAATGCTCTGACCACAAATGTAAATGTGGCAGGGAACCGAAATGGTTGATCTGCAGCAATCGCCAAAAGATCCTCTCCTGCAAAATTTTAATCCGAGTCAACATTACAAATCAAAATAATACACTTGTCTATCAAGTCCGTTGGTAGGTTACATATCATTACCGATTGCAGCAAGTCTCTGCTTCTTCTTTTCAAACTTCTCCTCCTTAGTTAATTGCTTTTTAAATCCCAATTCTGCAGTTGTCATTTCTCTCTCCTTCCTTTGTGCTGCTAGACGCTCTTGAAAGCTATAAATAATAAACAGAACATAGTAAAGTCAAACTTCATGCTCATCTAGTTCAACAAATTCTATTTGCAATCGCAAAAAAAAAACAAATTCTATTTGCAAATAACTACAAGGTAACATCTTTTCAGGGACGGTGTTGTATTTGGTTACTCTTTCTTCTTTAATGAAATGGCACGCAGCTCTCGTGCATGTTCAAGTTCAAAAAAATCTCACTAAAGCTAACTACCTGTTTAAGAAAAATTGAGCTGTTCTTCTGACAGCAGTCATATCACCAGTAGGAACAAGGACACCCATTTGAACCATTGCTTTAAGCACCTGCAAGAATACATGATTCAATACTGCAGAACTTCACAGGGTCTAAATTATCATCTACAGGCTATTATGCCCAGAGAAACAAACTTTGTCAGGATCCTTTTCGTAAACTCCATAGAATACTTCAAGCAATCCTTCTCGGATATTTTGACTTATACTGCAAGTAAGAAGAGTGAAGATTAGATTATCCATACCGTAGCTAGTTGAAGAAAAGTAGCACATATTTTCTCTTGAAATGAAGCTTACACGAATAGATTTTAAAAAAAATCATATGCTACCTGCCCATCATTCCAAAGTCATAGAAGATAAGCCTCCCACCATTGACATCATCAACAGCAATATTTCCTGGATGCTGTAAAGAAATCACCATTAGCTTTTAAGCCAGAGCATAATAGCTGCTATACTTTCAGATACTAAAAAGGAGCAAGGAGATAGTAGGGATGATTCTGTCCCACAGAAACTGTAATATATAATGGCCCGCTGGATTTTGGCTATGGCTGAAGCACATTTGTACACAGAGCTGAATCCTAACTATGACAAGGTTATATAATTTCTTAACAAGCTAGGTATGCAAAGGCTAGCACCTTGACAAAGGGACCTCATAAATTTAATGGTACACCTTTTGTAATGCAATATTATTATTATTTTTCATTTGAAAGCAGGCCAGTGCATCAATAGACGTGGAGGTGAGAAATAACAATAATGCCTACAGCAGTGTTTCTGGAGGATGTACAGAACGACTAACCGGATCAGCGTGGAAAAATCCATGGGACAAGATCTGCTCAAGGTACGACTCAACAGCATACCGGCCTAATCTGAAAGTAATTCATGACAGCCAGAAGCAGCCAATGTCAGTTAGGACAGAAAATTGGGGCTATGGCCGAGGTACACAATGCATACCTTTTCCGATCAACTCCTAACTTGTCTAACTGCTTTATTCTGTTAATTTTAATTCCTGGGACATATTCCATTGTTAAAACCTGCAACCAATATAAAGGAAACTTATATGTTTATTCCAAATTGCTTGTTCAATCTACTTTATTAGTTTCTGTAAAGAAGAAACCTGAGGTGTAGTATACTCCCAGTAAATTTCGGGAACTTTCACATAATCCAATTTTTTGAAGTTCTCAGCAAACTTTTCAGCATTAAATGCTTCCTTTGTATAGTCAATTTCCTGATAGAAACCATGAGCTGATTACATGAGTAATAACATAATCAAATACAACACAATAACACATGTTCATATGTGGTGTTTATGTATGGGCCTGCGCCTTGGGCCCAACGCCCAGCCAACCCTGATTAGGGATGCTTAGAGATAGGAGGAGATCGTATCCGGCTCTGTTTCTATAAGCCTACAATCTCCTCACATCTATATATTGTAACCTCTATCTCTTAATCAATCCAATCTGCTATTCCATCTATTCCTTCACTAAGTTACCTGATATAAAACAGAAGCACACTCATCATAAATAGCAACCCAGTCTCTCTTGGCACCATCTGATTTTGGGTCCACTTTCTGAAGGTATTCAGCTATTACCTAGAACCAATTCAGTAATTCATCAGCAAACAGTAAAAAAATGAACTCATTAGGCAACAGACATAACATCCTTTTTTTTGTTCCAATAGATGACGATAGTGCATATAAAACCATGTATGATGCAGGATATTTTATCCCATTATCTGAAAAATAAGAAGCATCTCATAGGAGTAGTAACACTAAAAATAACTTACCCTTAAATTCTTCAGATCAATATCAAAAAGCTCCTTCAGACCAGGCCTTTGCACTTTGATGACAATCTCTTGGCCATTCAGACGTGCCCGATGAACCTGGCCTGCCAAAATGGAATAGATTATTATAGTGCCAACTTATTGTAGAAGAGATGGAATTGGTATAATGGATGGATTGATTGTATTGCATTGAGGCCTCGGCCGGTATATATGAGAGTACAAGACTTGGGGTGCAAGGCAACCCAGATACATATGGCAGTCTACGATAGATATCCACAACTACCAAATGTACTCTAACACTTATTTATTAAAAGCACAAGTTTATTACCGAGGCTAGCAGCAGCTATTGGCTCAAAATCAAATCGATCAAATATCTTATTGACAGATGACCCCAGCTCCTCTTCGACAATTTTTACAGCTGTTTCTGAAGGAAATGGAGGAACTTGATCCTGCAATAGAGGCAACAATTTCATATTTTCGTCATAATATGGGTATAAATTGAGGGATGTGCAATAAAAAAATCTAGATGAGAGTACAGGATAATTTCTAATATCATATCACATCTGACAGCTATTTTCTTCTTTCACAATAGCACCGGGCAACAAATAAATGCTAATATGCTACAGGAATGCACAGTCAACAATCTGAGGCCAGCAGGTTTGGTTATTCACTAGGCTGATCTAGTAAACTGAATTAATTCTAATGCATATGTAAGCTTATGTATGATAGAGACCTGTAACTCAGATAACTGATCCACGTATTCCTGCGGAAGAATATCGACTCTGGTGGAGAATTGCTGCCCTATTTTGATGAATGTGGGGCCTAATCTCAAAATACTCTCCTTTAGCCACTTGGCGAGAACTTGCCTCCTTATTTTCTGTTTCTCTTCCGTCATCCCCCCTGCATAAATTGTCTTAGAAATTTAATGAAGGCACACAATTTTGAAGCAAGTATCTAAGGTAATTCTTCAATATCACAGAATGTATTATGCACATAAACGTCTATAAAATTGTAAAAACATTTATGAACTGTGTGTTAAAGATACACATTCAGTATGTAGACTAGCACACCACAAACACTGTTGTATAGGACGAAGGATTTTATTCAAATGTATTCACAAATGTTTGTAAGTAAGACGTTTGTGAGAAAAATACATCACAAAATAGATGGGAAGAGCTTATTGTTATCTCGCACTGGTACAAAAGCAAACGGTTTAGTGTTCTGTTGAAGTTAGTAACCTTTGTAGGTGAACTTCTGCTTATTGAGCCAAGCCTTGAGTATAAATGTAAAAACGAAGCCCCATATTTCCAATGTTCTTTGAATTGTCGAGTAAGTTTTAAACCGATTCCAGCGACCACCAGGAGCAACAGACACCTGAAATAATTAGTTATTCAACTCAAAACAGAAAGGGGAAAGGAGCACCGTGAATGACACAAAACAGCAGCCATTTTCTTCATCAGATAACAGCAAACAAACAACATTATGTATCATGGTTACCAAATTGTGCATCATGGGAAATCATGCTGGTGACCTCAAATAACCTCAGAGCCCAAGGGTAAAGAACTGAAGATGAAAAGTTGGGTCCATGTATCATCTACTCAACCTGACACAGTAAACTAGGAGTAACTAACCCGCCAGCCTGTCGCATTTTAAACCAGGACCCATAATTTTGTTCTCGAGAGCCTGTGGATGAGGCATTGATGCTACTAACACACTAGTTAGTTTTTATGATGATATGACACATTGACGCAGATCCTATAATCCTAGCTAAATGTGAACTTCATTTCCAATTATAGTACCAGGAGTCCGCATGTCACCGCATTGCATTGATGTCACCCAACCCAAGTCAACAAGATGCGACACTGACTTTAGTCAACACAACACTTAAGCTTCGCACCAGTGTTCCATTCCATATGATCACCCACGCACTTAGAAATGGCGCTGGACAACACATGCAGCGATGCAGATGACAATTGACAAAGAGAACTCACCTCAACCCCGCTGCTCTGCTTGAACCAAGCATCCTCCCTCCCGATTTCCTCCACTCTCTCCTTCCTCCGCCTCTCATCCTCCCCCGGCGGGACGGGAACCACGGCCACGCTAACCGGTGTCGACTCCTCGGGCTCCTTCTGCATCACCGCCGCGCCGTTGCCGCTAGCGCTACCGCTCGCGCTAGCGCTACCGTTGCCGTTGCCGTTGCTCCCGAGGTACGCCTGGACGGCGGCATCGTCGTACCCGACGCCGCTCCCGCTGCCGTCCCCGTTGAGCCCGTAGCTCCGCTTGGCGTCCTCCTCGGCCGGCGGGGTGGCGCGGTCCTCGAGGACGGCGCGCGCGACGAAGCCCCGCGATCGCCGGCGGAAGCACGGGAGCGTAGGGGGAGGCCGGGGCCGCGGGTGGAGGCGGAAGCGGCGGATGCGGAGGTGGTCGGGGACGGAGAGCGAGGCGGAGGCGACGAGGGAGGCCGCCGCCGCCGCGGACGCGACGGACATGGCGCCCTGGGTAGGGTTTGGGGCTCGGGGTTTTGGCGGGACGCGCGGAGTGTGGGGCGGGTGCTCGGAGAAATGGAGGCCGAGCAGGAAGGAGTGGTGGTGGGAGGAGGCAGAGGCCAAGCGAGGCGAGGGGCATTGGGGGCAAGCGGGAAGAGAGGGAGGAGAGAGGTGGTGGTGGCGGAGCCACGTGGGAAGGGCACGGAGGATGAGGCCATCTGACCTGGGCCTCGGTGATTGGGCCGAGGTGAAGTCGTGGGCCCCGCGTGGGCGTGGAGGATTGCGTGGAAAGCTTTGAGGCCTCTAGTTCCCGTTTCTCTTTTTTCGCCTTTCTCTATTCTATGTTGAGAAGAAGCCCTTTTGGCTGTGTTTGATGTTTTTTTGTTTCGTTGGTTCGTGTGAGCTTTTGGCTGGGAGATTCCGTGACCCCATCCTTGTGATGGGGACCCTCCGTCTGTATGCGCCAAGTGGTTAACAAACAAATCCTCCTGCGACCAACCGATGCTGACGATTGTTTAAAGTAAGTAATTTAGAAGCAACAGCACCACCGGATCCGTGGCGCAATGGTAGCGCGTCTGACTCCAGATCAGAAGGTTGCGTGTTCGATTCACGTCGGGTTCAATACCCCGATCCTAAATTCGGATTTTTTTTTGGTTTTCCTCTTGACATGCAACTTTCTTTCTTTCTTTTTTTTGGGTCGTCGTCCGCAGAGCGCCCAACAGAAACAGAACTTGCGGCGTGCGCCCAACTTGCCTTTGCTCGCGCCGATCGATGCTCCAACAGACAGACCAGCACCGAACACATGCGTGCAGGTTCCATTTTTTGCCCCTGGCCCCTGCCCTCCGCAAGGCACACCGTTGGTAATCTTTGCTGATCCCCAACCCCAACGTCGTCAGTAATGTGTTGGGTGCTGTGCGCGGCGGTGCCCTTTAGATGCTCCTCCGATTGATGCACATGTGTGCATTGGCTGGGTTCATTCGGTCAAGCTAGCTGTCCTGGGCGTGCATTCAGCCGGCCGGGGCCCTCGCACCGCACAATGATTGATTACTGCACTCTTACCTGACGCCAATACTAAGTGGCATTAGCTCACAAGGGAGTGGTCGGAACGGAATTGCCGTGCCTAACCTGACGCCCCAGTACGTCGATCGATCGGTTAGTTGATGATGCACACGTGAGCATGATTGATTTGATCCCAGCTGTTGCTGTAATGGCACCCCGTCCAGCTATACGCCAGGAGTAGTTAGTAGTGATGAACGGTGTTTTGCTCAACCACAAACGCAGGCGCTTGATGGTGATGTAGCAAAAGTGCGTCGCTTAATTAGGTCCGGCCCCACGACAAAGGGTGTGATCATATGCCTAGCTTCTCCGATCCGGGCGGCGCGCGAACGATCGAACGTGTACGTACGTGCTGGTACCTGGCCCGATCTGCGACGACGACACCGGGATCATCACGGCAGGTAGGGCGCAGGGGTGCCCCGTACGATCAATGCAATTCGTCCATGCCCTATCCCCTCAAGTCGTTGGGTTCCACCTTCCAGTGGGTGAACTAGCGGCACTCAAATGCCGGCAAGCACGGCAATGGCTACGCGCCTACGCCAACCACGGCGCACCGTACCGACGAATTCATGTGTATTTTTCACATGGATTACAATTAGCCAACGTCAAACTTTAATTGTAATAGTAACTTGGCACGTGTTAATCCAACCAGACTCCAACACGATTACACCAAGCCCATTCAGGTCTCGGCTAGCTCAATTTACAGACTCCAACACGAATTTCATCAGGTTTTGCGTTTGCGATGCCGACGGGAGAGGTTGCAAGAATCAGCCGCCAACGTCAGCAAACCCGCCAACCGCCGCGCTTCCTTTAAATAGACACTCCACTCCACCGCCCTCCTCAAAGCACCGGTCGATCTCTCCGAACCCCTCACTCACCAGCAGTCACCACCATGGTCGCGGCGGAGGACCCGGAATCCTTCTTCGCCACCGCGCCGCCTCTTGAAGACGCCGGCGCCGTCGCCGCCAGGCTGCAGGAGTTCGTCGCGCGCAACTACTCTTCCCACGCCTCATCAGGTACTAATTAAACCGCGCGCGCCCCGCCGCGGAACGCACGCGACGCGTGCGCGGGGTCTTTTCGTCGAACACCCGACGAGCGTTTGCCTGCTAACCCGTGCGAGCCTGTTCCCGCAACGCGCGCGCAGAGGGCGGCGGGCGGCGGCGGATCGTGTGCGTCACGTCGGGCGGGACGACGGTGCCTCTGGAGCAGCGGTGCGTGCGCTACATCGACAACTTCAGCTCCGGCCACCGCGGCGCCGCGTCCACCGAGTAAGTTTTCTCGCCGGCTTCATCATCGCTTGCTCTCTTCGTGCTCGTTGATGGCGAATGGCTTTCCCATATAGCTCCGTTCGACCGTGATCATAGATTTTCCTCACCACAAAATTAAATTATCTAATTCAAAATTAAATGATCTAATTCTCCTTAGATTGTTAGTGCGCTACAGTGACGCGCGTAGTAACTACTAGCTCCTTATTATGAGCTGGTCCCCAAAGCATGTACACTGCACTATGGCCTCCTCTAGAGTACGTTTCAGAATTATTAGTAACAATTTTCACAAAATGAATGATCTAATCCTCATTAGATGGCAAATGCGCTACAGTGACACGCGTAGTAACTAGTAGCTCCTTATATGAGCTAGTCCCAAAAGCTTGTACACTGCACTAATGCACTATGGCCTACTTGAGAGCGTGTTTCAAAATCATTGCAATTTCAAGACCCGTTTGGGACGATGGATTCTCTTTTATTTTCTATAGTCAGTGGATTTATCCTATTGGTGGAATTCGGACAATGAATTTGTTTCAAGAAGTCATCAGATTATTAGTTAATTACTCGTATAAATCTATATCATGTGAAATTCTTGCACTCTAAATGTTTAAATTTTAGAATGGTTGGAAAACCGGGAACAGTCCATTCCGGTAAATCTAATGATGGAAAAAAGGAAGTATCTTGAAGTAATAGCAACATCAGTGTGAAACATTGTTGATTTGTTACTGAGGCATGGAAGGAGCCCACAATTGCTTTCAGAACTGCAGTATAGTAGGCTGATTTAAATACACTCACTGTTAAACCTGAGTTGATATTTGAACCTTCACATTAGAAAAGTGAGAGGCTTTGAATGATGATCTGGATTAGTAAATGGCCCAAATGTTGGTCTACTGGCAGCCCTGTAGTTGGCAAATTATCCTTGGATTTCAAAAATATGGAATGATTACTGTTGTTGGTTTTTCGTGTTTTCAGTGAATAGCTCTTTGTTTTTCCTTGAAAACTTGAGTGAACATGCTTTACATGCCTGTTGTTTGTGATGCACCTGTAGAGAAGGTTATATTGGCTTGAACATGTGGTTTTCCATGTGACGCCTTGTTAGTTGTGATAGTTGTCTCATAAATGCACTGAAAGTATGAAACTATAAATAGTTGTTTTCCAGTACAACTTTGATGAATAGTAAGTACTTCCAAGTACTGATTTCCCTTTTCCTTTTCTGGCGATACAGGTATTTCTTAAAGGCTGGTTATGCAGTCATATTTGTCCATCGACGGTAATCCATCAGGCTATAGCAGCTGCTTCCTGATGCAGATCAGATTCTCTTACCTTTCAGTGGTGTAACTTAAGGCTAATTCTGAAATACTTTATACTGTTCTGCATATGCGTGCAGTGGGAGCTGCCAACCTTTCTGTAGGTTCCTGCCTGATGATTCATTTCTCAATTTCTTTGATGTAAATACAGAATCTAAGGTTCAAGGTTGGTAATTTACAGCTTATAGTGCACATGAAAAGAAAATAAGAGCACTTCCTTACTGTGCTAGAATTTGTTATATTTGTTTTATTAGTGGTTGAGTCTCACACGACGGTGGTGAAGAAGGCAATCGGGGAGTACAGCAAGGTGTAACATGATATTGTTAGCAGCACTTGATATGGGCTCACTGCTGTACAGACATTGACTGACAGGTGAATTTCTCGCAGGCTATTGAAGGAGGCTCTCTGCTGAAACTCCCATTCACCACAATATTTGAATATCTTCAGGTATTGCACATTTGATTTAGTATTTCTTTGAGTCACATGGGAGTGACATAATTTGAACAGCATCCAACAACACTTTGTTACAGTTATTGAAGATGGTGGCTACATCTATGAGCTCCGTGGGTCTCTACGGGATGTTCTATCTTGCTGCTGCTGTGTCTGACTTTTATGTCCCGTGGGATAGCATGGTATGATTTTACACTAGGAAATTTGTTGCCGGCATCATTTTGTCATGCTTCACTACAAAGTAACTTTCTTTCTTAAGGAACTTGATTATTGTGCAGGCAAAACATAAGATTCAGTCAGCCGGAGGCCCACTAGATATGAAGCTAAGTCAGGTCCCAAAAATGCTTTCAGTTCTCCGAAACCAATGGGCCCCCTTGGCCTTCTGCATATCGTTCAAGGTCAGTTTGTGCCATGGGAGAGAAATATCTCACGCCGAACTGCTATTACATAGTAACATTTTTTTTTGAACGAACGGGCACGAGAGTGTGCCTATTTCATTGATAGAGAAGAGAGTACAAAAAATCGCGGTGACCGCGGGGTACAGGACCGCGGGGTACTTATTTCATTACATAGTAACATAGGTTTATGGAATTTTACAGCTTTTTTTTAAACTTTGTTTTAAAATGAAAATTGGCATGCAGCTTGAGACAGATTCAGAGATCCTTATCCAGAAAGCAGAGATGGCTCTGAATAAGTACAAGATGAACGTGGTTGTGGCCAATCTGCTCGCAACGTACAAAGAGGAGGTGATCATAGTCTCAAACGGCGAGAGGAGTACCATCCGAAGGTTCAGCAAGGATGAGGATCTGGAGGAGCACATTATCAGGCTCCTGGAGAAGAGCCACTCGAAGTACATTTACAGCAGCGTGGATGGGTGCAACAAGAATGATAATGACTACGAAACGCTCATACCGTTGGACATCGAAAGTCTGGCTTAAGGGTAAATATTGGTTGATCATATATATTCGAATATATATAATCGCTCTATACATGATGTAATGTGAATTGCTTATGGTATATATGTGTGTAAACAGCACTAATATATTTGTTCTCTTAAAAACAGAGGGGCAAGGGTAATCCAAAGTTACATGTATCATTTTATTGATCAACACCTTTTGAAAAAGAGGTTGTTCATCTCTGAATTGTATCTTTACTTGTTTGATGGAGATGGACCCGATCAGTTTGTTCAGCAATGAGACTTAGCGGGCACCACGAATCTCAAGGAGTATCTCTGCAAATCTTAGCGTTCAGGTACGACCGCACTACCCGGACCAGAGAAGTCCCGTGCACGTTCGACGCGCTCGCTAACGGAAGTTCACCACGACCAGCGCCCGTGCTGCAGCCAGCAGGCCGTCGCCGAGCACCATCTTTCTCGCCACCGTGCCCGAGGAGGCGAGGACCAAAACGAATTTACCCCGAAGCTCTCCATTCCACTCGCGAGCTCTGCTAGGCTACCACACGGAGACGGAGACGAACAAACAAACCGTTAAGCAAAGACCGTGCCCGTGCCCCCCCGTCGCGATCGCGCGCGACTGGCTCCACCGCCCACCGCGGCGGCGGCGGGATCCACTCCACTCGCGCGCACGCAAGATCCTACCGCCATCCCGCTCTGCCGCGCCGCGTCGCGGGCAGAGGACTAGTGGAGGAGTATAGAGCACCGGAGCGCGCGACCGCGACGTCGAGCGGGAGACTTTTTCGGGCCGGGTGCCCCCGTGCCGGTGCGTCACGCGTGACATCGCGGAAATTCTCTCATCGCAGCTCAGCTCGTTTTCAGCATGCGGATGGCACGGCTTCCGCGCGACCGCCGCCCCCAATCATTCCGGATCCTCCGACCGCTACCAACGCTTTGGCAGTTTCCCCGCTCCGGCCGGCGTGCCTTGGCTGTTTCCCCGCTCCGGCGTGCGTGCCAAGTCTCCACGCCGCCGCTCTGCTCTCCTGCCACGCGAGCCTATAAAAGCGCGGGCTGCTCCCAATTCCCAAACACACGCAGACGCAGAGCACTTTAGGCTTACCCAAGCTCTACGACGACCAAGCACAAGAGAAGAGTTTGCGAGCAAAGACCCAACAGAGGATCTCAGAGATGGCGGCCTTGATGGGCGGAGACTTCGTGGAGGCGTACGTGCTCAAGAACGCCTACAAGGAGAAGCTCCGGCGCATGGAAGCGGCCGAGGCGGAGAAGAAGGCCAAGCAGCAGCAGCAGGGATCCGGCGGGTCGGCGGAGAAGAAGGCCTCGGGCAGCAGATCAGGCGGCGGCAGCAGCAGCAGGGGAGGAGGTCTGTTCGGCCTCACGAAGAAGAAGGTGCACGTGCACCCCAAGGCGGCCGCGTCGAGCGAGACCGCCGGCAGAGCTTCTTCGTGATCCAGACGTGACGCGCAGGCGCAGCTGCCGTGCCACCGCTGCCGGCTGGAAGACTAGCTAGATGATGCCACGGAAATGGCGCGCGATGGTACGGCTTTGGCAGTATTAATTTGTAGTCGTGTTCGTTCGTTCCATCTTTGTTTCTTGACGAGCGAGCGTTTGTACTCGCTCTGAGCCTCTGACGTAGTAATGTGCTGTTCCATTTGCTGTTACTCGATGTAAGTAGCGCGAAATGAAAAAAAAAGGATGAAAGAAATGTAAAAATCGCTTCCAGAATTCAGGCCTTTCTTCGTCGTACCACTCTTTCCTCTATCTTCTAGTTTGTTCTTCATTGGCCAAGCAATATCGACTTAACTTTCAGCCAGATTTTTTTCTTTTCGAAACTCAAATGCTTTGTAACAGAAGATGTGAACCTGAAAACAGAATAAATAAATAGACCAGAAGAAATGGACAAATTGTACCAAACAAAATGTGGTGTATAAAGTTAGTGTCTTTGTGGCTAATGCTGACATACTTGGCCAGAAGCCTTAATATTAACCTCTAATTAGCAACATCACCATGAAAAGGAAGGCTCAGACATTACTTAGTAAAAGAGGAAGCCTCATTACTTAGCAAAAGAGAGGGCAAGCAAACTTGACGTCTTCTCACTGCTTTAACATACCCACACCGTACCACTGAATTGGGACAGGTTGCATTGCCGAGGTTTGCCCGGTTCTGAACCGTGTTCAATCCCACCCCATTCCTAGGAACACGGGTTCAAACTGGAAACCAACTTCCTGCTTGTACGGTGTGGTCTGGGTTGACCGGTTGATTGATGCGTAGGTTTCGACCCAACCTGGGAACAGGCTGCTCAAAATAGTCATATCTGCCTCAAGTTGAAGTCACCTCAATAAAATCAAGTGCAAGTGCAATAGAGCCTCACAGCTGAACTGCTGAAGTCACCTTATTGTTAAAAAAAAAAAGGTCTGCATGAAACTTGAAAACAAAAGGCCAGAATAGTTTTTTTATATTGTATTAAAAGAAGAGTAGAAAATGGTAACCTTTTAAGATGTATTGTATAACCAGTTTAATAAGTCATTTGTAGTGGAAAGAATACGACGAGATTGAATCTTACATTGACTGCCAAATAACTTTGACAACAAATATATCCAGAGTGGACAAAGCATCAACAGTGGCCATAGCTGCCTTTGTACTTTCAAGCATTATGATATACAAAAACAAATTACGCCTTATCAATTTTGATATAACTTCTCAAGTGCAAAGATATGTGCGCAGGATTCGGTGATATCACTATGTTAAGGTCCATGCTCCATGTTTCAGAGTTCGCCTACTTATGATTACTATTTGTACAACAGGTGTTGATTTCAGAAATAAGTTTTCAGTGATATTTTTTTGATATGAGTATAGACAGCTGACATTAAAAACATTTTATGGAAATAATATCCTGGCGCCCATTTAAGTAAGAAAAAAAGTCCATTTTTGACCATTCAACTCTTGACAAAGTTTGGTTTTGGCCATCGAACTCCAAAACCGGTTATCTTTGGCCATCCAACTATCAAAACTGTTCAAATTTGACCATCAGGCTGTTTTGATAAGTTATTTTACTTTTTGTATTTATAATTTAGTCTTAGATCTTAAAATGATTATTAATTTTTTCAGTACCTCCAATTTAGATGATTCTTGTGGTCACACGTTCATAACGGTGAGCTTTATCTTTTCAAAGGTTCTTTATAGTATTTTATCATTATTTGTTATATTATTCTTATGTTATTATGTAAAAATAATAATATAAGAAAAGTAAAACAAATAATTACAAAAATGAACAACATTTTAAAAGATATATTTCACCGTTACAAAACATGTCCATAAAAATCACTGAAATCAGAGGTACGAGAAAAAAATAGTAATCATTTAAGATCAAAGGACTATTTTATTTACATTTTAGTCCTTAGATCTTAAAATGATTACTATGTTTTTCATGTATCTCCGGTTTAAGTGATTCTTAAGCTCATGCATTTGTAACGATGAGCTTTGTCTTTAAAAAAATTTGTTCATATTATTTTGTAAATGTTTATTTTACTTTTCTTATATTCTTATTTTTACACAATATAAGATATAACAAATAGAGTTAAAATAGTATAAATAACATTTTAAAAAGATAAAACTCACCGTTATGAACACATGCCCATAAGAATCATCTAAATCAGAAGTGCGGGAAAAATTAATAACCGTTTTAAGATCTAAGAACTAAATTATAAATAAAAAAATAAAATCACCCATCAAAACAACTCAATGACCAAATTTGAACGGTTTTGATAGTTGGATGGCCAAAGATATCCGATTTTGAAATTTGATGGTCAAAACCAAACTTTGACAAGAGTTGAATGGTCAAAATGGACTTTTTCCTTTAAGTAATCAAGCCTTGAAATTTGAAATCATGTCATCTCTATTAACAGTAAAGTATGCCTCTAGTGTGCACCTTCATTTCATTGGCTGTACCTCATATATAAATATGATTTTATTGCAGTGAACAAAATTCATGAACAGGACATGATGATAGCATTTCACCAAAGTAATAGAAGTTTCTATAAAAAGTGAAAATCTAACAGCCACACAAGACTTATACTGATGACGACAGAAACAACATAATCAGCACATATAAAAATTTGTTGCAGGTATGTTCTATTAGCTTGGCCTGGCAACATCCCCCATGGTCAGCAACAGTTGCAAATCCCGCATCGTATCACTTTATGCTTCTACTTGAGGCAGTGAGCTGCAGTGAATTTAGTGCCATCTTTGTTTTCACTTTTGAGTGATTAAATATATGAATTGGACGATGCTGAATTCACCGGACACCAAATAGCTGAACAAAGGTGTTATTCTTACCTCATGTCTATATTCTGAAAGCATGTTACTTTTTTTTTTTGAGTAACAGGCCTTTCCATTCATCATGGAGCAACATTACAGTCTGCCTCTAACAAACTATGGAGGCATAACAGGGTTTCGTGCCACACCACTGTTTCCCTCCCACTGACCTGTTTGGCTAATTCATGAGCTACTTTATTACAAAGTCTACTAACGTAAGAAAAGGATCGAAAACACACACTAAGCTCATAAATCTCCATGATGATCGGTGAGATCACCGACCGGCCTCTATCCTTTGCTTCCCAAAGGGCAACGAATTCCTGACAATCCGTTTCGAGGCACAGGCAGTCCACTCCATTTCTTTCAGCCAAGATCATCCCATCTCTGCAGGCATAAGCTTCCATGGTCAGCGCATCCATGCAATGATGGTACGGGGTAGCTTGAGCAGCCAGAAACCTCCCCTCATCGTTTCTTAGGGCAGCTCCGGTCGCTCCATGTCCGTTCTCCTCCTGGAAAGCGGCATCAACATTACACTTCACCCAGCCCGGCCTTGGTTTCACCCACTTCGGCACCACCGTGGCTGTTTTTGGCTGCTTGGGAGGATGTAATATTTGCCAGAGATCAAAAGCTGTATCCCGGACCCAAGAGACCGCCTGTTTCACAGAGAGACTGTTGACGGTGCAAAACCGTGCTCAAGTTCACCGCAAACGTACGGGTGACTTGGTGCCTTTTTCACCAAGGAGGGTCCTCCCTAGATTTGTCAATCCAAGGATCGGAAGCAAACTCCTAAGGCTATCCATCTAATCTAATGATCTAACCTATCATGAAGCGTTGATTGCATAAAGGTTAAACATACAAACATGAAAGGATGTATGGATCACATCCACCTAGCCATAAAGATAAGCATCCAAAAGGTAACCCTAGCCTATCGTCTTCTTGTTGCCGCTCCGGCCACGGTGACAAACCAATCTAAACCTATACTATGATAAGGAGTACACTCGATATGGAGTAACCCGATATGGAGTGGTCCGATACACGTTCATTCGCCGCTTTCTCCTCCACCGTACTGTCACTACGCAAGGATATTTATCACCGAACGACAACCTCGGTCCGTGCACTACAACGATGTATCCGCAAGAGATAGACTAACCACCACGATTAGACCTATTTCTACTAAAAACATATGCTAGCTACACATATGGATAAAACACTCATCGATGTAGATCAAAGTAGGACAAGATATGATTACATCACCATCGAATGTTGAAGGTACAAATGACTTGACGAATTCAAGTCGCGGCTCCGGAACTCCACCATGGCTTCACCACGCAGGGCCAACCATGGCGGCTAGGGCATGGCCTAAGCCATCTCCTAGGCAACTCGAGGACTTGCGGCGGCCGTCGGCTTCCTCCCGGTGCTTCTCCTTCGTGTCGGCGGCTCTCTGATGAATGGATGGATGTGGCGGCCAGCGGAGGCAGAGGCAATTTATAGACGAGCACCTAGGTCAAAGGGGGTCGCGAACCGGCACGAAAAGGGGTTGGGCCGACCGGCCTAGGCCCGTTTTGGCCCGGTTCGGCCCCGGTTCGCTCCCCGATGCTTCTGGTCAATTGTTGACTTGCTCCCTTATGCACGTGGGCCCTTGACGTCGTCTTCTCCACGGTTTAGATAGAGCTCCTTGTCGCGCAAGCTTCAGCATCTTCTGTTTAGGTCCCTGGAGTTTTACGGCTTCATGCTTCGGTCCCTGGGCCATTTGGAGTTATGTTCATGATGTGTCTTGACTTGTGCCGGGCTTCATGATCTTCCCTTGAAGTGTTTGATGAACTTATCCCGAAAGTCTCCCTTTAAGCGCTAGTTTCCTACGTAAACAACAAACTCCAAAATCGACATGCAAGAGTGAACTTGATACCTCCGGGGGGGTTAGTACCATTAGTTAGAATATCAAATACGTGCAAATGTTGACGGTAAACTCATAGCTAGGTGTACCAAAATCGACCGTCAACGTACCCCGATGCTTAAAGCTTGCTCGTCCTCGAGCAAGTCCAAGATCTTTGCTTACCCTTGGAAATCAGCGTTGCCTTTCAATGTCTTCCCTGCACTTAGTTATACACAACAAGACATATTGCTTTCTCAAGTATTTAGCATTTAAGGTTCAAGTTTTGACCGGCTACTTCATTATGGAAGATAGACTATCATTAAAGAACATGCCACGATAAAACAAATATAGTGCTCTCAAACTTAAGCAAACTTTAAACCTTTATCTTGTTGCATCGTGATGAGTTTTCAAAAAGTTGCACATCTAACATAAGTGAGGTTGTCTTGCAAAAGATCATGGAAACACTCATCTCATCAAGTCACTCAAGCCTACACTAGATTATTCTCAACCTATTCTACTCATATATGAAAGTGGAAAGCTTATGTGGAGCTTGGTAGGTAAAAACAATCCTAGCAAAATATTATACTTGAAATATTGTCAAACTAAGAGAGAGATCTATTAGAATTACCGAGACTAGTCAAAAAGGTCATGGAAAATAAATGTTGAAAAGAGAGAGAGATGGAACACACGCATTTAGAAAGGTGGACATGTGCAAGTGGCAAATGGGTGATCCCGAGACACAAATGAAGTTCTCGTTATCGGATTACACATGGTTGGAAAAGATTGAGTATGGACTTGTCTCAAAGCTCTCTAAGATTTAAATGAAGCTAAAAAGAACCGAGGAGCATTTTTATTTTTCTCTCTTTTGTTTTTTTTCTTTTCTTAATTTTTTTCTTTCTTCTTCTTTTTTTTCTTTCTTTCCTTCATTTTTTCTTCTCTTTTTTTATTTTTTTATTCATCATTTTTATGCTCCTCTGAACTTTTAAGCAACATAGTACTTGCTATAGCAGTCCTCCCCCATGCTTAAATGATTGCTCGTCCTCGAGCATAGAAGTGAGGGGACCTATGGCTGTTATAGAAGTACAAAATCCTTGTATTCCTTCATAAATCTTTTGAAATCTTCAAGGGCATCCTCCATGTCGAAACTTGCATGATCTTTGATGAGTCCCTCCATATGTTATATGTCTTGAAATCTTGCCAGAAAAAACTTTAGAAAATTCGTCGAAAGATCATCCATACTCAATTTGGGTTGTGGTCAAGGAGGTAATCACAAAAAGATGTTTTGGGTTTAGGGTGGATGCCCAGCGAAGTTTGTGAAATTTCCAGTGTAGAAACTCACAATGCATGGACAAGAATGGCTAGAATGAAAAAGATACACAAAGGAATGACCAGCTTCTTAGTCTCGTACCACAGAAATCAATCCTAATCCAACTCATCAAGATATAAGTTTGCAAACTAAGGGTTACAAAAGTACTTGTATATGTATAGACTTTGGTGGGTAGAACTTTGCAAGAGATTCACAAATGTAGATAGCATAATAATTTTAAATAAAACAAGTACAAGGCATAGGTCATCGGTAAACTTAAATCAAAGAGCAACATAAACTATGTGGGTCTTAAAAATTAGTCATTCAACCTCCACAAATGAAAGAGCCGGTATTTAATCAATTTAAATTCCTTTTAATAGAGAGCAAATAGTCATGTTATATAAAACATCATGCAAGTAAAACAAGGCGGCAACTTTCATCACTTTTCCATAAGCAAGACATACAAATGATATCATCGTGGTAAGCTCAAAGGTGATGGTGATTCATTTATTGAAAAATAAAACTAACAAACCTAGGTTGTCCTCCTAGTAGCCATGTTATTGATCAAGAGATGAATACAAAGGTTGTTTATGGTTGAAAGCATATATGTGCAAGCATTTAGAAGGTGATGAACAAAGATAAAGTTAAGGGCGAGTTACCGTCCTTTTCGATGCTCGTAATGAAGTGCAGCGATGCCTCCCCCATGCTTAAGCATTGTGCTTAGCATGGAAAAAGAATGATGAGCATCTTGTGGTGAAGGTGATCCTTGTACTCCTCGTGGCCTTTTTCCCTTTCATCCTTCAAATCCTCCCCCATGCTTAGCATGTTGCTAAGTGCGGAAGAACTTGAATCGCTCCCTATTGACATGTGTTTGAGAATCATCTTCAATTCCTCGCCTTTGTTACCTCAGTTGTCCTTCAACTTCTTCTTATTATCATCAAGCCATGGTTCCAATCCTTCATCATATCGTCATCACCGACTTCCATCCCGTTCTTGTTGCTGCCTCATCTTCCACAGATTTTATTTTACTTCCAGAACAGAACATGTACTGAAAAACCCCTCCAAGTTGAAGTTCATGAAATTATCTTTCCAACGAGCCATCATACGCATGAAACGGGTTCCGAACAAGAGAGTTGTGCCTAATTTACTCCGGCGATGCAATCTGTCCAAAGCTGAATTCAGACCGCGCGGCGCTCAATGTTTCCGCCATATCTCCTTGTACGGGTCTTCAAAATTGATGATCCTTGATGCGTTGGAAAGAGGGTTTGAAGGAGCTTCTGAATTTTAAATTTTCTTCCATTGTACATTTCTGAACTCGTGCTCAAATCTTGATGGAAACAGGGACTTCCTTCTCAAGCCTTGTAGATGACTAACGATCTTGATTGCAATTTGGTCAAGAACTCATGGAACACTTCGTCATGCCTGCAAAACAAATCAAATGCACATTCTTCCCCCGGGGTGATGGTCGGGAGTAGAAATAATTGCCAACAAACCAAATACATCCCAAAGATCTTAACTTGTGGCATAGCTTACCTAGTAAAAAGAAAAGTAAGAACCTAATGAGTGTACGTGTGTGTAGGTGAAAAATGCAAATAAAAGGAAGGGATATAAACAATGACAATGTTTGCAACAAGTTCTAAACACCATGTTTGCAACTAGATTGCTTTATTTCTATATAACCACAAAGATTTAACCAAGGTCAAAACACCATGTTCATTCCAAGGTTAATAATTCTTCATGTCGCAAGAAAGTTAAAGCGCATTGCAAAGCTTATAAACCAACCTATGCAACGTGAAAGCAAGGTTTATAAAACTGAATGATGGTGGTCTCCAATCATGTCTAAACACCATGTTTACACAAGATTGCAAAAGAAAATGCCTCGCGCGCGAAGCACCATTATGGAAATAAAGCATTCATCAAAAAGTTTCGCGAAGAAGCCAAGCTAACCTATGCATGATAGAACAAAGGGGTTAATGCAAATGCAAAGGGGTTAGTAAAAAGGCAGCAATGTTTGAAAAAGGCTTTCGATGTCGTTCCTCAATAATGACAAGCAAGTCACTTTATGAGAGGTAGAGTCTTGTCAACAAAAATTTTATCAAAAGACCTAATCAAACATGCTAACAAGGTTTTAAGGTAAGGCTTATGGGTATCTTATATTTTTGGCTTAAGATAAGAATTTTGAAAAGGTAAGTCGGGTGAAGAAATTCTATCTAAGGTGGTTTTGGAAGAGAAGAAAAGAAAACAAGGGTTAGATTTTTTTGGATGAAAAGCAAACCTATGGTTTTAGGATTACTAAAGGTATGAGGGGTTTTCCCTAAGGGTTTAGGATGAGGCTAGTCAAAATTTTAATTAGAAAAGGGATAGAGATAGACTTGGTCGGATTGACATAAGTCGATTCCTCCCTTTGTTGGCCTAGGTTCTAGGTGTGGTTTGATAGGAAGGTTTAGGCAAAGATGTATTTTTTTAAAGGTTTATAAAAGATGAGATGCAACATGCAACATAATGCAAAGGTGGAGAACAAAGTGGAATGAAGTGCAACATGATATGAATGAACAAAATGACATGACATGATATGGTGGTGATCTAAACCAAAAGCAAAAATTAGCCTAAGTTAACTAGCCACAAGTTTAGAATCAAAAGGGATCATGCTTCATATTTCTCTCTAAAACGACACAAACAAAAAGACTCTAAACACTAATAAGCACACAAAAAAAGGGGTCTAAAAGTTTTCCAAAATCAAGTAGCATAGTGCTCACTCAATATCTATTAAAGCATACATAATGTGGTTGTGATATTTATTAGAGCATTGGCATGATGTTACTTGAAGTTTTCAAATAAAGAACACAATGTAGACTTGTCATAGTTTATATAGATATATAAAAAGATCGGGTTGCCTCCCGCAAAGCGCTTTATTTAAAGTCATAGAGCTCGACTTTCTCACGTACCTTTTTATTGTTGTGAAGCCATGGTTCCTTGTGCGAGAATCCAAAGTAGCAATGCAGCTTGATGTTGCCCTTTGGAAATCCGTCGTGGTTCGCTTCCAAAATCATCTTGTGTTGAGTGGTGCCTCTTGTGTCTTCATTCATCCTTGCTCCGGAGGGTTTGTTTTAGTCCTTAGCTTCTGAATTTCATCATGTACATGTTGTGGAACCGTTGCTCCATCTTCTCTTTATTGACACCATGTCCATCTCCTCTATCTTGTCGTCATCGCCTTGTTGCTGCCTCTTCTTCGTGGATTTACCCCTGCATCCAAAACAGAACATATACCAAAATATAGTTCTACTGAAAAATTTATAAAATTACCTTTCCAACGGGTACTCATTCATCTTAATCGGAGTCCGAATGAGGGAGCTATGGCTGTTTCACTTCAGCATTGCTTGCTGTCCAGAATTTCAGCACGTGCAACCTTCGGTGATTTGGCCATATCCGCTTGTAGGAACCTCCGATTGCCTTGCCGCTTGATTCGTTGGAACGTAGACTTCATGGGGCTTCTCAAAATCCAAATATATCTAATGCTTTCTGCTGAGGCTCATGAAAACATCGTGATGACATCGTTATCCTTTCCTCCATCGATCCGGAGATGTACGTGTGGTCTCTATCTTGAAGTCTTTTAGGGCACCATGTCACGCATCCCCTGGCTTCAAAAGTCATTACCATCGCTGCATGAGCATGATGGTAATGGAATCCTTCTCCATCGTGATTGACATGGTCGTTTTCGAAACCTATAGCTCGAACATACAAACCTCCAAAAGAAATTAGTCTTAAAAACTTAATTGACACACGTAGGCATACCTTGTTCATCTTCGTTTCCTTTGGGTGGGGGCTCAATAGCGGATGTTGGGCCACTAACCAAGATTAGCACCTACTACTAAAGAGCAATTCTTTGCGTAGCCATCAACTTGGTTGAGCGAGGTTGGACTTGTCGAAGTCCAAATGTTGAAAATTTCTCGATCACTTTGTGTCTAGGGTTTTACCTACATTCAAGGACACAAACAAGAAACACAGGGTATATGCAATAATAAAATTAGGGTTAGTTAAAAAGAAAGATAGATCACTCTAGGGTACGAGTTGCCGATCCCCGGCAACGGTGTCAGAAAAAGGGGCTTGTTGACGGTGCAAAACCGTGCTCAAGTTCACCGCAAGCGTACGGGTGACTTGGTGCCTTTTTCACCAAGGAGGGTCCTCCCTAGATTTGTCAATCCAAGGATCGGAAGCAAACTCCTAAGGCTATCCATCTAATCTAATGATCTAACCTATCATGAAGCGTTGATTGCATAAAGGTTAAACATACAAACATGAAAGGATGTATGGATCACATCCACCTAGCCATAAAGATAAGCATCCAAAAGGTAACCCTAGCCTATCGTCTTCTTGTTGCCGCTCCGGCCACGGTGACAAACCAATCTAAACCTATACTATGATAAGGAGTACACTCGATATGGAGTAACCCGATATGGAGTGGTCCGATACACGTTCATTCGCCGCTTTCTCCTCCACCGTACTGTCACTACGCAAGGATATTTATCACCGAACAACAACCTCGGTCCGTGCACTACAACGATGTATCCGCAAGAGATAGACTAACCACCACGATTAGACCTATTCCTACTAAAAACATATGCTAGCTACACATATGGATGAAACACTCATCGATGTAGATCAAAGTAGGACAAGATATGATTACATCACCATCGAATGTTGAAGGTACAAATGACTTGACGAATTCAAGTCGCGGCTCCGGAACTCCACCATGGCTTCACCATGCAGGGCCAACCATGGCGGCTAGGGCATGGCCTAAGCCATCTCCTAGGCAACTCGAGGACTTGCGGCGGCCGTCGGCTTCCTCCCGGTGCTTCTCCTTTGTGTCGGCGGGTCTCTGATGAATGGATGGATGTGGCGGCCAGCGGAGGCAGAGGCAATTTATAGACGAGCACCTAGGTCAAAGGGGGTCGCGAACTGGCACGAAAAGGGGCTGGGCCGGCCAGCCTGGGCCGACCGGCCTGGGCCGACCGGCCTAGGCCCGTTTCGGCCCCGGTTCGCTCCCCGATGCTTCTCGGTCAATTGTTGACTTGCTCCCTTATGCATGAGGCCCTTGACGTCGTCTTCTCCACGGTTTAGATAGAGCTCCTTGTCGCGCAAACTTCAACATCTTCTGTTCAGGTCCCTGGAGTTTTGCGGCTTCATGCTTCGGTCCCTGGGCCATTTGGAGTCATGTTCATGATGTGTCTTGACTTGTGCCGGGCTTCATGATCTTCCCTTGAAGTGTTTGATGAACTTATCCTGAAAGTCTCCCTTTAAGCGCTAGTTTCCTACGTAAACAACAAACTCCAAAATCGACATGCAAGAGTGAACTTGATACCTCTGGGGGGTTAGAACCATTAGTTAGAATATCAAATACATGCAAATGTTGACGGTAAACTCATAGCTAGGTGTACCAAAATCGACCGTCAACAGAGACCCATCTTCCCATGTCGCCGGTTGTTACGCTGCATCCAGAGAGACCACATACCACAGATGATAATTGCTCTCTCCCTAGCTGTGCCATACACCATAAGGTCCTTTGCCCATGTTTCTGGATGTAGGTTAGGCAATTTCACACCAGTGTCACTCTTTGCTTGCTCCCAGAATCGCCTGGCAATGGTGCATTCTAGTAGCACATGCCTGATTGATTCGTCTTGGTTACCACAAGTGTCACAGGTGGCCATAGGCTCAATATGTCGCCGATGCAAAATTTGCTTCGCTGGGAGAAATTCATGAATTACTCTCCACCAGAAAATCTTCACTTTTGGCGGTACATCAAGCTTCCAGATAGGCCTCCAAGAGTCATTGCTGGATGTACTCGCCGTCACCATATCTTCTTGCTGTTGTCTCTCGGAATCGAGGAGTCTGTATGCCGATCTAATGGAATAGCATCCATGCTTCTCCTGACTCCATGCCCAAATGTCCTCCCCTGTACCTCGAATTGGGGTCCTTAAAATTGCCTCAGCGTCAATTGGCAGGAAGGATTCATAAATAAGATCCTCATTCCATTGACCACTCTCCGTGATGAGCTGCTGAACATGGACGAGGTCCTGGTCGTGCTGTTGTATTGCTATGGGCCTTCCACTGAAGTGCTTTGGGATCCACCTGTCCTCCCAGATCTTTGTTCCTCACCCGTCACCAATTCTCCTGATCAAACCAGATCTGAGAACTTCTTTCCCAGCTAGGATGGCGCGCCATGTGTGGCTGGCCTTCTTTCTTCTTGAGCACTCCAGAAAATCAGAGTCATGAAAGTACCTTCCCTTCAACACTCGGGCGCATAAGGACTCTGGTCGTGTCATGAATCGCCAACCTTGCTTCCCAAGCATTGCCAATGCAAGTTGAAGAGTTTTAGATCACGGAAACCCATGCCACCCTGGAACTTTGATCGAGTGAGGCGCTCCCACCGCAACTAGTGAATATGACGGTTATCTGTAGAGCTTCCCCACCAATAGTTGGCGATGGTTTGGCGCATCTTCTTGCACGTCTCCCCCGGCAACAGGAAACAACTCATCGAATAGGTGGGAACCGCTTGTGCCACTGACTTGAGGAGGATCTCCCTCCCTGCACAACTAGCTTCACGGCCACACCAACCACCAATCAGGCCCTTCACCTTTGTCAGCAAGTATTCGAAGACCTCTTTAGTTGCTCGACCAACAGAGGTGGGCAGGCCCAAATACTTTTCGGCTAAAGCTTCATTGTGAATGTCCAAGCAATCTTCAACATCTGTCTTTGCTTCGCTGGAACAATTCTTACTAAAGAAGACTGTCGATTTGTCCCGATTAACCAGCTGCCCTGATCCCCTGCTGTAGATATGTAGGACCTCCTTCAAGCGATCAACACCTCTCTGCGATGCTTTTGTAAAGACTATGCAATCATCCGCAAAGAGCAAATGCGAAACCCAGGGAGCATGAACACCCACGCGTACCCCCCTGGAGAGATGCTTTGGACCGATCTCTCGAAGCAAGCATGACAAGCCCTCAGAGCATAATAAGAATAGATAGGGTGAAATCGGATCTCCCTGGAGTATACCACGCGACAATCTAAAACATTCTGAAAGCACCCCATTAGTTCTAATGCAAAAGGAAACTGAAGTTACACACCTCATGATTCTTGAGACAAAACCCTCATGAAAGCCAAGCTTGGTCATAATTCCTTCAAGGTAATCCCACTCGACCCGGTCATATGCCTTGGCCATATCCAGTTTGACAGCACAAGCACCTTTTTTGCCTTTCTTCCACTTCTAGATAATGAGTACACTCGTACGCTATTAGAACATTATCCGTGATAAGTCTGCCTGGTACAAATGCGCTCTGTTCTTCTGAGATAATCTCATCTAGGAACACCCTCAAGCAGTTTGCAAGCACCTTCGAGCAGATTTTGTACAGGACATTACAGAGAGAGATTGGGCGAAATTGTTTCATTTCCACTAGGTTCTTGCACTTGGGAATAAGAACAATGGTGGTATTATTTATATCCTCCAGCAACTCCCCTCCATTCAAGAAATTCAGAACTGCTTCATACACTTGCGGCCCTATTAATTCCCAATGTACTTGGAAAAACACTGCCGTGAGCCCATCCGACCCAGGGGCTTTGTTTGGACCCATCATAAAAACAGCCCTCTTAACCTCTTCGGCTGTATATGGCCTCAGCAAGGAGGCGTTCATATCCTCTGACACCTTTCGCTGCACATGCTATAGGATAGTTCCAAACTCAAGATTGTTTTGCTTTGTGAATAGATCCTTGTAGAATGCGACAACAACTTCTTCTAGCTCCTCCTGCTTCTCTGCAATAGATCCATCCTCACGCACTAGAGACTTGATCGCATTACTCCATGCACGCTCTCGTACCTTGGCATGAAACAGTGCAGTATTGCGATCTCCATCCTTGAGCCAGTCGATGCGGGAATGTTGCTTCGCCATGCACTCCTCACGTGAAAGTAATTCAGAGATTCGTGCCATAATCCGGCGCTCATGGTGGGATGGCCCGGATCCAATTGATTGGCGTTGTACCTGCTCCAATTCCTTGCGACTCCTGATCAGCTCCTTCCTGACAGAGCCAAAGACATTGCTCTCCCAGGTCTGCAGAGATCTTTGGATCCCTCCGAGCTGCTCCTTCACTTGTGCTAGAGTCACAGGTCCTCGGACCGACACCCAAGACTTCTGCACTGTACTCATGTATGTCGGGTCCCTACGCCACATATTTTCATATCGGAAAGACCGTTTCCTCCTCCTCCATTGGCGAGCTTTGAAGCATTCGATCAGCAACGCACAATGGTCAGATTCAGTAGTCTGAATATGAGTAATCCGCACATCCCGGAAAAGGTTCATGAAATCACATGTGGCTAAGCCCCGATCCAACCTGACTTTAACATTGTGACTCCATTGTTGCCTATTGTCCCAAGTATAGGGTAGCCCAGTATAGCTGAGGTCCATGAAGCCACAATCAGCCACTGCCTCCCTAAAACCTTCCATTTGGCACTCAGGTCTGTCATGCACACCAAAATGCTCATCAACCTCAAGTACTTCATTGAAGTCGCCCGCACACAACCAAGGAAGGTCTGATTTACTTTTGAGTAGTCTCAGACAGTCCCAACTCCTATATCTCAGCTCTCTCCTTGATTCGCCATAGAAACCCGTGAATCTCCATAGCTCTTCCCCTGTACCCGATTGTAGAACAGCCACATCAATATGCAATTTATCATATGATTTTAATTTCAGATCCACCTCATGTGTCCACAAAAGGGCCAAGTCACCACCGCGCCCAAAGCTTCCCACACCCACTCCATTTGGAAAACCCAGCACGCGCTGCAGACCATCAACTTTATCAAAGAACAACCTTATTTCCGACAGAAAACCCACCATCGGGCGATGTAGCTGACACAAGCTACGTATTTCTTGAACTGCCTCGGGCTGCCCCACACCCCGGCAGTTCAAACATAAGAGTTTCATGGCGCCCGGCGGGGGCTGTCGCTCACAACCGTCGCTGATCTAGAGTTTGAAGAAGATGTCATTGTCTTCTGTTTCTTGGTCAGCTCATCAGAAACTACAGCACCTCCAATATGAGGCCCCCTAACTGGCTTACCCTCGAACTCACCAGTCCCATAGGCACAAGTGTAGACATATCTGTGTCTGGCACATTAAGATCCGGAGTTTGGGAGGAAGTAGACCCAGACCTTCTTGGTTTCCTCTTCTTTGTCGTCTGTGGAGCCCCTTCCATGGTACCCTGAAAGAGCTACCTCCCTACGCCACCAGAAAGCGCCACCTGCTCCTTTGGTACAGTAGCATGCATCCCCTTTAGCAGAGAGGTAACTTCAGCTTCTTCAGCCCTCTCCTGATGTTCTGCACCTTCATTCACAGGCGTCCGCTGTAGCTCCCCCGATGAGGGCGCACGTCCCTGCTCCCCTCTACCCGGACCAGATCGAGGATTCCAAGCCCCTGACAAAGTTGCACTTCCAAACAATTCTACTGCAGCACTAGAGAAACTCTGCAACTTCTTCCTACGGTCCTCCGGTGCACGCAACGGTGGGTCTCGTTCATATGGTAGCTTGCCTTGTGCATTTCTGGGCGCGGGTGCTGCACAATCCAACCCAAAATGCCCCATCAAGTCGCATGAGAAACAAAAGAAAGGGAGTTTTTCGTATTGAGCATCAAACCACTCAGGTTCCCTGTCTCGCTTCATTCTCAGCAGCACACCCCTTTTAATTGGCTTGTTAACTTCAATGGCTAGCCTCGCTCGCAAGAACGCTCCACTCGCCTTGCCATCTCCATCAACATCCATTTTCTTCACTTCACCCAAAAGTTTCATCACTCGGATGCCACGGTGCTCATTCATCCAGCCCAGTGGTAAATTGAGAATCCTAACCCAAATCTCCATATGGTCAAAATGAATATCAGAGGGCCGAAGCTTCTCATCATACTCCTGCAGGATGACAGCATGCTTCCCTGCAATCCAAGGTGTGCCAGCAAGCACACGATCCATATCGAACTTGCTCCAAAATTCTACAACAAAAAGGTTGTCACCTCTCTCACCAATCGAGCGGATCTTCAAACCAAACGGGTTGCTCCATGCCGGCTTCATGGCCTCTCGAATTGTGTTGGCGTGTAGAGCCGACGGAGATAGGACCTTCCCCACAAGCGCCCACACTTCTACAGATACGTCTCCTTCATCCTCCCCATCGCTGAAATCTGCAATGCCTCCCTCCTCCGCGGTTAGGTGGAGTTTCTGCATCAGGTCGGCAATAGACGCTTTAGGTTTTCCATGGTCCGGTGATGGGCGGCCGTCACTTCCACCAGATCCTCCTCCGGCCTCCATGGTGGTCGCCGGAGAGGACAAAACAGGGTGCCAAATGGTAGATTACCACCGCACCCAGGCGATCCCAGAGTCTACACCTAAGCGGCGCAAGGAACCCGGGAGAGCCGGTTACCAGAAACGTGAATGGTCGACGGCGCCGGAACAGCTAACCGGCGATTTGCGGGGGCCGCCAACTACGGAAACGTCGCCAGCGGGGCGGGGACACCGGCGCTGGAGTAGTCACCAGTGTTAGTAGGCCTAGATCTCACCAGAGTCACCTGAAAGCATGTTACTTAAGCAAAAGATTTTCATCAGATCAGTTTCCCTACTCTCTTCAACTACATAATCTGCATCTGCATATCTCCCCGACAGCTGTTCCTAAAACATGATAGTAGTGCAAAACAATGGCACAATGGGAGCATGTGAGAATCATGACTGTGTACTATGTGATAAACTGGAAATGAATACACGTAAGTAGTGTGTGTCAGTTCTCCGGCGAGCTGAGCAGGGTGTCACGACTCTTGTGTCGTTGGTTGGCGGTCAGGTCCAGGAGAGCCTAAGTGCTCGCCCCTCACGCTACCGTCGGTCGCGGCCAGTGTTGTGGTTCAACTTGCTCTTCATCGCTGGGTCGACATTGAGCGGAGCTTCGGGCGAAAGCCTAACCTAACTTTGGTGTCAATGTCTACAATGGCGGCGTCTTCAGATGTCGTAAACCTCCTTGGAGGCATTAGTTGGGATGCTTCCTACTTGGTCTTTGATTTTTCAGGTGAAAACCTTTCTCTGGCTCTTCGGAGGGGCGACAATGGCAGCTTCGTTGTCGTATCCTTCTTGGAGGTGCCGCCTTGTGAATCATGTGGACCTGCTTCACCTGTGGAGGAACAGCTTGGCGAGCGATTGTAGTTTTGAGGCATGGACGGAGAAGAAGTTGGAAGCTTAGTTTCTTTTTTCTTTATCTTAGTGTGCTTTTACTTGTTTCTTAGTTTTCCTCGGTGTGAGATTTAGAGTCTAAGAACTCTGGTTTCATGTACTCTTTTGCAGTGTATATCCACTTGTGGATATAGAGGCTGGATTTTAATCCTTAATTAAAAAAAGTAGTATTTGACAGTGACTTAGTTACCTGATCAATAGAAGCCACAAACCCACAAGCTCCAGTCTAGTCAAACACCAGCGAGAAGCTGGTTGCAATGGTTGAAAACTTAAAGTGCAGTTGTTGTTGGCTTGATGCAAGATGGAAACAAATAGAAAACTTGAGCAACTCTAAGAGTTTGGCAAACCAACTTGGCATCCATCTAATTTTGGCAAAATAAGAAAAATTGGACTCCAACAGTTTGGCAAACCAACTTGGCAAAACTCACCTCCCCGCGCGCATATATGCGTGCGCCGATCGTGGTTGCCATCGGCGTTTCCCTATAGGTGGGAGGGTGAAAAAAGAAATAAAGAATAGAGAAGGATTACTGATGTAAGTTTTCAAGAGGTGGAAAGGTATAAACATAATTTTGTTTCTCTCAGGATTCCTAATGTAAGTTAGATTTGGGTTTGGCAAGTGAATTATGCCAAATTGTTGGAGATGAACTCTTTTTTTACTTGGCATATCTTTTTAGAAGTTGGCAAAGCACAAGATTTGCTGAGTAAAATTTGGCAAACTCTTGAAGATGCTCTAATGGACTGGATAAACAAATTTCAGCACCGAGAAAAAGGCTCAAAGTTCTTCCAAATCTATAGCAGGTACACTCATTCCCAATAATTTTATCAAACAAACAAAAGTAACCCTCAAATGAGGTTCTGTAAGCATAACAGATAACCTTAAACTTTTCCAACAAATGTGCAGTAATGATACATATCAAACATACATACTGATGGCCCGTCAGACAAGAAAAATAAAATTACAATCCATTTATATTACTACATTTTCAATCCATTCATTACTACATTTTCAATCCATTCATTAATTCCAATAAGATTGCAAACTAGCTGTTTGAATTAATAACTCGAGGATTACCAGTAGTAAGGTGTAACATCAGGATGACAAATTAAATAACATACTATAAATTAAAGGACAATAAAATACATGGGAATCACTAGTGATACACTTAGGTTTGGGTAGCACAAACAGACTAGTTCACCCCCTTTTGCTTCGTTCACTAGCTACTTGTTTTCGTTGTCAGTGACCTCAACCTCTGTATAGTCCTCAGCATAGCCCCTCTTCTCGAACTGCTTGATGAGGGCTTGTTCGTACTCCAGGACCTTGTCAGCGATAGCCTTCTACTTGGTATAGAATTCCCGGATTTCCTGAGAATATGCTTATCTTCAGGAAACTGTCTAGAAGCTTGTGAGGCTTTGCGATCATGAACTCGATGAGCTCCTTCTTCAGCGGTGTCATCCTAATCACCTTCTTCCTCTTCTTCCCGGCGGACAGCAGGGGCTCCTCTGCCGCTGTGCGCTTCATGAGACCCTTGAGATCCCTCTTCAGCCTCAAGATCTCTGACCGCTCCTTTGCCCTCTCTTGCTTGATCTTCAACAGCTGGGCAGATCGGTGCAGCGACCGCATCGATTGAGCCCCAACATCTCGAAAGACCAACCTCTCTCCGACTCTGCCTCTTTCAAGATCTGGGTGGGGGTTGCAAATGAAACGGCAGCTATCTGCTGGATCACGCAATCACGGGAGGACAGCCACAGATATTCCACCAATCGGCAAGCAGCAACTCTAGGTGCTATCGGAATCGGATTCAGATGGGCCAGGCCAGGCCTAACCAACTCGTCATTTACCGACCTGGTTGCGGCTTGGGCTGTGCGAGTGAGAGGGGAGTGGCGCCGGTGGTGGAGGAGAGGAGATAAGAGGGGGAGAGACACCGGTCGTGGAGGAGACGAGGGGGGGGGGGAGACGCCGACGGTGGATGGGAGGAGCTCCGAGCGACCATGGGTGACAGAGAGGAGTGTCAGTGTGTGACTGCTAGGGCTTTTTTCTTGAAAAAAATGGGGTTAACCCGCGAGGGAAACCAGATCGCGCGATCCATCCACTCCAACCCTAGTAGTCTCATTTGTGCCACCCGTTGAACCTCACCCACCAGCGTTCTCATCCGTGCCACCGACATTTCATCCTTCGACCCTGATGACCTCTTTCTCCATCTCGCTTGTCCTCCTCGTCGTCCCCACCCACGGCGCGACTTTCCTATCTCTCTGAGGAGTTTGATGCCAGCTTCCTCACAGAAGCACTCTTGCTCTGGCACTCGATCTGCAACCGTCGGGTCCGATCCGCTGCTACCCATGTGTTGGTATATCTTAACATCAACACTAACAATGTTTTGTTAGCGTGAGCGTCAAGGTAGCATGGGTACACCTAAGACCACGAACGAATCCGCAAGTGCACGAATAAACCGTTGTAGCACTCCACCTTAATTAGAGTATTCTAAGGGTATCAAAACCAAGGAACGGGTGAGCAGATCTACTAGATGACTATCCAAGGACACCAAACTTCAGCTAAGGTAGATTGGTGATGAAGGGCTTCTTGAGGGTATTGATTCTAGAGAACAGTCAGTCACGTGTTAAGTCTCTCGCTTCGGGCACCATCTCACACCTGGATCTAACAGGCGAGTCCGACCTTTGGCTCTACGCTGCATCCAAACATGCAGGATCACAAAGGGTCTAATGACTGTCACTACCGCGGCCTACCTCGGCCAAACCATGTGATACAAGGATAGTGAAGTGATCCAGAATTTGTCCAAAGGAACAAGGTCGACAATTGACCCCAAAGACAACAACCACTAGTCCCCACACATATTTGGATAGAGAATAAACAAAGAAGAGGTGCTCCACAGTCTCTTTCTCTTAGCAGAAGGCACATGTTTCACTTGTGGGTCGCTTAGTTAGGTTATCCTTATCAAGTATAGCATTTTGTGCCGTTAGCTTCCACAACTTCTTGTTTACATGGTCACCATTAGTTCTTCTAGAATAGATGGTCATACACAGATTGAACAGTGAAAGTTCCTTTTTTATTAAAGGCAAATGTTGAGACTAAGTCAATTAATCTTCTCGATTGGTTTTCCTAGCTTTCATCTATACATATTCGAAAAGTTAGCCTCTAATTATTTCTAACTATTACTTTTACGAAAGAAATTTGTTACTTCTTAATAGAAACCCAGATGCATAACTGTAAACTAGGATAAAAAATTCATATACTGACTTGAATGCAGACAAAAAAGAACAGTCTAGCAAACTATGAACTACAACATAAAACCTGCATTGGAAGGGCACACACATGGGCAGTTGATAGAGGCGGAAAACACCCAAGCGAGGCACAAGCGGACGATGGACGAAGATGCATTAGTGCGACCTACAGCTGAGGGATGTGGGTACGAGCTGCGATAGCGATAGAGAGTGGTGGTAGTGCCCAGACAGCCGGTGGAGGAGTTGAGGCAGCCAGCAGAGGAGTGGTGGCTCAATCAGCCCACGACAGGGTGGGGGCCGATCAGACAACGACGAAGGTGTCAGGCCAGCTGATGGCCAAGAACGAGATGTGCGGGCGGCAGCTGGAGGACGTGGGCATGAGCAGCCATCGAAATAGGCCTGATGGTGATTGGGAGTGGTGAAGCTGCCCAGTCTGTCGGTGGAGCTGTGGTAGCTAGCGAAGAGAGATCCTGATCCGCTTGTGGTAAGGCAAGGGCTCGGTCAGACAACGACAGACGTGCTTGGCTGGTCGGTGGCCAAGGACGAACCCATGTAGCCGACAGACGCGGGACGTGAGTCCATCGAAGTATGACTGCCAGTGACTGAGAAGGTGCCCGACCTAGAGGAGATGTGGTGGCCGGCCCCCGATCGACCCGTGGCAGAATGAGAGTGGGTGCAATGATCAACAATAGTGGAGGAGGTGCGCGAACATTCCGTGGTTTTGGCTTAACTCTCGAGTGAATTCTATCACATTTCGGTACTCCAACTTGGTACTCTCGTCTACCAACTTGAACTCGGATCACAGATGAACCGATGGCTACAGGCACAACGACCCACAAATATACATATACCTTGGGAGGGCTACCAACAAGCAAGCGCAGATGCTAGGTTACATACATTCTTAATTTTATTTCTAAATATATATAATATTATTTTATGATTTCAAGTAAGTATAAATTTTATTTCTAAATGTGTTAGATGTTTAGATCTAGACAGCCCAAGGGGGGTTAACCCCGGTGGTTTAGTTGTTCGGCGAGGGGGAATCTAAGTCTAAGAACTCGAAGGTTGCGCACGAGCACACAGAACACAGAGAACACGGCGAGTTTATACTGGTTCGGGCCTCCGGAGAGTAAAACCCTACGTCCAGTTGTTGGTGTAGATTGCTTAGGGATTGCGTGATCGTACAAGGGGTCGCCCTGCCCACCTTATATTGGCCAGCGGACAAGGTCGGTTCCCAGATTCCTGGTCAGTTACGACCAGGAGACCTAAGTCTAGTTGATTACAACACTTGCCATATCTGTCGATCTGCTTGGTCGGAATCCACCGATGTCTTGTCTTGCACGCCAAGTCTCGAAGTCGTTCTGGATAAGGTCATCTGGAATCTTCTGGAAGGTCTTCAGGAGGTCGTGTGGGCCACCAACTAGGTCGATTGGGCCCACTATCAGGTCAGCGGGTCTTCTGGTAGGCCGGACCCACTTGTCGGGGACGGCCGTGGGTCGGGTCGGTGGGGACCCAGGGGTACCCACGTCTCACAAAATGAAAATAAATTTTTCTTAAGTACTTCTTGAAAATAACAATCCTACACATATAGAACATAACTTTCAAATGTTTTATAAGTTGTGTTTGTTTAAATACATTTTTAACTTTTTGGACTAAAATTTAAGCTACAAGTCACCACATATTTCGGAAGATATCACGGTTCTTAGAGATAAGAAATTGGTTGGTCATCACAATCATTCCCCTAGCCAAATTACAAAAATAAATAGTGCATTTTGTATTATCCTACTTAAGGATGTTAACATCCTTTTTTATGTAGGGATTTCGATATTTTTGTTAAAAAATCTTTTATCTAGATTCATCATTATACGAAAAAATCTTTATATTATTTATGTTATTTTGAAATAAGAATATGCGCCAGGTCCATGCGAGTACCCGAGCGCCCCATGGCGCCCGCGAAGTTGCTGGTGAATTGTGCCTTGAGTTGGTCCCACTTGTCGATGGAGTTCTTGTCGAGCGACTCGAGCCATGTGAGAGGTGCTTGATCCAGACAGAACGGGAAGCAGAGGCACTTCGTGTCGTTGTCGCCACCAGTGTTCTCAATGGCTAGGTCGTAGCACCGTAGCCACTATCTTGGGTTTTGCTTGGCGTCGTACTTGGTGATTTCGAGAGGCTTGAACTTCTCGGGTAGTAGTAGACTCCGTAGTCGTTCTAAGAAGGTGGGGAACCCATCGTTGTCGCTGGCGTTGATGTTGGCAGCTCCCTTGGCGCAGCATATCTCCTCGATTCTGTGGCGAGCGTCGTAGCCGCCGCGCGGGTTACCATTGGCGTGACTACTCCCGTGGCCTCGACCTCCGGGGGTGCCACCACCGCCGCCGCCGCCGCTGTGAGAAGAGCTGCCGCCGCCCCCGTTAGGCCCGCTGTTGTCGTACCTTGAGCGGTTGGGAGGTGGTTGTTGTACATTGCAGGAACGGTTGGGATCGCGGTTGACTGGATGCTCTGGAGTGTGACTACGGCTGCTGACTTCTTGATCTTGTACATAGTTCCGCTGGTTATCAGCGTGCATGAAGTAGGCCTTCTCCGCGAGCGAAGCAACGAGTTCAACCACACGATTGCCTGGTGTAGCTCACCCAATCCTGTTGATGGACATGAGGCATTGCTCAGGCGTATCATGGGGCCGCGCAGCAACATCGTCGAGTGCCGTGGTGAGTTTGCAGATGGGTAGATTTGCGATGACGCAACGACGTCGTTCTGCTCGCTTCGCGTTGCGGGCACGTCAGGCGTTCTTGACTTCAGTAGTCTCATCGGCGGGTGCGTCGGCTGAGAGCTCGTCGTTTGAGATGTCGTCCAGGTACTGGTCTTCGCGGTTGCGAGGCTTCTAGATCACCTTCGCCGGCGGTTACTGCTATTAAGACCTGGCTGTCGGATGAGTAGCAGCATGAGCTGGACGTAGCCAACTCGGTAGGAGTGTGTTTCTTCTGCAATGGGAGACAGCAGGGCTCCCTCCTGGAAGGGAAGTGTCTCGAGGTAGGCGATGAAGCGAGAGGCGTGGTCTGAGGCCAGGTCTGCCGGCTTCTAGTTGGGCCATTAGACGAATCTACCGGTTGGAGTAGACTTGATGACCAGACCTAGAGCAGGGCCTGAGAGCGATGTCTCATCAGATGAACCCGAGTTGTAGTCGGGCTCGGGCTCGATCGGATCCAATCCGAAGTCGAACACGTAGACGGAGTCCGAGTTGTACTCAAGCACGACATCAGAGTCTGAGGAGTGCTCGGAGGCGATCTCCTTGTCAGACCGTCGAAGTGTGAGCGCTTCCCAGTAGGCTATGCTGGCGCTGCGGAGACCGTACGGGAATTTCTCGTGGGGGAGGATCGAGCCACACGATGGCTCAGGAGCCAGCTCGCGCGGTTCAACCCAAGTTGACGTCGAAGTCAAGTTGGAGGTGGATCTAAACTCGAAGCCGGTGCCGTTGTTGGAGAGCGAAAATTCGCCGAATTTTTCGACAAGTTGATCCGTGGAAGCACCTGGAAGCGTCACGAACCCAGTCTCCAGGTCCGAGCTCATGGTGAGGTAGCGCTGGAAGGATCCAGCACCGTCAGCGGTGCAGACCCAAGAGCCAAAGACGAAGGAGTCGTTTCACGAGAAGGCGACGTTGGGCTTGATGGTGATGGAGTCCGTCGAGTTCGCCACTGGATCTTTGGCGAGATCTCCTACCTGGCGCGCCAACTGTCAGTGTTTTGGACTGACAAACCCACCAAGGGGGTACCTGAGGTGGTTGAATGTGGCCTCGCCGAGAACAGGAACTCGAATGAGAGACATGTGGCCCACAATTTAGACAGGTTCGGGTCGTAATGTGCGTAATAGCCTACGTCATGTATGTTGTGCAGCTCTTAATTGATGGGGTGTTGTTTACAAATTGTTTCAGATGATCTAGAGGGATCCCTGCCTCGCCTTATATATCACAGGAAGCAGGGATACAAGTCGGTTTAGATAGAGGAGTACTAGTCGCACACGGGTAGAAGTACTCTACATGGGTTCGTACTAGTCCTCCGTTGTCTTGTAGTCCATGTCGTCTGCTTGCACCATGGCCCACAAGTCGAGTAGTCTCGGGGGCTCCTATAGTAGTCGGGCTAGACCCGCCTGCTATGGTGGGCCTAGGGATGTCCGTACGACACTCTCCTCCTTGTCGGTCGCGGGGTCGCACCGCCTGGCACCTGGGAGAGGGGCCGCCGCATCTGGGGGAGGAGGCCGTCGCACCGCCGCCCAGCACTGGCCGTGGACCGCCGCTTGGTCTCCTCGCCGGTCGCCTGGGGAGGAGCTCCCCCGGCGATGGCAGGTATCTCTCCCTCTCTCTGATCTCTCTCTCCCTCTCTATCTCGAGTGCAGCAAGCGCTCATTCTCCCTCGGCGACAAGATCCAGCGGCGACGATCGCTTCTCCTCCAACGAGATCTGGTAGCGACGGACGCTCTTTCTCCCACGATGACGAGATCTTGCGACGGCGGGCGCTTCTTGTTAGAATAAATGGGCCTAGAGCCATTTATTATAATAATGAAAGAATTAAAGCCCATTTGTTTAATGCTAGGGAAAAGAGAGAAATACTGTATGGGTATTTGAGGAGTCTCCCATCCAACTTATGAGGTAGCCTTCCGATACACCTCTTGTGAAGTTGAATAAAGGAGATAGGCGTGCCACACGCACGCACGCGCGCTCGCTCGCCTCGCCGAGCCGGGCCGAGGTCGAGGCCGAGGCCGTGGGCGTGGGCGTGGGCGTGACGTGTCGTGTCGTGTCGAGTCGAGTCGAGTCGAGACGAGACGAGACGAGACGAGCGGGCGGTGTGGTGCGGTCGGACGGACGGACGTGATGTGTTGCGGGGCGGGAGCATCTTTTTGTTGTTGGCTGTTGGAGAGGAATGATGGCGCCTTAAACCGCGACCATTACTAGGCCTTAACGATAGCGCCTTAAACCATGACAGTTACTGAGCCTTAACCGCGACCGTTACTGCCTGAGGCGCATTAACCGTGACGTCCAAGTTCACCCCCCCCCCGCGCCTGCTCGCGTATATAAGTCGCCCTCCTCCTCCTACTCAGGTTGCCAATTCACACTAAGGTATTCCTGTTCAGGAGACCTCTCCCTCTCTCCCTCTGTTTGCTGCTTCTTCTTGCATTCCCATCGCCTGCACCGCGCGCACGATACCGGCGAGAGCAGAGCCTCCGGAACCTCGTCCTGCTGCTGAGATCCTGCTCGGGATAGGCGGGCGATAAGGTTTTTGGGGAGCGTCTTCACACGACTGCTCGCTCCTGTACGACTACTTCATCTACGTCAACTACGAACGACTACTTCGTCTACAGCGGGTCTTCACTGCGATCATCTACCTGCATCGACTTAGTACGGCTACATCGATTGAGGTCACTCTACAATGAGTGATATCGGAAAGTCGGGTGACGCCGTCACCCTACCTTCCACGGGGTACTTACTCAAACTAGTATTCATGTTTATTAGTTGTATAATCATGAATATATTTATGTTTAATTGTTGTTTAAACATAAACACTTGCACATGGATTGTTTCACTCACCGCAATATTGAAATGTCTATTTAAATATGGAATTAAAATATACCGAAATATTGTCTATCATCTAACAATCCAAAAACCTTATAATGTTGATAGGAATATATTTGGTGCAACTAGCTTTGCAAAAGCAATTAAACCAAAGCCTTTTGATGGTTCCAACTTTAAGAGATGGCGTGAGTTGGCCACCCTGTGGCTCACCGCCATGAACGTGATGTACGTCATCACCGGAAAAGCTCCCGAGGGTGTCTCAGAAGAAAAGCTCAATTCAGATGATAATCTGTTCCGGGGTGCCGTCATCAGCGTTCTGGTGGACACCTATCTCCAGAAAAAGACGGGGAAGGATATTTGGGATGCTCTTGAGGCTCAGTACGGAGCTTCTGACGCCGGCGGAGAGCTGTACGTAATGGAACAGTTCCTAGACTACAGGATAGTTGAAGACCGTTCTGTGGTGGAACAGACCCATGAAGTACAGGCGCTGGCTAAAGAGCTTGAAAACTATAGCAAAGAGGCCCCATGTGTGTTGCCCGAAAAGTTTGTGGCAGGAGCAATTATCACTAAGCTGCCACATTCTTGGAGGGATTTTGCGACCTCTCTAAAACACAAGAGAAAGAAATTCACTTTTGAGGACCTTATTGCGACTCTTGATGTTGAAGAGAAGGCGAGAGCAAAGGACACACGTGGAAAGGTAATAGCCGGCTCTTCAAGCGCAAACTTTGTGCAAATGGGCAATCCCAAGTTCCAGAATAACCAGAACAAGAGGAAGAAGCCTTCACAAAACCCGCCCAAGGCTAAGGAAGCCGACGGGCCTAATAAGAAGAAGAGAAAGCCGGGGGTGCTTGCTATACTTGTGGCAGTCCGGATCACTTTGCTGCAAAGTGCCCGGATCGTAAAGATCGCAAGGCTCCAAAGACAGCGAACATGGTTGTTAGCGAGGGTGGAGGAACATCGGGGTATGGTAATTTCTTACCTACAGTTCTTTCAGTGTGTTCTTCACCAGAGTGGTGGATAGACACCAGTGCTAATATTCATGTATGTGCTGACATTTCTATGTTTTCTTCTTACCAGGTCGGGGGGTACCTCCTTGTTGATGGGGAACGGTGCCCATGCGCGTGTTCTTGGTGCTGGTACGGTCACTCTGAAGTTCACTTCGGGGAAGACCATACAATTGAAGAATGTGCAGCATGTACCTACCATCAAGAAGAATCTAGTCAGCGGGTCTCTACTGTGTAGAGATGGTTTTAAGTTAGTCTTTGAGTCAAATAAATGTATCATTTCTAAGTTTGGTACCTTTGTTGGAAAAGGATATGATAGCGGAGGCTTGTTCCGCTTTTCTTTATTGTTCGATGATAACGTTGTGAACCATGTGATGAATGATGAATCAAATGTTTGGCATTCGAGGCTTTGTCATGTTAATTTTGGTTGTATGATGCGCTTAGCTAGTTTGAGTTTAATTCCAAAGTTTACCTCTGTCAAAAATTCTAAGTGTCACGTATGTGTTGAATCGAAACAAACTCGCAAGTCACATAAGACTGCTGAGGTGAGAAACTTGGCACCTCTAGAGTTAGTTCATTCCGATCTGAGCGAAATGAACGGTGTGTTGACAAAGGGTGGTAAAAGATATTTCATGACTTTGATAGATGATAGCACTAGATTTTGTTACATCTACTTGTTAAAATCAAAAGATGAAGCGTTACATTACTTTAAGATCTATAAAGCTGAAGTAGAAAATCAACTTGAGAGAAAGATTAAACATCTAAGGTCGGATCGAGGTGGCGAATACTTCTCTAGTACTTTTGATACATTCTGTGCGGAACACGGTATTGTTCATGAGAGGACACCGCCTTATTCACCCCAATCCAATGGGATTGCCGAAAGAAAGAACCGCACGCTGACTGACTTGGTGAATGCCATGTTAGAAACCGCGGGACTATCTAAGGAATGGTGGGGTGAGGCGATACTGACGGCCTGCCATGTCCTGAACCGTGTGCCTATGAAGAATGAGGAAGTAACACTATTCGAGGAATGGGAGAAGAAGAGGCTAACTCTTTCATATTTACGCACTTGGGGTTGCTTGGCCAAAGTCAGTGTGCCAATCACCAAGAAACGTAAGCTTGGACCAAAAACGGTGGACCATGTTTTTCTGGGGTATGCTTTTCACAGCGTCGGATATAGATTCTTGGTAGTAAGATCTGGAGTGCCTGACTTGCTTGTCGGCACAATTATGGAGTCCAGAGACGCTACATTCTTTGAGAATATTTTTCCAATGAGAGATGAAACAAGTTCATCTAGGCAAGAGTCTGTCGAGAAGGACGACTCCACCAAGCCGATGGAACTCAATGAGCCTACATTTATTGAGCATCCTGAGGAGGACAATGATGAGGCTTCTAGGAGGAGCAAGAGACAAAGGACAGAGAAATATTTTGGAGATGATTTCATCATATACCTCGTGGATGACACTCCCAAGACCATTACAGAGGCCTACTCTTCACCTGATGCTGACTATTGGAAGGAAGCAGTGAGGAGTGAAATGGACTCTATCATGTCAAATGGAACTTGGGAGGTTGTTGAACGTCCTTACGGGTGCAAACCCGTGGGATGCAAATGGGTGCTCAAAAAGAAGCTTAGGCCTGATGGTACTATTGATAAGTACAAGGCTAGACTTGTGGCCAAGGGTAACACCCAAAAGGAAGGAGAAGACTTCTTCGATACTTACTCACCAGTCGCTCGATTGACCACCATAAGAGTACTACTTTCTCTGGCAGCCTCTCATGGTCTTCTCGTTCATCATATGGACGTTAAGACAGCTTTCCTAAATGGAGAGTTGAAAGAGGAGATCTATATGGATCAACCGAAAGGATTTGTAGTAAAGGGTCAAGAAGGAATGGTGTGTAAGCTAGTGAAGTCTCTCTATGACCTCAAGCAAGCACCTAAGCAATGGCATGATAAGTTCGACAGAACTTTGACATATGTTGGCTTTGTTACAAACGAAGCTGACAAATGTGTGTACTATCGCTATGGTGGGGGCGAAGGAGTGATTTTGTGTCTGTATGTAGATGACATACTTATCTTTGGCACGAGCCTTGAATTGATCAAGGAGGTCAAAGACTTTCTATCTCAAAAGTTTGAGACGAAAGATTTGGGAGAGGCTGATGTTATCCTTAACATAAAGCTGGTAAAGGGAGAAAATGGTGGGGTGACTCTGTCACAGACTCACTATGTTGAGAAGATGCTAAGTCGGTTTGACTACAACAATTCTAAACCCGCACCAACTCCTTACGATGCCAGCTTGGTTCTAAGGAAGAACCTGAGGATAATGGTGGATCAGCTGAGATACTCCCAGATCATTGGTTCACTGATGTATCTGGCTAGAGTCACGAGACCTGACATTGCATATGCAGTTAGTAAACTGAGCCGGTTTGTTTCAAACCCGGGCAGTGAACACTGGCGTGCTCTCGAGCGGGTAATGCGCTATCTAGTGGGCACAATGAACTATGGCATTCACTATTCTGGAGATCCCAAAGTCTTGGAGGGATATAGTGATGCAAATTGGATTTCTGATGCTGATGAGTTAAAGGCCACAAGTGGATATGTGTTCACACTTGGAGGTGGCGCTGTTTCCTGGAAGTCTTGCAAGCAGACCATTCTAACCAGGTCAACAATGGAAGCAGAACTCGCAGCATTAGATACTGCCACTGTAGATGCCGAGTGGCTTCGTGAACTCCTAATGGACTTGCCGATAGTTGAAAAACCGATACCGGCAATTCTAATGAACTGTGATAATCAAACTGTGATTGTCAAGGTGAACAGTTCAAAGGACAACATGAAGTCATCCAGGCATGTCAAGAGGCGGTTGAAGTCTGTCAGGAAATTGAGAAACACCGGTGTCATAGCTTTGGATTACATCCATACGTCTAAGAACCTGGCAGATCAATTTACAAAGGGTTTATCACGTATTGTGATAGATCATGCATCTATGGAACTGGGCTTGAGACCCACGTGAGTTTTTCCATAGTGGAAACCTGTCTTATGTGAGCGGAGATCCCGTGAATTAAGATGGTGAAACAAGCTATGGTTTGACTGAGAGAAGAGAACCTTTGAGAAGGCTCAGTTCATGGAAAGATGCATTTCTCTTCAAAACTGTATGGCAGGCTGGTATTTATACCTTAATGTGCTCCAAGTGGCTTTCATGAAACAAGGTAGTTGTTTCTCTGAAGCAAAGACATAGTCCTACAGTATGTCTTGAAGGAACACACCTATATGAGTATCGACTACTGGTCATAGTCTATGAGATTTGGGTGATCTCTAGAAAACTCATGAAGAGGCACGGAGTGTGACCCATAAGCTCCAACCCGTGGGGATGCTATGTGCAGCCAAGTATCAGTAAAGGGCTCTAGCCAAGCTTAGATGCACAAAACTGACAATTCAAGGCATAGTCCATTGTTCAGTTGCAAATAAGTGTAACTTGAGTTCCTGGTGGATGTTCAACTTAACAGTCTCCATCGTAGTACTGGTATATTAAAAACAAAAGGGAAGATGAGAGCATTTCCAATGTGGCTTGAAATTCTTGGTGGAATTGTTAGAATAAATGGGCCTAGAGCCATTTATTATAATAATGAAAGAATTAAAGTCCATTTGTTTAATGCTAGGGAAAAGAGAGAAATACCGTATGGGTATTTGAGGAGTCTCCCATCCAACTTATGAGGTAGCCTTTCGGTACACCTCTTGTGAAGTTGAATAAAGGAGATGGGCGTGCCACACGTGCGCACGCGCGCTCGCTCGCCTCGCCGAGCCAGGTCGAGGCCGTGGGCGTGACGTGACGTGACGTGACGAGCCGGCGGTGCGGTGCGGTCGGACGGACGGACGGACGTGATGTGTTGCGGGACGGGAGCATCTTTTTGTTGTTGGCTATTGGAGAGGAATGGTGGCGCCTTAAACCGCGACCATTACTAGGCCTTAACGATAGCGTCTTAAACCGTGACAGTTACTGAGCCTTAACCGCGACCGTTACTGCCTGAGGCTCATTAACCTGGACGTGCGGTCGGACGGACGTGATGTGTTGCGGGGTGGGAGCATCTTTTTGCTGTTGGCTGTTGGAGAGGAATGATGGCGCCTTAAACCGTGACTATTACTAGGCCTTAACGATAGCGCCTTAAACCGTGACAGTTACTGAGCCTTAACCGCGACCGTTACTGCCTGAGGCGCATTAACCGTGACGTCCAGGTTCATCCCCCCCCCGCGCCTGCTCGCGTATATAAGTCGCCCTCCTCCTCCTACTCAGGTTGCCAATTCACACTAAGGTATTCCTGTTCAGGAGACCTCTCCCTCTCTCCCTCTGTTTGCTGTTTCTTCTTGCATTCCCATCGCCTGCACCGCGCGCACGGTACCGGCGAGAGCAGAGCCTCCGGAACCTCGTCCTGCTGCTGAGATCCTGCTCGGGATAGGCGGGCGATAAGGTTTTTGGGGAGCGTCTTCACGCGACTGCTCGCTCCTGTACGACTACTTCATCTACGTCGACTACGAACGACTACTTCGTCTACAGCGGGTCTTCACTGCGATCATCTACCTGCATCGACTTAGTACGGCTACATCGATTGAGGTCACTCTACAATGAGTGATATCGGAAAGTCAGGTGACGCCGTCACCCTACCTTCCACGGGGTACTTACTCAAACTAGTATTCATGTTTATTAGTTGTATAATCATGAATATATTTATGTTTAATTGTTGTTTAAACATAAACACTTGCACATGGATTGTTTCACTCACCGCAATATTGAAATGTCTATTTAAATATGGAATTAAAATATACCGAAATATTGTCTATCATCTAACACTTCTCCTCCCACAAGATCCAGCAGTGGCGGCAGGCGCATCTCCTCCCACGAGATCCAGTAGCAGCAGACACTCCTCCCCCTGACGACGACATCAAGCGGTGGGGGCAGGTGCTCTCCCTCTCCCTCTCGTATCACCCTTCCTGTTTTTGTTTTCCACAGGTGGCGCGGCGGTGGTGGGCCACGACGGACGACAGGTGGGCCTGTGCTGTGGTGATTGACTTTTTTTATTCTTTTTCAACATTCTTTGCCAAAAGTCATCTCGGCTCTCCTCACACGTGTGCCGAGAGGGTGTGAGCTAGCTCTCGGCAAAGAGGTCTTTGCCAGTCCAAATATGCCGAGAGTTTTTCCTCAGCAAAGCCTGTGCCAAGAGGAAAGAGCCCTCTGCTGAGAGCAACTGGCTCTCGGCAAAGGTTGTGATTCCGGTAGTGGAGGCCGCACACGCTGTGGGGAGGAGGCCGCCGCGTTGCGCTCGCCGTGGCGAGGAAGCTCACCGTAGCGCCGCGCTCGCTCTGGGGAGGTGGCCCACGGCCACGCCGCGCTCGTCGTGGGGCCGCGGGGTCTCCAGGACTTTGCTGGGTGTCTAATAAAAAGCACACGTACGAGTTTCCGGTAGTGCGAGCCCGAGGGCATCATGTGCGGTGCCGACGTCTACAGTGCGGCCCCTGGCGCGCTCACGTTGCAGCTTCGACACTCGGACTCGAGTATTCGACGACGGCAAGCTGGTACTTCCTCTGCGTCACCCGGTGGAAGGATGGCAACGCCGGTACCGGTACGCCCAGATGAGCCGCGCCGTCCAGGGCGGCGCAACGGGGCATGGCTCGAGGAAGCAGATCGCCGTCAGCCGCCACGGGTGCCGCTAGAGCTTCGAGTACTTCGTTCTTGACGGCAGCAAGAGCTCCCAGTTCATGGAGGAGTTTGGAAGCAGCCTGTACGAGGCCACCGAAGCCGAGGGTGTCAAGATGCTCTCCAGGGTGCACCGCACGCACGCCAAGGGCGGCGGCGGACGACGAAGCCAATGAGGAACGCAAAGAAACCGACGACGTCCAGTTCCGGTCATCCGAGACCAAGAGGCGGCGAGGAACGCTGCGCAAGGAGCACGGCTTCGTCGCCGCAGATTACAGGACGGCGGCAGCGACGACGCCGCCCGACGTCGGGTGCTCCTATTCCAGCACGCTGCCCACTGTGTTGGTGAATGCGGCGGCAGCGGCACCAACCACCTTGGCGGCAGCAAGCCAGCAACCCAGGATAGAACAAGGCGTGGCCAGTTACCTCTGAGCCGGCGTCAATGGCGGCGTATACGTGAAGGACGAGCCACAGCCATTGGAGGTGCTTCCTCCGGCCTCTGGGCGTGTGGGATGGCACATGGCAGCAATTTGTAGAGATGGGTACGGCTTTGATATATTATAGGTACGACGAATTGATGCATATAACACCTTCTCATGTCCAAATCCAAGCGACCATGCAGTGTAAGAGAATGATGATCCTATGGGCGAAACGAGAGCAAGCTGATACATGGCGGATCGCTGGCCAGTTTAGTGTTGATTCGATGATCCTTTACAGATGCAGTTTCGATCTGTATACTATCGTTCAGCTGACCGGTTCTATTCAGCCATGAATGGTGGCAACAAACAATTATCAGTACTGCACCACAGACTAAAATTTTTTTTGACAACACACCACACACTAAATTGAGCTTTGCTCAGTCCAGTGAATATAGTTTCTTTCTTACTTTCTTAGTCTAAGTCCAACAAGGAGAGCCATTTTGGAGAGGCAAATCATCCTTTGACCTGCGTGCACAGTGCTTTGCACTTCCTACGAATCGTGACGCCTCCAACAGATGAATCGCAAACACATTTCTCTGCCCTGCTTCTCTGCTCTGCCCACCACACACGGCACCACCACCGGCCCACCGCCGCTCCGCCCCGACGCCGGGCACCGGCGGCGGTCTCGGCTGCTCCGCGCCACGCGCTCGCGCCGCAGGGCGAGCAGGGGCGACGGTCTCGGCTGCTCCGCCCCCATATCCGCGCCACGCACTCGCGCCGCGGGGCGAGCAGGGGCGGCCGGCGAGGCGATGGGCTGGGCCGCGCACGACGCTACCGGAGCTTCTCAGCACCGTCGCCGTCGCCGTCGCTCGGGAGGCAGTTGTAGCAGCATCTGTCGTACGTTGTGGGGGAGGAAGAGGAAGGGGCCAGGCGAGGAATGGGGATGGGGCCAACCCCGGCGGCGCCGACCTTGGCCTTGGCGCGACCCCGGCAGAGCGAGGCAGTGGTACCCGGCGGTGCAGGTGACCCCGGCGGAGCGAGGTAGTGGTACCAAGCCGTGCCCGACCTCGGTGGCGGATCCGGAGAGGGAGGGCGCCGTGCCTCGGAGGGGCGGCTCGCCGGCGAAGGAAGGGAGGGCGGGCACCGATTTCTTCGCCGCTCAAGGATGTCGTTGGACCTCGACCAGCTGCTGACGCCGCCGCCGCCGCCTGGCCCCGCCGGCCGCTCCTGCGGTCCTGCTCGCCTGCCCGCTGACGTGATTCGGTGGCTCTCGTCGCACTCGACAAGCTGCCGACCTTCTTCTCCAGGGAAGCCGCCGTCTCCTCCTCGTTCTCCCGCGCGCGCCGCCTCCTCCTCCTCCTTCTCCCGCGCGCGGGAAGCCCTCTCCCTCCCCTGCGGCAGATGCCTTCGAGGAGAGAGGAGATGCAATGGCAATTTACCTCCGGCTTTGCCCCTGCTGTTAGAGGCCTTCCCGGGCATGCACAGTGCCGTTCGAGAGGCAAAATTGCAAATGCATTGCGTTGTTGGACTTAGCCTTAGAACAAAAGTCTATCACCCATGTGGCGTCCATAGCAAGGTCAAATAGATTAGAGAAAACTGAGAACTGACTACATGAACAAAACAGCTGATGGCAATCAAAATACTTGGCAAACAGTTCGGTAGGAATATCAGTAGAGATTCTGTTCCAATCAGCAACAATTCGACCCGGTCATATGCAGCATAAAACACATACATTAATTCCAATAAGTTTGCAAACTAGTAGCTGGTTTAATGAATAACTCAAAGTATCACCGTTAGCAAGGTAAAAAAATGAAGTTTTTTACGGCGCACAATACGATGTGTACTACCGATTGAAAAAGGAATCGTATGTAATAAAAAAGACCTATATGTAAGAATCCAACGGTTGAAATTAATTCTATACTACCGATTTTTTTAGTTGTAGTACGGTAGTATTCATAAGTCGTATGGGTAGTATAAGGGTATAATCGGAAATTTAAATGGTATTGTTATAATATAGGAAATAAAATATATGAATTAGGTGCGTCTCGACTGAATGGGCAGCGGGGGAAATTTTTCAAATAATATATTTTGAGAAAATTACCATTTTACCCATAGTAAAAAACCGGTAATACTACCATACTACTACAGGGTGGTATTGTGTGTTGTCAAAGACCTAAAAAAACATGGGGACCACTGAGGATACACTTAGGTTTGGATAGCATAAACATACTACTTCAGCCCTTTTGCTTCATTCACTAGTTGTCTTCCTTGTCAGTTACCTCAACCTCTGTATAGTCCTCAGCGTAGCCCCTCTTTTCAAACTGCTTGATGAGGGCTTGCTCGTACTCCAGGAGCGTGTCAGCGATAGCCTTCTGCTTGGCATAGAATTCCCGGATTTCCTGAGAATACGTGGTCAACTTCTCTTCAGGGAAACCGTCCAGAGGTTTGTGGGGCTTCGCGATTATGAACTCGATGAGCTCCTTCCTCAGCGGTGTCGTCCTGATCACCTTCTTCCTCTTCTTCCGGGCGGACGGCAGGGGTTCCTCCTCTGCCGTGCGCTTCATGAGAGCCTTCAAATCCCTCTTCAGCCTCAGGATCTCGGACCGCTCCTTTGCCCTCTCTTGCTTGATCTTCAACAGCCGGACAGATCGGCGCAGCGATCGCAGCGATCGAGCTCCCAGCTGGTCTCCCTCTTTGCACTTGGCACCGCCCACCATCGAGCCGAGCCCCAACATCATCGCTCTCGAAACAGAAGCACCAACCTCTGGGGTCGCAACCGGCAGCTATCCGCTGGGCCACGCCTTGATATATACACACGCCAACCGGCAATGCTAGGCACTGTCGGAGTCGGATTCAGATGAACCGGACCAGGCCGGCATGTCCAACTCATTTACGGAGCGAATCCTCTATCGACTCGAACTCCCAGGACTGTCCTCGGACACGCACCGTTCGACCAGCCGAAGGGCATCGTGTGCCGCCGCCGACGTCTACAGCGCGGACCCCACGTCGCAGCTCCGACACTCGGGTTCGGCGACGACAAACTGGTACTACGTCGCCATGGCAACGCCGGCCGGCATCCGGATGAGCCGCGCCGTCCAGGGCGGCGGCACGTGGCACAGCATGGGGAAGCGGATCGCCGTCAGCCATCACGGGTACCGCCAGACCTTCGAGTACGGCGTCCCTGGCGGCGGCAAGAGCGCCTGGCTCGTGGAGGAGTTGGGAAGCAACTCTGCCCGAGGCCACCGGAGCCGAGGGCGTCAAGGTGTGCTCTGTAGGTGCACCGCACGCCAAGGGCGGCGGCGGACGACGAAGCCAACGAGGGACGCAAAGAAACCGACAACGTCGAGTTCCGGCCGTCCAAGAGCACGGCTTCGCCCACTGCATTGGTGAATGTGGCGGCACCAAGTCCCCACGATGGAACAATGACGGCGTAAACCGTGCTTCTTCCAGAGACGGGTTATGGCATTGGAGCGAAACAAGAGGGGGGGTCCCTGGCTAGTTTAGTGTCGATTCGATGATCCTTTACAGATGCAACGTTTCTGTTTACTATCGTTCGGCTGATCAGTCAGCTCTGTTCAGCCATTGATGGTGGCAACAAACAATTATCAGTACTGTACCTCTCACTAAAATTGAGCTTCGCTCAGTCCAGTAAATGTAGTCTCTTTCTTAGAACAAAAGTAAGTGTACTTCGAATCTTCGATTGGTCAAGAACATTGTTGCTGTGACGCATATACAAAAACAGAGTGCATTGTGTTCATCACCATCACCATCTTTTGTTTTACATGTCAGCGACTGCAAGCATGACTGAAAACGTGCAACTGCATGACAAGGCACAGGGCAATTTGTCAAAATTGAACATCCACAGTGGTTTTGTAAATTACTCAGAGCCGCCGATGGGTCTCATGCATCCACTGCTATAGGTTTTGTAGAATTACAGTGGATCACTGACTAGATTAGCCTTAGTGTCCATTGTCCATTACTGATGATGCATGTGTTTATGTTGCTATGTACAGGACTATGACTAGCTAGCGTCTATTCGGCTTTGTTGCCCAATTGAGTCGTTTGCTAGAAAACGGTGCAGAGCCCTCCTCTTCTGCTAGATGAATTTTATCAGGTACGTGCATGCTCTTCAGTGGCAAGATACACTTTAGCCTTATATTGTGAAAAAGAGCCATGTGTGTTATAATTTATTCACCACCTCTAGTATTTATATATAGGGTTTTATTAACTACCACTTAACCTCTTTGAGAAACAACCTATTAGCCTGCGACACAAGTTAGCGGCATACCTGCGCACTAATCAATTTGGTTTTCAGTAATTGTTTCTTTTGGGTTAGATTTGGGTGGGGCACATCCGTTACAAGTAAATAAATACTAATGCTATTCCAATCGAAATCAGCATGGTCCTTCTGGCTCACACTGAGCAAGTACGAAAAATTGGCACCGCGGAGCTTTCAAAAAAGAATTAGGATCGTGACCGTGCATTGCTACGGGCTCATATCATGATCAAATAGATAACAATTATCATAGAGTAAATTACATTCTTAACGTAACTCAAAAACAAGATGCTATTTTGGTTGACAAATTTTTCTCCACAATCTTGACTTTCATACATCTTCAAATTTGAACAAGGAAGCAGGGTTGCCCTATACTCCCAATCATTTTGTGTAGCAATTTCTAAAGACGTCTTTACAATCACCAGTGAGCTGATGAACATCATAGTCTAAGAAGCTTCAAGTATAGAGAACCTATTCATAGTACAATGCAACACCAAAGCACATGGTGTATAACTAATCCGACTCTTCTTGCACATGACCTGTTGTTTTTAGAGCTTTGAAAGTTGTATCATTACGAGTGCAAAATATGTTGTTTGGAAATCTGGATCCGTGGTGACTACATCCTGTACCACGTTTTTAAGACGAAACTGGGTTCCCTGCTCAGTGATTCAGTGCCCGTCTGGGTATTCCATCTCCACTATGTGGTGCAGCAGTATCATGTCCTGAATTACAAGAGCGTTAGTTAACCAAGGGATGGCTATCGATTTGATTTCATCCATTTTTCGAGCATGAAGTAATGCAGTACAAAATTCGGTGGTAGAACAGAGTTTGAAAAGACTTATTCATATTCATTATTAAATTGGCAACCTACTGCAAACTAAGGGATCATGAGTGTATTTATGTATTTGAGTTGTCCCTGATAAATTTATATACTTGAATAAGGCAACTGCAAATAATAAGTCAGTAATCTGATCAATGCCTCTTTTCTGTTGATTCCTATTAATGACAATATAAATGTAAGTTTAATCTCATATGATTTAATTAAGTGAGATATTAGAACATATAGAGATTTAAGAGTTACATGCAATTCAACACATGAGACATGAGGAAGACATGCAGTGAGATAGTATGGAGGCTCACCTGCTCATTCTGGCCATAGGCCATCCTCTGTTCCATTGATCAAGAGATGGCAATCAGGTCCAAACAAAACATTTCCAGCATTTGTAGTTTCCAATGACATGTTAAAGACCACACCGTTTTAATTGACCGCACTATACAATCCAATGATATGTGTACAAGGCACCCACATCAAATAATCAAAACAAGGAAATGTCCTAGGTTGAGACTCGAACAGTAAAAAAATTTAACCATTTTAAGAATCACCTCTGTTGCAAGTAGCATGCACGAATACAGACCCACATGCTTCATACTATTGTTCCATTTTTCTTGAGTCGAATATTGTTCCATTATTTATAACTAAATAAAACCACAAGTAAACGCCACAAATACACAACCACAACCAAGAATGGATGATGAGAAATCATCAGTGCAAAATCTGAGTGAATGTCGCAAAGCAACACATTATTTTAAGGTTTTAGCTTGCACTAAGGATAGATTACATAATAGTCAGATTGCAATTTTTTTCAAATCTTAATGCAGGTACTTACAAGCTTGCAGTCATTATTGAGAAAGCTCGCAGCTTTCGATATCTTGTGAAGCCCCCATGCAAAGTACTCGTCCCTGCACCATTATTTATTAGCCACCGTGGCATGTAGTTCAATACAACAACAACAACAAAGCCTTTTGTCCCAAGCAAGTTGGGGTAGGCTAGAGATGAAACCCAAAGGAAACCATGAAAGGCGAAACACACACACCCTCACACACCCACACCCACACACACACACACGAAGTGTTAAGGGTAAACAAAGGGTGAAACAGAGGTCATGATTCAGGCACACTGATGGCTAGTCTCCAAGCACTCCTATCCATAGCTAACTCCTTGGGGATGTTCCACTCCTTAAGGTCTCTTTTAACCGCCTCGTCCCAGGTCAGTCTAGGTCGACCTCTACCTCTCTTTACGTTATCGACCCACTCTAGAACCCCACTACGCACCGGCGCCTCAGGAGGCCTCCTTTGGACATGACCAAACCATCTCAACCGATGTTGAATCAATTTTTCCTCAATCGGTGCCACTCCAACCCTATCTCGAATATCTTCATTGCGGACTCTATCCCTTCTTGTATGCCCACAGGGCCAACGCAACATACGCATCTCTGCTACACTCAGTTGTTGGACATGTCGCCTTTTTGTAGGCCAACATTCGGCACCGTACAACATCGCCGGTCGGATCGCCGTCTTGTAGAACTTGCCTTTTAGCTTTTGGGGCACCCTTTTGTCACATAGGACGCCAGAAGCTTGACGCCATTTCAACCAACCGACTGAGATCCTATGCCTAACGTCTTCATCAATGTCGCCATCCTTCTGTAGCATCGATCCTAGGTACCGAAAAGTATCCTTCTTGGCCACCACTTGCCCATCGAGACTAACATCTCCAAGCTCATGTCCAGTCGCGCTGAAATCGCACCTCATGTACTCAGTCTTGGTCCTACTGAGTCTGAAACCTTTTGACTCTAGTGAGTCTCTCCACAACTCAAGCTTCCGATTAACCCCTGCTCTAGTCTCGTCAACTAACACTACATCATCAGCAAAGAGCATACACCATGGGATATCATCTTGTATATCCCTTGTGACCTCATCCACCACCAAAGCAAAAATATAAGGGCTCAATGCTGATCCCTGATGTAGTCCAATTTTAATTGGAAAGTCACTAGTGTCACCATCACATGTTCGGACAACCGTCCTCGCATCATTGTACATATCCTTGATGAGGGTAATGTACTTAGTTGGGACTTTGTGCTTTTCCAAGGCCCACCACATGACATTCCTTGGTACTTTGTCGTACGCCTTCTCAAGGTCAATAAAGACCATATGCAAGTCCTTCTTCTGTTCCCTATATCTCTCCATTAATTGCCGTATTAAGTAAATCGCCTCCATAGTCGACCTCCCAGGCATGAATCCAAACTGGTTTTGGGTCACACTTGTCCCTCTTCTGAGGCGGTGCTCGATAACCCTCTCCCAGAGCTTCATTGTATGGCTCATTAGCTTAATCCCTCGGTAGTTGGTACAACTCTGAACATCTCCCTTGTTCTTGAAGATCGGTACTAATATACTTCTCCTCCATTCATCAGGCATCTTGTTTGACTGAAAAATAAGGTTAAAAAGCTTAGTTAACCAAACTACTGCTCTAGCACCAAGACATCTCCACACCTCAATGGGGATACCATCTGGACCCATCGCTTTACCCCTCTTCATTCTCTTCAAAGCCTCCTCAATCTCTGCCTCCTGAATTCTCCTCACAAAACGTCTGTTGGTATCGTCAAATGAGTCGTCCAACTCCACAGTAGGACTCTCATCCTCCCCATTAAACAACTTATCGAAGTACTCTCGCCATCTATCCTTGATCTCTTCATCCTTCACCAGAAGGCGATCTGTCCCATCCTTGATGCACTTGATTTGGTTTATGTCCCTTGTCTTCCTCTCTCGGGTCCTAGCCAACCGATAAATGTCCTTCTCCCCTTCCTTCGTGCCTAGCTGCTGATAAAGGTCCTCATACGCTTGGCCCTTGGCTACACTCACAGCTCGCTTTGCAGCCCTCTTCGCTGTTTTATAGCTCTCGATGTTGGCTGCACTCTTGTCAAGGTGGAGGCGCTTGAAACACTCCTTCTCCTTAATAGCCCTTTGCACCTCATCATTCCACCACCAGGTGTCTTTCGCTTCTTGTTTGCCTCCCCTACTCACGCCAAGCACTTCTGCAGCCACCTTCCGAACACATGTTGCCATCTTTAGCCACATGTCATCTGCATCTTCTCCTACCTCCCATGGTCCCTCTCCTAGCATCTTGTCCTTAAACATTTGTGCCGCTTCCCCTCTAAGCTTCCACCACTTTGTTCTCGCGACCTTGGCACGTTTGTTCCTGTGAACACGTACCTGAAAGCGAAAATCTGCCACCACAAGCTTGTGTTGAGAGACAACACACTCCCCAGGAAACACCTTACAATCTAAGCAAGCACTTCTATCTCTCCTCCTTGCAAGGATAAAGTCGATCTGGCTCGAGTGGTGACCACTCTGAAAGGTCACTAGATGGGATTCCCTCTTTCTAAAGACGGTATTTGCTATCAAGAGGTCGTAGGCCACCGCGAAGTTCAAAACATCCTCTCCCTCTTGATTCCTACTACCATACCCAAACCCCCCATGCACTCGCTCAAACCCTACATTCGTCGCTCCCACATGGCCATTGAGGTCTCCTCCAATGATGAGTTTCTCATTGATTGGCACGGTATTAACCATGCTATCCAAATCTTCCCAAAACTGCATCTTGGTGCTCTCACTAAGACCTACCTGAGGGGCATAGGCACTGATCACATTCAAAGCCAAATCCCCAACTACCAACCGAACAAGGATAATCCGATCGCCTTGCCTCTTAACATCTACGACTCCACCCTTAAGGCTTTTGTCGATCAAGATGCCTACACCATTCTTGCCCGATGTTGCCCCTGTGTACCAAAGCTTGAAGCCAGTATCCTCCACCTCCTTCGCCTTCTGACCCTTCCATTTAGTCTCCTGGACGCATAGAATATTTACACGCCTCCTAATTGCTACATCGACTAGCTCTCGTAGCTTACCCGTTAGGGACCCTACGTTCCAACTACCTACACGAAACCTAGTTGGCTCGACTAGCTTCCTTGCCCTTCGCACCCGCCGAGGGAAGTGCAAAGACCCTTGCTCATTTTTCACTACACCCGGGCGCTGATGTAGCGCGCCACTAAGGAAGTGACGACCCGGTCCTTGCTCACTTGACACCGTGCCCAGACCACGACACGGCGCGTCACCAAGGGGGAGACGACCCGGCCCTTGCTCATTTAACACCATACCCGGGTTTCGATATGGCGCGTCGCTAGGTGGGTTACGCCCCAACGAATTTCTCATAGGTTTCATCTCCATAGATCGGCTAAGTACGAGGATGGTTCGCCACACCTATCACCCGCCCTCCTCCTTTACCAGGGCTTGGGACCTGCTATGTTGAGACGACTAGGCTGAGAGCTAGTCTTCTAGTCACACAGGCGGAGTTGCATGTAGTTCAATGAAAATAAATAAACAAATCACAGGGTGAATCAAAATATATTGATAAAAATGCCAGAAACTACAAGATTTTTCTTAGTGAATGAATATTTTGATGAACACAAAAGTACAAGAAGATCATGGTACCTCTGGGTGCCACCAAGATTCAGTTCGTTGAGCTTTTCGGAAAGTGGCATGACAGGCTCTGTTACAATATATAAAAATTGTGTGCTTCATGGAAGGTCGATCAGGAACTTCTGCTTCAGTACTGTGTAAAAAAGGACAAGATATTTGGATGCCGCACCTGCAGTAACCACAACAGCAGTAAACTGACTCAACAGATATTGGAAAACAAAGCAGAAAACTTTCCAAAGAAAAAAATTGTATATTTCAGAGGTGTTCCTTCCGATGAAAGCAAGACAGCAAGACAACAGAAATGATGCGATATGCTGTGGACAAAACAACACATAGTAGTGATGATAAAATATCACGAGAATCTTTTTCTTCTTTTTGGCACAAATTACCACCTTCTATTTGGTCCAGAATACTTAAGGGATTGTGCAGATTTTCAGTAAAAAAAGGTTTTATTGCCGCCAAGATTTTTTAAGCCTCGACATTTTGCCACAACAGATGACAGACTGCACCATAAGTCTCAATCTCAACTCTAAAATCTACAGCATTATAGATCATTAAAACCCCAATGAATAAAGTTATTAGCTTACCATTCGTAATCTCTTAACACCATCGCGACCAGCAACCAAGTGTCTATCCTGAGGGTTGCTCCCTGACAGAAAAAAAATTGACAGGCGATCCATCATCCTGGAGAAGACAAGGCAAAAATACGATTGGCAAGGGCATACATATCTAACAAAAATTAAGATAAAATAACCCATTGGTGAAAAAAGAATAACAGCGTAAGAAATCAAAACTGCGCCAAAAAATCAATATTAACGGTACCTAGGATGAATAGTAAAACTCTCTCTCTCTCTCTCTCTATCAACTGCTCATAATCACCAGAATCATAGTATGACACATGATCCCTACACTTCTGCATATTTGACAATATGAAAACCATTACTAAGATTGCAAGAAAAAAAGCTTCAATAGCCAGATGCATTTTTGTCAATTCTTTTTATGCATACCTCTCCAGTAAAGTGTTGATATGTCCATTAACCTAGGTAATTTGTAATGTAATTAGATAGCCTCTTTGAAAACAACAGTTTTCTCTATGTAATTTGTAATGTTACATAACACCCAAAATACATTCCTCAGGAAAAAGTGGTCAAAAGTCACAAGTGCAGTTCCAAATGTTGTTTCTAAGCCAGCACCATGATAGGATAATGTGTTCCATGTTTCTTCATTATAAGAATGCAACCAGAAATGAAATATATTTACCAATAATTAACATATATGCTCAGGTGATGCTGGCATAGAAAGAAAGAGATGGATACGGAATTTTCTAACAGAGATGCTCAGAGGACTGGAAGCCTCAAAGAAAACCATTATTGTGAGAAATGAGGATAAAAGAAAAGAACTTAAAAATGAATGATTTAGGTAGGAGGGACAAAACACACCTTGGTACAAAGTGCGATAATATTAGTATTTGTTTGCTGCCAGTTTTCACTTCTTCAATAGTGTAAAATTCTCCCCATTGAACTTGTCGAAGTAAAGAGCAAGAGCTCTGTCATCATTTATCAGGTCTGAAAGCCATTATGTGGAGAAACAGACAACTGCCAACCTCTCTAGTACCTTGATCGACAAAAAAAATAGAAATATGGGCCAAGTGAGTTCAACAAAAGGATAATCAAATGAGGCCAATTGACTTTAAACTGACAGAAGGAATTACAAACCGCATGTTGGTCAGAACACCAATCAACAATTGGGTACAATCTCTTTTCTTCTTACTTTTTATGATCCATTCTGGTTTTTTCCTAGCGGTGTCACTCTGATTTAATGCCACTTTCATATGTTAGACAATTCCAATGTTACTACAATTGGGTACTACTTAATCACCAAAGCTCAATTGTCAGGCAAAAGAATAACTAAAAGAAAGAGTGATACTTGCTGGCACTTAACAGAGGCAAGGAGTAAATTCTTGCATATTGCTTGGTGAATCCCAGGAAAGATACAAACAATTCAGTTCCAAAAAATAATAACAACCAAGGAATTGAAGGATGCCATCCACATTAACCACTAAAGAATAATTGATTTACCAGAAAAAGAAAAGATCATGGAAATAACCCAAAATAGCACATGGCCTATAACTGAATACACTTGTTGCTTCAAACATCAGCATTAGGACTGTATAAGCTCACTAGTTCAAAGAGTGCTTCAATGCAAGCTTCAACCCGCCATCCTTGAGCATTCCCTTACTAATCTGGATGACACCCAAACTATTTTTCTCTACCTCGAACCCAATCATCTGAAGCCAAGTATACTGAATATTTGTCGGTCCCCACACAACTCTACCCTAGGCTCAAGAATTTTGCTTTTTCTTGTTAAGGGGGGCAAGAGTATCATGTTTGTGGTAAGTGCAGGTTACCTTTCCCTTCTCCAAGTCGTGGCTGCCCGAGGCTCCTTGCCCTATGCATCCAGAGTCTACGAACTCGCACGACTGTTGATAGGATCCACAAGAACACCTTTGGAGAGCAGCAGCCTCGCAACATCATGGTGACCTGGAGGCAGAGAGATCGATACACATCATCAGAGTTTAGAGACTCCAAATCAAACGCAAACAGAGCACCTCCGGAAGTCAATGACCAAATCAAACAAAGAGATCCCCGCCAAGATGGATCGACAGACGCACCGAACTCTGTGACGTTGTTCAGTGGTGTGTACCCCTTGTCGCTGCACGCCGTCTGGTCGCAGCCGCGGGCGAGAAGGTATTGAAGGATAGGGACGGCGTCGATCTCGGCCTCGATGGCGATGAGGATGAACCACGAGTCCACGACCGCTTACGTAGCGCCTAGGAACAAGAATTTTGAAAAAGAAGAAAAAAACATCGGTGCAGATCTGCGCTCCGGCCAGCAGTGCCCTATTGCTCGTGCAGGCCCTCACGACGCTGATGGTTGACCTGGAGCCGCCACCGCTTCCTCGCGCGTTGCCGTTGCCACGATCCCACAGCCCGGCCGCTGCCGATGTCGCCTGGCGAGCGGGCAAAGGCGATTGCGGGATAGAGACGGGAGGAGAGGCGCGGCGGCGTGTCCCCGGCGTTGCTGCGGCGGTGGGGCGTCCACCTGATGGCGGTACGGGGGAGAGGGAAAACGGGAGAGGGGCGGCAGATCCACGGAGGCAGAGGATGGGTGTGGGCCTGGTGGAAGCGATGCAGACGAGAGAGGATGAGGCGGCAGAAGGGTTGCGGCGTAGAGCGGCGGCGGCGCCTGCGGGACGACGCGCGGGGGAGCGGTGCCGTGGTTCGGGGCGAGCCGCGTCCCTGACCGGGCTCGGAGGTGATGACGGCATGCGGAGGTGAGGGGTGTGGCGGCAGATCAGATTGCACGGGAGGTAACATTGCGAGGAGGCAGACGCGCGGATGAGTGGGCCCGTTCTCTGACGCACGAGGGCGGACGCGCGAGCGGAAGGCAGGACGCCGCGGGGCGGATGCGCGAGCGGAGAGGAGGAACGATGTACCAGGTATTTTTCTCCACTTCATACTTTTTAAGAGTAGAGATTCATACTTTTTAGGAGTAGAGATTACGGAAATGCTAGGGATAGAATGTCGGGACTACGGGTGAAAAATCGGACGCGGACGCCCCCCCCATCTCCCGTGCCTACCTACCCAATTCCACCTACCTCTTTTTCACGTGAGCGGGCCACCTGAGGCTTATCTTTTCCTCCTTCCCCAGCACCCAGCACTGCTCGGCAATCCCCATCCACGAGCAGCAGGTGGCAGATCCGGCGAGGGGGAAGCTCCCGGGGTGGCCCCGACGAGGGAGCTCCCGACGGCCAGGTGGGCGGCGCGAAGGCACGACCGGGGAGGTGGCTCCCTCCGCGGCCAGGCGCAGGCGGTCGGGGGCGCGGTCATCACTCCTCCTCCACGCGACAGGGCGGAGCTCACCGACCGGAAGGGGCTCCGTGCTGCATCCTGGAGCTCTGCCGCGGGTCAAAGCCGCGGCTGCCGTGCGGTGCTGCTGGAGGAGGTCTGCCTCGTCACACCCTGGAGCTCTGCCGCGTCCGCAGGGAGCTCCACCGCGAGCTCTACGCAGAGGCGTCGCCCGCACGCCCACGCACCTCGGCCACTGGCGAGCTCCCTGTGCCCGGGCCACGCCGCCGCCGGAGATGGGGGTGGGGCCGCCATCACCCTCCCACGAATGGAGGCGCTCCCCCGCTGTAACATCCCGGAAGTTTTTGAATGCAAAAACTTGAATTTTAAAATTTTTGGTTTGAATTTGAGTGCTTAATTAAATTTAAGGATGTCTTCTTTGTCTCTCCCCTAATTTCCTAGATATATTTTGGAGTCATAATAAATTTAGGCCTTATAAAATGTTAGTGTGAAAAGTTTGGATTTATCTGGATTTTATTGGATTTTATTTAATTGTGTGGGATTCAGATTTGAATCATAAGTTTTATAGGAGAGAAGATAATAGGAAAATAGAAATCATCCATAAGCCAGCTTGGGCCTTAACCTCGCTTGAGCAAGTCTGCCAGACATCCTTAACCTCACCGCAAAGTACACCGGTGCACCCTAATCTTGCGCTGGCCCGCCAGCTATCGGCCCACCTAGGCCTGCCATCCTTTGCTTTGGCCTGAGTTGCTGACCAATGGGTCCCGCACGTCAGTGCCACCTCCTACCTTTCTTTCCCCTTCCTTTTTCCCCTTACTCCCTCCCCGCAGTGTGCCGCGCTGCGCCAGCTTGGAAAGGAGCGGCCGTGCGGCCATGTCCGCTGCCCTGGATGAGCTCCACGCGTCGCGACCCGCCATCCGCTGTCCGCTCTACCTACCCCATCTATAAGTAGCACCGCCGCGGGAACCCTAACCCTAGCCGCTCTGGGGTTCTCCCCCAATCCCCCAATCCGTCCGCCGTCGCTGACGTCAGGGAGAAGAGAGGGGAGGAGAAGGAGGCGGGGTAGGCCGTCCGTGGAGGGGGAGCTGTTCGTGGGAGACAAGTCGTCCGCGCCGCTCTACTTCCCTCTACTTCCTCTGCTCCGGGCCGTCCAGCCGCCGCACCTCTTCACCGCCGCGTCGCCGCCGCATCCGCAGCCCGTAGGTGAGCACCACAACCCCCTCGTGCTGTGGCGCCCGGCCTTCGAGCCGTGGATGCGTTCGAGCCTTGTGAGCTCGCTGGTTGTCGTTGCTCGCGTCGCGCCGCCGCGCGACCTGCCGTCGCCTGGGAGCTGGCCTTCGAGCCATGCCGGTCGTTCTTGCAGGTGCCGCTGCCGTCAACGTCACGCGCGCTCCTTTGCCATTCACTGTGGCGTTCCTTTCTGTTCCAGCGTGCGCTCTCTGAGCACCGGTTCGCCGCCGGCACACACACGCCTGCACACGCGCACCCGCACACACGCGTGCGAGGGACGCCGGTGCTAGCGCGGAGGCCGCGCCGCCGAGCTGTCCTCGTCGCCCTCGCCCAAGACCTTTCCCCGACCGCGCCACCGTGAAGTTTTCTTCCGTCGTGGCCGAGCCGTGCACACGCGCGCCCGCACAACCGCGCGTCCGTGTGCACTCACGCGCACGCGCACGTACACGCACGCCCGCAGGCAAGCCGCCTTGCCTGCACGAGCGCCGTAGTTGCGGCGCCATGGAGCTCGGTCCCGCCGCGCTGAGCTGCCCTTCACAGCCGCCGGGCCGAGGTCCTGACCAAGGCCGTGCCTTTCTTGGTCCCATCGAGGCCCTAGGAACCCCCGAGCCACGCCATGGAGCTTGTTGACCTGCCGTCGTCAACCCTCGCCGCCGGCGAACTCAAGCCGTCCCACCGCTCCTTTGGAACATTCCCTCAAACACGTCGCGGGCCGACCCAGAACCAAGAGGGGTTTTTGTTGCACAAACCGGCCCACATGTAGTTTTGGCCGTAGCTGATCTCGAGGATCCCATGCGGCCGGCCAATCCTTTCCCCAGCCACACGTCTGCCCACGCCACACCCTGCCGCAGCCGATCCAAAGGATCTCGTGTGGCTAACCAATCGCAGGCACGCCACATCGCCGCCTGCTCTGCGCAGCGCCGCACCAGATCCCTGGGATCATTTGTGGCCGCCCTGTTTGAATATGGTAAATGCGTATTTTATTTTCAGAAAGGTATTTTATCTTCCGAAAATCCTAGAAAATCCATTTCAACTCCGAAAAATATGAAACTTTTCCAAAACTCTTCTAAAATCATAAACTCCGTGTTAGGAGCTTTCCGTTTGGAGTTAATTGCATTAGGACCCGTCTTTATTTTATTTACGTGTTAATAGGAGCAGTTGGAGCCGGGGAGCTGAGCTCGGAGTTCGACTACACCGACGACTACCCGACCGCAGGTTCACGCCCGACTGATTCTGAGTTCCTATTAGGCATTGCTATGTAGTATGCTAGCACTTTACTTTAAATGCATGATGATGAACCTTGCATGGCCTTCTTTATTTTGTCCTTGATTACCCTACTATATATATATAGCAAATGCACCCAGGTGTATTCTGTATAGCAAATGCACAGACCCTGCGGTTGCAACTTCGCAAATGAACCAATTGCAACTTGACGGGCCAATTGCAACTCGACGCGAATCAATTGCAACTAGACCCAACCAAGTTGCAACTAGGTGCGAACCAGTTGCAATTACACACGAACCAATTGCAACCAAGAGACTAACCGATTGCAACTGTGACACTACACTAATTGCAACTCGACAGAACTAATTACAACGAATCTGACTCGTTGCAACTGGACACGAACCAATTGCAACTAGACTCCTAGTTGCAACCCGACGTGAACAAATTGCAACCAGAATGAGCCCAGTTGCAACTGGCTAAGAACTAGTTGCAACAAGGGTGGGTGCATTCTCTATACAGAATGCACCCAGGTGCACTATAGCAAAACAATATATATATATATATAGGACGAGTTTTTTCTACACCTGCGTGTAACTACTCTCAGGTACTACCGGGTTTGCATGCAACAGCTCCACCCGCTAATGGAGTACCGGCCCAGCTAATGGATCACGGGTGTGCGCATCAGTGCATGCATGCATGCACATGCAAGATGCAACTACCGGATTGATTTAATTTAACAAAAAAATCCACTTTTGCCGGCCGGGTAACAAACAAACAACCGCATGCAGATGTATCTAGTAGAGTGTTAATAGGTGTATGAGTACATACTATTAAATTGCAAGGATCGAGTATGAGTGCATACTGTTTATGCATGAAGTATATGTTAATTAGCTTATGTTGGAGCGTGCGGACCCAAAGGGTGGAATTGATCGATCCTCAGTATAGTTTATTAGTATGTGAACATACTTTTTTGGGGCAAAAAGTATAAGCTCATACTGAGTATATGATCATACTTTTTTTTATAAAGGAGTATCAGAACATACACGTCCACATACTGGAGAGTATGCTTGCATACTTTTACATAGTTTAAAAAGATAAAGTGCAGTATACCTGCATACATTTACATACCCAAGTATGATTACATACTACCACGTGGAATCAGGAATATGTGCACATACATGTTCGCTGGGAGTATGACAACATACACACGTACATACTTGTGTTAAACCAAGTGAGTATGCACACATACATGTACTGGCTAGAGAGTATATTGATTAGTGTATGCCCACATACGTCCCAGCTGGAGTATGTATGTATCATGTATGAATGCATACTAATCAGGAAAACGAATATGTACACATATTAAACAATAATCTTCCCAGCGTCTTGGTCGATAATCTTCCCAACGTCTTGGTCGATAATCTTCCGAGCATCTTGGTCAGTGATCTTCCAGGCGGCTGCGTGGATCGGATCGCTCACCACGCTGGCCGTGCGACGGCCACGGAACCAGCTTGCTGACGTCATCAATACTCCCAGCGTAATCGTGTTCCGGCTTGCGCGGTGATGATTTTCTTCCAGATTAGCACGCACACAATTATCACGTGTAGGAGAAAGAAGGAAAGCACATGGAGTACTGTAAGTAACATACTGCTATGTACGTAACGGCACACAAAGCAAGCCACGCAGAAAATAGATGTCGCCGCCGCCGCCGAATGGCCGCTTGCGCACAATGGAAACCGATCACCTCACCTGGGTGTGGATGCGCATCGTCTCATGCATGAATGATCTACCTGGGTGTGGATGGCATCGTGTGCATGGAGAAAAACTTGTGATCTGATCTGCAGGCAACAATGAGGAGAGCAGGTTTACCAATGGATGCCGCATCTAAATCTTGATGCTTGCTTCCGCTGTACGTGCTACATCCAATCAGTCGTAGCAGACGAACGTGCATCCAGGGAGGCGTCATCCCGTCCAAGCCGCCGCCGCCGCCACGTCGTCGTGTCTGGAAAACAAATATGACGGCTGGACGGGAACGAGATAAATGGGACGACCACAGGAGAGGTGATCGGTGATTCAAAAGACCCGGAAAAATAGGATCGTGGCATGGAGGGCTTCCTATCGGATCGTCCGTCCCCCACATGGTACCCGCTAAGCATCATCCGGAGCAAAACCAATTGACGTTACAAGGAGGAGTAACTACACGCGCGTGTAGAATGGATTTTTCCTATATATATACACACACACACATATATATATATAAGCGTGTATATACGTTGAGCTTCGCGATGCATGTGTTGGGATGGGAATAGTGGTTCTTGGTGTGAGTGGGGTAAAAACCGGCAGGAGAAGGCATTTTGGGTACTTCATCGGGGGTGAGCTCGAAACAACCGATCTGGGATCGGGGATGGGGGTGCACTCCTTAGTGTATCCCCACTTTTACGGTTTTTGGAGCACAGGTGTTGGGGTTTTACTTACGCTTGGAGGACATGAGCTTGCCCCAGTCTGAAAGCGAGTGGATCAACTTGTCGATAGGACATTCGTACACACCACCTCGCCGAGAGTGGGGTTAGGGCCAGGTTGAGCTCGGCAAGTGCGGAACCATACCTGCCAGCAGGATAGAGAGTATCAGTGGGGGAGAGGTGGGAGTGAGACCGCCTTCTCTCAGTGCGTCTCCCGTGTGGCCACACGGGAGTATTTCACAATTCCGGTGCAATTCCCTTCGCGGAGGGGATCACTTTGAAGGCCGGATGCAGGATGGGATCGTAACTACCAAGAGTTCGCATAGTAGGATGGGCTCGGCCGGCCGTACACCGGCCGGGTGCCATTCCGAGTTGGGTACAGATGTACACGCTCTGCAGAGTTGTTCGATCTATACGTATAGCCGTGTCCTCGGTCATGGACAAACCTTGAAGACATGTTTGTTCCTCATGTTTTGGGATTTCTACCTTTCCCCTGTAGTTGAGAGTGTGGTGAGTCGTGGTTGCAGTCGGGGAGAGGAGAGTGGCTCCCTCTACCTCACGGATCCGATTGCAATCATTGAGGTGCGAGGAGAGGAAGTTCTCGCATTGACCCTAGATGGAGGTAGGTTGTGGAGACGGGGCCCTGGGGTACCAAGTGTTTCCGAGCTGTGTTGAGAGTTTGGGTTGGGATCTTGATGGAGATATCTTGTTGTTACTTTGCTGCTGCTGTATAGGAAACCTGAGGCTCTACCTTGTCTCTTTTCTTACCCTTTAGATTTAGGCCACTTAAAGCTGCATACAGTTGGTGACGTGGACCTATCCCATTCCTTGGGGATAGACTTTGAGTGTGCAGGGTACGAGTCCGACTACGACAACAACGCCGATGGGTGGTACGACTGAGGGATGCGTCGCTGCGCTCAAGGATGCCTGTGGGCGAGAAGAATAAAAGATGGAGACACTTCTGGGATGCTAGCTACCACTGCGTAGAACTTTCACTCTGATTCAGCCAAGAGGCTTGTAATGTTGTACTCCATAATGAACATGTAATAAATTATGTACTGATATTTGTGTGATGTGATGTATGGCTGTGTTTTACCTTCTGTGATGTGTTCTGTACGCGATAGCCACTAATCCAGAGACTATCGCAAGGGTACAGGGATTCGGGTTTTCCTTACCAAAAATCCGAGGCTTTACACCCGCGGAGAGGCCACGGCGGCGAGGACCTCACCGCGCGGCCAGATCCGGTGGTCGGCCTGCACCCTCCCTTCCCCTTGGTCTGGATCTAGTGATATGGGCCCGTTTCTTCGGCAGATCGGGTGGCGACGCGGAGTCGTTGACCCGGACGGAGCGTCGCTTCCCGCTCAATCAGCGGCGGTGCGACGACGAGATGCCGGGAGGGGCGGTACTCCCCGCGGCTCCCCCTACGCCAGCCGCCAACGATGGCCGGCAGTAGGCCAGACGAACGCCGATGGGGGGCTGGTCGCGCAGCCCCCCACACGATATTGTGTTAAGCACCTCATGGTGTTGCAACAGATTTTTGTTGATGTTGCAGAACTTGTTTTTTATGTTCCATCCGTTGATTTTTCATGTTGCAGCCTCCGCGTTTCAATATTTCATCATGCTATTGATGTTGCAACATTTTGTTTCATCTGCTACTTTTCCATGTTGCGACATATGTGTCTCAATGTTTCACTGTGATTGAGCAAATGTTGAACGAAACAACCATTCGGTTCCAGTGTTGCAAAATTGTTTCTCCATGTTTCTTCTGTTAATCTACCGTGTTGCAATTTCTGTATTTCAGTGTTTCATCACGCTATAGATGTTGCAACAGTTGTTTTGTGTTTCGTCTGCTACTTCTTCATGTTGCAATATCTGTGTTCCAGTGTTTCATCGTGCTTTGGCAAATGTTGCAATATCTGTGTTTCAGTGTTTCATCGTGCTTTGGCAAATGTTGCAATATTTGTGTACTAGTGTTTCATCGTGGTTGGCAAAATGTTGCATTAAACACTTGTTAGATGTTGGGGTGGGAACATCTTATTTGTACATGTTGCACGCAACATGCTCTAATGTTTCGGTGGGAATTTAACATCCGATCTGTATATGTTGCAGGGAACATGCCCTAATGTTCCGGTGGGAATTTTTCTCTCTTTAAGTAGATCTGACGGTTGTGGTGCGCTGATACGTTCATCCGACGGCCCAGATGCGCTAGTGCTTCCGAAAGAGTTATTGCCACCAGCAACTCCCCCTCTCTCTACAAGTTAACGATTCCATGTATGCTGACGATAATTTCCCAGTTAGCGTGGACAGATCGGCTTACGAAATAGTTGACATTGCATGTGTGCAGTTATGCATCACCGTGGTGACAAAAAAAATCCTATCACGCTTGTGCTGGTTAGACCACGTGCATGTTGCATACATATAGAACATGACAAAATAGATGACATCATCAATATGCAAAGCAACTTTCAAAGAAAAATAATAATAATTTCTAACGGTATATCCAAATTAAATTCTGATTGTATCATTGAATTTCTGACATAAAAGCTCCACAACAAGATCTCAGTTGACTATATTTTGACGAACTTTTTTAATTATATTTTTTAAATTAAGATTTCATATTCTGCGTGATATGTAATTGTCGAACAAATTTAGAAACAATCAGAACAAAAAATTTGTACTACCGAACAAGTTAATGAACTAACAGAACAAATACGTATACTTGTGGAATAAATCTTACAAATTCACGAAACAAAATAATTGTACTACCAAACAAATTTTAAGTGTACTACTCAACAAATCATATGAAATAACAGAACAAATATATTAAACTTGGAACAAATTTTACAAACTCACGAAATAAAATATTTGTACGTAAAAAAATTGTTGACATCATCCACATGCAAAGTCATTTGTGACTTAAAAAATCTATAATTTTTAAACCAAGCATCGAAATTAAATTTCGATCGCAACATTGGATTTCTGACGATAAAAACTTCACAACAAGATTCCACTTAACTATATTTGAATGAATTTTTTAATCAAGCTTGTATATTTTTATGACATATACATATACTTGTGGATCAAATTCTATAAACTCATGGAACACACACATAAAAAACAAATCATATGAACTCACAGAAGAAACATATTTGTTTTGTTACCGAACAAATTATATGAACTCACAGAACAAATATATTTGTTCCATCAGTTCATATAATTTGTTTGGTGCATACAATATTTTTGTTTATGTGCGTTTGTAAAATTTGTTCCACATGTAAATGCCGCATAGAAAATACAACCTTGATTAAAAAATATTTTTTTTGTCCAAACATAGTCAATTGGGGTCATGTTACGAAGATTTTAATGTCAGAAATCCAGTTGTGTCATCGGAATTTATTTAGACGTTTGGTGCAAGATTAATATTTTTTTAAGTTTCAAATATTATTTATGTGAGATAATATCAACAATTTTATCTTATTTGCATGTAACATATTGGATTCTCTCAACCTCTCCCGCGCTTGCCGTGTTTCCCTCTCCTTCCTCCTTTCCTCCGTCTCCCGCTAGATCTCGCCGCCGCCGCCCCCAAATCCTCTCTTCCCCGGCCCTGTTCCCCCGCCGCCACCACAGCCTCTCCTTCCACCTCCTCTGGCCCCTTCCCTCCTTGCTCCGGCGCTCACGCCGGTGCAAGAAGGGAAGGGGGCCATTGCCTTCCTGCTCTAGTAGTAGTAGGTCTGTAGGAGCCCTAATGGAGGTTCCCCTGCCCGTGTTCCTCTTCGCCGTCGTAGCGGTGGCGGCAGTCGTTCCGGTTGCCGTCCTTGGAGGACCGGTCAAGGTATGCATAAATAAAATCCCTTTCCCCTTTCCTCCCCTACTCGGATCAATCCCCTTCTTCCCCTGCTCCGCCAGATCCGAGCAATCCTCCACCTTTTCTCCCCCCCCCCCTTTTTCTTCCATGCCGTCGATGCTGCTGTTGGTGCCGCCGTTGTCGGTGGTCCTGCGGCTTCGATGCGATTTCTTAGCGGTTGTTCCGATAGCCCCGCTCCCTCCTGGGTTGATGCGGCCCTGCTATTGTTGAACGCGTTGAGCAATTGCGCCATCGACTCCGCTGGTGATGATGATGTTTTGGAGCTCATGCGCCTCTTCTGTGATTGTTCCGACGCTCTTGACCCCGTGTTTGGGTTGAGTTCCAAGTTGTTGAACGCGCGGAAGGCCTCCTGCAGCTGTCTTCGACTCTGCTTGCGTCTGGGCTTCCTCGACTCGCCATCGCCGTCCACCTCGCCTGAGCAGCCCCAGATCCGGTTGATCACAACATCTACTAAGCAGATCTGCATTCGACAAAGCTTCGACGACCTCGTTCCCCCTGGATCTCGACTTGGAGCGTCTTCTCCCCTCCGGCGACGGCAATCTACCTACCTCTCGGTCGCCCGGTGTGTGCTTCTTCGACTCCGTCGATCCGTCTACAACCGAAGCTACGCTCGGTATTCCACCCAGCTGTACACGCCCTGGGCGCTCCTACTGCCTTTCCCCGGCGAGCTCGTCGTCGCCGTCTTTGTCTCTGCGGTTCTTGTTTGGTCAAAGGACCTGGTTGTAATTCGTCTTCCATGGAGGACTTTTATGTAAAACTGGCTGTTTAATATAATATGCGGTTGTTGTAAAAAAAAACCCTCTCCCGCGCTGGCGTGATGGGTTGTCCAATTGTTACATATATATATTCGCCAGGCCCCGCATGTGTATATATATTTTTAAAAAAAAGCAGGAGACGGGAATTGATCTTGTGATACACCCTCCCTAACTAATATACTCCACGCGGCATGTGGACGTTGAATGTACCAGAAGTTTGGGCATCAGTGAAGTCAAGTTGCAGAAACTTGTTGTTTTCCCTCGCATCATTCGGTCGCCGAAAAATAGTTAAACTTGGGTGCACGTTTGACGCGCGTTCACTGACGAAACAGTCCGCTGCGGTCGGCAGGCGGTCGTCGTCGTCGAGCAGCTTCCACAGCGTTTTCACCTCCTCCGAAACCGATCTTGACCGCCGGGACAGAATTTACCCCGAAGCTCCCCCCCTCCACTCGCGAGCAACCTAGTACTACCAGGCTACCGCAGAAGAGCGCATAAAGACGAACGCGGCGGATATGATCCGCTCCCCACTCGCGCAAGATCCTATCTACCACCATCCCGCCCTGGCGTCGCGATCTCGCCTCGCGGGCGAAGCAGGATGGAGCACCGGAGCGCGATCGCGACGTCGAGCGGGAGACTTTTCTGGCCGTGTGCCGGTGCGTCACGCGTGACATCGCGGGAATTATCCCATCTCAGCAGCTCGTTTTCAGCATGCGGGTGCGGATGACAGGGCTTCCGCGCGGCCCAAGCAATCTGCTGGATCCTTCGACCGCCACCGCCGCCTTGGCAGCTTCCTCGCTCCGGCTTGCGTGCCAAGTCTCCGCGCCGCCGCTCCGCTCTATAAAAGGCGCGGGCAGGCAACTCAAGCCTGCTCACAAACACACGCAGAGCGCGCAGCCAAGCTACTGCTACGACGACCAAAGCTTCCCGAGGAGAGAAGATAGGAGTTTGCGAGCAAAGACCCAACAGATCAAGGATCTCAGAGATGGCGGCCATGATGGGAGGAGACTTCGTGGAGGCGTACGTGCTCAAGAACGCCTACAAGGAGAAGCTCCGGCGCATGGAGGCAGCGGCCGAGGAGAAGGCGGCCAACCAGCAGCAGGGATCCGGCGGGTCAGCGGAGATCAAGAAGGCCCCAGGCAGCAGAGCAGGCGGCAGCAGGGGAGGTGGAGGGCTGTTCGGGCTGATGAAGAAGAAGGTGCACCCCAAGGCGGCCGCGTCCAGCGAGGCCGCCGGCGGAGCTTCTTCGTGATCCAGGACGTGGGTACACTTGCTGCCTGCGCCACCATTGTTGCCGGCCAAGTCGGTCGGCCATGGTAAGGCGAGCCACGAATAGTGTTAGAAGATAGCATCATGGCTTGCTAGAATTTGCAGTCGTGCTGGTTCGCTTCGTTCTTTTTTTTTCCCTTTCTCTCTTTCTTGACGAGCGAGAGCGTTTGTACTCGCTTGATGTAGTAATGTGCTGTTCCATTTGTTGTAACTTGTAAAACTCAATAATGTAATTAAGTTACGCGAAATGGGAAAAGGAAAAGAATTGTAAAAATCGCTTCCAGAATTCAGGAATTTGTTCATCCGTACCACTCTTTCCCATCTTCTGGGTATCTTGTTTGTTCTTCATTATATTGGCCAAGGCTATTATCAAACCTCACCTGGAATGTTGTTCTCTCAGCTGACACGCGATTAGACACTTATTTTAGTTTTCACGGTGACTGACTGAGCTTTTGTTGCCTCCGGGCTCCGGCGACGACGAGCACGCTGAAAAGAAATGGCCTGGCCTCTATGTCTCCACTCTGTTGACCAATACAGAGGAGCCAGCAAACAATAACAGATGATATCAGCTGAGCCATCTTCGATCAGGCCGGTTTGGGAGCAGTATGCAAGCTTCCGTTCCCATGCCGGCCAAGTGGAGCATGGAAAAAAGGCATTGTTTCCCTTTCAGCAAACCGAAAAGCAAGCCATCTCGCCTCATCTTGATTCGGTGCTGATCGAGCCTGAGCGACGGGAGTAATATAAGTTGTGGACGCGCGCCATTAAGACGTGTCATCACCCGTAACGTCGACGACGCCCGCAACGGTCTTCTGGAAATGCAATGCTGAGTTGCTGACGCTACACTCTGATGTATGGTATACTATACAGTATACATATCTGTACTTGGACACATTAGTATAGTATATACTGTGTATTAGTTGACAGAAGCGATAAGGTTAGGCGGCCGCGGCCAGGAGCAAATTAAATTCAGACGGGAGAAAGTAAAAGGCAAATCCACTCTCGACTCCGATGGCTCCGTGTGGAGCAGTGGAGCACACCTTCCACTACCGCGTTTTCCCGCCAACGGGACGGACTCGATCGCGACGGCATGGAGAGGAGACTGTAGCCGGGGGTGCTTGTGCGCAGTCCGAGCACGGTGCCACAGCGTGCGATGAGCAACCGAGGTTACCGTCCTCGTTTTTCGTCCCCTTGTCAGTTTCCTGGCTAGCTCTCCTGCGTGTCAAGTCTAAAGGCTACGCCCATGTGCTCCTCCTCTCACTACAAGCACACCGGGCACGCGCCTCAAGCAAGCCTGCTCACACAGCTCATGGCAAGCGCGAACCCGAGCTACGCCGCCCGGAAGCTTGTCCATACACCCTTGAGAAGAGACACGGTACGGTAGGTAGAGGAGGTTGCGAGTAAGACCCAACAAAGGATCAGAGGTGGCAGCAGAGAGGAAGAACTCCACGAGCGGCGGCGGCAGCATCAGGGGAGGAGGAGGGCTGTTTCGGGCTCGTCAAGATGAAAGTGCGTCCACAAGCGGCCGCCGTGGAAGCCGCCCACTAGTAGTGGAGCTGCTGGAGCCTCTTCTTGAGTGTTAGTTCATCGATCAGCTAGCTCTTCGCATGCAACATGTATATGTGGTGGTGTACGTGCAACCATGTAAAAGTAGTAGGACGTTCACCTCGATTGATCTATCGCTTGTCCACTGACTCCTGTCCCGGTCCCTCTTACGGTTGCGAGTTGCAACGGTTTTCAAGCTTGTTTCCACCATAGTAGCGTTGGCGTGATTCCTTCTTCATTTGCACCAACATCTTTCAGCGTCACGTGAAACAAAACACAGACCGGATTTCTATCGACAAACACCTAACGAGACGCTACTAATTCTAGAAAACCAATCACGATGTCCGCTGCGCGCCAAGCTTCTCCGTTCTGATTGCCGGCCAAGTTGAGCGTACTATGAGAGAGAGCGACATTTCTCTTCCACTAATCTCAAGCAATCTACGTTACCAGACGCTCAACGCATGGTGCGTGGTTGGAGGAACGAACTAAAACAAAAGGCCACAATGACACGTGTGTGTTCCCCTGACACGTACTAGTGCAAATGGACTCGATCGCACCAACTCGAGTAAACTACGAAGCCGGCGGCCTACGTGTGCGCGGCGCCAAGAGTGACAACCCATCGACGCTTGCTTGTTCAGATTTAGGACCGCAACTCTCTCCGAGCTACTCGTAGCTCTCAGTCCAGTACGTGCAGTGACTTGTCTTGTTCATTCCACTTCAGCCTTCAGATCGAATGTGTTTACTCGTTGTGTTCGATATAGGCTTTACTCTTTAGCCTACGGATCACTATTACATAGGAAGCAGCAAGCATTCTCTACCTTTATTTCCTCTTTTTTCTTCTAATTCTCATCATCAGTTGGATAGAGCTATTAGGAACAGACAGATATAGTACTGCTAGTTGCAGCTCAGCAATTTCAGTGCAAGAACGGGGGGCACATTTGTTTACACTGCATATCTTTGTCAGACTTTGTTTGCTGTAATATCGACCGACGCTAGCTAGCTACCACCACATCACGCACCTTTGACCTCTGCAAGCTTCCCTATTTGTGCCGGCCAACGCACCAAACTGAAGCCCAACCAACATTCACGTCGAGCCATCGCCCCCATTCGTCACGCGTGACGTGACGACCTCCGCCGGCGCCAAGCCTGCGCGAGCGAAAAGAAAAAACTTGTGGACGCCATCGAGACGCGCGTTCATCCCATGACGCTCAAAACCAGAGTTGACAGAGGAAGTCGCCACAGCTGACGCTGCTTGCTTGTCCAGGTTCCGAACTCGGTATGCTGGCAGGTCCCCGATCTGCACACCATGCTCTCATGCTGATCCTACTTGCTTGTACTACAGGTACAGGGTCGGTCGGCATCAGCAAAGGTTTGGTGGAGGCAAACTGAAGCCGGAAGTCTGAGGAGGTGGAGGATTCTGCAACATGTCAAAGGCACGGATAGAAGAACCGGATCCTCCCAACAGTCCCAGCCGTCGCGTCGGGGAGCCGTGCCGTGAAGGCCTTCGCAGCAGATTTTCCCTTTTCAAGGTCAGCGGGAGCGCACCTCTACATGTGTGTCCACTGGAATGAAAAAACCGGGAAGAACAGCCGGCTCCCCAACGAAGTACATGATCAGAAACATGCCCAACAGAAGCTTATAATTGATCACTGTCCATTAACCATGCCAATTGTATGCCTATACACAGCTTCCCATCAGTTAACTTATACATTTCTGAATATATGTAAATTGTAACGGCACAGGTTTCCAGCAGCTCAGTCAACTTATACATATCTGAAAACCTGAAATTGATCTCGCTCTCCATGTCAAACTAAATCGCCTTCTCCAATCTCCACACACCACACACAGAGAGAGACACGAAACGATGGACAAAAACTACATGTCTGCTGGCTAAACGGTAGCCCCATAGCGTGACATCTAGGCCAAACCATATGCTCTACAGGGGTAAATGTTGGTCTTCGTCTTAAACATCGAGAACCTGGCAGCTGACAAGCTCAGCCGTCCCAAAGTTCCTGGAAGCCACGGTGGTCCACAACACATTTTCTGCAGATGCACCGTTGCCCACGTTATTCTGCACCACAGCCTGCATAACTTGAAGGGTATTGTCCGCCCCCTTTGTTATGACGTGGAGCCTTCCACGGAGGCCAGCGAGCAAATAAGGGGCCTCCGCATCGGTAAAATCATTAACCGGGACCTGTGGCGTGATAGTTACCCATGTGTCCTCCTCGGAGTTGTATCTTTTTATCTGGCCACTGTCCAAAGAGCTGGAGGGCTCCAAGGTGTAGAGTTTGTCATCGATCGCGATACCCAGTTTCGTGCCTGCCTGCCTTGCTGGCCATCCATCGCCGAGACCATCCGGCATCGTTGACCAAGAGTTCAGTTCAGGGTCATAGATCTCACCTCCGATGTCGAAAAAGAATGGCCACGAGTACAAGCTCTGAGGAACATATAGTTTTCCCTTGTAGGATGCCATTCCTGTGGCAATAGGCTTCAGCACATCAGCCAAGAAAGCTGTGGGGAGTACCTGTGCTTTCGCGAAAGGCATTTCTGGTAGCTCTCTCCACAGTCCAGTTTTTGGATCAAATACCTCAGCTGAACGCAGGGGAAGCAAGCCATTCCGACCCCTGCTGACTCCACCAACTACATATAACTTGCCATTCAAGAATGTTGCCTTGCAGAAAGCACGGCCTGTCATCATTGGGCTTGCTTCCTCCCACAAATTGAGAAAAGGGTCATATCTCCATACGCAGTTCAGAGCAACAGCTTTGGAAAACCCACCAACAACATACAAGTAACCATCAGCAACACCCACTGAGCAACCACAAAAGGGCATCTGGTCCAAACCGTTCCTGCGCCAGAACCACGTCCTCACAAAATCAGCAATCCTAATGCTTGACCCAACAACATTCCACATCCGGAACCCAGAAGATCCCGTCCTATTGGATTCCTCCTCGTTGACGAAAGAAGGCATCTGTGGCAACCTCTGCCATTTCTGAAACAATGGATCGAGGGCATACCAATCGAGCTTATTTGCCTCAACTTTGGTCAGTACATACAACCATTCTTCACTTACGCCAAGCTCTCTCCTCAGCTGGGAAAGTTCATGACTGGTGATTGCTGCCTTCCAAGCTCTGCAAACCATCTTCAAGTTTAGGTAATGTATCCGTGGTAACCTTGCCAGAATTTGGAATGAGAGCTCATCGGGAAGGGTTGGAATGATCCTCAGGTTCGTCCCATACTCATAAGCAGATACCTTGACCCTCTTATTAGGATCTGTTCCAGATGTTTCATGCCAATCCATGGACTTAGCAGTAGTACCACCTGTAGCACTTAGAATGGAGCCCATCTGAACTTTCTTTTCTTCAAATTCAATAATTGATGCAGTTTAACATCTCTAATCCATCAACAATCGCTGAATCTGGGTTTGGAAAATAGGAATTGTATGAGCTTCATCATAAATCTGAGAACATAGTAGCACAGACCTATAGGTAGTAATAAGACATCAACATTTTCAGTACCATAAACAAGGACTTCCAATGAAGTGAGCAAACACTTTCTGCAAACCTTTTTTGTTGTGAAAGGCATCATCATTCAAGTGCAATGTGTTTAAGGATCTGACAGTCAATTGTACAATCGGAATGTATCCCTAAGCACAATAGGTCATTATTAAGACGAGTGGCTAGTCCCCACACACTAATTAACAAGAATGAGCTTGTAGCCATATGGAATTTTGGCTTTGGCGTCATTGAAAGAAGAATCAATAACATGCATCCTGGTTGGATAGTCCAGAACAAACCTCTCTCTTTTTATGATGTATCGAACAAACTGTTATTTCCGTTGATGAAATGGAAATGGGGGATGACCTCTCCTAGAAAGAAAATCATAACATACATAGTAACATATGCCATTTTATTGTCCAATTCTACTCCTGCCTAACGACTCCAATGCCAAAAACCTCATACCAGACCATGAATCTAACCCCCCATGTCCCGAAAACTAACACATCCGCGGTTCCTTAGTTCAGAAGATCCAATTGACAGAGCACGGCAATCGGCATGTGTAACGTGTTCTGTGCGGCTTCTGCCAGTACCGATTCCAGCCCTAAAGGCCTGAACTCCTAACAAAATCCAAACCTAAACACGGCCATCCCATCATAAATTACGAGCTAATGGATGATGAGCTGCGCGGGACCAGAATGACCCCCCACGAATCAGGCGAGAGCTCGGGGTTGACCGGGGCCGGGCTTACCGTGATACGCCAGCGCGGATCTCCGATGGGGATGGCGAGCGTCCAGGAGCAGACGACCCAGGGGCAGCCCCGCGGCCTTGGGCCAGCGCTCGCCGCGTCGTCGTGTCGGCAGGGAGGCAGTAGCCGCTCGATGCGCAGAGAAGGGCGGCCGGTTGGTGGTGGAACCAGGAGAGGAGGAGAGGTCATGGAGGCCCGTAGGGGAATACGAATCCCGTGGTGCGACTGCGAACGGCGTCCGCCTTTGCGTGCGAACGGCGCCTTGCCCCTACAGTCACGGATCCCATCTCATCTGACGGTGAGCAACGCCGTTAGCCGGCCGGCCCAGTTTTGGCTTCTTGCCTGCCTGGGCCGAATCTCCAGCGCGTCACCGCTCAGCTTCCAACTCGTCAGGCGGGGAAGGCATCCGCTTCATCCCAAATCAACCACGCTGCGGCCGGCGTCTTTCTTCCTCGCCGCCGCGCCGCCCTCCAGCATCATCCGCCATGCCTCGGCGGCGCCGTCCCACCGCCCGCCCGAGGCGTGCAGGTGCGCCAGCAGTGCGTACGGCGAGCTCGTCGACGCCGACGGCCCGAGCGCCAGCAGCCTCCTGGCGGCCCTCTCGCCGACGCCCGTGTCCCCGTGGACCCTGCTGGCCGAGAGCAGGCTGCCCAGAACAACGGGGTCGTCCCGGAACGCGGACGCCAGGACGTGGTCTTCCGCCTCCTCCAGCCTCCCGGCCCTGCCCAGGAGATCGACGACGCAGGAGACGTGCTCGGCTCCGGGCGACACGCCGTACGTCCCGCTCATGGACCTGAAGTACTCCACGCCTTGGCTGACCGATCCGGCGTGGTTGCAAGCGGCTAGGAGGCCGGTGAACGTGATCGAGTCCGGAGCGATCCCGGCCTCCTTCATCCGCTCGAAGGCTTCCATGGCTTCCTTGGCGTGGCCCTGTTTGCTGAACCCGGAGATCAGCGCGTTCCACGAGCACAAGTTCGGGCGTCGCAGCTGATCGAAGGCGCGAGCTGCAGACACCATGCGGCCGCACCTCGCGTACATGCTGACGATCGCGTTGCACACGGCGACGTCGGTGTCTTCTCGGCTTCTGATGAGGTGGCAGTGGACTTGCCTGCCGTGGCGGATCAGAGAGAGCTCCGCGCACGCCGCGAGGGCGCTGGCGTGCGTGAAGTTGTCCGGGCGGATGTTTGTGCCCACCATGTCCTTGAACAGCTGGAGAGCTTCCATGTGGCCGCCACGCCGCGAGTGTGCGGCGATGTAGGTGTTCCAGGTGACTGCATCCTTCTCTTCCACAGATAAGAACACTTGCTCTGCCTCAGCGAGTGTGCCGTGTTTGGAGTACATGTCCAGGATGACATTGCCCACGAAAGCAGTGACGCCCAGGCCGATCTTGGCAGTGTCGCAATGCAGCGCTGCTCCAATGTTAGGATTCCCCAAATCACTGCAGACTCCGAGAGCAGCAGCGTATGAGAACCTGTCAGGACGCAGCCCCCGCAGCTTCATAAGCCTGAACGCCTCCAAGCCTTTCTCCGGTCGGGAGCTCGCCGCCAGGCCGGAGATAACGGCGTTGTACGACACGACGGTTGGTTCCGCCAGTGTCCTGAAGACGTCGTACCCTTCGTCGAAGCATCCGCACTTCATGTACATCGACGTGATGGAGTTGGACACGAAGGGCGACGCGTCGAGGAACCCGCTCTTCACGGCGTGGGCGTGCACCTGCGCGCCCGCCGCGAGCGCGCGCAGGGCAGCGCAGGAGCGCGCCACGCTGGCGAGGACGTGCTCGTTCGGCCGCGCGCCTGCTTCCATCCGCGCGAAGAGCTCCAGCGCCAGCTCCGGCCTCCCCGCGCGAGCGCAGGACGAGATGAGCGTCGACCACGACACGAGGTTCCGGCGCGGCATTTCGTCGAACAGCATCCGCGCGGCCTCGAGGAGGCCGGACCTCGCGTAGGAGACGATGAGGTGGTTGGAGAGGAAGACATCCGCCGCGTGGCCGGTTTTGACCGCGGCCACGTGCGCCGCCGCGGTGGCATCAGCGCGAGGCCAGGCGACGTCGAGGATCAGCGACACAAGCCTCCGCAGGATCATGTGCTGTGCTACAGCGGTGCTACAGCGTGAAGGATGGAGATGCTGGTCGAGGAATGAACGCGAACAAAAAGGACTACCATGGATACGGATACGGTTAACTACGTGCGTTTAGGAGCTTTGTACTCCTTCCTTATCGAAACTAGTAAAATGTACGTGCGCCACGCACATGTCTAAAAATTCACAATAAATAAAATTCTTATTTATATAGTAAAGTATTACTTACGAAGTATTTAAATATGAGGCTGGCTATTCTCGAAGTGAAAAACAACACATCACGCTGACCTAGCCCACCGAGGTCCACAGGAGGATCTTCTTCTTCCCCACGTTACTACTCCCGTCCCAACCCCGCGCTGCTCGCCTTCCTCCTCTCGCTGCCCTATCTGCTTCTTGCCTCCTCAGCTTGCCCCCGCGCCACCCTCCTCCCTCATCTTCGGCAGCTCCGCCGCTGAATTCGCTTCCTCCGACCACCGCCTCACTAACCATTACTCCCCAATTGAAACTCTTCTCATGTTACCGTCTCCTCCGCCACCTGCGTCCGGCTGCTCCCGCCACCCGTCCACAACCCATAAAAATAGTAATTGAGAACAAAGAGCTTATTTTTACATCAAGGAGTTGGAGGCGTACAAACTGCTTCAAAAGGCTCAGAAGCCTGGAATGAGTTTGAACAAAAATGGAGTTATTGCAACAAACAAAACCTAACTACATGACAATTGCATTTGACGTACTATGACAAAACGCTGAATTCAAAGAGGAGATGCGTGATGTTATAGAAATATTTTTTAGGGCAATTGAACAGTATTTTTTAAAAAAATAAAAGGTAGGAGCACTGCCATATCATTTAAAGAGGAGAAGCAAGAAAAGTCTTACATAGTGGTTTATTACATAAAAGACAGGGACTCCCAGCTCTAAAAGAAAGATTAACATAGGAAATTAATGCACTCTCGGCTTCTCACAAGCTTGCTTTCGAAGGTCCATTTCCTCCTGAATGAATCTGTAGACTTGCAGAGGGGAGACTTCCTTGCATTGGCTTCGAAAGTTCTTCTATTTATTTCTTTCCACACATTCCACAAAGTATAGATCAACACCGCTGCTTTAACTCTTCTAAGCTGTATTGGCAATGCACTGAGCGAGCTCCGCCACCAGTCTTCAATACCAAGCTCTGTAATCGGTGACTCCACCAGGCCATCTGTCCATGTAGCAACACGTTGCCAAACCTGCATAGTGAACGGGCAGAGAAGGCATATGTGCTCAGCAGTTTCTGGGCGCTATTCTTGCACAAAGGGCACACCGGGTTGCATGGCCAATTCCTTGCTTACAGGTTGTCCGCAGTCAGGATTTTGCTCTGAACCAATAGCCCGGTAGTGAATCACCAATCACATGTTATCGACATTCTTCAGTAGACATATGAGCTATTAGTATGACTGAAAGACAAAAGAAAAGGATAAATTTGAATAGAGTTAAAAAAGGGGTAGGTTGGAAAAATTAAGACTTTTCTTTTGTTAATTTTTTTGTCCACAAGCACATAATTAATACAGCAACCTCACAAGCTGTGAACCAGTGGAAGAGTGCTCCAGGCTTGTCTGTTCCATGCCAGATATTGCTCTTACCCAAGTAGAGCCACAATTGAAGAACTCCAAATCCAAAATATTGAAAAATTCCTCTAATAACATGGTCATGGTTTTAGTTTCTTTGGAACACAACAATCATTATCTGTGCTACTGCTACACAAAGATATCTTGTCAAATATTGCCCTGTACCAAGTAGAAATGTGAAGAAATCAGGGTAGTTTACATAACAAAATTTAATGATGTGCAGGGCAATAACTTTTACTGGATCCATTTGTCAAATAGTAAGCAGAGCTATGTGTTTATTTTTACCATCGATGTCAACGAGAATTCAAAGCATTTTTTTACAAATACTACTTGTGAAGTATTTAAATATATAACATGACCAAATCCTAACAATACTACTGCTCTACTCCAATGGTTTCCTCATCACAGTTTTTGGACTTGTGCTTCTAACAAAAAATTCAATGGCTATCCCCATCTCAGTCCAACTACACATAAAAGCACGGATATAAAAAAATCCCTTACACAAGAGTTGTATGCTCTTTGAATCATAAAAATAGTACTACCACATTATTCACATGCATCAATATGACAATAATGTACATGCTAGCATATACTGAACTTGCACTCCAGTAATCGACAATGCAAGTTGAAACAAAGTCATCTTATTTTCACATCTGAAGGTGCCTGAAATTGGAATGATGATATACACTTTGCTCTTCAAAGAACAAAGCATATACAAATTAATTCTTAAGAACAATTATCTATATAAAACCATGTAGTACTATGTCCTTCACCATATAACGGACGAATGAGCCCAGCCATGATATTACATTACAAATCTATACTATATGAAACAAAAACAATTGAAAACTTTTACACCCAAATCGGGTCCACCCAAATTGAAATTTCAGAACATGCATACAATTCTAGTCTGCATTTTTTTCATTGTGATAATATCAGTAATGAAAGCGCATTCTATGTTTATAGATATCATGTAGAGTGAAATGCCTCAGCAAAATAACTACATAAGTGACAGATTATTTGAGGCACCCTATCCAACAGAACATGCATGCTTGGGCATTGGAAGGACTACAAACTTAACGATTCATCAGCAAAAAGCTAGGAGTGTCAGGGGTAAGCTCCTTCACTGAGTCATAAATTTTTTTTGAATAATTTCCAAATCGATCATTTAAATGTATGCACTACCTGATCATTGGACTGGTTGTCGAACATTGCATTAGCAATGGCTTCCACTTCTTCACTATCTCCCTGCACTCCCTGACCCAGCGGCTGCTAACATGGGGCAGCACCCCCAGGCCCCAGCTACAGCATCATCCTGCTGACCGAGATTGGGCATCTGGACGTCCTGCCCATGCCCAGCTACCGGTGATCGGGGCACTGCGAGCTTGGTTGTGGCGTAATCTTCCTCCTCGGCTGCCGCCAGTTGCAGCAGCCGTAGATTCTCGGATGACAGATACAAGGTCTCCCACTCTCCCTGTTGTCCCCCTGCGAGTTCTGCGCGGCACCACGATAGCCAATCAGCACCAATCTATCGCACACGAAAGGGGAGGTGAGGAGGGCTAGGGTTCGTCGGACTTGCCTGGAGGGAGGACGCGGGGGAGGGGACGCTGAGCTCGGCGCGCCACTCGCGGAGCATCTGGTGGACTTGCTCCTCAAGGACGGCAGCGTCGGTGGAGCGGCTCTCCTTGCGCGCAGATTGGAGGGCGGAGAACATCTCCTGGAGGTTGTCCACGCGGTTCTTCGTGCGGTCGCGGAACCGAAGATGTCAGGTCGATGAGCAGGAGCCCTCGCTTCCCGACGTCGGGTGGGCACCGCCGCCGCCGCCATCAGGCCGTCGTCGTCGCTTCAGAGCTCGCTCCCTGTCGTCATCACCTCAAAGCTCGCCGTCCTCATGCGTCGCGCGGGTGCCAGGATGGAGCGCCGGGTCTCCTCCGCATCTGCCGGAGGCCGGGTGCGGCGGTGCCAGGAGAGGGAGGGTCGCGGCGTAGATGGAGCAGAGGAGCTCCGTCGCCTCAAAGGCTACCACCACCTCCACCGGTGGAGAGGGGGGAAGGGAGGTCCGGCGATCGATGTGGGGAGAGAGGCGAAAGGGGCAGGGGAGGGTGCCGCGGCCCGCAGCATGCCGCCGGAGAGGAGGGAGAAAAGGGGATTTTCCCCCTCTCAACGATGGCCGACGGCGGGGAAGAGTTTGTGTGACACAACACGGGAAAGGGTGGGCCCAGCGGGTACGCGAGGGCGGTAGAAAAGGTCCCGGTGACAAAAACAATTCGTTTTTGGCAGAAACACTCTCCAAATTGCGATTTTTTGGTACTTCATAGTCCTTCCACTATATCCACTTCCAAAAACATATGACTGGTAGGTCCGGCGTGAGGGGTAAGGTGGGTCCGAATTGGGTGAGAAAAGTTTTCAATTGTCTTCGCTCCTTATAGTATAGATATACTCCCTCCGTATTGAAATATTTGTCGTCATTAACTTTTTTCACAACTTTGACCATTCGTCTTATTTAAAAAATATGCAAGTATTGTTCACTATGCTTGCTACATGTTTTATTATTGTAGGTATTTTAAGCTTGACTTATCATTTTACACATTTGTGATAATTTTTTAATAAGACGAATGGTCAAAGTTGGAAGAAAAATCAACGGCCACAAGTATTTCGATACGGAGGGAGTACTTGTTGCTATTGATTTTTTTAATGACCATTTGTCTTATTAAAAAAATTATGCAAATATCATATATTTTGTTTGCTACATGCTTTATTATTGTAGGCATTTTGAGTTTGACTTGCCCTTTTACATATTTGTAATAATTTTTTTTGAATAAGACGGATTATCAAAGTTGCAAGAAAATGTCAACAACGACAAATAATTTAATACGGAAGGAGTAATTTTCACCTATATGAAGAATTGTTTTAGTATGAGAAAACATGTAAAGCTAGTCGATACCCCCGAGCGTTGTAGCGAAATTTTTTTTTAACAAATTTGAAATGAAATGTGAAAATAAAACACCGAAGTGATTGTATAGTAACATTCTTTTGTAATCAATATTATACATGAAAGTGTGTTTATTTTGTTGAGAAAGAACTGTTCTTAAATGATTTATACTATATATTTTTTTATTGTGGAAATTTTGTGCCGTGGTACTCGCAAAGATACGTTACTGTATTAGTCACAGAAAATCGGTTGATGACATAAATAGATGATCTAGTGGATGGTGACATGGTTGTTGGGGTTCTCTACCGCCGGCAGTAAATTTGTATCGGACCGTGTGTCCGACCCGGATGGTTAGCACAGGAGACACAAAGGTTTTAGACTGGTTCGGGCCTACGAGGAGTAATACCCTACGTCCAGTATCGAGTTGTTGTGTTCTTATGCCAGGAATGTTTGTAGTAGGGAATACAAACTGATCGGGAGAGGGTGTCGAGCCCGAGTCCCTGTGGAGTGCTGGTTGATCGGTTCGTCAGTCCCTGTGACGGTTGCCCTCCTCTCCCTTTTATAGACGCAAGGGCGAGGGGCAAAACGGGAAATACAAATAAATGCTACAGTGTGTAGAACTGGGAGGTCTTTTCGCACGTCAATGGCCACCAGGGGGCATTGAAGGGGAGTTGAGTCGTAGTAGAGCTTTAGGCCGCCGCGTGTCCAGAAAACACTGTACACTCCTAGTACCTGGCGCCTCCTCCGAGCTCTTTTGTAGGTGACTCATCCCGCCTGAGTGCGCTTTAGGCCCGCCACGTTAGGGCCTAAACGTAGACCGACGCCGCCTGTAGTGGGCACTTGAGTGCTTCTGACGGGGTTGGCGTGCTGCAGAAGTCGGACGGGACAGCACGTTGGGCGCCGTGTGAGCAAACTGTGATGCATTACGGCTCCTGTCAGAGCCGGCCGTCCGCGCGTGCCGCCAGCTGGGGTGTTTGCATAGCGTGGGGAACCGGTGCCTTGCGTGTCGCTGCGGGAGAGCTCGAGCGCCGGGGCAGCGCCACGTTCGTGTGGGGCCCCTGATCCCCCGCCCCGACCTCTATGCGCGGGCCCCGTCTTAGTCGGAGGCGAAAACTACTCGTGCGAACGAGTAGTTCGAGGCGGAGCCTCCTTGTGCGAGCAAGTTGTCGGAGGCGAAGCAGAAACTCCTCGGGCGAGGCGGAGGCTCCTCGTGCGAGGCGGAGACTCCTCGTGCGGGACGAAAACTTGTCAGGGAAGCTTCCTCCTGGTCGGAATCGAGACGTCTTGCCAGTGATGGTCTTGACAAGGATCTGTAGTCTTCCCTGTCCTGGATCTTAGCCTTGACGTTGTCAATGGTGTCAGATGACTCCACCTCGAAAATGATTAGCTTGACGTTTAAGGGGCCCTAATCTAGGCCTTCGTCAGTAGCCCCCGAGCCTAGGTGGGAGTCAAGGACTCGCTCACTGGCTCAGAGGAGAGGCGTCGGGGTAGTTTTTTCCTTCGGCTTTCCCGGTGGGTGCGCGCGAGCGCATCCGCCGGATGTAGCCCCCGAGCCCACCAGCAAGTGGTAGACTCGCTTGTGGGGTTTTAATCTCGAAAATGCCGTTGCCGCTTCGAAATCTTCAACCGAGACGAGCCTGGCGGTTGCGGGGGGCGTGGCAGCTGTGGAGGACGTGGCAGGCGTGGCTGACTTGACAGGTTGAAGAGACGGCGTACAGCCGGTTCAGATTCTTGGGCCCACCAGGCGTCGAACCGTCGCGCTGACGGGCGCCAGCTGCCTCGGGACGCGTACGCGCGCTGAGCGGGTGACTCTCCGGCGTGGTGGGGCCAGCATTTAAGGCCGGCCTCCACGCCTTCTCCTTATTAACCGTGTGTCGGTTGGGATTCGAATCATTTGCTTCCAATCTCCTCCATTGCTAGCGCCGCCTGCTTCCCCGTTCCTCACGTCCGCAGCGCCGCCGTCTTTTCCATCTGCACCGCGCCCAAAGTTTGCCGGCGCCATGTCGAACTGGTCTCGTTCCAGCGTGTCCCGCTCGACTCTCCGCCGCCTCGTCGCCGCCGGGCAGCTGCCCGTGCTCACCGATGCTGAGGAGTGGAGGGTGCCCAAGGATGAGACCGTGCCGCGCCCACCAAAGGGCTATGTCGTTTCGTTCGTGGCGTTCCATGAGCGCGGCTTCTCCGTCCCCGCCGGGCGGTTCATCCGCGCGGTGCTTTTCGAGTACGGGCTGCAGCTCCAGCACCTCAACCCGAACAACATCAAGCAGATGGCAGCGTTCGAGGTGTTGTGCGAGGGGTACTTGGGAGTCGGCGCCCATTGGCACCTCTTCAAGTACTTCTTCAAGTTCGCCTACCTGAAGGACGGCTCGCTTCCGGCGACGATCGGGTGCGCCAACCTTCGGATGAAGCAAGGCAGGGGCGATGCGTACATCCCCTTCACGCTGACGAGCTCCAACAGCGGGTGGCACAAGGGTTGGTTCTAACTCAAGAACGACCCTGACCATGTGTTGCCGGAGTTCACCGGCAGCTCCATTGCCAAGGTGCCGCGGAACTGGAGCGACGGGCCTCCGACAGCGGTGCAGGAAAAACTGCTCAAGCAGCATTGGGCGGTGCTGGCCCGGCTCCGCGATGCCGGGGTCGACTTGGCGGCCTTCATCGGGCAGTACCACGCGCGGGGGGTCGTTCCGCTCCGGAGGAGGCCCCTTCGCATCTACGAGATGATGGCGAACAGGGCCCCCTTCGTGGGGTCCGTGACAGCGCCCGAGCCGCCTTCGTTAGACGAGATCCAGCGTCGGGTGGTGGTGGCTATCGGGCAGGCGTCGTACTCGTGGCTGCCTCCACAGCTTCTGCCCATGCTCCCCAACGAGGGGACCGAAAATCTTGTAAGTGCTTCTCTGCTTCCGACTAGTTTTCTGGCCGGCCCGAGGGTTGTGTCAAATGTGTCTTCTCGGAGATTTTGATGGTTGTGATGATCTCTTTCGCCTCCCTGTCTCCAGTTGAGGTGCGCCGACCTCATCCCCGCGAAGCCTCCCCTTCCTCAGGACGTGATCCTCAACCGCTCCAGGGCTGCTGCGGAGAGGCGGAGGGCCGAGCGCAAAAACAAGCACAAGGAGGCTGAGATTGCGAAGCGCGAGCGCAACGACCGCCGCGCCAAGCGCCGTAAAATAGGGGAGGTCACCGTCTCCTTGAATGAAGATCCGTCGCCGTCGCCGCCGTGGAGTGGCGACGACCTAAGCGCGGACATCGACTGGAGCACCTTGTCCGGGTCATCCAGGTCTTCTCCGCGCCAGACCGCAGAGGTCAGCTCGAGGCAGCGGACGGTGTCGACCTCCTCCGAGCAGGGCGCGAGCTCCAGTGGGCGTCCGGAAGCTCGTCCCGCCTAAGGAGATCGGGAGGCGTCCTGCCCCCAGGTGGTCGCTGGTGGCCACCAAGCTCCTGGGGAGCGGCGGGATCCTCCGCGGCGGGACGACCTGCCCAGACGGTCAGCGGGCCACGACTCCTCCTCCCGCCATTCCTCCAGTGATGCGCCGCGTTGGGGGCTGGACTCCCCGAGGAGGTGGTCGCCACCGAAGGCAAGGTCGACGCCGCCAACGTCTACGCAGGGCGCGTCGCGGGGGGAAGTTCAAGCACTCCCCCGTGGCGCCTTCAGTCTTTGGTGATCCGGGGCGATGGGGCCCCGGCCGTGCAGGTCCCCCTCACCGCGGGTGGTGGTCGAAAGCCATCCGCCGACGCGGCAGAGGGCAAGAAGACAGTCCCCGAGTCGCCGGGGAGCCTGAGAGCGGTTCCCAGGTTGTCGGGGGACGGGAAGCCAGCCCCCGAGCCGTCGAGGAGCCAACAATCAACCCCCGACCCGGCGGGTAGGGATGAAAGTGGTATGGATATTATCTGTCCGACCGACCGACCGAAAGGGTCAGACACTCAAATGGTAAGACTGTATTCGAATCTGGACATTTAATATCCGTAACTATCCGTACCGTATTAGTATCCGAAAATTCAAAGTTAAATTTCTATGATCCAAATATGATGAATATTACTATTCGACAAAAAATATACTGTCCGTATCCGTATTCGATCCGAGAATTCAGTCCGAAAAAGAAAAATTATTTGTATCTGTATCCGCAGTATCCGTCCGTATCCGATCCGTTTTCATCCCTACCGACGGGGGTCAAGAGGCCAGCCCCCGAGTCGGGCGCATCGGACAGGCCCATCAAGCGGGCCCGCATGAGGTCCTCCATGTAAGTACCTGTGCGCCGTGCCTTGTCGTTTTAGCGTTCTTTATTTTTGCCTACTCCTTATTTCTGCTTTTGTCTCAGCCGCGCCAACACTGGCGTGCTTAGCCTCGCGCCGCAGAAACGCGCGGCGCTGAGTGCGCGCGATCCTCAGTCCGTGCCCCGCCCGGCATCTCCTCCTACCGCCTCGCCGACGACGCAGGCCGGGAGCGGGTCGACCGCGGTGGCCGAGGTCGTTGGGACGGCGGCGCCTCCGCCAGTGTCGGAAGCCGGCGGCTTGGTCGGGGGGCAAGCAGCCCCCAAGGTGAACGAGCCCCCGGCGGTGATCGAGCCCCCGGTGGCGCCCGCCGTCGAGGGCGGCGATGCCCCTTTGGTGGCTTCCGGGGAGACCGTGCCCCCAGTGCTGCCGGCCGGCGGGATCGAGACCGAGACGCCGACAGCGGTTGAGGCGACCATGCCTGCCGCGCCGCAGGCGGGCGGAGACGCAGTGGAGGTACCGGCGGCTCCCGAGGCACCGACCCAGTCTCAGGAGATCGCCGATCTTGAGGGCTCTAACCCTTCGGGCAGCGACATGACCGCCTTTGAGGTTGAGCTGGAGCGGTGCCTGGCGGGACCGGAGGAGCCAGAGGCCGAGGTGCCCGGGACGTCCGCCCCCGAGGCCACAGCCACGGTCGAAGTGGCCGGGTCCGGCCCCAAGGATCCCGTGGTTGAAGTGGCCGAGACGGAGCGGTCGGGGCCGATCTTGGTCGGAGCAGCTGGGACCCTCGAGACCACAACCACGGTTGAGGCGATCGAGGTCAACCTCGAGGAACCCATGGTCGGAGTGGCCGTAGCGGAGCTGGCCGCCGCTGCATCCCCGACCCCCGCGATAGTCGTGGAGACGTCCATCGCGAACGCGCCGGAGTTGTCGTCGCCCCGACTCGCTGCCCCTGACGTCGAAGCAGTGCCGACCGCAAGCCCACCCCGCCCAGACCCGCAAGAACACGTTGTCCCCGTGGGCACAACAGGCGGTGCCTCCCCGGAGATCCAGGAGGTCGGGGAAAGCTCGGGCGGCCGCCTCTTCTCGGGCGCAGGGCTGTTGTCGGAGCCGGCTGAGGGAGGAGCACGGATCACTGATCTCGTGCGCTCCACATGGACCACAGCCCGCGAGGCAGAAGCGCATGATGATGAAGACGAGGCCTCATCGACGACGCAGGCCGGGAGCGGGTCGACCGCGGTGGCCGAGGTCGTCGGGACGGCGGCGCCTCCGCCTGTGTCGGAAGCCGGCAGCTTGGTCGGGGGGCAAGCAGCCCCCCAGGTGAATGAGCCCCCGGTGGTGATCGAGCCCCCGGTGGCGCCCGCCGTCGAGGGCGGCGATGCCTCTTTGGCGGCTTCCGGGGAGACCGTGCCCCCAGTGCTGCCGGCCGGCGGGATTGAGACCAGGATGCCGACGGCAGTTGAGGCGACCGTGCCTGCCGCACCGCAGGTGGGCGGAGACGTAGTGGAGGTACCGGCGGCTCCCGAGGCGCCGACCCAGTCTCAGGAGATCGCCGGTCTTGAGGGCTCTAACCCTTCGGGCGGCGACATGACCGCCTTTGAGGCTGAGCTGGAGCGGTGCCTGGCGGGACCGGAGGAGCCAGAGGCCGAGGCGCCCAGGATGTCCGCCCCCGAGGCCACAGCTGCGGTCGAAGCGGTCGGGTCCGGCCCCAAGGATCCCGTGGTTGAAGTGGCCGAGACGGAGCGGTCGGGGCCGATCTTGGTCGGAGCAGCTAGGACCCTCGAGACCACAACCACGGTTGAGGCGATCGAGGTCAACCTCAAGGAACCCATGGTCGGAGTGGCCGTAGTGGAGCTGGCCGCCGCTGCATCCCCGACCCCCGCCATAGTCGTGGAGACATACGTCGCGAACGCGCCGGAGTTGCCGTCGCCCCGACTCACTGCCCCTGACGTCGAAGCAGCGCCCACCGCAAGCCCACCCCGCCCAGACCCGCAAGAACACGTTGTCCCCGTGGGCACAACGGGCGGTGCCTCCCCGGAGATCCAGGAGGTCGGGGAAAGCTCGAGCGGCCGCCTCTTCTCGGGCGCAGGGCTGTTGTCGGAGCCGGCGGAGGGAGGAGTGCAGATCATTGATCTCGTGCGCTCCACGTGGACCACAGCTCGCAAGGCAGAAGCGCGTGATGATGAAGACGAGGAGGTCGCAGCCCGTCACCGCCTCGAGCGAGGCCTCGGGTGGGCGCAGCGAGCCTTCCACGAGCTCATCCTCCCCGCGACGACGGTGAGTCCCATTGAGTCCAGTCCTTGATCTTGTTTTCCCCGTCCTGGCAAGTACTTCAGTAGATGACTCCCCACCTGGAACAGACACTCGTAGAGTGCAGCGTCAAGAAAGCACGTACCATCGAGGAGCTCCGGGCGGAGCGGTTTCAGCTGGAAATGCAGCTGGCGATCGCTCGTCTAGCCGCCGCCGGGGCGGTGGCGAACGAGGCGTCGTCGAGGGCCACGCTCGAGGCCGCCGTGAAATCTGCGGAGGATCGTGCCACGACTGCACAGTCAGCCGCGGCTGCCACTGCGATGGAGCGGGAGTCCCTCGAGGCGAAGCTGGCCCAAGCAGAGGCGACAGCCGCGGAGCTGCGAGCTGCCGTGACGACCGCCAACGAGGCCGCCAAGAAGGCCACAACTACCGCCGCTGCCGCTGAGGCCACCGCCCAGACCGCCGCCCAAGAAAAGACGGCGCTCGAGTCGAAACTGGCTGAGCTGGAGCAGGACTTGGTCAACGCCAGTGCGGACCTCAGGACGGCCAACAAGCAGTTCTCCGACTTAGGGATGAAATCGGTCGGAAACGATCGAAAATATGCATTATCATTTCCTATCATATTTTTTACTCAGAAACGATACAGAAATGATACGCTCGAAAACAATACCGATAACGAAAAATCGATACATCGGAAACGAAACCATCAGATCGAAAATATGTCGATATCGATCGATAACGGTACCTCAAATCGAAAACACCGAAACCATGAATGGACATATATGCAACATGTTCATAACCAAATGAGTGACCAACAGCCCAACATGAATATTACTGCACCATATGCCCATACTATAACCACCTATGACTCACAACTACTAAATTTTGCAGCCAACAAGTTTCTGTCACAGCAGCCAACCTACCGGCTAGGCTGCTGGCGATGGTCGTGTCCGCGAGTTGGGGACTGTGAGTGGAGACTAAAGTTATATACGTAGGGTTGTGTTATTGGGCCATGTTGGGCCTCGGTGTTACCTAGGCTTATGGGCCATCCGATGACAATTCGGAATTCCGACGGAATTTTCCAAGCAAAAACGGTCGATACATGTATTCGGCGGAATAAAGCCACTATCATTTCCATTTCCATTTCCACCAACTTTTTCCTATTTCCATACCATTTCCGGCTCCTACCATTTCCATTTCACTGTTTCTCATATTTTTCGGAAACGAAGCTCGGTCGATCGGGAATTTCCGTAACTGTTTTCACCCCTACTCCGACCTGACCACCAAGCTCCAGGACGCCACCGACGAGGGGACCCGGCTCCGGGACGCCAACGCCAAATTGGAGCAAGACGCCGATGGTGAGTACACTTGGGCGCCTCCGGTTTCTGCAGGCTTTTTCCTTCTTGTCGGTTTTTCGCGGTGTTGACTTGTCTCCTCGTGGGAGCAGGGCTGCGCGTTGCCCGCACTGCGATGGTCGCGCGGCTCGCGGAGGAGGTGAAGAAGGTGAATAACACCGAGCTGAAGATCCTCGAGATGGGGGGCGCGGCCAAGAGGTTGTCGGAGCTGCTCGAGAGTATGTTCCCTTGGCCTTACCTTTGTTTTTCTTCTTGCTTTTCTGCATCACAACTGTCTTTATAACTCCTTGCTCATCTTCAGAGGTCAAGGCCGAGCTTGAAGAGTCCCGGAAGGCTCAGCAAGAGACCAACGCCGAGCTCGAGGAGTCCAAGAGGGCCCTGCGCGAGTCGGAGGCGTTGCGCGAGAAGGACGTTCTTGACCGTGCCAAGTTTGGTCGGTTCGTTGGCCGGAGCTTGTCGGATGTCAGCGTCCCCATCGGCCCGGACCAGCCTGGCGTGCTCATGGACCAGATCAGGCATCTCCCGGGCGTGGTCAAGGAGCGGGAGCTGTCAACTGCTCGGAAGGTGGTGCACCGGGTGCTCGCCATGTTCGACTCGCACTACCATGGGCTGGACCTGCGGCATTGAGTGGCGGCTGGGCCCTGGGCTGCTCTGACGATCACTGCGACAAGCTGGAGGAGGACTGCGCCGCCTTTGCCCGCGCCATGGCCGACGTGGTGATGAAGGACCTGGACCTGATTCCACAAGATACACCAGAAGTCCAAGACGACTCCAGGCCTTCGAATTAGATGTATCATGCGATGGCGTAGGCAATTAGGAACAGCTCGTATGTACATTGCTTTGAACAGTTTTATTTCGCTGAAAACTTGTCTAGATACGTTACAGCTCAAACGCTCTCGAGTACTAGGGGACGACTACGGAAGCGAGTAGCAAAATTTAGGGACCCAAGCCGATTGGGCTTCACTCTAGAGCCGCGGGGGCGTAGGAGTCGGAAAGCCCGACCAACCCAAGCCACTAAACGGTGCCACGTGTTCGCAGCCCCCGAGTACTCGGGAGAATTTGAAAAGTAACTCGCGTGTTTTTTGTCAAAGTCGTTTTGGGCCGGAGCCCGAGTGGTTACCCAAGCACTTTTAAAAGAGGTCGGATGGAAACCTGTGGACCTGGACTGTGCTCGCAAGTCTTCGCACCGTAGCCGCAGAGGCGTGGGTGCTAGGAGCTTTGAACGAGCGGCAACGCCAAACCCGGAGCAGATCACCATCTTTACCCTTCGCAAGCATGGGCATTCCGCCAAAAAACTTCTCGCGCGTGCGATCAGTTACGACAAAGTTGTCGATGATTTTTGTTTTAAAAATGGAAAAACGAAAGAAGGGCATCGTGCCCTGGGTAGCCCCCGAGCGGTGAGCATTTTTGCACAGGTGCAAGGACGCTCGCCGCTCAGCCTTAAGAAACGTTGCAGCACCCAAAGACGATGCCAAACGTAAAAGCTTACGGATTCATGGATATATGAACAAAAGCATGCGGCATTTATTCGTTAATTCATAAGATATAAACGGCGAACATTACTAAAGGGTAAAATGTCCGCAGGTGTTCTATGTTCCACGCGTTGGAGACAACCCTTCCGTCTTCGTATCGGATCTTGAATGTCCCAGGTCGGAGCACTTGATCGATGATGAATGGCCCCTCCCATGGGGGCGCGAGTTTGTGTCGATCCTTGTTGTCTTGGACTCGTCGGAGGACCAGGTCCCCAACCTGGAACTCGCGGCTACGCACGTTGCGCTCGTGGTAGCGCCGTATGGATTGCTGGTACCGGGCCGAGTGTAGCAGCGCCACGTCGCGCGCCTCGTCAAGCTGGTCGATGGCGTCTTCAAGCGCGACTTGGTTGCCCTTTTCGGTGTATGCCCGTACCCTCGGGCTGCCGTAGTCGATGTCCGTGGGAAGAACAGCTTCCGACCTGTGCACCATGAAGAACGGCGTAAAGCCGGTAGCTCGACTAGGCGTGGTGCGCAGGCTCCAAAGAATAGATGGTAGCTCGGCCACCCATCTTGCTCGGAACTTCTCGAGGCGTTTGAAAATACGAGTCTTCAATCCGTGCAGGAGCATGCCGTTGGCCCTTTCGACTTGCCCGTTCGTCCTCGGGTGCGCCACGGCGGACCAGTCCACTCGAATATTGTTGTTGTCACAGAAGTTGAGGAATTTCTTCCCCGTGAACTGGGTGCCATTGTCGGTGATGATTGTATCTGGGATGCCGAAGCGATAAATGATGTCGGTGAAGAATGCTATGGCCTCCTCAGAGCGGACCTTCACGATGGGTCGAGCCTCGATCCACTTGGAGAACTTGTCGATGGCCACAAGTAGATGCGTGAAGCCCCCGGGTGCTTGTCGGAGCGGCCCCACCATGTCCAGGTTCCACACAGCAAAGGGCCATGTGATGGGGATGATTTGAAGCGCCTGTGCCGGGAGGTGAGTTTGTCGAGCGTAGAACTGGCATCCCTCGTAGTGCCGCACGATATCCTTGGAGTCTGCCACCGCTGTGGGCTAATAAAACCCTTGTCAGAAAGCTTTCCCGACAAGAGTTCTTGGACCGGTATGATGTCCGCATGTTCCGGCGTGGATCTCTTGAAGTAGCTCCTTGCCCTGATCCGTCAAGATGCAGCGCATGAGTATGCCTGTTGCGCCTCGCTTGTAGAGCTCGCCCTCGATGAGGACGAACGCCTTGGCTCGCCGCGCGATGCGACGTGCCTCCGTCTGGTCGGAAGGAAGCTTTCCTTCGACAAGCCATTCGAGGATGGGGAAACGCTAATCTGGATTTTCAAGGTTGGGCTCCGGTGGCTGGTCGATCTCCATGACTTCCGGCCTCTCGTGCTCTTGTGGTTGCTCCCCCTCAACCCGTATGGATGGCGTGTGCTGGTCGCTTGCGAACACACCGTGTGGTACTGGCTTGCGGCTAGACGTCGCCTTGGCGAGGACGTCCGCAGCCTTGTTGTAGTCGCACAACACATGATGAAGCTCAAGCCCGTGGAATTTGTCCTCTAACTCGCGCACAGCCCGACAATATGCCGCCATCTTCGGATCCACACAATTTTTCTCTTTCATGACTTGATTCACGACAAGCTCTGGGTCTCCTCTGATCTCGAGACGGCGGATTCCAAGCTTGATTGCGATTCGAAGGCCGTTGATGAGTGCCTCGTACTCGGCGACATTGTTGGAGGCGGGGAAATGTAGTCGGACCATGTACTCCATACGCACGCCCAGGGGCGAGCGAAGACAAGGCCTACTCCCGCTCCTTCTTTCACGACTGAGCCGTCGAAGTACACTGTCCATGTCTCGTGCTCGATGGGTGCCGGCGAAGTTTGGATCTCCGTCCACTCAGCGACAAAGTCCGCCAACACCTCTGACTTGATGGCACTTCGTGGTGCATACGAGATGTTTTGCCCCATCAACTCGAGCGCCCACTTGGCTATCCTCCCCTCGGCCTCGGGGTTCTGGATCACTTCTCCGAGCGGGTACTTGGATACCACCGTGATGAGGTGTGCATCGAAGTAGTGGCGAAGCTTGCGCTTAGTGATCAAGACAGCATACACGAGCTTTTGCATTTGCGAGTAGCGGGTTTTTGAGTCGGAGAGTACCTCGCTCACAAAATAAACCGGGAGTTGAACCTTGAGCGACTGCCCGGGCTCTTCTCGTTCGACCACCAACGCAGCGCTAACCACCTGGGTTGTCGCGACGATGGAGCTGTGAGTATCGGTGGGCTCTTCAGGAGAATGTTGAGGGAGTCTAGCGCTTCATGTGCTTCGGGCGTCCATGCGAAGCGGTCGAACTTCTTCATCAGACGATATAGTGGCAGGCTGCGCTCTCCGAGTCGCGCTATGAAATGGCTGAGAGCTGCGAGACAGCCCGTGACACGCTGCATGCCCTTCAGATTCTGGATCGGTCCCATGTTAGTGATGGCTGAGATCTTCTCGGGATTAGCTTCAATGCCGCGTTTGGACACGACAAAGCCGAGGAGCATACCCCTCAGAACCCCAAAAACGCACTTTTCGGGGTTAAGCTTCACCCCGTGCTCTCTCAGCTTCGCAAACACTTCAATAAGGTCTGGGACCAGATCGCCAGTCTTTTTTGACTTGACCACGATGTCATCGACATACGCCTCGATGATTCGCCCTATGAGATCTCCAAAGACGCGTCGCATGCATATCTGGAACATGGCGCCCGCGTTTTTTAGCCTGAAGGGCATCGTCTTGTAGCAGTAGGCGCCAAATAGAGTGATGAATGAGGTCGCGAGTTGGTCCGCTATGCACATCGCTATCTGGTGGTACCCGGAGTACGCATCGAGAAAACAGAGGGTTTCGCACCCGGCTGTCGAATCGACTACCTGATCTATGCGAGGCAAAGGAAACGGATCCTTGGGACATACCTTGTTAAGGCCCGTGTAGTCAACACACATCCTCCATTTCTTATTCTTCTTCTTTACAAGTACAGGGTTAGCAAGCCACTCGGGGTGGAATACTTCTCGGATGAACCCTGAACTAAGAAGTTTCTTGATTTCCTCACTGATCACCTTGCACTTGTCGTCGTTGAAGCGGCGTAGGCGTTGTTTCACCGGCTTCGATCCCGGCTTGATGTTCAATTTGTGCTCGGCAACCTCTCTCGGGATCCCCTTCATGTCGGAGGGTTTCCATGCGAACACGTCGAGGTTCGCTTTGAGGAAGTCGACGAGCGCGCTTTCCTATTTAGGATCGAGCGCCGTCCTGATACAGAGCGTGCGGCCATCATCGGAGACGGCCGCATCCTTGACGTCCTTGGCGGGCTCGAAAGAGCAGGCTGCTCGCTTGGACGACTCGGGGATGTCTTGGTCCTCGGAGGGAGGCTCGGCGTGGAGCCTCTCGGACCGGATGAGCGCTTCAGCGAACTGAAAGCACTCGGCATCACATTCGAATGCGTGCTGGAACATAGTCCCCACCGTGATGATCCCCTTCAGAGCGGGAATCTTCAGCTTGAGGTACGTATAGTTGGGCACGGCCATAAACTTCGCGTAGGCCGGCCTCCCGAGGATGGCGTGGTACGTCCCCGAGAACCCCACCACTTCGAAGGTGAGGGTTTCCGTGCGGAAATTCTGCAATGTCCCAAACGTGACGGGCAGATCGATCTGCCCGATTGGGAGTGCCTCCATTCCAGGGACGACCCCGTGGAATGGTGTAGTCGATGGCCGCAGCTGGGACCGCGGGATGCCCATGTCGTCGAGCGTCGACGCGTACAACACGTTGATGCCGCTCCCTCCGTCCATCAAGACCTTGTGGATCCGCTTGGTCTTGAAGAAGGGAGCTACCACGAGTGGGTAGCATCCCGGCTGCGGCACGCGGTCGGGGTGGTCCTTGCGGTCGAAGGTGATCGGAACCTCCGTCCACTTGAGGTATGACGGCGTCGCGGACTCGGTGTTGTAGACCCCACGCCGTATCAGCTTCTCTTGTCGCCTTGAGGGTCACGCCGGGGATCCGCCAAAGATCATGTGGACCGCCCCGTCCTCGCCCGGGTACTGAGCCCCCGCGTCGTCGTCGTCGTTGTCGGGGAGTGGCGTGGCCTTCTTCTGCGGATCTGCCGCCTTGGGCTTGAGCGTACCGTTGACGTAGTTCTTCATCAGACGGTAGTCCTCGAGCGCGTGCTTAACGGGCACCTCGTGATGGGTGCATGGCGCCTCCAGAAGCTTCTCGAAGTGGTCCTTCGGGGGACCGGTCTTGGGCGGATTGCTCTTGGGACACGTGGCCTTGCGCTCGACCGCCACGACGAGGTTGTCATCACGACGACGCTTGTCGTTCTTCTTCTTCTTCTTGAAGCGTGATGACGGCCCCTCGCCGTCGTCCACGACCTGTTTCCCCTTGCCCTGAGGGGTGTTGAGGGTCGCCGTGACTGCTTCCTCGCCGTCCGCCTAATTGGTCGCGATGTCGAGGAGTTCCCGAGTAGTTCGGGGTGTCCTTCGCCCTAGATGGTGAATGAGGGTGGTGCAGGTCGTTCCATTTTGAAACACTGAGATGGCGTCGTTGTCCGTTGCACCCGGAAGCTCGGTGCAGCGCTTGGAGAAGCGCCGGATGTAGTCGCGCAGGCTCTACCCCGGCTTTTGCTTGTAGTTGCGCAGCTCCCACAGCTTGCCAGGGCGGGCGTGCGTGCCCTGGAAGTTGCCGACGAAGGTCCTGCGCAGCTCCGTCCAGTCGTTAATCCTGCCGCGGGGTAGGTGCTCGAGCCACGCGGAGTTGGCGAGGTAGAGCGGCAGGTTCTTGATGATGAAGAGGTTGTCTGTCGCTCCCCCGCGTGGCACGCGAGCCTGTAATCCTCCTACCACACGCTAGGGTTGGTCTCCCCGTCGTACCTGGGGATGTTGGTCGGAGCCCGGAAGCGTGGGGGAAATTGCGCATCACGTATCCCCTGACCGAAAGCCCGTGGCCCCCTCTGATTGGGCGACCAGCTGCGGTCCCAGTCGTCGTCGCTGTCGTAGCACCCACCGCGCCTTCGATCATCTCGCTAGCGCGGGCGGCGCTCATCGCGGTGGCCACGGTCGTCGCCGTAGCCGTGGTCGTAGCCGTCGTCGCCGGCAGCTCGGTGGCGAGCTTTGATGGTGTCGCGGGCGTCGCAGTTGGGCCCGAGACACTGCTTGACCGCTGAGCCGCCGGCCTCCTCACCGCGGCTGCGATGACGCAAAGGAGATGGGTTCTGGCGGTGCACGGATTGGGCCGCCCTTGCATCACGCGCCGACCGCTGGCGGGACGCGGAGCTTTCCGCCTACTGCGCCGCTGCTGTCTCGAGGAGGGCTTTGAGTTGCGGTCGCACCCTCCTCTCCTCAGGGGTGGCCGCCTCGGGGCAGCCGCGTAGAAGCATGGCTGCAGCTGCCAAGTTCTGCGACGCGCGCTTGAAGAGCGGCAGGCCGTCACCGTCGATGTTGGCGTCCTCGCTGACGCGTCGGTTGTCGTTACGCACGTGGGCACGAGCCGTGGTGTCGGAACGCGGGCCCTGGACTGCGTAGGGCCCGGTCGGCGCTCCCGCTGCTTGTCGTCGCCCTTCCGGCACTGTTCATGCACCGGGACTTGCTGCGGAGCTGGTTGCGGGTTGCGTGGCCGCTCCTCCTCGCGCCGTGGGGCGTGTTGGGGGTCACGCGGCCCCTGCTCTTCCCCAAGTTCTTGGTGGAGGTTGGCCAGCTCCTCGTCGAGCTGACGTCTGGCCTCGACGAGCTCGTCGAGGCGCGCCCGACGCTGGGCGTCCGTGGCGCGGCGGCGCGGTGCTGGTTCCGCATCAGTGGAGCTGCTAGAGCTCTGCGCCACACAGACGAAACACTCGCGCGTGAAGTCGTGCGCGGGTGCTGGTGGTGCTCGTTGGGCCGTCGCAGACCCCGGGGTGGAGGTGGACGCTCGTAGCGCGTTCACGTAGGCCGTCACCGGGTCGTCCGGGAGGCCTTGCTGTCCACGGGGGTACATGGCGGTGTACCGCTCCATGAATTCGCCCCAGGTCAGCGGCCCGGACCCGCTGGCCTGGAAGGCGAGGTCGGTGAGGTAGTTGGCGGTGAGCCTAAAACGCTCCTGTGTTGGGTTTGGCCCTAACATGGCCATGATCGTCTCGCCCGAGAAGCCTCGGACGAAAGCTGCGCGCCCCGCCGCCGCCGTTAAGGCGTTGAGGTGAGCAGGTCGGGCGAAGGTACGCCCGACGACGGGCTCCGCCGGCCCGGTGTAGACGAAGCCGAGGGAGCCGAAGAGCATGGTGGCCCCGGGAGTCAGCGAAACCCCGCGGCCCTCCATCCGGATCGTGGTGAAGTTCGGCGAGACACACGATGTGCCCCTACCTGGCGCGCCAACTGTCGGGGTTCTCTACCGCCGGCAGTAAATTTGTATCGGACCGTGTGTCCGACCCGGATGGTTAGCACAGGAGACACAAAGGTTTTATACTGGTTCGGGCCTCCGAGGAGTAATACCCTACGTCCAGTATCGAGTTGCTGTGTTCTTATGCTAGGAATGCTTGTAGTAGGGGTTACAAACTGGTCGGGAGAGGGTGTCGAGCCCGAGTCCCTGTGGAGTGCTGGTTGATCGGTTCGTCAGTCCCTGTGACGGTTGCCCTCCTCTCCCTTTTATAGACGCAAGGGCGAGGGGCAAAAAGGGAAATACAAATAAATGCTACAGTGTGTAGAACTGGGAGGTCTTTTCGCACGTCAATGTCCGCCAGGGGGCATTGAAGGGGAGTTGAGTCGTAGTAGAGCTTGAGGCCGCCGCGTGTCCAGAAAACACTGTACACTCCGAGTACCTGGCGCCTCCTCCGAGCTCTTTTGTAGGTGACTCATCCCGCCTGAGTGAGCTATAGGCCCGCCACGTTAGGGCCTAAACGTAGACCGGCGCCGCCTGTAGTGGGCACTTGAGTGCTTCTGACGGGGTTGGCGTGCTGCAGAAGTCGGACGGGACGGCACGTTGGGCGCTGTGTGAGCAAACTATGTTGCATTACGAGTCCTGTCAGAGCCGGCTGTCCGCGCGTGCTGCCAGCTGGGGTGTTTGCATGCGTGGGGAACCGGTGCCTTGCGTGTCGCTGCGGGGGAGCTCGAGCGCCGAGGCAGCGCCACATTCGTGTGGGGCCCCTGATCCCCCGCCCCGACCTCTATGCGCGGGCCCCGTCTTAGTCGGAGGCGGAAACTACTCGTGCGAACGAGTAGTCGGAGGTGGAGCCTCCTTGTGCGAGCAAGTTGTCGGAGGCGAAGCGGAAACTCCTCGGGCGAGGCGGAGGCCCCTCGTGCGAGGCGGAGACTCCTCGTGCGGGACGGAAACTTGTCGGGGAAGCTTCCTCCTGATCGGAATCGAGACGTCTTGCCAGTGACGGTCTTGACAAGGATCTGTAGTCTTCCCTGTCCTGGATCTTAGCCTTGACGTTGTCAATGGTGTCAGATGACTCCACCTCGAGAATGATTAGCTTGCCGTTTAAGGGGGCCTAATCCAGGCCCTCGTCAATGGCGTATTGTGGTTTATGATGTGAATAACTTGCATGTTTAGAGAAATAAAACTATGACTCTTTGTGAGGTGCTAAAATGAAACGTGAAAGTAGTAGAAACACTAAGGTGATTACATGGTAATATTCTTTTGTAAACAATATTATACATGAAAAGCACGTTTATTTCTCTAGGAAAGAACTGCTCTTACATGATTTATCCTACTTTCATGATGTGGTACTCGTAAAGATATGGTATTAGTATATGTATTTCTCCTGTGGGAATCTAATGATGTGGTACTCGTAAAGACATGGTATTAGTCATAGAACATTGGTTGATGACATAAATTGATGTGTTAGGATTAATTATGATTAATTATTTGTGATCAATTATCACTAACATTAGCAACTGCTAAGTACGGATAGGAACAGAAAGACACCTTTTGTCCGAGGGACACCTGTCCATTGGCTTTGTATATATACTGTATTGTTCATCAGAATACATGATAAAGAATCATTTGTATGTCTTGCGTCTCTCGTTCTCTCTCGCTCTTAACAAGATAATCTAGTGAATGGTGGCGTGACATATTGTAGGTTATGATGTGGACAACTTGCATGTTGAGGTAAACAGAGCTATGACTTTTAGTGGTATGCCGTGTGCGTCTATATAGATTATATAGATATAGATGAACTCGGTCGAGAACAAATTCATACGCACTTATTTGATCAGACTAATTCTGCAGAGAATAGGTCCATCTTCTGTTAAGATTGTTCTTTTAAAGCAAAAAGTGAAACGTCATTGCCTATGGTTTTTCTAAGGAGGATATTTTATTTTTACAAGCAGAAAGACACATAATTTTATTACGGTTACAATCAATGGAACAATAATTTTAAGGAAAAACAATGAAAATAATACGTTTCCACGGGATCATGCGCTCAGAATTAACGGGATCAGGATTCACCAGCACAAAATTTGAATCGTGATTCCGTAGATTTGGGAATAAATGTGTTCCGCATGAAGCATCAATCGATTTACTCACTGACAGCAGTCACACTCACGTTACAGCCTCACAGTCACAGCTCCCCATCGCGATGAGCTCAGAAGAAATGGAATGCAAACAAACACGCACACGCACACCTAGACATACTTTGATTAGCTACCAACCATCAGAAACGCGCCACCTCATTCCTTCCCGCCCAACGGGGCCTACCGCGCGGCGACGCGTGGGTGCTGCGCCACGGTAATTAACTCAGTCCTCCTGCATCAGTCGGAACACGTCATCCAACCCCGAGCAGCTCCCGATCAGGTCGAACAGCACGTCCGGCGGCACGACGCCGGCGCCGAACATGTCCAGCTCCTCCTCGGGAGGCACCACGGCGACGGCGCCACTCTCCGGATGGTCGCCGCCGCCGCCCTGATCCTGAACAGCAGGCGCGTGGCTGCAGTACAGCTTCACGAGCTCGTCGATCGGGCTCATCAGGCTCTCGTCATCCGCCGCCACGAGGCCGGCGAGCTCCGGCTGCATGACGGCCAGCTCCTCGCTCCCTTCGCCGCTGCCGCTGCTCCAGCTGTTGTCTCTCGATGTGCTGATCAGCTCCCGCTTGCGCTTGTCGTGCGCACGGCCGCCCTCCGGGTCGTCGCCGTCGCTGTCGTCGTCGAGGGGTGTGATCTGCAGCGACGTCTTGAGGCGGCGGCTGAGCACCTCCTCCTGTCTGAGGATCTTGGACCACGTCTCCGTCTCCTTGGCGCTCATCTTCTGCTGCAGGCGCTTGGACTGCCACACGAGCTTGCGCATCTGGTCGAAGCGCGGGCTCATGTGCTTGATCACCGCGCTCAGCAGGCTGATCTTCCAGGCCTTCTTGAGGTCGTGCGGCTTCCGGTACGGCGGCACGCCCTGGTGCGCCTGGACCTCGCCCTGGGATCCCCACCAGACCTCCTGCCCCGTGGGCCACCACGGCGGCGCCAGACCGCGCTCCAGCGGGAAGCTCCGCTGCGGGGGCTCGCAGTGCTGGATGAGCGCGGACAGCACGGAGCCGAGGGTGCTGTCCTGGATGTCCTGGAGGCGGTGGAGGCAGGACGCGATCCCCAGCGGGCTCTCGCCGGCGGGGCCCGTGAGCGCCATGGGCCCGGCGCGGTCGAAGGTGACGTTGTCCTTCCACCAGCCGCGGAGGCTGTCGGAGGAGCCGGACATGGGCTCGCCGGCCTCGTCGATGACGCCGTACACGAACCCGCGCGCGTTGCAGGCCTCCATCATCTTGAGCATGTGGCGGAGCACGCCGTCCTGCGCCCGGAGGTCTCCTCCTCCGCCAGCGGCCCCTCCGCGCCCGCGCCCGGCGGCACCACGAGCGGCCTGCTGCGAGACGGGCCCGCCTCGGCGCCGGCGGCACGGAAGGCGCCGGCGCGGCCCTCCAGCTTGTTGAGCAGCATCTGGTCCTTCCACATGCGGCGCTTGAGGTCGGAGATCTCGATGGACTCAGAGCCCGACTCCGAGTCGCTGAGCTCCTCCCGCTCCCGCTCCTGCTGTTCCAGTGCTGCCGCGAACGCGTCGCCGGCCGGGACGCCGCCATCATCGCCGTGCGCGACGTCGTGCTCCATCGCCGCCTCAGAGAAAGGATGCTGCCGGCCGTGGATGCCGTGATTCATAGGCTGTAGTGGTACTAGCAAATATGTAGTCGGTGGTCTCCTCGCTCGCCTGACACAGACGAGATCGATCTAGCTACCTAAGCTACTGCGCCGGCGTGGGAGAAGAATTTATACACGCGATCGGAACTGGAGAGGGGTCGCGCAGGTGATAGATGTCGCGCACTCGTGGCGTGGCTCCGCCGCAAGGCGCCGCCCGTGAGCGCTGGCCAAAGGACGTGACGACCGTCACCTCGGGAATGTATAGCGTGCATGGAGCATCCATGTACAGCTTGTACGTAGCACATGGTTGGGGTTGGCTCGCAGTCGCAGATGGACGCCCAAGGTTTCTGTCGGGCGTGGGGGGTTCCGGTCAGGGAAAACAAAATTGCAACTAGGTTTCAGCCACACCTGCAGGCTGCAGCTAATTGAGCTCATTTGTTTATGTTCGTGCAGGGCGTGACTTCATTTGGTCCTGGTGTTGCCAGGCAGCTAGCCGTGGAGAATCTCGTTAGTCATTCTCAGCCAGTCCGGCTATCTCTGTATTTTTTTTAGAATTAAAAGGAATTTTTATTCGACATCTGCATTTATTTTTATCTCTACATGCATGTGTAAATAGCTCAAGTCAAACACAATACTTTGCTACTCACTCCGTCTCAAATTACTTCGTTTTAGCTTTTCCGGATATATTTCTTTTGTTATACACTTAAATATATATTTATGTTTACATACATAACATAATAAATGTATTTAGAAAGGTTAAGACAACAAATAATTTGAGACGAAAAGAGTACAAATTACACGGTGCGACGTGGTGTCACACGTCTCTCTCTCGTATAGGCCAATCTCCATGATCGAGCGCCCCCATTATTATTATCTCTGATAGAAGCCACATCTATAATGATCAACCTTGGAATTAACTAAAAACAATATCTTCGAAAGAGAGATAGGAGTACTATGCTGGCTCACTCTTTTCCTTACCCTTTTCTCTTTTGACCTACCTTCCTGTTCTTTTCTTGGAAGACACGTGCAACGCCGCGCACACATACTCTTGAATTGCAGCAACAATTTCGCCTTAAAATATTGGAGCAATAGTTTTCCTTTCTTAACTCCTTTCTCCATTTTCCACCTAGATATGCACTGGTTATACCTATGTGGATATGTCTAAAATAATCTAAATAAAATTTATATGCAACCTGTTATTAACTGCAATGTATGTGAAAACTTGTGGTAAAATAAGATGAACCCTGATGTTGCATATAACGAGCGATGGATGATGATAATCACATCAACGGGATTTGAATATGCATATATCATGCATCATGCATGTTGTGCATCACGGCAGAAAATAACTTTTCTAACTATGCTCCGTTGTAAAAAAAAAGTTTTATTTCTTGACATGGTAACATTGCAATGACTAGTTGATCATCCATGCGTGTTTGGATAAGAGCAAAATATTTATTACTAATATGTAACAAGTATGAGTAACTTGGCATGCATTTTTCCCCTCCAAGACCTTGGGTGAATGCAAACAAATTAAGGGATCGTTTGGAACAACTCTAGCTCTAAGATCTGCGCAAGATTTGGAAGATAAAATTAAGTTTCTTTAAATATATGTTTAATTTAAAATAAAAATAGATTTAAATTGCTCAACTAACCTTATATATATTGTCCATTCTACTCCAAGAACTTCTAGAGTCGTTATTGGATGGCTAGCTCCAAAACTATTAGCTTGAAGCTCATGATAGTGTATACCGAAACCTTCAAATTTTCAAAGAGATTTATTTAAATTTGATTAATGGAACTAATGGAGCTAGTTGGCGATTGGGCGTGATTCCATCAGAGAGGTTGGAGACAGAGTGGGTGAACGGCTCCGTCTGATGTTGGATGCCTAAGAGCAACTCCAGCGGACCTCATACTTGAGCCCCCACACAAAAACTAGGGCTGAGAGCAAAAAAATCGCACTCCAGCAGACCGCCTACTCGGGCACCTACTCTAGGGGGCACCCAAATCCCCCCTCCGGTCCCTTCTCCCGCGGGTAGAGAGAGGAGCCCCTACTCCACGATTGGGGGCGTTCCTCCATCCCGCTCCCGCACAGAGTCCTTTCTCCCGTCCTCCGCCGCCGCTCGAATCTGCACGACTGCGCCGCTCCTGTCCCTGAGCACTGGCTGGACCCGAGCACCCGCCGCCGCGCCTTGAGCACCTCTAGTCGCTGTCGCGCAGCACCTCGGCTTGCCGCTCGATTCCTCCCGCGCCCGCGTCGTCATCGGCGCGCCCTGTGTCGTCGGCTCCGCGCCCAGTCGAGGTCCCAAGCGTCGTCGTCTGCCTAGATCTGGGGTGGGGACTAGGGCACACGCGCGCGGAGCTCCTCGTCGCGTCATCGCGAAGCCTGGCCGCGTGGGCCCCTCGCTGCACCGCCGCGCAGACCGACCGTGCGGGCCCGTTCCGGCGCTGTCGTGCATCCCGGTCATGAGGGCCCCTCGAGCTCGGAGCTGCTCGCCCCCCCCCCCTCTTCTTTGCTCCTATGACCGTTTGTTTCTCTTCCTCCGTGCTCGATTTGAGGTGGAGCCGGGCCATGGTGGTTGGATCTTGGCAGCCAGGGGGAACACATTGGAAGGATTGATGTGCAGGCAGTAGCATTGGCCATTGGGAGAGGAAGAGAGACCATGGCGGTGGAGAAGAAGAGTGGGTTAAGTACATGACATACGGGTCCTAGCTGTCATGATAAAGTAGGGGTTATTGCTGGAGTTGAGGATAAAAATCAAACTTCAGAAAGTTGGAGGCAGCCTCTATTCAATAAAGCAGAGGCTTTAAATAAGAGTTATTACTGGAGTTGCTCTAACAAGTTTTTACATCCATGCGATACTACGTACTCTGTTTTCTCTCCAAACACGTTTGTGGCGCGGCGGCCGGTTAGCTATGGCGGAAATATAAAATACGAGCTCTCTCTGCCGGTGCGCGCGGAAACCGCTGAGCACGCGACAAACCGAAGTCGGCTCAGGTACATGCGTGCCCACACGACACATCTCGTCGAGCTGAAGTAACAAAAAGAAATATGAAAAGAGAGAGAAGGAAAAGAAATTAAAGAAGCCATGAATGCATGAATATGCATGATCCATCTATGCTATATCCACCGAGGTCGCTTGGAGTGTAGTAGCCTGGTAGGAACTCCCATATAGCACTGTACACAAATATCTGCCCAAGCATAGTCAGCAATGACGTCTGATCGATCGAGTTCCTCTGCTGAGAGAGAGAGAGAGTTTCTCTGCGTATCTAGAATGCGAAACTTCCACGCCATATATACGGTACTAAACAACGGAGAGTTGTGGTTCACGCATCCAGCGCCGGTCCTGGATTTTTGGGGCCCCGGACTAGGCTAAAAATATATTATTTGGTTAAACTACAAAATCTCAATATCATCGCCAATGCACTATCAGTATTGATCGAGTATCATTAATCTGGTTACTTGAGCCGGTGAGAATTATGACTAGCTGATAAAAAGGTAAATTTGAAAATTTGTACATTGGCTCCACCAGTTTATTTGCAAGCTTGCTTTTGCCTGCGGTCTAATTGCAATCGGCGATGGTGAGATTGAGTGAGACTACATATATAGACGGAATGACGGATCATCGGATGCTCAACATGCAATCACAATACTGATACGTCGTCAAGCGCGAGTCCACAACTCACCATGGGCTGCCAGCGCCGTGACGATCGACGAGCAGCGATGTTCCGACTTTGTCTCCACCACGCACTCACGCCGATCGCATCAAAACCAGATATGCGAGGTTGAGTGTGAGGTTTTTTTTTTAGTTTTCCCACTTTTCTCTTCACTTATTATACCTCAATGCACTATTTACCGTCACATCGAATCACATCTTCTCTCACAGTACAAGATTCAATATGTATTTTTTTTCACAATTTTTCATTCTCACACAATATTCATTCGCACAACTAAACAGGTCGAGTCCTATGTCATGTAATGTACTACCGAAAAACAAGTTACGGGCGGGGCGGGGGGAGGGGGTGATATGGTTGGACTTGGACGGTTAGACCGACATGCGGGGTCACGTGTCTCTTTGTGGCCCACGTTGCTCCGGCCCCGCCCCGTCGGCCGACCGCGCCCTGCTGCACCGCCGCTGGAAGCCTCCGGTGCTGTGGAGCTAACAATTCCAGTCCTAATTCCTTCAAATGTCTGATCTTTCAACCATTTATTTACGGCTTGCCTCAAAACTTCCAGCCATATGGATCCGAACTTTTCATCCAAGCAAAAAGATTTTACAACGATGGAGCAAACTCTTACGATGCAATGGGCTATAGCTAACTTGATTTTGAAGGATTCTTCAAAAAAAAAAACAACAACTTGATTTTGAAGTCTCCTTGCTACTCTCTGGACATTGCCAATGTGTGTCACGGTAACAATGTGCCGAGTCACTTATCCACATTTAGCTAGGATATCACAATTTGAACTAAGCTATTAGACTTAAGACCCAAATGACATAAGTTAGCTTAGCAAAATTTACTCAAACATTTAGAGTGGGACCCGCCTTCTCTCTCTCTCTCTACTCACACAGTCCCACCAAACGGGTCATTAACATCCCCATTTGAAAATTTGAACAAAAAACTTTCTGCATTTCCAACATCATGGATAATTATATCGACACACAAAGTTTCTTGGAATAAATCGAGTAAATGCCTTTATGTGAAGAAACACATATAAAGAGTCTTTATCAGTTTTATGAAGGAAAATGATAAGTAATTTGCCCTTTTTTGTGTACCCTACATATGATGAAGTTTTACCACAAAATTCATATCCCAACAACCAACATTTTAGTGTCCATGACCTAAGCCTGCATAAGCTCGCTCAAATCTTTACCCCGCTAAGGGAGTAGGTAAACCATCTGGTGAACTCCTAATTTCAGACCCTGCAAAAGACACGGGTTGTTAGTAGTGTTTTACTATATGGATTTTGTATGCAATAATATAATTATAGGCAACTTTTTTTCTTTTCTTTTTTCTTCTTTTCTCGAAACATAACAAGAATTGACATGCTCACAAGTTTTATGTGAAATTTGCATGCATATGTATTCCAAACATTCTCCTTATTCCGAATATAGCACGAAACTCCAAAAAAAAAAGGAATAATATAGCACGAAAAAAAGCTGGAATAGCGGATTATTATCCATCTGATTCGTATAATATACTCCATATAATATACTCCATATAATATAAGGTAAACACATCCGCCCATTCTCCTCATTATCCACTGGCGAGCGGGACCCCTTTTTTCATGACCCCATGCGTCAGTAACACGAGACCGAGGTGCAACATGTGTCACTATCCGTTACTAGTACTAACGCGAGCACACCGAGGCCACCCAGCTTGTTCAAAGTGCGGCCACTCCGCCAGGAGCAGAGCACCCGCAATTCAAAACTCGAAACGCGAGCGAGCGAAGCAAGCGCTGGAGAGACCGGGAGAAATGGAGAGGGCGGTGCCGGTGCGCAAGATTCACGCCTCGACGGCCGGCTTGCTCGCCTGGTCGGAGGAAGGACCCGCCGCGGCGGCAGCCACTCCGCCTCCGGCCTCGCGCCCCGGCATCAAGGTGATCTCGCCACCCACTCAACCTCTGGCTCTTCTGAGTTCTGAGCCCGTCTCTCGTCCTCGTTTTTCTCACCGCGCGATGCGGCTGAGCTCGCCTCCCCTTCTCGCCGTCAGCTCCTCCGGCCCACTGACCGTCGTTGCTTCCTCTGTCTCCCCTGCTAGCCGGCCGGTGGGATCACGCCCGCGATGTTCGGCGCGCCCGTCGCGGAGCACGAGGCCGAGGATCTGAGCAAGAGGTGAGCGATTCCTGCCTTGATCCGCTCGATCCGCGCTGATAGGTGGTAAAGAATCGAGGTGTGCCGTGCGCTGCGTGATTTTCTCGTGCTAGTGCAAGTTTGGACCGTGGGTTTCAAATTCAGCACACATGCTGTAGATTTGTACACACGAGAAGGCGAGAAGCCGTGGTTTAGCTGACTGTGTTGGTCCGTTGGGGCATCTTGCGGTGGTGCCTTGATAAATTACATGCATGTTCTTACTGAAATCTAGTGTGCTGTAATTTTTGAAATCTCACAAGCCATGGTTTAGGTGACTATTTTTTGTTATTGATGTGTCAGGAAAGTGGTTCATGTATGTGTTAGTAAGATATGGAGGAGTATATGCCAAATGCCAAGTATGGAAGCCTGTTTGAAACTGTAATTCATGTAATAGGCGGCGTAGAAAAGCATAGGTCGCTTGATGTTGTTCATCAAATGTTTCATGATTGTTGTAGTTTCATAAATAAAATGTGTTGTGTTCTAATATAAACCTCTACGTTTAGCCAAGATAAATGCATAGTTGAAAACCAAAAACCACACACTTGAGATTTTAGGAAAATAATAGACTAGGAAAATACCATAAAAAGTAGCAGCATGTGCATTCTCTGAATGTTGTTTTTTTTCCCTTTTTGGGTTTCAATTCGCATGTAGTTGCCCAATGGTTCCACTGTAACGTGGGCTTAATTAATTTCACAACTGGGTAATGGCAAGAATAACCAGATAGATAAATCAGTTTTCTCCAGTATATACGAAGGAGGCATATTTTAAGTACATTTCCGTTATCATAGTTCTGACTTTCCCAGCCACCTCTACATAACTTCATTGGGCAGGAAAATGTGCTCTGGCTCAAAGATGAAAGAGATGACTGGGAGTGGGATATTTGCTGGGTCCGGTGAAACTGATAATTCTGATGCTAGTTCTGGTGCAACAAATCCTCCTAACAAAACTACTTTGAGGATGTATCAGGTATGCTTATACCTTGCTTGCTGCAAATAGTAGTGAGTTGCTATTTCAAGTTGTTAGAGTGCCTTTTATCATCACTGTGGTATTAGTATATTCCAATGTTCTGAAAACATTTACTCCCTCCTTTCTTAAATATATGACGTTTAGGACAAGCAGTTTAGTTCATTTTTGAACTAACAAGCTTGTGTTAAACGTCATATATTTAAGGACAGAGGTAGTAGTTGCTTACAATCAGATTTCTTTGAAGTACTTATCTAGTCATTAGCATCAATTATGCCACATTGAACTGAAGTGTGTCTACTAGTGCCAAGTGCCAATGTGTCTCTAATACCTATTTTCTGATAGAAATGTGTTTAGTCTTTCTTTAGGGTACCTAGCCACCTAGGTAACTATCTGAGAATGCTAAGTGCTTTGCTGTGACTATTTTTTGGATATTGTGTTCTAAATGTCTCAGGTTGAATTATAACTTAAGTGTGTTATATTTTTTTCATAACAGCAAACTGTCACTGGCATGAGCCAGATAACATTTAGCGCAGAGGGAACTGTATCCCCCAAGAAGGCATCCTCATTGCCTGAGGTGGCCAAGCAACGAGAGCTTAGTGGCACACTGGAGAGTGAAGCTGATTCTAAAACGGCGAAGCAGATCTCAGAATCAAAGAGCAAGGAACTGAGTGGAAGTGATATCTTCGGACCACCCCCTGAGGTTCCTGCTAGGCCCTTGGCTGCTCGTAATCTGGAACTGCGAGGAAACTTGGATTTTGCACTACCTCAGCCAAGAAGCATTCACACGTCAGTTAAAGTATCCAATGTGAGAGGATCCTTTCATCCTAACATTTTTTTTTCTTTTGTGGGGTAACTCTGAATATTGACTTCACGTCACATTGTTGAATTAGTTGTTCATCTCTTAATAGTAGCCAAAGCCCAAGCTGTTTTTTTTTTCTTGAAATGGTATAGTACTTAGATTGAATAAATTCCTTCTGAACTGAAATCATGAATACGTTAGTCGAAGCATACAAGTATATATATAGGCTTTACCATTTTCTACCATTAAGTTATGATTTTATCGACAACCTAAGGCTGTGTTTGATTCTAAAAGGAAAAGAGAATGTACTAGGCACTAAGGAAGCTTGAAAGCCCTACTGTCTACACTAAAACAATTTGTGCAGATTTTCTAAGTAGATCATCTGCTTGTTGCCAAAACGAACTGAACTTACTTTGATGATCGGTGCATATGCAGCCTGCTGGAGGTAGGAGCAACATCGTTTTCGGCGAGGAACCAGTGGTCAAGACAGCAAAAAAGATTCATGACCAGAAATTCCATGAGCTGACTGGAAACAACATCTTCAAAGAAGATGCGCCCCCTGGCTCAGGAGAGAAGGCCCTGAGCACGGCGAAATTGAGGGAAATGAGTGGCAGCAACATCTTCGCCGATGGAAAAGTGGCTTCCCGCGACTACTTTGGCGGCGTCCGGAAGCCTCCAGGTGGCGGGAGCAGCATTGCGTTGGTCTAGGATTTCATCTCATCAGTCTGTAGCGCCTGATGTGGCAACCTAACGATGCTACTGTTTTGGTAGCATCTCATTCTCATCACCCTTGGCTTCATTCTAGACGAATCATAACTTTTATTCTTATGGCCTGTTTGCATCTTTAACTTCTGAATTGGTTATGTTTAATTAGAAGGACCCCTTCTGTTAAACTGTATTTGTGTGTACCGTGTGCATTTTGAATAGGGTATACAGGCTGCTTCAGCTGGCAGGTAAGCAGGTTTGTGCACTCAAGAAAAAAAAGTTTATGGAGTCATAACAAATAGAAAAGCAGAACATGGCATAATTCCACACGAATTGCATGTTTTCAGAGAAACTTGATCTAGTAACTCTAGGAACCAAACTTTTACAGCATACAGGCACACCTAGGTTCGAGCTGTAGTCTCCAGACTCCAGTGATAGACAATGTGTCCATTGACGTAATTATTGGCTTGATGCGTGCGTGATTGTGCGTACGTTACAGAAAATGGGTCTTCGGTTGAACCCAATAGGTGCAAGGGGATGAAACTCCTCTTTCATATGATTAACCCTGTCAAATCAGCAAAATCATACAAAACTTTGTTTTCGGTACCATTCTCCGGCCTCTCAGCCATCCACGTCATCGTCCACCTAAATCCGTGCGACCCCGGGAGTTGCTAATTGGCGCGCGCGCTAGCATGCGATTTCCGACATTGCCCCGCAGGCCCGCGGCGGCATTTCCTTTCCGGGCAGCAGTGGGCCACCCACGTGTCAAGGCCGCACATACCCACTGCAGCGCTGCACTTCACCGCTTGCCTCCGTCTCCGTTGTAGCATTTGCCTACTAGAAAATAAATAAAGAAAGAAGTTCGATACAATGTTGCCGAACAAAATTTCTGAAATGAAAAATGCATAAAATGATATAACTTAAAGAACTTATGCGAGAAAAGTAAAATTTAGTCTATGTATATATTTTAATTAAAAAAGTTATATATATATAATTTATATCAAAAAGTAAATCTTATACTAAAAAAGTTATACACATAATCTATGCCACAACAGCAAAACTTATACATATAACTTTTTCAATTAAAAATTTATATACATAATTTAAACCACATAAGCAAAACTTATACATATAATTTTTTTAATAAAAAAGTTATATACATAATCTATACCACAGAAGCAAAACTTATACATATAACTTTTTTTAAAAAATTATATACATAATTTATACGGCAAAAGTAAATTTATACATACAAGTTATGAAAAGAAATATTTATGCGTATAACTTTTTTCTACAGTAAAAATTATATGCTTAATTTTGTCGGGAAACATATAAGTAATAATTTGTTAATATAACTTATGAAGGAAATAAGAAATTGTGCATCTACCTTTTTTCTGCATTAAAACTTATATGCATAATTTTTTCTAGCAAATTTGTTTACCAAATTAAAAAGAAAAAGAAAAAAAAGCATGCAAGTGGAGGAAACAGCAGACTTTTTGAATGAGGAGGCCGGAGGATGCCGAGTACATGTGGGGGCCACCATGCACGTGGGGTCCTGGGAGTGGGAGATGGTTGGGACGTCGGCGTGGGCAGCGCAGTGCACCTGGTGGACACGCGGTCCGCGCGTCGCATGCTTGGATAGTTGGATGGATCGATCGCTCGAGGCGCGCGCTTGCCAAATTGATTTTGCGTGCGACCCCTCCGAATCGCGTCCCACCCGGCGCCGCTGTCCCCCGGATCCCGCGCCCGCGTGCCCATCGCCGCCCTCTCACCTCCAGCCGCCCCCTCTCCTTCCCTCCCCCGCGCCACCCCGGATCCGTCGTGCGCCCTCTCACCTCCAGCCGCCCACTCCCCTTCCCTCCCCCGCGCCACCATAAAATCACCCCGGACCCTTGCCTCCCCTCCACGCCTGGCTATCCCGCCCCGAGCTGCCGGCGGCCTTCCTCCTAGCGACGACTCCCTCTCGCTGTCTGTTGCTGCCGGCCGTGCCGGGGCTGTCGCATCGGGACGCTACATGTCGTCCGCCCTGCAAGTTGCCCCGAGCCGCCACCCGCCAGCCGCCCCTGCACGTCGGCAGCCGCCTGCCCCTGCAGGCCGCGCCGGAGCTCCTGCGCCAGGCTCCCCCTGTAGGTCGCGCCGGAGCTCCGTGCTGGGCCGCCAATGCACGCGCGACCAGTCTTAGAGGCCACGTCGGAGTTCCCGTGCCGGGCCGCCATCCGCCGTCCGCCCCCTACAGCCTGCAGGCCGTCCGCGGGAGATCCTGCGCCGTGCCACCACCCACCGTTCGCTCCTACCGGCCGACCGTCGGAGCTCCCACGCTGAGCCGCCGCCCGTCGCCCGCCGTCCGCCCCTGCACGCCGCGTCAGGCCTCTCACGGCAAGGTCCAAGAGATAAGGGGCAAAGCTGTCCAAATTTATGTGTTTGTTACCTCCTTGAGTGCAATGTGTTGTTTTTTCCAATCAGTTTTGCTAAGAGTGCAATGCGTTGTTTTTTTATATAAAGTTTACTGGCCTTCAAAGCTTCGAACCCACTCCATCACAACTCAAGGTGACTACGTCTCAAACACCGTAGCGAAACTTAGTGTTCCTAATTCCAAATTTCATCTGATTTTTTTTAAATTTCCGCAGCAACGCGCGGGGTATTACCTAGTTACTTATATGGCATAGAATCCGATACTTGATAGTATAAAACTTACATGAAACTTACATGATCCCCGCCGGCCAACTCCTCGCGGCCCCAGAGATCCCCGCCGGCCACCTCCTCGCGGCGTCACCTCCTCCGTTCCGCCACCTCTGCTCCGCATCCGCCCCGCCCCGCCACCTCTGCTCCGCATCCGCCCTGCCCCGCCACCTCCTCCTCCGCCTCTGCCCACCGCCGACTCTGCCCCGCCCCATCGACCACGCGCGCAAGAGTCGTTTCCTCCGCCGGCGAGCCCCCTCCTCCCCCGGCCTCTCAGCCGGTGAGCCCCTTCTCCCAGCAGTTGGCGCCCCTCCCCATCTCTCCCTCTCCACCGCGTCCGCTCTCTCCCCCGGCTACGAGCTTCGGCGGCCGGATCCGGCGCGGGCGGGGCGGGGCAGAGGCGGCGGCGGCGGGCAGGGAAGAAGGGAGGCCGGCCGGCGACGGTGGCCCGCGACACACGGCAAGGCAGGTCGGGAGGCCGGCGGCGGCGGGAGCACGTCGAACCGTCATCGGCGGGCCCACCCGAGGGCAAAGGCTGGAAAACCGGTGGGAGGGTCCGGCGGAGCCGGACGGAGCTGGTATTTCGTGGCTCAGTGCGGGGAAAACAGCTCTAGAGAGCGGAAATCCCAGAGCTTCACCACCGGAGCCGGAGCCAAAACCACCGTTTGGGAGGGCTCCGGGTGAAGCTGGTGGTGGAGCCGGAGCCCTCCCAAAGGGGCCCTAACAAAAACTCGTAAGAACTACCTACCAATGTGGACTTACGCCAATCACATAAACCAATTTAGGCCTATTTCAAATTCTGTGGGCCTCAGACTATTTGTTTCGCGGAGGCCCACTGCCCCTCGGCCTTGTAAGATATGAAACCCACCAAGGCCCAAATGACCCGACTTCAGCTATAAGTCCACCAGCAGCAGCACCCAGCCGTCTCCTCCCCCTCGCGAAAACCCTAGCCGCACGGTGCTTCCCTTCGCTCTCCAACCCCTCGAGGTGGCGGCGCGCTCCTGACCTTCCTCCTCCCGCTCCTCCTGAAGAATCCCTCGCTAATTGGTACTAACGTTCGTCCCGCTTGCCTGCTCCCAGGTATTCCTTCGCAGTCGGCCGGTTCCTCGGAGCGCAGTAGATGGCGTAAGTTCTCGCACCTAAATCTTTGCCTTTTGTGCAGTATATCTTGTTGGTATACATGTTTATCTTGCACGTAGTTGCGGGATCTTTGATATTTCGCTGCGCGTTTCTAGAATTGCGAAATCTCGGCTGGGTAGATTAGTTGTACTTTCCAGCTGTGTAAGGGACGCCGGTGGTCTTGATCTGGTGGTGAAACGTTTCCGGCAGAAGAATGCATACTTGCTGTTGTTCTTGTGTTTAGTTGGGTGGAGTTGTACTGTGAATAGATTATTTGGATAATATCAGCTTAGCACGTTGCAGCATCAATCAGAAATGGTTCTAAATTACTTCCAGTGCAGTTCTTAAATTCAGTTTTTTTCTTTAAAGTTACCTTTGCTGCTCTAGTTTGAGGAAGAGGGGATTTATTCTGGTTTATGGGTGATACTGACCTGGTCTCATGGAGAATTGAATGTAACTTTATGCTATAGTTCTTGGGTGGCCTTATGATCTGTTTGCTCGTCTGTGGCTTATTTAACCAAACTGCAAAAAAAAAGCTATGAATGTCTAGATGTATATAATGGGAATTCAATGGCATTTTTTTTTCTTTTGGGTTGGTAGTTTTGTCTAGAGATGCTGTGGATTAGTCTTTCCATGCCCTGTGCAATGGTTCACCATGATTTTGTGCTTTTGCAGGGATCAGGAAACCCCCGTTGCGGTTGAGGCACCTACCCCGGTTCTTGGGGAGCCAATGGACTTGATGACTGCACTGCAGCTTGTCATGAAGAAGTCAAGTGCTCATGATGGGCTTGTGAAGGGCCTTCGTGAGGCAGCCAAGGCCATCGAGAAGCATGCTGCTCAGCTTTGTGTGCTTGCTGATGACTGTGACCAGCCTGATTATGTCAAACTGGTGAAGGCACTGTGCTCTGAGCACAATGTTCATCTGGTTACTGTGCCTAGTGCCAAAACTCTTGGCGAGTGGGCTGGGGTGAGTTAAACTAATGGTTCTTAGAAGATGCTTCTTGTTTTACAAAATGTGACTGTTAGTGCTGACCTCTAGATGCTCCAAGTTAACATTTAGTTGGTGATTTGCATTTGTCCACCTATTTTGACAGTTGTGACTATCCAGCTGTTTTTGAATCCTTGTATGCCTGTAAATTCAGTTATAGCTGTCCTGTGCATTAAGATTTGATTTGCTGAGCATGATCTTGTCTTGTGTATTAAGCTTTAATCTGCTGAACATTAGCTCCACCTTGCTTTTTATACTAGTTTTAACAAACTTTGCCTGTTATCTGTTTATTGCAGCTTTGCAAGATTGACTCTGAGGGCAAGGCAAGGAAGGTTGTGGGCTGCTCCTGTGTCGTTGTCAAGGTAACAGATCAATTTCATCCTAAATTACTACAAACAACTACCATGGTTACCTTCAAAGAAAATTTGTCTTGGTTTATACAGGCAAAACTGATATTTGTCTTTGTGTTTCTAATATAGGACTATGGTGAAGAATCTGAGGGCCTTAACATAGTGCAGGAGTACGTCAAATCCCACTAAATATGACGCGGTTCGGCATCTGGAGCTTTATGTTTGACATTTTGGGCCATGGTTTAAAATTTGTGCTTGGTTATGGGCTTGCTAGGAGATTAGAACAATTTTCAAGTGCGAGCCAAGGAGTGCAGTGAACGATTTGGACATCTGAACTCTTGTTTTAAGAGATGTGTCATCTGCTTTCAATACAAATCATCAAGAGCTGCTGTTATAATTCGTGTTTGTTCATTGTTATCTTGGTTGGTGCTTGCATGCGTGTCGGTCTCAATTTGTGTCTTATGCACCTGATTCATGCTAAAAAATGCTTGGTATACGTGTGGCGCTTGTGCTATGTTGTGATTTCGTTCTGTGTTGCTTTTGATCAGACTGCTGATCTTAGATGTTTTGCGGATCTTATTTGTTCTGGCCACTGCAGCTCAGTGATCGGAATTTGTACTCGTGACAAATTCATTTGGTATGCAGCTGGGAAACTTATCTGATTTCAAGTTGATCTTTATTTTCCAAAAACTGAATGGCATAATGTACAAGGTCTGTAATGTAAGGCAGCCGGTCCCAGCTTGTAAGAGCGCATTGACGCACTGTCATGCTGAATCTATCAAAGTTTGTTCTGAAAGGGTTTGGCAGACCTGGCGTCTGCACATGAGCTGAATGCAGCGAAATGCTCAGAGCAGTATTCTACTGCAGAAGCAGAACATGCAGCTCCTTCTGCCAGGGGAAGCTACAGATAGCCTGACAATCGGAACTCCAAAATGCTCTCTCCAAATTAATCTCCTATATCAGTAGGCCAATGTCAGCAAAAAATTTTCCAACAGAGTGGAATTTTGCTGCCATAGTTGGCTCGTAAACTTTGCCTACTTCCTTGGTTACCCAAGTATCCCTTTTGGCTGCTCTTCTCCATCCCTCTTCAGAAAGGGGGAAAAGAAATATGCGGCAATCGGACTCAACCTCGATCCTCCGGCAGATGGTGATGTGGGACCTCTTATGAATGCGGGCCAGGAGGCCCGGGGAAAGCAGCCTCGCTGGCCATCGTTCGAGTTCCCCTGGGCTGGCTGTACAGAACGGCGAAAGGAGCGGCCAGCTTGATCGCGTATGCCTCGGCTGGCGGCTCTCCTTGTGCGGGCGCGATCTACAGGTTGGCTTAATGCCTTCCTCCCCTGCACGAGATGTTTTCAGGTGCCAACGCGTGAGAAATCCAGGCGGTGCCCGTGCCCCCCGCAGTGCTGGGGGGCGTGTGGCGGGCTCGTGTTCCAAGTTCAATCTGAAAGCCTCTTCCATATTTGAACGCAGGGGAACCCCTCTATCTGAACGCACAGTTCATGCGCGCTACGACGGCCACCGCATCCCCCCGTATACAGTATAAATCCGCCTGGGATCCGAGGCGCCGCCGGCCCTTCCCTCCGTCCCTGCCTCCAACATGGCAGATGGGAACCGATCTGCCAAGGGTAAGCAAGTCGCCGTCGACGACTACGACGAGCATGGCCCTGACGGAGGCTACGGCGGTGCCGTCGGCTACTGGGATGGTGCTGCCACAAGCGGCGGCGGCACTGGAAGCTACTACGGGGGCAGCAACGGCGGCGGCGCCAGGTACGGCGCCGACTGGCGTGGTGGTGGCTATGGCGGTATGGGCTTCTTACCGGAGAACCCCGTGGGTGGCGGCGGCGGCGGCAGTACGCTCTTTCCATCAACGCACATAGATGCCCGCATGTACGCGCCTCAGCATTATCCAGGCCCCCTTTGCTGGCCAGCCGGCAACGGCGTCGTCGGCAGCGCATCCTTCCCCTCGCCTTTCACCGGCGCCGGTGGCTCTGGGCCCCAGCATGCAGGTACGGGCTACTGGCCAGACAGCAACGGCGGCGGTGGCAGCGCGTCCTTCTCATCGCCTTTCACCGGCGCCGGTACCCATGCGCCCCAGCATGCAGGCTCGAGCAACTGGCCAGGCGGCAACGGCGGTGGCATCGCACCCTTCCCCTCGCCTTTCACCAGCGCCGGCGTCGTCGGCATCCCTGGTCCCCAGCACGCACGCACGGGTAACAGCTGGCACAGCGGCGCCGCCGATCACGAGTTCTATTATCGTGGCAATGGCAATGGCAGCGGCGGTGCAACCTTCCCCCCGCCGCATAACATGGTCGATGGCATGTCCTACGCCGTCCCCTATGACGCACCACCCAACGGCGGGCAGCCGTGCTCGAGCTCGCCGTTCCGCAGTTACATGGAGCAACTTGACAGCGACATCTCCAGGTCGCTGACGTCTCTCAGCCTCCGCGACCGCGGCAGCCGCGAAAGCCTCGTCGCGCGTGGCAGGCGCCACCTGTCCAATTTGGTGAACCATGGGCGGCAGGAGCTGCAGCTCATCAACGCCGGCGGCGACCTGCGGAACAACGCACCCTTCTTCCCCGGGCCCGGCCGGCGTGGCCACGGCGGCGACCCGTACGCGGGGAGGAGGCTCGACGACGTGAGGGGTTCCATGAGCGGCGTCGCCCGGGAACTCGCCGGGTGCCAGTTCCTGGTCCGGATGGTGGCCGAGGGCGGCGCCGCGGCGGCGGGACAGGTGTTCGATGAGCTCGCCGGCGAGATCGTCCGGCTCATGGTTGACAGCGTCGCCCACGAGCTCGTGGAGAAGCTGGCGGAGTACTGGACAACGGACGAGCAGATCACGCGCGTGCTCCACGTCCTCGCGGCGTCTCCCAATCAGATCATCGCGGCTGTGGCCAGGAACCATGCAGGGTAAGTAAGATCGGTTTGATCATCATCACATCTCATGCTTCTGCTATGTTTCAAATTTGTTTGCATTTTTATCTGTGTGTTCTCTACTTCTCTGTCTGTCCGATCCGGCCAGGTCCAACATCCTTCAGACGCTGGTCGGCAGGATGGCCGGGAATCCTGAGCACGCCGAGCTCTTCACCAGCACCCTCGGCCGCGCCGGCGACCACGTCGTGGTCTCCCTCATGGAGCACTCGGACGGCAGCCGCCTGATCGTCAGATGCCTCGACACGTTCTCCATCTACCAGAACAGGGTAACCGACTAGCAGATCGAGCAGCAATGGCGAGTCGACAGCTGATGATGATCAGTGGTCTGACAAGCGTGTCGTACCTGCAGTTCATCACCTCCGTCGTCGCCCGCGGCTTCCTCCTCCTCCGCCTGTGCCGCGACAAGCACGGCTGCAACGTGGTGAACAGGTGCATCGACAAGGCCGCCGCCGGCGACGACGAGCAGCTGTTGACATCGATCGTCCGCGCCGTGTGCAGCGACGGCATCGCGCTCGCGGAGCACGGCTACGGGTACTTATTACCGCACATTATTTGACCCATTTGATCTCAGGACGTGATCGCCGGCGTTTTTTTTTTGGGTGCGGCAGGAACTTCGTGGTGCAGCAGGTGATGAGGTCGGTGCCGGAGGCGAGAGACTGGCTGCACGGGCTGTTCCGGGGGTGGTACGTGCGCCTGTCGAGGCAGAAGCCCAGCAGCCACGTGGTGCAGGGGTGCCTGGAGCACTTCTCGCCGGAGCAGGCCGACGAGAACGTCAGGGAGCTGCTCGGGTGCAGCCGCTGGGACTGCACATTCCGGCACCTCATCACCGACCCTTACGCCAACTATGTCTTGCAGTCTGCCATGAAACACCATGAAAGGATTCTCACCTAAATAGTGTAGATGGATCCAAAACATGATTTCGGGAGGGAGTGTGGGAATCAAAGTTAATGATGACATTGGACCATACTTCCAAACGAAACGGGGGCTTAAACAAGGGGATCCTATGTCCCCTATCTTATTTAACATTGTCGCTGACATGCTAGCCCTGCTCATTAATCGAGCGAAAGCAGATGGGCAAATTAGAGGGGTGTTACCCCATCTAGTTGATGATGGTTTGTCTATCTTACAATACGCAGACGACACCATAATCTTTCTAGACCATGACCTTGAGCAAGCTAAAAATCTTAAGCTCCTTTTATGTGCCTTTGAGCAGCTTTCGGGGCTGAAGATTAATTTCCACAAGAGTGAAGTTTTCTGTTATGGTGCGGCCAGAGAGATGGAAGCTTCCTATACTTCTCTCTTTGGTTGTAATTCGGGAGATTACCCTTTCAGATATTTAGGTATCCCGATGCACCATAGACAACTCCTAAATTCCGAATGGAGTAAAGTCGAAGAACGCTTCCAGCAAAAGCTCTCGTGTTGGAAAGCAAAATATCTATCCTATGGGGGGAGGTTGGTCCTGCTGAATTCGGTGTTAAGTAGCCTACCCATGTTCATGATGTCTTTTTTTGAAGTCCCTAAGGGAGTTCTTAAAAACCTGGATCATTTCAGATCTAGATTTTTTTAGCAAGGTTCTGCTATTAAGCACAAATATAGGCTTGCCAAATGGGACATCTTGTGTCGCCCCAAAGATCAGGGTGGCCTTGGAATTTTGAACTTACAGCTACAAAACAAATGCATGTTGGCTAAGTGGTTAGTGAACCTTTTGAACACTGACGGGACCTGGCAATCATTGCTAAGGAACAAATATTTGAGAACCAAAACCCTCACGCAAGTATCATCAAAACCAAATGACTCTCACTTTTGGAGAGGACTCATGCGTATTAAAGATGAGGTTCTTTCTAACGGTTCTTTCGTTATTAAAGATGGAACCAACACGAGATTTTGGGATGATACGTGGATAGGGGATAAGCCGCTCAAGGATACCTACCCATCCTTATACCATATAGCGCGGGATAAGCATGTCACGGTTTCTAGGGTTTTGTCCTCTAGGCCCCTTAATATTTCTTTCAGGCGGTCTTTGGTGGATAACAACCTGAGCCATTGGCTTCAACTAGTAGCTCGGGTCTCTAATGTTGTTCTGGTGGATGATAAAGACTATTTTAAATAGAGTCTGACAAAAAGTGGTTTTTTCACTGTTCGGTCTTTGTATCTACATGACATAGATACTCATCCACCTTTTCAGCATAGGAAGATCTGGAAGTGAAAAATACCTCTAAAGATCAAGATTTTTCTTTGGTTTCTTCAGAAGGGTGTCGTTTTGACAAAAGATAACCTTGTAAAGAAAAATTGGAAAGGGAGCCAGCAATGTGTCTGCTGTAATTTTAATGAGACAATTCAGCACCTGTTTCTAGATTGCCCTTCCGCAAAAATGATTTGGAGGATTATTTTCTATGCTACTAATTTGACCCAGCCTAGATCTATTAGCCATATGTTTGGTACGTGGCTTAATAATCAACATAAAGACTATAAGCCCCTGATTTGGGTTGGTGTCGCTGCCATTTGCTGGGCTATTTGGAAATGCCGGAATGATATAGTTTTCAAAAAGACGAAATTTAATTCGATTTTGCAGGTTATTTTCAGGGGAGCTTACTGGCTACGCTTCTGGGCCCAGTTGCAGCATAAGGAGCAGGCTAAGGATACCCTCATCGCCATGAGCAGGAAATTAGAAGTCGTTGCTCTACAGATTGCTAATAGAGGATGGAACAATTTTTTTCGTTTACCTTAGTCGGGGGCTTGTTGCCCGTTTGCTGCTTCTTTTACCCTTTTGTGGACGGTTCTTTTGAACTCTGTAATAATTGGCTGTGTACATCTTCGGATGTAGAGACCGGATTTAATTATCCAATATTAAAAAAAAAATGAAACGCAGAGAGGTCAGGATTCGTTCCTCCATGCATATCGTCGTTCTCAAGCAAGTAGAGCTAAATTGTTTCAAACCTTCTTGATGCATGGATAAAACAAGAACTAATAATGAGCTCGTAACTGACAAATTTGCAGATACAGATGCACAGTCCGCTAATGGATGCTATCAGTATGTACAGAAACTCATTCTGGGATGACAGGTTCGCCAGAGAGGTCTTTCGGAAAATGAGGGAGGCCGGGATCGATGCCTAGATTTATCATATGTTGAGCGTGTTAGCGCGTGTTGCACACCCCCTTTTGTCTTAGCTTTAATCACGTCTGTAGTAGCACGGAGCTAGAGTGTTGCTCATCTATCAGATGAATTTTGATGTGGAGTCTTAGCTTGTTGGCACGCGCGGGGTTGCTTATATTACTAATGTTGTCGCAATAATTCTTAGTGTTGGATTTTGCTTTCACGTGTCAGTTGTTGTCCGGGCCGGGTTCAAAAGTAAGCTAGACCGACCAGGTTCATTTGGCCGGAGTCATCTTTTGCTATAAGCAAATGTGCTTGGTTAATTACCTTCTATTCCGATGACGATTCACCTTTTTTTTATTATACAAGGGATTATCTCTGTTCTACTGCATGTATTATTGACTCAACTTTTTTTTATGCATCTGCTACAACTTTTGAGCAATTTAAAATCCTGTCGCATTTTGTCATCTTATACCAAAAGGAGTATGCTCAAGCCTCAATATATACTGAGCGTCGAGTTGCTATGCAATTTTGTTGTATGTTTGAGAAGAAACATATTCTCTATTATTTGTGATATTTTTTTAAAAAAAGATCCCTTAGTGTGAATGTGTTCAAGTCGTTTTCATTTTTCTAGGTTAATAAATGATATTATGCATTTAGACATATCTAAGTGCATAGCAAAACATACGCACTTAGAAAAGTCAAAACTTAGAACGGGTGTAGTAGTTATCTCGTGGTTTGCTGTGGAGCAATATTGCTTTTTGGCACTCTTATAGATGAATATACGGGAAAATATGCCTAGAAAAATGAGACAAGAGGTGGGTTGGTTATCAAATGGTGGCGCCACACTTTGTGGAAGTGCGCATTGTTTCTAGTAACATTTTCTTCTATGAGAACTTGGTTCTAATTAGGGCTGGACCGTGAGCTAGAAACTCGTGAGCTGACTCGACTCGTTCAAAGCTCGGCTCGACTCGGCTCGGCTCGATCAATTTTTTAACAAGCCGAGCAACTATTTTTGCTACGAGCTGGCTCGAGCCAGCTCGCAAGCTACTCATGAGCCAACGAGCTAGAAAGTTCTAATTTCAACAAAGAAAACCGAGATATCAAAGTTGAGCCGGGCCATTGAAGCTATGCTAAAGTTTCCTAAGTGCTCCATGTGTGACTAATTTTACCATTTACAACTTTATAATACTTATTTTAAAAATTTTACATATGCTTAAATGTTAATTTCAAACTTACATACAGCTCGCAAGCCTAACGAGCTAGCTCGAGCTACTAACGAGTCAAGCCGAGCCAACCTTTTTACTCGTTTTGTTAACAAGCTGAGCCGAGCTGGCTCGTTACCTTAACAAGCCAGACCAAACCGAGCCGAGCCAAGCCGAGCTGGCTCGGTGTCCAGCCCTAGTTCTAATGCAATTTTTTAGCAGAGTATCTCCATGAGTTTCCTATATCCCTTCCTAATTCTTGATTGTTAGTAAGAAGAAAAAAAATCTCACTCCAACAACTCCAAATTCATCCTCCTAATCTTTTAGGACTTGGTGCATGGGTCAACCGCTGAATTGATCTCGTGGGGGAGGAAGAAGGTGCTTGCGGGGAGGATGAGGTGCGTCTGTGCGTGGGTAGCGGGGACTCGGCGGATGAGGGCAGACGTATCGGGAAATCGTTTATACATATCAATATTTATTTTTTAATTTTTATTTGAATACTTTACAATACATATCGATCGCATATAGGATATAGGATACAACACCTGCTCAATGTATCAGTATAACATAGCGTTAGAGGAACAAGAAGAAGTCTGTAATTTTAAAATCAATGAATTATATTAACCTAAAAATAAAATAAATTAATATTTCAACCTAACAAATTTCACAACTTTAAAAAGTTAGACTCATTCAAAAATAACATAATCAACATCATTATTAGTAGCACATTCAATATTTTGAAAACTGCATATGAATAATAACAAATTCAAAAAAAATTCTAAGCAAAGAGCAACATTTTTGAAATGTTAACTTTTTCCTTCTTCTCCAAAGTCAGTAGCTAAAGGGTAACCACTAGTAGCACGATGTAGAGATAGACGACATCGATAATCCACGATCACGGATGAGGTAGGAATGAGCACTCACATGACACATCGAGCACGAGGAGCAGTGATGGGACGATGTGCACAAGGCACTGCAACAAGCACGAGCGATGCATGGTGCAGACGACACCTATGGATGGAAACAAGGGTAGGGCGTTAAGCAAGCACGAGTTTGTCTGAATGTGATATAAACATTTAGTCTTATTTTTTCTAAAGTGTTACCTTAACATCATAATATGCGATTTTACCTCAACAAGTTTTTTAGTTTGTTAAGAATACATTAAAACATTATTGAAATCAAATAGATATATACATCTTTTTTTGACCAGGTAATAGATATATACACCTTTCAAGATAATATAAAATAATTTGAAGATTTTTTATTGACAATTCTGGATTAAAGATTTTTATTGATGATTCTAGATAAAAGATTTTTTAACAAAATATTTCCACCACATAAAAATAAAGTGAACATTTTTAAATAATATATTATAAAATCACTAGTTAATTTTGTTATTTGTATTGTGCAACTAAATTGTGATCTACTAAATTATCAACACAATATTAATAAAATTAGTTAATGTGACATCTCTAAAATATATGATGAGCCATAGAACGTTTATTTTAGACAAAAAATCAAAATGTATTTAAGCAAACACAATTTGCAATAAAGATACGAAGATTATGTTTTTATGTATATTTAAGATTGTTAGTTTCAAGTATTTAAAATCATATAAATAATGTATATTTAGGAACAAAATTAAGAATATATGTATGTCCACCTTTGCCTGCATTGAAGTAGCTACTGGTTCGTTTGCTATCCTCATCCAACAATAATTCGTATCAACTACATTACGTTGGAGTCCGAGTCCGAACACATGCCATCATAATACATAAATATTCAACTACCTGACTTACTTAGACCCCGTGTTCTTGTTCGATAACCTACCTTGTTCGATTTCCGGTATGTTTCTGAGCTCAGATCGTCAGTGCCTCACAAGCGCGCAGAGAAGAAGAAGCGAGGAAGAAAGGGTGGCATGCCCCATCGCCGCCTTTGGCTGCTCCGGTGGTGGTGATGTGGGGCCGGCGCTGGCGCGGGGGGTGAGGGTTCCGCCTGAGCCACTCCGCGTGGGAATGATGTAGGGAATGCAGGGTTATGTTTTTTTAACAGCAAACTGGAACACAAATTTTCGAGTTCAAGATATATAATTTGAACCGTCAACGCAATCTATGAACAAATAAGCTTAAACAATCTATGAACAAATAAGCTTAAACTTGTGAAATCGAATTCATCAACATTCAGCTCCCTCTGAGAATATGTGATAATAAATAAACTTCCAAAAGAGATCTATTATAACGTCAACATCTGTCGAGAATTAATCTGTCTGCTAATCTTATAGCTACTAATCAATTAACTCACCGAGCACGAGCGCCTGTAGAATCCGACGGCCTATCCAGGAGTAAGTCCTCATGTCTTGCTGGCATGCATGAGAAGGGAATCTCCGGAGCCACCACATGAATGGCTTCTTCTTGATTGCAGCTAGGGTGGTCACCATCTCCGACGCCAGCAATGGATTGGGTTTGTTGGGCTTCTTGATCTCATCATTGCCCTCGTCGTCAGTCAAGCAGAAGCGGGAGAAGATGTTGAATCTACCCATGTCGACGAGACTGACAAGTTAGAAGATGTTGAATCTACCCATGTCTAGGACAAGTTATTTGCTACTGATGTTTAATTTGGTGGCACGCACGTACGGTACAGGGAAGTGAAAAGGAAGAACTTCAGCTCACTGAATCGGCAGCAACGAACGACAATCCGTCTGATACAGGCGCCAACGATGCGACAACAAAAGGAATTACAACTACAACCTAACCCTAGATAATGAGTTTATCTCCAGCATAATCCGGTTACAACCCGAGCCGTAGCTCTATTTGCAGTACTCTGCGAGCGATAAAGTAAAAGGAAAATGGTAACTGTTTTCTATCCGGCAAGTAAACGGTAAATACGAAAGACGACGACGGCCGTTGGATGACGAGCGGACGACTGTTGACGACTGTTAAGTACCTAATTTAGGGCCGTCAATCCCTGCATTTCAACATAAGAATCACGCATCCACACTAGAATAGGGCTTTAAACTAACAATTTCCACAAGTGGCTGTATGAAGATGAATGCAGGTGTTTAGCATAAGAAATGAGGAGAAAGCACACCTCTATGATCCTAGCACTTTAGGCTCAGCCAATGAGGGGCTCCCATGCAAGCAGCTAGGGATGAAAACGGATCGGATACGGACGGATACTGCGGATACAGATACAGATAATTTTTTTTTCTCGGACAGAATTCTCGGATCGAATACGGATACGGACAGTATATTTTTTGTCGAATAGTGATATTCATCATATTTGGATCATAGAAATTCAACTTTGAATTTCCGAATACTAATACGGTACGGATAGTTACAGATATTAAATGTCCGGATTCGAATACGGTCTTACCATTTAAGTGTCTGACCCGTTCGGTCGGTCGGTCGGACGGATAATATCCGTACCACTTTCATCCCTACAAGCAGCCCCTGGATCAATGACGTCACCAATCCAAGAGAGAGAGCTTCGGCGAATCAGAGACCGCCACACGTGCATCACATGGATCCATGGGCCCACCAGAGCGCCTAAACCGCCTCCAACACACGTGTACACCGGGAACCGACCTCAGGGCCCACCAGTCAGCCGCTTAGAGAAAGCACAAGCCGAGGCGGGCCACGTGGAGGTCGGCCGACCCAGGGATCGGCCGAACCGACCTTTGGTCGGCTGATCCCGGGCCTCCACGTGGTGTTCGCCCATTGGTCCTAGAGGCCATCCCCGGGGTGTCTCGCTCCACTTGACGTCGGTGCCTGCGCCTATAAATAGAAGGGGAGGGGGTAAGAATAGGACAACACACTTGAAGGCAACTTCTTACCTTAGCCTCCTCTCCTCCTTCTCATTCCCTCTTGGTGGAGGTGAAACCTCATCCCACCAGGAATATGGGTGTGAGGAGGATCTAGCTTAGGTAGTGCTAGGTAGAAAGGAGAGAGTGTGGGTGAGTAGAAGGGAGATGCGATGATCCGTTCTTCGTTCATCTTCTCTTTGTACCTGGTGAGTGATACTGTTCTTCATTTAGACTAAAGTGAGTATTTCGTTATATTCCAATTAGACTAAAGTCGTATTCATACATGGGTGATATGTTCTAGAGTTCTTCATCTGCTCATCATTTAGAGCCTCGTGTTCTTCGTGACACGATCCTTTGATCTTGTTGACTAGATGAATAATTCTGCATTCCGTTTGTATGACTGCTTGTCAATTAGAATATAGTGAGTGCTCTGCATATCTGAATTAGACCAAAGTGTCATTCATATCTCTTTGTATCGTCTTGACTCCATGATGGGTAAGGTCTAGTTATACTCGTGGGTTCGTCGCTCTGTATTTCTACAGAGTGCTATAGTGTTGCTACAGGACATCAGACGTAGTTGTGCTATAGTAGTAGTCGGTGGTGCAGACGTGGTGTCTGGACTACGGGTTATCCTTTGATTGCCCTGTATCCCACGGTATGTCTTGGGGTAGGCCGCGGTGGTGACAGCCATTGGACCCTTTCGGAATCCCCCACGTTCGGATACATGTGTAGGCAACCATTTGCCGTGAACCGACTGTTATAGCCAGGAGGGTCCGGTGTCCGAAGCGAGATCCTTTGCAGCTTGTACCCCCCTAGAACCAAGTACCTACAAGAGATACCATACCTCTCCCCTACCTTAGCAGAGATCCTGTGTCCTTGGGTAAGTCGCTCGTAGAGTACCCCGACCGTTCCTTGGATTCGATACCCTTTGGAATACTCCCGAGGGAGAAGTGCTGCAACGGTGTATCCGTGCGCTTGCAGACTCGTTCGCACCCGTCAGTGTACCCGGGTGTTCCTTACACACTCACGCTAGACGCGCCACTAGTGGTGAGGTTAAGAAATACCAACAAGCATTTCTGGCGCCGTTGCCGGGGAACGGTTGTCAAGAATCTACGAACCTGACTATCCTTGTATCTTTTGTTTTTCCTTTTTCATTTCTACCTCTACCCCTGTTATCCCAGGAAGGTTATCCTTGTACACACCTTCCGATCATTATGAGTGAACCAATAGAATCATCCTTGTGGAGGCGACCCGCCTCCTTAACACCCTGCATGGTTCACCCGTCCCTCATTAAGCTAGTTGAGAACGATTCCTTCTCGGGGGAAAGTCATGAAAATCCCTACTCCCATGTGAGAGACTTTGAACAACTGTGTTCTACCCAGGGTAAGGCCGGGGCAACACAGGATGTTCTTAGGAGGAACTTGTTCCCGTTCTCCCTTTCAGGAGGAGCGAGAACTTGGTACCGTTGTTTTGGGAATGATCACCTCAATTGGGGAGCATTGAGAGTAGCTTTCTGCACCCGATTCTTTCCCTTGAGGCGTATCATTTCTTTAAGAATGATGATCCTCAGTTTCCAACAGAGAGAGAAGGAGTCCCTAGGCATGGCATGGCATCGTTTTGCCTCTATGACCGAGTCATGTCCAGTCCTTGATCTGCCAGACCTGGTGCTCTTGCTTCATTTCTGGCTTGGTTTGCTAAGGGACAGTGGCATGACGCTTGATGCCATGTCGGGAGGCGCCTTTGTGTTCTTAGAGCCGAAGCGAGGAAAAGAAATTCTAGAAAAACTCCGGGATTTCAGCTCCCCGCCCGTCCTGAGCATCGAGGTAGCCAACCGTGGTAATGAGTTGCCTAGATCCATCTTCGAGAGAGCTCGAGCCTGCATACCAACCCTCTTTATGCTCTTGTTGTAGATGTCATTCTTGACTAGCAGGAATCTACGGGAAAGAGCACCTAGTGTGAGTTCTGCCCTTAGGTTCCCCTATCGTTTCTTCTCTTAAAAACCTGACCTTCGAGACTTAGTCTCGGAGGAAGGAGGAAAGAAGTAATCAAAGAAAGGTGGTTGTTCCTGGTGAGAACGACTATCTCGACTTCGGTTACGACTTTCCGGGAGAGGTTACGATAGATATTTTGTGCTTTATGTCAAGGCCCAACCTAAGGTGCTGCCACACCAAAGGTCAGGTCAAGACGCTGGCCCCAGGATCACAAGTCTCTATACTTCTGGCCTCAGAAAGCACGATTTTATACCGATCCAGTTGAGCAACTTATCTCATCATCATGAGCTCAGCTAGGACCGATGTCGATCAAGTTCAGTAGGCATAAATACCATTCTAATACTCTGACTTGATCGATGCCCCGCGGGAGTGCGGTTGCGTCCCTACCTTTTGCACTTCTGTTGGAAGCTTGGGTTGGCTTACGTGCTGTCCTCGCGCTAGTGAGGGTGAGAACCCGTGGCAAACTTAGGAGAGAATGAACTGGCAAGATTGTTACTCTTGATCTAAGGCTTGAATGTTCCTCCGACCCACGGATTTTTATTCGCTTGATCTGGGGTCCGAGCATTCTTGAGCCATGCTTCCAGAGATATGGGTCCAGGTGAACCCCCTATGTTGCGCTATTTATGCGGGAAAAGGTTTAAGTAGAGCTAAAAGAGGAGTGAGAGCATTTATGCCCAACACCTTGTCTTAGCCATTACTGGAGCCTCCAACCTCAAAATCTGCGGGACACCTGGCCCTGAGACCGTGAGCCTTGCTAGAACCCACATGCCAAAGGGGAGGCCCAGCGGGGTCCATATGGGTTCGGCTGACCCACTAGGTCGGCCGACCCAGCAAGGGTGCCGCCGCCTCTCCCCTTTCGCGTGTGCCTCCCTTCGTCCTCCAGAGATCTCCTCGCCGCGTGACGGATTTCGAGCCACGCAGAACTCCATCTCCCCTGCTCCTTCCTTCCCACAGCAATCGCCATGACCGACAAGAGCATCGTTCCTTACCTCGTGGAGTCCTCCTCTACGGAGCCCATCAAGGGAGACATCCTTGCCATTGCTGTGTCTCCCAAAGAGAAAGCACCTATTGAGGTTGCGTGCATTCTTGATGTGCGGCCGCTTACTTCCCGTCCACCGACAGAAGGCCAAGGATCGAGGGCAGCCAGGGAAGGACCCTCGGTTGCTAAGGGGGTAGTGGTCCAGCCCTTCGTGCCTTTGGCCCCTCGCTCCTCAAGCCGATATGCTTCGCCTGGAAAGGCGAGGAAGTCACGAGGACGTGCCAGCAGCCCCTACCAGAGGGGAGTGGGGATTCAGCCGAAACCCGTGGTGATCCCGCCGCCACCGGTGGTTCCACCGTTTCGGACCGACGCTCCAGGAGCCTCAAGGGCAAAGGGCCATCCGGTCCCCGCTGCACCGACGTCTCCTCTACCGGCCCATCAGCCTGGGAAGCCCAGGTTCGCTAGCCCAGGCAGCACTGGCAGCAAAGGCACCCGAGCACCGGTGACTCTGGAGGCAACCGACGAGGACTTTGAGCTGGGCAGCAGCTCCACACCACGGGCACCCAGGAAGTCGAGGGAGAAGACTCGGGCAACCGAGCGATCTCCCAAGACTCCCTCTGCCCGGATGGCCCCGTTGGTGGAAGAGCTTGGCAAGAAGTGTGAGAAGCTGGAGTCTATCAGTGCAGAACAGAAGATGGACCTCGCTGAGCTGAGGGATGACCTCCGCGACCTTCGTCGTGGCCTGTGTGCCAAGATGAGGCGCCTCTTTGAGGCCACAGGGCACGAGGACCTCTACGACGCGGAGTAGAGGGCTACACCCATTTTTCATTTTCCATAGGCGCTTAGTTCAGTTTAGTTTATTCCCTTCCATGTTTATTTCCCTTTCAAATTTTTATTTCCATATGTGTGTAAGCGCCTATTTCATTATGAACTTGAATAAAATAATTTGGCTCCACCGGTCAGATAACCCGGTCGAGTCACATGTGTGTTAGCTGTTTGTGTTTTTGTTTGTCTTGAAGAACTGCACCCAGGTACAAGATAGTGTGGGGGAGAGTCGCACCCTCCAAACGCAAACACGATGGATACTTGCACCCACACCACACTCGCACAGCGCTACGATCACTCGTGTTTAAAGAACCTGAATGAAGACACATTCTTGCACATCACGAAAACCCCGTTCGGTCTGCATCAACAACCAGTGCTGGTTTGCATCTCTACCCCATTCAACCATGATGCTTGAGTTCGTTATGCCCTTTTATAAAATCATTTATGAGAGAACTCGAGAACTCTATGGTGATGCTTGCTCCGTACCTGTGGTTGACATGCATAAGTTCTATCCCTTGTTTATACTCTTGAGGCTTGTGAACCATATCTTTATAAGGACGACATGTTCATCTAAGTAGTTGACAAGAGAGATATGACTTGATGACAAGATCTTAGCTCTGAAGGTATAAGTTCTTGGGTTTATTTGAAAAAAAAGAATGCTCTTGCAGCTCCTCTTTGATTTATTCCAGTCCTACCAAAGTCATATGATGTTGTTAGTTGAAAACCTCATACTCATATGCTGCTTGTCATTACATTGAGCTTTGTCAAATCCTGTGACCCTAGTGAGAAATTCTTTTCATGCTTTCATGATCAAGATTTTTGTGCACACCACCATTTCCCCCTTGCTATGCTTCTACTCTAGAAGTTAGCATTGTATCATTCATCTATTCACCTACATAAGTGCTCCATCATATGCATTGATTCCTCTCTCCTCAAGTATCTTATAAAGAGGCATGTCTAACTAAAAAAGGGGGGGGACACATGAAGGTCCCTCAGTTGTGAAAAAAATGTGGGCACATGAAGGTCCATTGAAAAAAAAGAAGAAGAGGATGGCCATGTTCCCATAACTTCATATATATAAGAGAGAGAGAATCATGTAATGGAGTCATTTAGCTCATTCATCTCATTCAGCAACTATGGTAATAACTAGCACCCATTCTGGGCCTAGTGTCCACCTTACCATATCTACCACATCCATACACGTGCACTTCTTGATCTGATTGTATGACTTGATTTACTCCTTGGATCCAGTTTTTGACTTTGCAATATATGTAATACAAGTATGCCTTACTATTCATATCCTGCCCTAGCTCCACATAAGCCTATAAGAAGTAGGATGAATTTAAGGCAGTCATGCCTGGGTGAGGACATATACATATTGAGCGAACCGAGAGAATCAAAGAAGGAGGCAGAGCATGTTTTTCTTTGAAAATCTTTTCAAAACCCCAAGTGCTTACCCTCAAATGTCTGAGGGATTCGATTCACAGTCGTTCCTCTTATCAACTACCCAAGATGGCATGGTAACCACTCCACAAAGTTCACAAGAGCAAGGTATGACCTGGAATAATTCTTATGTATGTTTCATACCCTTGGTTTAACCCGCTCGATCTCTTCCCTATTGCTCGGGACGAGCAAAAGGCAAGTGTGGGGGAGTTGTTGATGGCTGTTAAATACCTAATTTAGGGCCGTCAATCCCTACATTTCAACACAAGAATCACACATCCACACTAGAATAGGGCTTTAAACTAACAATTTCCACAAGTGGCTGTATGAAGATGAATCCAGGTGTTTAGCATAAGAAATGAGGAGAAAGCACACCTCTATGATCCTAGCACTTCAGGCTTAGCCAATGAGGGGCTGCCATGCAAGCAGCCCTTGGATCAATGACGTCACCAATCCAAGAGAGAGAGCCTCGGCGAATCAGAGACCGCCACACGTGCATCACATGGATCCATGGGCCCACCAGAGTGCCTAAACCGCCTCCAACACACGTGTACACCGGGAACCGACCTCAGGGCCCACCAGTCAGACGCTCAGAGAAAGCACAAGCTGAGGCGGGCCACGTGGAGGTCGGCCGACCCAGGGATCGGCCGAACCGACCTTTGGTCGGCTGATCCCGGGCCTCCACGTGGTGTTCGCCCATTGGTCCTAGAGGCCATCCCCGGGGTGTCTCGCTCCACTTGACGCCGGTGCCTGCGCCTATAAATAGAAGGGGAGGGGGGTAAGAATAGGACAACACACTTGAAGGCAACTTCTTACCTTAGCCTCCTCTCCTCCTTCTCATTCCCTCTTGGTGGAGGTGAAACCTCATCCCACCAGGAATATGGGTGTGAGGAGGATCTAGCTTAGGTAGTGCTAGGTAGAGAGGAGAGAGTGTGGGTGAGTAGAAGGGAGATGCGATGATCCGTTCTTCGTTCATCATCTCTTTGTACCTGGTGAGTGATACTGTTCTTCATTTAGACTAAAGTGAGTATTTCGTTATATTCCAATTAGACTAAAGTCGTATTCATACATGGGTGATATGTTCTAGAGTTCTTCATCTGCTCATCATTTAGAGCCTCGTGTTCTTCGTGACACGATCCTTTGATCTTGTTGACTAGATGAATAATTCTGCATTCCGTTTGTATGACTGCTTGTCAATTAGAATATAGTGAGTGCTCTGCATATCTGAATTAGACCAAAGTGTCATTCATATCTTTTTGTATCGTCTTGACTCCATGATGGGTAAGGTCTAGTTGTACTCGCGGGTTCGTCACTCCGTATTTCTACAGAGTGCTATAGTGTTGCTACGGGACGTCAGACGTAGCTGTGCTATAGTAGTAGTCGGTGGTGCAGACGTGGTGTCTGGACTACGGGTTATCCTTCGATTGCCCTGTATCCCACGGTTTGTCTTGGGGTAGGCCGCGGTGGTGACAGCCGTTGGACCCTTTCGGAATCCCCCACGTTCGGATACAGGTGTAGGCAACCATTTGCCGTGAACCGACTGTTATAGCCAGGAGGGTCCGGTGTCCGAAGCGAGATCCTTTGCAGCTTGTACCCCCCTAGAACCAAGTACCTACAAGAGATACCATACCTATCGCCTACCTTAGCAGAGATCCTGTGTCCTTGGGTAAGTCGCTCGTAGAGTACCCCGACCGTTCCTTGGATTCGATACCCTTTGGAATACTCCCGAGGGAGAAGTGCTACAACGGTGTATCCGTACGCTTGCGGACTCGTTCACACCTGTCAGTGTACCCAGGCATTCCTTACACACTCACGTTAGACGCGCCACTAGTGGTGAGGTTAAGGAATACCAACAATGACATCAACTGAGTTGGTGAAGTGTTATGAAGGACGCCGACTTCTCTGTGTCGAAGGACGCCGATTACTGACAGGTTCTTGACTATGCCCCCCTCTTAAGCATCCTTGTCCTCATGGATGGAAGGATGGGAAAACCTTTTTGATAAAAGCAGCATCTTCCCATGTAGCCTGAGAATTTGGTATGTTCATCCAAGGTATAAGTCATTGCACCACTGATTCATTATTTCTTGGAATCATCCTCCTGTCTAGAATAGCTTCAAGTATCTTGATGGTCCCTTTGTCATCAATCAATGGCAGCTCTGAACTTGGTACAACTTGTGGTACATCGTTCAGCTAATAAATGCTTGTAAGCAGCTTTACCTATTCTATCAAGTACTCTGAAGGGCCCATAAAATTTGGAATGCAGTTTGAGTGATCTATGTGCACTCAATGAAGTATGTCTATATGGTTGGATTTTTAAGTAAACCATGTCTCCCACATTGAACTCTCTATCAGTTCTAAGTTTATCATCTTGGTGCTTGATCCTTGCCTGTGCTTTTTGCAGATTGTCGTTGATGACCTGCTGGGAAACTTCCCTGTTTCTAAGTTGCTCCTGTGCTGTGAGATCTGGGCAACCAGCCATTTTTATTTCAACAACCATTGCGGGTGGGAATCCATACAAAGCTTGGAATGGTGTCATACTCAAGGAGGTGTGGTAGAATGTGTTGTACCACCATTCAGCTAGTGAGAGCTAGTGATGCCATCTTTTGGGACTAGTGAAGCACATGCATCTGAGGTAGTTCTCTAAGAATTGGTTAACTCGTTCTGTTTGACCATCTGTTTGGGGATGATAAGCAGATGTCAGGTGAAGCTGAACCACCATAGCTTTGAATAGAGACTGCCATATGGTGCTTGTGAATATAGGATTCCTGTCAGTGAGGATTACTTTGGGAAGCCCATGCAATTTGAACACTTCATCCAAAAACAACTGTGCTACTTCTTGAGCAGTATATGGGTGAGATAATGAAATGAAGTGAGCATATTTAGAGAGTCTGTCGACCAGAACCAGAATCACATCTTTATTTTGTGATTTAGGGAGACACTCAGTGAAGTCCATAGAAATGTGAGTCCAAGCCATATCTAGTAATGGCAATGGTTGTAATAGGCCAGGATAGGGTATATGTTTAGCTTTGTTCTTTTGACAAACAACACACTCTTTCACAAATGCAATAACTTGTTGCTTGAGACCTGTTGACACTATTTTTTGGAAAAAAGGTCAAAAGGATAAGATGGAGCAGCCGATGAGGAAACAAGGCAATCGGCCGATTGAAAAGAGAGAAGGATGGTCAACAGGACTCGTCGATGGTCAAAGGAGTTCAACTCAGTCGATGTGTTGGCGGATCAAACCAATCGGCCGATGGTCAATCGGAGGGTCGGCCGATAGAAAGAGAAAAAGGCGGAAGTCGAGAAGATACGCCAAAAGGAAAGCACGGCGGAGGCGGGTCAATCCACGATTGACAACAGGTCAAGAGTCAGTTTTTAGGGAGTTTTTGACTTCAGCGAGAGTCTTTTTCTATTTGTAGTAGTGTTCGTTTTCTTTAGATACAAGTAAACAATGCTGTAATCGGCTAGGAGTCGGGTTGTCCTCAGGACATAAATAGTGACCCTGCGTGGTCAGGAAAAAGTGTACACACCAATATCAAACAAACCGCCTCCGGGCAAACCCTTTACAATTTACAGCATCTACTTTTCGGCGACTTCGCCATTGCATTTTTTCTCTTTTTCCACAACGCCGTCCTTCAAGTTCGTTGGGCTGCATCGATCGATCTTCGGCAAGCTTGTGAGTACCATTTTACCGAATAACCCTAGGCTTTAACCTCCGGGCGCATCGCTGAGGTTTCGTCTAGTTCTTTATTCACCCCTTACCGATATTAGCTAGATCTGCAAGTTTTTGTACCAATTCTTGTGGTTTTAGCTATTATCACCAATTTATCCAGCTCGATCTAGATCACGCCAGCTTCTAACACTACAGCCGATTCCGACCTACTCGAGCTGCTGACGTCACGATCTGCCAATTCCAGCCGATCTCTTATCCACACCCTCGCGCCTCGGTCGCTCTCGAGCCGGCCGTTCCCGCTTTACTCGAATCGACCGATTGGCTGGTACACATGTCGCTAAAAGGCCATCGGTTCTCTAGCCGATCCCTAATATTTTCTATTGTCAATCAACAGGTCAGATTGGCTGGCACGCCTCGCTACAGACCGGGGAGTCACGTGTGCTGCGCGCGGAGGTGACGTCCTATTTTCGCGTCAACACACTTTTGGCATGCCTGGTGGGACCTGAAAAAGTCAACAATGTCGATGAATTTGAAGAATAACAACGAAGTTGACCAGAGCAACGTTCAGGCATTCACAAGGGATCAACTGAAAGATGCAGACAAAGCAGAGTTCGAAGCTCACATGAAGCATTATGAAGAACTATGCTTGGCGTCATACGGCCAGACTAAAGGTGGAGTTTACAAGAAAAATCCTTTGCCAACACCTAAGCAGGTCACCTTTTCAGCCGATCCCGAAGGGCTTCAAGATATGATGAACAAGGCGATGCATCAGATGATGATTGATCAAGCTAAAGTCCTCGCCAATACCATCCAGAATTGCCTGACTGAAACGCTCAAGAAAGGAGCAGAAGGAGGATACCTGGGACCTGCATACTTTCAGCAAATCGAACTTCTTCAGCGTTCCCAAAAGACCAATCGACTTCTCTGCCGATTGATAATTCAACAGTAGGGGTTACTCCGTCTCCTCAGATCAATGCAACTGCCCCTAGTTCTTCATCGGATGTCCAGCCGATTCAGAATCAGAATATTGGGGATATGTCTAAAGACCCTGCTGTTACAATGCTTCTGGTCCAAATACATTCAGCACAGTCCAAGACTCAGGATCAGACATTCTCAGTGCAGAATCATCATTAGAAGTATCCTGCCATAAGGGATCAGAATGGGAGACTTTCGGGATGGAACCTTCCTCATGATCACTTCGAAGCTGACATCTCAAACTTCTTCGAGCCACATTCTGAAGAAATCACAGAAGTGAAGTACCCGGAATCTTATCAAGCTATGTTTGGAGGTACTCCGGGGACTGTGCATATGACCAAAGAAGGAGTGGAGTTTGTTTACTTCAATCATGGGAACAAGAGTTTTGAAAGAGTCAGGATCAGTCCGGCTAATGCTCATATGGTCATACCAATGGAAAGGAAGGCCCTTGTTCCACCTCAGAAACCGGCTCCTCAGCCGATGCTAGGGATGCCTGTGCAGACTGCCCCAATACAGCAGTCACTATCAATGCAGCCTGTCTTAACCCCGGCTAATACAGTCGCTCACACGAGACTGTCGCCTCAGCAGCCGATCAACTAGGGAACGACAAGACAGCCGACAGCACCACAGCAACAGGTGGACCCTATGCAAGCAGTGCAGACGCTCCTGAATCAGTTGGCTATCTCAGGCCAGTTGAATCTGCACCAGCCAGTTCCATCAGCTGGTCAGCCGATCGGACAGATTCCGCCTGTGACAAGTCAATCAAATGCACAAGGTTCTTCAGGAGTAGGAACATCAATGGCACCAAATCCACAGCCAAGAACCTCAGAAGAACAGCCTCCAGAGATTCCATCAGCTGAGATACAAGCAATCGAACAGATATCTGCTGAAGTGAAGTCTCATATGAAGCAAGAATTGATTGACCACGTTTCAGAGATGCTGCAGAAACAATATGGGATGAAACCTAAGTAGCAATCCTGCATGTACAGGACACCATATCCATCTGGCTATGATCAGATACCTTTCTCTCCAAGATTCAAAGTGCCGGACTTCACCAAGTTCTCTGGACAAGATGATACATCCACGATGGAGCATATTACTCGATTCATCATATAATGTGGAGAAGCAGGGAATGTTGATGCACTTAGGATACAGTTGTTTTCTTCATCTCTCTTAGGGCCAGCCTTTTCGTGGTTCACTTCGCTTCCAGCCAGCTCCATTATCAAATGGTCTGATCTGGAGCAATAGTTCCACAACTATTTCTTCTCTGGTATTCATGAGATGAAGATTACTGATCTGACCAGACTCAAACAAAGGAACGATGAAACTATTGCTGGATTCGTTCAGAGGTTTAGGGAGGTCAGAAATAAATGCTATAGTCTGAATCTGGGAGACAAACAGCTAGCTGAATTGGCATTCCATGGTCACTTGCCAACCTTGAGGGAAAAATATGCGTCACATGACTTCGAGAGTCTCAACCAGCTAGTCAGTCGAATGAGTCAAGAGACTGCAAGGTCTTACGAGCCTAGGAAGAACTTCCAAAAGAAGGTGTCTTATGTGGATTACTCTGACTCAGAAGATGAAGATAACATGATAGGGCTCGCAGAGTGGGTCAAGGGCAAGAAGACAGTATCCTGTCCCTTTGGTAAAAAGAAACCAGAAAAATTCAGCTTTGACATCACTAAGGCCGATAAGATATTTGATCTGTTGCTCCAACAAGGGCAGATCAAACTTTCCCAGTTTCATACCATACCATCTGCAGAAGATCTCAAAAGGACGAAGTATTGCAAGTGGCACAATACAACGTCTCACGACACCAATGACTACAAGATCTTCAGACAACAGATTTAGTCAGCTATTGAGCAAGGGAAACTCAAGTTTGAAACCCCTACCAAAGCTGAAAAGCCGATGAAGATTGATCAGCACCCCTTCCCAACTAATACGATTGAAGTGTCTAGTAAGGATACATCATGTGTTAAGCTGCTGACATCTGAATCGGCTCAAAATAAAGGAGCTGTCGATCCCAAAGTACAAGCAACCGCTGCCGATGTTAAAGGAAAAGGGTTGCTACTTGAAGAAGGAGACATAGAGCTATGCCAGTCTGTCACATCCCAAATGCTAATCAAGAAGTTTCAGCGATGACAAGAGAAAGCAAGAGGAAGAGGGGAGTGGGCACGGCGCAACGAGGGACATTGGAGATGTCCGTTCTTCAAGTACTGCTGGGAAGAAGGAATCAAGCTGCTGACGGCAGAAAATTGTCCAGAATGCAATGGGGCTTACAATAATAGCAACTCATCCAAAAGGGTTTGCCTCGACGACAGAAGGCCTGCAGCTGGGGATCACCGTGAGTTCAGCAATCAACGGGTCTCAGTTCATGATCGGCTGGGGGGCAAAGCCAGCGTCCATGAACGACTGGGGGGTAAGGCCAGTGTTCATGATTGGCTGGGAGGCCGAGTCAATGAAAAGTCAAACAATCGGCTGGAAGAGATGGCCGATTCTCTGGTCCCTGATGAAGATATCATGTGTCGAGCTCCCGAACGTCGACGTACTCTACAACTGGATGAGGAGTCAAGCCAATCATACAAGAAGCCTGATCCATAATGGTGTCCAGACGGCTTGACCAAATCTCAGAAAAGGAGAGTCCAGTGCCTACGCCAGCTAGAACATCAAGAGGAAGAAGAAGAAAGACGTGTGCTGGACAAGAAGAAAGTTCGGTCTAAAGTTTGGCGTCCAAAGCCTAAGGCCGATGATGGGGGGGATGATAAACCACAAGCTGATATTAACATGGTTGTCCTTCTTCCAAAAGAGTTCATGACCCCAGTTGATTCGGATGTGTCCGATGAAGAACTTGGGATGGCTCAGTTGACACTGGAACGTACACAAGCTATCTTTGAGAAGCCAGATGATGAAAAGAGACAACACTTGAAGGCATTGTTTCTCAAAGGTTTTGTCAATGGCAAACCAGTCACCAGGATACTAGTGGATGGAGGAGCGGTAGTCAATCTGATGCCGTACATAATGCTGCGCAAGATTGGGAAGTCTGATGAAGATTTAACCCAAACCGACATGATGCTGGTAGACTTCGAAGGCAACGTCTCTCCGGCTCAAGGTGCAATCTGCGTGGAACTCACCATCGGCAGTAAGACCCTTCCAACTGCTTTCTTTATCACTAAAGGGAGGGGATCTTATAATTTGCTGTTGGGTCGGGATTGGATACACGCCAACTGTTGCATACCCTCTACAATGCATCAATGCATCATCCAATGGATCGGAGATTCAGTGGAGATGGTCAAGGGAGAAACCTCTTTGACGGTAGCAGCTACAGAAGCACAAGGATGGACCTATGATCGAGTGAGCTGCATATCAGGAAAAGCATGGGATACCAAGTATCTCAAAGTGTCCAATTTCGGACTAAAACCGGTTCAAGCAGTCGGCTCTGATGATGAGACTTAATGAATCAATTCATTGAAGACAAAGGAAAACTTGAGCGTGGAATCACAACAGTCGATGGATTGGTCGCCCAAGTATATCAACAGTTGTACGAGCCGATTGTCGTATCGAGCCTATCGGCCGATTGGATTTTCGAGCTATAGCCGATTGCAGATGTAGTCGTTTCTAAGTAGAATAGCTGATATCTGTAAAGAATTGCCTTTAGTACAAAAAATGTAAAAACTGATGTACAATTAATATATTTGGTTGTGGCCGATACACATATCACCCTCAGAATAAAATGAATATATTTTCATTTCCTCTGTTTTGGATTACAACAATGATATTACAACTCAGATCTAAAGATTACATGCGTTCTCAAGAAGTTACAAGGGATTCATTGTCCCATCTCCAGTATGATGAGGATATTGAATCGATGAATGAGAGAAGGACACAGCGAAGAGGAAACGAAAGACTAATATCTTCGCCGAATTCTGTAATCTTCCGCCAGAAGGAGTCCGTTGATGACCAAGATGGCCGTTCCTTTGGCACGCTCCTCCGCTGATAAATGTGTAGCAAGACGCCCTACCTTGCTCCTTCTCCTAAAGCCAAATCCACACAAGGATTCTTCTAGCTATAGTGCCTCCTGGCTTTTCGAAAGAAGACGAAGAAGAAGAGGGGTCACTACACTACTTCACAAGAATTCTTCTAGCCAGGAATGGGAGAAAGGAAAAGAGAACAGTCATACAACAAGAGCCTATGATCTATCTGAGTTGGTGGCGCCATGGCCGATGAGTGTGAGTTTTCTCCACCGAGCTTCAGGCCTATTTATAGCCCCAAATGTCAGAAAGGATAACTACAAGAGGGAATTAAAAAAGGAGAAATGAAGGGCATCCGATGCAGTCAAAGCAAGAACAGTTTCCCCGTGAAAGTCTCAAACTGAGCAATAGGCAGTCATGCAGTGATGCGTTTCCCAAAAATCAGGGGCTGGCTTTGAAGATGGATTGAATAACAATGAATGGCCCCACTCTGTACTCCAGAAGAGGAGGCTATCAGGATTCCCCTCTCTCAACATTTCCAGCAACAACGACAAGCTTTGATGCATCATTTGAAGGCGAAAGCGCTTCAAGAAGAAATTTGTCAAGGAATGGGGATGGTTGCATTTTCCTGGAAGCACTCCAAAGGAGGCCTACCTCTTATTCCTAATAGAAGCCGATCTGGTTCATAGTCAGGAGATTGCGGTGTTACATGAGAAACAAGTTGCAATTTTATAGTAAGGCAGTTGAATCAGATCATAAAAGGCACCAAGAAAGATGGGTGAAAAGCCATCACCGGACAACAGTACATTCAAATCCATCAATGCCAATAAAAGGATAATGATTTCATTCATAAATAAGCTGATCACATCGGCTGATAGTACATCAAGATTCAAAGGAGGCTCTTTGCCTTATCTAACCCCGCTCTAACTTGGACTATTTCTTCATCTATACGATCTAGTTCCTGCAGAAGAGCGGTCCTTCTGGCTTCAAGGGTTTCCAACTTCTTCTCATCATTCGCAATCACAAGGCGAAGACCACGTTCTTGCCTGGATGGTCGGGTTGGATGATTTGCACCAAAGGAATTGATACTGGACATAATCCTCTCCACAGTTTCACAATTTGGGGACTGGAGAAGAGATAGAGAAACATCAAAAGGAAGTTAGAGAAATGAAAAATGAAAAAAGAAACCAACCTGATTCACAGAGGAGGAAGAAGAAGAGGAAGCCATCGCAAAAAAGAGGTAGCAGTTCAAAGAGCAAAAGAGATCTTGCGATTTTTAAAGGCCGATTGAAACGTTCGGTCAAAACAATAAATGCCAAGCGTTGGAAGTTGGCCAGTAAAGGCCAATTACAGTTCAAGAGTTACAATATTCAAAAGGAGATTAAACTATGCCCAGAAAGTGAAGGGCATTAATGAGATCCAGGCGCAGCTGGTCGACCGTTTCTATCTCCTGGCGATCGGCATCGGCCGAACCAGGAATCGACTGCTCTTGTTCGCGAAGAGCTTGGGCTTGACGTGCAGCAGAATCCCTCTGTTCTCGCATAGTAGCTATGGTGCCTGGGAGATCTGTGAGCTTCTGCTCTTCAGCTGCCAAATCTTGCTCAACCTGACCGAGTTCTTTCATCAGTTCAGCACGACGCCTTTTTAGACGATCAATGTTGTTGACAATATCAGGATGAGAAGAAGTCAGGAATTCAATCCTGTTGTCAAGATCGGCCATACTGATGTCCAGGTTCTCCCTGTCCTGGGTAAGTTGCTCCTGGCGCTTCCTTTCATCCAGCCGATCTTGAGCTTCCTATACTACAAGCTGTCGATTTTTAATAAAAGCAACTTGGAGCATCTTCGCCTCGAGATCTCTGGGCAACTGGCTTTGGATCTGCTTGAAGATAGTCCTGATCGGTTCAACATCTTGAACGAGTTGGCTGATGTCTTGGTTCAGTAATGGAAGCACCTCGATCAGCTTAGTTTTCACATCATCTGGGAGAGTAGCTGCCGATACGCCCTGAACAACAAGAGGCAAGGTTGGTGGAACCTGCATAGAAAGCAAGAATAAGCAAAAGAATTGAGAAAGAAATGTGAGAAGATCAAGAAATTTACCTCTACAGCAGAAGTTGCCTGCACTTCAATAATCAGATTTTCAGCCGATTCTGATTCAGGAACCTCAATAATTGGCAATCGTGATTGATCACCAGTATCCTATTGAAAGCCATCCAAGGACTTATTTTGAGTCTCAATGGGCGTCTCAACGACATCCCAGGACAAAGACAAGGAATTAGAGATAAGAAGATTGAGAAAACAACTAATGGAGATTCTACCTCAATTGGTTTTTCAGCATGAGGATTGACCAACTCAGGGGAATGCTGAAGATGGCCAATAGTGACATCTGAAACATCAGCCCTTTGACAAATTTCAGGTTGCTCATTCGATGAAATCAAGACATCATCAGCCGGGCTTTCTTGAGTCGTCTCCGAAGTCTTGTCCTGACCGAGACCAGAAGTAGTGGCCTGTTCTACCTGACCGATCAATCCTGAAGACTGCACAACAGATAGATCAATTGAAGGATGGTAAAAAGGAAAGAAAGGACAAGTTAATACCTCAAAAGCATTCGCCAATGCTCCAGCCATATCCGAGATGTTAACGACCTTAGTGCCGATTTTCTTCTTTGTTCTACGGGTGAGAACTTTGCTAGACACATTTTTCCTCTTGAGGGTCGACAGAGGTAGATTATCTGGAGCAAGATTGGTCTTGGGGCCCTGCATGACTGAAGAGATCGGGGGAGCATTGTAGACGATGTACGGTACCCGCCTTGGTGGCCAATAATGAATCAGCATGCCACTTCTGCTGATAGCAGGGGGCTCTGTAGTTTCAGGCTGAAAAAGGGATGCAACAATCAAAATACGATGGAGCAAATGCATAAACTGATCAGAAGAAAATTACCTCATCGGCCGATGTGTGATACGCAGGGTCCAACTTCTCACAATAAATTCTTGGGGAAACACAGAAGAGGTGATCGCACCATTCCGCCCACCAGATGTTAAAAAGGGAAGAAGTAAAGCTGGAAAATCTCTAAGAAGCAAGGTTAATGGTGGCAGAATCAGGGACCCGATCCAAGAGACGCTGATAATAAGTACCACTAGGAATAATCTCCCGTGGTTTAATCAAGTAAGAAAAGTAGAGGCCAATCGGCAATTGGCCAAACCCCAGCTGATGAGCACACACTGAGGGGTTATAAAATTCATAAGTGGCCGATTGATCCTTTCCAAAGACACAAGAAGGGAGAAACCCCAGCTTAATCATTTCCACAAAAGCAATCCTGTCTTCATCATCCTTGTGGATGTCATCAAAGTTGAATGTGGTTTCAAAATAGGTATCATCATCTCTATATGCAAACCAGATAATGGATTCTGGAGTAAAACCAAGATAAAAGCTCCTGAAGTGCTCTGCTATGCGAGAGGGTGTTCTCTTATGTCCTAGAAAAGCAGAAACGGCCTCTCCAAAGTTCATACATCGATGCCTCACAATCGGAACGCCATCTGGTTGATCTCCCGGGAAGGTCATGTCAAAAATATTATGCTCCAACCTATCTCGAAGATGAAGGTTTAGCCACATATTGATGAACCACCAGGGACCTCTCGGGGTGCCTATTGGGGAGTTGGTTGATAAACTAACCGCCACTTGGTGAAGGAGATTATAAACTGCACCTAAGAAGTATTTTCCAAGGGGGATGCAATCGCCGTCAGCCAGCCGTTCAGCTACTATCTGATAGTTAGCAGTAGGACCAAAAGTTTTGCCACAAAAGACAAATTTCTCAAGCCATATGTTCAGAAAAGCAACATGTTCCCTGTGGCCCACAGTTCCCTCTTTCTTGTGCTCAGCAATATAACCAGACCATCCACCTATGTTCTTGGTTTTCAGCTGGTGAGAAGGTTTATCATTCCGGTGGCTAAAGAGAGCATCTGAAGAAGAGACATCTAGACTAGTCAGCAGGAGAACATCAGCCAAAGTTGGAGCCATCAGCCCATGGCCAAACAAGAAGGTATTAAGTGCATCAGACCAGATATAAGAAGCAGCTATCAAAAGAGATTCGTTTCGGGACATCTCAGACAAAGATAGGGTGATGCATTGACTGATTTTATATTGCTCCCAAGATTCCCTGTTCTCCGCAGAAACTCTACGGTACCAATCTCTCCACCCTTTGGTGTAACCTGTCCAAGACCTGAAGCAGCTGTCTCAATCGGCTAGATCCAAAGAAGCATACTTGAAGGGGATTCGGCCGGTTTCAAAATTAATCATTTCAGTGGGATCAGCATCACCCATTGGGCCGAGAAAAGCAAGTCCAGGTTTGTCATCAACAGGGATGATGAGATTAGATTTAAGTTCCTGAAGAAATAAGTGAAGAAAGTCTGGATTTCAGACAAAATAGAGTGGCGGCATTTAGGAACAAATAAAAGCAAAGGAACAGAAGAAATATCGGGGGAACTGAAGAAAGAGATGCCTTCGGAGGCGCAGAGGCAGGATGAGAACCTTCGGCGGAGCCTGAAGACGCCATGAATCAGCAAGAGCTTTGTAGCTTAGGGTTCGTCGCCTGAAAGCTTGAGCTGTTGGAGCTACGAGATTCAGGGGGGAAAAGGGAGTTGAGGCAGTTGTATTTATGGCCCCTAAGATTTGCTTGGATTCTTCGGCCGACTTCGAATCAAGGAGGATACCAGATTCGAGGAAATTTCAGAGCAAAAGATTATTTACTCCGAAATTAGGGGGCATGTGTTGACACCGTTTTTTGGAAAAACAGGTCAAAAGGATAAGAAGGAGCAGCCGATGAGGAAACAAGGCAATCGACCGATTGAAGAGAGAGAAGGATGGTCAACAGGACTCGCCGATGGTCAAAGGAGTTCAACTTAGTCAATGGGTTGGCGGATCAAACCAATCGGCCAATGGTCAATCAGAGGGTCGGCCAATAGAAAGAGAAAAAGGCGAAAGTAGAGAAGATACACCAAAAGGAAAGCACGGCGGAGGCGGGTCAATCCACGATTGACAACGGGTCAAGAGTCAGTTTTTAGGGAGTTTTTGACTCCTGTGAGTCTTTTTCTATTTGTAGTAGTGTTCGTTTTCTTTAGATACAAGTAAATAGTGCCGTAATAGGCTAGGAGTCGGGTTGTCCTCAGGACATAAATAGCGACCCTGCGTGGCCGGGAAAAAGTGTACACACCAATATCAAACAAACCGCCTCTGGGCAAACCCTTTACAATTTACAGCATCTACTTTACAGCATCTACTTTTCGGCGACTTCGCCATTGCGTTTTTCTCTTTTTCCACAACACCGTCCTTCAAGTTCGTCGGGCTGCATCGATCGATCTCCGGCAAGCTTGTGAGTACCGTTTTACTGAATAACCCTAGGCTTTAACCTCCGGGCGCATCGCTGAGGTTTCATCTAGTTCTTTATTCACCCCTTACCGGTATTAGCTAGATCTGCAAGTTTTTGTACCAATTCTTGTGGTTTTTAGCTATTATCACCAATTTATCCAGCTCGATCTAGATCACATCGGCTTCTAACACTACAGCCGATTCCGACCTACTCGAGCTGCTGACGTCACGATCGGCTGATTCCAGCCGATCTCTTATCCACACCCTCGCGCCTCGGTCGCTCTCGAGCCGGTCGATCCCGCTTTACTCGTATCGGCCGATTGGCTGGTACACTTGTCGCTAAAAGGCCATCAGTTCTCTAGCCGATCCCTAATATTTTCCATTATCAATCAACAGGTCAGATTGGCTGGCACATCTCGCTACAGACCGGGGAGTCACATGTGCTGCGCGCGGAGGTGACGTCCTATTTTCGCGTCAACAAGACCTGGCCAATGAAAGTATAATTCCAGCCTTTGATATGTAGCTCTTTCACCAGAATGACCTCCAAGAGGTGATTCATGCAAACTGGATAATATTTGTTGCATCAGTGGTCCATTGCTTCCTATTACCAGCTTTCCCTTGTATCTGAGCAATCCATTTTTGAAAAAGTGTAGTGATGTACAACTAGTGGGTCAATGCTCAATTTTGTTATCAAATCCGAGCATCTAGTATCCTGAACATAACTCTGGGTCACTTGTTCTATCCACTTGGGAACATCTATGGAGATTGTCATCATTTCTTGAGAATGAGTGGCTCTGGATAATGCATCAACCACCTCATTGCACTTGCCTTGTTTGTATCGTACGGTGTAGTTAAAACCCAAGAGCTTAATCATTAATTTATGCTGAATCCCCTCCATTAACCATTGCCCATGAATATATTTTAAACTTTGTTGGTCAGTTTTGATGATAATGGCGGTGCTTGCAAAATAATATTTCCACTTCTTTAGAGCTTCCACGAATGTCATTGCTTCTTTTTCATATGTGGATGCTGCCATTGCTTTGGGGCCCATGGTTTTGCTAAGGAGAGCAATATGTTTTCCATTTTGCATGAGAACAACACCTATGCCTCCTCCACTAGCATCTGCTTCCAGAATGAATGGTTGGGAAAAGTTAGGTAATGCTAGAAATGGAGGACTGGACATTTTTTGTTTCAGTAATTGAAATGCTTTTTCCTGCTCATCTTGCCAAGAGAAAGACTCCTTCAAAGCATTGAATAAGGGTCTGTAAATGATTCCATAATCTTGAACGAATCTTCTGTAGTACCCTGTCATCCCCAGGAAAGCTCTCAGCTGAGTTATGGTAGTTGGTGAAGGCTATTTCTGGATGATTTGAATTTTTGCAGGGTCAGTAGCTACTCCATGACTACTTATCACATGTCTCAAGTACTCAATACTATCTTGAGAAAAAGTGCACTTGCTGAGCTTAGCATACAATTTTTTTCTGTCCCAATACTTGCAAAATTGCTTTTAGGTGTTGGACATGATCTTCCATTGACTGACTGTAAATCAGAATATCATAAAAAAACCAAGGCAAACTTCCTCAGAAAATCTGCTAGAACTGAGTTCATTAAGGCTTGAAAAGTTGTAAGTGCATTTGTTAACCCAAATGGCAATACTACACTCAAAATGGCCCAAATGAGTGGTAAATGCAGTCTTGAAAATATATGATTCCTTCATTCTTATCTGATGATACCCTGACCTGAGATCTATTTTGGAGAAAACCTTAGCACCAAATAATTCATCCAGTAGGTCTTCTATGATTGGGGTGGGGGTACTTATTCTTGACAGTGTTGGAATTCAATTGTCTGTAGTCGACACACATTCTCCAAGTGCCATCCTTTTTCTTGACCGATATCACATGAGATGAATAGGGATTGATACTTGGTCCGATCAAAGGAGCATCTAACGTGTGTTTTATCACTTCCTCCATAGCATTTTTCTGATGATAGGGCATTCTGTAAGGTCTTTGATTCACTGGTTTGTTTTCATCAATCATTGTTATGGCAAGATCCACAGTCCTTATTGGGGGAAGTGACTGTGGTTCCTTGAAAATATCTCTGAACTCAGTGAGTAGTTTTGCTATTTTAGGATTGGTATGTTGTTGATTACTGCTCTGCTCTAGCTGTTGCCCATTGTTTAATACCATTGTAGCTCCAATGGCTTTTTCTTTAGTAGTTTACACAGCTTGGTTGGAGAAATGAGTACTTTTTTGTCCGACACAGTTTCATCATAGAAAGTTACTACTTGCTGACCCTCTTTAGTGATGGAAAATTCTCTTGTCTTCAATTCAATCCAACAAGGCTATGATTATAGATCCAGTCAGCCCCCAGAATTACATCATAGCCTTGTACCTCCAACAGCCTGAAATCGGTTTTAAATGAATGGCCTTGAATGGTATAATCACAGTTAAGGCAAGCAGTGGTGCCATCATGTTTTTTCCATTAGCAGCTACCACTTGGACAAGAGAGAGAGAGAGTTGAAGTTGTACACTTTTGACTTGATTACAAATTTTGCGCTGATGAAAGAAGAATCAATGCCACTATCCACTAGTGCAGTAGCTACATGTTTCCTAATGTGCAGCTTTAGTGTAAAGGTGTTGGAAGAATGGTCTGCTCCTGATAAGGCCTGAACAGATATTTGCATTACTAGAAGTTGTTGTGAATCAAAGAATTCACCATCCTCTGTATTTGTATCATCCTCCACTACTCCCAACTCTTCTTTGCCCTCAGTTGTTTGCATCACAATTACTGAATAATTCTGCTTAGCCTTACAAACTTTGGCATGCCTAGGAACCCATCGTTCCCTACATTTGAAGCATTTCCCAGCATCTCTTAATTCTGCTATGTGTGCTGGTTCTTTTTGCTCAACAACCTTTACATCCTTGATCCAAGGTTTAGGTTGCTTTGCTACATGGTTGAATGGTGGGAATTTCTTTTGAGGAGGGTTAGCTTGTTCTAATCTTTTAGCATACCAAAAAGCATCCATTAGAGAAGTGGGCTTGTTGAAAGTGCATCTAGGCCCCTAAGTGGATTTTGATGAATTGAATGACAAAGCGATTAAAGGTCTAACATATTTGTCTAATATTGTGAGTAGGTTTTATTTATATATTCATGAGTTATTGTTGGAATATTTATTGGTGAATGAATATTATATGGCTCACATTGGAGAAGACAAATATATGGATGATATTAAGGCATAATGGCAAATATCAAACAATAAAGAAAGATAAATATTGGGGATATTTTGAGAAGGTCAAGTCATGGTCTCCGGTAAATATGGTGGCTTGATTAAAATACAAGGATCATAGAAAGAGAAGATGGTAATTCTCTAAACCAAGTGCAAGTCTTCATGTGGTAATTGAAAGAGGACACAAGGATGAGTGTAGACTTTATGGTCCTTAATTGGAAGCTTGCATATTCGTTGTCAATCGAGAACAAGCATTTGAAGCGGGATTTCAAATGGAGATTGATTATGGATGAAGCAAAGTGAAAGTCAACATGGATTGGGTAAGTGATGAAGAGATCAACCGAGATGACTAGGGTGGGGGACTAACCAATCTTTGGGGCCTTAGCTAGGCCGCCATTAGTGTCTTGCTAAGGTGAAGTTCTAGTATCCGTGAGGTCTCGAAGTATCATATCCAAGCCTTAACTGAGGGAAGCAATGCAACTCATCTACATGTTATGATTGGTAATATGGAGTGACTTGTGGATCCAAGTGGGCATTCTTATACTAGATGGAAAGATCCTAAGTCACTAGCTCAAGTATATGGATGTGCTCAAGACATAGGCTAAGTTGAAAGCCCTCAAGTGGAAATTGCTCAAGTATGGCAAGGTTGAAGACATTCAAGCTCAAGAGGTTGTCATGGTGTTTTATTTAACCTTAAGTATAGGTATGATGTACTATCAAGAGGGATGCAACATTAGCGAGTTGACCAAAGTCAAAGTGCTCATTAGTTGACCTAAGTGAGAATTAGCCTTGAGAGCCTAAGAGTGACAAACCCTCCTAACCTAACCTGAGCCACTTCATCTCTTTGGTGAAGTGTTAGAGTCATAGAAATAGTTTTGGGGGTGTCTCAGGCCTGACCGGTCTGACCGGTCATGGGCACCAGTCTAACCGGTGCCGCTAGCCCAACGGCTAGTTTTTCACCGGTCTGACCGGTGCCGCCCGACAGCTAACGGCTAGTTTTCTCTTTTGAGGGGTATAAATACCCCAAGCCTCCTACAGTAGAGGGTTGCTGTTCTTGGTGACTTTGTTGAGCTCCTAAGCCAATTCTTGCAAGCCCTAAGCCTTAGTGGCTCTCCCTAACCCCTCTTTGTGAGATTTGTGGATTCAAACCATATCCTTTGTGTTGGGTTGAGAGAGTGAGCTCAAGAGCGTCTTTGTGAGCTAACAAGAGCATTCCCATAGCTTGGGCACTTCGATTTCGCATCTAAAAGCATTGAAGCATTTGTTACTCTTGGTTTGCCTCCTAGACGGCTAGGTGTCGCCGGCTAGCTCCCAAGGTTGTGGTGAGAAGCGGGAAGTTTGTGAGGGCTATGATCTTGCCTCTTCGTGGAAAAGATCGCCTTAGTGGAAAGGACGAAAGTGGTTGAAAGAGACCCGACTTGTTGTGGGAAAGTTCCCTTAGAAGCTCCTCAACGGAGACGTAGCCTTTCCTTAGTGGGAGGTAAACTTCGGGAAACAAATCCTTGCGTCTCATTGTGGTTTGCCTCTCTAAGTTGATTTCTAGCATAATTGATTTGCTTCCGCTTCGATCTACTTGGGTGTGCTATTTGTGTGTGCAGGGATCATTACCCTTCTAGTCATCATCTACAAAGGACACTCACCAAGTTTGGTTCGTGCTAGAAGTCAAGAGGAGCTTGAAGCTATTTTTGCAGGTGCTCTGTGCTACACTGGTCTGACCAGTGCGAGGCAACGGTCTGACCGGTGCCTCCTGTGAAGCATAGTCAGTGACCGGTCTGACCGGACAACACCACCGGTCTGACCAGTGGACACTGACAGCTCAAGTTTTCAGGGAAGAAAAGTTTAAGTTGGTCGTCACGCCTATTCAACCCCCATCTAGGTGACATCAAGGTCCTTTCACTTGTAGCATTGCAAATGGTGTTGAATTGGTTCTTTGATTTCAGATACAAAGCTCTAGGTGAAATATTCATCCCTTAGGGAGGGGTTGTCTCTTTTTACTAATCCCATGAGTTCTTCAAACTTATCAATATACTTAGTAACTTATCCCACCTGTCTGAGTGTGTGGAACTGGCCCACGGTTTCATATGTGGATGAATCAGAAAATCTATCACCCACCATCCCGCCGAATTTATGTCAGGGTACATTTGCAGGTATACAACCAGTACTCCTGCACCAGAATTCAATTTTCCCTTTTATGCATTACACAGCTAATTGTACCCTGTCTTCAGTGGATACTCCCACCAACTCAAAGTACTTTTCTACTTTCCTAATCCAACCATCTGGATCATCCCCCTCAAACTCAGGAAAAGACAATTTTGGCCATCGCCAGCTTTGTGTTGAAACTGATCTTGGTTGTTGAAGTTGTTTGTTTGGTGATGTGTGTTTGTTGGTGGGGTGTATGGAGGTGTTTGTTGTTGTTTGTTGGACTGATTGTGGAAGATTTGTTGTTGATGTATATGTTTCGGTGGGTGGGTGGAAAATGGGTTGAAAGCTTCAATTTCCTGAGGTATCCAGGGGCAATCCTGCCACAAGTATTCAATGTCATGGTAATCTTGGCCTTGTGTGGACCAGTTGTCCTGTTTTTTTTTTGCACAGGTCTAGGAGGTTTTCTATGCATTCAATCCAACTCATCACGATCATAATAGTGAACATTGCCAGTAGGAGGTGGTACATAAATGTGCTTCTGGGCTAATGCAACACCATTTGGCATGTGTGTGTGGATTTATATAACTAGGCATCTGCTACTTTTGTGTACTGGTGCTGATCCTGGGCATAAGCTTCAGAATTGTCATTACCTTTGACACTGGAGTCTTTATCCTCAATAGTTTGTGCTCCCACTTTAGCAGCGACCTTAGTCATATATGACATGATATGATCCAAATTCAGAACCACAGAATCATTGTGCTCCTCCTGCTTATTCATGAAAGAGTCAAAAGTGCTCCTCAAGCCGTCAACTTCAGCTGCAGATGCATAACGAGGATCATATGGAGCCTCTTCTCCCCCTTCGTTCTGACCTCCAATCTTCGCATTGGGTACTTTGCGAGCTCGGTTCAAGAGTCAACCCTCCCCAATTAGGCTCACAAAGGCGAAAGAATAGTTTGCTTTGTGCTCACCACAACATCGATGACACCAGAAATGGTAGTTTCATGGGGGACATTTCTTCTTCTTCCAGTGAAGATTCAGTCACCAGTCAGCATCAAGCTCCAGAGATGCCTCTTGCACTCCGTGTGATCGACGAGAGAGCGTTCAATCTGCTCATGTCGCCTGCAGTACCACCTTAGCTGCCCTTACTCTCTGGGAATGCTCATAGCCCGGTCTTTGTTCAGTCTTCGGTGATTACTGTAAATAGTGTTGCTTCTGTGGAGAGAGCTGGTGAGACTAAGTCTTGGGATATTGTGCCTTACTATCCTTCTCCGGCATCAATTCTACTGAGATACTAGGCTGAATATACTCAGCCTCTTCTGCTTTCTCTGTTGGAAAAACGCAGCAATATGGAAGCCTTGGGATCCTTGTCAGTTAGCCAGCAGCAATGTGGCTCCTCCAACTCTGTCACCGTTCCAACTTTAATATCCCAGGCTAACTCATCTCTCCCACTTGAAGCTTCTTCAGTGAGGAGAAGTACCAGACTCAGTCAAGCCAAAAATGGCTTTCAGCATTTTCAGTTGGAGGATCACCCTAGGAAAAAGCAAAGGGTGTGGGCTGAAGTACCAGTTAGGAAGAAGGACAGTGCTAAATTGCTGGACAATCCACCAAAGCCTACTGATGAAGAGGTCCCTGCTCAGATCCCAGTTGAAATCCTGCGTCGATGGGGCCTGGAATGCAATGTTGCTCCTGAGGAGTTAACTGAAGCTGCTCTAATGAAGAGCAAAGAAACTCAAGCCCACTAATGGAAGATCAGGAACATCTGCAATTAACTGTGAAGTTGATGGTTGTTGATGCCCCTGCAGATCTTTTGCTTCAAGCTCTTTTGCTCTATTTATTTTGTTCACAAAGGCACTCTATCCTTGTCATGTTTATTACTCTGAACTTGTGGATGGATTTCAGTTACCTGCTTTGTCCTGGTTCTTTTGTGTGGTCTTCTCTGGTCCTTCCAGAGTTGATATTTGCTGAGCCTGGTCCTTCCAGGTTCTTTTTGAAGTGCTTTTACCATGCAATGCTTGTAGGGGATCCTTGCCCCCTTCAGTTTAGTTATCAATGAATAGAAGCTGGAATATTCTCTGTTGGAATGTTAGGGGAATAAATAGCCAAGGGAAGTGGGATTCTATCAGAAACAAGATTGATGAGAGTGTTTGTTCAGTCATTTGCTTGCAAGAAACAAAACGTCAGTCTTTTGATACACCTTTACATTAGGAAATTCACTCCAAAACATCTTGATAAGTATGACTTTGTTCCATTAGTTGGTACTTCAGGGGGGATCCTGGTGTTGTGGTCTAGTTCGTTTTTTTAAGGTGTAGTCGTGGACAAACAAAATTTTGGTATGACTATCGCTTTCACTTCGAGTCATAACCTTGAAAGTTGGAAATTAACAGTAGTCTATGGCCCATGTCTTGAGCCTGCAAGATCAAACATTGTGCAGTGGCTTAAGAGTCAACAAATTAAATTCAGCCTTTGGATAACTGGATGTTCCTGGGAGATTTCAACTTCTACAGATCCTTGGAGGATCGTAATAAACCAGAAGGCAATATCTTAGACACTTTTATATTTAATGATGTCATTGGCTATTTGGGACTCATAGAGCTACCTATCAAAGGGAGAGCTTTTATCTAGAGTAACATGCAAAGCGACCCTCTGCTGGAACAGCTTGATTGGTTTTTCACCTCGGTGAATTGGACAAATTCCTATCCCAACACTCTAGCCTTGCCTCTAGCTAAGCCGGTGTCGGATCATATTCCAGTCAAGGTGATGGTGGACACAAAAATCCCAAGGTCTAAAATATTTCGATTTGAAAATTTCTGGCCTGAGATCTCTGGTTTCATGGAGGTTGTTCATTCTTCACGGTCTACTGTTCCAAGCAGAAAGTATGACCCTGCTACAATCCTTGCTGCAAAGTTCAAGAAGCTTAGGCATTCCCTCAAATCCTGGGCAAACAATTCTCAAACCTACAGAACTTGATTACAAAGAGCAATAAGGTCATTTTTTCTTTGACAGTTTAGAAGAGTGCCGACCCCTATATAACATGGAATGGAACTTCAGAGAACTTTTGAAGCAACACCTTCTGTTGCTCTTAAGATTTAAGAATATTTATTGGAGGAAGAGATTCACTAACAATAGAGTTAAATATGGGGATGAATGCACAAAGTTTTTCCATGCTATGGCCACTGTTTCTTACAGGAAAAATCTTATTGCACAGTTGAGAAACGACTCTGGGCAAGAAATCACTGATCATGATGGGAAAGCAGCCTTAATCTGGACCTCTTTCAAAGCTAGAATGGGTGTCTCTTTTAACCCAACTATGCTTTTTGACCTGCAATCTCTCTTTCAGCAAACTGTGGATTTAAGTCCCTTAGTCCAACCTTTTACAAAGGAAGAAATAGACAATGTTGTCAAACACATGCCCAGTGACAAAGCACCCGGGCCAGATGGTTTCAACGGTCTGTTTATGAAGAAATGTTGGAATGTGATCAAGGAAGACTTTTACAAGCTTTGTCAAGCCTTCTACAATGGAGAAATTGATTTGGAATCTATCAACACCTCCTTCATCACTCTGGTCCCGAAAAATAACAGCCCAGAGACAGTGGATGATTTTCGACCAATCTCCCTCCTAAATTGCAGCATCAAAATCTTGACAAAACTACTGGCTGATAGGTTACAATTGCTCATTCTGCAGTTGCTTCACAAGAATCAGTATGGTTTCCTGAAGTCAAGGTCCATACAGGATTGTCTAGCATGGTGCTTCGAATATATCCATCAATGTCAACAATCAAAGAAAGAAATCATCATCTTAAAATTGGACTTTGCTAAAGCTTTTGATACAGTGGAGCACTCTGCAATGATTAATGTCATGAGACACATGGGCTTCCCTGTAAATGGCTAACCTGGATTCATCTCCTGTTCTCCTCCGGCTACTCTTCTGTCCTTTTAAATAGGGTCCCAGGGAAGCAGTTCAAATGTAAGAGAGGTGTGCGACAAGGGGATCCTCTTTCCGCTTTACTTTTCGTGCTTGCAGCCGAGTTGCCTCAAGTAATAATAAATAAATCTTATGCTGAAGGGCTCCTCCTAGAACCCATTCCGAAAGGGCATGAAGACTTCCCCATTGTTCAGTACGCTGATGATACAATTTTAATCTTGCAAGCTGACCAGCCTCAACTTCAACATCTTAAAGATCTTCTTCATACCTTCTCAGAATCCACTGGACTCAAGGTCAATTATGGAAAATCATCTATGATCCCCTTAAATGTATCTGAGGAAAAAATAGCAAATCTTGCAAGTTTCTTTGGTTGTCAGGTGGGTACATTACCCTTTACTTACCTTGGCTTGCCAATGGGTACCACCAAACCCCACATTGAAGATTTTGCACCAATCATGGACCGAATTGAACGACGTCTCACATCATGCTCTTCTCTCCTCTCCTACTCGGGGAGGCTGCAATTGGTTAACTCAGTGATCACTCCCACTTGCCTCTATGCCATGTGCACCTTGAAACTACACAAAGGAGCTATAGACAATATTGATAGAGCCAGGAAACAATGCTTATGGAGAGGAAATGACATGGAGAAGAAAGGAGGGAACTTGGCTGCCTGGGATATGGTCCTCTTGCCAAAAGATAAAGGAGGGTTGGGAGTTTTCAACTTTAGACTCCAGAATGACGCCCTCCTGCTTAAGCATTTGCACAAATTCTATAATAGGTATGATATACCTTGGGTTAACCTAATTTGGTCCACTTATTACCAAGAAAAAGTGCCCTATGAAGTCAGGGAAATGGGCTCTTTTTGGTGGCGTGATGTCCTTTGACTCAACAATATGTTCAGAGGTGTGGCTCTTTGCACTTTGGGAGATGGCTCATCTGTACTCTTCTGGGAGGATCTCTGGACCGAACACATACTAGCTGAGTCCTTCCCAAGGCTGTTCTCTTTTGCCAAAAATGAAGGAATTTCAGTGAGCAAAGTGGTTAATGCACCTGACCTAGACTCACTCTTCACCCTATCCCTTTCGCAAGAAGCTTTTCAAGAATTCCAACAACTGCAACTTTATTTGGAGGATGTCCCATTTGATGCAGAACAGAAAGACCAATGGACCTACATTTGGGGGAATGCTACCTACACATCTAGGAGATTCTATAGTTTTGTCTTCTCTGGTTACCATGTGAGATCAACCTTTTCCTGGTTATGGAAATCTAAGTGCATCCCCCGAATCAAATTCTTCGGTTGGCTGCTCATTGTGGATCAACTCAACACGAAAGATATCATGCGAAGAAGAAATTATAACACCAGGGCTGGAACCTCTTGTGTGCTTTGTGATGCAGCTGAGTATGAGGACAAAGAACACCTATTTTTCACTTGCCAGTTTGCTAAAGAATGTTGGTCAAGATTAAATGTTGTTTGGTCAGATGTACCTGACATCCATGATAGACTGTCTCTTGCACGACAGGCTTCCCATAATCAGCCCTTCATGGAGATATTCCTCACGGCAGCTTGGGAACTTTGGAAATTAAGAAATGCAGTAATCTTCGATGGTCTGCACCCCACTGTTTCACTTTGGATCTTAAGGTTCAAAGATCAGCTCCTTCTTCAACTCATTCGGTTTAAAGATGATCAGCAAGCTCTTATAGTTAATTGGCTAAACTCAACTTTGTACTTCTATACATATGTCCCTTCTCTCCCCCCCCCCCTTTTTCCTTCCTCTTTGGTTCCCTCTGTAAGTATGTACTCTTTGCATCTTTAATTTAATTCATGAAGCGTTGTGGGGAACTCCCCCACAGTTTTTTCCTTCAAAAAATTAGGCTCACAAAGCCGATCTACCGTCTCCTGAGACATGAGATTGGCTTGGAGATTTTACACAAGCACTTGACCTGCAACCTTCACCAACGGTGTCTCCCTCCAATCGCCACCACTCTTCAATCTGTTCACAGCGCCCGGAATTTTACACAGCGACAACGCACTGCAACCCTAGTTGCTAGCAGATCAAGAGCATAGATTTGGAAAAAACTTGTGTGGTTTCCACAGATCGGGGTGGGAGGGTGGGATTTCACACCTGTGAGCAGCAACCACCTCGCACCCGCCAGTCGGACTCGATCTGCGGAACTGACTGTGGAAACGAAGGAATTTCGCTGAGAATCGATGGCTCTAGATACCAATTGTGAGGCCCTAACAAACCGAGCTCAGAACCAACCCGAAAATCGAACAAGATAGGTTGACGAACAGTAAGAACATGGTACAGGGAAGTAGAAATGAAGAACTACAGCTCACCGAATCGGTAGCAATGAACGACAATCCGACCGATACAGGCGCCGACAATGCAACGACAGAAGGAACTACAACTACAACCTAACCCTAGATAATGAGTTTATCTCCAGCATAATCCGGTTACAATCCGAGCCGTAGCTCTAATAGCAGCACTCTGCAATAAAGTAAAAGGAAAACAGTAACTGTTTTCTATCCAGTAAGTAAACGGTAAGTACGAAAGACGATGATGGTCGTTGGATGACGAGCGGACGACATCGGCTGAGTTGGTGAAGCGTTATGAAGGACGCCGACTTCTCTGTCTTGAAGGACGCCGGTTACTGACGAAATTGAAGATGCACAGGTTCTTGACAACGCTCTCTTTGGAGCTAGCCATGGTGGCGACGTCCGTGGCGTCAACGATCGGATCCGCCCATGACCTCACTGGATCCGTGTCCTGTGCCACTAGATCAGCCTCCCTAGGGCCTTAGTGTCGAGGGGCAGCGGTGATGACAAGGCTCGACAACGGCAGCGAGGCCCGACCTCATCGGGTACGCGGCTGATGGCAGTGGCACCCTCCTCCTCCTCATGCTGTCTCGGCTGCGATGGTGGTTCTTCCCGACTGGGCAATGTTCATGGCTCGTGATGCGGGTCGTCTTGGCTGCAGCTACCATCCCCCCCTCTCGGCTGGGCTGCGTCCATGGCCGGGACTAGGGTCTAGTGGTCGACGCACGACGTTGTACGACTTGGATGGCGAGCTGGCTGCGGCGTGCGGTGGCGACCGCAGCACAAGCGGCACTACTAGGCTTGGACGGGGACTACAACTTCTGGCCTTTAAATGGTAGTGGCGATGGCCAGCTCTTGCGGTGCGAGGTGGATGACCAGCTGTGTGTGGAGGTGTGTAGGCGGTGTCATGGCGCGGCCAGCGGTGGCTAGCTTGGACGTCTGCTAGTGGCGCCATGGTAGCATGGCTAGTGATGGCCAAGCTACGACGCACCAGAGATGCCATGGTGGAGTAGCTGGTTGCCTCGGGCTGCTTATCTTCGGTGACGGTGTGTTGGTAATGCCGTGGTTGCATGGCCGATGACAGTTCATGCTGACATTGCTAACAATGATGTGGTGGTGTCGCTGGCGGCGGTCATGCTGAGACTTCCCAACGGTGCCATGGTGGCGAAGTTGGTGGCGGCGGCCGTCTCGTCACCCCACGTTGACGATGCAGGTGAAAACCCATCCCTAGTAGGGAGACATATGAATTTTTTAGAGGCATAGCATGTCCAAAAGTATCAATTTTCTTTCAAAAATATAAAATTTTACAACTCCTTACAAAATATTGAAAGAAAAATAAAAAATCATCTTCGTAATAATCCACTGCTAAAATATGGAAGATAATTTTTCATCAAATAATCTTATTCCTTATTTCTAAATTATCATAAATACATTTACATATTCCTTCTCTCGTGTACATGTGCATCATGATTTTTGTTGTTTCCACGTCGTTCTACCTTTAGTTTAGGCAACTCATCAGCGCGTAACTTTAAGCTGAATGTAGTTACATTTTCTAAGTTCTAAAATATTAGAAAGATGGATTAAAATTGTTGGAGAGAGATTTTCTTATCTTACTAAAATCAAGATTAGAAAGACATAAAGAGATACAGGGAACCATCGGCGATGCTCTGCTAGAAAATGCATTAGGAAAAGAAAATGTTAGAACCAATGAAATTCCTCAGAGCTAATGCTTTGATGACTTTATTATTTTTTTTAAGAATTACACAATACAACGCAGACGCACGCACACTCACCCCTATGAATACACGTACGCAAACCCTACCCCTATGAGCACCTCTGAAGGACTGAGCATCGGAAAAGGTACGAGCATAACCCTGGTAACCCTGGTAAGTAGCGTCCCACTGAATCGTCCTCCCGTTGGACTACGACTGATGACTTTATTACCTGCCCGTAAAATAGCAGCAACCGGGTGTTATTCTTGACGGGCCCTATCAATTGTGGGCTAGTGTTTTTCTTGACGGGCCCTATCAATTGTGGGCTAGTACTTCCTCTGTTGGGCCTGCCAAACACGAATTCCTTGTTTCCGGCCCATGACGCCATCGCGTCGTGCGTGTGGCAGGTGTCGTCGTCGCTCACTCACGTGCCCGAAAAGTGGGATGGCAGCGGGGCCAGCGGGCAGCGGCAGGCGTCTCTACTCCGCGCTTTCCACCTCTCGGCCGTGCAGTGACAACGCAAGAGAAAAAGCCTCGCGCCACGCTGCCACACACACATGCAAGGCGCCACCGCGGCAGCCCAGGCACCAGCGGGCGGCGGCGGCCTCGTCCCCCCATCGTCCACGCCGCGCCAGCGTTACAGCCCCCCCGGCGCGCCCATCGAAACGCTCACTCCGCTCACATCACACCAGACGAGAGCACCCACCCGAGGGAGGAGGATTCGGTTCCCCTCCTTCCTCCCCCACTAGTCACTAGAAGAAAGAAGAAAGAAAGAATACCAGGCGCTGGCGGGGCCATCTGGCGTGACAAAACTAGCGCGCACAGGTTCGCGGTCTCTCTCGGTGGCGCCTCTCCTCCCTCCCTCCCTCCCTCCCTCGCTTTCTCCTCCTCTCCTCGTGACCGTCCCCATTCTTCAGCTCCAGCCCAGCTACGCGCCGGTGACCGAGGGTAAGTGGCGCCTCGTTCCCTCCTCCGCCTTCAAACCCTCTCCACTCCTTCTGAAGCGCTGGAAAGCCTGGAACGGATCTGAGTTCCGAGCAGTTCCTTGCAGGCTAAGCAAATTGAACCAACAAACACCTCCGCCGGCTGATCCTCCCATCGTTCGGCTGCCGTGTTCATCACCTCCATTCCGAGGCTCACCACCACCACCACCACCACCAGCAGCTCTCGTCCACTTGCGGCGGCGCCGCCGGCCGGCGTGAGGAAAGTCAGTCGCCGTCAGGCCCCCACGGGCAGAGGGCGCGGAGAAACAGCAACAGAGCAAGTGGGGGTGCTTTTTGCGGTGTTCTCTGGAACACTCTCTCCCCCGCCGCGCGCAAACTCCAAGCAGCTAGCAGGTCAGCAATTCTGCCTTCCTACCTTCCTTCCTCAAGCTCTGATCCCTATCCTCCTCTCGCGGCGACAAAAGAGGTTAGGCTCGTGATGTCACGGTCTGGAAAGCGAGTTGGAAAAGCCTGGTATACGTGATACCACGAACGGCCTAGAACAAAGGGGAATAATGTCTCCACGAGTGAAGCCACGAGTTGGCTTCCTCGGTTTTGGGCTCTTTGCGTTGCGTGCTGAATTGCTGCTGTTGCTCCAGCAGAATTCAGGTCTTGCAATAATGCTCTTCCGGAAGAAAACGTCAGTGCTAATCGCTCCTACATACGATTCGGCGAATTTCGCATTTATCAATCTCTTTTCTTGAATCGCATGTACTCCGTAGGCGCTACTAGATTCGTCTCCTGAAACCTCATTGACCCGTGCCCGCCAGCGACCTACGCATCGTTCTCTCTTTTCCTAGCACATGACAAGAAGACGCACGCATACGAGAGTCACTAGCTACTTGTATAAAACAAGTCGTATAGAACAGTGTGCCTTGAGATGCATGTACACGCGACTGCGCCCATCCGTCACTTTCATAAAACGCCAAAGCTCAGGATCCAAGTCCATGGGAGCATGCTGCATCCTCTCCTTTTTTTTCTTTTCTGGAAAGTATCGAAGATGGTAGAGGAAAATGCCAGCACGGTGCTCGGAATCTCCCAACTTGTGGCTCGTGTTGCTCGGGCCCTGCAGGCTGCTGGCTGCAGAAAGGAGACGCCCGCGCTCGGCCGCTACCCGCTAGCTTTTGAGATAGCGTCACGTGAACCTAACTGCGATAGGGGCCCACGCTCAGTGAGTCAGTGGCCCGGGGCACTGATTGTTGCTGGACGAAATCTTAACGTGCAGCAAATATTCAACGGGATCTGTTTATTAGGCTTCACACTCATCATCATTTGGACCATACAGTGTCCTGTTCCAACTTCCAAGTTATACAATGTGTTTTCTTCTTTCCCTTTTATTATGCTGGGATCCGATCGAGTTGTCTGTTGAGTTTCTTTTGAGATGTCTTGGATCTGATTGTCTATTTCATCAAGCTAGATCTAGCACCGTGTTTGTTTGTTGTTTTTCGCTTAGATATTTTTCAACGCTCCATGCAGTTTGGGGAGGCTAGTCAGTCTTTAGCAGGGAATTAAGGTCACATATGTCATCAGCTTAAGTTCAAAACACAGTCAATTTGAGATTTTTCTATTCTTATAATGTTCATGCAGTATGTCAGTATTACCATGGTGTGGCCTGATAAATTTTACTTCGGAATGCAGGTGTTTTAAAAATGCAGTCATCTATGATGGCATTCTTCCCTAACATTGCTGCAGCAAAGCTGGAGCTGCATTCCTTGTACAGGAAATATGTAGATATGTTTGGTACATCATCAAACAATTCTACGGTTGGCAGCCACATCACCCGTAAAGTGTCGCACCTTCCTGTTCAACTGATAGACCGCACCTTTTTCAGTACTGGCACGGCAGTTCGGAGTATTGCCGTCAGCTACGGAGCTCTTGTTCTCAGGTGGTTACTAAGCAGAACTTCAGTTGTACAGGTTAGTAGCTAAATGTACTAAATTATTATTGTCAGAGTTCATGTGCGTTAGTGCACCTTAGTCATCAACATCTGAATGATATCACATATTCCTAATTACTTGTATTTGATCATGCTATTAACACATATCTTACTGGATGCAGCGCACATTGCTTTCCCGTGCCATAAGGTCACTGTATTGTTGGTGTGACTCCTTGCCGTTCTTGGTCGGTGTTGATGCATTGATGGCCAGGCTCTGTGATTGCACTATTATCCACAATCATCTTCATGGGCAGCGATTCATCCTTGGACGTAATCCTAACTTCCAGGGTGAATCAGCAATAGGTATGGAGAATAGTGAATTGTGCAATGAGCAGCCCTTCTTGTCGAGTTTGATTGGGAACAAGAGAGACTATATCCGCCTAGCGCTTCAATGTCTGTGCTACCCTGCCAGTCTGAAGGTTGTTGATGTAACAGCAAAGAAGCTCAGCTTTAACAGACAGCGCATACGGAGTAGTTACGGCGCAAGCATGTTTTGGAGAATCGTGGTGAGGAATGAGCAATACCTAGCATACATGATGGTTCTGGTGGCCTTGCAACTGTTCCTGCGGCTAACCAGAGTGAATGTTACCACTCTGTTCTTGCCGATGCTGTCCCGAACCATAAGTTCCAGGAGCAGCCCAGCGGTGATCGGTAACATTGTGCTGGTTCTGGTGAACTCCTGTGGCGTTCTTGGATCTGCCCTTGCAACAAAACAATATGGCAGGGAGGTGGCGTTCACCATGGGTGCTGTTCTGATGGTATTTTGCCAGGTAACTGAAAAAAACGAACTAAGATTCAAAATTTAATTGACTGTCTTTCTACTGCCTTGAAAATTTAATTGACTGTCTTTCTGATGGTATTCTGTCTTTCATTGTTGAAATTCTGTCTGCAAGGTGGTAATCCCATTGATCCTGGAGGTTCAGATCGGAGTCGGAGGTGGAATTCGCATGCCGATGGGTTACACGGCATCCATGTTCGCACTGACTTGTGTTGTCTCCTTTGGCCTCAGCTGGTCGTGGGGTTCATTCTTCTGGACCATCCCTGGTAGGAAGTTCCAATCGGCTGGACAGGTTCTGACCATGATTCTGAACTTCGGCGTCTGCTTTGCCCAGATGCAGTACTTCTTGCTGGTGCTGTGTAGGCTGAAGAACGCCATCCTTGCGTACTATGCAATGTGGATCTGGTCGTGAACCAATGGTTGAAGTTAAGCTTAGAAAGATGGCTGGATGAGTGTGTTAGCTCAGGACATTCGAGAAGGTAGTTTGGTAGATGTAAATATGATGTTTTCGCTTCATTTTCTTGGTCTGCCTTGTACAGTTTCCTGGCTGTTTTGGTGCCATTTCTGTTGGATTCGCGCGGATTGCAACTGCAGGACAAGGTTGCATCTTATGCTAGTATAGCTGTTCTTCCATCCTGAAGTGAGATGCTCACAGGAAGCAGTTCTGGAAAATAAATTAGATCAGTGCTGAATTGTCAGTCACTTAACTCAAGTTCGGCTCATGTTGCTGCCTTAAACTACTTAGATTAGTTTCATACTTTCACACATGAGCAAGCTAGAAAATAAATTAAAATTATTTTCATCTATTTTTACACCCAAAGGGAATTTCCTTGCAATTTTAAACGTACATTCTAAGTACATGAGTTTGAACAAGAAAGATAAATATCATCAATGGATATGTTGTACATTCTAAAATGGAGCAGATAATGCAACATAAGCCAACATTTTGTTCTTTTGTTTAAGCCCAGGAAATAGACAATGTGTACTGTTGCTTCAGTTTGGCTAGGCTTCAAGAATTTGTTGGCTATTTTATTTGTCTTGGTTGCTGTACCTAACCTTGGGGCCATCTTATGAATATCCGATAGCGTTCATCAAAGTAGCACCAAGTTTACGTTTCTTAGTACAGTATGAAGAATATATGTCAATATTACTCGAAAAAAAAAACAGAGAGAATGTATGCCAAACAAATGGCCAAAATAAGTAATATCTTTGATTTCGACGTGGGCCTTCTAAAACCCAACTCAAACCGGCCCATCGTCCACCAATTTGTTGGCGGCGGGTGCTGCCGACGCCCCGGGCGCCGCCGGCGTGACGAAGCGCTTCCAGTTCCAGTGCCGTTTCCACACGGCACCCATGGACTCGATGGGAACGCCCCGGGTCTCCGGCAGGAACGCCGCCACGAAAGCGGTCATGACGACGACCCACCCGGCGTAGAACAAGAAGGTGCCGTACTTGAAGCTGCACAGCATCTCCAGGAACGACTGCGACTGCGCGAACGTGAGCGCGGCCGAGATGGCGCCGCCCAGGCCCAGCGCCGCGGGCCTCACCTCCAGCGGGAAGATCTCGCTGGTGACCACCCACGACAGCGGGCCCCACGACACGCCGAACCCGGCCGTGTACACGCACACCAGCGCCACCACCCCCGCCGCGTAACCCCGAGGCATTGCCTTCCCGCCGTCGGTCCCGAGCTGCGCGGCGAAGATCCACGCCATGGCCACCTGGGAGAGGATGAGCACGGCGCCGCCCAGCATGAGGAGGGTGCGGCGACCGTAGCGGTCCACGGTCAGCGCGGCCACGGCGATGGAGGCCAGGCTGACGACGTCGGTGATGATGGAGCCCAGGATGGCCTTCTGGCTCGCGAACCCGACGGTGTAGAAGAGGAGCGGCGTGAAGACGGACACCACTATCACGCCCGTCAGCTCGAAGAACACCGACGTGGCCACGGCCATCACCAGGTGCGGGCGGTACTCGCGCCGCCGGCACAGGCGGCGCAGCGCGCCGGACCGGTGCCGCCGCTCCTGATCCGCGGCGCGGACAATGTCCTTGAGCTCCGCGTCGACGTCGCCCGCCGCCCCGCGGACGCGCCGCAGCGAGGCTCGGGCCTCGTCGTGCATCCCTCGGAGCACCAGGCTGTTGGGCGTGTCCGGGATGAGCGCCGCGCCGGCGATGATGACGGCCGCCGGGACGACGCCGACGCCGAGCGAGAGGCGCCAGCCCCAGTGCGGGATGGTGGTTGCACCGTAGTTGACCATGTCCGCAAGGAACATGCTTACGTTGGTGAAGAAATGGAAGGCGGTCGTGAAGGCACCTCGCCACCGCGCCGGCGCGACCTCGGCCAGGTACACCGGCGCCGCCTGCATGCGGCCAAAACGCAACGTGAGAACACGCGCGCAATCACTGCCTCACTGCTCACGACGACGTAAGCAACGCATTGGCCCCGCGAGATCAGTGATCACCAGGCCGGTGAAGCCGACCGCGACACCGAGGAGGATGCGGCCGATGACGAGCATGCTGATGTTGACGGCGGTGAAGTTGATGAGGGCGCCGGCCAGGAACAGCAGGCCACCGATCAGCATGGAGTTCCTCCGGCCCAACGTCTTGGTTAAGCGGCCGGCGACTGGGGAGGCGAGCATGCCGGCGAGGAAGAAGGAAGAGACGAACGTGGTGAGCACCTGACTGTCGAAGATGCAGTACGCGTCCTGCTGCGCGTTGTTCATCTTCTTCAGGATCTCCGGGAAGAATGCCTGGAGGAACGATTCCATCTGCGTCAATCCACCTGAAATTTCGCTCGCGAAAGAAAACAACTGAAATTTTAGTGGAAGGAGGTAGCTACTTGCAGAAAAAGGTAAAGACTCGATAAAATCATGGGACTTAACAGTTTCATGACATGACAATCTGTGACCACATTTGTTTCATCATGGATATGTTTGGATTGTTGGGGTAAATTTACTGCAAATTTGCCTCAATTTGACACTTTCTAGGGCCAAATGAAATTAGAGGGGGCTACAAATTTGCCCCACCACATTTTACCGCACATATTTGACACCTTTGGGGGTAAATTTGCCCAATTTATCTCATTTAGACCTCCACTCAAACACCCCCCATATCATATCACAGGATCACACACAAACGCACGCGCAACACATCCTTAACTTTGGCTTGAAATTAAATGCTAAAATTACAGTATGCATTCTCATCTTCAGATTAGAGCCTATTTCGGTGGGTTTGTTTTGGCTCCGACTTCACTTGTGTTTTGCGCAAATCGTGACATTGTAGCTTTCTCTCTTCCTTTGAGATCAAGGGGGGAGAAAAAGCTTTTCTTATTCCAAGCCATCTACGGGACAAGTGAAACGGGCGGTTAGTTCAGTGAGGACAGCAGTACCAGCAAAGACAGTGGAATGCCTTGCTTGGTAAAGCTGTTCATTAACAACGGGAAAGGATTTCTCTATTGCAACGGGGCTAGTTTCAACAAGGTGAGCAAAACTAGATACTTAGGCTTGTCTAGTTGTTCCACCAACCCCTGCTCCCGACCCAGGTGCATTCTTCTTGACAGCTCAAGACCTTTCTTGTTCCTTGCTCCCGTGAATCGATACTAGTTACTTACCTTTAACTTAGCTTAGTGTCTTTTACCTAACCTACTCACTCGTCGAGTTTTTTTTCTTGGTTATTGGCTTTTTTACTCAAGTCAGAGTTGTTCTTTCATGGCTTCTTCACTCGAGTTGTTTAATTGTTGCAAATTAAATTGAGAAAAACGAACAAGAAGTCAGGTGAACCATTTTGAGAGAGCCTCCCAAACTACTCCTTACTCATCGGAGACTCTCATTTGTTCTCACCACACTAATCCTTGGAAGACATGTTAGAAAAAGATATAAGTTCTTTATTGAGGACCTGTGTGCGTTCGAGGACCGGTGGATGGTCGCTCCTTAGTGATGAGTGATTGACAACGCTGTGTGAACTGACACTTGGCCTAGTATTGCAGGTGCAGGTTGTGGCTTGATTTGCGTTGGTGCAGGTGAAGAACAAGCGCGAAAGGTCTATGATGGTGTGGCCTCCACGTGTGGAGAGACAAGTAGACTTTGTTCGAGGGACCCGGTGGCCGACGGGATCAAGTGCGGGCCTCATGGTGGCAAGAATAGCAAGACGAAGTCGTGTACAGTTCCTTGGTTGAGCCTCAAAGCCAAGACCGAGTCGGGACGACCGTGGTGGGCAAGTCATGAGTGAAATTGGCATGGAGGTCACACCAAGTACACGGGGTTTGCAGTGGTTCACCACAAAACCACTGGATTCCTTGGTTAGGCCACAAAGCCAAGACCGAAGACCGAAGAGCGCGCGGCTGACTGCACTGGGCCGGTCTGACAGGCGTCGTGGGCTTCCGGAGACTTCGAAGCAGAGGACACACGACATGATCACAAGGCTTGCGTGCACGTGAAGCGGGCTTACGGTGGATGCGCATCTGTCTGATGGTGATTCGACGAAAATTCCCAAAGTGCCCTTCAGGGGCGTGTATCTTACTATTATGTAATAGGGGTACTTTAGTCTTTCGGTTGCCTCCATATAAACTTGGTAGAGAGAGGATGGCAGCCATCTCTTGGAACCCTAGTTTATTTTCTCCTTTGTTTTCCCCCTTTCTTCTTCCTTCCTAGGGCTAGCTAGTGCTTCATGCAAATCTTCAAGTGGGGCGTTAATCTTACTATTATGTAATAGAGGTACTTTAGTCTTTCGGTTGCCTCCATGTAAATTTGGTAGAGAGAGGATGACAGCCATCTCTTGGAACCCTAGTTTATTTTCTCCTTTGTTTTCCCCCTTTCTTCTTCCTTCCTAGGGCTAGCTAGTGCTTCATGCAAATCTTCAAGTGGGTAGGATGATGAGAGGTTGCTAGCCTCTTTGTTAAGAATCTTTTCTCATGGAGAATGAAAGGTTTGGAGTTCATCCTTGTGTCCCCTTGTGATTTGCTTGTGGATCCCATTTTTTGGGTGATTTTCGAAGCCTTTTTGTTGGATTTTCGTGGGAAGGTTTTGGAGGTGTTTCTTTGTGAGATTTGTGTTGGGAATCACACATAACGTCTATGTGCCTCTTTTCTTGGTGATCTTGCCCCTCTAATCCCGTGGGAAGGCCTTTGATTTTGGTGGTTTTCGTGTTCTTAGTGGTCTTGAGGTAGAGTCACAAGATTTGTGATTCCTCCTTTTCTAGAGAGTTTTGGGCCTTGAGATTCGAGTTAGAGATCACCCATCAGGTTTTCCAACATTCCCCAAAGTTTCTCTCAAAACCGTGGAGCGAATCGGGCTTGATTCTTAGAGTTGACCCTCGGGTGGAGTTCATCCCGAGTAGCCCAAGCGTGACCGGTCTGACCGGTGCTCTACATTGGTCTGACCGGTGCTGGCCCTTGCGGGTTTTTTTCTCGGGTGAACAACTGGTTCTGTTAGTAGTCGGTGTGAGGTTCCTTGGGTCGGTTCTTGGCAAGAATCGTGTGGTTTGCCTCGGTTTGTGGTGCTTCTTGTTTCCCTCTGTTAGTGTTTCTGAGGTGGTTTTTTCCAGGGCTTATAGGTGTCATTGAGGCTTTCCGGGATGTTTCTGTGCGGTTGATGTGTCCACCGGTATGACCAACGCAGCTGACCGGTCTGACCGGCATCACCAGTCTAACCGGCGATCCCCATCGGTCTGACCGGTGCAGCACAGGTAGCAGGCTGTGCAGTTTTTCTGCTGCGTGTTATGTGTGGTTGTTTAAGTAGGAGGTGTGGTTTGTTCCTAGGATCAGTAGCACTTCAGTGGCTACGTGAGCTTGGCAAACTTGAGGAGTTTGAGGTGGAAGTGATTTCGGGATTTCGACCGTGTTCATCTCGCTAGAGGAGCAATCTCTTTCGAGAAGAATTATTATCGGCTCCCATTTACCCCCCCTCTGATCGCCCAATCCGGTCCTTCATTTATGTTATCAAAACATTAGAATATATGCATATTTTATCAAAACATTATAATGTATATTCACTAGAAGTTTTGTTGTAGTCCCCACTCCAATTTTTTTTTTTTGCCAGGTAATTCAGCATCTTGGTGCTGACATAGGTACCGATGTATGAATTGCGTGATTGTGGTAATTAAGAGTGCAGTTTAATTAAGAAAATGTATCTATATTTTTAATAAAACAAAGGAAGAGAGTTTTTAATAAGAGGTACTACTGTTTCAGCTTAACATGAGGAGAAAAACTGATATCAACTAGTAAGATCAAAATTACTACTACCTTCGTGCTTTATTATATGACTTATTCTCTGTTAGATGACATTGGTTAGTTCATTTGAACTAATCAATGTTGTATATTAAAGGATGGAAGGGTAATCAGCAATAGACTCTAAATCTATCCACGAACTTTTAATGTCTCTTAGTATAACCCATGCAGGAACAATAATTATTATTTCGTCAATCAGTTTTTACTACTTGTGTAATTTGAAATTTAGATTACCTTCATGATATGTGAGTGATTTTTGGCAGACCCGCTGGTTCCAAAATCTTTCAAAATTAAAAGCAAACACCAACATTTTTTTTTTGGAGCGTCAACAGAGGACAACGCCCTCTCACATGAATATTTCATTAACAAGCCACCAACCAAAAGGCCAGCGCCAGAGTTTACAAAGATGTAGCAAATTCACATATTACATAAGGAAGTTGGAGACATATAACACAGCAAGTACAAAACGGAGAAAAGAGACACAACACAGACAACCCAGAGAGTTACATTCTACCGATGGCTGGGATACACTGGGAGTGGGACTGCGATGGCTACGTGTGCGTGTGTGTGCCCAAACGACGTATGTGCTCTGTCTGGAAGTCAAATAAAGATACGTTTTTTTCTACTCGGAAACACTGACAGGTACAAGCTTGCGTTTTCCACACCGGTTGTCGTTTCGGCTTAACATAATGCATGCATCATCTTTGTTGACTGAGGATACCAATAATGTCAAAAACTAGATTTTTTTCACTTATATAGTTTCAACAAGTGCATTAGCTTTTTCACAACATAAATGAAGCATATCCGAACTTCACGTTCGTTTCCATTTTGCGCTCACTTGGGCAACTGAAGGAAGATACTCCCTCCATCCTGAAATATAAGACATTTTGGTCTATCCTAAGTCAAAATAGGTTGAATTTGACCAAATCTATAGTTTTTTCCTATTTCTGTAATGCACAATCAAAACATATCTTGGTTTCAAAACCATTACTTAAAAGAAGGTAAACAGTGCAGATAATCAGGTAGAGTACAAAGAAAACATCCTGCACTAATGTTTTCTGTTTTTTGTTCCTACTATATAGTAGGAAAGGACAAATATTTCCCTGTCACTTGCAATTCACTCTTAAAAAAGAAACAAGTGGGCAGGGGGCGAAAGCCTCCAAGCATTGCCCATGCTCCATCAAATGTGATGTATCAAATCCAGCTACAACAAGTACACGAGCTAGCTCTCGATTGGAACGTACTCTAGGAAAAAAGTGGCGGAAAACTTGGACGAGTTTTCGCCATTCCGTTTGTGATTCATCGTTTCTCCATGGAGGTAGCATTACTCCACTTTGATAATAAACAAACTTATCAAAAATTTAACTATGAACGCAACTCACAAATCATCGTTGTAGTAGAGAAACTACAAAGGAGAAAAGCAGATGGAAGCGACAAATCTTATTTTGAGATCAAAGACCGTACCAAACATTGCCAAGCTTTATAGAAAACTTAACAGGGACACAAGAAACCGATCTGCTGATGGGTTATCGAGTTTAAAGGTCCGAATGATCGAGCACAAAATGTAACTAGAGACTGACATGCATATTACCCGAACCTCTAGCTGGTGCACTCAGCTGAAATCGTAATGTTTTTTCAGGGAAAAAAAAACAGAGATGTTCCATGCGCTTGAGCCTGATGACTGGTGGAGCCAGCAACAAGAAGACCGCGTTATCTTCAGCACTCCGCAGAGAACTGACCTGTAATACTGATGTCGTATCCAAGCAGGAGCCCGCTGGAGGCGGCGGTGAGGCAGCTCATCACAACCGTGAACCTTATCTCGCCACCCCCTGCTGCAGTGGCGCCGACGGCGAGCGCGTCCCCTCCGGCCATCTTCTGTCTTGCAGGGGAGAGGGGGAGCTGGAGCTGGAGCTTTTGCTTGCGAGCAAGGAGGGAGGTTGGATGGTAAGCAGCGAAGGCCTCGGTGCCACAGGACGGGACACTTTATAGAACGAACTTAACGAAGAGTACAGTGGCAAACTGGCAAGTACTTCTCCCTATTTCATAAAGGAAAAGGTATTGCTCTCAAGGACGACCTACAATTTGGGATGCATACAGTTTAAATTTTTTATTTTCCTAGAGACCTATATACTCATTTTTTAAATTATGTATCTAGCCAGGTTTTTTTACTGGTGGAAACCGATCCGGATACCGCGGTAACCGGCCTTACCGGTCCGAACCGGTAGCGGTTACCGGGCCGGAATCCTGTCTGTCCGGACGAGTAAGACCGGTTAATTCAGTAAGACCGATTACGGTAAAAAAAAACCCCTAATCTAGCGTAGTATATATCTAGATATGTATATAGAAAAATTAAAACAAATATTACTAATTTAATACTGAAATGGTTGAATTGATGGATACCATCCCATGCTCGTCACTCCATCAAGTTGGAAGAACATCAGCTGCTACAGCCCGCAGGGTGTGCGGTGGACTTCACTTGTGGTTGCTGAGGGTACGACCGTGGTGCTTTTGTTGGTCGCTTCTAACGCGTGGGTTTTGTTTTCTCACTATCAATGTGTGTTCTGTTGTCGTTGTAAGTACTTCTTTGGCCTTATGGCTCATACATCAGCCTTACAAGGCATGATATTTTCACATTCGTGAACTTCTAAGTATTGTGGTGGTTCAGCTAATAAATCTTCACTATTATGTTACTAAAACGACTTGTAAGGCATGATATTTTCGAATTAGTGAACTTTCAACATGGTGGTGATAAGTTTGACCAAGATGGTAGAAAAAACTATATACAAATGTAAAATAAGCTTTAGATTTGTTACGAAATATATTTTTGTAATATGTCTATTTGATGTCATAAACAGTGGTACTTTTGTTTACAAATTTGGTTTTAGTAGAGAAAAGTCTGATTAAGATAAACCTAAAATGACATAGAATTTTTTTAAGGAATGTGGAAATATGCGGTAGATTAGGCGTGGGCAAATGTGTCAAATCCAAAATTCCTAAAATATCCTTAGAGTTACTATATGTTGTATTTTATATGAAAAAGTAAAAATCTTTATAGCAATTTGGACCTAAGTTAAACATTTTAACAAGCTCATGGACTCTTATGTGTAGTTTACAAGTTTATTTACCGAGATAGATGATGCTCTATGATAAGTTTAAAGACTGCTTGTACAAAGCTATGAGAGGTGGGAAACTCTTTACAGCAAGGGTGTGTTTGGTTGGTTGTATCACTTTTTATGCATGAAATGGTTCAAAACAATAATGACCCTTTTGTTTGGTTGAATGAATTATACCAACTCATCCAGATGAGACTATCCCACTCAATACATTATTATACTCCCTCCGTATCAAAATATTTGTCGCCATTGATTTTTTTTCACAACTTTGACCATTCGTCTTATTCAAAAATTATGCAAGTATCATTTACTTTGCTTGCTATATGCTTTATTATTGTAGGTATTTTAAGCTTGACTATCCTTTTACACATTTGCGATAATTTTTTGAATAAGACGAATAGTCAAAGTTGGAAGAAAAAGTCAACGGCGACAAGTATTTCGATACGGAGGGAGTACTAATTAGAGTGAACCTTATGATACAAGCAAATTGATTGAACCATCCATCTAAGACGCTAAGGTGATTTTTTCTTTCTTCATTGCGCCAATACACACTCTTTTATGTCAAACCCGCCTGCTTGGCTGCTGGCGCCGCCGGTGCGGAAGCAAGATGGCCTGACGAAGCGCTTCCAGTACCAGTGCTTCTCCCACACCGCGCCCATGGACTCGATGGGCACGCCTCGGGTCTCCGGCAGGAACGCGGCAACGCACGCCACCATGACGACCACCCACCCCGCGTAGAACAAGAAGGTGCAGAACTTGAAGCTGCACAGCATCTCCAGGAACGACTGCGACTGCACGAAGACCAGCACCCCCGAGATGGCGCCGCCCAGGCCCAGCGCCGCGGGCCTCACCTCCAGCGGGAAGATCTCGCTCGTCACCACCCACTTGAGCGGGCCCCACGACATGCCGAACCCGGCCGTGTACACGCACACCAGCGCCACCACCGCCGCCGCGTACCCGCGGGGCATGGCCTTCCCGCCGTCGGTCCCCAGCTGCGCGCCGAAGATCCACGCCATGGCCGCCAGGGAGAGGATCAGCACAGCGCTGCCTACCATGAGGAGGGAGCGGCGGCCGTAGCGGTCGACGGCCAGCCCGGCGACGGCGATGGACGCGAGGCTGACCACGTCGGTGAGGATGGAGCCCAGGATGGCCTTCTGGTTTGTGAACCCGACGGTGTAGAAGAGGAGCGGCAGGAAGATGGAGACCACGATCACGCCCGTCAGGTCGAAGAACACCGGCGTCGCCACGGCAATGGCGAGGTGCGGGCGGTACTCGCGCCGGCAGAACAGGCGCCGGAACGCGCCGGACTCGTGCCTGCGGTCCTGCTCCACGGCGCGGGCGATGTCCTTGAGCTCCGCGTCGACGTCGGCCGCCGCCCCGCGGATGCGCCGCAGCGAGGCGCGGGCCTCGTCGAGCCTCCCTCGGAGCACCAGGCTGTTGGGCGTGTCGGGGATGAGCGCCGCGCCGGCGATGACGACGGCGGCCGGGACTACGCCGACGCCGAGCGAGAGGCGCCACCCCCACCTCGGGATGCTGTTGGTGCCGTAGTTCACCATGTCCGCCAAGAACATGCCCAAGTTGAAGAAGAAGTGGAAGCAGGTCGTGAACGCGCCTCGCCACCGTGCCGGCGCGATCTCCGCCAGGTACACCGGCGCGGACTGCAACCAACGGAACGCAAGAGCAATCCACTGTGTTACAAACTTACAATGCAGACGTCCAAAGTGTATGCATTGGCTGAGCAGTGGTCAGTGGTCACCAGGCTTGTGAAGCCGACGGCGAGGCCGAGGAGGACGCGGCCGATGACCAGCATGGTGATGTTGACGGCAGTGAAATTGAGCACGACGCCGGCCAAGAACAGGAAGCCACCGATCAGCATCGAGTTCCTCCGGCCCACTGTCTTGGTCAGGTGGCCGGAGACCAGAGAGGAGAGTATGCCGGCGAGGTACAACGAGGAGACGAACATGGTGAGCTTCTGGTTTTTAAAGATGCAGTACGCGTCCTGCTGTGCATTGTTCGTCTTCCGGAGGATCTCCGGGAAGAACGCCTGGAGGAATGATTCCATTTGCATCAATCCTCCTGGAAAAACAACTTGTAATTTAACTGAAGCTATTTGAAAAGGTAAAGAAACTTGATAATAACTTTTGGCCCAAACTGTCAAAAGTTTTACACTGTACACGCGTATGAGCCAGAGATATATATGTGCAAAGGGTACAAAGGTTATCTGCAAGGTAAAATTGTAGGTCACTTAAGTTTTCACACATCCCCTTAAATCATTTCATTACAAATTCGCAGCCCTACTCAGTTATGTTGCATTGCAACCCCCTCCCCAACAATGTTTAATCTCTCACAGCAAAATAGCAATACTATTAGAAGAATCTTAAAAAAAATTAGATTATACTCCTATGAATGTCTAATTTCGATAAAGGCCACATTAATGGGTTAAGAAGTAATAAGATAAGTATGTATTTATATGAGTATTGTGTTATAATATTTAATAAGAGAGAGTAAATTAAAATTTCACTAGTTATCTATGGGCTCTAATGTTTTTTGAATTTGATACCCATGTCTCCCGGAAAAAAAAATCTTGCATGTGCAAGTGCAGAGGTGCGTTGTCAAGCTTCTCCGGCTTGTGCTTGGGCGATGGTTGCTTTGTGATAGTGCTTTATTCTTTCTCCTTTCTCTCTGTTTTTCTTTTCTTTGTTAAAAAAAATAAAAAAATTGGAGAGTAGAGAAGAAGAGAGTTTAAGTCAGTGGCAATAGTGTATGGTGACTCGTGTCAACGTCCCAATCTGATCAAGTGCGGTTTTAGTGACGACTCAGGTCGATGTTTCAATCTGACCAAACAGATCATTTGAAGTTGTTTAGAGCGGTGTGTGGTGATGCCCCAATCCAATTCATTGGGTCTCTTCCTAGTTGTATGGTCTACGGACCGAAGTTGTGATGGATGATACAAATACCTTACGAGTTGTACGGTATTTGTACTGAAGTTATATGGTTTTCAGGCTTGGTTTTTCTTATAAACTGAGTCAACTCTTTTTTCTAATAAAAATTCAAAAAACCGTAAGATTTCGCCGTCATTCAAAAAAAAGCGCACGGGTTGATAAACTAAAAATCAGATCAAATTAAATCTATTAGAGCGACTTTGGTATCCGATCCAATGACTCAAAATTGCTTAGAGGCATCTTTCATCATCCCTTTGTAATCATCTTTTTTTTAAGTAGAAGAGCCACCAGTTATATTAAAAACAGAATGTGGGCCCAAATAGGTAAAAAAAATATACTCCCTCCGGTTTTGTAAATGAAGTCGTTTAGGACAGCGACATAGTCTCCAAAGTATAACTTTGACTTCTTATTTTTATAAAAATATTTATTAAAAATTAACATATGTATACTTTTATGAAATTATTTTGCAAGACAAATCTATTCATATAGGTTTCACATTTCCAAACTCAACGACTTAAAAGTTATTCGTGATTTATATTCCCAATATTTGACCAAACCTTGTCCAAAACGACTTCATTTACCAAACTGGAGGGAGTACAAGCAAACATCCTAGCAGACTAGCATCTTTCATCATCTCGAGATGGATAATTGTGAGACAGCGACTTGTGAGTCAGTGATGCATTTGTTTAAGTACATACTTGTTCAATACAAGTGCATGCATCATCCATACACTGTAGTGTTGACTATATGGTTAAGAAAACGTCAAAACTTGAAATATTTATTCAGAGTTTAAACAAAATATATCTCCTTGTTTCAACATAAAGATGCATATCTGGATGACTGGATGGCATGTACTGGAAGACAACTTTTTTCTGTGTAGTGTTGTTTACTTATACTGAAGAGAAAGAAGGAAATGGGTTCCCCGTCAATCATAAACAAGAAACAACTGTTTTCTTGGAAAAAAAAAAGTGGGCCAGCGCCCATACTCGATCCAGCGTGATGTATTCAGATTCAGACTCGGAAACAAGCTGACCTCTCCAAGAACTGCCGGCGGAAAATTGGGCGAATCATCTTCTCACTTTTGCAATTATATTCTCTACATAGATTTTCTAGCCGAGTTTTACAACACATCAAAATTTGACATGTGAACGCTGCTCATAAATCAGTGTGATATCTAATAAACAACTACTCCATAAATAAACATTTTAAAAGAAATGAAGCACAGGGCGGGCCATGACAAGCTTCAAGCTAAAACATGTGTAACCGTAGCTGGTGCTGGAGGCTGATCACAGCATGCATCTTGAGACTAACCTGTAACACTGATGTCGTACCCAAGTAGGAGCCCGCCAGAGGCCGCCGTGAGGCAGCTCACCACAACCGTGAATGTTATCGCGCCGCCGCCGCGGCCGCTGCCGTCCCAACCGACGGCGAGAGTGCCCTCTCCGGCCATCTTGTCGCTCGATCGATCTCTTGCAGGGAGGGAGAGGAAGACCGATGGTGCTTCGGAAGCTTTGCACTTGCAAGTTGCAACTGATGATAGCAAGAAGCGTTTGGACATTTATAGCGGGAGAAGAGTGCAGTCACCGTAGTTGTTCAGAAACAGGCGTAGGTGAGCAATTCATTCCCATTTTTTTAGCGCTGCTTCTCAGTTGCTTAAATTTTTCTTAATCTTTTTTTTCTGAAACGAAATGTTGCTTAAAATTTTCGCTCTCGCTCTCGTTTTTGTTTTGAGTATGTCGGGAGAGAACAACCGTAGGCTTGGCTAATTCGTAGTCAACAGGGACAGAAGCCGGCCAAAGACAGATTTGAACACAGCTTTTATATTAGCTTTTTGGCTGTGTAGCGGCGGCACGAATTTTTTTTATGTCTTTTGCTTAAGGTGTAGCGTGCTCGAAGAATGACGCATGGGCATGGGCGCATGGCCCTTGCTATCCTCGATTGTTGTCCAGTTAACTAAATGGAGAGACTACGGAAGCCATACATAAAGATGATGAAATGGACCACACAAAACGCAAGATTATTCATTAAAATCGGGTAAGTTGATGTGTCCATTCTCTTATACATATCAATAGGTTAATAAGTTGCACGGTCATACACGCTTGTCCTCGCTATTATAAGGCCTCGCTTGCAATGTGCCGACTTTCTTATTGTTTTTAGAATTGACTTGCTTAAAATGTAAATCATGCGAAAAATTACTTCGCTCTCGGGTGGGGTTCACTTGCACACTTGCAAACATTAGTTTTCGTTATGTTCTATCTAGCTAGGTTTCATGAATTTCAGGGAAATTTCATGAATTTTGTAGTTTCTATGTTTAGAACCTCATTGTAACAACACCTTGCACTATACCACAACCCCAATATATCAACTACAATATAGTCGGTATAAGCTTGTATGCTGACGCACCATCCGTCTGTATACAGTTATACCGACACCTCCTATCAGTCGTTGTAACTGGCGTCGTTATAGAGTTATACCGACGGACATTGTTATACCGAGATCGTTAGATGACAGTAGAAGATATACCGACGGACTAAGAAACACCAACGGATGGTTGGTTTGTTAGAATCAAAGCGCGGAAGCGATAACCCTAAGAACGCAAAGCCAAATCGCAAGATCACACAAACGAGAACGACACCGAGGCACGATGTTTTTTAACGAGGTTCGGCCATGTGCCTACATCCTCGGGGCATGACTACGGGCACTCCTCCCCATCAACAGCAGCTACACCGGCATCCGGGCACCACCGCGGCAACGCCGCCGCCCACACCAGCCGCCAAGTCGTCTCTCGGTTACAACAGTAGTGCCCTCATATTTATGGGCTGTAGGGATACAAAGTACGACCGAGATTCTACCCCTATCCTACCAAATTACAACTCAAGTCCAACTGTAACCGAACTGTACACATATTCGACACATATCTAACAATCTTCACCTTGACGAATATACACGCCACCTTGAGCTTGTCCATGCGCGAACCTCCGTGTACCAGACTTGAGTCGCCTCCTTTGCTGCTCACTTAGAACAGCCCGACGAGGCCGCTGCCACCTCGCCGACCGTCGGATAGAACACCGTCATACTTGCATTGCCGTCCATGACTCCACCTCCAACAACGCTTCCCTTCAGCTTGTATTGGTGTGCACATGACTTCTCACCAACCATGACTGTCTTGCCTCTATGCATTACTCTCAAGGTCTTCTTATCATGCGCCGCCTGATACAACCATCAATTGTTAGATATGTGTCGAATATGTGTACAGTTCGGTTACAGTTGGACTTGAGTTGTAATTTGATAGGATAGGGGTAGAGTCTCGGTCGTACTTTGTATCCCTACGGCCCATAAATATGAGGGCACTACCGTTGTAACCGAGAGACGACTTGGCGGCTGGTGTGGGCGGTGGCGTTGCCGCGGTGGTGCCCGGATGCCGGTGTAGCTGCTGTTGATGGGGAGGAGCGCCCGTAGTCATGCCCCGAGGATGTAGGCACATGGCCGAACCTCGTTAAAAAACATCGTGCCTCGGTGTCGTTCTCGTTTGTGTGATCTTGCGATTTGGCTTTGCGTTCTTGGGGTTATCGCTTCCGCGCTTTGATTCTAACAAGTGGTATCAGAGCCGAAGGTCAGATAAACCTGGGAAAACATCTCCGGGGTCACATGGTGACGGGGGAGCCCATGAACGTCTCCGGAGGGTCACACGGATGGTTGTGACTGGAGAGTTGGACTCGGGGCCTGGATAACGTCTTCGGGGGATCACACGGATGGTTGTGATGGAAGAGTTGAGCCCAATGTGTGACGGGGGAGATTGTTGGGTTTAGTCCCACATCAGAAATTGATGGTGGAGGAGCGCAACATATAGGTGGGGGCAGTCCTCAACCATCAGGCTAGTCTTTTGGGTTGAGTTAGGCCCAGGGCCTGTTGTTGTGGGCTCCGGTGGACCTAGGCCTGGCAAGGGCGCCGGCTCGTGGGTATAGCGGGTCGGGCCGGATTCCGCTGTGCCACTCTAACATGGTTAGTGGCTTGTACCGACGAATTTCATGAATTTCACATGTTCTCTGTTGAATGAAAAAAATAATATCAATAATTTTCTTTGGTAATTTTAATTTGTAAGTATCCTTATATAGGCTAAAAAATCCATGTGAGAGAGGTCCACCATTTCACAAGTTTTGCATTTTGTTCAATTAATAAAGAATGGTATCGGTAAAAACTGATAGCTTTAATTAATTTAAGTATACTTAATAAATTCATATAAAGGAATCCACCATTTCATGTGACTTCAAAAATGGCTTTCAAAGCATGACTGTTCCTTGGCTATAGCAGTTAAAAATCATAAGGCCATGGATCATAATAAGCATATGGATCCAATAGCATGTCTAATAAAGATTCAAAAAAAAATTAGGATTTCAGAAAATGTTAAAAATTCTGAAGCAAAATTCCAAAATTCATAAAGTTTGGCTAGGGCCAAAAAAAGGTTGGAAACCCTGATTCGCCTCAGGATCGCGCTTGCTTACTTGTATGATGTTGAACATGGATTGGATGGTTTCCCTCGACGTGAAGATCCTAAATGGTATTGGTTGGTTGAGTAGAATGGATTAAGCTTGTGTTGGCTAAATGGATTGAATGATACAAGTTGGCACAAGATCATTTGTTTGCTCGGATGAACGAGTAACTATCATGTATAAGGAGTTGATCTTAACTTTGGTTGTTTTCTCATGCTCAAATTTGAATGTTACAATTAACAAATATATCATTTGGCTCATGATTTATCATAGTTGGTTCTTTTTCTGAATATGCAGTTGATCCACGCATCATTGTATATTAAAGAAGAAGTTTAAGAAATGTTAACAACTGTCTGCTGGCACACCATGTCGTATGAACAATTATGGGCCCACCATCGAGGCTGGTCCAGCCCGACTACTACATAGGCCCCAGGACTACTCGACTTGTGGGCCATGGTGCAAGACGACGTGGGCTACAAGGTCACGGAGGACTAGTATTCGGATAGGAAAGCTTATCATGTACCAACCCATGCATGTAGGCTACTTCTAATCGTGTACGGCTAGGACTCCTCTACCTAAACCGACTTGTAACCCTGCCTCCCGCGATATATAAGGCGAGGCAGGAACCCCCTCTATCTCATCCGAAACAATCTGTAAACAACACCCCATCAATCAAGAGCTACGCAGCATACATGGCGTAGGGTATTACGCACATTACGGCCCGAACCTGTCTAAATTATGTGCCACGTGTCTCTCCTTTGAGTTCTTGATCTCGGCGAGACCACATTTAACCACCTCGGGTACCCTCTTGTGGCTTTGTCGATCTAAAACACCGACACACCATGCATCCGCCATGGTAGGGTTTAGGGCTTGAATTGCAGCATAGAGAAAACCAGGGGGAGAATATTTCTAAGATGACTAGTTGTTGCGCAGACAACCAAGATCCTCAACGCTAACGTTAATCCAGAGGTCCGCTTGATTTATCAGTTGGTTCAATTAAATTATTAAGTCAAGAACGCTTGTTTTGAAATATTCTGAGGCCTCGTTAGACATGTAAGGATTTCTATTTATCATTATCAAAATGGAAGCACTTTACATGTTAACCATTTATGAAATTTTGGAAAATTGCAAGAGAAAACAGGCAACTCAGTGTGTTTTCATTTACAGTAGAAGTGTTAAAGATCAATACATGAAATTTCCAGTCTAAAAGCAACTCCAAGAGTTTGCCAAATTTTCTCTTGGAAAATCTTGTGTTTTGCCGACTTGTAAAAAGATATGCCAAGTAAAAAAAGAGTGCATCTTCAATAGTTTGGCATAATCCACTTGCCAAATCCAGATCTAACTTACATCAGGAACCCCGAGAAAGAAACAAAATTATGTTTCTATCCTTCCACCTCTTGAAAACTTAAATCAGGAATCCTGAGAAAAAACAAAATTATTTTTATACTCTTCCACCTCTTTTAATACGGGAGGATGCACCGCGGATCGCTGCGCGCGGAGTCGGTTTTTCACAACTTTGGATAAATGACAACCTGAGATGGAGAACTGTTGGAGAATATTTTTTCTGTTTTTGTCAAAAAAAAATAACAATAGCAATTTGGGATGGAGAACTGTTGGAGTTAGCTCTAAAATAGTGTCCTAGGAATGTCATTATGCCGCAAGCAGTGGTTTAGACCATAGTGAAACAACTCCACAAGGCCTTTGGGTTTTCCCAAAACTTTAGAATCTAGCGTTCGAAATTAAGCACCGTGTCTTAGGAAGTTAGGATATATAATTTTACAAAGAGGATTGCATATTACATAAGGAGTACATTACGGTATCTCACTACCACTAGTTACAATTTTTGTACCAACGCGGAATGTACTATTTCTGCTACCGTTTCAAACTAGACACTAGAATTTAATCTACATGCCCAAGCACTATTCTTCGTACGAACGTGTTAACTATTCAATCTTTCTTGGTCCCGAAATGCTCGAGGGGGCCCCTTTTGAGCAATCGAGCATGGGCCACTTTTTTTTTGCGGGTGGAGCATGGGCCACTTTCCTCCGCTAAACCACGGACAGGCCCAGCGTATATCGAGATTATATAAAAATCAATCTAAACCGGCCCATCCGCCACCTTGGGCGCTGCTGACGGCGTCTCCGGCGCGGCAGCGGGCAGCGGTTTGACGAAGCGCTTCCAATACCAGTGGCGCGCCCACACCTCGCGGAGGGCCTCGATGGGCACGCCCTTGGTCTCCGGCAGGAAGAAGAAGATGAAGGCCGTCATGACCACGACCCACCCGGCGTTGTACGCGAAGGCCCCGTACTTGAAGCTGCACAGCATGTTGAGGAAGGACTGCGTCTGCACGAAGGTGAGCGCGAGCGAGATGGCCTCGCTCATCCCCTGCCCCGCCGACCTCACCTCCAGCGGGTAAATCTCGCTGGGGATGATCCACTTGAGCGGGCCCCACGACACCCCGAACCCCGCCGTGAACAGGCACACCACCGCCACCACCGCCACCGCGTACGGCCGCGGCATCGTCTTCCCGCCGTCGGCGCCCAGCTGCGCGCCGAAGATCCACGTCATGGCCACCAGGCACGCCAGAAGGATGCCGCCGCCCACCATGAAGAGCGAACGCCGGCCCACCCGGTCCACGGCCATGGCAGCCACGGCGATGGACGCCAGGCTCACAACGTCGGTGATGATGGACCCCAGGATCGCCTTCTGGCTCGTGAACCCGATGGTGTAGAAGAGGAGCGGCGTGAAGAGGGTCACCACGATCATGCCCGTCAGCTCGAAGAACACCGGGATGGCGATGGCCATCACCAGGTGGGGCCGGTACTCGCGCCGGACGATGCGCCGGAACGCGCCGGACTCGTACCGCCGGTCCTCCTCGGCGGCCTGCATGATGTCCTTGAGCTCCACGTCCACGTCGGCTTTCTCGCCGCGGATCCGCCGCAGGGAGGCGCGGGCGTCCTCCACCTTCCCCCGGAGCACCAGGCTGTTGGGCGAGTCCGGGATGAACACCGCGCCGAGCAGGATGACGACGGCCGGGATGATGCCGACGCCGAGGGAGAGGCGCCAGCCCCATACCGGGATGGTGTTGGCGCGGTAGTTCACGAGGTCGGCCACGAACATGCCGATGTTGAGGAAGAAGTGGAAGATGCTGGTGAAGGCACCGCGCCACCGCGCCGGCGCGATCTCCGCCAGGTACACCGGCGCGGACTGGTTGGTGAAGCCGACGGCGAAGCCGAGGAGGATGCGGCCGACGACCAGCATGGCGATGTTCATGGCGGCGCAGTTGAGGACGGCGCCCACCAAGAAGAGCGAGGCGCCGATGAGCATGGAGTTCCGCCGGCCGATCCTCTTGGTGATGTGTCCGGCGACTAGGGAGGCCAGCATGCCGGCGAGATAGAGCGAGGAGACGAAGGTGGTGAGCACCTGGCTGTCGAAGATGCAGTACTCGTCCTGTGTCGCGTTGTTCATCTTCTCGATGATGTCCGGGAAGAAGGCCTCCAGGAACGAGGTCATCTGCGTCAGGCCACCTGAAAATTCACCATCCCAAGCAGATTAATTATATAATTTCAATGGCTTTTGAAGTACTAGTTCATACTGATATGTGAATGTGATTATTATATTTCACCACAGTACATAAATAAATTCCTCTTCTCTTGGGGTGCTAAACTTAGGTATGTCTATTTGAACACGCTAAACATTAGTAGTCCTTCCATTCCAAATTATAATTCATTGTATTTCTTTTATACAAGTTTGACCGCTCGTTTTATTAAAAAATATGTACAAATATAGTTAAATGTAAGTCATTAATTTTTATTGATAAAGCAAGCCACAACAAAAGATGTGATATTTTGCATAAATTTTTGAATAGGGTCAAAAAATGAAACGAATTACAATTTGGAGGAGTACTTTCCTAAGTCCATACATGAATTCAGGATCATTGTTACAGAGTAATTTGAGTGTTTCTCATCCTCTTCACTATTTTTTCTTACCCCCCTTTCACCCCATTCTTCATCCCTCAACATGTCTTCTCCAAAGAACTCCAGAAAGAGAAGTAGGGGTTTGAGCAAGGATCGAGAGTTTATCGGCTTATGGGTTGACTCTGAGCCTTCCTCTCATCCGCATACCTAGCTAGGGGTGGAGCTAATTCAAATCAAACAGAGAGATAATAAATTTATCTGGAAAAATGTTTGTGTGACAACGGTAGTTAAAATTTGAGAATTGTAAGACTAATTAAAAATATAATTTGAAGGCTAAATAAATAGTGATTATGTTAATAACTAGTAATTAGTCTAAATTACTGATGTTTTAGTAACTAATAACCTTAAATCATATGGTTCATTAGAGGGGGAGCACGACTCCCTATCACTCTGTGCCTCCACTCCCCGCCAGGATCCAAGCATTGAGAGATGCCTAGATCCAAGCATTGAGAGATGGTTGGTTGATTGTGAAACGGATGATCGTCAAGGTAGAATAAGGCAAAAAAGAGATGTTGGAGAATGGTTAATGGAGACGATCAAAACTAATGCTAATGGACATGCGCCTACCAAAATAGGTTACCACTGTAGTGGATCCGACAATAAGAACCTTAGGAACAATAGGAGTGGATAGTGTGGGACGAGGGCAAAGACATAGTAGGAAAGCGTGCCAATGGATAGAGGAAATGAGATTTCTCGACTTAAATAAAATCTGAAGTTGTGTTGTATAAGTGAGCAAAATACTATATAAGTAATAAAATTAAGGAAAAAGTCCATTTTTAATCATTCAACTATTGCCAAAGTTTGGTTTTGACCATCGAACTCTAAAACCATTCAACTATCAAACCATTCAAATTTGACCATGGGGCTGTTTTGATGAGTGGTTTTAATTTTTATTTATTTACAATTTCCTCCTTAGAACTTAAAATGATTATTACCTTTTGTCAGTACCTCCGATTAAATGATTCTTGTGCTCATACGTTCATAAAAGTGAGCTTTACCTTATCAAATATTTTTATAGTATTTTCTCACTATTTTTTGTATTATTCTTTGTTATTGTGTAAAACAAAAATATAAGAAAAGGAAAACAAATAATTACAAAATATTATGAAACATTTTAAAATATACATTTCATCATTACGAAGCATGTCTATAAAAACCATTGAAATAAGAGATACGAGAAAAAAATAGTAATCATTTTAAGATCAAAGGATTATTTTATTTACAGTTTAGTCCTTCTATCTTAAAATGATTACTATGTTTTTCTTGTATCTCCAATTAAGTAATTCTTATGCTCGTGCGTTTGTAACGATGAGCTTTATCTTTTAAAATATTGTTCATAATATTTTGTAAAAAATTATTTTACTTTTCTTATATTATTGTTTTTACACAACAATATAAGAATAATATAACAAATAGAGATAAAATAGTATAAATAACATTTCAAAAGATAAAACTCACTGTTATGAACGTGTGACTGCAAGAATCACCTAAATCAGAAAGTAGGGGAAAAACTTAATAACTATTTCAAGATCTAAGGACTAAATTGTAAATAAAAAATTTAATACCACTCATCAAAACAGCCCGATGGCCAAATTTGAACGGTTTGGATAGTTGAATTGCCAAAGGTACACGATTTTAAAGTTCGATGGTCAAAATCAAACTTTGACGAGAGTTGAATGGTCAAAATAGACTTTTTTTTTTTCTAAAATTGTGTGTAGAGGAGTTGAAAACACTCAAACGTATACTGGGTGCCAATAATGCTGTCCATATTTCAAGGCCCACCTTGCTTGTAAATTTCCTAAGCCCATAATGAATTCAGGATCATTGTTATAGAGTAATTTGAGTGTTTCTCGTCATCTTCACTATTTTTTCTTGTCCCCCTTTCACCCCCATTCTTTATCCCTCAACATGTCTTCTCCAAAGAACTCTAGAGAGGACTAGGGGTTTGAGCCAGGATTGAGAGTTTATCGGCTTATGGGTTGAAACTCTGAGCCTTCCTCTTATCCGCGTACCTAGCTAGGGGTTGAAATTTGAGAATTATAAGATTAATTAAAAATATTATTTGAAGCTAAATGAATAGTGATTAGGTTAACAACTAATAATTAGTCTAAATTACTGATGTTTTAGTAACTAATAACCTTAAATCATATGGATGATCATTATAGGAGGAGGGGAGCATGGCCCCCTATCACCCCCCTGCCTCCACCCCTGCCTAGATCCAAGCATGGAGGGATTGGTTGGTTGATTATGAAACGGATAATCGTCAAGGTAGAATATCTGAATAAGGGGGGAAAAGAAATGTTGGAGATTGACCAATGGAGAGAGTCAAAACTAATGCAGATGAACATGCTCCTATCAAAATAGGTTAGCACAATAGTGGATCTAACGGTACAAAACTTAATAAGAACAAGAGGAGTGGATAGTGCGGGGCGAGGGTGAAGGCATAGCGGGAGAGCATGCCAATGTATTGAGGAAACGAGAGATTCCTCGACTTGAATAAAATCTGGAGTTGTGTTGTATAAATGAACATAATACTATATAAGTAATAAAATTAAATCAAGCTGTTGGATTGAGAGGATCCGACAGCACCAAGATTCAAGTGCGCAGAGGAGTCGAAAACACTCAAACGTGATATACTGGGTGCCAATAATGCTGTCCATATTTCAAGGCCCACCTTGCTTGTAAATTTCACAGGAGCCGTTACAGAAGGCCGCACTAAACCTAGTACAGATTTCTTGCTTGGCTACAACCATAATCAAATGCGCTTACGCACAAGGAGGTTTTTGATATCATGCGTGTCTTTTTCCTAGGAAACAAAGTGAAGTTTAGAGGAGGCACGGCCGGGCACCCACCCACGCGCGGCCGTGACCCCTGCGCTCCATCAGGGATTCTATTTCGACAACTTGAGACGACCGGTACGATCGAGCGACCGTGACCCCTGAGAGGAGAACAGGATTTTTTTTAGCCCGCGATAGAGATGGTGACACTAGACATCAGTTGCACATTCCACGCGGCCCCCTTCTCCCACATCAGTGTTGAAGTTTGTTTGTTTTTTGGTTAGAAAATTATATAGGTGCTGGAGGTGACACCCCAAAACAAACTATCAAGATGCAACATGGCGCCTCTCTGCAAGTCCAGCAGTTCAGACATGGACGGAAACGGAACTCAGGCACACGCAGCCATCTGATGGAGAGGACACCTTCAACTTCCTCGAGGCCTAACCACATGCGATGCGAGTCTCCTTGCGCAGTATTGGCTCACGCCTCTGACTTCGTTGCAGAATAACAAAGGCACACGTAGCTAGGCTAGCGTATACAGCGGAGCGGAGGAGGACAGCAAGAACATGCGGAGGAGAAACTGCGCGTGACGGTGCAGGAAGTCAGAGCACGGAGGGATCAGGTCCTGCCCTGTCCTGCATAGGTCATCAAGCTCTCTAGCGTCGGTGTCATGTCGATAATGACCCGTTTAACCAAATCGATGTGTTTTTAGCTTTTAAGACTCTGGGTATAGGTAAAAAATGTTTTTCAGCAGCAGCGGTTTTTTATCACAACTCAAACTCTGACTCGATCTGACAGAGCTAGCGTACGTCTTGAATTGGCATGTGGAAAACAGCTCACATGGATTATGGGCCAAACTTCAGTCAGCAGGGATTATTTTTTCCTCTTACGAAAAGGGGAAGATACTTGGATGCAGTGCGTGAAGATGGAAAGAGGTTCGGAGCTAGCAGGTTTGAGCGAGTTTGTGTCTCTGCCGCCGGAGCACAAGAACACAGCAGCATGAGTGGATTCAGCAGAGCAGGGCACTAGGCACGGACTGACCTGTGATACTGATGTCGTATCCGAAGATGAGCCCGCCGGAGGCCGCCATGAGGCAGCTCATCACCACCGTGAAGGTGATCTCGCTGCTGTAGCCGGCGCCGGCGACGGCGTCGCCTTTCACCGGGAGTACTACTCCCCCGCCGTGCATCTTCGCTCTCTCCGATCCTCTCTTCTTGCACAGGTCCTTGCCGACGGAGATCGATCGATCTCGATCAGCTGGAGGCCTGGAGCTTTGACTCGGAGCAAGCTATAGGCTATGGCCGCTCATCTCCGAGCAGCGCGCGCGCGGGGAGATCGAGCTCACACGAGCTGAATAGCTAATGCGCTGCGTGGTGTTGTACGTTGGATGACGAGGAGCTCTGGACCTGATGCCCGGATGCTACTTATACTGGACTGGACCTAGCTTAGCAGTAGCAGCTGAGTCAAATATTCATACACTGTGCCATTGGCTAGCAGCCGACCGCGCCCACACGGTCAGTAGTGAAAGCCTGCAGAGCCACGTACGGGGATCAGCCACCAGGCTCAGCATCGGTGAGAGACTTGACGCCAGAAGAACTAATTATAAAATGCATTATGTAATTGTTAGTAGGAGTAATGCATGATAAACTCAACTGTCAGTGAACACTTCAGCATTCTGACTCCCTCAAAACTCCAAGCCTTCGTCTCATGCCAGGGTTCGATCACGGAGAATTTTTCGTAAACACCCGATCGAAAAAACACGGTGGGATGGGATTGCTGGGTATACCGTCCAAAAGTTACCCCCATCAAGTTGGAAGAACATCCCTGGCTGGCTGCTACAGCGCGCAGGGTGCGCGGTGTACTTCACTGGTTGTTGCTGGCCGTTGTGGTTAACTTTCTTTGTTTGTTGGTCGCTTGTGTTCTCACTGTCACTGTGTGTTTTGTTGTCGTTGTAAGTGGCCTTGGGGCCCATTTATTTATCAGCCTTATTTTACAAGCCCTGGTATTTTTTACGCAATAGTGAACTTTCGGCGTATGGTGGTGGTTCAGCTGAATCTTCGTAAGATTTTTTCAAAATAGCCCTTCGCGTAAACTATTTTTACAAATAGCTTACTCGTATGTTTATCATTTTTTACTAAAAAACTATATTTATAAGAGGTAGGAAACTCATTATAGCCAGTAACATGAGTTTTGTTTTGTCTTCGGTTCGAACACACTGTTTTATCTCAAAGCCCCCAACCCCGATAACACACACATGCACACACAGACACCGATGCTTTCCCACTGAAATTCTCCATGTTGCAACTAATTTAGCAAGTTGCTGGGCTGGGCGCTGACTTTGCCCATCTGTCATCATCAAACTGCTTACTTATTTGAACATCAACGAAAGAAGTCATAATTCCGCAGATGGCGTGTTAATCCTTGGTCACAAGAACTGGTCTCTGACAGCATGCGCTGCATTATTTTTGTAGGCTTCACATCTCTTTCTTCTCCTGAATAAAAGACACGATATGAATCCTTAATCCTTGTTACTGTACCATATGGATGGTCAGTCCTACAATTCTATCCTCATGAATAATCTGAAATCTCTTGAGGTCATAAATATCCTCTGATTTGCATCGATCGTCCTTCGTTCCAAGATTTCTTTTTTATTTCTCCATTGATTGGCAGCTGATTGCGCCAACAGTGACCCTTAGAAAGTGAGAGCTACTGAAAGGGTTCAAATGGTGAGGCTTTGTTCTTGATTGTGTATTGAGCTTTACGAGACAGAGCCAATTTACTTAATCATAAAGCTACGCGACAAGATGGGTAATACTGTTATGTACTTTAGAAATCTCCATCCACACTCCAACACCTGCTAGTGGCTTCATTGTCAGCACAGGTGCTTCTTTCTCGCAGCAATTTGCATCCTTAAAAGTTTGAGTGGTTCATAATTGAACCGAAGTTTTCCTATCTATGATTCGAGTCAATCAGGAAGAAGGGGTGACTTGATAAAAGATGATGATAAGGGGCTTCTGTGTTATCATCAACTGTTGAACAGCGAAAAATGGTCCTAAGTCAGCAAATGAAATTAAGAATACACAATATGTGCCGCATTACTATAGGTTTGGGATCTTTTCGGTTTCCTGATGAAAGACGCATGATAAGCCCATCTTCTTTATTTATACACAATGGTCAGCGCATACAATTCTACTCCCATGCGTATTCTGATATCTCTTGATGAGGTCACAAATATTCAGAAGGTATTCTCTCAAAATAAATGTTATGAGATTTGTGACTTCCTTCGGAAGAGTTTGCGCATCGTAGGTGGAGTGCACACTCTGATGTGGACTACCGAAGACACTTTACCAGAATTACGGCAAAGCAATAACATTTGGTGGACAAATTCTAAGTTATCCTCATGAAAAAAGTGATTTTCTTAGTGCCTATATGGCTATATGCACTAATATAAGCAAGTCTTATCTAGGCTCAGCAGACTAACATGCATTCTTCTCTTGATAAGAGGAACTTGGTAAACTCTGCACATGACTGACGACTAGGTTAGACTAAAGCATTTCTGGGGGGCAAAAAAAAAAAGGGGGGGGGGGGGGGCCAGGCTAGGAGACAGTGTCCCTATACCTTAAGTCGCTGAGGACATAGAAGTTTGAGACTTCAAACATTGTTAGCTCGTTCAATTCGAAAACTAATATCTTGCGGCGTCATCGTTTGTGGAATATACGTACTTTGACATAAGATATTTCCAGGGATAGCTCCTTGAGAAATAATCTAGTGAACTACCAATATAAATCAAAAAATTGAGCATTTGAAGTATAAAATCCGTAGCGACCTATTACAGATGACTGCTGAAAATCAAGTGCGGACCATTTCCTTTTTCAGCACTGAAGCTTTCCACCACGACAAGTTCTCAACTTTTCGACAGATGTTTGCTATTGATTGCAAGTGTCATTTGTAACTTGACTGAAACAAACTTCTTATTGTGCTGACTACATACTGGCTATATATCTTTAACTCATCAGAAGATCTTTTGTACGGAGTAGTATGTCCTGCCAAAGACTCTAATCGATCCCCAATGAAAGTGAAGCTACCTGTCAGCTGATCGAAGCAGTGATTTAGTTTTCTCAAAGCTGAGCTGGTAACTAATGCTTGTGGTTGTTTACTTGTTTACCAGGTCACATTCTCTTATTTTTTTAACAAACCGCACAAGATAGCGTGTGTTTCATTGATATAGAAGAAAAAAAATATAAGACTGTGATCCTGGGAGAGAAAAAGAAAAAGAAACAAACTCGCCCGGTTGGATTGGGACATCAACACGGGTTACCGCTCAAATATACTCACTGGCCAGTCGGATTGTGACATCAACACGGCCAAAACTCACACGATGAAGGAGGAGACAAAGCACAACAACAGCTTCCACCAACCACTGCACTCTTGCGGCCATCGAAACCTCAGAAGTGATTCAATGCTGAAAAAGGAGCAGGGGGGCAGACACCACCACACCGAGAGGTCACCGCCGTGCAGGACCCAACGCCACAGTGCTGTTGCACCCAAGCCGACTGTCTGTCAGAATGAAAAACACTGAGTGTGAAGCAACCCAACGCGCCAGGGCCTCACCACATCCGCCGTTGGACATCTCTCACGCGTGCGCAGGGACCTCCAACCTGCCACTCAGCACGCCTCTCTCTCATGCGCGGGGGCCTTCAATTAAACTCGCCACACGGCTCCACACTGCGGACTCGTTCCAAGAATTACCGTCAAGGTAGTAAGAAGAGGTGCCACGACCCCAGGAACCATATCAAGCCGCCAGACCACCGCCGAGGTTCGAAATCATCATGTTGCTTCCCCCCGCACGAAGCCACCGCCATCAAGCCAGAAGACTGAAAATTGTCGCCAGCGCTATCTTCCGACATTGTACCGCACCGGGTGGATTCAGCCATGCTGAAGCAACCCGCCGCGATCCGCTGCAGGTTAAGCCACCACTAGTTGCCGTTGCCGCAAGCGCCATCCTTTGACACTGTCCCACACCACGCTGGCGATTGCCAAGCAACACCAGATGTCGCGGAATGCTGCGAGCAGCCGAACGATAACCAAGTGAAGACCCCCAACCACTAGTAAGAGAGCAGACGTCTTCGCGTGAAAGGACCTTGTGATGCCTAGAGGGGGGTGAATAGGATCACTTCAAATTTCTGAAACAAATGCAGCGGTTAAAACACAGGTCGGTACTACCGACGCTGTGCCGGAACTACCGAGGGGGCTCAGTACTTCCGGTACAGGGGCGGTACTACCGACCAATCAGAGAAGTCTAGGACGAAATTTGAAATGTAAATCGAAACTAGCAATTCTACTTGAATCAAAGGTTGAGTTTAGATGCTAGGAACCTCCTGCAACCACAGATAGAGATAGGAATGCAACAAGTATATAGATCGGGCACAAACAAGCCTATAGGGTTAGCAAATTGCAAAGAACTCAAACAAGCAAGGAGACAAGAGATTTAATCCGAAGTTCACTCCCACAAAGGCAGCTACGTCTCCGTTGAGGATCCCACAAAGGAAGAACTGTCACCAAGAGCCTTTTTTCCTCACACAATCCCCACAAAGGAAGATTGATGCTCACTAAGAATTCTCCACCAAGGTGAGGGGTAATACAAACGATCCCGGGTGCTCCACACCAAGAGAGCACTCAACGGGAGACGCCTAACCGTCTAGAAGCAAGCTTCAAGAGTAACAAACACGAATCGATGCCCGGTGATGCTTCAAGTGCTCTTGAGATGAGGGGATTCGAAGGGGCTCTCAAAGCTTCTCAATCTCACACTAGAATCACTCCTCCAACCAAGTCCTAGCTCCAAGGAATCAAGACTTGGCTCTAGGAGGGAGAGGAGAAGTGAAGTGAATGCTCACGTGAGTGTTTGTCCTATGGTTGGTCAGCAACTAATGAGGGAGAACGAGTGGGGTATAAATACTAGCCCTCAAAAACTAGTCGTTACTGTGCACACACGACAGTTCTCGGTAGTACCGACCCCGGGTCGGTACTACCGAGGGCTGTCAGAAATCCAACAGTGAAGCCATATCGGTACTACCGACCCAGGGTCGGTACTACCGAGGGCCTGGTTAAAACTCGCCAGTGAACCCATATCGGTACTACCGACCCTAGGTCGGTACTACCGACAATGGCTGAGATTCTAAGGAAAGAGGGGCAAATGTGTACGTGTTGGCTCGGTGTTCCTCTCACTCACTTAGGTCATCTCTTTAACCACTTTTAGCATCTCATGGCGGTCAATTCGCATCCCCCTTTATAGTACGGTGTTTCCTATACTCAAATTCGAAATTAAAATAAATGTAAGCCTCGACTTGAGTTGAAAACGCCGAATTGGAGTTGGGGGCCTTCCTTTGGTCAAAACCATGTTTTTCTCTTAAGTAAATCCTGCACACATCTTATTCAACAATTAAATACCACAAATTGTGTTTGTTATTATCACCAAAACAATTAGGGGCCAAGATGCAATTTCATTGCGAGAGGTAGACAACCCCCATGTCGCCTGCCTTGCGACAGATTTGTCACCACCGACCGAAGCAGCCAAAGGCAGCAGGCCGGCCATGCCACCAATCGAACAGTGTCTCTAGAGCCGATGCCTAGGTCGCGACGCTCGCAGGCGCCGCCGTCGCTCGTCTAGGAATTGGACCAGGTTTTCACCCCAGAGACCGTGTGTAGCAGGGTTTGCAGCTCCCAATGACGCCCTCAACATGGAGAGCGACACCCGAAGGCGCCACCGCCATTCCGCCAAAGTGAATCTGGCGAGGGCTTTCGCCCGGAGCCTCGAACCCCGCTGCACGCGTTCGAGGTAGTAGGCCGGCACAACCGCCACGGCCGCCCCAACCAAGAGACTTCTCTATCACAGCTAGGGATGGAAATATGGAAATGGAATCCGAATTATCCGATATCCGTATCCACCAAAACATAAATATGGATATTCGTATCCGTATTCGAATTCAAATGTGGTAGTAAAGTGGATACATCCGAATTCGTTTTTGTCGCTTTTTTCTCTATCCGATTCCATGCGTATTCGGCAATATCCGGCACTATCCGTATTCGACTATATAAAATTGTAAGTTATGTCTATAACTAATGACAAAGTATGTTCAATGGAATATTAATAATGATAGTGTATAATTGAAAACAAATTATATCCATAACTAATGATTATGAAATTAATTTTAATATTAAAAATATTACATATATAAAACAATTCAAAAGTTATATTTAAATTTAATGACTAATATCATTATTTTTAATAATATAAATACATAATATAAAGTTTAATGTTAATTACTCTAGTTTATTTATGTATTGATGAAAATATTTTTATTAGTTGTTTGATAAATGTGTATATAGTATATTCAAAAAATGTATTTATTAATAGTTTATTTATTATATGATTAATTATTAAAATAAATATGGATGAATGTGATATTCTTAATGAGCTATCTCTATTATGTACTAACATTTTAGTCTTTACATGATTTTGTAATTGTAAATTTCCAATAAAGAAAATTGGTAAATGTTGTCTTTCAAATCGATTAGATATCCGAATGTGTATCCGAATTCGAGACATCCGTTTTGTATTCGTATTCGAGAACATTCGAATCCGTATTCGTATTCGAGTAAAAATGTGGTAAAAAGTGCTATCCGAACCCAATTTCATGCGTATCCGATCCGTTTCCATCCCTAATCACAGCACCACTCATCCCGCCGCCGAAGCCTCGCTCCACTGTCGCCGAACTCGCGCCCAGACACCACGCCACGGTGGCGTCGCGTCGGTGCCGCGCCTCACTAGGCGCCGTAGCAGCTCTTCTCAGTGGTCGTGCTCGTGCCCCAGCCATAGCACCATGCCGCCGTCGGAGAGGTCGCCGCATGTCATCGCCGCGGAGGTCGCACGCTGTTGTCGCTGGCCCGCGCGACACGAAGACGAGGATGCCCGTCATCGCCCGCAGCCAACTGCAAGGGAACGCACCCCGCGCGCGGAGCAGCCGCCGCGCCGCACTGACACTGCGGAGACCTCCACCGCCCCGGCCGCTGTAGAGCCACACGTCGTAGGTCCGGCCAAGGGAGGGCCGAATCCAGCCTCCGGGGCACCGAATCCGACCGCGGCGGCCCCGGATCCGGTCTCGCCGGCGCCAACGCCGGCCGCCGAGGGCCGGCTCCCTTCGGCTCCCCACAACGGCCGCGCCCGCTTGGAAAGAGGTGAGGAGAAGCTGCCCACCGCTGCCGTCCTCGTGGGCCGCGCGGACGTCCGGTTGTCGACTCCGGCGGCGGCACGACGGTGGGAGGTGGAGGAAGGGGCGGCGGCGTAGGGCGTTGGGGCTCCGCCCGTGTCGCCGACGCGGGGGCGTGAGATCTCTCCTAAATGATTTCTGTTGGTCACATTCTCCTCACTCCTCAGTAACTACACTCGTCTAGTATATTTTCCAGGCTGTAATAAACAAGAAACTACTAAACTCTATTGCAGGCAGAATTTCAGTTGAGATTCAAAGTTCCCATCTTCTTATGTTCACTTGCTTTCAGATGTACACACACAACCTTAAAATGCATCGAGCTCTTTGCTCAGATTGCTCAATTTCGGTCTCCAAAGCCTTTGTGTCGTCTGATCAATGTCGAGGCTACAATTGGTTTCAGAGAGGAACTCACTCAAAGCTTGTCCTGGTCAGCCGCCCTTCTACCAGAACTCAAAAGTATATTCTTTTTCCTCGTGGACCATCTCACAGGCCATCCTCGTCGACGTGTTGATCGAAGAAACGGACAGCAAAGCTATAAACAAGACTTGGCAAGTTCTTCGTGGGCCCAAACTACTTACTTGTGAGCTTCGGTCAAGGCTCAAGAGGGTCGTGGCCACGTTTTTAAGTAAATTTTGATGAAGTGCTTTAACAAAAACAATTTTTAAAGTTCTTTCACCAAAAATGATTTTACAAATTACTTCACCCCATGATATGTATATTATGAAAATTTCACAGTTTTTGGAAAGTAAGGTTGTTCCTAAAAGTTCGAACATTTTTCAAATGTAGTCTATTTTTAGGCAAAATAGTTTCATCTCTGTCTGTCGCATCGTTTTAGTCTAGAAAAAGGGATAATCCCTGGGTTATTTTATATCATGAACAAAATGGATGAAAGTGTCGGTTCTAACCTAGTATCAAATGAGAAAGTTCAAAAATTTCAATGTCAAACAAAAAAACCTCAATTTTTGTAGTGCTAAATAAGAAAATTTCTAATTTTCGAAACTAAAAATGTAAATTGAAGCACAAAGGAAAAGAATAAATAATAATTTTAACATTATTCATAGGGACAAAAAGTCCTCCCTCATCCTAGTGCCTAGAGGCGAAGGACCATTTGTCTGTTAGCACGTAGTGCTATCACAGTTTAGAAGTTTTTGGCAAGTTTCTCTCACTCTAATCCTTTTCGCAAGTCAAATCTGGATATGAAATGGTACTCGTAGATCTCAATAGCAAAGTCAAATTTGGATACACACGGAGAAGCAGCCTCCTCCTCATCAGAAAAATAATGAAGTCATAAAACCATCTTCTTGTTTAGTTGCGCAAATTTGTACTTCAATTCACTACTCATATATTTAGTCACATATATTTTCTTACAACACGCGTTTGAAAACGTTTTCTTTTCACAACTTTTCTCACTGATACACTGTTTATTTGTGTACATTTGAGCAAACACGAAATAGACAAGGACACGTCGTGACAGCAGTGACATCCTCGGGTTAGTCGCGCTCCCTCCTTCCCACCGCCTCCGTCTCGATCCCTCCACCCCCCCTCGGCCCCCGCCCCCTCCTCCCTTTCGCATAGTCAGACGCCTCCTCCCGAGTCCTGACCTCCTCCGCCGCCTTCTGCCGCCGCCCGCGACGCGCTTTGGCCAAGCCGCCGGAACCCTAGCATGGCGAAGACGGCGCGATCGCCCACGGCGGAGGCTTCCCCGCCGGCGGCCGCGGAGAAGCACCGCTCCGCCTCCGCGACCGGGTCGGGGCTCCGGTCCCTCGCCAGCGCCGCCTCCGGCTGGTGGGACCGGTGGTCGGTCATGGGCTCCGGCCTCTCCAAGCTCGAGCGGGCCTTCGGCGACCAGTTCCCCGAGGGCGAGCGCTACTTCGGCCTCGAGAACTTCGGCAACACCTGCTACTGCAACAGCGTCCTCCAGGTGATGCTGCTGGCCCCCGATTCTTTTCCCCAGAGCTCCCCGTTTGTGATCGCGCGGGGCGCGCGCGCGTTGACCCGTTCGCAGCGTGCTCCGTCGCAATCGGTTCAGTTATGATTGGAATTCTGGTGAAATTTCGGTTAGGCCGTTGCTTTAGAAACCGTTAGGGTGGCTCCGTTTCAGTCTTTGGGGTAGGCGTCACACATTCTGTTTGCTCTAGGTTTGGTGCAGTGCTGGCATGTAGGAGGCCAGTAAGTGGATTTGTATCCGTTAAGGTGCATGAGAGCATGGGTGACTCCAATCAATACGTTTGTGTTTATGCCATGATAGGATTTTTAATAACAGGGTAACGTTGCTATTGACATGTGCTGCTGTATTCCTGATTCAATGCTCAATCGAATTGGTGGTTTCTTTATATCACAATTTTTTGTGGCAGGGGAATTTCACAACAACTGGCTTGCATTTTGTCACTGGCATCAAATTTGTGGCCTTGCCTTTAATTACACCTGGAGTTTAGGATCCTTATTCATGCATGAATGCATTGTTTATTTGGTAGCATGGCTCTCATCCCATGGTACCATGGAATCTGGAACTGATGGAGTGTTAAGATGTGATATTGGACATGCCAAAATAAATTGTTCATCGTGCCTGATATCTTATTAAGATGCAATTCAAGTGTACTGATGCATTGCTAACATTTATGGTTACAGAAGATTGGGATGCTTGCTAATGGGAACTAATGCCATTTGGATTTTAAGGGAGCAATGTAATTATTACTGTTAAGTAACATGTACTGCAATTTAGTCCCGCTTAGTTATCTTCGTGGAAATCCAAAAAATCCAAGTGGATAAGTGATGTAGTTTATTTTTTTTCATGGCCCTCCACATTATTGTACATAATGCTGCTAGTTGATTTGACACGTGGATCAGTAAATCAATATGAACTTAGTTGACCCCATGTTTTGAAATGTTACAGCAAGCCATTTTTTGTCAGATCACGTGCTTGTTAGATGTTTAATTTTTGTAGATTAGTGTTATTCCCAAATACAGTGCAAATACAACATTCAGGAATATTTTTTTTGTGCTATTTAATGTTTTAACTTAGGAAAAATGTTGGCAAAATATAGCGCAGCAAAGTGATGGTTGACTGTTCATGTATGCAGACCTTCTGTTGTTAACCTTCAGTAGACCATTGTTCATAGCCTCCAGTATTTTCCAGGCAGTATTAGCTTACAAAGCTAAAAAACTGTTAACAAAAGAAGTTATATCTATTTAATATTTCAAAGCATTAGTATTCATACTGTCTTTTTGCCATTTGGTTTAGTATGCTACAACACGTCCTAAGCACTGATCATTTGCCATGGCTTACTAGAACTACTACACATTCACTGCCACTTGGTGCCACGTTTAGGTTATATTACTGATGGGGAATACAAAATTATACCTTTTTTCAGGCACTTTATTATTGCACTCCATTCCGGGAGCAGTTGCTGGAATACTATGCCAAAAACAGAAATCTTGAAGATGCTGAAGAAAATTTGTTGACCTGCCTAGCAGATCTTTTTTCACAGGTGAAGAAATGTAGTCTCCAATTTAGTTGATATTCCACTTTGTTGTATAACTGCTTTTGAAATGAATTGATATACTAATAAGAATGGTTTTGGACTTCTGGGTAATCTTCTTTTTTCTTTGGACCTAGGAAATATTCTATGTAGTGTATTGCTGCTGTTCATGCATCATAGTGTGATGTAATAATTTACGAGATACAAATCATAAACCATTCGTGTTTTCTTGCAATTTCCAAGAAATGATTGGTACTAATTGCATAGCATGTACAAATTTGTAATTATATAGTTGTTTGCATTATCTTGGCTCTGTGCACTTCTTGTTGACGATTCTGTATTCTTTCGGTTAGCTCATTTTATAACATACTGTAGACTGGTGTTTTTATATTATTTTTTATTTTTTGCAGATAAGTGCATCGAAGAAAAAGACTGGTGTTATTGCTCCAAAACGTTTCATTCAAATGGTCAGGAAACTGAATGAATATTTTCGTGGTTATATGCATCAGGTAACTTGCAGATATTTATTAGTGCTACTACATCAGGTCAATCACATTGGCAGATCATAAATTTAACATGGCTATATTGTTTCTACCTTAGGGCATTTATTAAGTATGATTCAATATTGCAAGCTCAGGCTTTAGCTATTTGTATGATCTGCATCTCTTTTTGCTGTGCAATGCATGAATCTTAAGAAGACATTCTCTCCTTCCATTAATGAGTTTTTGTTGGCTAAATTTCTGTCCCTTTGTAACATTCGGCAAAATCGAAAATGTGTAAAAATGAATACTTCACTTTCCATTCTCTTTTCCTTATATTTTGATGAGATAAAAGAGTAAACCTTCCAGAAGTAACATACTAATATATCCTTTCTGTTCTGCTCTGTAGGATGCCCACGAATTTTTGAATTTCCTACTGAATGAATTTGTTGATATTTTGGAAAAAGAGACTAGTTCTGCAAAGGTTTCTCCTGAGACAACATCTCCTGAAAAGGTCTCAAATGGGGCACATGTGAATGGAGTAAAAAAAGAGCCACTGGTTACATGGGTACATAAGAGTTTTCAGGTAACTAAAACTAAATGTGGATTATTCTTGCATCTAAAAAGGAATTGAGCCTAACTCGTTAGAAAAGGGTGTGTTTACACTTACACCTAAGTTTGAATGTCTTTCAACTTGAATCTGGGTGCCATTATTCTTCTTTACTGTAAAAGCCACACACTCCCTTTTTTCTTCTAAGGATTTTGTGCACAGTTACTCTTTCTCTTTGCAGGGTACTTTGACCAATGAAACCAGATGCCTAATGTGTGAGACCGTCACCGCAAAGGATGAGACCTTTTTTGACTTGAGCGTTGACATTGAACAGAATAGTTCACTCACAAGCTGCCTGAAGAATTTCTTTTCCACTGAGACTTTAAACGCGGATGACAAGTTCTTCTGTGATAAATGCTGCAGGTACCAAAGATAGATGCCATTTATGGTTTTTCTCTTTGTTGTGACAATGTGGTGACCTTGGTTCATTGGCATGCCGATATATTCAATCCCTGTGTTTCTGTTCATTAAGTTTCATCAACTACTTAAATTTAGATAGCTTAGAAAACAGATCCAAACTGTTACTCTGTTCCTTAAGCTCTGTTGTTGTAGCTTTTAAACCCAAGGCTGCACACTTTGTTTTCTGTTGCAAGGATGACAACATACTACATATAAAGATTGTACTGGAGTAATTAAGTGATGCTAAGTTTGTGCACCCATTTCTCGTTAGGAGATCGGAGTATCCAAATTAAACTCTAGGATCATTATTCATTAGCATCCGCCTAGGAAGTTGAGGTGGAAACATGCATTGGGGATTAACATGTTGGAAGGAACTAGTTAGTTTTGATTTGCCTCTGACATGTACTGAATTCAAAATTTTGGTTTCTCATTCAGTTTGCAAGAAGCAGAGAAGAGAATGAAGATAAAAAAGGTGCCACAAATATTGGTGATACACCTAAAGCGCTTCAAGTTCATGGAGCAGCTTAACCGGCACAAGAAGCTGTCTTATCGGGTAGTGTACCCCTTGGAGTTAAAGCTCAGCAACAACTCCGATGATACTGACTGCGAGTACTCCCTCTTTGCCGTGGTGGTCCACCTGGGTAGTGGCCCGAACCAGGGGCACTACGTTGCCAAGATCAAAAGTCACGGCCACTGGCTGTCCTTCGACGACGACAATGTCGAGATGATCCCGGAGTCCACCCTGCAGACGTTCTACGGCTCTTCTCGTGAATATTCTAGCAACACGGACCATGGCTACATCCTGTTCTATGAGCGCGTTGGTGGGAATTGTGACGAGAAGACGGAGCCTCCCAATGGTGGCGTGTGACCTTAGCCATTGGTTCTTGGGTGGTTTGGTGTACATATGATTGAGCAAACTTTAAATTGATAAAATGGTGTGAGGCTACTGTTCATTGTTGTACAGAAGAATAGTGTTTTTGTTTCCTGAGCATGAAAAATGAGGAAGAGGCTGGTTTAGAGTTTGGACTACAGAGTTCAGATTGTAAGTTATTGTAAAGGAGCAATCTTAGGATAATCATACCGTTTGATTTTGTTTTCAGGGTTTTAATTTGTTACAGTATTTGTTCTGAATGGACATCAGAGTATCAGATTGCTCACTGCTCTTGATCTACACCTATCCTCGAGTCAGGAACGAGCTCTTTCTTCTACTTTTTCTGAAAAAAGCTGTCTGAAACCCACGAGAACTACAGTAGTACTTCATTTTTTTTTCCCGAGGAAATGTTTCTCTACATTCAGACCATGTGTATGAATCCCTTCCGAATCCAAATCTGAAGACGTGGGAACGACTTGGCCATCGTGCCCGTCGTAGTCGTCATCCTCCTCTCTCCTGTAATCCTCGTCCCCTTCCCTTTCCCTGCTGCTTCCGCATCGAATCAAAACCAAGGGAGAGACGAGTGAACCGGGCTCGGTAGGAAAAGGACACAGCAGAGGCGGAGCGCCGACTGCCGGGCGCATTTTGGTGCCTCGGATCGGAAGCTAGCGAGCGCAGCGGAGGTCGGATGGGCTCGTCGTCCACCGCGGCGGCGGCGCCGAGCCGGCGCAAGGTGGCGCTCTACCTCACGCTCCTCACCCTGCAGTACGGCGCCCAGCCCCTCATATCCAAGCGCTTCGTCCGGTAAGCAAGCGCCAACCCACCGCCCCCTTACCCGTCCCTTGCTGCGCCGGCGGCTAGGGCGACTCGATTTGGAACGAAAGGCACGCGAATTTGGTGGCAAATACTGGAATCTCTCACCTCGTGGTGGCAGTTTCGTGGGGTTCGGTTTCCTTACAGTAAGACATGTACAGTTTTGGAGTAACACTACTAGTGAATTCACCCTGGTCATCATTTCACGATCAGGGGGAGGGTTTGGTAAATATCTACATTGTAGAGGCGTAGGAATGGCCTTAGCTGTTCAGGGGGGAATTTGCAACCCATTTGGTTATATTAGAATGCTGCTTGTTCTGGTTAGACTATTATGCTACCCCAGTGGGAGTCGGTGTTTGTTAATAAATTAGATATCTAATAGATTTGCTTCTCCCAGATCAAGCAGTACACGCAGATTGGTTGGTATATGTAACTATGTGTAGATGAAATGGATGGACATCGCACCCATTTTTTGACAATAACATAAATGTCCCATAAAAATGCATGAGTTAAATAAAAGCCGATGTCAGCAATGCACATTCACAATTTTTAGTTGTAAGGTTTTCTGTTATTTACGAGCCTGTGTACTTTCTTCAGCTATTTCTGTCATGAAACAATTTAGACAAAGTACTATTTGACTGTGCTAAACCTCTTCTCCATTGCTGCAGCCAAGACACTATAGTGACCTCACTGGTTCTTGCCACTGAAGGAGCAAAGGTCTGGTACTAGATTTTGTTAGTATGGCATGTTCTTCACCTGGGCGCTTCTGATTTTCTTTGCATCTGTACAGGTTATTTGTGCAATCATTTTATTAATTGCAGAGGGTGGTCTGAAAAAACAGTTCAGTAACTGGAGTCTCACTGGATCATTGACCGCGTCTGGACTGCCTGCTGCAATATATGCATTGCAGAATAGTCTGTTGCAAATATCATACAAGAATTTGGATTCCTTGACCTTTTCAATTCTTAACCAGACCAAGCTTTTATGGACGGCATTTTTCACATATCTTATTTTGGGGTATGTCTGGCTAACACCTCATATTTGCATTGTAGTATTTTGAAAATATTCAGAATGAAGATCTCATGAAAAAATAAGTACTCAAATATGTGTGCAAGAAATATACTTTGAACTTCCTTAATTTATTGAATACTTGGGCACATTTGATCCTTCCAATGTTGTGTTGAGAGTTGAGACCAAAAGATGGAAAGACAGACTCCTAAAATTTTTGGTCGCTTTAGAGTTGAACTGGAACATTGGTTGATGATCTGGAAGCCCACATGACCACTATGTATATTTTGAATGAGTCACGAAACTAATGATTTTACCAGCAAAACCATGCTTCCTTTACCTGTAAGAAAATGAAGGGAAATAACACCTCAGTTCATGTACCCTTCCTTTACCTGTAAGTTACCTCAAGGATTTGGACAACTCGTCATGGTTAGTGGATATGGAGAACAAAATCCTAGCATGGAGCTTCGTCCTGAATTCCACTTGAGATAGAACTAGCACATCAGGAACCAGTCAATTTGATGGTCTGTTTCCTAGGTAGGTTGTCTTGGGAATTAGAGCTGGGATTTACAGTTTTTACTACATGAAACTTGGACCTTCTTTTGTGTTCATTGAGAACTGCTACCCTGTGCATTTTTGTGCTTCATTGACCATATCATGTGGTTAACTCTGACTGGAAAATTTTGTGAAGTAAAGCTGTCATCATTAGTTTGATTACGTTTTGCAAATCTTGCAGGCAAAAGCAATCATCCAAGCAAATTTTAGCATTAACCCTCTTAATTAGTGCTGCTGTTCTTCTAAGTGTCGGGGAGAGTAGCAGCAAAGGTTCAAAGGGTGGTAGCTCTGATTATGTCTTGCTCTATGGGATCATTCCAGTCACAGTCGCATCAATGCTGTCTGGATTGGCCTCTTCACTGTGTCAGTGGGCATCCCAGGTTGAACTTACTTACCATGTTTATTTTCCAGGATACTTATGTTTATTTTAACATGTTCAATAATAGTGCAGGTTAAAAAGCATACGTCTTATATGATGACTATAGAGATGTCATTTATTGGAAGCATGTGCTTGTTAGCAAGCACCTATCGGTCACCGGATGGAGAAGCCATCAGGAAATATGGTTTTTTCCATGAATGGACTTTGTGGACTGTGGTGAGTACTCTCTGCTATTCCCTTTTCTCTCTTCTCACTGTTGGATAAAGGCGTAAAGTCTGGACATAACCAAGTGGTGTGCCCTAAAAAATCATAAAGTTGTAGCTGTAAAATCTAGTTTCAGAGAATAAATCAACTGGGATGGCTAAAATGTAATATCACATTGTATGCCATGATGTGATGCAGCAGTCAAATCACTTGGATTCCGTAATCAGTACAGCCTTTCCTGCATCATGTACATCATGCCTTCTAATCAACCGCTGCAAAGTTGTTTTGCCTTTTTGGAAACAAGCTATTACCAATATGACTGGAATACTGAAAAGTTTAATACCAATTGGCTTTTAATGATGCCATAGTACAGTACTTGGGCTGGAAATTGGCCTTTAAGAATAAGGGAGATTGGTGATCTTGCCCCTACTATGTTGTCTAATGGTGATTTTGCCCCTATTTTTTCAACTTTGCGATTTTGCCCCTGCTATTTCAAATCGAAAAGAGCCTCTACCCCTGTTCTGTGAAGAGCAGTTAACGGTGTCAAGTTTGCTATGAAAAGACAAGATTGCCCTTGTGAATTTGCACTTACTATTTTGAGTTCTTTGCGATTTACCCCTGTTTTGGTTAAAAATAATGGCAGCACTTCGACACATTTTTTCATAATTTGACATATATTGCATCAAGCACAAAAACACATTTTGATATATATTCACATGCTACCAGAGCACACCATATTGATTGACATATACTCATACCATACAAGCTCCAACATGAACCACCAGATCAAAAAAGCTCCAGGCTTGTTCCAGTGTTAATTCTGAAACTGACTAGAGCGAGTTCAGAGGCAAAGTAAATTGACCCCTGGCCCCGCTTGTAGGCAATTTCTGAATGGAATCCGGAGGCAATGTCAAGAGATGCACAACACCAGCTGGTTATGACCCAAGTCTTAGCACCACGTCATGGTAGTATCAAAACAGTTCGCACATCTTGACCGAGTCAAGAATCTAAAACTGGGCAGCCAGACGTGAAGACGAAGTGGAGCGTGTTCCTCGCAAGGGCACTTGGCTTCAGCTTGAAAGAGCAGCCTGCAGAGTATGGAGGTGGAGACGATGCCGTCTGCGTGTTCTCCACACGCCGTCGCCGCCACTGACGCGTTCCAGCACGAGGGGCGCACGGCGACGGGCGGTGCGGAGAGCACCCAGTGCTCGCCGACGACGGGATCCCAGACGGCGAGGCGCATCTCGGTGGCGACCTTCTTGGGCGAGCCGTGGAGGAGGACACGCGCGCACAACCAGCATCGGGGATGCGCCTCCCGCTGGATCCGCCCGCACTCCACCGGATGGCATCCTGCCGCCTCCAGTCACCGGCCGCCGGCGCTAGGGTTTCGTGGGTGGAGGACTGAGGAGGCTGGCGTCGGGTGATATTTTGCCTGGCTGAGCACGAGTGAGGGATGGTATGGATAAGCTTAGGGTAGTCATGTCAATTCCCATTGTATTTGGTCTTTTTCTTTTTCTTTTAACCTTTCAAATGATCATAACCTAACGGAGTCAAAAAAAATAGGGGCAGACGGAGGTTTCGATTTGAAATAGCAGGGGCAAAATCACAAAGTTGAGAAAATAGGGGCAAAATCACTATTAGACTATATAGCAGGGGTAAGATCACCAATCTCCCGAAGAATAATTAGCAGTTGTATACAGCAATTGAATCTAGAAAATGCTATATTTTTTGTTAATCTAGAACATCGATGAGTTGTTAAGGTAGCACATCAACATAGCAGGGTAGCAGCTAATCTAAACATTCGAATTTTCAATGGTTCATGGATGAAACACCTGTCAGTGCATCCCTGCCATTTCAACCTTTAATAATAATTAACAAAGTTCTTTTCCATTGTGATGCCATCCGTTGTTAGATTTGTCTGAAATGGCCAAATAGGTAAATATTGATCTTCCAGGATCAATCTAAGTTATTGCTTCGCTATTTTTAATGAAAGTTTACCATTTCTTTCAAGTTTCAAGGGCCGGATTATCAAATTAGGCTTGTTTCTCTTTATGGTTCATTTAGTGGCAACCAAGTCTTGAATTGACTGAAAAGTACATCTGTAACATACCCCCCACACAGATGGTAGCAAAGGTGCAAAAGATGTTCATTGATATTTGGGACCCTAAACATCATTCTGTACTTCAGGTACCAGTCTTAATGAATGCTGTGGGTGGAATTCTTGTTGGTCTTGTCACTACTTACGCAGGTGGTGTTAGAAAGGTAAGTGCCTAAACCGACACTAAATGGAAAACAGCCATCACTTTTACTTAATATGGCTGGGAACTTGACTAGCCTGTATACTTTTCAGGGTTTTGTTATAGTATCAGCCCTCCTTGTAACTGCACTGCTACAATTTATATTTGATGGGAAGCCGCCATCACATTACTGCCTGATGGCGTTACCACTTGTCATGACAAGCATATTCATATACCAGAAGTATCCATATGCTGATAGGAAGAAGAAAGATTGATAATCATACTTGTGGAGAAGGAAAGTTTCCATCAGCGGGACGCAATGCTAACCTCATTTTCATCAAGTATGGAATTTGCACTGTCAAGTGGGTCAACTGTGACTCTTGAAGAGTTGTCTATTCATGGAGCTATGTATCATTTGTCTACTGATTTGTATATAATTAAACTAGTAGGGAACTAGCCTGGAATCAATTTCAGCAGACGGTTGATATTTAGCTTGCATTTTCATCCACAAAAGTACGAAATTCGCACTGTTAAGTGGGTCAACTGTGACTCTTGAAGAGTTGCCTATTCATGGAGCTATGTATCATTTTTCTACTGATTTGTATAGAATTAAACTAGTAGGGCACTAGCCTGGAATCAATTTCAGCTGACAGTTGATATTTAGTCTGCATGTAACTTGCTTCTCAAGGGTGGTTTTATATTAATCAAGTGTTTATATTTTCGTAGCATGAGGAACCTACCCTATCTTTTAGATATTGTCATTTATATTATTTGAACAGGAAGGAAGAAGTGTATCTTCTGTATCTGTGTTGATTCTAGCAAACAAGTTTTTAAAAATCAATTATTTCAGTATGGAATTTCATGTCCCCTGCCTTGTCAATTGTCATGCCCATGCTATATGGTTCCCATTGCCAGGGCAAAGTGACGTGCAGGAAGAGCAGTGGTCCCAGCTAATGGTAGAGTGGAGTGGTTATGATCTGATTTATTAATTATCCGTGTTATCTCCTGTAACATATTTTGCAGTTTTCACCTGTGCATCTGCAAGGCTGGTTAGATTACTTTTGTTATACTTGTAAATCTCATTGGCTGCCATCCTAAATTGTCACATGTCTGTCTTTCAGATCACCTGATTGTTTTCCCAGTGTAGAAAGGTTTCGGCCAACTTCTTTATATCGAGGTAAAGAAGCAGCAGATAAGGTTGGTGGCACACCATCACATTTTACCTCAGGGTGTTCACTTCACAAATAGCAGGTAAAATCTACATCTACTAAACTGAGAACGTGACTCTGATGACTACAATAACCAAATAGAAAATGAACCTGATGCTAGAATAACTCTTATCTGATGAATAATACAGATCTTGTGGACAACTAGCAACCTATACCACAAAGTTCTATAGTACTAGCTTCACATAACCATTATTGCATCCAGGAAGCTGCATGACTGATCACTTGCATGCACACCAAGACTAGAGATGGACAAAATGTGATAATTTACATATGTAATTCTCTCTTCCGAACTCCTAACCAATTAAATCCGGAAACATGGCGTCAGTTATCCACTTCCCACCCTGTTGTCCTGCATTTCGAGATTCATAGAGAAAAAAACAGATCATTAGTAGGCATTTGGAATATTCTACTCAGCTACTACACACCAAATTCTAGTTAATTATCAGTTTAACAACGAGTTTACACTTCACACAACTACTTTGAAGCTGTAAGCTGCAAAGTTTCAGTATAGGATGGAATGCAGTTCTGTGAAAATAAGTTACCGTGCATCTGAACTCACAATGACTGCGAGAGTTGACTCCAGTTCATCATCGTATGTGATTGCGGGTGCCTGTCCAAATAATTCCTACTGGAAATGTCAGCCTCATCTGCAGCATAAGGATCAGAATGTCCTGAAGCTGCTGGTGGTGACCAGACTGGTACCACTCCACCTTCTCTGCCCGTCCAGCTGCTCGATGCCTCTGAAACTGATGGAGCAACACCTAGCACCCGGTGTGTGTTGTTCTGAAAGTTATGCTGCTGATGATTGCCATTCATCCTGACAGCATTGGCAGTGCCACCATCAACTGTTTGTTCCCTCTCCGTCCGAGGCTGCAAATGCATGTTTGATGGCACCTCCGCCCTACTGTCCTCACTGAAGTTGCCAAAATCCGCAGTGAGTTCTGTTTCAGCTCTAACGAATGAAGAAGTCATGCTAGGCACCATCTGATCTTCTCGTCTCCGACCAGCCAACATCGGTGTCTGGGTAGCATGTTGAACCGGCTGTCGGTCCACTTCCATCTGTAGTTCTTGAGGGAAGGCGATTGGTGGCACATCCGAGGAGTCGCCAAGGCCTTCTTCCATTCCATTTTCCATCGCAGCCCGAGAGGCAGTCTCAAGCTCCCACATTTCTGACAGGGCATCCTGTAACCTGGAATTGGCTGCATCTAACTCAACAATGGGGCGAGGATAGTTGGAGCCTAGCTCAACTCCCGCAGCTTGAAGCACAGACTCAGGTGCATCCCAGGGGTGGTGTATCCATTCCGTTGGCAACCTCGCCAGCTCTGGTAGCCATCGCCGGACATACTCCCCATGTGGGTCGAATTTGTAGCCTTCAAACTGAAAGCATTGCAAAATTCAGCTTATACAATTCATCAGCATGCTGCTTTACCTAACAAAAGATCTCATCAGATGAAAGAGCTCAAGTACCTGAGGGTTGTCGATGCGGTCAAGCTCACGGCCATCGGGAAGGGACCCGGAAATGTACTGCCAACCTAGGGCGTCGCTCTCGAGGTCAGCATCCAGCAAGGTGTCCCAGAAATACTTCATCCCCCAGCGCCATGGCAACTGGAGCACCTTGACAAAAAAGCTCGAGACCACCACACGTATGCGATCATGCAGCCACCCAGTTGCCCAGAGCTCCCTCATGCCAGCGTCGACAAGAGGGTAACCAGTTCTCCCCTGCCTCCAAACTTTGAAGTATACCTCGTCGACGACCCAAGGGAAGAACCTGAGGTGCGACAGGAGGGGCTTCTCATGGCTGCAGGGGTGATTGAAGGTGAGGTACCTCGAGTACTCCCGCAGGCCGATGGAGCGGAGGAACAGAGCGCAGCTCTCCTCGCCAGCATGGTTGCCTTCATTACTCCACATCAGCTGCTTCATCCGGACCTGATGGAAGACCTTGCGGACGCTGAGCTCACCAAAGTGCAGGTATGGGGACAGCAGTGATGTGCTCACGCTGTCAGCCTTCTTGTGGTTAGCAGAGTAGTCGATCAATGGACCATTGAGGAAGGCCGTAAGCGCCTTGTCAGCGTTCTGCCACCCCGGTGACCATGCCCGTGCCAGCAGAGCATTGCTTCCCCTTTCAGACTCGTCTTCAAATATCAGCTCGTCCGATGGGCACCTCGACAAGTCACCTGTAGAGCTCAACAAAGACAGCATTTTTTCACATCAGTGATTGATCTCCAAGAAGTCAAGAACCATTACATTATCACCATTAGAACTCTGCAGGTGAAGCATTTCAATACCTGAATTGATCCTCTTGGGCGGCAGCAGTGGTGCTGCGGGGTCGGGCATGCACAGGCACCTGTTCCAAAAGGGTGCGAACATGGTGAAGGGGCAGCCGTCATCGTCGAGGACCTCCCACGGCTCGTACAGCAGGTCGGAGTTGAAGGACTGCACGGTGATGCCCTCGGCCGTAAGCAGTTCCTTCACACGGTGGTCCTGGACCAGCGACAGTGGGTCTGCACGGCAGGCACGAGACAACGATCGGTGAGCAACGGCAGGCCATTCGTGTGAGCCGGCCCAGGCGATAAGGTGCTAAAAACTTCTGATGACGGTACTTGGAAGAAAAACTCAACGAAGAAAAGAAGCAGGTTGGTGAGTACTAGTGGCTGGGTGCAAGGACTTTTTGGAATTAAAGAAGGGGACGGCGACCAGGTGTTCAACCAGTGTTTTTTATGGCAAAGTTTGTAAGGCGGGATGCTAAGCTTGGAGTTGGTTGGCGTGTGGAGTAATAATAAGGGAATTAAGGTATGAAACATCCATTGATGGCAGACACAAGGCCATACTGTTCATGGAAAGATCCTCTTGAAAGGGCGGAAAAAAACCTCGGTTATACTATTTGGATCGTGAAGGGCTGGATCTCTTTCATGGCTTCAACCAGAACAGAGCAAACTGAGAGCAAGCCTAGAAACTCCATGACACGAACTCAAGCTGAAATTCGCATATTATCTTCTTGCGAGAAGAGCATCAACAGGCATCAAGACGTAGCAACAACATGGGTATCTAGACTCCAGAGTGAGAGGGGAGGGAGGGGTCGAACCGTAGAGGTGGTTGAAGAAGAGGCGCGTGGCTCCAGTGCTGCGGACGAGGTCGAGCAGGGCGACGACCGCGTCGGCGGAGCGGCGGGTGACGAGGCGGGTGGCGCCGAGCCGGCGGAGCGAGGCGTCCAGGTGCTTGAGGCTCTGGCTCAGCCACCACCGGGACACCCTGCCGGGGTAGTAGGGCCCGTCCTCCTCCGGCGCCCACACGTAGGCCGGCACCACCTCCCCGGCTGACCGCGCGGCCGCCGCCAGCGCCGGGTTGTCCTCCACCCGCAGGTCCCGCCTGAACCACACCACCGTCCGCACCCCTGCCTCCCCGGCGCCGCTCATCGACGACTGCGACGCTGACATGGCGCCCAATCCGGCAAGGCCCGCCAAGAATCCCCCAAGATAGTAATCAGCTACTGGCTCCCAGCCAGCCAAGAAGATCGGCAGCAGCTCAAGAACCTGTGGAGGAGCCGAGAACAAGCTCCTGCCTCTCCCGCTATGATGAGCTTCTCGCGGTGAGTGAGGATTTCCCGGAACTGTGGAAAGACTGGAGGCCTCTTTTCTTCCGAGAGCGTGTGCAGTTGCAGTGAAGATTAGAGTAATCTGACCAATCTCCTCCTCCTTTCTCAGATTAGAAAAAAATCAGAGTACTTCTTTTCTTCTGGGGATCGATGATGGCGCAGATGTTGCAGAGAGATTGGCCGGGCTCGTGAGTCTTGGTTGGGGGAGAGAGAGGCGAGGTGTGGTCCAATGGAGAGGTGGCCTGTGGATATTGGGATTGGTTGGTTTGGATTTGTTCTCGCCTTTTCCTCCAGACCATTTATCTCCTCGCGCTCGGCCTCTCCCCTCTCCTATAATATTCCCTCCCCATTTTTGTTTTCCTTTTGGTTTCTTTTTTTGTGTGAGAAAAGAAACCAGGCCTGTTAGATTCCCGAGGAATTCTTACCTGGCCACTGGCACGTGGGGCCTTGTTGGTGCCCAGAACTTTTCTTCTGCTGCGTACTTCGCCCCTGCTCATATTTGTTTGTATATAAAAAGCCGCACCCGCATATTAAAAATTAAATTTTTACCATATTTAACCAATAATTTAGCTAACATTTTTTATTTTTATAATATAAACTTGCAATGATCCGGTGGTGAGCTTCTTCTTTTTTTTTCTTTGGCCGAAAACGTGACTAGGTGAGCCTGATTAGTTCGGAGTGAGAAAGAGTTGATGGTGTAAACTTGGCCCACCAGTTGCACTGCCCAGTAAGATACTAGTACTAGCTAACTCTCCGGAAATTGTTCTGATAATAATGTATTGGCGCTTAACTCTTGTGGCTGTTTGTTAAAAAACTCTAATCACCCAAGTTAAATCTATAACAACTATATAGGTGAGACCCACTACAAATCATGGATATATTTCTCTCAACATGCAAGCATTTCACATCCCCATCCACTATACGTTATGTCACCATCCACTACATGCCATGTCATCATCCACCAAACCATCTATTTGTCTTCAAACGATTTTCTGTAACTAATAGTATGTATTTGTGAGTAACACACCACAAAATTCTCGTAGTTGAAATACATGTAAGATCAATCAAATGGTTTCACTCTCAACAAAATAACATGTTTTCATATATAATATTGTTTACAAATGAATGTTGTCATGTAAAAACTTTGGTGTTTCTACTTTCACATTTCACCTTAAAAAATTGTTAAAAAAATCCCGCAACAACACGTGAGGTATCACCTAGTTCTAACAGTTTTGCAGCACGATACACATAAGAGGTAAGGATTTGAAAAGTGAAAAAGGTATGGATACATATCCAGGTCTTTGTAACATGCTGCAACTAGAATACATTAGTTTACATAAATATTCCAGTTTGGTTGAGAAGCATAAGAATTGATCGTGACCCTATGGTTTCAAATTCAAATTTTAAAATTACACTTTTCGACTGGATTCCTTATTTTTTCAACATTCACCATGGGCGGTAGTACGTACACCCAGTTAATTATAGGGTTATCTTGAGCATCTAGCTAGTGCCGCACTTATGATATCTCTACCTAAATTAACAAATGCCATGTTGGTACGTTGATCAGTGTATACTGTATATGCAAGCATTTTTTTAGACCTTATTATATGAAACCATGCATGTGCATGCAGTTGAGCTTGCTCAATTGGTAGACGTCGCGTTGATCTTCATGACTCGCACATGGAGCTCAACGATGATTCACTTCAATATATTCAGATCGTCCTAGATCCCCAAATTAAACATGGGTTGCATGCGGTACTTCGCTAGATGTTGTATCAGGTTTATCACAGTACTTACTAATCATAGTATCATCAGTTAATTACTGCTTGGCCATTTATTTTTTAAAAAAATTGCACCTGCACACAACAGGTCGACGCACTTGCGCCATGAGAAATCCTGCCGGGGACGAGGGCGACCACCGGCCGGCCGGCTGCTAGGCATGCACAGATGCACTGAACGATCGGCTCCTCCAAGTAGCGAGCAGCCGGTCAAAGGATGATGGTTACGATTCGGGGTTGCTTAATTGCTTTTACGTAACGACAACTTGGCCCGGTTAATTTGGAATCGTATACTATATCTTTGGGAGGGCATTGTGTTATGTGTGCTGGCAACGTGATCCCCCATCGACCAAAGGGGATAAGATTTGAGAGTCAAATCCGATGGGAAAACAACAGGATTTACTGCTTTTTTGCTTCGTCCATCTATCACCCTTGGCCTCCGTGAGAAAAAAATGATTTGTTTTGGCATTCGTGCGTGGCACTACACATATATATGCAAAAGTAAAATGGGCAGAAAATGTGTTTCTTCCGCATCTCGAACTTGCAATAATAGGGTGCGTGCACATGACCTCGCTCACATTAGTTTGAGTTGGGAACCCGATCAATCCGTTGATATTGGTGGGTTGATCCTCCCCTCGGAGTATATGTATGGAGGTCTTTTACAACGCACAGTGCGGTAGTACTATCGGTTTTTTTACTATAGGTAAAATGATAATTTCTTCAAAATATATTATTTGGAAATCCCCCCCCCCCCCGCGCTGCTCATTCAGTCGAGACGCATCCAATTCATATATTCCATTTCCTATATTACTACAATACCATTTTACATTTCCGATAATACCTTTATACTACCTATACGAGCTATGAATACCACCGTATTACAACTAAAAAAAACGGTAGTATAGAATTAATCTCAACCGTCGGATTCTTACATATAGGTCCTTTTTTATTACATACGAGTACTTTTTCAATCGGTAGTACACGTCGTATTGTACGCCGTAAAAGACCTCATATGTATAAGTTTTCTTATGGTTCGTGTTTTCACTGAATGCGAACACACCCTAGCCGGTGTGGTTAGATAGATAGTTCTAGTAGCACCTCTCATATTTTAAGTTTGATTCCTCGTTAGAGCGGATTTTCAACATAGTATTTAAAAATCCCTCTTCCATGCCAAAGCATTAGTCTTATCTTAGATTGAGAACTAGGTAGTTGTGCTATATGAGTTTCATCCCCATGAAGCTCCTCTCACGTACTCCTATGATGAAACCCCTCCTCATTCTCTCTCCGCATAAATACTTTACCAAATCAGCAAATTTGGTGATGTGACATGAAAATTAATACTCATGAAAAATTTTCATCAAACTCCTGTTGACACTGATCTTAGGCTCGTATTTTCTCACGGGTCGTGGAGCCGCTATATAAAGGTGGCGCAAGAGTTTGGAGGTTTTCTTGTTTAGCAACGATATACCTCCCATCCCCGCGCACTGGCGGAGCCAGCTAGATTCCTGGGTATTCCCAGGAATACCCAACATCTTGTGCACAAAAGCAAGTATACATTAAGTATTTATACATATACATGTGATACTGGGTTACAATTTTGTTTGTTGAGTTAAAATTTGGCCCAAACAGCTGCTCCGGCAAGACGTCCTCGCACGCCCTGGTCCATAGTTCACAGTCACAGCCCACCAGAACGGCACAATCACTCGCACAACATTTTGTCTTCCCTAGAGAGGGAATACCCTACTTCAGAATCCTGCCTCCGCCACTGGTGATTTTTTTTCTCTCACTGAATCAGAGCTGCAATAAAATACCGAGCCTTTAATTTCTTCGATTGAAAAAGAGTTTGTGGCCATGTGATCGCGCACTTTCTGGTAGAATTTCGCTATACTACCTATATCAGCGTTCTCATGCACCACAAATATTGTTGTCATCGACCACGAACACCACACGGAGGCGCAAAATGTTTAAGGCGCGAGAGCTCCCTATCGCACGCATTTGCTACCCAGGAATGCAGTCTCGCAACGGCTTGCGGCCGCATGTACTGTCCAGGCCGTTCAGAACTGCTTTGTGATTCGCGCACGGTCAACCTAACGCCATTCCCAGGTCCCATTCCCGCGCATGCCGAGCAGGCTTCTTTTCCCAGTCGCAGGTGTGCCATTCCAGCCCTCCGCTCAGCTGCGGAGTGTTGTGCCGCTCCCTCCGCCGCCGCTCCGCTCGTCTCCCTACGCCGCCGCGAGTTCCTCTCCGCTCCCCGGCGGCCGAATACGGCCAGATCTGGATTAGTTTTCCCCTCCGCCGACAGCGGAATCTCGAATATTCCGCTCTCCACCCTTGCGTTTTGCTCCGTACTGTGGTGATGCAGGACGGCGCTTCCGCCATCTTCTAGGTCGCAGCAGTCTTTATCGTCTCCGGCGCCGCGAATCGTCCTCCAAGTGAGTCAATCCTGTGGTGATGCAGGACGGCGCTTCCGCCATCTTCTAGCTAGCAGCAGTCTTTATCGTCTCCGGCGCCGCGAATCGTCCTCCAGGTGAGCCAATCCTTTGAGCGAAAATGCATTTCCCTGAACAATATTGTCCTTTCACTCTAGTCTTGGTATTAATCCTTTAAGTTGAATGATACCTTATATAAACCACGGTATGGTCTATATACTGCATTGTTAAGTGTGAATTTCAATATTCCACCACCAACCGCCTTATTATTAGAAATCATCTAATAATAACTGTTTAGCATATAAAAATTAACTCCCACGGCTTACAATTTTTATTTAGATTCTCAACTGCCACATCTTTGAGTTTTCCCCAGCAGAAATGCTCATTAATCCAATTGTTTTTTAGTTGTTTTTAGCCCTAATAATTCAGGATTTATCTTCATCCACAGAATTAGGTTGCTTATCTGCTAGCTTTTGTCGTCGTTGCTGTCCTCGTCCTGTCGTTTGAAGAAAGAGAAGGGGAAAAAAACCAGGCGCGCTTGACACGTTAACACAGCATCGATCTCTTTCGCTCCGTCGCCGTCGATCGGGAGGGGCAGCTGATTACTGATTAATCTGTGTTCGGGAACAAGACGATTCCAGCGATCCACTTCGCGACCCATCCACCCGGCTCCAGAGCGAGAAGAATTTGCAGAGCCGGCAGTACTTTCTGTGTACTGTAGCTATATGGACATTTTGTTTTTGAATGTCGTTGCAGCAAAAATGATGGTTACGTGTGCTACTGCTAACCTACACCTATATATGTACTCCCTCCATTAATTTATGTTTATAAGACGTTCATGCATAGCAAGATTCAAATTTTACTTGACTAATAATTTACCTATCATTTTTTTATTTTTTATTGTAAATTTAGCATGGTTGAATTTGTAATCAAATATTAATGTACTTTTCAATAGCTATAAATAATAGTGTAATATAAGAAAAATGAATGGTCAAGAGATAATTTGGGAGACCGTAACATATCACCTCACGCCTTATGAACAGAGTCAGATGGAGTATAGTCCAGCTCGCCCCTCCCCAAAATACATGTAGCGGAGTGGATGTGCTATATGTCGTCTGATGTTGCATCGAAACCATAAGAAAAAAAAGAGATTATTACACGTACTTGAAGATGGATCTTTTTTTTTTAAAAAACAAAACAATGCATGGGTTAATTGTTTAGGATGCCATGCGCATGAGCTAAAAGTCAAAGGGAAGATGAGAAAAAAATGACTATCAACTTCTCCTCCATCTCTAAGTACTAATTAAACATAAAATTAGTCATCATATTATCATTTTAAAAGTCGTTTTAAAACAACTTCAACTTCACTACATAAGCTACTCTACTAGAGAAGTCAGAACCGAAGCTGCTTTGGTAGGAGCTAGAGCTGTAGCAAACAAGCCTGTCCCCGCTCTAGAGAGAATCAATCCAAACTGGCATGTGTTTTTGCCGCTAACAACCCTAGCGCGCGCGTGCTCTCTCTCTCTCTCTCCAATTTTTTCCTCCGATCACTCCAGCGTCCCAATCAGCTTCTGGTAACCCTCCTTCCTCCCCCACTGCGCACTGTCATACATACAAAGCGCAGCGTGTGGTGAGTGAGGATCGCGCGCATTAGGACCACATCGCGGTGGTGTTGGCCTCCCAACCACTCGTTCCTCATGTTTTGTAACCTAGTTCCTCGGCCCATGACTTTCAGTCAGTGTAGCGAAATGGCTTTGCTTGCTCAGCCTGCTAGGTTAGATTCGGATAATCATCACGCCATCATCATGCATGCATGTCGCGGGTGCCCACATGTATGATATTTCTTTTACAAAACTACATTTAGATTTTTTTTTCAAAGCCACTACGAATAGAGAAATAACCATACAGACTAATAGTGTTAGTAAATTTATCATGAGACCAACTATTTAATATGCAATCTTTACTATTTGAAATAAATTATTTTTTGAGGTATTGTCGGTGAAAGTTAAAAAGGTTTGACTTTTGAAAAAACTAAATGTAGCTATATTTTGAGACGGAACAAGCCCATATATATGCCTCCTTATTAATAATGAAATACAATAGTTTAAAGTTTGGCCTCCTTTGTTTGAGCTTTCACTACCACTTCGTTCGTCCTAGAGTATAGTTGAGTAAGAGTGGAAACTAGTGGAAATGATATATTTTGTTATAAATTTAAGCAGATTTGAGCATGTGTGCGCAAATCTGCAGGATGGGCAATATCGAAGTGGCGTACGGTCTTGTGTGACAGCTCAGACCGTGCCTTGTGCCCATGTACGAGCACTGGCTGCTAGCTTTTCCATTTCGTGAAGCCGTGGTCCCCTGTGTTTTCCCTTTCTCTTCATGTTGCGTGCATGGCCCGCTAGGATGGCAAGAGGAAAGCACAGGATTGCACATTTTAGGCAACGAGCTTGACAGCATCAGTAGAACGGATGGTAGGAGGGTGAAAAAAATTTCACCCAGAGAATCTTATATGCATTATTTGTAAAAACCTTTTCACATATTAGCGTAACTTTGCGTGACGAATCTAATGAGCATAATTAATCTATAAATTGCTACAGTAATGCTACAGTAAATAGAGTCTAACGATGCGGTCAAGACCTCATTACATTTGTCTCGCGATTTTGCATGGGTTTGTGAAGGTAGTTTTTTTTTTGAATGTACTTGTGAAGGTAGTTTTAAAAACTGACTTTATTTAGTACCCTAATTAATTAGTGGCCAAAGGTGGATTAAATTTCTTTTTGAAGTAACTCCATATGTTGTGCTGGTGAGATGTTAAGAAAAGATTGAGCGAGGCTTATGTCGTGGGGTCGAATACACGAATGTTTTGCATGCGTATATTAAGCATGAAAATCGAGTGACTTACTCCTTTTTAACGGGCAACAGTCCACCGGATCTTATCCCAAACGTCAGGGCAAACTGCGTGTGGACTTGTTTATCTGTGTGTGCATGCGTGTGTGTTTTTTTTTCTTCAAACCTACGTGGGAATTGACAGGCTCGTCCATTTCACTTCTAATACAAGTGTACAACTCAGCACACCTGCCACTGCTAGTGATTTCTACGGCAGGAACGCCTTGGCTCATTCCCTCCACTGGGAGCCGGACCAGGAGCAACGACCACGAGAGCAGGAGCAGCGCGGCACGCTATCGCTTGTTGCCCTCTCCGAGCCGGATGACCCCCGTCTTCACTCCATTTTCATCAGCCAGGACCAGGAGGAGAGGAGGAACGCGGCGGCCGGCGGGTGACCTTTTCCTACGGCCTATGGGCGACGCGGGGCCGGCCCTGCACGCGCGTGCCGCCTGCTCCCCCCTGGTGGCCTTGGCTCTGTTGTCTATCCTGAGGAATCGATTTCTCCTCTCGCTCCCGTTCTCGATCGTTTTCGCAGTAGCGCACCATGGCCACTCACTGTTGCCCCCCTGACCAAAATACTAGTACTCCTCTCGTCGTTCGTTCCGAGGAACTGTTGCATGCAGTTACTAGCTACTACAGGATAGATGCAGCAGCATCAGCTTTGAATGCCTCCAGGATCTGCAATCAATTACCCGTCAGGTCGCTGCTGCTGTGTGCATTGATTCAAAGTCACTCGTGAATGATTGTGTCGCTCACTCGCTCATCGCAGGCCGCGGGGGATCATCGATCGGACACAGCAGAACCGAACAAAAAAATCCTTCTGTTAGTGTTAGTCCTTGAAACTATTTCGGCACCTGGTGGGTCAGGTTACCTGATCCTGATCACCTCGCTCCAGACTAGACAGCCTAACCAACGCTTGGACGGACGGACAGCCGGCATCTCTTCCTCCCCCACTCGGCTCGGCGTCAAACAGTGAAGTATACGGTGCGCGGCAGCACCTCGGTGAGAGATCTTTGTTCGTCGTTCCCCTCGGACGAGATTTTATTCTTCATCTGATGATTCCAAAGGACCGAGATTTGAAGATGGAGCTCGATCTTGCCAGTCGGTCGGATAGTTGCTGCTGCTGCGTGCTCGTCCAGCATGAAAGTGGGAATTCTGCATTTGCTACTCATTCCAGATCAGATGCGGATGCTGATGCATTGCATGGGGTGCTGACGATCCATGCCGCAGCACAGAAACAGACAGAGTGTAAAGTGATAGTAGCAGTAGCAGTAGCAGTGCAGCACGGGAGTGCTTGACTGACTCGCTGCGTGGCGGCTGGGTGGGGGGAAGGCGGCTGGCGTGCCATGTGAAAAGGAGCCCCGCGCCACGGCCGGATGTCTGGAGGGAACCACCAAGGCCTTGTTTAGACCTTGTTTAGTTTGCTAAAGTTTCTAACGTTTTCTCCACTCTCTCTCCATCATCACATTAAATACGCTAAAAGACATATGTTCGGAGTATTAAATGTAGGTAAAAAAATAATTAATTACACAGTTTTGATGTACTTCGCGACACGAATTTTTTGAGCCTAGTCAGGCCATGGTAGGATAATATTTACCACAAACAAACGAAACGTGGTACAGTGTGCTACAGGAGTTCGAAATGTTGAAAAGGTAAATTTTTCCACCAACTAAACAAGGCCTTAGTTGGCTAAATTTTCCAACTTTTTCTCTACTCTCTCCATCACATCACATTAAATACGTCAAAAGACATATGTTTGGAGTATTAAATATAGGTAAAAAAATAACTAATTACACAATTTTGATGTACTTTGCGACACGAATCTTTTGAGCCTAGTTATGCCATGGTAGGATAATATTTACCACAAACAAACGAAACATGCTACAGTGTGCTACAAGAGTTCCAAATGTTGAAAAGGCAAAATTTTCACCGAATTAAACAAGGCAAGAAAATCTCTGCACGCACTGATTGATGATGATGCGATGCGCGAGCGGGAGGTCTGAGGGGGAGGGATCGGAGCTTGCAGACAAGAACCAGCCCACGTGACGGTTAGAGATGGAACCAAAACATCCGAATTGTGTAATAGATTGATTTTTTTAGATCACAATAAAATAAATTTGGTGCTAATTTTTTATGCATTATAACCAGCTAATTACTGGAAAAAATAAAAAAAATTAGCTACAATTTTTATGGATTATTTGCTTTCGATAGAGAAAAAGGTGAAAAAACATCTGTATCCGAATCCGAATTTCTTTTCATCATTTGATCAAAATATAGCACACATTTGGGGTTTATTTTGTATGAATCTTAACAAGCACAATGCCAAGAACAAAAATATAAATTTTTAGATACAAAATATTATGCTTAATTTAGCTAAAATCAAAAAAGAACGGTTAAAAAATACTATCCGAATTGGTATCCGGTTCCATACCTAGTGACGGCCGATGGGCGCGGAAACTGATGTGGAAAGCTGCTGGGACATCGAGGCTGGCTTCACTCCACGGACGGACCACAGCGATGGTTAGCAGCAGCGGCCGGCCAGCCAACCAAAAGATTGGAACACAAGGCACGGGCACGAGCACGATGGGAGAGGGGAGCCAATGGAGAGCAGCAGCAGCCGGCAGGCAAAGGATTTCCCCAATCTTCTTCTTTACATAATCGAGCAATAAGCCAATAATGCCACACACATGGCATATTGGCATGGGCACGATGGGAGCCCAGCCGCATCCCGACCTGCCCGCGCTTGGTCCACGTACTACTACTACTCCCTCCGTTCTGGTTTATAAAGCGCGAGCTAACATGACACGATCTTCTAAATCATACTTTGACCATTCATTTCTTTTATATTATATTAGTTATGATTATGAATTTATACTCATCAGAAAGTACATTTGATTACAAATCCAACCATGTCAAATTTGAATGACAAAACAAAAAATAGATGGGTAAATTATTGGTCAAAGATGATAAAGTTTGAATCTCGTTTTGCGTGTGCGCACGGAGGGAGTACTACGCAATAGAGAACAGGGCGAATCACATGCCTCGGACGGACCATTCCCCAGCCGGCACGGATCGCGGGCGTGTGCCCCCGGGAGCTGGAGCCGCCTCTCGTATGGAAGGATGTAGGGGACTAGGGGTAGATAACGAGCCGAGCCGGTCGCCTCGGCTTGGTCCAGCTTATTAAGATAACGAGTTAACTCGGCTCGAATCCACGCAACAAGAAGAAATTTTTAAAAAAAAAGAGAAATCAAATCAGGATGGGAAGTTGAGTGCTGAACATCTTCCAAGGTGATAGCCGATAGATCGACATCCGACAAGTCGTCAGGCGGCACTGGGTGGACGCTGCTCGCTCGTGGGGGTGTGACATCTTCTCACAGAGGCCTCGAGCTTCATAGCCTCACCTAGGAGCTAGGCACCTGCTTCCTTCTGCCATCTCGTGGCTGGGTTGGGCCTGGGGGCGACGACATGGTGCGGCTGTGCAAGGGAGTGGGGAGCGGCTGCTACTGCTGGTTCGGATCTGAAGAGTGGACGAGACAACGAGTGGATAAGGTTTTTCAGGGAGTGGTGAACTCGGGAGTAAATAGGATTGTTGGGTCGGCTTAGGCTCTGGCATTATGCTCGTTCCACTAATGGGCCGCTAGCCTCATGTACTTTCCTTTGGCTCGTTCGGCTCACGAGCTGCTCCTCCCCCTTCCGGCCTTTCTGCATGCACGTTCCACACGCGCGCCACCCCGTGGTCAGTTCCTCCTCCCCCTTCCGGCCTTCCCGCATGCACGTTCCACACACGCGCCACCCCGTGGTTTTCGCCACGCCAATAGCCAGTTCTAGTGTCGGTTTATTTCGACTTCTTATGCAGTATTTTCTCACACAACAAATTGATCATACACATCAACATAAGCCGAGATAAGCCAGCTGAACGGGCTCCAAATCCACGCGCACATGGCTATGAGTTGGTAACACTCCATTCCAAATTATCAGTTCGACTTATTTTTGTCGGTTGTTTTTTTAAAATGTACATATTAGCATCCATAGCATCGAACAAATTACTTTATTGACATACATTTCTACGGTGGATCTAGTACAGATCAATTTCATGGTGTACATGTTGGCCAATGAGCTTTGATCGAAATTTTACAAGTTCGACTTAGAACAACTTCGTGAAGAGTCGAAAATCCACATCCATGCACAAATCATTTGTTGTTGTAGACTCGCAGCCCCAAACAATGAATTTTCTTATTACTAGCATTTAAACTACCTGCATATATACAAAATAGCTGCCGGATGGGAGGCCCGCTTTTTAGGGCTTTTTAGGGCCCATTTACAAACAATGGGCTTTTTAGGGCCCATTTACGTATCATGGGAAGGACGGAGGCCCATCTTAATTCATTTTTTCCTTTCCTTTTTCCAATCCTTCGCGCGGTTCATGGTTTGTATGCCAAAAGCCCAAAACTAATGTTAAGATTGACATTACGGCAGTAAATTGCGCTTTACTGCGAATAGGCTCGTAGTCCAATGGTAAGACAGTCTAGTTGGACGTTACCCATCAGGGTTCAAATCCTGGTGCTCGCACCTTTTCCTGGATTTATTCCGGGTTTTCCGGCGTTATGCGTTAAGCGGTAAGCGACGTTCCCGTCGACGACGAGGCGCCAGTGGTGACTTCGAGAATTTCCAGATCTGCCGGTGCTCAGTCCTTCGGAGGTGCTCATAGGGGTAGCGTTTGCATACGTGTATTCATAGGGGTGAGTGTGCGTGCGTGTTGTGAACGTCTGCGTTGTATTGTGTCATTCTCAAAAAAAAAAGTAAATTGCGCTTTACTTGGAACTCTGTAGTCTTCTACATATCTATCGATAGAAGCAACCTTAGGGTTTTATTATTAATATAACAGAAATCAGATAATTTGCACTAATTTAGAAATGGTGCCACAATGTGAGTCAGTAATGTGAGGTTAAGACCGCCCTACGGTTTTTATTAAGAGAAGGGAATCAAATCTCAGCTTAGAAAACTCTCGAACCCTGACTTCACCGACGAGAGGATTTTTTAAACCAGTCTCGTAAAAACATTTCAATAAGAAATTGAACCCGGGTCTGCTGGTTGCAACCATACCTCAGCCCCCTCAAACCAAGTATAGGCTAGAGGACTTTTGGTTGGAAAAAAAAAACTGTGTCTATAAAACTGTTTAGCCACCCGAGGCGGTAAGGGGAAAAGGCAGGAGAACACTACTATATGCTCACTAGAGTATTCTTTCGCAAAGAATTTATGAATGTATGCATATTACTTTATTTAGCACGACGAAGCCTTTGACATTTGATAATTAAGAAGATGTTTTGATTTTTTTTTGATACGCCCAGTCGCCCACTACAATTAATTAACTATAAACGAAGTGGAGTCGGTATATGTGAAGTCTTCTGCTGCCTTCTAATCAGCATCCACGGACTTCGACCTCTCCCTCCGTTAGTTTTTTTTTTTTTTTTTTTTGAGGTAGACCTCTCCGTTAGTTTAGTCGAATTATTAAAGGTGGTGGTGGCCCAATTTCTTTCGGAATACCCTGCTGGCTGCTTGCAAAGCTTGTACACGCGGCCCATCACGAAAACCTCGCACCACCGGCACGCTATAGCTTGGTCACTGACATGTGGAGCCAACATGTTCTTGGTCCGTAATGTCAGTGACTGAGAGTATTTGTGTGAAGTGGCACGGAGACTCAGAGGGGGCGGCAAGTTGACTTCGATTACGACCGCCTCGCTCGCCAACTGCGCTTTCTGATCGGGTCTGGCATTTTCTCACTCCGGCCCCTACCCTTTGAGCTCACTTCCATTTTCTTCTGGCCACATATGGTTATACAAAATTACATAAAACGCCACGCACTAAGAGCAAGGCCCACGAAACCCCGAAAAAGTTTAGCCCGTTTTGGGTTTTAGGCCCAGATTATCGTTGGTGCACCTTCGAAACAGGAATCCTGTACATCTTCCGGAAGATTTTTTCTAAACGAACTTCCACCTTTAAGATTCGTGCGCACGTAACATCAGACGGTTCCAATTCTTTCTTCTACCTCCGTGCTCCGTCAGCCTCTTCTCCTCCGCCTGGGAAGCTTGCGCCGCCGCCGCGGGGAGATAGACGCACCGGAGCGGCGGGAGGTGGGCGGGGGCGGTCGGCGGCGTGTCGCCGCCGACCGGGGCTGTGGTCGAGGCGGCAGCCTTAGGGTTAGGGTTTCGGGGTGGGGGGGTCCTCCATGTCCGGCGGACCTAGTAGGGGGGAGGTGGGGGGGGAGCCGGAGGACCGGCGGCGGCGGCGGTTCGGCTGGCGGCAGAGGCGAGGCGAGGCGGCGCGACCGCGCCGCCGGCCGGCCGGGGTCGGACCGGCGATGGGCCGGTGACCAGCGGCGGGGGCGTCGAGGCGCGTCGGGTTAGGAAGGACGGGTCGCCAGCGGTGGTGGATCGTGGGCGGGCGGCGCGGCGGCGGGGAGCCGCCGGCCGGGGTTGGTGGAGGAGGCGGCGGGGGTGGTGGCCGGCTGAAGAAGAAGGTGGTGGTGGGAGGAGGAAGAAGAAGTTTAGTGGGCCAGTGGTGGGCCGGAAGTTCGCATGCTTATGCATCTTCCGGAAGCCATATAGGACCCCGCCTTCGAAAAGCTCTAGCCCAGCCTCCCTCCCCACGTCATGAGCATGCTAGGGCCGAGGGGGGAACACCGACAGATCGCCATGGCAACAGCGGCATCGAAGCTCCTGCGGGCCGCCCGCAGTGCATCCCTCGCATCTCGCATCGCTGCGGCAGCCGCATCTCGCGACACGACAATGCCCCCCCCCGCTCAGCGCGTGCGGATGCCTTGATGACCTCCCGCTCAGCGCGTGCGACGGCCACCGCTCGCGCCGCCCGCTTAGGCTTGGGCGTCATAGGGCGTGTTTGCCACCCCGGCCTAGCACGGCTTGGCCGGCCCAACTAGGGCAGGTCTTGAATGACCTGGCCCAGACAGTGCAAGGCATCGTGTTTGTGGCCTTGTACCAAATGAGCTCGGCCCAAATGAAGATGATGTTTGTCACCCATTCGGTAGCCGGGCTGAGACCAACGACCCCGCACACCAGCCACTCGGGCCACGCATGGGAACCGGCCGCATGCGCCCGCGTACGCTGCGCGGAACCAGGCTCCCAGAAACGACCTTCCGCGGGGTTTCTCGAGAGCAGGCGCGGGGTTCTTTTTTGGTCGCTGGGAGCCAGGTTCTACCGCGAGACAGGGACGCAAACGCCGCGACATGCAGCCCGAGGGCGCAGCCGGGGTGGCAAACACGCCCATAGCTCCCCTCATGAGCTGCCAAACTTGCGGCCATGTGTCGAGGAAGCCCTGTGAAGCTTCCAGTCACTGCTTGAAGTATTATTCCAGCGCGCCCCGTGAAGCTTGTAGTCACTCCTTGGAGGAGTACTGTTCTAGCGCTGAATACTATCGGATTGGATTCCGGCCGGTTGGAAATACTCATTATATCTGCACAATAAGAGATCCGAAATTAATCCACTAGTCAAGATGTGTGAAATACTCTTCGGTCTCTTGTAACTATCATGATGAGTAAATTCGTTTTCAACCCGGAATAAATCCGGATCTTTACAGTATCTATCATGAGTTTTCTTATTGTATCCGGATTGAATCTAATGGAAACGAAAGCGCTAACCGTGGCTTGGAATTGTTTCAGGCCGGATTACTTGCCTAATTTACATGACCGTTGATCATTGGAACGATGAATTCCAGGCTAACCGAATGGGCCCTTAAGGGCACGGTTCCCTCGAAATCATTGCCTTAACTATTCCTATAGCTGGATTGCTTGTTTTATATATAACCTTCATTCAGCTGGAATGATTCCTCGATGGATTCCAAGCTAACAGAACGTGGTTCCGTGTTTCGTAGATACGGATTATGAATCCATTCATCTCATAAATTCTTTGTGCTCGCGACAAACCAAACAATTCGCGATGCGTGGTTTGACACTACTAACGCTTACAAAACTGTCACCAGAAGATGCGAAGTCCCTGTTGGACAAGGACGTTGAGTCGGATGAAGCTGTTTTTTTTTTCTCGAATACACAGGAGAGCTGCGTATTATTGTATTAAGAAGAAGAAAATAGATTGTTACAACAACGCGTGGCCGGCCAGACGCACGTCAAACTCACCCACTAGATATTAGATGAAAATGATACCTGGGTGGACAAAATAAAACATAGTGCTACTACTCGCTACACCGACAAACTAGGTGAGGGAGGTGCGGCTCAAACAATGAGCAGCCCCTCTCGAGCCAAGCTGGTGCTTGCCTTCCGTATGGGGAGAGAGAGTCGAGAACCTTGTCAACGAAGCCACCTGTCAAGCCGGCCTTGAAGACACCGTCGAGCTCGCTCACCTCCATGTCGAAGCGGTGCATGAGTTGGACCTCGCCACGGCGGGAGATCGAAATTCTGGCAAGCTTGTTGTCGGCGAGTCTCAAGCTGCTGCGCCTGGGGGCCTCGGATGGTGCCGGCTGCACCGCTGCACGGGCTAGGGCCGCGAGAAGGGGAGAAGGGGAGGGGCCTCGGATCGGATGAAGCTGTATGGGCCTTATATAAGCGCTGGTGCAAGGCTTTCAACAAGAAGCGTGACCATGCTGAGATGGTTCGCCGTTTCAAAATATTTAGATATCATGCAAAGTATGTGCACCACTTCAACACATATCTACCTCCAGATCCAGAGGAAGCAGCAATTTACATTCAGAAAAGAAGAGAGGCAGAATTACTTCTTTCAAAAGGCGAAGACGTCTCAGGCTTGGATGAGTGTCATATGCCAATTGAATTAGGTAAATTTGCTGATGGGGGAGATCCATTTATCTTTGAACACTGTAAGCGCTTGTTGGAGGAAATCGAGGTGAGGGATCCATTCGGTGCTGCTGAAGATGTTACAGCAGGAGAATCCCAGAGCTTGAATGAGATGAACTGAACTCACCATATCACCCCGCTGTAATAAGTTATGCTTTGCTGTTCCATGTGTACTAAATTATGCTCCTGTGTGCTAAGTTATGCTTCCGTGTGATTCTGTAACACCTGTTTTCTCTAAGCAATCTTGATGTCTTCCAAATGCTTCCACATGTGCAAAGTGCCAAAGTGTCTATTTAGGTCTTTTACGTTTCCAGGAACAAGGGTTCAATTGTGCAACATATTTTATGGGCTATGGCAAGTGGCAATGGCTTCTTGATTCATGTATCATTGCACAGAAATTTTGGTTAGCCATGTCTATTGTCAATATTGGCATAGCCACATAAAAAACGAAAATATTTTTCTATACGTATATAAATATAATGAGCTAGAAGTGTCAATTTTTTGTCCAAACACGTACGTGTTATATATGTATACTCCCTCCGTATTGTAATTAGATGTTTTGGACAAGGTTTGAGTCAAAATTGGGAATATAAATCATGAATAGCTTTTAAGTCGTTGAATTTGAAAATGTGAAAATTATATCAATAGATTTGTCTTGAAATATATTTTCATAATAATATACATATAGAAATTTTAAATAAATATTTTTATAGAAAAGAGAAGTTAAAGTTGTACTTTATCCAGAATTTAATAAAAGAATTATACAAATTCTGGATAAAGAAGGAGAAAATACATGATAAACAATTAAAAAATACCGGTAACCGAGCACAAAAAAAAGTCAAATTGCCTTTGCCAAACAAAGGGGTCTTTTTGTTCACATTTGTGACGCGACTCCCTTGAAAAAGGTAACGGAAAGTGCTGATTGCTGACACCACGAGCGCAAATTTCGTAAGCAAAGTGGGTTTCCACGCAAAATGCGCTAACCTCAGTCAGCAGCACCAAAGCGCGTCGTGCCAATCCAAATTGGGCACCACTCGCAGGCAATGGACTCCACCACGAGCACCCAGGTCGCCGGCGCCGCCGGCGGCCGCAGCCGCAGCCGCTCCATCGCGTCCAGGGGTTCTACCGCCCCGCCTCCGCTGACCATGCCGCGCGGCGAACCCTCTGACGCGCTCGTCGGCGGCGGCGCCGGAGGAGCGGACGGGGACCCCAGCCTCGCCCTCCTCCGCCTGGCTGCGCTCGGGGACCGCATGGCCGCCGTCCGGGGCCGTATCGCCGCCTCCATCTCGGGGGAGGCCCGGCCCCTCTCCTACGCCGACATCCAATCCGTCTCCTCCGAGATCTCCTCCGCCGCGCAACTCGTCGTCCTCAACGCCGCCTCGCTCCTCGCTTCCTCCGTCCCCTTCCCCGCCCCAACCCCACCTCCTACCGCCGCCGCTCCCTCTCTCGCTCCCGTCCCAGAGATCCCTGCTGCCGCCGCCTCCGCCCAAGAGCAGCCCCCAGAAGCTGCTAAGGGCGACGGCGGCTACGATGTCGTGGAGCTCGACGCAGCCGAGCTGCTCGCGGAGCACGTCCACTTCTGCGAGATCTGCGGCAAGGGCTTCCGCCGCGACGCCAACCTCCGGATGCACATGCGCGCGCACGGCGACCGCTTCAAGACCCTCGACGCCCTCTCCCGCCCCGGCCACGGCAAGCCGAAGCATCCCGCCCGTGACCGCGAGGTGCGCTTCTCCTGCCCCTTCGCGGGCTGCAACAGGAACCAAGCGCACCGCCGCTTTCGGCCGCTCAAATCGGCGGTGTGCGCGCGGAACCACTTCCGGCGCAGCCACTGCCCCAAGCTCTACGCCTGCGAGCGCTGCGACGGGAAGAAGCGCTTCGCCATCCTCGCTGACCTCCGCAGCCACATGCGCCACTGCGGCGAGGAGGCACAGTGGCGATGCTCTTGCGGCACCACCTTCTCGCGCAAGGACAAGCTGTTCGGCCATCTCGCCCTCTTTGAAGGCCACACTCCAGCTGTTACTGAGCCAAACAAGGATGTGGCAGCAGGACCTACGGAGCCAGTTCTTGATGCAATGGAGGAAGGAGGAATAGAAGAAGGCAATTGTGATCCGGAGGAGGATGATGAGGGCCGCTATGATCCAGAGTTCTTCAAGGAGTGGATGGAGGAGCTCAGAGATGGTGCCAGTGGCTCGAATTGGCCTGGAACGGCAGCAACCGGACATTAGCAATGTTGAGAGGGCTATTTATGGTAAGATGTATTCCCCGCCATTTTGTTACTGCTTAGCATTTTGCATGTGAAAAATTGGCGCGGGAAGCTTTGAAACGACGCCAAGGTACTGATCATAGGATACATGTGGCTACTAGCTATTCCAACTAGGAATATATTGTGCATATAATCCTCACATACAAAAGCATCTAGTTTTCATTTTGGTGGGTCCTGATAATGATTAAATCACAATTATTATACGTTACTGGATCGCATATGGAATTTCCAAGGATATGGTGCATATAAAAAATTGTGTTATGAACCTATGACTAACTATAAAGACTTGATTCTCTGCACAAGATTACAAGCTCATTCAGTGCTATTCAGGAAGCCAATCGACCTAGTTATGATGTCAAATTCTATTCATGTCATAGAAAAATTGTAATCTCAACCAAGCTTTGGTATCTTACACACTCTTTTATGGAAGTTCTCTTAACTGCGTTCTGTAGTGTAGGTCCATATTTGAGCCTCATATTGCACAACAGTAATCGGAGAATTAAACTGAGCAATTTGATGGCAAGGCAAAATTGTAATTCTTTATCTGGAGCTCTCCTCTAGTTCCTTGTCACCAGATTTTTACTCAAGCCTTTTATGACTGGAGAGGCTTGTGTATTAGGGCACACCTCAACGTGGTCTTTCATGACTGGAGATTTTCTTCGAATTAATTGCAGTTGTCATCTATTTTTCCTCTTTTCGGACTTTTTTTTTATAAAAGTAATGGAATATGAGTTGGGTGGTTGTTTCATTCTCTTCTTCGTATTCTTCCACTGCTCCACATTTTGTGGGCAATCCTGGGACCACATTTGCATTTGTTTATAGTTTATGTGATAAGTAGTATATTTTGTTTTCCCTGTTGTGATTGAATTGAAAACGACTAATGAATCGAGGGCTATAATCTGGGTCAACTTGTTCTTAAACTTTTGCCTCGGATTTTGACTGGTTCTCACTTATAAGTGAGTTTAGTAACGTCATATTTAATAGTTTTACCATGGAATCTTTCTGGTGACGACTGGAGAACTTTGAATTAGTTTCAGTTGTCCTTTGGTTTTTCCTTTTTTGGACAAAGGTGGTTTTCTCACCCAGCAATTCCTAGTAGCAATTACTTGCTGTCGCATGATGTTACTTCTGGGAGCACCTATGATGTTTTTACAGGGAAGCTAGAATTTTTTGTCATGTCTTCACGCCTGGTTCCTTTGCGCTCGATGTTTTGCCATCCTTAAGCTTGTTAGTATCGATTCTTATCACTCTGTATTTCTCCATTATGGCTTGATAATGGACTACATTATTACAGTTTTACTCCTTTTCCAATATGCGCAAGTAATTCACTTGTAAGGAATGTTAGTTATGCAAAGCTTTACTTTTCCTCATGGCAATGTAAATGATTTGCCTGTCTTAAGAGATTTTGTTTGTGCGCACGACTTGAAATGCATAAGAATACGAGTCAAAATACTTATGCTTGTTTAGCATATAGGAATATACTAAATCAGTTTTGTGGATCATTTTATATGAAAAAGGATTACAAGCGTGTTCTATATAATCTGACAATGAAACCCGTTTCTTGCAGGTGGCTTGACGAGGGACATCAGCCTTATACATCAAGTGGGGATCAAATGGAAGTGCCGGTTCTGAAGAACTGAAATGTTTCAGGAGTGTATGCGTGCGTTCTGACCAGTAACCTGTATTAGTGCGTTCTGTCTTTCTGCTGCCTCCCTTCCCTTTGCCATTATTCTCGGTCGCTTTCGTGTAATCCTGGAGCTGTTACCGGTTTAATGGAGTACAGCGGAGAAAATAGCGACTCTATGCTACGCAAGGTGTCTCCTCTCTGTTGTGTGGCCACGGCCTCATGGGGTCACGGAGGAAGGGTAAAACTTCAGCTGGTTGTTGCTGCAGTGAGGATGCCGTCTGATCACCGCGACGCGATTTTTTTATTTTTTTTAATCCTTTTTAAACTAAAATTTTAAAAATAACTCATCCTAAACCATATTTCCAAGAACTAGCCTTTTGGTCGTGTTTTTTGGTCGCGCCAAGCTCTGTGGCTGGCGCGACTAATAGACCTTGGCGTGACTCCTTACCAGATTCGAATCGGGAGTTCCAGCTATCATTTAACCGTGTTCTATTCATCATTTTAATTAGAAAATAAACTTCTAAATTTGTGAAATTCGAGGTGTACAATCTATAGAGTATATATATTCCATTTTGACTATTTGCACTCTAAATCATGGTGGATAAAATGAGAAATCTATTTTCGAAATAGGCTAAGTGTAATTGCATCGACACATCAAATATGCTAAGTCCCAAAAATGAGTCAACTAGTCAACTTTGGACCTACTTTTTGATAAATTTTACACTAAGACCTTGAACATTTTTGGACTATAAGTGAATTTTGATGTTCATAGAGAATTTCGGATAAGCTGTTGGTGAAGAAAAGCAAAGAATTGATAATTTAAAATGAGGCTTAAACTTGGAAAGTTGTGTTGCTTCACAAGTGTAAAAAACAACACAACTTTCCAACTTTAAGCCTCCTTTAAATTATGATTTCTTTGCTTTTCTCGGCGAACAGCTTATCCGAAATACTCTATGAATGTCAAAATTCACTTGTAGTCCAAAAATATCTAAGATCTTAATGTAAAATTTATCAAAACGTAGGTCTAAAGTTAACTAGTTGGCTCATTTTTGGACTTAGCATATTTGATGGGTTCCTCCAATTACACTTAGCCTATTTTGAAAATAGATTTCTCGTTTTACCCACCATGGTTTGAAGTGAAAATAGTCAAAATATAACGTATACACTCTATAGATCGTACACCTCGAATTTTACGAATTTAGGAGTTCATTTGTTAATTAAAATGATGAATGAAACACGACTAAATTGATAGATGGAACTCCCTGTTTGAACCAGGTGGCTGACTTGTTCACGAGTCACGTCACGCCGTCTGGTGCGACTCGATCTGCCATATCAGCTGCGACTTTTTTCAATACCACCGTGTACACTAGTGACTTAACTATTAGTCGCGTCATGGAGTTTGGCGCGATCAAAAGTGCTAGTTCTTCAAAAATATAGTTGAGGTGGGTTATTTTTAAAATTTAAAAAGGGTTCAAAATAAAAATAAAAAATACCGCGACGCGCGCGGGCGCCGACAGTGCTTCGGTTCGGTTGCTGCTGGCTGCACACCTGATTGGATGAGCCTTTCCTTTCGAAAGATCTCGATTGGTTACGTCCCATCCACCAAATCTTGTTCGGCCTTGTTCTTAATGGTTCTTCTCCTTCAACAGACAGCGCACCCTCAACAGACAGCCCAACTTATGACAACACTATTGGAACGTATCTTGCAAAAATGGGTTGCAATATCACTGCCAACATTATGGAATTGGAACATTGTCGGCCCGGTTCAAAGAACGGTATGGGCTTTGCTTTTACAACGGGGCTTGCCGAGCTAGGATGGTATAGTTAGGAGTGACAAACTTTTGGCTTCGTTCTTGTCTTGTCGTACGGCCTCAGCCTCGACACGATTTCGCTCCGCTATAGGCGCACGCGTTGGTACCACTGCGACGCATCCATCGGAGCTGCTACCGAGAGCCCGGCATGGCGGCGCCGGCGAAGCCTCACCTTGTGTTCTTCCCGTTCCCCACGCAGGGCCACATCACCCCGGCGTTCCAGCTCGCCACGCTCCTCCACCACCGCCACGGCTTCGACGTCACCTTCGTCCACACCGAGCGCAACCTCCGGCGCCTCCTCCGCGCGCGTGGCGCGCTGGCGGGGCCGCCGCCGGGGATCCGCTTCGTGTCCCTCCCGGACGGCCTGCCCCCGCCCGACGAGGACGCGGACGCGGCGCAGGACATGGCCGCGCTGCACCTCTCCCTCCCGTCCATGGTGCCGCACTTCAAGGAGTTCGTGCTGTCGTCGTTCGCGCTCCCCACGGCGAGCCGCTGCCTCCTCGTCTCCGACGTCGACCACATCCTGCGTGCCGCCGAGGAGATCGGCATGCCCCGCGTCACCTTCTGGATCACGAGCGCCAGCTCGTTCAGGGCCATGCAGCAGTTCCAGCGCCTCGTTGCCGAGGGCCTTTTCCCCCTCAAAGGTAAACACGGTAGGAGAACTGGTTACGAATGTGATCGCCAACTTACTATTAGCTTGGCTTGGATGGTGTCAAACCCTGCAGATCCCGAGCAGCTCGTCGACTGGGTGCCGGGGTTGCCCAAGCGCATGCGCCTCAGAGACTTCCCGAGGTTCGTCGTCCGCGCCGCGGATCCGGAGGACGACGCCTTGCTCGCCATGCTCCTGCGCTCCATGGAGTGCCACCGCACTGTGCCGTCCGCCGTCGTGTTCCACACCTTCGATGAGCTAGAGAGACAGGCCATCAGCGCCATGTCGGACATCCTGCCTCCTATCTACGCCGTCGGGCCGCTGCCGCTGTTCCTCGGGCAAGCCGGCGCCGGCAGTGACCATGGCGTCATCGTCAGCGCGGCGGCGGCGGGCTCCAGCCTTTCCAAGGAGGACCGCGCGTGCCTGGACTGGCTCGACGGCAAGCGGTCCAAGTCGGTGGTGTTTGTCAGCTTCGGGAGCCTAGTGAACCTGACCGGCGAGCAGCTGGTGGAGCTCGCCTGGGGGTTGGCCGACAGTGGCTACGATTTCCTGTGGGTGATCAGGAGCGACCAGCAGACAACCGCTGTCCTGCCGCCGGAGTTCCTGGTGGAGACGGAGGGGAGGGGGCGCGTGACGAGCTGGTGCCCGCAGGAGGCGGTGCTCCGGCACGAGGCTATCGGCGCGTTCCTGACGCACTGCGGGTGGAACTCGATGCTGGAGAGCATCTGCGCCGGGGTGCCGATGCTGTGCTGGCCGTTCGCGGCTGACCAGCAGACCAACAGCAGGATGGCGTGCACGGAGTGGCGTGTCGGCGTGGAGGTCGGCGAGGACCCCAAGCGGGAGGAGGTGGAGGCGGCGATACGCCAGGTGATGGGTGGGAGGAGAGGGGAGGAGCTGAGGAGGTCGGCAGCGGAGTGGAGGGAGAAGGCCGAGCTCGCGACACGGCCAGGTGGCTCCTCTTGGGTAAATCTGGAGAGGGTTGTTAACGAGGTGATTTCTCCTTCGACGAAGCAGATATGAATTTGTTGACCTCATGTTCTTCTTTTCTGGAGTTTTTGCTTATGGTGTTGTGTTGTTCATTTCACCTCAAGAAAAGTGTTCACAATAATTGCCATCTTTTTCTTAATATGTCTGCAACTTGTTCAAAGGGGCATTGTTTGTAACAGGTCAATTTACTTCACAAAATCATACGCCTCGTTCCCTAGCTTGTGAACCACTAGTCATCAGTATTTTTCTTTCACACCAAATCAACACCAACATGAACCACCAATCAACGATATTTTTCTCTGGTAATAAATCAACACCAACCACCAGCTGGCCACCCACGCACAAGCTTTGGCGTCCTTCTAATGGAAGTTTTGGACGGCGTAAGCCAGCCATAGTTCCCCCAAAAAGCTTGTTCATAGAGGTGTAAAAAAAATCCTCTTACACAAATGACAGTCCTATGATATTAGATAAGTCAAGTGTGATTTGTCGTTGGTAGTCTAGTTGCCCTGCCTAAATTCCCGTACTTAGTCTATTTGGAAATGCAACGAGATATTCTTATTTCCCAATCCATAATCTTTTTTTTAAAGACACGCATAATACGTTTTTCATTAAGCAGAAGAGAGTTACAAGTACACAACATCAGAAGAACCTCTAAAGTGCGGAGAAAAAGAAACAGCACGACCAACATCAAACAAAGCTAAAACACAGGAACCAAAGCGCCACCAGCGCACAAACACACGAACCGAGAGGGCCGTGCCTGCAAGGGAAGGTATACCAAGAACGCACATACATCACCGAGTGTCTAACAGACCAAAACTGACGGAAGAAGCATGAGGATGCTCTGCAGAGCGATGCCTCCAAGGGGGGAGCGACGCCGACCAACGCTACCGTCATCCATCTACCTGCGAAGAAGCAGACCAAGTTTGCACTCGGCGAAGCCAAATGGGTTCGGTGGCCGTGCCAATGCCCTCAACGAGGTGAGCTATGGAAAGGACGACAACCGTTGTGAACAATGACGAGAGCGAGAAAAGCTTTCGCTAAGGCCTCCAAATCCAACTCCTTGCAACTACCTCCCAAGTTTGGTTGAGATACAAACGATGGAGAAGTAGCGAGCAATTTGAGGTGACGGGAATGAGAGTAAATGCATGACCATGGCTAACACGGCGATGAAGCGACCACGACGACCAAATAACGATCACGAAGAGAAAGTGACGCACTCCCGCATTCAGCAACACTCGAAGGCGACGAAAGGTTGGGCACCGAAGCAACAAAAGCCAAAGTGGAGTGGCGACAACCTCGAGAACCAAGGTGAGGATGAGACCCATCCTCCCATCCCGCCAGCGAAGCAATCGACTGGAGAAGGCATGTTTCCACAACCACAGAAAGGCGACTAGCTACTCCACCACCAAGCACGACGACAACGAACTAGCAACACATGCGAGTCTGGATCAACCGCGGGAACATGAGACGACCGAGTAGACCAAGATGGCCCAAGAAGATCAACGGGAGAGGACTGAGGAAAAGGCACAAGAATGATGCCTTAAGAGGTGAACGGCGCCTGCGGGTGTCTGAAAGTGCATCTAGGCCCCTAAGTGGATTTTGGTGCATTGAATGACAAAGTAATTAAAGGACTAACTCGTTTGTCTAAGATTATGAGCAGATTTTTATTTAATTCTTCATGAGCTATTGTTGACATGTGTTTAACAATGAATATTATTTGGCTCATAATGAAGAAGACAAACAAAAGAGTGATCCTAAGGCATAATGGGAAATATCAAGCAACAAAAGAAGATAAATATTGGGGATATTTTTCAAAGGTCAATTCATGGTCTGCGATAAATATTGTGGCTTGATTGAAAACAAATGGATCATAAAAAGAGAAATTGGTAATTCTCTCTAATTAAGTGCAAGGCTTCATGTGGTAATTGAAAGAGGACACAAGGATGAGTATAGACTTTATGGTCCTTAATTGGAAGCTTGCATATTCGTTATCAATCAAGAACAAGCATTTGAAGCGGGATTTCAAATGAAGGATAATTGTGGATGAAGCAAAGCCAAACTCAACGTGGATTGGGTAAGTGATGAAGAGATCAACCGAGGTGACTAGGGCGAGTGACTAAGCAATCTTTGGTTCTAGCTAGGTTGCCATTAGTGTTTTGCTAAGGTGAAGTTCTAGCATCCGTGGGGTCTCGAAGTATCATATCCAAGCTTTAACCGAGGGAAGCAATGCGACTCATCTACATATTATGATTAGCAATATGGAGTGACTTAAGGATTCAAGTGAGCATTCTTATGCTAGATGGAAAAAATCCTAAGTCACTAACTCAAGTATGGATGTGCTCAAGACATAGACTAAGTTGAAAGCCCTCAAGTGGAAATTGTTCAAGTATGGCAAGATTGAAGACATTCAAGCTCAAGAGGTTGACACAGTGTTTTTATTTATTCCTTGTGTATAGGTATGCCGTACTATCAAGAGGGATGCAACATTAGCGAGTTGACCAAGTCAAAGTGCTCTTAGATAAACCTTGTGAGAAAATAGCCTTGAGAGCCTAAGAGTGTGCTAACTAACCCTCCTAACCTAACCTGAGCCACTTCATCTCTTTGGTGAAGTACTGGAGTGAAAGAAAGGGTTTTGGAGGTGTCTCGGCCCTGACCGGTCTGACCGATCAGGGGCACCAGTCTGACCGGTGCTGACTGGCCCAACGGCTAGTTTTTCAAACACCGGTCTGACCAGTGCCGCCCGATAGCTAACGGCTAGTTTTCCCCTTTGAAGGGTATAAATACCCCAAGCCTCATAGTGGAGGGTTGCTGTTCTTTGTGACTTTGCTGAGCTTCTAAGCCATTTTTTTGCAAGCCCTAAGCCTTAGTGGCTCTCCCCAACCTCTCTTTGTGAGATTTGTGGATTCAAGCCATATCTTTGAGTTGAGTAGAGAGAGTGAGCTCAAGAGAGCCTTTGTGAGCTAACAAGAGCATTTCCATAGCTTGAGCACTTTGATTTCACGTCTACAAGCATTGAAGCATTTGTTACTCTTGGAGGTTTGCCTCCTAGACGGCTAGGCGTCGCCGGCTAGCTCCCAAGGTTGTGGTGAGCAGCGACAAGTTTGTGAGAGCTGTGATCTTACCTCTTCGTGAAAAAGATCGTCTTAGTAGAAAGGAGGAAAGTGGTTGAAAGAGACCCAGCTTGTTGTGGTAAAGTTCCCTTACAAGCTCCTCAACGGTGACGTAGCCTTTCCTTAGTGGGAGGTGAACTTCGGGAAACAAATCCTTGCATCTCTTTGTAGTTTGCCTCTCTAAGTTGATTTCTAGCATATTTGATTTGCTTTCGCTTCGATCTAATTTGGGTGTGCTATTTGTGTGTGCAGGGATCGTTACCCTGCTTGTGATCATCTACCAAGGTCACTCACCAAGTTTGGTTCGTGCTAGAAGTCAAGAGGAGTCTGAAGCTGTTTTTGCATGTGCTCTATGCTACACCGGTCTGACTGGTGCTAGGCAACGGTCTGATCGGTGCCTCCTGAGAAGCAGAGTCAGTGACCGGTCTGACCGGTGGTCTGACCGGTGGACACTGACAGTTCAAGTTTTCAGGGAAGAAAACTTTAAGTTGGTCATCACACCTATTCACCCCCCTCTAGGCGACATCAAGATCCTTTCAATTGGTATCAGAGCCAAGTGCTCCATTTCGAGCTTAACCGCTTGAGTTTGACGATGTCGACAACTCATGAGGTACCTTTTGAGCCTCTAGCTCTTGATGGCTCAAACTATGCTTCTTGGTCAATTCATGTACTCAATTATATTAGGACCATGGGTCCACTTGCCGAGAAGGTTGTTGTTGCTAGTATTCTACCTTCTCACCTTAGGGAAGGCAACATTGACTTGTCAAAATCATCCCTAGAGGACTTAGAGCATTGACAATGCAACTCTCGAGTATTTAACTACAGTTGTAGTACTTTGAGTAATGGTGTGTAGGAATTTATCTATGAAAATATTGAGATTGACGCACACACCATTTGGGAAATACTTCGAGAAGAATATGAGAAGCCCAAATGGATTGATCAAGAGCAAACCATGAAAAGGCACTTGAGGAGTGCTCAAAGTCTTCATTCAACAACATTGAGCCTCAGTGTCACTTCCAAAGCAAGGAGAAGGCCAAGGAAGCAAAGACCCTGTCCCTCTGCAGGGACCCGTCAGACCAGTGTGTATGACTGGTCAGACCAGTGCCGGCAGAGGCACCAACACTTGCTTGATGGCCAAGAAGGAAAAGAAGAAGAGAACCAAAAGAGGAAAGATTGAGAAGAATGAAGCTTCAAGCTCCTTGGCTAAGGAAGTTGAGACTCTCAAATCCGAGAATACCTCCTTGGTTTTTAAGTATGATTCACTCGCTAGGCAATATGATAAGATTGTCAAATCCTTTGCTTGCATACCTGCAGTGGATCAAGAAAATGAAGTGCTTGAAGAAAAGATAGGGAAGCTCACTAGTGAGCATATGTCTCTACAAGCAAAGCACAAGGAACTTGAGTGTTCTCATGAGAAGATTGTAGATTCTTATGCAACACTAGAGATAGCTCATGAGGTTGTGTTTTCATTGGTAAAATTTATGCAACCTCTATCTCACACATGCACACGCTCACAAGTTCAAATTGATTTTTCTTGCACTAATGATTGTTTCTCTCAAGCAAGCCAATCTAGCATTGAGCATGTACTTGTAGAATCTTGTGATGACCTCATTGCTAAAGAAAATGATGAACTCAAGCAAGAGGTTGAAATGCTTCAAAGAGACTTGTATGTGTTGAAGGAAAAGAGCAAAGTGCAACCTTCTCAAGATAACCGTGAAGACATGGTGAAGAAGCTTGAGAAGGGATCAACCGTCGCTAGCTCAACTCCTCAACAATATACTAAGACCCACAAGAACAAGATTCAAGAAAAGAGCAAAGTTAGGCATGTCAAGTCTCTCCATTGCCCAACCAAGCACAAGGTGCAAGAAACACTCTCCAAGAAGCTGAGAAGCTCAAACAAGTGGAGAGTGTGCTACAAATGCTGAGAGAAGGGACACTTTGCCAATTCTTGCCCAAAAGCTACAACAAACAGTGGCACTGACTGTGACCGGTCAGATCGGTGCACCCCACTGGTCAGACCGGAGCCGGCCAGGTCAGCCACTCCTCAAGGTAACAAGGCAAGAAAGACCCCTTCTCTAAGAACAAGGCTCAGAAGCAAGCAAGGACAAGAAATTGTAAGGAATGGTGTGGCCAACAAGGACAAAAGCCGCATTTGCTATGTGACGGGACCCAATATTATGGGTACCCAAAGACAGTGATTACGAGCGACTATCACAGCCACGATGGCCCCCGGGATATTTTTAGTGGCTTCCTGGAATTATTTTTGTGAGGGAAAACGGCCACAAATCAAGGCCATGACCTCACGTGCGCAACAACAAGCAGCCTTCGACTAGCTAGAAGCCTTCCCGAGTGGTTTTGGGCTCCACACAGCCCATGCCTATACCGGGTGTTAGAAGCAGTCAATGCCCAAGCCGCATGCGTGAGGAAGCATGGCACTAGGACCTGACACAAGCAAACACACAAGCAATCATGCAACCAATAGTAACATCGGGACCCACAGCATGGGAAAAGGCTCCCCCACGTACACCTGTTGATCATGCACACTCTCCCTCTTTCTTTTTTTCTCTCTCTTCACTCGTGTGACCTGCCACCCTTGTTTTATAAAAGGGAGGGCAGGGGTCCTTTCGATGGGGTCTGACTCCTCTTTACTTCTCCTGTCTCCTCTTGGGAGGAGTTCTCTCTCTCTTTTTTCTTCTTCTTCAACCTTGAGCCAGACTTGGCTTTCTCACTATAGAGACTTGGGACCGAGCTCCCTCTCTCGCCCATTTGTACCCCCTACTACAAATCAGCACAAATAACACAACAACGAAAACTGGACATAGGGTGTTACTCTCAGGAGGCCCGAACCAGTATAAATCCTTGTGTACCCCCATTTGCGCAACCGTGCGAGGCCCGACACGCAATCCGATACAAATTTACTGTCAGCGGTAGAGAACCCCGACAGTTGGCGTGCTAGGTAGGGGCCTTTTGCGTGTCACGACGTTTTTTTCAGGTCTCGGACGGCCAACTACGACGACAGCAACACCAGCGGCCACAGCGCCGCCAACGACGACCGGGGCGAAAACCGCTCGGACGAGCAGTTAGCAGTTCGGACCAACAGCTGCGAGCGCCGACGGCCCGAACTACAGTGTTTTCCGGTGCGGGGTCCAGCAACGGCAGCGACACGACGTCTGTTTTCCCCTCGTCTTCGCGCACGGCGGGCCAACGTCCTCTTCTCCCCCTCAGCGCGGCAGGCGGTCCTCTTCTTCTTCACGTCGTCGCGGAGGGCGGCCCCCTACTTCCTCTCGTCAGAGCGCGGCCACCCGTCCCGACATAGCAGCGCCGCGGCCACCCGACGCCTTCTCCCCCTCGCGCGACTGACCCGCGCGGCTCTCTTCTCCTCGCCGCCAGGCGGCTTGGCACGGCGCGGTGGCCCGGCCTCGACTCGCTGCTCCTCCTCCGCCTGGGCGCGGTGGTCCGGTGACGACGCGGCACCCCTTTCTCTTCCACCTCGGGCAACGCGCGGGCGCGACCTTCTTCTTCTTCACCTGATGTCGCGCCCGCGGCTGCCGCCTCCTCCTCGCCCGACGACGCGGCTTGGCGTCTCCCCATCAGGGCGCGGCCGCCCGACCCAGCGCGTCCTCCACCGACTCGCCGTGCGCCGTGGCGGTCTGGCGCACCACCTCCTCTGCTCGGACCGCAGCTGCCCGACGTGGTCCCTCAGCTCCACCTCGGCGCGCGGCTCCCGCCACCCTCTACCCGTCGTGGCGCGGCACCCGCGCGCCTCCTCCTCGAACTATGGCCCAACGCGGTGCCCGCGGGCTCCTCCTTGCCCGGCGGCTCGAGGTGGTGCTCGCGGCCTCATCCTCGTCGCCCGGCGGCCCGACGTGCCCACGACCTCCGTTTGTCTCTTGCGCTCTCAAATCTCATGGAGTTTGCTTGATTTTTCGTTGGTTGACGCTGCAGCGGCCGGCGGCGCGGTGACCCGGACCTCCACCTCGGCGCGCGGTGGCCCCGCACCGCACCTCCTCCGCTTCGGCGCGTGGCGGCCACACACTGCGTCGCCCTCCGCTCCCACCGCCGCGGCGGCCGCGGCCGCCGCCGAGGCCAATGACGGGCCGGTCCTCAGCGTGGTCTCGAAGCGCCTCCGCGTGCTGCGTCCGTTCCGACGTGCGGCAGCTAGGCACCGCGCCACCACCCCTGCGGTGCGCAGCGGCTCGGAGGCGCCTCCACCTCTTCACCGCGCTGCGGCACTGCGTTGTGTCCTCCTAACCGCCCGGCGCGCGGCGCCTCTCACCTCCTCGCCTCGCAGTGGCCCCGCGTCGCCTCTTCTGCCATGTCGCGCAGCGGCCCCGTGCGCCGTCTCCTCCTCGTCGCGCGGCGGCGCAGCGCCCGCCGCGCCGCGTCCCCTGAGACCCCGGGCCGGAGAGGAACAAGGCCCCAGTGACGGGATGGACGGGACGGGTCCGTGGCGACCGACCCCGGCTGCTCGGAGAGCTCGCGTTCGCATCGCTCCTGCGGCAGGTCGACTTCCCCTTGAGAGAGGTTTCTTCTTCTTTTTTGCAGGATAGGTGCATGAGCATCATGACGAGCTGCTCGCAAAACTGCTCGGAAAAACTACTCGGAGGCGGACGGGCTTCTCGTGCAAGGCGGAAAGTTCTCGTGCGAGTCGCTCCTACTTGGGGATGGACACGGATCTACTCGAGCGAGGTGCCCCTACTCGGAGGAGGAAAGTACTCGTGCGAATCAGGGCCCTTCTCGGAGAAACAAGTCAGAGGCGGAGAGTACTCGTGCGAATCGGAGCCTTCTCGGAGAAACAAGTCGGAGGCGGAGAGTACTCGTGCGAATCGTAGCCTTCTCGGAGAAACAAGTCGGAGGCAGAAGGAAGTCGTGAGAACGAATCTATCCCGAGAAACTACTTGGGGACGGAAAAACAAGTCGTGTGAATGGAGTCCCCACTCGGGAAAATCACCGTGCTGACCGAAAAACATAATTTTCTTGTCAGTGCCTTAGTTCTTGTGTGCAGGTCGCGATCCCCGACACATTGTCGGCCACTTGCAACCCTGACCAGGACGAAGCTGTTTTGAGCGACATGACAGGTGGCGGCAAGCCGAGATCGACCGCTGAGCCACAACTCGTCGTCGTACCTCATCTTTCTTCACATACCTCACCGCGGCGACCCAGCTCGCACCTCCATCGCTCACGAGCACACCTCGAATCATCTCGAAGGACGCTCGCGCCGTCGCGACCCTCGCCACCACAAGATTAGCAGCAATCACCGCTGTCGAGCCGAACGCCTGTGATGCCTCCGACGCGTAACGAGTCGCTGCCCCGAGCCTTTCTTCTCGCCATGATTGACCGCGGTGCCGCCATCAACGACGACGGTGAACGGCGCAAGCGGCTGTCTGGCAATCGCCTTGACCGAACCCGTGACATCTCCCGCGTGTGAGACCACTGACGACCTCGACGAATTGCCGACCACCTCGACAGCCACCCGCTTGACCACCATGGGCAACACGAAGCCTGGGGGCTTATCAGAACGGGCTCGGGGAACGACACACCGACTCCTCCGACATAAACACGAACATAAATCGAGCTAAGTGTAATCCTAGCACCACTATTTCTCCAGCTATTGCGCACCCCGGCTTGCGTCACCGGGACACGTCAGCACACTTTCTTTTTCCTCTCCCGCACAAGTTGCTAAAAGTACTCAGGGAGCACACGCCTTAAACCGTGAAACCTCGACCCTACGCCTACACTTCTTACGCGTGCATGCGGCCAGCTCCCTACGCTATGGATGTGGCTGTCGGGGGTCAGGTGCATAAACACAACAGGATAACTCTCTGAGGAAATTAAATAGACTTAACAGAGTTGGAATTAGAACCCTCACTGTGCGCTGTCAAACGCATTTTCTTTTAAATTAGTATTTGTCGCACCACGTACTGCTGTCTTCCGATTTCCTTCTGCAGGAACAGGTCTGTGGACTCGGCCCTCGCACTCGGGGGCTGGGAGACGACGGCTACACGACCCGCACACTCGTGGCTAGACGACGACTACTCGACCCTTGTGCTCGGGGGCTGGGCGACGACTACTCGGCCATCACGATGACCACACGACACTTCTCCGGTGGCCCCATCAGCTCCTCGCGGCACTGCGCTCGAGGCCTGACGCCACACGCCGATAATCAGGAGTTCGAAGGCTGGCCCGTCGTGGGGTTCGACAGCCGCTCTTGGGCGCCCGAGCGAGGGGCAGCGAAGGATGGGCCCCAGCGGCCGGAACTCAGACGCACGAGCGCTCTGGGCATCCTGAACTACGTTCAAGTCTTGATGGAGAATGAGGTCATGGTTTTCCCCCCGACGGAAAGGCGACGAGCTACCAAGTCCAACCGAACGGGCTCGGTAACTAGATGACTTAACCATCAGGAATCTGAGGTCGATCACCAGCTGATCCGTTCGGAACCCGTCGAATGGGATTCTGAGGCTTCACTCGAGCTCACCCGCACGCAGCTCACGGGGTGCCGAGGCTCGGCCAGTGAGGCAAGCTTCGACACCATCCAGCCCCTCCATCCTAAACTAAAAAGATACGCGAGGGAGACGCAACGAAAAGGGAAACCGACTAACCGACTAGTGCCTCGCACCGTGCGAGGTCACAAAAAATTCACCTTCCTCCCGCAAGCTTGGGTGCGACGACACCCCCGACGAAACATTGTTCGGCTCCAAAATCACTAAGCCTGCGAGCAAGTCTCCGACTCCCCGCGGGCTCGGGGGCTACACCCAGCGGGTGCGCTCGCGTGCCCCCGCCGTGTGAACGACGATCTACCTCTCCATTGCGACGACTGAACCTGGGAACGAGTCTACGACTCCCTCCCAGGCTCGGGGGCTACTGACGGGACTCAATATTATGGGTACCCAAAGACAGTGATTACGAGCGACTATCACAGCCACAATGGCCCCCGGGATATTTCTAGTGGCTTCCTGGAATTATTTTTGTGAGGGAAAACGGCCACAAATCAAGGCCATGACCTCACATGCGCACCAACAAGCAGCCTTCGACTAGCTGGAAGCCTTCCCGAGTGGTTTTGGGCTCCACACAGCCCATGCCTATACCGGGTGTTAGAAGCAGTCAATGCCCAAGCCGCATGCGTGAGGAAGCATGGCACTAGGACCTGACACAAGCAAACACACAAGCAATCATGCAGCCAACAGTAACATCAGGACCCACAGGATGGGAAAAGGCTCCCCCACGTACACCTGTTGATCATGCACACTCTCCCTCTTTCTTTCTCTCTCTCTCTCTTCACTCGTGTGACCTGCCACCCTTATTTTATAAAAGGGAGGGCAGGGGTCCTTTCGATGGGGTCTGACTCCTCTTTACTTCTCCTGTCTCCTCTCGATTGTTCTCTCTCTCTCTTTTCTTCTTCTTCAACCTTGAGCCAGACTTGGCTCCCTTACTACAGAGACTGGGGACCGAGCTCCCTCTCTCGCCCATTTGTACCCCCTACTACAAATCAGTGCAAATAACACAGTAACGAAAACTGGACGTAGGGTGTTACTCTCCGGAGGCCCGAACTAGTATAAATCCTTGTGTACCCCCATTTGCGCAACCGTCCGAGGCCCGACACGCAATCCGATACAAATTTACTGCCGACGGTAGAGAATCCCGACACTATGCATGTCGTCAAAAGGGTCACATGGGCAAAAATTACCCAAATGGTAACATTCCTAAATCAAACCTTGTCCATTATGATTTCAATAAGCTTAGAAATGATAAGAATAGGACTTGTGCTATGAGGGAGATTAGTTCACCTCAAACTAGCATGAGGGCTATTGGGTTCCTAAGCACCTTGTGACTAACCTAGTAGGACCCAACAAGTGTTGGGTACCAAGAAACGCTTGCTGAGCTTGCAGGTTGAACGAGATGCGTTGAACACATGGTTAGAATAGATGGAAATCATTTATTGATCTAGTGACCATGTGGAGGGAAAATTTCTATAAGTCCATAAATCAATGTTATCTCGGTAACTAGTGCTCCTTTGTTGAGTCTAAGTCACTCTTGGTTCTTAGCAAACACTCATGTGACACATGTCTTATGCAAGTGAAACATGAGGTAGTGACTTTGACATTTTTATGAAAATTTATACTCTCATACCATTCGATGCTTTTAATAGCTCTCTAGTAGAGCATTGTCATGTCTTTATTGCAGATATCAAATTAGTGATGTGTTCACACAACCATGGGACAAGAAAGGAAAAATCACCAAAAGTTGAGCACCGGGGGTCACCGGTCTGACCGGTGACTGGCACCGGTCTGACCGGTGCCGACCAGTTGAGATAAAGTCGGGTGACCCGACCCCTAATCTCGGGTGACCCGGTGCGTCTCTGTTTGTTGTCGGATGACCCAGCCCCTAGGGCCGGATGACCCGGAATGGAAGTGATTTTCATGAAATTTGGTGATTTGGCATCAAAGGTAATGAGATACTCGACACATTTCAATTGGCAAACTATTTATGTGTCATGATCAAGTTTGGAATGAGCCTCACCATATTCTTAATTGAATAAAGTGCTTTGTTTGAGAAATTCAAATATCTCTAGCACTATTTGAGGGGGAGCTCATTACAACACTTGTGTCATTTGTGGGACTAACAATTTCTTCTAGTGATCTTGTAGTCTCGTTTATTTGTGCACCTTATGCAAGCTCATTATAAGTAGTACTCTCAAAAGAATAAGTAAGAGCTAGCACTTTTCAAAAATTAATATATGCACAAAAAATGGTCATGAGGCAAAGGTATGTTTCCGTGAACCTTTTTAAATATCGTAATGCATCTAGGCCATTATACCATGCTAGTGTGCCATCCTTAGCATGTAATTGCTTCAAGTGAATTTTGTGTGCTTCTCTAGATATTTGGTTGATACCTTTGCATTCATTCGACTTTGTGTCTTGTGGCTAAGGGTATGAGCTAAATATACTAGAACGGCTATTTGTTTGAAGTGGATGCATGCACTTTGTGACATAGGATAGATTTCTCGAAAAATCAACTAGCATGTATAGGAAGTGTGCTTATTTGAAAAATATTTGAGTCTTGGTCTTTGTGACCCAATCAACTTAGTTGTGACTATAGTACCCTTTGTTTGATTGATGACTAGTCACAATTAAAAAGATTTTCTCAAGTCCATAAAATCTATCTTTATCTATCTCTCTCACTCTTGGAAGAATCAAGAAATATCAATTAATTTGGATTATCTTCCATTCTTTCAAGATTTGTCAAAATATGGATCAAAATGATTTCTATTTCTTTTATCCAACCTTTGTGAAGGAGTAAGGATCAAAATCTTGCAAAAATCAGATCTGTATGTGTAGCTGGGGAGCACCAGTCTGACCGGTTCGTGCCACCGGTATGACCGGTGGGACCCCAGAGTCACTTTATCTCTCATTTGAGGCCTAAGTGGAAGAATAAATGCTTATCCAATATCTGGTGAATTTTCTAAGAGCAAAATATCAAAATTGAAAAGGATGGATCGGAACTTCCGAGCCTACGGTGGTACTACCGATAAGAGCTCTCTGTTCGAATTATCAAAATCTTCGGTACTTTCGGCCATGCATCGGAACTACCGATAAGGCGCCTCTGGTCGAACCCAAGGGGGTCACCGGTCTGACCGGTGCCTTCCACCGATCTAACCGGTGGTGCCCGGGAGACACCCGTGGGCCTACAGTAAAAGAATCTTTCCTTTTACCATCTATCTTCTCTCTCCTCTATCATTTTCACCAGGCTTCCTCCTCCTTCATCTCGTGGTCCTCCCTCTCTCTCCCTCTTCCACCTCCACACATCCACCATGGAGATTTGAAGATTCAACCATGGAAAGGTCCGGATTTTTGGTGGAAAAGACTCTCCCAAGGCTCCTCTATTGATTTCCCATCAAGTTCCTCGGATTCCCGTTTTTCTCTCCAAAGGTATCCAGAACTTTCTTTTGCCCGATCTCTCAACTCCTTAGGAAGTTTTGTGATTCCTTTAGAAGAACATCTACTGGCAACCTATAGAAGACATCCCTATAGATCCATAAAGTTTGGTTGGACACATTGTGAGAAATCTTGATTTGGGGGTGGACGGCCCTGACCGGTCTGACCGGTCTGGCGCACCGATCTGACCGGTGTGACCCGTCCAACCCTAAATCGTGATTTTCTTCATGTTTTCAAGTTTTATCTGTGTAGGAATGTCTCTAGTATACCATGATCATATCTTGTCACTCCAGCTGTTGAGATTGGCATTTGAAGCCATTGGCTCAGTTCTGGATGGCACCGGTCTGACCGGTGCCCAGAACAGACCCAATTGTTCCAAATTGTGAATTTCATTTTCTATCCTATTCAATCTTCATCCTGGTGTCTTACACTATCTTGTTATATCTTCTTCTTTGTAACTGTTGACGGTCCTTACAACAAAAATTCGACCGTCAAAACCTCGGGTTCGAGAGGAGTATATGGCAAGTTTCATGCACATTTTTAGTACTAATAAAGTTCCACGAGTTGTGTTGTGATTTTCATAGGCAAGTACACATTTTGGGAGAATTTGGGATCAACACACCACACGTGCTAGGCACGGCCGAACCACCAGGCATGGCCAGCCCTGCAGGTGCGGCCGGCCTGGCAGATGCGACCAGCCTTGCAGGTGCGGCCGACCCTGCCCCGTGGCGTGTCCATGGTCCTAAGCACTGCCTCTCCCTCGAGCACAACTTGGACGAACGAGATTCACTAAGGAAACGTCGGTTTGATCAAATGGTGGAGGCTAGGATCACTTGGATCAATGGGTCCATTTATCCGGTCACTCAACTGCCACAACCGTCATCCAGAGGCGATCCTAGGCGTCCCCGAGCATGGTCGGTGCATCACACGGCACGGGGGTGGGCCGGCCGCACCTATCAACTCGCGTGCCGGGCGAAACCGACCCAAGGAGCCGACCTACAACCACCTCAGGAGCAGTGATCAGGGGCGTCCAAGGCGTGAGGCGGCACATCCCAGGGCCGGCCGCACCTAGTGAGCCGGCCGCACCTGGCATGTGGCCCCCCTGCGCTCCACCGACCTTCCTTGCCTATAAAAGCCACCTCCCACTCGCTGGATCAGACACACAACGCAGGAGCATCTCCATTTCCCTCTTTTGTTCACTTAGAGTAGGATTAGTGTAGCTTGGGAGTTAGAGTCGAGTCGAGCTAGTCTCGGGGTTCCGGAGGAGTCTTCTTCAGAGTTCCGGTACTACTCTTGTATCCTTTCTTTGTTTAGACTCAAGTACAATTCAAGTTATCTTTCTATCTTACCTTTCGAGTCAATTACATTCAGCTTTTACTTTGCTCTAGAAGCTTTATTCTTGGTTTAGACTAAAGTTAGTTCAATCTTGGTTAGCATAGCTCTCTTGAACCCTATGGTGTTGTGGTCGTTCTTCGCTTGATCTACGGTGTTTCACGGTAGAGAGAGACCTTCCTGCGTGATATCCGGGGAAAGGTTCTTTGGTTCGTTGTGAGCGTAGTGCTCAGAGCTTACCTTAGTCTTAGATTGGTGTCCCGTTCAACGGAATAGTTGTGGTACCCTAAGGAGGTGACAGCTCCGGACGGGATTTGTAGTCCACCACGTTAGTTCGGGCCGGTAGGATTCAGCGTGTCGTCGTTCTCCCTTCTCATCCCAGTCCGAGAGCGCGGCTTTGCATGCTCCTGCAGCACTAGAAGAGCTTGTCGAGTTTAGCTTATCTTGGTTATCCTTTGCCTTAGCTCTTTGCCTAGAGTTGACAAGAATAGATAGATTGTGTTAGGATCCTTTCTCGTCTCGTTGTCCTCCCAGCTCGCTAGATCCTCTCTAACCCTTTATCAAGATCTCCTTGCGTGTGTCAAGTTATCCCCAAATATCTTTATTCGTTACCCCCGCTATAGCTCTTTACCAAGTCTTGTCTTTCTTCACCATTTATTCGATCATCTTTGCCGTAGTGCCTCCCTTGGGAAAATATAAATACGATAACCCGAATACCACTGGGTGAAGTGCTACAACGGTAATCTGTGCGCTTGCGGACCTCTCTGTGATCGTGTATTTTACCAAAGACGTTCCCTAGCCCCATTACTAGGGGTATAAACCCGGTAGCGACGCTTGCGAGTGCCGACAAGCATTCCTGGCGCCGTCACCGTGTGTGCATACTTAGTAGTGAGGCTAAGGAGCGTCAACAAGCATTTCTGGCGCTGTTGCCGGGGAGGCAATAGGCATAAGATATCGTTTAAACTTAGTGGTAGAATTATCAAGGTTCGGTGAACCACTATTTAAGCGGGTTTACCCTTGCTCTACTCTCGTGTACGCAGAGTAGTGCATGACCGGTTTCGACCTACCGTCCAACTTTAACGACAATCCGGAGTCACTTGTGGGGAGAGTGCGACCTCGTGTCCTCATTCCTCAGAAGTTTCTCTCGAATCAAGAAACGAACACCGTCGATCCTGTGGACAGCACCTCGTCAGCACCGATGGCCGAAAGGACGATCCACGAGTTTTCCGTCCCCTCCAACACCAATGTCCCGACCGGACCGAACACAACGGTGGGAGACGGAAACTTTGAACTCAAGCCGGTGTTGATCAACATGGTGCAAGCAAATACGTTCTGCGGCAAGCTGAATGAAGATTCCAATGCACATCTCCAGCATTTCCTGGAGGTGTGCAGGACTTTCACCATCCGCGGAGTGACGGACGATGCAATTCGTCTTCGCCTATTCCCGTTCTCATTGCTCGGGAAGGCGAAGCAATGGTTTTATGCGGAGCGAGATGCCATCAACACATGGGATAAGTGCTCTAAGGCATTTCTCGCAAAGTTCTTCCCGGTGGGCAAAACCAATGCCCTCCGCGCAAGAATTTCGGGCTTCCAGCAGCAGAATGATGAGAGTATCCCGGAAGCATGGGAACGTTTCCAGGAGTACATCACCGCGTGCCCGCACCATGGCATGCAGAGGTGGTTCTTAATTCAAACCTTCTACCACGGGCTCAAGCGTACCGCCCGTGAGCACCTAGATGCAGCCGCTGGAGGAGCCTTCTTCTTGCTACAAGTACCCGCCGCCAAGGAATTGATCAAGAAGATGGTGGCAAATCAAGGTTGGGATGGAGATCGTCTCCAACCCTGTAGCCGCGGTGTACACCAAGTCGATGGAATCGACATGCTCGCCGCTAAGATGGACCTCCTCATGAAGAAATTGGAGGCACCAAGCAATGTGGAGACCGCCAAGATTATGGACGCTCGCATGACGTGCGAGGTTTGCGGTAATGTGGGTCATTCGGGAAATGATTGTCCTGAGACAAGGGAAGAGGCCAGCTTCATCAACAATGGCAACAACAACGGGTTCCGCAACAACAACTACAACAATCAAGGGTGGAACTCGAGGCCCAACTTCCCGTTCAACAATCAAAATGGAGGTAACTATTCTAACAATTTCAATAATCAGCCCTCCATTAAAGATCTTGTCTTTGGCCAAGCTAGAATTAATGAAAATTTAAACAAGAAGCTAGCCGCCAATGATAAAGTCCTTGAAAATTTAAATTCCACCATAGAATCCTTCACTACTGCTATGAAGAATCAGCTAAGCTTTAATAAAATGATAGAAACTCAGCTTGCTCAGCTTGCTGCTTCTTTACCTTCTTCTGAGTCGGGTGGAATCCCGGGGCAACCCGAGCCTACCCGAGAGAATGTTAGCGTTATATCCACTAGATGGGGTAAGCCATCTAGGAGGATGTATGCACCTAACCATGTAGGGAAGCTTATACATCAAATCCAAGACCCATGGGAGGAATCGGCAGTCTTGCACAAGAAAGATAACGGATATCCGGCCATCACATGCACGATCTACTACCAAAAGATCAAGAATGCTCTTTGTGACCTTGGTGCAAGTGTCAACCTCATGTCCAAGGCCATGTTTGAGGAGTTAGGATATCCTGCTCTCTCTCCGACAACAATGACAGTCCAACTTGCCGACTCATCGATCAAATATCCAGAGGGCATAGTGGAAAATCTCTTGGTGAATGTCAAAGGCTCATATGTCTTTGCGGATTTCGTGGCCCTCGACACACAAGAAGAAATGCCGCTTATTCTTGGGTGACCATTCCTAAGAGATGTCAATGCAAGGATCGATGTCGGAGCCGGAAGGATTCAATTCCGCATAGGGCGAAGAAACATGATATTCACATTCCAAGCAAAGGAAGAGCAATGTTACCTAGTGCAAGATGAGGAATCTAGGGAGTGGAGGAAGCCACAACCCCAATACAAGGACGATAAGGTGGCCACGACCAAGCCCAAGGTAAAAGCATTCAAAGGGCGCCACCAAACAAGGAAGCCGAAGGCAATCAACAAGGCTAAGGGGGAAAAGAAGACGGAAACCGAAAACACCCCCACTAAAGCCTCACCGACTTCAGCGCCACCGAAGAAAACAAAAAGGGTGTGGCGTGTGAAGAGAGCATCGTCCGAGTCTTCCACTCCGGGATCGGACGAATCCAAGATCAATTGAGCAAACGGAGGAGTCCCGCTCACGGACTCTAAACCACGAGCCCTCACCATGAGGTAAACCGGTATTTATCTCATATTTCCCTTCCAACACTTTATTTCGTGCATCAAGCATATTTAAATTTCAAATTTGTTTTCACCATTGCATTAGTAAGTAAACAAGACATAGAAAAATAGTTTTGGAGATTTTTGGTGATACGGCCGAACCTAGAGGTATAGTCGTACCTCCCCTCGACAAAATTTTTGTGCAGGATGTTTACAGGAGGGGACACGAGCACTTGGAACAAATATAGTAGGGCCGGCCGAACCTAGTGGTACGGCCGTACCTATGATTTTCCACAAATCCATCAAGCCAACCACTACAAGCTTCCAAGTGCTTAACTCATCACTAAAATGAAGACACGCCAACCAGGTAGCCAAAAATTAGCTTGGGGGAGACCCCATTTTCAATCAAGGAAGTTATGTCTATCCAAACCAATTTTCAACATCTTGTTTATCACATTTGAATAAAAGAAAAACAACAAAATTTTTTGCTTCAGCCATGTGCTTTTGAAATCTTGTCTATATCCTCACTGTGGAGATGATGAATAGTTGCTATGTTAAAACTTTGCAAGAACCTAGTGTACAACCTTGTGCTTTATAAGCATTTGAATTTGTTGGTATATTTTGAGACAAGAGCCTAAAATAAAACTTTGTGGGAAGCAAATGCTTATGACCAAACCTAGGGTGTTGACTAGTATGATATGGTAAGGCAATGTTGATCTTGCTCTATCTCATAGTATGGTGAACATCTCAGATGATTTCTTTTGAAAATAAAACAAGACAAGTTCCTCAATGGTCTTATCACCTACCAAAGCCATATGTCGATATCAAAGTATAAACCTTCTACATATGCTTGCTTGTGACCCTTTGAGTTTTGCCAAATTTTTGTGACCCTTGGTAGATTCTTTTCATGCTCCCATGATCGAGATCACGTACACCCACATATACAAGCTAACTTACACACCAGGAGTTACGCAAAACATGCCATCCACCCACCAAAAATAAATACTCCAAAGTTCCTAAGAGATTTCTCTTCTTGTATTCTTGCAAAAGGAGAGAGGGGTCATCAAAAGAAAAGAAAAAAAAGAGAGTATATGCTCAAGAAGCATAGAAAAAAATGTGCTGCAATCAAAGAGCATAGAAAAAAAAGAGAAGCATGACCCCCCTCCAAAATAAAAGCAAGAAGAGAATCTCAAAGTAAGGAGTACTTAGAAAACAAACAAAGATATTCCACGCACTTGCACATCTCGATCAAGTTGCATAACTAGCTTCTTCTTGGATCCGGTCTTTGGCTCAACAACATCATGTGGCACAAGTGAGTCTCATGCTTATCCTACCCAAAGCTCCACATACAAGCCATAGAGTAGGAAGTTGAGGCTCTTTCAAAAGCCTTTGGTGAGGTAACAAATACCACTTGAGCGATCGAGGGAACCATCCGAGGAACCTTGTCTTTCTTGGCAAAATTTTCAAAAACTCCGAGATAGGATCCAGAAAAAAAAAGAAGAGTGAATGATGCAAAGTCAAAACCATTCTACTCTTCAACCTCCGAAGGCGAGGTGGAAAGTTACAAGCCCCACAGGTAAAACAAGGCTAAGTTTCTCTCGTACCAATCTTTTCAAATAGCAAGAAGAGCATGAGTTTGTGCACAGGTACTAGCCGAGTGGTAACATCATGCAACTCCTGATCCACCGAGGCCAAGTCTAGGCTTTGCTCGAGGACGAGCAAACGTTTAGCTTGGGGGAGTTTGTTGACGGTCCTTACAACAAAAATTCGACCGTCAAAACCTCGGGTTCGAGAGGAGTATATGGCAAGTTTCATGCACATTTTTAGTACTAATAAAGTTCCACGAGTTGTGTTGTGATTTTCATAGGTAGGTACACATTATGGGAGAATTTGGGACCAACACACCACACGTGCTAGGCACGGCCGGCCCTGCAGGTGCGGCCGGCCCTGCCTGGTGCGGCCAGCCCTGCCCCGTGGCGTGTCCCTGGTCCTAAGCACCGCCTCTCCCTCGAGCACAACTTGGACGAACGAGATTCACTAAGGAAACGTCGGTTTGATCAAATGGTGGAGGCTAGGATCACTTGGATCAATGGGTCCACTTATCCGGTCACTCAACCGCCACAACCGTCATCCAGAGGCGATCCTAGGCATCCCCGAGCATGGTCGGTGCATCACACGGCACGGGGGTGGGCCGGCCACACCTATCAACTCGCGTGCCGGGCGAAACCGACCCAAGGAGCCGACCTACAACCGCCTCAGGAGCAGTGATCAGGGGCGTCCAAGGCGAGAGGCGGTACATCCCAGGGCCGGCCGCACCTAGTGAGCCAGCCGCACCTGGCATGTGGGCCCCCTGCGCTCCACCGACCTTCCTTGCCTATAAAAGCCACCTCCCACTCGCTGGATCTGTTGACACTATTTTTTGGAAAAACAGGTCAAAAAAGGATAAGGAGGAGCAGCCGATGAAAAACAGAGTGCAATTGGCCGATTGAGGAAAGAGAAGGACGGTCAACAAGATTCGCCGATAGTCAGTGGAATTCGACCCTTACGATGGGCCAGCGGGTCAAAGCGATCGACCTATGGTCAACCATAGGATCGACCGGTGGATAGGAAGAAGGCGGTGATCAAGGAGATACACCAGAAGAAAAGCATGGTGGCGACGGGTCAAAGAGTCAGTTTTAGGAAGTTTTTTGACTCCTGCGAGAGTCCTTTCTATTTTTAGTAGTTTTTATCTTTCTTTAGATGCAAGTAAACAGTGCCGTGATCGGCTAGGAGTCGGGCTGTCCTTAGGGTATAAATAGCGACCCTGCGCGGTCGGGAAAAGATGTACACACCAATATCAAACAAACCGCCTCCGGGCAAACCCTTTACTTTACAGCATCTACTTTTCGGCGACTTCGCCATTGCGATTTTTCCTCTTTTCTGCAATGCCGTGCTTCGAGTTCGTCGGGCTGCATCAACTGATCTCCGGCAAGCATGTGAGTACCGTTTTACTGAATAACCCTAGGCTTTAACCTCCAGGCGCATCGCTGAGGTTTCGTCTAGTTGTTTATTCACCTCTTACTGATATTAGCTAGATCTGCAAGTTTTCATACCAATTCTTGTGGTTTTAGCTATTATCACCGTTATCCCACTCGATCTAGATCCTATCGGCTTCTAACACCGCAGCCGATTCCGACCTACTCGAGTGCTGACGTCACGATCGGCCGATCCCAGCTGATCTATCTACTCCCGCACCCGCGCTTCGGTCGCTCTCGAGCCGGCCGATCCCGCTTTACCCGTATCGGCCGATCGGCTGGTACACGTGTCGCTGAAAGGCCATCGGTTCTCTAGCCGATCCCTAATATTTTCCATTGTCAATCAACAGGTCAGATTGGCTGGCACGCCTCGCTACAGACCGGGAAGTCACGTGTGCTGCGCGCGGAGGTGACGTCCTATTTTTGCGTCAACACACTTTTGGCACACCCAGTGGGACACGAAAAAGTCAACAATGACGAAGAACACGAAGAATGGTCCTTCTGAGATTGATCCAGAAAACGTCCAAGCAATCACGAAGGATCAGCTGAAAGATACAGACAAAACTGAGTTCGAAGCTCACATGAAGCATTATGAAGAGCTTTGCCTGGCATCATACGGTCAGACTAAAAGTGGAATCTTCAAGAAGAGTCCATTGCCCACGCCTAAGCAAGTCACTTTCTCAGCCGATCCTGAATCACTTCAGGACATGATGACTAAGGCGATGCATCAGACGATGATTGATCAAGCTAAGGTTTTTGCCAATACTGTGCAAAATAGTCTGATTGAAGCACTCAAGAAAGGAGCAGAAGGAAGATATCTGGGACCTGCATACTTCCAACCAAACCGAACTCCTCTAGTGTTCCAACATGACCAATCGGCCACTCCACCGATTGATGATCCAACAGTAAGGGTTGCACCGTCTCCACAGGTTGCTACTGGTTCTTCATCAGACTCCCAGCCGATTCAGAATCAAGGTGTTGGAGAAAAAGCCTAAGATCCTGCTGTTACCATGCCTGTAATCCAAGCACATGCAGTACAGTCTAATGCCCAAGATCAAACATTCTCAGTGCAGAATCAAAAGTATCCTGCCATGAGGAATCAAGATGGGAAGCTTGCAGGATGGGATTTGCCTCGTGATCATTTTGAGACTGACATCTCAAATTTCTTCGAACCCCAACCTGAAGAAGTTCTGGAAGTGAAGTACCCTCAATCTTATCAAGCCATGTTTGGAGGTACTCCAGGGACTGTACACATGAACAAGGAGGGAGTAGAATTTGTCTACTTCAATCACGGGAGCAAGAACTTTGAAAGAGTCAAGATCGGTCCAGCTCACGCTCACATGGTTATACCGACAGAAAGAAAAGCTCCTGTTCCACCTCAGAGACCAACCCCTGTTCAAACCCAGAAATCGGCTCAGCAGCCGACACTGGGGATGCCCGTATAAACTGCTCCACTACAGCAGCTAACATTGGGGATGCCTGTGCAGACTGCCCCGTTACAGCAGTCAACGTCAATGTAGCCTGTCTTAACCCCAGCCAACACAGTGACTCATACAAGATCGTCGCCTCAGTAGCCGATCAATCAAGGAGCGACAGGACAGACAGTAATTCCACAGGTGGTTGCTACACAAGTGCTACAAACACTTCTAAATCAATTAGCTATCTCGAGCCAGTTGAATTTGCACCAGCCAGCTCTATCGGCTAATCAGTCGATCGGACAAATTCCACTTGTTGCAAATATGTAGGGTTCTTCTGGAACAGGAACATTAATGGTACCAAATCCACAGCCAAGAATCTTAGAAGAACGGCCTCCAGAAACTCCAGCTGAGATGCAAGCAATTGAACAAGTATCTACTGAATTGAAGTCTCACATGAAGTAGGAGTTAATCGACCACTTCTCGGAGATGCTGCTGAAGCAATATGGCATAAAACCCAAGCAGCAGTCCTGCATGTACAGGACACCGTATCCGTCTGGCTACGATCAGATACCGTTCCCTCCGAGATTCAAGGTGCCAGACTTCACCAAGTTCCCTGGGCAAGATGAAACATCCACTATGGAGCATATCACTCGATTCATCATGCAATGTGGAGAAGTAGGGAACGTCGATGCACTCAGGATACATTTATTCTCTTCATCTCTATCGGGACCAGCATTCTCATGGTTCACATCACTGCCAGCTAACTCCATCATCAAGTGGTCTGATTTGGAGCAGCAATTCCACAACTACTTCTTCTCTGGCATCCATGAGATGAAGATCACTGATCTGACCAGGCTCAAGCAAAGGAACGATGAAACGGTTGCTGGATTCGTTCAAAGATTCAGAGAGGTCAGGAACAAGTGCTATAGTCTGAATCTGGGAGACAAACAACTGGCTGAATTGGCATTCCAAGGTCTCTTGCCAACCTTGAGGGAGAAATATGCATTACATGACTTCGAGAGTCTCAGCCAGCTGGTCAGTCGAATGAGTCAGGAAACTGCAAAGTCCGATGAGCCTAGAAGAAACTTTTAGAAGAAGGTGTCTTATGTGGATTACTCTGACTCAGAAGATGAAGACTGTCGGTGTTGAGATTAGCCCCGACACTAACTAGTGAAATACGCTGTGATCAGTCTCTCGATGGTCGGTGCTAAGCAATGTAAGGACACAAGTTTATCCTGGTTCCGGCCATGGGGCCTTACGTCCAGCAGTTTGCGCGCGTGCGCTGTATTGCGATGCACCGGGGGTGCCTGTAGAGGGGGGCTACAAGCAAGGCGGGAGAGGAGGAGAGTCCTCCAAGTCCCAGTTGGGTGATTGAGGCGAGGTGCCAATATCGACGGGAATGTGAGTGTGAGTGCGGATGAACGTGTTGTTCTGCGACCCCCGCGGCTGGGCGGCTACCTCCTCCTTTAATAGACCAAGGGGAGGCGGCCTACAGGTGTGCCGCGTGGGTTTTTGAGCAGGGTCTTGGTACTGGTGTATAGTGTTTGTGATTTGAAGGCCGTCCTGGCGAATCCTGGTCCTGGCATGCGTCACGGCGACTCCTGTGCTTGCCCAGAGGCGGCTTCGAGGGTGATATTGTAGGTGCCCGTGTCTGGTTGTCATCCGTACCTTGACTCGAGGGTTTGGCTGACGGGAGAGTCCGTGCTGCACAGGGGCTGGCGTGACGGCGTCCCGTCGGGGCAGGTCTCCACAGCGTCGGGGATGGCTCCACAGTGCCCGGAATGGCGGAATAGAGCCAGGGATGGCCGCACAGGGTTGGAGGCGATGGAAGGGACGTGCCTCGCTCATCTTGCGTCATGGCGCCGTCCCAGGCGGGCGTTAGGCCGGCGGTCATACGCCTTTCGAGGGCGTCGCCCGGCCCGTTCGAGGGGCGTGGTGAGGAGGAAGGACGGGAGCAGGCAGCACAGCGTTTGGGAATGACCCGGCCTATCCGCTCAGCGAGCAAACAGTGTCCGCATAGTGCCCGTACAGTGCCCGGGAAGGTGGCATAGGGGCGGCATGGCCGCACAGTGCCGGGGGAGGATTCCTGGGCGGTGTCAGAGAGTCGGCGTGGCGGGGATTCGGCCTTTGACTGCAGCACCCTTGATGGGACGGGGCATTTAATGTCTTGGTCGGGAGAAACGGTTTGAAATGCCTTGAGCCGTGGAGTGGGAGCCTCGAGCGAGGCGGAGATCTGCTCGAGGGGTGTCCGACCCTCGAGTGAGGCGGGGGCTCGCCCGCGTGATGTCTGACCCTCGAGCGAAGCGGAGGTTCGCTCGAGGGTGGCTGGGGTGCTCGCGTGGTGGGCCGTGAAGGCCATTGGATTTTTTCCGTGCCTTGGCTGGGGTTGATTTGGGAAGATGATTCTTATCATTATTTTTGAAAAGGGTGATTTCTCCCGTAGTTAGGGGACCCCTATGGCTGTCCCCGACAGTAGCCCCCGAGCTTTTGCAGGGATAATCAGAGGATTCCACAAAGGCTGAAGCTTCTGGTAGGACTTTCTTCCCCTCTGGATGTGTGTGACATTCTGTGGGGGTGCGCTAGCGCACCCGCGGGTGTAGCCCCCGAAGCCTTGGAGGAGTGTGCGCACTCGTGCAAGGTTTTCATGCTGAGCTGCCGATCCGTGGAGCGTTTGTTTCAGCCAGCCTCGGTGATGTTTCAGCCGGCCTCGGCGATCTTACGCGTGCGGAACGACATTGACCACGCCTGGGATGAATCCCAGGGGATCCGCTCACCACTGTCTCCGAGGGGGGATGTGGCTTTTTTCAGACACGTCCAGAAGGTGTAGCCGTGCGACGAGCCCCCGAGCTCAGGCCCGTGTGGGGGCAATCGGGGTGAACTCTTCGACTTATTCGTGCACCCCTCGCCTCTCTTCCGCAGGGAGGAGGGGTGAGGCAGTCCATGCTTCCCATCGAACGGGCCGCGAGTCACGGACGCTTCGTTGAGCTGCTAACGGGTAATTCAAGTGGACGTCTGTGCCCCGTTCGATAAGGGTCGGCTCGTGGTCCAGGGACACGTCCATGGGAGCACTTTACGTGGGTGTGCTAGGCAGGGCTCGGTCCCGTTCGATGGGGACCGAGGGCGCGGAAGCTCTCCCTCGATGGGATCCCTCGACTAGCTGCCCTAGTTTGGCCTTCAATACGAACTATGGGGCGCCCCCAAACTCTCGAGTTCGGGGATTGGCTCGATCGCGCACGCCCTGGTCGTCCCTGACTCTGTTGATCTGAAACGCCTGTTCGAACCTTCCGCAGGCCAGGACTCGGATTCCTGATCAGTAAGGGCCTTGCGGGGCGTGCTTACGCGACCCCGTTCTTCGGTCGACCTGTGGCGCTCGTCACACCCCCATTGTGCCGAGCTTCGACCACCGGCCAACTGTGCCTCGTTAGGAGGCGCATCTGTGGTGCCCATGGGACCCTTTGCGGGCTGAGCTTCGAACCACTGATCAGTAAGAATTTCGGGGCGAGGCGGCAGGCGCTCCCAAATCACGCTTTCGAGGGCCATCTCGAGCAAGCACGTTCGAAGCTACCCCTGACCCCTCGAGCTGTCCGTTAGGGGCTTGTCGAGGGGTCAGGCCTCTATCCCCTGTTCGTTGGGATCCACGGGGGCTCCTTCTCTTGGACGGATTCTCCCCTTCCTTTGTTTTCGGTTGTGGACTCGGGTCAGCCACGCATGTGGGGCTGTGGCCCACGTGGCGTTCTAGGAGAGCATTGTGCACGCCTTTTTAGGCGACGTGGAGGAACTGCGCGGCGGTTCGCGTTTTCACCGCGCTGTAATGATGGCGCCCGCGCGTGCACGCGGTGGTTTTGGGACAGTGGGGACCGGGCGACGTCCATCGCATTAACTGCGACCGTGTGTCCCGGCCCCCGTCCGTTCGATCCCCCCGCCCCCTTTCATTATAAAAAACAACAGGTGGAGAGGAGTTTTACCTTAGCCATTTTCACTCGTATTGCGCTCGCCTTCTCCTTCCTCTCGCCTCCTGAGCTCGCGCTTTCTCGCAGTCTCCGCCTCCACGTTCCTCTTCCACTCCGCGTTTGCCATGGTTGAGTATTTGGAGGTCGGGTCGTGGGGTCGCTCCAATGTGGATGCGCACCTCCTCGAAGGGCTCGTCGCCGGCGGGCAACTGACGGCCAACACCGACCCGAGCAGGCCGGCGTGGATCGTTCCGCCGGTGCGGCATCAAAAGCCGCAACCCCCGGTGGGGTACGTGGTGAGCCTCGTTCATTTGCACGAGCGGGGATTTAATGCTCCCGCCGGCCGGTTCATGCGGGGGCTGTGCTACCACTACGGCGTGGAGCTGCACAACTTCTCCCCCAACGCCATCTCGCAGGCGGCGACCTTCGTGGGTGTCTGTGAGGGTTCCCTGGGCGTCCCCGTGTCATGGGACTTGTGGCTCCACCTGTTCCGGGGTGAGCTCTTCACGCAGGTGGTCGGCGGCAAGGGTCGGCGCCGACCCGTCCGCGCCGGCGGACTCACGATCATGCTACGGGGGAAGGGGGTCGGCGTATACCCACCCTGCACCATGACGAGCAACAATGCAAAGCGGGACAGGGGGTGGTTCTACCTCCGCAATGACGGCGACAACCTTCCGCCTTACACCGGCAAGGTTCTGGACCACCGTCCGTTCCACTGGGGACCGGGGGTGTCGGGCCCCGCGCGGAGGGCGAAGCTGGTGCCCTACCTGAAGGCGCTGAAGACCTTGACCGACGCGGGGCTGACCGCGGCGGCCGTCCTCGCGCAGTGCCACCAGCAGCGGGTGGTGCCCCTCATGGAGAGGGTGCTTCCCATTTATGAGATGGCGGAGGGCGCGGACCCCGACGCGCTGGCGCGGTTGCGGCTGCTGGCCGAGCCCCTTGCCCCGGTATACGCGGCCCAGAGGGCGAGGCGCGCGGTGGACACCAGGAAGATGGTGTGCTACCCCGACGAGGTGTTGTGATCGCCCCGGATGCGGCCCGACGACGGGGCCGTTGATTTGGTAAGAAATTTCCGTCGACCTTACTTATCTCAAGATCGATTTAACTTTGACGGCTAATTTTCGGCGTGTGCAGTGGTGGCAGCCGGAGATGGGGACGAGCGCCTATGGCACGGATCCCCCCACGCCCAACTCACACGCTGCTAACCGCGAGAAGCAGCGGGAGGTGAAGGCGAGGGCGGACGCCGACAAGGCGAAGAAGAAGAGGCACGAGGAGCGCCGCCAGGCACACAACCTGGAGTGGGTGCAGCGGGAGAAAGAAGGTCTCTCCCCCCCCGCCGACCCCAGAGGATACAAGCAGCGGCAGCGACGGCGGCGTCGCCTGGGCCGAGTTGGAGGAGGATGAAGAGGAGGAAGTGCCCTTAGCCTCGGGGGCCAAGGGCAAGGAAGCGGCTGTTCAGCCCGCACCGTCGCTGGCGCGGGCCCGCACCGCGCCGCTCTCAGAGGCGGGCGCGGCATCAGCTGGTGAGGGCACCGCGACGGGGGGCGCGCTCGGCACGGGGGGCTCGCCGCCCACGCAGGCCTCGAGGAAGCGCAAGCGTCAGGTGTCATCCCGACGGTAAGTGTCGAATCGTGTTTATCTTGTCTAATTTTATTCGGTCGAGACCCTGATTTCCCCCTTTCCATTCTCCCAGCCGCACCGGCGGCCCCGTCGCACCGGAGCTAGCGCCGACCAAGGCGCTGAGGTTGGAGGCGAGCGACACGGTCCGCACGACACGTCCTCGCTCGGCGAGGACGTCACGGCCGGCGGTGGTGGCGGCGTCGTCCTCTCAGTTGGTGGTGTCGCGAGATGCCCCGCGAGGGGAGGAGCGGGCCCGTGCGGCCGCGTCGAGGGCAGGAGGTGGTTCGAGGGGTGGAACCCCTCGAATGAGTTGTGCGGGAGAGGTTCCGCCCGCGGCGGATGTGACCGTCCCGCGGGATGGGACCCTGGTGGAAGATTACGGGGTGCGGGGGGACACCTCGCTCGAGCACGCGTCAGGAGCGCCGCCACAGGGGGTCGGCCCGCAAGGGGCCGGCGCGTCGTCGTCGCGTGCGCGCGACTACGATGAATTCCCCGGTGACTGGTGCACCGGGCTGGATCACCCCTACGTCCCCTAATATACAGTGGAGCGCTCGCACATGGAGTTTCTCAACTGGAGGGAATTCCTCGAGGTGGGATCTCAGGTGCAGGACCTGCTTAGCGAGGCCGCGAGGCTTCACAAAGAAGTGGCGGTGCCACTGTTCTGGGTTCTTGCACTAATCCCGTGGCCCCGCTCCCCCCTTTGTTCTCCTTTTTCCCTTTCTTGGCTATGTCTTGTCTGAGTCTTTCTCTGTTTTGTTTGTTTTTTGGCAGTGGTTGTGGGGCGACGCGGGGGACAAAATTTCCTTCCTCGCCAGGCTCCACACCCTCCATGAGATGGCGTGCCGGGAGAATGAGCATCTGGGCCTGGCGATGGAGTGCCTCCGCGACGAGATGTTCGAGACCAAGGCGAGCCTCGAGTTGAGGAAAGGTGAGCTACGCCACGCGGTGGAGGAACGCGACGCCCACCGCACCACAACGGAACAGAAGGCCAAGGAGGCCGAACAGCTCGGCGCCGCACTGCAGAGCAGGGAGGGGGAACTCCAGCAGGGGCGCGCGGCGCTGAGCGAGGCGCAGTCCCAGCTCGCGCTGAAGGACGCTGCCCTCGTCGAAGCGCAGGCCCACACCGAGCGCGAGCACATGTCGCTGGAGGACGTGTAGGCGCACCTCGCTCAGGCGGAGGAGAAAGCCCAGGAGGCTGAGGGGCTTGCCGCCGCTCTGAAGGAGAAGGGTGACGCGCTGGCGACGGTGGAGGGCCGGCTTGCCGAGGAGCGTAGTGCCCGCGAGGGGGCGCAGTCTCAGCTTACGCTAAAGGACACAGCTCTCGCCGAGGCTCAGGCTCAACTTGAGCGGGAGCGCAAGGCACTTGAGGAGGTGCGGGCCCAACTCTCTCAGGTTGCAGAAAAAGCCCGGGAGATTGAGCAGACGGGCACCGCTCCCCAGATGGCCCAGTCCCAGCTTCAGCTCGCGCGCGAGGAGCTCGGGGGAGCGAGGGACACGCTTCAGCAGCGCGATGCCTCCATCTCCCAGCTCCAGCGGGACGTCGACACCGCGCGGGTTGCCCTCGAGACCGAGAAAAAGCGAGCCGAGGGTAAGTCCCGTCCTTTGACCGCTTTGTTTCTTTGTTGCGCTCATTCGAGGCTTGATGTTCGTTTTGGTGTCGCAGAGCTGCAGAAGAGCTTGACGGACCCTTCAGGGGAGATGCAATCTCTCCAGGTCGCCTACAACGAGGCTCAGGGTGAGCTGAAGGACCTGGAGACTGCTGCCCTCGAGGTGTGTCGTGAGCTCGAGGGGACCGAGGGTCAATCCTCGGGTAGCTCGATTGCGAGCCGCCTGCGGTGCCTGGGTGGCTTAGTTACAGAGCGCCTGCGTGGCGCCCTTCGACTTGGTGTCCATAAGACCTTGGGGCTGACCTCGACCCACTACGTCCTCGACTTTGGTCTGCTGCGGGACGGCTACGTCCTCCCTGAAGGCGTCGTGGGTGAGGATGCCGAGCTCGAAGCGGTGAGGGCGGTTGATGCGTCCATGGCGGAGCCCGCCGCAGCCCTTGCCAATATGTTCGAGGTGGACCTGTTCCCCGACGCTGCTGAGGGTGAAGCCGCCGCTGCTCCAAGCCCCCGTGCTCCCTGAGGACTCGGGTCTCGAGGCCCGTCAATATTTTGTTAGAGATTTGGATAAGTGTCGGTCGTTTGTATAAATAATGCTTTATGCTGTGCATGAGTTTATTTGTGAGTTTTATCTTGTATGTTATCATGTTTTCCTCAGGCCTTTCGGGGGAATTTCGACCAAGAAGTTAGCGCTCACGAGCCAACTTAGCCGTAGGGTAGCGAGGGGGATGCTTATCCTCTCGGAGGCGTCAGCGGTCCCGTGGCCCGGCCGGCCGTGGACTTAGTTAGTTCGCGCTTGGCCTCTATTCTCCGAATGTTCGAGGCGTAACATTTTAACATTTTTTTTGGAAAAAAGGTGTTTTTGCGAAAAAGAAACGAGACACTCCAGGGGGAACCCCCCGTCGTAGCCCCCGAGGGGGATTTGGTTTCTGTCGAGGCCCTGGTCGAGGGTAAAACCGAGTCGCCCTTTTTATTTAAAATTTCGAATGCGAGATATACAAAAGAAACTTGGAAGTCTAAGGATAGAAGTGACGTAGCTATTGTATGTTCCAAGCGTTGGTGAGGACCTCGCCCTGCTCGTTTGCCAGCTTGTACGTGCCGGGCTTGAGCACCTCGACGACGACGTAGGGCCCTTCCTATGGCGGCGACAGCTTGTGTCGGCCCCGATTGTCTTGTCGTAGCCTTAGCACCAGGTCGCCCTCACTGAAGTTCCGGCGTCGGATCTTTTGGGCTTGGTATCGCCGGAGTGACTGCTGGTACCTCGCCGAGTGCATCATTACCACGTCGCGGGCCTCGTCCACTTGGTCCAACGAGTCTTCGCGAGCCTGCTGGTTCAAGCTTTCTTTATAGGCCCTGAGCCTAGGGGATCCGTACTCCAAATCCGTGGGGGGGATGGCCTCCGCACCATAGACGAGGAAGAACGGTGTGAATCCCGTAGCTCTGCTCGGGGTGGTTCTAAGGCTCCAAATGACCGACGGTAGCTCTTGAATCCATTTTCAACCAAACTTGCTCAGTTTGTCAAAGATCCTGGGCTTGAGGCCTTGTAGAATCATGCTGTTGGCGCGCTCCACCTGGCCGTTGGTCTGTGGGTGTGCAACGGCTGCCCAATCCATGCGGATGTGGTAATCATCGCAGAACTCCAGGAACTTCTTGCCGGTAAACTGGGTATCATTATCGGTGATGACGGAGTTTGGCACCCCGAACCTGTGGACAATGTCGGTAAAGAACGATACGGCCTGTTCGGATCTGAGGTTGGTAATGGGGCGTTCCTCGATCCACTTTGAAAACCTGTCGATTGCGACCAACAGATGCGTGAAGCCCCCGGGCGCCTTCCGCAGGGGCCGGACGATGTCTAATCCCCACACGGTGAATGGCCACATAATGGGTATGGTTTGGAGGGCGTGAGCCGGAAGATGTGTCTTGCGGGCATAGAATTGGCATCCTTCGCAGGTGCACACGACCTCGTTGGCGTCGGCGACCGCCGTGGGCCAGTAGAAGCCTTGGCAGAACGCGTTGCCCACGAGGGTGCGCGGCGCCGCGTGATGGCCGCATACGCCCGCGTGGATGTCTCGGATCAACTCACGGCCTTCAGGGATGGGGATGCACTGTTGTAGAATTCCTGATGCGCCGCGCTTGTACAGTTCCCCGCTAATCACGGTAAACGACTTGGCCTTTCCGGCGATGCGCCTCGCTTCGGTTCGGTCCGAGGGTAGCTCCCCTCGATCGATCCAGGCGAGGTACTTGCTCCGCCAGTCCTCCGCGGGAAGGGCCTTGTCGATCTCCATAGCCTCGACTTCGTCAACCATGTACCCCTCAAGCAAGGAGAGTACAAATTCCTCGTTCGAGGGGTCCTCGTCCATGGGTTCCGCACCCGCTGGATTCGAGGGAGCCCCCGAGGGTTCTTCTAGACTCGGGGAAGCCTTGCTAAGGTCGACGGAAGGTTTGGCGAGGTCACGGGCAAAGTTGTTCGGAGGGACGGTGATTGGCCCCGATGCGATCTTCGCCAGTTCGTCCGCCTCCTCGTTGTACTTGCGCGGGACGTGGTTGAGCTCAATGCCATAGAACTTATCTTCGAGTGTGCGCACGGCGTTGCAGTATGCCTCCATCTTCTCGTCGTGGCAGCTTGCGTTCTTCATGACTTGATCGATCACTAGCTGCGAATCCCCCCTAACGTCGAGGCGCTTGACGCCGGTTTCGATGGCGATTCGGAGGCCGCAGAGGAGGGCCTCGTACTCTGCCATGTTATTTGACGCGGGGAAGTGCAAGCGTACCACGTACCTCAGGTGCTCTCCGAGGGGCGAAATGAAGAGTAGGCCCGCGCCCGCGCCAGTTTTCATCACCGACCCATCGAAGTAGAGGGTCCAACACTCAGCTTGGATCTGCAACGGGGGCAGCTGAGTGTCTGTCCATTCAGTGATGAAGTCTGCCAAGATCTGGGACATGATCGCCTTGCGCGGCGTGTAAGTGAGGGTTTCACCCATGAGCTCCACGGACCACTTCGCGATTCTACCCGAGGCGTCCGGGTTGCGGACTATCTCCCCCAGTGGGAATGACGAGACCACAGTGACCGGATGGGCCTCGAAGTAGTGCCGCAGCTTGCGCTGCGTGAGCACCACCGTGTAGAGCAGCTTCTGGATCTGTGGATACCGCGCTTTGGTTTCGGACAACACCTCGCTGATGTAGTATACTGGTCTTTGGATTGGTAGGGCATGGCCTTCCTATGTTCTCTCCACCACGATGACCGCGCTGACCACCTGGGTAGTTGCCGCGACATAGAGATACAGAGGTTCGCTGTCTCGAGGCGGCGTGAGGATCGGTACGTGTGCAAGCATCGCTTTCAGCTTGTCGAGGGCTTCCTGGGCCTCGACGGTCCAGGAAAAGCGTTCGTGCTTCTTCAGGAGTCGGTAGAGAGGCAAGCCCTTTTCACCGAGGCGCGAGATGAAGCGGCTCAAAGCCGCCAGGCAACCCAACACCTTCTGCACCCCCTTCAGGTCCCGAATTGGCCCCATCCGATCAAGGGCCGAAACCTTCTCGGGGTTGGGCTCGATGCCCCGCTGGGAGACAATGAAACCCAGCAGCATACCGCGCGACACCCCAAAGACGCACTTTTCGGGATTCAACTTGACCCCGTTGTCCTGTAGGCAGTCGAATATTACGCACAAATCGTTAACAAGATCGTCCGCCTTCCTGGTCTTGACGACAATGTCATCTACGTATGCCTCCACGGTCCGCCTGATGTGATCCCCGAAAATGTGTTGCATACATCTCTGGTATGTAGCCCCGGTGTTCCGAAGACCGAATGGCATTGTTACGTAGGAAAACATGTCGAACGGTGTGATGAAAGAAGTTGCGAGCTGGTCGGACTCTTTCATCTTTATTTGGTGGTAACCCGAATAGGCGTCAAGGAAACATAGGAGTTCGCACCCCGCGGTAGAATCTACAATTTGATCGATCCGTGGCAAAGGAAAGGGAACCTTAGGACATGCTTTATTTAACCCGGTGTAATCTACACACATCCGCCACTTCCCATTCTTTTTCTTAACTAGTACGGGATTAGCTAGCCACGTGGGATGGAACACTTCCTTGATGAATCTGGCCTCCAAGAGCCTCCGCAGCTCCACTCCAATCGCTCGGCGCATCTCTTCATCAAAGCGTCGCAGGCGCTGTTGCACAGCTCTGGAGTGAGGTAGGATGTCAAGGGAGTGCTCGGCGACCTCCCTCGGAATGCTCGGCATGTCCGGGAGGCTCCACGCGAAGATATCTGCGTTGGCGCGGAGAAAGTCGACGAGCACCACTTCCTATTTCGGGTCGAGGGTAGAACTGACCCTCAACGCCTTGCCCTCGGGAGCAGCAGCGTCGAGGGGCACCTCCTTGGTCTGCTCGGCAGCCTCGGAACTGCCTGCGTGCTGGGTGGGGGAGTCGAGGCCCTCGTTGGCTAGCTTCTCCATATATGCAACGAGCGACTCGTCCAGCGCGAGTGCCTCGGCGTGCTCGACGCACTCGACATCGCAGTCGAACGCATGCTCGATTGATGAGCCCACCGTGATGACGCCTTTTGGCCCCGGCATCTTCATCTTGAGGTAGGTGCAATTCGGGACCGCCATGAATTTGGCGTAGCACGGACGCCCGAGAATGGCGTGGTACACGCCTCGAAACCCCACCACCTCAAAGGTGAGGGTCTCCTTGCGAGAGTTGTCCGGCGTGCCGAACCAGACTGGCAGGTCGATCTGCCCGAGGGGCTAGACGCGCTTGCCCGGCGCGATGCCATGGAACGGCGTCGTGCTGGGCCGCAGCTGATCCAGGCCAATCCCCATCAGTCGTAGAGTGTGGGCGTACAAGATGTTGAGGCTGCTGCCGCCGTCCATCAGCGCCTTGGAGAACCGCGAGTTGCTGATGACGGGGTCGACGACCAACGGGTATTGGCCCGGATTGGGGATGCGGTTCGGGTGGTCTTCGCGGCTGAAGGTGGTGGCCTCCTCCGACCAGTTGAGGAAGGAAGGAGGGGCCTTCTCGGCGGCGAGGACTTCATGTCGCTCGTGCTTGCGCTGGCTGGTGGACATGTCTACCATCGGTCCTCCGAAGATGAGGAAGATGTTCTCCACGGCAGGGAAACCGTCAGCGCCCCCGTCACCCCCATCCTTCTTGGCCTCGTCCTCTTTTGCGGTGACGCGGCTGTAGTATTTCTTGAGCATGTCGCATTGCTCGAGGGTGTGGTTGACTGGGGTCTTGTGGTACGGGCAGGGCTTCTTCAGCATGTCGTCGAACACGCCAGGGCCTCGAGGAGGGCCTCGAGGACCCTTACGTGCGGGGTCGACCGCGAGGGCCTCGTCGTCATCCTCGCTGCACCCCTGCGCGCGCGCGTCGCGCTGGGGCTTCTTGCCCTTCTTGCCCCGCTTCTGCTTCTTCGCGGGATCCTTGGACTTGCTGCCCTCCGTGGGCGCGTCGTCCACGCGTTTGCCATTCTTGCCGTCGAAGATCGCCCCCACTACCTCTTCTCCAGAGGCGAAGCTGGTGGCGATATCGAATAGCTCGTTGGAGTCGACCGGTGGGCTTCTCCCGAGCTCGCGCACAAGGTCCTGGCAGGTCGTGCCTTCGAGGAAGGCATGCACGATCTCGGACTGGGTGACGCTTGGGAGTTCGGTGCAGCGCTTGGAGAAGCACCGTATGAAGTACCGGAGGGACTCATCGGGTTTTTGGGTGCACCCTCGCAGGTCCCAGGAATTCCCGGGGCACACGTATGTGCCCTAGAAATTTCCTACGAATGTGCGGACCAGGTCGTCCCAGCCATGGATCTGACTAGCCGGCAGATGCTCGAGCCATGTCCGGGCGGAATCCGCGAGGTGTAGCGGCAGGTTGCGGATGATCACGGCGTCGTTGGTGGCGCCACCCAGCTGGCAAGCCAGGCGGTAGTCATTGAGCCATACTCGAGTGTTCGTCTCCCCCGTGTACTTGGTGATGGTCGTGGGCTGGCGGAAGCGCTGGGGGATGTTCGCCGTGCGGATCTCCCGGCTGAACACGCGGGTCCCCGGGGGTTCCGGTGTCGGAGAGCGATCTTCCCGGCTGTCGTAGCGACCACCACGTCGAGGGTGGTAGCCTGCTGCCGTTCGTGCCTCTGCGTTGCCCCTCCTTTTGGCATTCAGGACATTGCGAGCGTCCCCGTCCTGGGCCTGGCCACGTGTGTCAAGGATCCGCTCCCTGATAGGCGTACTGCCCTGGTTCGCCGGCTGTCCCACCACGCCCCCTGCATGGACAGATGCCTCTTGGTCCTGTGCGCCACTGCCGCCACGCGTACTGGACTAGTTGCGCATGCGGGACGCGGAACTCTCGGCCTGCTGCACGGCAGCCTGCTCGATGAGGGCCTGCGCCTCGCGACACAGGTTGCGTGCCTCCGGTGTTGATGGCTCGGGCATGGCTCGGAGCAAAGTCGCCGCCGCGATGAGCTTTTGGCTGGCTCGGGGTGGCGTGTGCAGTTCATCGAATTGAAGTCGACGTTGATGCGTTCGCGGGCTTGCCTCCCCGCTTCTCGGGCGCGTTCGCCGCGCACCGAGGCTTCCCCCGCAATGGTGGTGTGTAAGAGCCGCACCTGCCGGTACTCCTCCACGAGCTTAGCCTCGAGCTCGCGCGCCTGGGCCAGCTGTGCAGCGATATCTGCGTGGCCCGTCGGCGGGGCCGGCGGCGGGTTTGGCTCCGGGTCTTGGGGCGCATCTCCGTCGCCCACTCTGTCCACTCCGTCGGCGTGTTCGTTGATGGCGACTACGAAGCACTCGCGTGCGGGATCGTAGCTCCCTTCGCTGGAGTCGTCGGAGCAACCGAACTAGTAGTCCGCGGCGTCAAGGAACCGCCGGAACATCACAGGGTCCGGCACGCCGAAAAAGTCCCACTCCGCGTATCCGTGTGAGGTTGCGGGTGGCAGCTCGCTGGCCAAGCCGTGGTACGACTCGTCGTTGGTGATGGCGATGAGGTTTCGGATCGACAGCAAGTGGTGGCCCGGGAGGTCTTCGTACGCGGCCACGTCAGTGCTAACGGACGAGGCGTATACTGCAGTGGAGTTGCGCATCCCGTGGGGGAACTGTGGCCCTGCGGCCGCGTGTTGCCCCGCAGGAGGCGCCGTCGTGTCCGTCGGCAGTGGTGCATCCCCCCGTGCTGCGGCGCGCGCTGCCCGGCGCCGCTCCATGCGCGCCTGGCGCGAGCGCTGACCTGAGCGCCTGCGGCGTCAGGACGTCGAGGCGGCCGCTGCTACCGCCGGTGCTGGTGCTGGGGTGTCTGACGCCGGTGTGACGGGTATCGGGCCTGGCCCGGTCGACCGCCAAGGGTGGAGCTCATCCCGGTTGGTGAGGCGCATGAGGTAGCCGTTCCCAGTGGCCTGAAAGTTCAGGCTCCCAAACCGGATTTCGAATCCAGCTGGGAAGGGGTCGGAGCTACCCATGGCGTACCTTCGAGACGTCATCTCGGTGAGAATCACCATCGAGACTGCTGGTGAGGAGTCGATCACAGCACGACCCCCTACCTGGCGCGCCAACTGTCGGTGTTGAGATTAGCCACGACACTAACAAGTGAAATACGCTGTGATCAGTCTCTCGATGGTCGGTGCTAAGCAATGTAGGGACACGAGTTTATCCTGGTTCCGGCCGTGGGGCCGTACGTCCAGCAGTTTGCGCGTGTGCGCTGTATTGCGATGCACCGGGGGTGCCTGTAGAGGGGGGTTACAAGCAAGGCGGGAGAGGAGGAGAGTCCTCCAAGTCCCAGTTGGGTGATTGAGGCGAGGTGCCAATATCGACGGGAATGTGGGCGTGAGTGCGGATGAACGTGTTGTTCTGCGACCCCCGCGGCTGGGCGGCTACCTCCTCCTTTTATATACCAAGAGGAGGCGGCCTACAGGTGTGCCGCGTGGGTTTTTGAGTAGTGTCTTGGTACTGGCATATAGTGGTTGTGATTTGAAGGTCGTCCTGGCGAATCCTGGTCCTGGCATGCGCCATGGCGACTCCTGTGCTTGCCCGGAGGCGGCTTCGAGGGTGATCTTGTAGGTGCCCGCGTCTGGTTGTCGTCCGTACCTTGACTCGAGGGTTTGGCTGACGGGAGAGTTCGTGCTGCACAGGGGCTGGCGTGATGGCGTCCCGTCGGGGTAGGTCTCCACAGCGTCGGGGATGGCTCCACAGCACCCGGAATGGCGGAATAGAGCCGGGGATGGCCGCACGGGGTTGGAGGCGATGGAAGGGACGTGCCTCGCTCATCTTGCGTCACGGCGCCGTCCCGGGCGGGCGTTAGGTCGGCGGTCGTACGCCTTTCGAGGGTGTCGCCCGGCCCGTTCGAGGGGCGTGGTGAGGAGGAAGGACGGGAGCAGGCAGCACAGCGTTTGGGAATGACCCGGCCTCTCCGCACACCGAGCAAACAGTGTCCGCATAGTGCCCGTATAGTGCTCGGGAAGGTGGCACAGGGGCGGCATGGCCGCACAGTGCCGGGGGCGGATTCCCGGGCGGTGTCAGAGAGTCGGCGTGGCGGGGATTCGGCCTTTGACTGCGGCGCCCTTGACGGGATGGGACATTTAATGTCTTGGTCGGGAGAAACAGTTTGAAATGCCTTGAGCCGTGGAGTGGGAGCCTCGAGCGAGGTGGAGATCTGCTCGAGGGGTGTCCGACCCTCGAGTGAGGCGGGGGCTCGCCCGCGTGATGTCTGACCCTCGAGCGAAGCGGAGGTTCGCTCGAGGGCGGCTGGTGTGCTCGCGTGGTGGGCCATGAAGGCCGTTGGGTTTTGTCCGTGCCTTGGCTGGGGTTGATTTGGGAAGATGATTCTTATCATTATTTTTGGAAAGGGTGATTTCCCCCGTAGTTAGGGGACCCTTATGGCTGTCCCCGACAAACACAATATGATAGGACTTGCAAAGTGGGTCAAAGGCAAGAAGACAGTGTCCTGTCCCTTTGGCAAGAAAGAGCCAGAGAAATTCGGCTTTGATATCACTAAGGCCGATAAGATATTTGATCTGTTGCTTCAGCAAGGGCAGATTAAGCTCTCCCAATTCCATACCATACCATCTGCAGAAGAGCTGAAGAGGATGAAGTATTGCAAGTGGCACAATGCAACGTCGCATGACACCAATGATTGCAAGATCTTCAGACAGCAGATCCAATCAGCAATTGAGCAAGGAAGGCTTAAATTTGAAACTCCTTCCAAAGCTGAAAAGCCGATGAAGATTGATCAGCACCCCTTCCCAACTAACACAGTTGAGGTGTCTAGCAAAGACACGTCACGAATTAAGTTGCTGACATCTGATTCGGCTCAAAATAAAGGAGTTGTCGATCCCAAAGTACAAGCAACCGATGCCGACGTCAAAGGAAAAGGGTTGCTACTTGAAGAAGGAGATTTGAAGCCACGCCGGCCTGTCACGTCCCAGATGCTGATCAACAAATTCCAACATCGACAAGAGAAAGCAAGGAGAAGAGAGGAGTGGGCACGGCGCAACGAAGGACATTGGAGATGTCCATTTTTCAAGTATTGCTGGGAAGAAGGGATCAAGCTGCCAATGGTAGAAAATTGTCCAGAATGCAATGGGGCTTACAATAATAGCAACTCATCCAAAAGGGTTTGCTTTGAGGATAGAAGACCTTCAGCCGGGGATCACCGTGAATTCAGCAATCAACGGATCTTAGTCCACGATCGGCTGGGGGGCAAGGCCAGCGTCCACGATCGGCTGGGGGGCAAGGCCAGTGTTCATGATCGGCTGGGAGGCCGAGTCAATGAAAAGTCAAACAATCGGCTAGAAGATATGTCTGATTCTCTAGTCCCTGATGAAGATATCATGTGCCGAGCTCCTGAACGACAACGCACGCTGCAACTGAACGATGAAGGGTCAAGCCAAACACGTAAGAAGCCCAATCCACAGTGGTGTCCAGATGGCTTGACCAAGTCTCAGAAAAGGAGAGTCTAGCGTCTACATCAGCTAGAACAACAAGAAGAAGCAGAGAGACACGTGCTGGACAAGAAGAAGGTTCGGTCTAAAGTTTGGCGCCCAAAGCCTAAGGCCGATGATGGAAAAGATGACAAACCACTGGCTGATATAAATATGGTTGTCTTCTTACCAAAAGAGTTCATGGCTCCAGTTGATTCAGATATGTCCGATGAGGAGCGTGGCATGGCTCAGTTAACACTGGAACCCACACAAGCCATCTTTGAGAAGCCAGAAGATGAAAAGAGACAACATCTGAAAGCTTTGTTTCTCAAAGGATTTGTCAATGGCAAGCCAGTCACCAGAATGCTAGTAGATGGAGGAGCAGCAGTCAACCTGATGCCATACACTATGCTGCGCAAGATTGGGAAATCTGATGAAGATTTGACCCAAACTGACATGATGTTGGTGGACTTCGAAGGCAACGTCTCTCCGGCTCAAGGAGCAATCTGCATGGAGCTCACCATCGGTAGTAAGACCCTTCCAACCGCTTTCTTTGTCATTAAAGGAAGGGGATCTTATAATTTACTGCAGGGTCGGGATTGGATACATGCCAATCGTTGCATACCATCTACAATGCATCAATGCATCATCCAATGGATCGGAGATTCAGTGGAGGTGGTCCAAGGAGAGACCTCCTTGACAGTAGCAGCTACAGAAGCACAAGGATGGACTTATGATCGAGTGAGCTGCATATCTGGAAAAGCATGGGATACCAAGTATCTCAAAGTGTCCGATTTCGGACTAAAGTCGGTTCAAGCAGTCGGCTCTGATGACAAGATTTAATGGATCAATTCATTGAAGACGAAGGGAAGCTTGGGCACGGAGTCACAGCAGCCGATGGATTGATCGCCCAAGTGTACAAACAGCTATGTAAGCCGATTGTTTTATCGTGCCTATCGGCCGATTGAGTTTTCGAGCTACAGCCGATTGCAAATGTAATCGTTTCTAGTAGAATAGCCGATATCTGTAAAGAATCGCCTTTAGTGCAAAAAATGTAAAACCGATGTACAAAATTAATATATTCAGTTATAGCCGATACATGTATCAGAACAAAATGAATGCAATTTTTATTTCCTTTGTTTTGGATTACAGCAATGATATTACAACTCAGATCTACAGATTACATATGTTCTCAAGAAGTTACAAGGAGTGCGTTGTCCTAATCTCTAGTATGATGAGGATATGGAATCGATGAATGAGAGAAGGGCACAAGCGAAGAGGAAACGGAAGACTAAGATCTTCGCCAGAGTCTGCAATCTTCTGCCGGAAGGAGTCCGAGTTGATGACCAAGATGGTCGTTCCTTTTGCACACTCTTCCGCTGATAAATGTGTAGCAAGACACCCTACCTTACTCCTTCCCCTAAAGCTAGATCCTCACAAGGATTCTTCTAGCTATGGTGCCTCCTGGTTTTTTAAAAGGAGACGAAGAAGAAGAGGGGCCGCTACACTACTTCACAAGAATTCTTCCAGCCATGAAAGGGAGAGAAGAGAAGGGAACAGTCATACAACAAGAGCCTATAATCTATCTGAGTTGATTGCGCCATGGCCGATGGGTGTATCTTCTCCATCGAGCTCCAGACCTATTTATAGCCTCAGGATGCAAAAGGGATAACTACAAGAGGGAATTGAAAAAGGGGAAATGAAGAGTATCCGACGCAGTCAAAGCTAGAACAGTTTCCCTGTGAAAGTCTCAGACTGGACAATGGGCAGGCATGCGGTGATACGTTTCCCAAAAAATAGGGGTTGGCTTTGAAGGAGGATTGAATAAAAATATGTGGCCCTACTCTGTACTCCAGAAGAGGAGACTGTCAGGATTCTCATCTCTCAACATTTCCAGCAACAACGACAAGCTTTGATGCATCATTAGGATACAAGAAACCTTCAAAGAGAAACTTGTCAAGGAGTGGAGATAGTTGCATTTTCCTGGAAGCACTCTAAAGGAGGCTTGCCTCTCATTCCTAATGAGAACTAATTTGATGCATACTCAGAAGAATATGGTAACACCCGAGAGGCGAGTTGCATTTTATAACAGGGAAGTTGAACCAGATCATAAAAGAGTGCCTACAAATATGGGTGGGAATTCATCGCTGGAAAATGGTGCATTAAATCGATCAAGTACCAATCAAGAGGTGGTGATTTTCATTCATAAAAAGCCGATTGCATCGGCTGATAGTACATCAGAATTCAAAGGAGGCTCTTGGCCTTGTCTAGCTCTACTCTGATTTGGGCTATCTCTTCACCCACACGATCTAGTTCCTGAAGAAGAGCAGTCCTCCTGGCTTCGAGAACTTCCAGTTTCTTCTCGTCATTTGCTATCACCAGGCGAAGACCGTGTTCTTGTCTAGATGGATGGGTTGGTTGATTTGCACCAAAGGCATTGATGCTCGATACGATCCTTTCCACGGTATCACGATTTGGAGACTGAGAAAAGAAGAAACGTCAGGGAAAGAAACGTGAAGAATGAAAGAATAAAAAGAACCAACCTGATTCACGGAGGAAGAGGAAGAAGAGGAAGCCATAACAGATCAAAGGGCAAAAGAAGTCTTGCAATATATAAAGGCCGATTGAAACGTTCAGTCAAAGAAATTAATACAGAGCGTTGGAAGTTGGCCAGTAAAGGCCAAGCGCAGTTCACAAAATTACAAGTGAAGTCTAAACTATGCCTAAAAGATGAATGGCATTAATGAGATCCAGGTGCAGCTGGTCAACCGCTTTTATCTCCTGACGATCGGCATCGGCCGAACCAGGAATCGGCTGTTCTTGTTCACGAAGAACTTGGGCTTGCTGTGAGATGGAGTCCCTCCGCTCTTGCATAGTAGTTATGGTGCCTAGAAGATCTGCGAGCTTTTGCTCTTCAGCTGCCAAGTCTTGCTCAACCTGACCAAGCTCTTTCATCACCTCAGCACGACGCCTCTTCAAACGATCAATGCTACTGATAATATCAGGACGAGAAGAAGCCAGAAATTCAATCCTATTGTCAAGATCGGCCATACTGCTATCCAACTTCTCCCTGTCCTGGGTGAGTTGCTCTTGACGCTTCCTTTCCTCCAGCCGATCTTGAGCTTCCTGGACTACGAGCTGCCGATTTTCGATGAAGGCAACTTGGAGCATCTTCGCCTTAAGATCTCTAGGCAACTGGCCCTGAATTTGCTTAAAAATAGCCCTGATCAGCTCGGCATCTTGTACAAGCTAACCAATGTCCTGGTTCAGCAATGGCAACACCTCGATCAGCTTAGCCTTCACTTCATCTGGGAGAATAACTGCCAATGTGCCCTGAATAGAAGGCAAGTTTGTTAGAACACTGCAGGTAAAACAAAAGAGTTGAAGAAGAAATTCGAAGAAATCAGGAAGTTTGCCTCTACAGCAGAAGGTGTTGCTCGAATCTGAGCAGTTGGATTTTCAGCCGATGATGATTCAGGGACTTCAACAATCGGCAACTGTGGTTGGTCACCAGTATCTTGCTGAAGATCACCCAAAGACTTGTCATGAACCTCAGTCGATGACTTGACAATATCCTGGAACAAAGACAAGGAGTCAGAGGATGAGAGTAATAGAGAAACAACTAATGAAGATTGTACCTTAGTTGGTTGTTCAGTTTGTTCAGGGGAACGCCGAGGCTGAGCATCTGAGACATTGATCCTCTGAGTATCAGGTTGTTCGATCGATGAAGTTAGGGTGTCATCAACCAGGTTCTCCATAACTTTATCTGGTTCAGGCTGCCCAGACGGCTCAACCAGAGTATCATCGGTTGGAGCTTCTTGAATTGGCTCCAGAACTGGACTTTGATCAGGGTCAGCATTACCAGTCTGTGTTGATTCACTTGAAGACTAGACAGGAGAAGAAGATGATCAATCAGAAAATACAAAAAGGGAAAAGGCAAAAGTCAGTACCTTGAAGGCACTTTCTAACACTCTGGCCATATCAGAGGCATCAACGACCACAGTGTCAATTTTCCTCTTTGTTTTGCGGGCAAGAGTCTTGTTAGATACACCTTTCCTCTTAAACGTCGACAGAGGTAAATTGTCTGGAACAGGTTGATCTTGGGACCCTGCATAACTGAAGAAATCGAAGGGGCCTTAGGGCCAATATATGGTACCTGTCTTGGTGGCCAATATTGAATCAGCTTACCACTTCTACTGACAGCAGGAGGCTCTGTGGTTTCAGGCTGAAAAAGAAAAAAAGATGTAGCAATCTGGGAACAGTCAAGCAAATACACAAATTGATCAAAAGAAAGTTACCTCATCAGCCGATGCATGATACGCAGAGTCCAACTTCTCACAGTAAACTCTTGGGGAAACACAGAAGAGATGATCACACCATTCTGCCCACCAGATGTTAAAGAGGGAAGAAGTGAAACTGGAAAATCTCCATGAAGCAAGATTGATGGTGGCAGAATCGGGAACCCGATCCAAGAGACGCTGATAATAAGTACCACTAGGAATGATCTCCCGTGGCTTAATCAAATCAGAGAAATAAAGGCCAATCGGCAATTGGCCAAATCCCAACTGGCGAGCGCACACTGAAGGGTTATAAAATTCATAAGTAGCCAATTGATCTTTTCCAAAGACACAAGAAGGGAGGAACCCTGGTTTAATAATTTCCACAAAAGTGATTCTGTCTTCATCATCTTTGTGGATATCATCAAAGTTGAATGTGGTCTCAAAATAAGTATCATCGTCTCTATAAGCAAACCGGATGATGGATTCTGGATTAAAGCCAAGATAAAAGCTTCTGAAGTGTTCTGCAATATGGGAAGGAGTCCTCTTATGTCCTGGAAAAACAGAAACAGCCTCTCCGAAGTTCATGCATCAGCGCTTCACAATCTGGACACCATCTGGCTGATCTCTTGGAAAACGCTTATCAAAGATATTTTGTTCCAATCTGTCTCGGAGATGGAGGTTCAGCCACATGTTGATGAACCACCAAGGACCACCTGGGGTGCCAATTGGAGAGTTGGTTGATAAACTAACAGATACTTGATGAAGGAGATGGTAGACTGCACCTAAGAGACACTTTCCAAGAGGGATGCAATTGCCAGCAGCCAACTGTTCAACCACTATCTGATAATTGGCAGTGGGGCCAAAGGTTTTGCCACAGAAGACAAATTTCTCAAGCCACATGTTCAGAAAAGCAACATGTTCTCTGTGACCCACGGTTCCCTCTTTCTTGTGCTCAGCAATATAGCCAGACCATCCACCTATGTTCTTGGTTTTCAATTGGTGAGAAGGTTTATCATTACGGCGGCTAAAGAGAACATCTGGGGAGGAGATATCTAAACCAGTCAGCAAGAGAACATCAGCCAAAGTTGGAGCCATCGGCCCATGACCAAACAAAAAGGCGTTAAGCGCATCAGACCAGAAATAAGAAGCAGCTATCAGAAGAGATTGATTCCAGGACATCTCAGACAAAGATAAAGTGATGCATTGACTGATCTTGTATTGCTCCCAAGATTCCCTGTTCTTCGCAGAAACTCTGAGGTACCAATCTCTCCACCCTTTGACATAACCTGTCCAAGACCTAAAGCAAGTATCCCAATCGGCCAGATTCAAAGAGGCGTACTTAAAAGGGATTCGGCCAGTTTCAAAATTAATCATCTCGGTAGGGTCGGTATCACCCATTGGGCCAAGAAAAGCAAGTCCAGGTTTGTCATCAACAGGGATAACAAGATTGGATCTAAGTGCCTGAAGAAAAATAGATAAAGAAGAAGTTCGGACTTCAGACAAAGCAGAGCGGCGACATTAATAAATGAATAAAGACAAAGGAAATACTGGGGGAATTGAAGAGAGAGACGCCTTCGAGGGTGCAGAAGCAGAGCGAGAACCTCCAGTGGAACTTGAGGACGCCATGGATCAGCGAAAGTTTTGGAGCTTAGGGTTCGTCGCTTGAAAGCTTGAGCTGTTGAAACAACGAGATTTGAGGAGAAAGAAAGAGCCGAGGCAATTGTATTTATGGTCCCTAAAGATTTGTTGGGATTCTTCGGCCGACTTCGAATCAAGGGAGATAACAGATTCGAGGAAATTTCGGAACAAAAGATTATTTACTCGGAAACTGGGCGGCATGTGTTGACACCGTTTTTTAGAAAAACAGGTCAAAAAAGGATAAGGAGAAGCAGCCGATGAAAAACAGAGTGCAATCGGCCGATTGAGGAAAGAGAAGGATGGTCAACAAGATTCGCCGATAGTCAGAGGAATTCGACCCTTACGATGGGCCAGCGGGTCAAAGCGATCGGCCGATGGTCAACCATAGGATCGGCCGGTGGATAGGAAGAAGGCGGTGATCAAGGAGATACACCAGAAGGAAAGCATGGTGGCGACGGGTCAAAGAGTCAGTTTTAGGAAGTTTTTTGACTCCTGCGAGAGTCCTTTCTATTTTTAGTAGTTTTTATCTTTCTTTAGATGCAAGTAAACAGTGCCGTGATCGGCTAGGAGTCGGGCTGTCCTTAGGGTATAAATAGCGACCCTGCGCAGTCGGGAAAAGGTGTACACACCAATATCAAACAAACCGCCTCCGGGCAAACCCTTTACTTTACAGCATCTACTTTACAGCATCTACTTTTATAGTATCTACTTTTCGGCGACTTCGCCATTGCGATTTTTCCTCTTTTCTGCAATGCCGTGCTTCGAGTTCGCCGGGCTGCATCAACTGATCTCCGGCAAGCTTGTGAGTACCGTTTTACTGAATAACCCTAGGCTTTAACCTCCGGGCGCATCGCTGAGGTTTCGTCTAGTTCTTTATTCACCCCTTACCGATATTAGCTAGATCTGCAAGTTTTCGTACCAATTCTTGTGGTTTTAGCTATTATCACAGTTATCCCACTCGATCTAGATCCTATCTGCTTCTAACACCGCAGCCGATTCCGACCTACTCGAGTGCTGACGTCACGATCGGCCGATCCCTGCCGATCTATCTACTCCCGCACCCGCGCTTCGGTCGCTCTCGAGCAGGCCGATCCCGCTTTACCCGTATCGGCCGATCGGCTGGTACACGTGTCACTGAAAGGCCATCGGTTCTTTAGCCGATCGCTAATATTTTCCATTGTCAATCAACAGGTCAGATTGGCTGACACGCCTCGCTACAGACCAGGGAGTCACGTGTGCTGCGCGCGGAGGTGACGTCCTATTTTCGCGTCAACAGGATCAGACACAAAACACAGTAGCATCTCCATTTCCCTCTTTTGTTCACTTAGAGTAGGATTAGTGTAGCTTGGGAGTTAGAGTCGAGTCGAGCTAGTCTCGAGGTTCCGGAGGAGTCTTCTTCAGAGTTCCGGTACTACTCTTGTATCCTTTTTTTGTTTAGACTCAAGTACAATTCAAGTTATCTTTCTATCTTACCTTTCGAGTCAATTACATTCAGCTTTTACTTTGCTCTAGAAGCTTTATTCTTGGTTTAGACTAAAGTTAGTTTAATCTTGGTTAGCATAGCTCTCTTGAACCCTATAGTGTTGTGGTCATTCTTCGCTTGATCTACGGTGTTTCACGGTAGCGAGAGACCTTCCTTCATGATATCCGGGGAAAGGTTCTTTGGTTCGTTGTGAGCGCGGTGCTCAGAGCTTACCTTAGTCTTAGATTGGTGTCCCGTTCAACGGAATAGTTGTGGTACCCTAAGGAGGTGACAGCTCCGGACGGGATTTGTAGTCCACCACGTTAGTTCGGGCCGGTAGGATTCAGCACGTCGTCGTTCTCCCTTCTCATCCCAGTCCGAGAGCGCGGCTTTGCATGCCCCTGCAGCACTAGAAGAGCTTGTCGAGTTTAGCTTATCTTGGTTATCCTTTGCCTTAGCTCTTTGCCTAGAGTTGACAAGAATAGATAGATTGTGTTAGGATCCTTTCTCGTCTCGTTGTCCTCCCAGCTCGCTAGATCCTCTCTAACCCTTTATCAAGATCTCCTTGTGTGTGTCAAGTTATCCCCGAATATCTTTATTCGTTACCCCCGCTATAGCTCTTTACCAAGTCTTGTCTTTCTCCACCGTTTATTCGATCATCTTTGCCGTAGTGCCTCCCTTGGGAAATTATAAATACGATAACCCGAATACCACTGGGTGAAGTGCTACAACGGTAATCTGTGCTCTTGCGGACCTCTCTGTGATCGTGTGTTTTACCAAAGACGTTCCCTAGCCCTATTACTAGGGGTATAAACCCGGTAGCGATGCTTGCGAGTGCCGACAAGCATTCCTGGCGCCGTCGCCGTGTGTGCATGCTTAGCAGTGAGGCTATGGAGCGTCAACAGTAACCCAGGACAACAGCTATGCCGAGGGTCAAACAATCAGCAAGCAACAAATCAAAGTTGACACCTAGGGGGGCTGTTGGTATTTCTTAACGTCACCACTAGTTGCGCACCTAGTGTGAGCGTAAGATCCACCCGGGTATACCGACGGGTACGAAAGAATCCGCAAGCACACGGAAATACCGCTATAGCACTTCACCTCAGGAGTATTCCAAAGGGTATCGAATCCAAGGAATGATGTGCACTACCTTCTATCCTAGCGTCCAAGGACACCAAACCCCTGCTAAGGTTGAGAGATGATGAGGCGCTTCCTATGATTACTGATTCTAAAGGAGGAACAGCAGGCAGTTATACTCGCTTCGAGCACCAGTTCTCTCCTGGCTATAACAGTTGGTTCTGGCCGAAAGCTCTACGTCGTATCCGAACATGGGGGAGTACAAAGGGTCCAACGACTGTCATTACCGCGGCCTACCCCAAGACAAATTGTGGGATACGGGGCAAACGAAGGATAGCCCGCAGTCTAGACACCACGTCTACACCATCGATCACTACTATAGCACGACTACGTCTGTATACCCGTAGAAACACTATAGCACTCCGTATAAATACGGAGCGACGAACCCGCGAGCTTCGAGCTGATCTCACTTATCACTGAATCACATAGATCATGGGAAGAACGACTTGCCGCCGATTAATGTATTCCGACAGGATCTAACGAGATAATTCACACAAACAGAATGCAGAATTATTCACCTAGTCAACAGGATCAAAGAGTCATGTCACGAAGAACATGAGCCTCTAAATGATGAACAGACGAAGAACTCATGAACATATCACCAATGCATGAATAGCACTTTAGTCTAAAAGGGAAATACAAGAATACTCACTTTGCTCTAATTGAAGAACGAGACATCGTCACCTACACCACCCTCTACCTAGAACCTACTCACACCTACACATGGAGAGGAGAGACTCCTCTTTAAGAGAGAAAATGAGAGAGAGGAGGGAATGAGTTGTGTGTCTCTATTCTTGCCCCCTCCACCTCTATTTATAGGCCAAGAGGAGCTCCTAGGCTGCCTTGGGCGCCACCAATGAGGTGGTGACATGTGGCGCTGAGGAGTGGGGGCCAACTTGGTGTATCCTCCATGAGAAGGAGCTTTCCGGCAGGATCCCGAGGGAATATTCGGGGGAGCACCTGGCACCGCCTTTGAGCCGTCACGACAAGCCGACACGTCGAAGGACGGCCCGAGGGGCCACAAAATGGGTTCGGCCGAACTGGGGGATCGGTCGACCCCCGGGCAGCTCCCCTCGCATTGCCTTTCGTCCAGGTGACTACCAGGTGGGTCCCAAGGTGGGTATGGGGGTGCTTGCGGTGTTTCTAGCCCGTTTCCGTGGGGAAGTGGGCACTTGGATCCGCGTACTGGCTCTTGATTGGTCGAAGGTGTGTTTCCTTGGATCGATGAGGTGTCATGGCCACATGGGCTCCTGTGTGGCAGCACGTCGCCACGTGGCCTGGTGTGGGTCCCACTGGGCCCACATGATATCTTGTGCATATCTCCTTCATCCGAACTCCAAAGTACGCAAATGATATATCCGTTTCTATTATCTCGACGAGCCCATCTCAATGGTGGAGTCCAATTTGGTATTTGGCACTATTTCCAATGGCACCCTATATAAGCCTTTGGCTCGCTTGCTCTTAACTATACCGTTTAACGTGTATTTCGGTACATCCTGCAATTAAAGCTAGAAACACCAACACTTGTGGAGATTGTTAGTATAAACCCCTATTCTACTGTTGACGATCACTTTCTATTTATTTTACGCAGGAATTGACGGTCTAAAAGTCTTACTTAACAGCCGTCAACAACTCCCCGCACACTTGACCTTTGCTCGTCCCGAGTAAAGGGAGTTAGATCAAGGCGGTACATGATATCCAAAAGTATAAAGCGGGCATAAGAGATATTCCAAACCATACCTTGCACTTGTGAACTATGTGGAGTGTCTATCATGTCATCTTGGGTAGTTAAGGAATGGAACAGTCATGAATCAAATCACTTCTGCTCATCATGTCAAGTAACTTGTGGTTTTGCAAAAATTTTCAAAACAAACCTTGCTTAGCTCCTCATTTGATTCTCTCAGATCGCTCAGTGTGTATATGTCCTCACCAAGGCATTAGGATTGCCTTTCTTCATCCTACTTCTAATGATGGCTATATGTGGAGCTCAGGGTAGGATAAAAGATAAAGCATACTTGTTTCACATATATTGCAAAGTAAAAAATCGGATGCAAGAAGAAAATCAAATCATGCAATCAGATCAAGATGTGCATGTGTATGGGTATGATGGGTATGCTAAGGTGGATACTAGGCCCGGAATGAGTTCTAGATATTACCATACATGATGAAATGCTATGGTGATGGTAAGGTGGACACTAGCCCCGGAGTAGGTACTAGTTATTACCATCTAAATTATGAAACTCCTTTTTGCATGATTTTCTCCGCTCTCCTTTTTGAAATATTCGAGACATGGGCTATCTCTTTGTTTTTTTTGAAACATGCATTTTGAGCATGTCTTTCCCTCTTTTTTTTCTTTTTGCATAGCCCAGTCTCTTTTGGAGATATTTGGAGAGTGGTAAATCATGGAACAATGCATAGAGCTTTATTTGGTGGAATAGATGGATGATACAATGCTAACTTCCAGTGCAGAAGCATAGCAAGGGGAAAATGGTGTGCACATGAATCTTGATCATGGAAGCATGAAAAGAATTCTCACAAGGGTCACAGAATTTGACAAAGCTCAATGCAATAACAAGCAGCATATGAGTATAAGGTTTCCAACTAGAACATCATATGGCTTTGGTAGGACTATGGCATATCAAAGAGGAGCTTTGCAAAGAGTTTTCAGATTTTTCAAATAAAATTCCCAAGCACTCAAGCATTAAGAGAGAAGATCATATCATCAAACCATATCTCATACACCAGCTACTTAGATAAACATGAGTTCCCTAGTGATATTTGTTCACAAGCATCAAGATAATGAGTGAGGAATAAAACATATGCAAGCCAACTACAGGAATCATGTAGAGCAAGCAGAGCACCATCATTTGAGTTTGATTCACTGGATAAGAATTGAAGATAATTCAAACTCATAGGTAGAGAGGGTGAGATGAATGGTGCACATACCATCACTCCTGAAGGATACGGGAATCAGGGAAGACTAGTGGTGATTTGGCTAACCCGTGGGGTAGCCAGCTCACTCTAGTTTACCTTGTCCTTGTCATGAAGGTGTAGGTGATGTCGTGCAGCCCTTGTGTGGGAGTTCTCGAGTGGATATGTCGATGATGAGATCGAGAGGACTCCCCCACACTTGTTCTTGTACCTAGTGTTGTTCTTCAAGCAAAAGTGGAAACAAAAAGAGGGACTCTGCTGGTTCGATAACCATAGAGCCTTTATTCGAAAGCAAATATTTTTGTTTTTGTTTTTTTATCATCACCATGTCATTTGCTCAAACAGGGTTAGATCAAAATTACATTTCATAAACAAAGGGGAATGTACTTTCCTGGGACCTTCGAGAGGTCATATGTGCCACCTTTGTATGTTATGCAACATGAATCCAAACCTTTACTTACCTTCCCATTCAAAACCAGCTCAGTGACGTACCGAGGTGAATTTGCTGATTTCCTGCAGGGTTAGTCCACATATATGCAACCGAGATCTATGAGGATATAGCTCTAGGTTCATCAATCAAAACTCGACACCATATCTTGTTTTGACCGAAGAAGATAGTTTTAACCTAAGCACCATGCTTATTTTAGAAACTATCCATGAATGTGTGTCGCGAAAGATACATTCAAACCAAAGCATATGAACATAAATGAAGGAAGCATGCATCTTGATCAAGCTATTTTCAAAGGGGCATAAGCATGAGCATATGACGGTGAACATCGGGCAACCTCCCAGAAGGGCTTTGTTTAAAGTCAAAAGCAGGACATACCTAGCTAGTCGGGCAAGATGCAAGAGCTAACATCATCTCCAAACCAGGATAAGATTTGGCATGAGAGGAACTTTACTCGGGATGCTCACATATCTCCCCCACACTTGGGAGTTTGCATTGCTAAGTAACGTAACTCAAGCGTGTGGAGATCAAGCTTCCTTTGTAAATATCCCCTCACCAAAATCTTACCAAAGTGTTGTAGTTAACGTAGCTCACATGCTCTTAGGCATGACCTGTCCACCGTTCTTTTTAATCTTCACTTGTAAGGTTAGCGACCAAAAAATACCCGAAGGACAACTTTATCTTAAAAACATGTTCTTGCTTTTATTTGAAAAGGGAAAATAAATCCTAAACTAATCCAGGCTATCTCCTGGTAGTGCTTTGTTTTGGTCATAAGCTCGACCAGGGGAACTTCATCTTGCAGCTATCATTGGTGGTGTCATACCTATCTCACTACCAATCTTGGATGTATCAGTGAAGCTTTAGCTTCAAGTTTAGTGCCACAACGCACACACGAAATCTGATATGCTTATGGTAAACATATGCTTCCACAATCAACCTTCTAAACATTTTGCAAAAGAGGACCAAAAGGTGGTTGTAGCCCTCATGTGTGGTCAGTGCACTAGGCATGGCTAACTCTGGAGAGGAATTATGCGGGCATGGTTCATAAGGTATATCAAGGATGAAGCTACCATGCTCGTCAATGGAATCCTTTCCTATGCACTCCAGAGTCAGTGCCTCAAAAATTTCTGTGGCCCATGAGTCCTCTATCTCAAGAGATTCATCATGAAAGCTTGATATTGACTCTCGATCATGATCGAAAGCAACAAGATACGGGCCAGCGGGAAGATGCTCAAACTGGGTCGAGAGGGATGATGATCGTTCAGCTTCACAGAAGTGAAGAGAATCTTCCGAGTCATTCTCATGAGGAGTAGGAAAGTCTACAACCTCAATGAGAACGGGCTCGGATGATGCGAACGAAGATACATGCATCATTTTCTCGAGCGGGTTTTGCTTGGTAAGAGGCTCTGCCATGGAATGCTCATGACAAAAGATGGATGTGGTAGAAGCGGATTTCCTAAGCTTTACATCTAGGCTCCCTGGAGATTTATCAAGAAGTTCAACCAATGGGAAGCCTAGGAGAAGATCGAAGTCTATGATGTCATAGATATGAAAATTTAAGTGCACCTTGATCTTGTCTATGATGATCGACACATCCCTTGCAATCCCTGGACATGGGAAAAGGTATTTCTTCCACTTGGGGCTTCAGAAATATCTATCAGTCGGGGTGAGGGGCATGTCACCCACTAGAGTGTCCAGAAGGCACTCCGGTATGATGCAAGCTCCAGCAGTAGGGTCATGAACAGCATCTACGGTGTTTCCCCTCATGGATCAGTGGATAGTCCTGGAAGTCGAGCTAACCTGAATTGCTTTAGAAGTAGGCTTTAATTCCTGAGGCGACCAATCCACTATGGTCCCATGATTCCAAACTTCATCGAGGGCCTCATAAAGGTGCATCGATGCCGTAGGATTCTCGTGGCTATAGTGATTCGAGGCATTCATAATGTCTCCAGGAGAATCATCCTCGAATATGTGAGAGAACTCCGAAGATTGAATCTCTTCTTCCTTCGGTGTGTGCGGTTTGGGAGAAGGCTCTCTAGACGAATCATAGGATGTGCAGGGTGAAAGCTCAAATTTGTCTATTAAGAGACTCTCGTGGATCGACTCTGATTCTTGGTGGGGTTCATTGTGACTGGTATGGGAAGAAGAGGCTTCTAAGAAGAATTCTAGGATCTCTCTTCTTTCCATTGGGGATTGATGTTCGAACAAACCTCCAGCTAGAAGGTCGAGCTCTCGTGCAGATTCCATGTCTAACCTCGTGTAAAAGGTGCACAATGATACATCTTCGGGTATAGACAAGTCTGAGCTGAGAACCTAGTCCAAGCTGCACTTATAGACTCACCCTCTAATTGGCCAAATTCACGGAATTCACACGATAGCAACTCTGAGCGTCCAAAAGGGGAGAATGAGTGACAAAAGTCATCTTGTAGTTCTTCCCAATTGTCTACGCTCCCTATCATGCGGTTGTACCACTGCTCCGCTCTATCTACGAGAGAGAAAGGGAACAACTTCCACCTCAAATTTCCTGTGTCATACCTACGATTACCAAGCACGAACACAGTTCTTCAAACTCCTTCAAATGATCAAGGGGATCATCACTGATGGATCTAGAGAATGGTCGATTCCGAACCATGGCTATAAAGTCGGGACGAAGTTCGCAGCTAGATGAAGAAGTTGATGGTTGCTCTAAGATGAACTCGCCCCTAGGGTTAGAGAGGCTTTGACAGGAAGTCATCTCAATGGGTAGAGGGGATAAAGGTAGAATTCAAGAAAACAAAAAAGATAGATATGAGGACCACTAGGTTCGAAGATAGATACAACAACCGTTCCCCGACAATAGCGCCAGAAATGCTTGTTGGTATTTCTTAACGTCACCACTAGTTGCGCACCTAGCATGAGCGTAAGATCCACCCGGGTATACCGATGGGTACGAAAGAATCCGCAAGCGCACGGAAATACCGCTGTAGCACTTCACCTCAGGAGTATTCCAAAGGGTATCGAATCCAAGGAACGATGTGCACTACCTTCTATCCTAGCAGAATGGTCCAAGGACACCAAACCCCTGCTAAGGTTGAGAGATGATGAGGCGCTTCCTATGACTACTGATTCCAAAGGAGGAACACCAGGCAATTATACTTGCTTCGGGCACCAGTTCCCTCCTGGCTATAACAGTTGGTTCTGGCCGAAAGCTCTATGCCGTATCCGAACGTGGGGGAGTACAAAGGGTCCAACGGCTGTCACTACCGTGGCCTACCCCAAGACAAACCGTGGGATACGGGGCAAACGAAGGATAACCCGCAGTCTAGACACCACGTCTACACCACCGATCACTACTATAGCACGGCTACATCTGTATACCCGTAGCAACACTATAGCACTCCATATAAATACGGAGCGACGAACCCGCGAGCTTCGAGCTGATCTCACTTATCACTGAATCACATAGATGATAGGAAGAACGACTTGCCACTGATTAATGTATTCTGACAGGATCTAACAAGATAATTCACACAAACGGAATGCAGAATTATTCACCTACTAGTCAGCAGGATCAAAGAGTCATGCCACAAAGAACATGAGCCTCTGAATGATGAACAGATAAAGAACTCATGAACATATCACCAATGCATGAATACCACTTTAATCTAAAAGGAAAATACAAGAATACTCATTTTGCTCAAATTGAAGAACGAGACATCCTCACCTACACCACCCTCTACCTAACACCTACTCACACCTACACATGGAGAGGAGAGACTCCTCTCCAAGAGAGAAAATGAGAAAGAGGAGGGAATGAGTTGTGTGTCTCTTTTCTAGCCCCCTCCGCCTCTATTTATAGGCCAAGAGGAGCTCCTAGGCTGCCTTGGGTGCCACCAATGAGATTGTGACATGTGGCGCTGAGGAGTGGGGGGCAAGTTGGTGTATCTTCCATGAGAAGGAGCTTTCCGGCAGGATCCCAAGGGAATATTCGGGGGAGCACCTGGCACCACCTTTGAGTCGTCACGACAAGCCGACGCTTCGAAGGGCGGCCCGAGGGGCCACAAAATGGGTTCGACCGAACTGGGGGATTGGCCGACCCCTGGGCAGCTACCCTCGCGTCGCCTTTCGTCCATGTGACTGCCAGGTGGGTCCCAAGGTGGGTATGGGGGTGCTTGCGGTGTTTCTAGCCCGTTTCCGTGGGGAAATGGGACCTTGGATCCGCGTACTGGCTCCTGATTAGTTGAAGGTGTGTTTCCTTGGATCGATGAGGTGTCATGGCCACATGGGCTCCTGTGTGGCAGCACATCACCACGTGGCCTGGTGTGGGTCCCACCGGGCGCACATGATATCGTGTGCATATCTCCTTCATCCGAACTCCAAAGTAGGCAAATGATATATCCGTTTCGATCGTCTCGACAATCCTGTCGCAATGGTGGAGTCCAATTTGGTATTTGGCACTGATTCCAATGGCGCCCTATATAAGCCTTTGGCTCGCTTGCTCTTAACTATACCGTTTAATGCGTATTTAGGTACATCCTGCAATGAAAGCTAGAAACACCAACACTTGTGGAGATTGTCAGTATAAACCCCTATTCTAGTGTTGATGATCACTTTCTATTTATTTTATGTAGGAATTGACGGCCTAAAAGTGGTACTTAACAGCCGTCAACAGGGGCTTTCTGATGATCTTGAGGCAGGAGTAGTGGCAGTGCAGGTGGATGGAATTTGAGAGCTCGTGCACCCAAGCAAAGAGTTGAGGGACAAGATGAAATTGGTGGTGACACGGGAACTTGTAGCGATGATGATGTGGAAGATGAGACCTATTTGGACTCTAGTGCCTTTGAGGTGAGGCACCGTCATGGAAAGGGGCCAGTTAGCCCAAAAGAGGGAGATGAGGATGTTGAGGGTGATGATGATGACCTAGGGGGTCAAGAGCAAAGTGAGGAAGATGACCCTATGGACGAGGATGATGATGATGGTCAGGGTAGGCTGAGGGTCACTAAGCCTATCTACATGTACTCAAACAGAGCTATAAATTATCATGGTACAGGTATGATCAAGAAGCTACAAAAATTGAGGGATGTAAATCCTTATGCTAGTAAGAGGACAGCTTCAGACATGAGAATTTGGGCTCCGTTTCAGCAGGATTACTACTCTACGGTAATCATTAAGAAACCCAAGATTACTCACCAGGCATAGTATGTGGATTGGAATTTTATGGAGAGCAAGAATGATCCTATTTTCAATGAGATCATAAATGTTTGTGCGCACCAAAGGTTCAAAGATCTCATGGGATTTAGGTATGATTGGAATAAGGAAATAATTGTTCAATTTTATGCCACGGTGCACTTTGGCCACACGGATGATGAGAGCGCCTATGCTATGGATGTCCAATGGAGTTAAGCATGGAATTCGCTTCTCTAGATTTTTAGCTCCTTTTAACTTGGGTCCAGAGGATAAGGATTTTCCGAAGCTTCATGATGATGGTCTTCTCGAGCCGAAGGCTATGTATTTCATGTACCCTAGTGATGAGAGAGCAAATGTGGGACATGTGAAGGGCCTCTACACTTACTATTCAGTTTTGAATAGGCTTCTTTGGGTGTCCATTGCTCCTAGGGATGGCAACCCCTCCGATATATCTAGGTTCATGAAGAACTTGATGATTGCATTGAGACCGGGGGCACCTCCATTTAGTGTGGGGTACTTGTCGGAGGATCCGAAAAAGATTTGCAGCTATAGCCCGTACATCATGTATATGATAGAAAAGGTGGCTAGGATGGAGTTTCCTAAGAATGTCAAGCACAAACCCTTGAAGCCCAATCCTATCAAAACATCCTACAATTCCATCTCCTGTGCATGAACCAAAAATTAGAGTGGAAGAAGAAGAAGAAGGGACAGTTCCAGCAGCAGCCCACTACCCAGACTGACACCGGTCTGACCGGTGCCTACCACCGGTTTGACCGGTGGGGGCCTGGACAGTCGGCTAGACCCAGAAAGTCCACATCTCCTCTCCGTAAGTTCCTGAATCTCATCTTTGGCATGTGCAAAAGCCAATATGACATTGAGGTTGAACAACAAAAGGGTGAGGAGGGAAAGAAAGAAAGAAAAGGACTCAATCAAGATGATGCATACTCACTTTGGATTTCAGCCACCTCGCTCACCTATCTCTCCTACGCCTCCTGAGGTTGAGATACCGACATTTGATGAGAGGGTGAGGAGCATGGTTAACTCCGGGATGATTAATGAGTATGGGAGCATGTTCTTTGAGTCAGGTGAGGGTAGCTCATCCTCAGCAGCACCTCCTCCTCCACCTGGTACTGAGGAGGTTCCTCAGCCCTTCGGTACTCCAGTGGCTCCACAGGAGTTTCCTTAGCCTTTTGGTGCTCCAGTGGCTCCAGCTCCAGTAGCTCCAGATGCTCCAGAGGATCTAGAGGCTCCTCCAGATTGGGTTGGCCGCTTCTCCACCGAGATCTTTGGATGGTCCTATCCTCCTCCTCCTCCTCCTTATGATGGTATGGATGATGATCTTCTTACTCTATTCTCTAAAATCACCATATTTGAGTATAATTATCTTTTCTCTCCTATGCATTGCCTCATTGCTTATTTCTTACATAGGAGGGAGCTCGCACCCCGGAGGTGGTTCGGGTGAGATTCTTGGCAAGGATAGACGGCTACACTTTCTTCAGGCCCTTCTTGGATGCTTGATGACAAAGGGGGAGAAGTTGGGATCTAAAGCTTGAGCTTCAGCTAGTGTAGCCTGTCTATCTGTGGGCCACCGATTTGACCGGTGCCCTGCACCGGTCTGATCGGTGCCTGTTGGCTGATGAGAGCAGCCGTGCAATAAATTCTAAACTTTATCTCTGTGGACTTGAGAAACTTTGTATGAGTGATTTTATGTGTGTTGAACTCATTTATGTAACCTAAGAGACATTATGTTAGATTGTGATGCATGTTTGAATGCTGAATGTTTGTGTTGGCTAAATGGAGCAAAGTGATCTAAGCCGGCTTGCAACCCCAGTCTGATCAGCTTGGCCCAGATAGCACACACTTTTTGTGTTCTAACTGGACCTGACCGGTCTGACCGGTCAGGGGCACCGGTCTGACTGGTGTCGCCCAGTCTGTATACTGGCTGGACCTGACCGGTCTGACCGGTGTCACCCAGTCAGCACACATGTTTTTTGCTTTGTGCATAACTTGTCATACGCATCACAGATTTTTATTTGTCACACACACATGTTGCACTCCACTGATTCTAAGATATAGGGGGAGCTCTTATGCGTTTCTTCCAAAAATGTGCTTTTGGCATTTGAGGCCAATTTTTGAAATTCCATTCAAAGCACAAATTGAAGGGGAGCTCTAGCTATATTTAAGAATCTAAATGCACTTTAACGATATATTTGTAAGTTTTAATCGGGTTGTCATCAATCACCAAAAAGGGGGAGATTGAAAGTGCATTTAGGCCCCTTAGTGGATTTTGATGAATTGAATGACAAAGCAATTAAAGGACTAACTCATTTGTCTAAGATTATGAGTAGGTTTTTTTTAATTCTTCATGAGCTATTGTTGACATGTGTTTAACAATGAATATTATTTGGCTCATAATGAAGAAGACAAATAAAAGAGTGATCCTAAGGCATAATGGGAAATATCAAGCAACAAAAGAAGATAAATATTGGGGATATTTTTCAAAGGTCAATTCATGGTCTCCGATAAATATGGTGGCTTGATTGAAAACAAATGGATCATAAAAAGAGAAATTGGTAATTCTCTCTAATTAAGTGCAAGGCTTCATGTGGTAATTGAAAGAGGACACAAGGATGAGTATAGACTTTATGGTCCTTAATTGGAAGTTTGCATATTCGTTGTCAATCAAGAACAAGCATTTGAAGCGGGATTTCAAATGAAGGATAATTGTGGATGAAGCAAAGCCAAACTCAACGTGGATTGGGTAAGTGATGAAGAGATCAACCGAGATGACTAGGGCGAGGGACTAAGCAATCTTTGGTTCTAGCTAGGCTGCCATTAGTGTTTTGCTAAGGTGAAGTTCTAGCATCCGTGGGGTCTCGAAGTATCATATCCAAGCCTTAACCGAGGGAAGCAATGCGACTCATCTACATGTTATGATTGGCAATATAGAGTGACTTAAGGATTCAAGTGAGCATTCTTATGCTAGATGGAAAAATTATAAGTCACTAGCTCAAGTATGGATGTGCTCAAGACATAGGCTAAGTTGAAAGCCCTCAAGTGGAAATTGTTCAAGTATGGCAAGATTGAAGACATTCAAGCTCAAGAGGTTGACGCGATGTTTTTATTTATTCTTGAGTATAGGTATGCCGTACTATCAAGAGGGATGCAACATTACCGAGTTGACCAAGTCAAAGTGCTCTTAGATAAACCTTGTGAGAAAATAGCCTTGAGAGCCTAAGAGTGTGCTAACCCTCCTAACCTAACCTGAGCCACTTCATCTCTTTGGTGAAGTGTTGGAGTGGAAGAAAGGGTTTGGAAGTGTCTCGGGCCAGACCGGTCATGGGCACCGGTCTGACCGGTGCTGACTGGCCCAACGGCTAGTTTTTCAAACACCGGTCTGACCGGTGTGGGGCACTGGTCTGACCGGTGCCGCCCGACAGCTAACGGCTAGTTTTCTCCTTTGAAGGGTATAAATACCCCAAGCCTCCTACAGTGGAGGGTTGCTGTTCTTGGTGACTTTGCTGAGTTTCTAAGCCATTCTTTGCAAGCCCTAAGCCTTAGTGGCTCTCCCCAACCTCTCTTTGTGAAATTTGTGGATTCAAGCCATATCTTTGAGTTGGGTAGAGAGAGTGAGCTCAAGAGAGCCTTTGTGAGCTAGCAAGAGCATTCTCATAGCTTGAGCACTTCAATTTCGCGTCTAGAAGGTTGGGTAGAGAGAGTGAGCTCAAGAGAGCCTTTGTTACTCTTGGAGGTTTGCCTCCTATACATCTAGGCGTCACCGGCTAGCTCCCAAGGTTGTGGTGAGCAGCGGCAAGTTTGTGAGGGCTGTGATCTTGCCTCTTCGTGAAAAAGATCGTCTTAGTAGAAAGGAGGAAAGTGGTTGAAAGAGACCCGGCTTGTTGTGGGAAAGTTCCCTTACAAGCTCCTCAATGGAGACGTAGCCTTTCCTTGGTGGGAGGTGAACTTCGGGAAACAAATCCTTGCATCTCTTTGTGGTTTGCCTCTCTAAGTTGATTTTTAGCATATTTGATTTTCTTTCGCTTCGATCTACTTTGGGTGTGCTATTTGTGTGTGCAAGGATCATTACCCTGCTTGTGATCATCTACCAAGGCCACTCACCAAGTTTAGTTCATGCTAGAAGTCAAGAGGAGCTTGAAGCTGTTTTTGCTGGTGCTCTGTGCTACACTGATCTGACCGGTGCCTCCTGAGAAGTAGAGTCAGTGACCGGTCTAACCGGTCATCACCACCGGTCTGACCGGTGGACACTGACAGTTCAAGTTTTCGGGGAAGAAAACTTTAAGTTGGTCATCACGCCTATTCACCCCCCCTCTAGGCGACATCAAGGTTCTTTCAGTGTCACCTTCATCAGCCCACAAGCAAGCACTATCTTTCGCCAAGCCCAAAATCCTCAGAGGACGTCGGTGATCCTGGAAAGGCACATCATGGACCTGCACCACCGGAACGCGCCAACGCTGCCAACCACTAGGCGTGCCGCCGACAACGAGCCCCAAGTCGTGGCCTTGAGGAACAGAGGCGTGGGGAAGCAAGCTATCCCCAGCAGATCCAACGACATGCCCCCAAGGGCCACCGCCACACTGGGGGTGGAGATGTCGAGGCGGGTTGCACCACCATGGGTAGGGCGACCGCCGACCAAGGCTAGCTGTAGCTAACGAAGATGACCGGAGGCGCCAGGTCAATGCGAACACCCGCGCCTCAAACTGCACCAAATCTGCCACCACCCGCACCAGATCCGCATTGGGAGCGTCGGACCCGTGCCGGGGAACACCGAATCCACCGTCGGATGTGTCCAACAACGAAGGTCGACCAACGAATAAAAAATGACCTTGTGACCCGATGGAAGGGGGGTGCCGCAGCGCAAGCCAGCGCGCTCGCCCGCCAAAGCCCCGACACCTTGGAGCCACCGTGCCCCGCCAAAGGGGCTGCAAGTAGGGGGCCTCTCACGCTGGGGCACCGGAGGGAAGGGGGTGTTGGGATGCACACGAGGTCTCGCGCCACCGGGCGTCGACAGGGGATGGAACGGGATGCACCGGAAGGGGGCGAGCATCGGGAGCTAGCGACAACGACGGGGACATCGACCGGCGGTGGAGGATGGCGACGACAGTCGACGCAGAGAGGCATTGAAAACGGAGACGTTGGCCGGTGGTGATAGATCCCCAAGGCCCGAATGGCGTGATCAGGTCCAGAGGGAAACAAATCCGGGAAGCGATCGACAACTCCGGTGACTGGCGCTAGGGTTAGGGTTGAGGGTGGGATTGGAGAGCAGGGGCGTCGCACCGAACAGAAAGTAAATTTAAAAAATTCAATTGTATATCTTATTAGGGAAAAGTAATTTTCACATGTGTATATTGTCAGATGAGTTATCTCAACGGTTCATTCCTCCGACGAGATATGCATCAAACTATTGAATTTTTCACCTACCAATTATTCTTTCACCCACCAATGATTCAAGATCTCTTCTCCAAGAGTATATAATACTTTCTTAAAAATTTGAAGTTTAACCACTTCTAAAAGAATATTGGAATGAATGAATAAATAAGGTCATCTTCAAGAGTTTCTAATAATCCATCCCTAAAATATATAAGACAATTTTACATCTATACTATTTCTAAATTATCCTAACCACTTTTATGTATTCTTTTTCTCTTGTATATTTTCATCAGGAATCTTTTCTACTCTTTATTGTTTTCATGCTCTTCCACTTTGTTTTAGGAGAAGATACTGGTCGACACAAAAGCGTGTAACTTTACGCGGGATAGGTTGATATTTCCCAAGTCCTAAAAGATAAGAGGATCTCTAAGAGCAACTCCAACAGCCCTTGTAAATCATTTTGCATCGCTAAAAAAAGAAAACGTCGTTGTTTCCCCTTCCAATAGCCTCGCTATCGTCGCCGCCTCACAATCTCGCTCAGAATCACACCGGCTCCCCTCGGCAAATATGACAAGCGATTCCTCTCACCAAACTCCCCCGCGCGTGCTTTCCCGCGGCTCCCGGCCTTCCGCTTCCCCCGCATGCACTTTCCCTCCATCCCTGTGTGACGCCACCACCACCTCGCTCTGCTTCGGCGTGCCACCATCTCCACCTCTGCTGCATCCCAGCACGTCACGCCGCCACGTGGAGCCTGGGAAGAGAGCGAGGTTGCGGCGGCTCGCCAATTTGGGCATGAAGGGAGCCCGAGGAGACAATCGTCAAGGAGATGCTCCTCGTCCTCAGCAGCTGGCCGGCGGGGAGGAGCTCAGGGGAGATGGCTAGCAAGGGAGAAGCGCCACTGGTCCTCGTCCTCCTCCGCGAGCCGGTCGGCAGGGAGGAGCTCGTGGAGAGGCTAGCGGCAGGCGTGGGAGCCGGTGAGGAGGAGTTCTGGGAGGGGCCGATGACGGGCGTGGGGATCCTCTTCCTCCTCCACGAGGAGGAGCTCGGTGGAGGGGCGGCGGCGGGCGTGGAGCTGAGCAGAGGGGCGGCGACGAGCATGGGGACGGACCTGGGGTAGGGTGCGGGGATGGGGTTGACCGGTTGACGTCAGAAGACATCAGTCGCAGGGGGAAGAAAAAGAAGATGTGGACCCCCACCGTTTGTGTATTGAGAGTCAAGTTGGTTTCCTCCACTATTTACAAAGTTTTCTTTTTTTAGAGCTCCCTTAAAACTTTATATTTGGCTAAAAGTATACATAACCTGTTCAAGTTGCTCTAAGAGTATCGTAAATCCCTTCATAATCATTGACTTTTAGTAAGATGAGAAAAAATAGCTCTCCAACAACTCCTAATACATCCTCTTAATCTTTTAGGATTCTAGGAAAATCCCTCGTTCCGCGTAGAGCATCTCCAAGTGTATCTAATATTTTCCTCCTAAAAATGAAGTTTTTGTGCTTCTAAAAAGATATTGGAAATAATAAAGAAGGTCATCTCCAAGAATTTCCAATAAACCACTCCTAAAATATAGAAGACAATTTTGCATCATGAATCCTATATTATTCCTAAACTATCCTAATCATTTTTATGCATTCTTTATCTATTGTACATTTACACCAGGAACCATTTTCTACTCTTTATTGTTTCTAAGCTCTTCCACCTTGTTTTAGAAGAAGGTACGCGGCAACCAAAACCACGTAAGAGCATCTCCAAGAGTTCCTTAAATCATTTCCTAATCTTTAATTTTTAGGAAGATGGCAAAAAATACCTCTCCAACAACTCCTAATCCACACTCCTAATCTTTTAGGACTCGGGAAAAAACTGCCTGTTCGGCGTAAAGTTACGCGGTTTTGGTTAACGCGTATCGTATCCTCTCCTAAAATAAGGTGGAAGGGCTCAGAAATAATAAAGAGTAGAAAAGGGTTCCTGATGCAAATGTATAAGAGAGAAAGAATACATAAAAGTGGTTACGATAATTTAAGAATAGTATAGATTCCTGATGCAAAATTGTTTTCTATATTTTAGGAGTAGATTATTAGGAACTCTTGGAGATGACCTTCTTTATTCTTTCCCATACGTTTTTAGAAGCACTAAAACTTCATATTCTTAGAAAGAAAATATTAGATACTCTTGGAGATGCTCTTTATGCGGAACAGACTGATTTTTGTCGAGTCATAAAAGATAAGGAGTGTGGATTAGAAGTTGTTGGAGAGGTATTTTTACCATTTTACTAAAAATCAAGGATTAAGAAAAGATTTAGGGAACTCTTGGAGATGCTCTTGCACTTTTGCGTCACCTAATCTAAAGTTGGAAGGACACAAAAAGATTTGGGGAAGGGTTCCTGATATAAATTTATAATAGAGAAAATAGTTAGGATAATTTAGAAATAGTATAGGATTCCTAGTGTAAAAATATCTTTTATATATTTTACGAGTTGATATTAGAAACTTTTGAAGATGGCCTTCTTTATCCCTTTTAGTACTTTTTAAGGAGTTGTAAATCTTCATATTTTTAGAGAAAAAATTGGACACCCGTGGAGATGGCTAGAGCAACTCCAACAGTCCCCCATCTCAAGTTGCCATTGTTATTTTTTTTAGCAAAAACAGAAAAAATCTTCTCCAGCAGTTTCTCATCTCAGGTTCCCATTTATCCCAAGTTCGAAAAAACAGACTTCGCGCGCATATATGTGTGCAACTATCCACGGCGTATCCTTCCGTATCAGAAGAGGTGGAAGGGTATAAATAATTTTATTTTTTACTCAGGATTCCTGATTTAAGTTTTCAAGAGGTGAAAGGGTAGAAACATAATTTTATTTCTCTCTTAGAGTTCCTAATGTAAGTAAGATCTGGATTTGGCAAGTGAATTATGCCAAACCATTGAAGATGAGCCTCTTTTTTTACTTGTCATATCATTTTAGAAGTTGAAAAAACATAAGATTTGCTAAGTAAAATTTGACAAACTATTAGAGATGCTCTTAGGAGGGTGTACTTAGGAGTTGTTGGAGATATTTTTAAAAAAAAGGAAAATTGTTGGAGAGGTATTTTTCATCACCTTGCTAAAAGTCAAGGATTTTTTTAGGAACACTAAAAGTCAAGGATTAGGAAGTATTCAAGGAACTCTCGAAGACCTGGTGCCTTAGAGCAACTCCAACAGCCTCTCTAAACCATTTTCTATCGGTAAAAAAAAGAAAACAGCCTCGAAATGTTATTCCAACAGCCTCGGGAAAACATCGGCTCGCAATCCTGTTCGCCATCCGCCGGCCTCCGCTTGCGATATTTGGAGAGGTCGCCTGCCTCGCAATCTCGCAGATTCCGCGGCAAATCCATCCCTCCTGCCCTGCTTCCCGCACGAAATCGCCCGCGCCGGGAGGCGCCAGCCCATCCTCGCGTCGGCCGCCGTCGTGCCGTCCCGCGCCCGCGCCGCCCCCTACGTCGTAGCTCCCTACCGGCGTGGAGCTCAGATGACCAGGACCACGCGCTGGAGGTCTCGCTCGCGCTGGAGAAGGGGAGGAGGATGCGAGGGCCGCTGCCGGCCGCTAGGAGAGGAGGATGCGAGGGGCGCCGCCGGCCGGCGGCAGGAGCACGGGCGGCCGCCGGGAGGACCAAGAGGAAGACAAGACGGGGGTGAAGGTTCTCGATGAAGTCCCCGAGCGGGAACGACTTGGCGACAGAACCGATGTAGAAGCTGAGGTTGTCGCCGCGGTCGACCTCGCCGACGTCGACTGTCCGCGCTGCGGTGAGGCGGAGGCGGCGCAGGGGAGGTGGAGGTCGCCGCCGGGAAGGACGCTCGGACGCCTGCGCCGCCGATCGCGCGTCGGGGAAGACGCTCCGATGTCGCCGCCCGCCCGCGCCCCGAGGAGGTGGAGGACGACGTCGAGACGCGCCGGTCGGCCCGCACCACGGGGAAGTGGAAGAGGAAGCCGAGTCACGCCAGGCTGCCGCGGGGATGTGGAGGAGGAGGACACCGAGCCGCGTTGTGCTATCGCAGACTCGCTCAAGACGCGCTGGTTGGCCGACCGTGCGGTGCTGCGGAGTTCGCCCCAACGACGTCGGCCATGGAGGGCATTGCCAAGCTCACCTCCTTCCCTTTGTGTGCTTGCCTCCATCTGGACGCGCTGCGTGCGGAGCTCACCCCGTCGGTGCCATGGGGGCGCTGCGGAGCTCGCCGCACCGACTCCAGCCATGGACGGCAGAGCTCGCCCACCCTCCGACCCATGTTGCGTGGTGGAGGACTGGAGGGGATGGATAAGGTTGGGTGGGTGGGGTGGGTAAGAATGACATGTGGGCTCCACTCATTATGGAGAGTTTAGTTTCAAGAGTGTTGGATCATTCTATAAAATTATAAAGTCTTCTATTTTTACAAAGGACTAAAACTCAAATTTAGCAAACAAAAATAAAGAAGCTGTTGGAGTTACTCTTGTCAAGGATCGTAAACAAACTCTGTTATGTATTTTCCCTTAAAAAACAAACTCTATTATTTGGAACGTTCCAAATTGGTAAAGTAGCAATATATGCCTAAGTTTATAGATAGAAAAAATATTCTAAATGCCAATTATTCTCCCGAAACTAATGCAGTTTATTTAGGAACTGTACTAGTACTTAGTCAATTCGGTCTCAACTCCCAACTAATTACGCTGGATGCACGGACGCATCTATTCTTAATCTCCCTCCGTCTCCAAACACAACCAAGACGACGAGTAAAAAAAAACGAAAGATGGACGTAGACATGTCGGCATCGCTGCCGCCCGAGCTACTTGTCGAGATCTTCCGCCGCCTGGAGGCCGCTGCCGCCCTCCACTGCACCGGAGTCTGCAAGCTGTGGCGGCGCACCATCATCGGCAATGCCGCCTCGTGCCTACGGCCCCGCCCCGACTGCTTCGTTCCCGGCCTCCTCCTTGGCTTCTTGCAAAACCACCGGGACAGGGGTCGTCACCGCGTGCTGCTGCAGCCCCTGCCAGGGCCGTCGGAGTCTGCGCCCGCCATGGCCGCCGTCTCCGGCACGCCGTGCTACCCGACAGCCTCTTCCTTCGCGCAGGGCGCCGCCGCCACCGACCTAGCGTCCTACGACGAGTTATTGTCGTCGCGCGACGGGCTTGTCCTCGGCTGGACGGCTGCGCAAGATCTCTGCCTGTGCAGCCTCATGACCGGGGACCGCAAGTTCATCCCCGCCGGCGCGTTCAAGGCGTGCACGTACGTCTTGCTCACCGGCTACGATCTCATCGCGTCATCAGATTGCAGCGGTGGCGACGACGACGATGACTTGAGGGCGCTGATACTCGCCGTGAAGGAGAAGGACATCGGGGGCGGCATGACCTACCAAATCTTCTCCACGAGCAACGGCGGCGCGTGGGGTGCCGTCACGGTCACGCGCTCCCACAGGTTCAAGAAGGGTCCCGTGACGGGCATATACCCCGGCAGCGAAGTCATCTGTCGCGGCAGCGCCGTCCACTGGCTCGCCAGGGCGGCGGACGCCGGCGTGGTGGAGTGCGTGGTGGCCGTCGACATGCGCTCCGGCCGGACATGGCTGACGGGGCTGCCGGAGTGCTGCCGGATGCAGGACTGTTACAGCAGCCTGCGCACCAGCCCGCTCCGCCTGGCGACGTCCGGGGACGGCCGGCTGTCAGTCGTCAGATCGTTCGATGGCGGCCTCGTCGAAGTGTGGGTGCTCACCGGCGGCGACCGGTGGGCCCGGCGCAGGAAGCTCAACGTGCAGGACTACTGCCGCAGGGAGGTTTGGTTCAGTGCTTTCTGCCCGAGGAGCGGGTTCATGCTTGGCCACGTTCGCGGCAAGGATCATCTCCTGATTGATGCCGAGAGGGGTTCGTGCTGCCTGATCGACTGCATCGACAACAATCATGGCGGATGCACGTATTCATTCGAGATGGATTGGTCAACTTATTTGTCAAAGAATAAACACTTTTGACATGTAATTAAAACCGATCATGGCGTGAGATTTAGGTTTTTTTTCTCCGTTAGAGCATCTCTAAAAATTTACCAAATTTTAGAGCAATTCAAACGGCCTCTCTAAAATGGTCTCACTAGCTAAAATTTTAGAAAAACTCAAAAAACTTCAATCCAATAGCCTCGCTATCCCAACAGCTCGCAATTGGACTCGCAATATCAGCTTCCTCGCTCGTCAAAGATGACGAGCGGACTCCGCTCGCAATATCTCCCCACGTGCCCTCATCCTCTCCTCTTCATGTCACGGCTCCACATCTTCTTGCCGTCGGCGCTGACCAATACCTCGCCGTCCCTGGAGGAGAGCCCTCCTGCCCCACTCCTCCCGAGCTCGGCGTCCGCGAAATCGACGGCGAGCAGCACGCGGCACGGGGCCGGGGCGAAGCGCCGCTCCAGCTTCCACGCGCCCTCGCCACCGCAGAGGAGGAGCCCAAGCTCGTCATCTGTGAATTGGCAGCGGCGAATAGACGGCGCGGCGCCAGCTCCCGCGCGGCACTGAAGGTGGCGTCGGGCCAAATTGTCGGTGGCGGCCTTCTCCCATGCACCCAGGTCCTCCTCCCACGTGCTCCTGGAGGCGGCGGCAGGCCCAATCATCGGTGACGGTGGCCAAATCGACCGCAGCGGCGGCCGGAGCAAGCAGACGGGAGGTACGGGCAGGGTGGCCGGTCGGAGTTAGCAGGGCGGCTGTGAACCTGAGCGCGGGCAGGGCGGCCGACCACTCGACCAGGAGCGGAGGTGGGGCAGACAGCCAGAGCAAAGAGGCGCGTCGTGGGAGACGAGGAAGAAGACATGGATTGAGAATGACATGTAGGGCCCACCCAGTTCTGTATACAATAGTGAGTCCGATTTGGCTAGTTTGTTGGAATTGATCACAATTGAGAGAGTGAATCATAGTTAAATGACTAGCTAAATGGGAATATAAAGGGTAGAATTTAGCTAGTCTGTTGGAGTTGCTCTTACTTGGGAAATCTTGTGTTTTGCCAACTTCTAAAAATGTATGCCAAGTAAAAAAAGAGTTCATTTCCAACAATTTGGCATAATTCACTTATCAAATCCAGATCTAACTTACATCAGGAATCCTGAGAGAGCAACAAAATTATGTTATGCCCTTCCACCTCTTGAAAACTTACATCAGGAACTCCGAGATAGAAACAAAATTATTTTTATGTCCTTCCACCTCTTCTGCTATGGAACGGATGCGTCGCGGATACGCGCATATATATGTGCGCGTCGAGTGTTGGGGTTCTGTACCGCCGAACAGTAAATTTCTCGGATTGCGTGCCGAGTCTCGGACGGTTGCGCAAATGGGGGTACACAAGGATTTATACTGCTTCGGGCCTCCGGTAACACCCTACGTCCAGTTCGTGCTGCTGTGTTATTTGCACTGATTTGTAGTAGGAGGTACAAATGGACGAGAGAGGGAGCTTGGTCCCAAGTCTCTGTCGTCTGTAGGAGTCGTGGATGGCTGGAGGTAGAAGAAGAATGAGAGAGCTCCTCCTGGGAGGAGAAGGAAGAAGTAAAAAGTAAAGAACCAGAGTCTGGCCCTTGGAAAGGACCCCTGATCTCCCTTTTATAAAACAAGGGGAGCAGGTCACATCAATAAAAGCTGCAGGAGAGAGAGAGAGTGAATGCACTAGGTCAAAAAGAGGAGTGCGGGTGTAACATCTCAGAAATTTTGAACATTTTGCCAAGTGTGAATTTTCACAAAAATTTAAAACTTTTTGTTTGAACATATGTGCTACCAAATTTAATCCCAATTTGCTAGCTTCTCATCTTAAATCCATATAATGTAAAACCATATAAAAATTATTTTAAAATTATAGTATAAATGTGATTTGGATTTTATGGATTTTATTTGGATTTTATTTGAGTGTGTTATGAATTTGAAAGTATTCAAATTCAAACTATGGTTTAAACCCTAAAATTCAAAACTATTTCAAACCCTTCCAGCTAACAGGGCCTGCTAACATCCTTCCAAGTCTGATCGGCGTCCCTCATCTCTTGACCCATGCACGCCGATCACCCCGGCCCTTTTCTTCCCAAACCAGCCCATCAGCCCAGCTCGCCCCCTTTCTTTTCTTTCGCACCGAAGCCCTGTGCTTCTTCCTCGCGGAGTCGCACCGCTCCGCCGCACCACGCCGCGCACGCACGCGCCTGGCCGCATCACCCCGCCCTGCTGGCACGCACGTCGAGGGGTGGCCCGCACGTCGAGGCTGGCCCCACACGCTCTCACACCCCTGAATCACTTCTTTGCCATCGCGTTTTCCCCCGCGCCAAGTCTTGCAGTGCCGTGCCGCGGCACGCCTTCACCGCCACGCCAGAGAGGGGACAACCATGGCCCACGCAGTTTCCCTGTCTCCTTGACCCCGCGCACCCTCAAAACCCCAGCGGCCTTCACCAATTTGGCTTCCTCGCCATTTGGGGAATTCCTCCCCAACCTCTGTTCCGCCGCCGGGGAAAGTGAGAAGGGGAAAGAGGGGAAGAGAAGGGGGAAGGAGGAAGAAGAGAGGCGCGCCGCCGTCGCGCCGTCACCCGGAAGCAGAAGCCGCACCCCCCGGAGCCGGACGAGTTGCGAGGAGGGCCGTCCTCGAGCAGGAGGAGACCGAAGCAGAGGTGCTCGCCGCGTCGCCGCCTTCACCACGCCGTCACCGCCGTGAACTTCACCACCGCGGACTCCACGGCTACGTCTACATCGCCGACCCTCGGTGAGCCAGACCGCACCTCCTCTTCTTCTTCACCCGTGGAAGCGTGCCCCTGCGCCACGCCACGCCGGTCCTTGAGCCGTGCGTCTTCGCGAGTCCGCCGCCGCGTCGCACCCCAGCGCCGCGCCGGTCCTCGCCGTCTTGTCATGTTTCGTCTGCACCGCGTGGCCGTCCTTATCTTGCCTGAGAACCCGGCCTTCGAGCCGATGATCTGTCTGCAGGGAGCGTCGCCGCCGCAGCTGTTGCGCCGCGCCGCGGACTCGGCTCGCCGGGCACCCGCGCGCGTCGGCCGGCCATGTCGCGGCCAGGCAAGGCCTGGGCGCGCACCTGTGCCCTGGTAAGCACACTCTCGTGCTAAACCACGCCTCGCCGAGTTCCTAGCTAGATGCACGCCGCTTTGCTGCCTTTCCGCTTTGCGCCGCTGTTGTCGCCGCCGATCGACGCCGTGTCGTGTCTGGTGCGCTGTTGCGCTACGCGCCTGCACGCGTGTGAGAGCCGAGCTGTGGCCGCAACTGTGTGCACGCGAGCGTGCAAGCGTCCGCGTCCAGTGCCCCCTAGCGCAGGGACAGACGCTGCGCGAGGTCGAGGCGCCACTGTCGCCGTGTCGTCTCTGCGTCGCGCCGAGAGCGCCGCCACGCCACGCCGCGCCGGCCAAAGAGCTCGCCCCCAGGGCTATGGCTGCGCCGACGAAGTCGCCGGGTCCTAGTGAGCACTAGCGTCCGCTCGCGCAAGAGCCAGGACCACCGTCATCGCCGGACGTCGTACTCCGTCGTCGCCGGGTACACGCCGAGGCGGGCATGGGCGGCAAGGACATGCGGTGCACCCCAGAAAATCCTGAGGACATCCACCGGACTTCTCCAGTGCGCGTCCGCGGAGAAGTGGGCTGACCGGCCTGTTTTAACCCATCTTGGCCCTTTTCCTTTTAACCAGTGAACTCTGGATTTTTGTTCAAGGTGATCTGCTGGACTTGGTCGATTATGGCCCAATGGGCTAAGTCCGATGGGCCTAATCCGGCCCACTGCCACTTTTGGCCCAAAAACGGCCCACCGGTTGTGACGCTGACGTCACGATGACGTCATGCTGACATCATCACCTATTTTCAAATTAAAAATCCTTTTCTGTTGTATAAATGATTTTGGAAATTATTTTATAAATCCCTTTTTCTATAAAAATTCCTAACTAATTATCCGGAGCTCCGAAAATTATGAAACCACTTGCGTTGGATTCATAATTCCGAGACGCTCACGGCTACCCTATCCTTATCCTCTCTTACCCATGAACCAAACCCCGTTTTGCCTCGCGTACTTGGAGTAGGATTCGTGGCCGCTACCGCCACTGCGCTATTGTGGGTCTGGGACGCCGGAGCCCCGCAACTAGCCACTGGCCTGCCGCGGACAGGAATAACTTCTCCAAGTCGTGTTCACACCGCTTACCTTGCTTGCACCCCTTCCACCACTTTGTGCTGCAACCCGCAAACCCGCTCTCGCTCTGCTTTGCTTCGAGCCGTGTAGCGCGCGTCGTACCAAGTGTCAGTACCCGGAAGGCCGCGCGTGATGGATGGCCGTGCCTTGAGCAGAGGCATCTGCTTCAAGTGTGGCAACCCCGCGTTGCAACCTAGCTACTACGCTGTGGTTATCGTCGCTTCGCTAGCACTTGCACCACCGTATTCTCGAGTACCTTACCGCACCACCATCCTCTTATCGACCTCAATCCGATCTTTTTCCTTCTCTTTGTGCTGCTACCGCACACCTTGTCCTGAAGAAGTCTTGTCTAGCTCGCTTCGCCTTGCTTCTCTCTCATCATCCTCTGAGCTGCCGCTTTGTTGCACCAATCTGTTGCGCTAATACCTTGCAAGCGCAAACACCAAGCCCTTAGCCTTTGATCGGCAACCCAACCTTGAACTAACCCTTCTCTCTAACTTGTTTCCTAGTATATAAAGCTAGTAGCTTAAAACTATGTTAATATAAAACTAATTACTTTGATTTCCCTAAATTAATTAGTGCTGCTTGTAGTTAGTTCAGATTTATTTTGATTCTTCTAAATTGATGTTATTTGGAGTTAATGCTTAGATGTTTGTCGTTGTTTATTTCCGTGTCGCATCTCGTGTAGGCTTGTGATCATGTTTGAAGACCCGAGCCACAACGACGACCCGAGCAGTGAAGATTGGGAAGACCTTTGACCCAAAGGAAGGGCCCAACCTCTACTACTCTACGACGACTACCGCGCAGGTGTCATGTCACTCCCGACCATGTAGATCCCATGCATGCTATTTAGTTGCTAGTGCTTTATTTATGATGCTTTGGATGATTGAAATGCATAGACAATCTTTTAGCCATGCCTTGATTTGTTATATCCTGTACCTTGAACCTCCTACCTTTGGAACTAGTTACAGACCCCTAGCTAGTTCCCGATGATTACTATTCATACAGTTTACCTGTTCCGTGTTATGGATGGATCTCTGGTTTGGACCGAGATTGGGATATCTCGGTATTCTAGCGTGTGTTTTGGGTGAGTGTGTTACCTTGACGTGTTACCGCGGGAGCGAGCCACTTTGGTTACTTGTGAACGCCTGTCTAGGGGAGATGCGACCTGGCCTCCCGCCCTAGCGGCGCGTCGGACGGTGGGAGTTGGTGAGTGCTCGCTCTTACAATTAAGGACCGATCGACAGTTTAACCATGATCTTTGGGCTATTTTCGTACAAACTGTTCGCCTTGTTATGGGCGGGGTTCGGTCCGAGAACTAGTTGGTGGTTGGCACTCAGCTTGTAGGTGGACCGGTGTGGTCGTGTGAGGGGGACGGGTTATACCCCCCGAGTAGACGTCGCCCCGGCTCCTCCGGGGATGGTTTCACAGCTCCGAGGTCCTGCTGGCAAGTTTCGCGCCCCAGTTCAGGACGAGTCAGGCTCAGAGAGGCAGGAGAGTGCCACCCACTGATAGGTCTCCGGTCGTTAGGTAGGGATGTGGAACGGCGGCCACCGTTTCTGCCCTATCCGGCGGGTCCAGTTGTACATCCTCTGCAAAGTGTTAAACATATAGCTATAGTCCGTGTCCACTGGTATGGACAGCCCACGGGTCTGTTACTCTGGCTAGACTTTTCTTGTGCTGCTTCTCTCCCCCGAGTGTGTGAGCCCGGCTTGGTGCCGTTGAGATGTGAGGTAGGAGTTGGTGACCTTACATCGCAGATGAGAGTGGGGTGATGTGTCTCGGTTGAGATCCAGTGTGTGGGTGTTCTTTCCTTGGTTGGGGTGTTGACCCCGGAGGCGATGGCCTCGGAGGTGTGGATCTCCTCGGAGATGGTAACCTCTCTGCATTACTGCTTACCTTGATGTTGCTACCGCTGCTTGCATAAACTTACTACAACCATATATAGGCCTATCCATGCATACTAGAATTCATCCACCGCTTTTGCTCTTTGTTGGGAAGCTGACATGACCTACCCGCTTATCGGGTAGATGGCGATGCTTTCAGATTTGGTGATCGACTACGACATCGACAATGAAGGATGGGAAGACTAGAGCTGGTCCTACACTCAAGTTTGCCTGTGGAGTTGGAGACGCTTCGCTTCGATAGATCCGCTGCGTAGATGTTTTACCTTTCTTGTTTAGTCCAGTTGGACTTGTACCCGGCTTATGCCAAAATGTTGTACTCTGATGTATTAATAAAATAATGTAATATTTCTTCTATTCCTATGTTGTATGGATTTGTACTACTTGAGACAGGGTTTGCACGTGATAGCCACTTCCTGGGACTATCACAGAGGTGCAGAGGATCGGGTTTCCAGTTTTGGAAATCTGGTTCGTTTCAGCGGGAGGAGCTTTTTACTCATGCCGCGGGTCCCACTGTCCCTATTTTCCTGTTTGCTGCTGTTGTTGCGCATGGTTGCCTATCCTGGTGTCGTGACTTCCCACGCAAGCGGCAGGAGCAATGAATGCCTCTGACACCTGGTACATGCATGAGCAATGAGGACTCAAAACTACTCGAGAGGGCAGCCAACTAGTCAGAAGTGGCCTGTCAGGTCTGTACGTGAGGTGATGGACTTGGTTTTTTGGCTGTTTTCCCTCACAGAAATAAATCCTAGAATACGTCTTGGTTTCTGTGGTCGTTTTCCTTCATAAAATAAATCCAAAAAGTCACAAAAAATACCCCAGGGGTCATCGTGGCTGTGAGATTCACTTGTAATCGCTATCTTTGGGTGCCCATAAGATTGGGCCCCGTCACCGAGGGGAGAGATGCCAAGTTGCTATTGATACCAAGTTGTTTTGCCAAACTGTTAGAGCCTAATTTTTCATGTTTTGCCAAAATTAAAAGGATGTCAAATTAAGATAGCAAACTGTTGGAATTACTCTTATAGTTACAAGCAATCAAACTAGTTACTTTCTTTATTCAGCGCCCTCCCATAGTTCATAAGATTTACCTGTGACAATTATATGCTGCAATAAAAGAGTTAAATGCATACCAAGCTTTTGGTGTCCACAGTAGTACATGAACTCTGCGAGTAGATACATCATCTTTAAAATAGTTGGTTTTAAGAGTTTCTTCGAGAAATTCCAAATTTTACTCGGCAAATCTTGTGTTTTGCCAATTTTGAAAAAGATATACCAAGTAGACAAATGAGTTCATCTCCAACAATTTCACATAATTCACTTGTCAAATCCAGATCTAACTTACATAACGAACCCTGAGAGAAAAACAAAATTATGTTTATGTCATTCCCCCTCTTGAAAACTTATATCAGAAATCCTTCTCTATTCTTTATTTCTTTTTTTATCCTCCCACCTGGCTTGGCCACGCCGATGCCAACCCAGATCGGCACGCGTATATTTCCGCGTGGGGAGATGATGAATTTTGCCAAGTTTGTTTGCCAAACTGTTGAAGGCCAATTTTTCTTATTTTGCCAAAATTAGATGGATGTCAAGTTAGTTTACCAAACTGCTAGAGATGCTCAATAACTTGTAAGGTGGATGCGGATGAGTCTATATAGAATGACATTGGGGAAAATGCCACGTAGGTAGCAAACATGCAGTATTTTTTTATAGAAAATCCTTGCTAATCCTCCCTTCGTTTGAGTTGTATTCATTTTCAAATTTGGTTTCCACAATTTTTTAGTCTCGAAATTCATTTGTAGGCTTAGAACAGAGAGCATTGTTTTATATATATCACCTCTCCCAAATGACCTTGACTCACATCGACACTCTAATATATTATATCCTGGCATGCAACATTTAAACCAACATCGATGACGTGCAACATTTGAATCAACATCGATTTCATGCATCCAGTGATTCTCTTCTTCAACTTAATCAGTCATGACATAGTACAAGCTTTGATGAAAATTTGCAAGCGGGAGATAGTGATCCTACATAAAAGCCTGAAAACCTAGTGATTATCATGATAGAACAAGTAGGTCAATTTTGCAAAACCAACTTTATAGCTGAAATACGAGTATTAACTAACACGTAATAGCAAGAACTTTTAAGAAAACATTCACTAACATGTAAATTGTGTGGACCCCCCACCACCACCACCACATGTCATCTGGATAATCTGTCCGCACCCACCTATTAAGTTGTTGTTCTCAAATAAATAATATGAAAGACGATGCACCTAGGCGTACCCACTCGCTAAGTTTATGACTAACGAAGCATTTAACTCGCAATACAAATTGATAAACTTTGGTTACCGACTTTATTTCTTTTTTAGAATTATACAGGACAATGCAGACGCTCACAACACGCACGCACACTCACCCTTATGAACACACCTACGCAAACCCTAATCCTATGAGCACCTTTGAAGAACTGAGCAACCGACAGATCTGGAGATTCCCGAAGTCATTATTGGCGCCTCGTTGTCGAGGTGAACATCGCTTATCACTTAACGCACAACCCGGTAAATCTTGAGAAAATCTTTAGAAAAGGTGCGAGTACTAGGATTTAAACTCTGGTAGATATCGTCTCTCCGGACCGTCCATTGGACTACAAGTCAATTCACAGTTACCACTTTATTATTTATATACGCGCATGCTAAATGTCTCAAAACCGAATGGGACGAATTGCTAGCCCAAAACAGTCGGAAAAAAGCATCGCGCAAGCCTGCAACCTTGACGGGAAACAAACCCAAACGTCCTCCACTGTGAACTGATGAAGAAACACGAGAAACAAGCCCAACCCATTTGCTCCGTTGCACATTTGCACGGCCGGCTTGAAACTGCTTACAGCCAGAGCACATGAAACGTTTGGTGCATTACTTGTAATCCTGGCTGTTCTAACTGCGACTAGCGTGTACATGAAACGTTTAGTTTTGGAGCAATTGCAACTCAAGTGCGCTGATGATCCTTCAAGCAAAAAGGGAAGAACTGATGACTGTAAGGGACACGCGTAGCTGACATCATCATCACCATAAAGATATCCATTTCCAGACGGAAAAAGTCCATTTTACTCTCCTCGCCTATTCACTTTGTCCGTCCCACCCTCTAACCAAAATATCGGCTCAATTTAATCCCTCATCGTATTGATACCGGACTAAATCAATCCCTAAACAGGATTTGTCCCCGGATTTGCTTACGTGGCATGGTTTTGACTAGTCAACGTGTGTTTGGAGGTGTGAGCCGTGTGATGTGGACTGATAGAGCGAGCCACCGCAACTAAGCCGAGCCACCGAAACTAAGGCAGCCGAGCCACCCAAATCTCCCACGACACCGGAAATCCGGAATAGGCGAGGCGCGAAGATTACCGCACTGCATCGCCCAACTCGCTTTCCCTTATTTTCCTCGTGCAGTTCGCTCTTCCGCCCCTCTTCGCCGCCGCAGGAATCGGATGATCGGAGCGGTGCCGGTGGATACTGGAGTACGAGCAGATTGATCTAGGTGAGTAATCTAAAGTTCCGAACCCTAGACTATCAATTTCTCCTAAACATTGGTTCGAATCTTCTACCAATTTCCACGAGGTACAAAGTGGAGGCTCTAGTCATTATCTCCTTGGTCTGTAATTAGCTTGGGTAATGGATAGTACGCGCGCGGCGCGCGGCACTGTTCTTATGTTGGAACAGATGCAAAACCGAATTATTGTTTACTAGATTTAAGTCGATATGCTCCTCTAGCTGTGCGCGCGCCTGTAGATGGGAATGGGATTGGAGGTTCAATAATCATTGGTACATGATTCTTTTTCGTATGCTAATGAAGAGTACAGCCGCCATGCTGTAGGACTGGTATGCCGTAAACAAAAATGGGTCTCGTGAATGATATGCTCTATATAATAACTTGCAAGAAAGAAAAGGTACTGCTAGTGTAGCACTTTAGTTCTATTTGTTCTATATATTCCTAAAGGATAAGAGGATCTGCTAGTATGTAGTATATATTGTACAGACATGGAATCTTCATGTCACAAAAGAATGTACGTAATGTCTATGTTTTTTCTTTCAAGAACATGCTCATAAAACTATCTAATTATACACACACAGGAACATAATAGTAATTTGTGTGATTGATGCTTTGTAATTTTCGTGTGCAGGTTGGATGGATAATCTTGGTTTCTTACCAGTGAGGTTTCATTTGGGGGGAGAGTTTGTGCATTTGGGAGACACCATTGACTTTGTTGGTGGAGATGAAGTCTGGTCATATATTAAGAGAGAAAAGGTTTCGATCTCTGAGATTGTTAACAATTTAAAACTACACATGATTATAACCGATAAAGATTCCATTTTTTTGCATTGGTTGTCTCCTGGGAAAGAGCTTGCCAATGGGTTAAGGCCTCTCAAGGATGACAAAGAGTGCTCCTACATGTTACAATGCATACTAGATGGTGCAGATGATGGTGTTGCAGATGTATATGCACAGGTTATCCATGAAAACTCAGAAGAGGAGGATGAGAGTGATTCAGAGTATGAACTAGAAGAGGAGGAAGAGTCTAGTTCAGAAGAAGATGATCAAGCTATTTCTGTTCCAATAGCTAATTTGAGTCCTTCTAAACTTGTAAACATTAGTAGAAAGTCTCAACCTGGTAACAAAACGATCCAAGCAGAAAACAGTGGTAGCAGTTCTTGGGACGTTGAAGACTCAGAAAATTCAGAAGATGAGGAGGCCAAGCGGTATAAAAGAAATGCCAATATGGTGAAGAAAGGGATCAAAGGGAGGGAGGATATTTGTGAAGCCTTAGTACAGGTTGGACATCAAGTTCCCAAACTGCACTTTGTTGATGATCTGGATGTTGGCAATGAGACACCATATTTTGATTCAAGTGAAGAAGCCTCTTATGATGATGATGAGGGGCCTGAGATCACTGGCTGTAGGAGTAAGAGCAAGTTCCCTAGGTTTGATGATACTGCTACAATGCCTGTTTTCTCCATTGGCATGACTTTTAGGGGAAGGGAAGAATTCAAACATACTGTGGTTAATTATGGGCTTGCAATGAAGAGACATGTTGCCTTTCCCAAAGATGAAAAGAAGAGGATCAGAGCTAAGTGTTCATGGTTTGGTTGCCCTTGGATGATTTATGGTGCATATACCTCAAAGTGTGATTGGTTCCAAGTCCAGACATATACTCCTCAACATCGATGCCCTCAAAGGAGAGATAACAAGCTTGTAACTGCTAGGAGAATTGCTGATAAGTATGAGTCATTAATAAAGGCTAACCCTTCGTGGAAGCTACAGGATCTGAAGGAAACAGTCTTACTCGACATGGGAGCAGATGTTACATTATCCAAGATCAAAAGAGCCAAATATACTGTAATGAAGAGAATTTATGATGCTGCCAAAGAAGAGTACCCCAAGCTTTTTATATTACCAATTAGAGATCCTAAGAAGTAATCCTGGTAGTACAGTGGCTATTTCCTTGGATCCTGAGGTCACCATAAAGCATGTATTCCAGAGGATTTATGTATGTTTTGAGGCATGTAAAAAGGGGTTCTTAGCTGGATGCAGGCAAGTACTGGGACTTGATGGGTGCTTCTTTAAAGGGGCTTGCAACGGAGAGCTTCTTTGTGCGCTGGGTAGGGATCCCAATAATCAGATGTATCCTGTTGCATGGGCTGTCGTAGAGAAGGAAACCTCAGCATCTTGGTACTGGTTCATAGGTCTGCTGCAAAAGGATCTGAACATTGCTGCAAATGGAGAAGACTGGGTGGTAATTTCTGATCAACAAAAGGGTCTTCTTAATGCAATTGGTGAGCTATTGCCACATGCCGAACATAGGATGTGCACAAGGCACATTTATGCAAATTGGAGAAAGAAGTATAGAGATCAGAAGTTTCAAAAACCATTCTGGAGCTGTGCTAAGGCTTCCAATAAGGAGATGTTCAACTATTGTAAGGCTCTCCTAGCTCAAAAGACACCTGCGGGTGCTAAAGCCATGATGAACACAGAACCAATCCATTGGAGTAGAGCCTGGTTTAGGATTGGTAGCAATTGTGATAGTGTGGACAACAATATGTGTCAGAGTTTCAACAATTGGATTGTTGCTATTAGGGCCCATCCAATAATCACTATGCTTGAACGCCTAAGGTGCAAGACCTTTGTCAGGATACAAGAAAATAGATTGAAGCCAGAAAGATGGACCGGAAGGATTTGCCCTAACATAGTCAGAAAATTAAACAAATATATTGAATACTCCGGTAAGTGCTTGTCAATCTGGAATGGAAAGGACGGGTTTGAGGTAAAGCATGGACATAAGAGGTATAAGGTAGATGTAGATCAGAGAACATGCTCCTGCAGGTTATGGCAGCTAGCTGGTATCCCTTGTTGCCATGCAATTTCTGCACTCCATCTTATGTCGAAGAATCCAGAAGACTATATAGCAGACTGTTACACCATTGAGGCCTACAACAGAATATATGAGAATTGCATGTTACCCATGGAGGGTATGTCAAGTTGGCCAATATCAGATCATCCAAGGCCACACCCTCCTGGATATGTGAGGATGCCAGGAAGGCCAAAAAAGGAGAGAAGAAGGGATCCATCTGAGCCTAGGAAAGGAACCAAGTTATCAAAGGTTGGCATTAAGATGAAATGTAGGCTTTGTAGAAGTGAAAAGCACAATGCGAGGAAATGTCCAAAAAAACCTAGATAAAGGAAAGAAAAATGTCATGAGGAAAAGGATGCAAGCTGAAATAGCATCTCAAGCTCCTGAAAGTTCAAATTCAATGGTGAGCATTACTAATAATGTATATTTTTTTATCATTTTTCTATCATTGCCTGGTTTCTCTATAAATTTGATGTGTTTGTTGTTCCAAGGTTACTAAGAAAATGAAGAGTGCAACTAGTAAATGGGTGGCTGCAAGTGAGAAGCGTCTGAAAACAAGTACAATCTTCCAGGTATGGTGATGGTAAGGTTTTCATTGTCAACATGTTCTTATATATCATTATCTTTTAAGTGACCTGATTACCATACCAACCAAACTTGCTTGTAATTTTCTGTAGACTAGAGCACATTCACACGAAGGCGTCAACTGAAAACATCAATTGGAAGTGGGAAACCTGTCGTTATCTTATCAAAATTTCACTTCTGTACATATTAGGTGTGTTACTGGTGATACTATCATGTTATTTGGCATGGATTTCTCATGCGACAATGCACAAAGTGCAGTAGATTTTTCTAGCGAGAATAAAATACTATTGGTGTCCTGTTTAATTGCCACGATGGGGAAAAAATTTTGCTAGGTCATTTTGTTTTGTCTGATGTTGACGACAAATCATGCAGATTAGCAGGATGCTAGTGGAACATGTGTTCTCTTGTGCCTTATTTGGATTCAGCGTGTGATAGTGCTTTGCATGCCGGTTCTGATGTCGTGCAGACTGCAGAGTATGATATCAGTTGTGAACACCTGAACGATGCAGCACTAACTCGACCACGCGTCAGGCAGAAAAATTGGTGCGCCACAACGTGGCCCCGAGAGTGTTGCCACAAGCAGCTGATTACGCGCGCGGGGATGCAGCAACAGTCGCGGCGCGGGGGATACGCGCGCGTGGCCGCGTGCAACATCTTGGCTCAGGTTCCATTCTAATCGATGTGCATCGGCTCGGCTCTGACCATGCAGTCCACGTCACACCTCCAAACACACGTTGACTAGTCAAAACCATGCCACGTAAGCAAATCCGGGGACAAATCCTGTTTAGGGGTTGATTTAGTCCGGTATCAATACGATGAGGGATTAAATTGAGCCGATATTTTGGTTAGAGGGTGGGACGGACAAAGTGAATAGGTGAGGGAAGTAAAATGGACTTTTTCCTTTCCAGACCACTCGCTGTTCCAGCCACCTCGTCAACCCCAACATGCAGCATCAAGATTCAAGAGTCAGTGGCAGAGTCAGAATTAAAAATCTACCTATAGCAAAGTTACTATTGTATTGATATAGGGTCATCTGATAAGCTGTATCCATCTGCATTCCTAATTTCCTATTGGGCAATGTGCTTTGATGGACCCAGTCACGGTAACACAATCGCTAAATCAAGAGGACAAAGTCAGCCTTGTACATACACGGGCTGTTATACATAATCACTCACTCTAATTAATCCTCCCAACTTTATTCTTAATTTGTGAGGCTAAATCAGCTTTTGTGGACTTAGATATCAGTCTGTGTACATCATAGGCCCTTTATTACTACACCTTTATCTCTAAATCACCTTATGTGGACTTTGCCCTTGAACTATTGTGTACATCAGCCCGGTTCGTGCAACATCCCAAGTGTGACGGCAGCCATACCTTACAGATTGGTGCTCCGCCACTACATCAGGTTAAAGCTCCACGCAACCTAAGTGGGGGCATACGAGCGGAAATACAGAACAGAATATATGTTCTCAGAAACATCTATCGTGAGCCGTTGCGTGGATGTACGTTCTATGCATGCAAAAGAGAACATATGTTCTCAGAAACATCTATCGGGCCGTGGCGTGGATGTTCTGTGTGGACGTTTGTTCTTGGGCCTGTGAGACTATCTCCAGCAATAGCACTCACCCGCATAGGCAAATAGCCGTTTTGAGCACAAGAGAGATGAAACCCAACATGCAAAATAGCCCGTCCTCCAGCAGCACACCCAGCCCCAAGCTCATCCTCCCAGCAGCAGTTGACTCCCGCCAAGAGGGAGACGGTCGCTCGAGGAGAGGGACGCGAGGGAGCCCAACCCTTGCTCCGCTCACGGGATCCTCCGCCGAATCGAGGACCGCCGCCACCGGATCGAGGGCCGCCGCCGCCGAATCGAGGACTGCCGCCGCTGGATCGAGGGCCTCCGCCACCGAATCGAGGGCCACCGCCGCCAGATCGAGGTGGAGGAGCTAGGGTTGGGGTGGAGGATGGATGTCGATGCGGCCGGCCGTCGCGTTCCCTCGCAGGCGTGTTGGTGTGCGGCGGAGCTCCAGCTCGTGCCGTGGAGGAAGCCCCGCCCCTGCTCCGTCGAGGGATCCTCCGCCGTATCGAGGCACCAGCGTCGCGGATCGAGAGCCGCCGCCACCGGATTGAAGCCCCGCTGCCGCTGGATCGAAGCCCCGCCGCCGTTCCTGCTCCGACTCCGCGCCGTGGAGCTCGTCCGCCTCCGCGCCGTGGAGGAAGGGGGGCGCCATCACCTCCGCAGGGGCCGTCATTGTGGAGCCCCGCCGCCGCCGGCGAGCAGGGAGAGGAGCGGACGCGATGAGGGAGCCCCACCCTGCTTCGCTCGCCGGATATTCCGCCGCCGCACAGCCCCGCCCGCACGCGTCTGCGCCACAGAGAAGAGAGAGAGAGGGGATAGCGTTGGTAGTTGGGATGAGGGGGAGGAGAGAGGTACCCCAGGTTGAGTGCTCGGAGGCTGACAAAGGCATAACGAGGATGCAGGTGGGTGAATTGTTGGAGGCGGAATAGTGCTCACGAGTCACTCATTTTGAGGTTGGGGATCCGATGGGAGCATTGCTAGAGATAGTCTGATCCCACTAGAACATACCGCCACCCTTCCTGTTTACTTTTTTTTTCTCATTCCATATTTCACTGGTTCTTTTTCTCTCTACTAGCAGACCATGTTCCTGAATCGTGATGCTGCGGATTGTGAAAATCAATGACAAAGCAAACAGAACGGTGCCAAGGATTAGAGATTTTAAGCTTTCAGCAGATGGACGTACTGATTACTGAAGAACCTTGATGAAGACGACACGCTCCTTCACTCCGATTCGGATCCTCTGCAGTCGGCTGCAGAGGCTGTCGTGTGGGCCCAATGGGCACCAGGGCCCGCGTGCAGTGAGAGTTGCACTCTGCAGTCGACTGCAGAGGAGCTTCTCCCCCTTCACTCACTTTATTCTGTATGCGTGCGTATCATCATTCAAAGGAGAGGCTAGCTTGCTGCAAGCATCGATCTCATGAGCATCTACGATCTAGTATCTAGTAGGTTGTTCTAGTAGTGATTGTGGAGCACCGGCGCGAGGTCGGGCTTGTACATGCTCCTCCTCCGGAAGAGGTCCCCGAACTTGCGCAGGATCGACCGCCGCTTCTTGTGCTTCATGGCGTGCTCCGTGCCGCCGCCGTACGGGAGGCCCACGTCGAGGTGGTCGAACTCGTAGTCGTAGTCGTCGTCCATGGCCGCTGCGGCCGCCGCCGACTTGAGCTCCGCGAGGTTGCTCAGCGACGCGAACATCCTGTCCCTGCGCCCCGGGGGTAGCACCCTCCCGGTGTCCAGGAACGCCGCCGCGCCCAGCTTCCCCTGCGCGGCCTCGCGCCTCCACTTCTCCACCAGCGGGATCTCCTCCTTCCCGACCGCGTCGCCGCCGTTGGCTCCTGCCGGCGCCGCCAGCAGCTGGGCTTCGAGCTCCTTGGCGCGGTCCCTCGCCGCGGCCTCCCCGGCCCTGAGGGTCTCGTTCTCCCGCCGCAGGGACTCCAGGTCGCGCTCCTTCTCGGCGGCGGCGTCCCGCAGGCCGGCGTTCTCGCCGCTGACGAGCTCGAGCGCCTCCGTGGCTGCGCTGGCGTCCTCGGCGGCGCGTTCCAGCGCGCGGCGGAGGCCGTCGTTCTCGCCTTCGAGCGCCCGGCGCGCCCCGGCGAGGTCGGCGTTCTGCCGCCGCGCCGCGGCGGCCTCCTCCTCAGCAGCGCGGGCGCGCGCCACCAGCGCCTTCTCCCTGGCGCGCCACCCGGCCGCGGCGTCCTTCCACTCGGAGGTGATCGCGTCGACCTGCTCCGTGGCCGACCAGAGCTCCGCCTCGGCGCCCTGCAGCAGGCCCCGGAGCCGGTCGGCCTCGGCGTTGGCGGCCTCCAGCTCGGCCTGCGCGTCGGAGAGCCAGGCCTTCATCTGCTTGGCCTCCATGGTGACCGCGGACAGCGCGGCGGTCAGGTCGTCAGCCGCCTTCCGGCTCCGCTCCTCGGCCTGCGACGTGGCCCGGAGCCGGGCGCGGAGGCCGTTGATCTCCTCGTCGACGCCGCCGAACATGAGGTCCATGACGCTCCACTGCTGCTGCTGCTGCTGCTGCTGCGCCGGCCCGGCCCCGGCCCCGGCGACGCCCTGCTGCTGCTGGCGCAGCGCGTCGACCTCGAGCCTGGCCTCCTCGAGCGCGATCTTGGCCTGCTCCAGCTCCTTGGTCTGCCGCACCAGCGACTCGAGCATCTTCATCTCCGTCTGCTTCGCCGCCGCCACGTCCCGCTCCAGGCGCCGCACCACCTGCCCCATTCCTCCCGCGCCGGCGCCGTCGCTCATAGTCTGCCGCTTCGCCGGCGCCTCCGTCTCTGCTGGCAGACTTCGGAGCTCCTCCTCCAGCTGCTCCGCCGTCACCGGCGCCTGCTCCGTCATGCCGCCGCTGTCGCCGTGACTCTGCTGCGATGAGTAATTAAGTCCACGACTCCACGATCACGATCACGTCTGTACTGCTACGCATGGCATGGGCGCGCACGATCTGCGCACCCATTCCGTTCGCGTAACTACCAACAGGGAGCTATACGCACCTGTGAGGAGGAGGCGACGACGGGTGGCGGCGAGTACGTGGGCGTGGTGGACCTGCTGCGCTCGTGCCGAGGCTTCATCTGCTGCCCGCGATACAGGGGCGGGGCGGTGGCCCATGGCCCGGCCCCCCAGGACCGGGATCTGCACGGCACGGCGAGAGCACGCACGTGGGGTCAGGAATTCAGCAACGCTCGCTCATGATGATCCGACCGGAGGTGCCAACTGCCAAGCTCACCTCGCCCTGGAACTGGGAGACGGCTGCATCGGCTGCTGGTCCATCGCCGGCGCAACGCCGCAACCCCCGGGAGATGCTGGCCGGTGAGCGTGCGCGTCCGCAAGCTAGCAGCGGTGCAGTCGTGCCGGCAGCAGCAGGCTGGCGCTGGCCGTGCGGGAAAACCCCGCAATAAAGCTGCTGGGTTTTATAGGGGTGTCGACGGCTACGTAGGTGACGCGAGGGGTTAGCAGATAACCACCGGGATTTGGAGCAGGTGAGCGCGAGAAAGGGACAGCCAGCCCCCGGCTTGACCTCACCTCCACTGCTGCGTCGTGTGATCCCAGGCGCGCGCGGTCGCGATCAGAGTATGCGCTCCCAGGCACGCGATCCAACGGCGGTGGACGATCGTGAACGGGGTGTGCCATCCGATGATGCCCCGGAAACTGTGATCGATCCGATCGCTCCCCTGGAAAATGTGCAGTCTGGTGGTCTAGGCGGCGCGTCTAATCTGATTGCCTAATAAAGCCTAAAAATAAGCCTAACAGGGGGGGTTAGGACAGGAGCTTGGACGGATCGGTCGCTCGACGCCAAGCATCCCTCTTGTCGAAAGTCTTAGCGCGATGCCGTCTACAAGTGGAAGCCGCCAACGATACTTGCATCAGCGTGTCTTGTTTTAGTCGAAGGGCGGTCCAGTGGCGATGGGGCGGCCAGCTGATAAATAATCGGCGACGCACTGATGTGTCGGGTCGGTATTGGCGTGGCAGCGCCGGATTGGAGAAAAAACAGAGAGATGGCAAATGGATACGTAGCGTCTTGTCACGTTTTGCTTGTTGTTCTAGTGTATCGGCGAAAAAGAAAAAAGGAAGCATGATTGGCTAGTACAGGTGAACATGCGTTGCGTGTCCTTGGGGGGCTCAAATCCTGTTAGCCAAAAGCTTACGAATTGATAACTCAGGAAATTGTCGCTCGCTTGCCAATTTTTAAAGTCAATATCTAAATCCGTTTGCACTCGTAGATATCATTATGGAATACAAAGCAGCCGGGGAATGCCTCTCTTGTTGACGAGTTCGGAGAAAAGGTCAAGAACATGGAGAATGCATGAAGTACTAGTATAGGGGAGTCGTGTTCTGTCCGAACAACGGAGATGAACCGAAAGAAGTTGAGCAGAACATAACCCCCGGCGGCCCCCGTCAGCGAAAAAGCGACACGACGCGGCGGCAGTTGGGCTTTGCATCATCCCACCGGACCGCCCGGTGAGCTCGCCGGCGTCACACTTCACCTGCCCTGGCAACACACGATAGACCTGCTTGCATTGTACCGTGCGTGGAGCTTGACTGCTTCTTCTTCCTTCCGCGCCGCTGAAAATAGGTAGCTAGCTGACGGGCAATCCAACGGAATCATCATGGCACGCGATCTGGTTAGTGCTAGTACGACGACGGGGCGTACGGCTGCACGAGCAATCCAACGAACGCTTCTTTGTTTCGAAAGCAAACGGCACCAGCGCGGCAACGCTTTCGCCTAATGATCGCATTTCCTCCTGTAAAGGGCGACACTCATGACGGTGCCCAGGGCGATCGCTCTGACATGGTGCAATTTTTATTTTGGGGTGCCATCTGTCGACAATTTGACGGCACTCCAGAGGTGAAGTCAGCTGTAATCCCCCATTGATGCTCCTGGAAAAACAATGGCAATGGTACAATGGGCGCGGCGCACATTTTGCTAATGCTAGTGGAGTCATGGCACGGACAGGCTCAGCCTAGCTCGAAGCAGAAATATTCTGACGCCGGGCCAGTTGCGATGCGCACAGCTGAACGAAGTCACAGCGATGGAAGCTCGGACAATGGACAACCACCACAAAGCAAACAGACAATGAGACGGAAATCCTGACTGTTCAGACAACCAAATACATAGTTACTTAGACCATGATACACATTAGTTACTTAGACTATGATACACATCCATCAGCTGGTGGATGACATACCACGACACCTGATTATCAGTTCAAATGAGACCAATACTTTACTCTGTCCAGACTCCAGACACGTGAACAACGGAAACATGCTACTACGGCTTCAGTCAAACTGACCAGCAGGTTACTAGATCATCTTTTCACAAAGGTTACGGTGGGACGAGCACACAACGATGACCCATCCAGCAGACTAAGCTCTCTCACCACGGATCCTCCTTGCCAGCTGAATGTCCTTGGGCATGATGGTGACGCGCTTGGCGTGGATGGCACACAGGTTGGTGTCCTCGAAGAGACCCACCAGGTAAGCCTCTGCTGCCTCCTGCAGAGCAAGCACAGCATGGCTCTGGAAGCGCAGATCAGTCTGCAAGGTAGTACGTTCAGGAGAGACGAGTTACAACATGTTTTCAAACAAGCTCCAGAAATACAAGATGGGTGATGTGCGGATGGCATCTGAAAGGTTAGTTCTTTTACCTTGAAATCCTGAGCTATCTCCCTGACAAGCCTCTGGAATGGCAGCTTCCTTATCAGCAACTCAGTGCTCTTCTGGTACTTGCGGATCTCACTGGACAGAGAGAGGGAGACACATGATGAGTTTTGCCAGGATATATTATAGCAAAAGATTTACAGTATCGATTTAAGATAGTCATGTGCACATACCGAAGAGCAACAGTCCCTGGGCGGTAACGGTGAGGCTTCTTGACTCCTCCAGTCGTAGGTGCCGACTTACGGGCTGCCTATCAAAGCAAAACCACAAGGTCCTCCATCAATATTCAGCTCTGTAAAGCAATATATATTGTCTAGGTGCTGTGTAAAAAGTAAAAACAGACGATAAAAGACAGATTATCAACCACAAACCTTTGTAGCGAGTTGCTTCCTAGGAGCCTTTCCTCCAGTGGACTTGCGAGCAGTCTGCTTAGTACGCGCCATCTAGCAAATGTCCTACAAATGACTGAATTATTAAATAACTCAAAACAATAAGCTCTAGGATCATTCTTTGGAGGCTACAAATATCTTCCCAAAAAGAATATCAAGCATACAGAATCCTAGACGGCAAAATTATGACAGGTTTGTCTACACCCAGCACATGTTAAATAGACCTAAAGAAACTATCAAGACATGACACCTTTTTTCTTTCGGTGAAGCACATAAACATATAACACAACACTCAGTTCTATGACTTTGTACTACCTGACAATGATTTATGATAGTAATATACATCACCAAAGTCCTAAATCATAATCATCTAACAGCAACTCCAGACTCCATGATATCCTGAACAAATATTTTCCTTCTAGCGTCACAGGTTGCATGTATTTACTAGGTCTGCTTTACATAGTTGCATGTTGGACAACAATTGTTACAGATGTTATGGTAGTGGGACCAGCTAGGCCTGGGCCCACCATACTGTAGCACGTGAACAGTGCAGTCAGGATCAGGATTAGTTTGTTACCAGATAAGATTAGTTACTAGAAATTAGTATCTTAAGGGTCAAGTCTTCTCATCTATATAAGGATGGGATTGTATCTCCTTTCAATCAATCAATGAAGAAGAATTAATCCTAAATCCCCCAACAGTCTAGTCTCCCCCTCAAGCCAACTCCGCCCAGTATCTTCCCGTTGGTGTTTATCCCCAGTGAACTACGGTCCATAACAACAGATAGGATGGAGGTGAAGGTTGCTGCTTCATTTTTTTTTCTATCAAGCAAAGATGGTTGTAGTTCTCAAATGAAAACAGGGCAAGCCCCATCCTACTGAGACTGGTACTAGGTCGATCATAACCCCACCCTGGCTCACATCATATTTTAGGCAAAACTTTTGAAGTCAAAATCAAGGGTCATATCAGGGTTAGCAAAACCGGTGGGAACCGGGCCGGTTCGGCCGGTTCCCGGTGGAACCGGTCCGGTTCCCACCCCCAAACCGTGCCTACAAATTCGCAAGAACGGTGAACCGGCCGGTTTCACCGGTAAACCGGCCCGGTTTTTTCCTTCACGGGAACCGGCCGGTTCACGGTTCTGTTAACCCTGGGTCATATCCATATTTTCTTTGGTTGCACGCATAATAATAGCTGTAAACCTTATAACTACACATTGTTTTCAATAGCAACAGTGGTGTTACACTTGCAGGAACTATCTTAAGCAACATCAGTATAATATGTTACCAAAGACGCTGACAATCTGGAAACAGATCAATCAATGTGTAAAATCTTTTGTGCCTCAGTAGCCCTACCACTGAAGGAAAATGGCTCTATACACCATGGGAACTTTATGGTTATCAACACATAACAACCAAAAATCTTGAACCTCAACATAGGATAAGCCGCATCCTACTGATGCTGGTACTAGTTATACCATAAATTCCTGGCTCAACATATTTTAGGCCAAACTTTTGCAGATCCATACTTTATTTGGTTGCACGCATAATAATAATTGTGAACCTTATAATTACACATTGTTTTCAATAGCAACTGTGGCATTACACTTACATAAGCAACATCAATATAGTATGTTATCAAGGGTGCTGAGAATCAACTAAGACAATCTGGAAACAGATCAATCAATGTGTACAATCTTTTGTGCCTCAGCGGCTCTAGCAATGAAGGAAAATGGCTCTATAGACCATGGCGACTTTATGGTTATCAAGACATAACAACCAAAAATCTTTCACCAGGTCGGAAGTAGCCTCAACAACAAAAACAGGGCACAAGCAATAAGTGTCAATCTAAAGTTCACCAGATTTTGAGCTAAGACTTCCATTGCCTAGTCCAGGCTACAAACATGGTGAATTGGTGAATCAACGATCCCAGTTTAATCATTCACCTAAATTGATACTAACTTCCAGACAAAATCATACAAACTTTCCACCCACATGACATTTAAAAAAACAAAAGAATGGATATCTAACCTTTAACTCAGGACCAAGAGTCTAGTCTAAATTGATGTTAACTTGCAGACAAAAACATACAAACTTTCCATCCAGATATGACAAAAAAAAATTAAAAGAATAGATATCTAACCTTTTAACACAGGATCAAGAGTCTAGTTCTAGTCTAAATCTAAATTGATGCTAACTTGCAGATAAAAACATACTAGCTATCCACCCAGGTATGACATTCAAAAATTAGTAGGTGATCCTTCATCATATAAATACTGCAATTACAAACTTACTTAAACAATTTTGCGAACAAATTACGGTGCCCTGCCTCAATTGCTCGCAATACACTCACATCAAGCAATTATACAGTTCCAAGCATTGATAAGAGGGATACTATCAAGGTGCCGCAGGCAATGCAATAGGAACCACCTGAGGAATAACCACCGTAAACAACCACTTAGCCACCCGCGAAGTGATTCAGCGCAGGCCCCAACCGAACTAGAAAAGTCCTACAACCTAATCAATCTGGGACAACCGCCGCTCTTACGGGGCCAAACCGCAAATCAGCAATTCCAAAACACCGAATTACGGGGCCAGCAGCAGAGATTGGACGGCGAATCGCAGGAATTAACAGGTACACACAACCAACCAGGCACCTAGAGGACGCCTCCCGAAGCAACGACGATTCAGAAACGAAACCCTAACCTTCGAACAAGCGCGCGCGCGCGGACACGCCCAAACGACGTCACCAGCACGCAATCAATCACGACGGCACCGTGGAGGAGGAAAACTAGTCGCAGAAAAGGGGGAGGCGGCGACTCACCTCTCGATTCGCCGGATTCCTTCTTCCCCCAAAAAACAATCTGCAGCGAGCGACAGAAAGAGGGGGCGGAGGAATTTCGTGTCCCTACTTTTTATTCCCCAAACGAACAAACAGGCTGACCGCGGAGGGTGCGGCTGGCGCGAGAGGCGTGTGTGCTGTGGGCTCGGCGGGATCTGACGGCTCGGGGCTCGCCGCCGGTACGGATCGAGGATCGTGCACGCTACGTCGTGATTGGCTGCAAGTTAGCATCAACGTGCAGGCAAGGCATTCGTCGTGGGCCTTCGAAGAAACAGATCCCCTCTCTCCTGGGCTGGGTTGGCTGGGCTGGGCTGGGCTGGCTGAAGGAAGAAGGACTGCGATGGAATTTTCGCCCTGCAAGCCCCACCTACCACCCATCCGCGTCAAAGTCAAACTGAAGAGAGGGCGAACCATCCAGCATAGCATCCCCACCCAAATTTTTGTACACTCAACAAAGGAATGTTACTCCAATTCTTTTCGGTGAGAACGAATTACGAATGCGATGCAATAAGTGGATGAAAAGGATAAAAAAAAGATCATCGCGCTGGAAGATTCGTAGTGGATTATGCAGTTTGGTCAGCCCGTGCACTACGAATCGTCTCGAGGCCCCTTTTTCTTGTCATCACCAGCAACAATTTAGCATCTATCTTCTCTTTCTCTCTTTATTCTCACTATTAGTCTATGAGTATTAGGTGAACGTACCTTTCTCCTCTTTTTTCTAATAACCTTTTTTCTTTAAGACTAGAGAAGTAGTAGTATCCTCGAAAAAAAAAGAGAGAGAATAATACTAGTAATGTAGTACTAGTATCCTTAACGGCAGCGTGGCTCGGTGCATTATTGACACTTAATCCGGTCGCCGCTAGCTCGATCGGCGCGGCATGCGTGTTTGTGGGTTACGAATGGGGTGCACCATGGGGGCACGCATGCTGCGGATCGTCACGTCCACGTGTGCCGGCGTGTGGCCCGAAATTTCCGCGGTCACATGCGGCACCGCAACAAATTTTCGTGGGCACGATGATTTCCTGTAGCATCAACAGCAACGGCACACGCACATCCGATCTGATGGAAAAGAAAAGGAGACAGAGCAACATCCAACATAGCAAGCGCTACCGGCTCGCGTCAGTGTCGGCGTGCTCCACGAGATAGCAATAATTAATACGATATGCCTTTATCACAATAACAGGATATGTCTCCAAGATACACTTAAGCTGTCATCAGAGCATCCAAGATACTCCGTCTATCCTCCATTTTTCTTTGGCAATATAAATATACTTCATTTATTTCATATTTAAAGTTTTAAGGTGCGTCTAAGAGCACTCCCAACCCAGACTCTATTATAGAGTCTAAGTCTATTTATTACCTTTATATTTATTGCATTTTGCTGATGTAGTGCTTATGTGGCAGTATATTTATGAAAGGGAGAGGAGAAAAACCAAGACTCCAAGTCTATGATAGCTTCGAGGTAATAAATGCTCTTAGACTCTAATTAGAGTCTACACTGTGAATGCCCTAATGAAACTAGGACATTCCTTCAACGATAGTTGGTTTAGTCACAAGGTTTATAGCCATTGAACTCACATTTTAGTAACCTTTTCTCCTCTTTTTTCTAATAACCTTTTTTTCTTTAAGACTAGAGAAGTAATAGTATCCTCGTCAAAAGAAGAAGAAGAGAGAGAGTAGTAGTAGTATCCTCGTCAAAGGAATGTTACTAGATTACTAGTATGCTTATGTTTGTACAGTATCTATGAATTATCTAATGCCACCAGCCACACGCTCATCAGCGCATGGGAATCCTTAACGGCAAGCGTGGCTCGGGTGCGTTATTGACACTTATCCGGTCGCCGACTTGCCGCTAGCTCGATCGGCGCGGTCCCGGCCAGTTGCGTTGCATGTGTGTTGTGGGTTACGAATGGGTTGCACCATGGGCACGCATGCTGCGGATCGTCACGTCCACGTGTGCCGGCGTGTGGCCCGAAATTTCCGCGGTCACATGCGACCGCAACAAAAAATTTTCGTGGGCAGGACGATTTCCTGCAGCATCAACAGCAACGGCACATCCGATCTGATGAAAAAGAAAAGGAAAACGAGACAGAGCAACATCCAACATAGCACCACCGGCTGGCGTCAGCGTCGACGTCACCGTATTCGAACCACACGTTTCCGCGAGAGAAAGAAAAGGGACCTGTTCTCTCTCAAAAAAAAAAGAAGAAAAGGGACCTGTCTCGCCGGAAACGAGGGGGCGTCTGTCCCCATCCATTGCCGTCGTGTCGGAGGCTGCCGTTGTCAATGGGGTGCACCGCAGCACTGGAAGACGCCGTCTGCGAGAAGAAAAATCGTCTCCAGGCTGCTTGACACAACTTTTTTTTAGGGCGGCTGCAGGCTGCTTTCTTTTTTTTTTTTTAGCATGGCGGCGGCTGCAGGCTGCTTGAGAGGAAGCTCTGTGGTCCCACGGGCCCGCCACCTCAATTCCGCCGGGCGGTCAAATCTCATTCTCTCATCCAGATCCGGTGGTTCCAGTCGGCTGCTGCTCCTCCTCCACGCCGTGCCAGCTTTTGTCTGCTCGGAAACGTCCGCGTGAAACGGCGACGTGCTGCGGCTCCCACGGGTACCTGGATCATCCATCGAGATGCCCGTATGATGTTCTGACCCGATCCGATATCATCACTAGTAGCGCGACTGAATCAATAGCTGCATGAGATAAGTTAATACATATGTGGTTATACGATCATCAGATGATGGTAGATATAAATGGTTGAATCAGAGTAAGTGTTGATATAAGTGTTGCTTCACTGCAAAAAAAAAAAGAAGGTTGGAGCATGATTGACATTTGCTTCAGTGCAATGGTTCAAAAAAAAGGTTGGAGCATGACTAAAAGCTGCAATTGAAAAGATAACATGGTTATAAAAATGGAACAGTAGTTTTGTAAAAGAGCATCTTGGGAACTAAGATTATTGACAAAATATTGCAGCCATGATAAACACCAGCATGCCATGTTGTGCATAGCCACTTGTCAAATGAAATATGTTTAGGAAAAAAAAGACCATATTTGACATTAGCCGGTCTTAAATTCAATATGTAAAGGTACGGTCGAGCCTCAAAGGAAATCCAATTCATTGTGCTGATAGAAATAAGAAACTAAGACAACAGACAATTTTAGTACATCTTCCTGAGTTTATGACAACTGACAAAATGTGTACTCTGTGCTTGGACAATTGAGTCATCTTTGGCATCTACATTTTGTCTACATTTTAGTTGTTTTCCTCATTTTAATTCCAAATAGGAAAATGAAGTAAAATTAACACCGGCATCACAGTAACAGACAACTGAGTCATCTTTGGCATCTACACTTTAATTCATCTCCCTGATTGTGTGACAATAGACAAATTGGAACTATCTTTGGCATTTACAAAAAAATGAATCATACTGAGTTCCAAATAGGAAGTTGAGTCCCGTAGTACCTGAGCCAAATGTGTGGAACTGAGAAATATAGCTATCCATTGTAATTTTGCCAAGCAAGCTATATAAAAATAAATATCTCAATAAGCTGATAAAGACTGAAGGAAGTAAAGTAGTCAAGTGACATTGCCGACCTAGATCCACCCTCTCCATTCATCAGTTTGATGGCGATTAAGATAGAGAATGGACTTTCCTGAAATTGATGATGCGATGATAAGAATGCATAAAAACATCCTGCTCAAAAGCAATGCTAAAATATATAATTAGTAATCATGTAAGGATAAGTCTGAAGGGGAAAACATCCTACATTTCAGAGCATTTCAAGACTATTTATCTTTTTGATCGACATATAATTATTACTTAATGAATTGCTACCGTGGGCCTAAAAGACAGTAAAGAGAAATGGAGATATTCTATAACTTTGTAGGAACCATGTAGCATCAGACCTAAACATAAATAAGCAGATCAAACAATCATCTAAATAGAGCTCTAAAGGTTTGGCAAGGGGTTGAGGCTTTGAGCATAAAAAATCATTTTCGTATATAGGTGAACCTAGTCAGAAATAATGCTGGCATGCAGCATACAACATATCCAATAAAATTACCGGCATCAGAAGTAGGAACAGGGATATACAGAAGGATAAGGATGACAAGAACTCACCGTAAACTATGTATCCAAGAGGCAGCTAGGAATTTGTCGATGTGGAAAACAAGAAACCAAACCAATTCAAATCTGCAGGCACAACTGAGCAGAAATCAGACAGAAAGAAAGCACTACGGAAGGTACTGCATAACTTACCAGGTTTATTGAGATCCAAAATATGTAGACATTCCATAGTCCTTGACTCTCTGTCCATTGTAACAATTAATTCATAAACGAAGAATTCAGTAAGCTTGTTACTGTGGTAAGAGCATTGCCATCTAATGCATTCAGTAAGCTTTACCTGAAAGCTTCAAGTTCACCCTATAGTAGCACTTTGACATGTTTCGTTGAAATATGAAATTTACAGACGAAGGTAAAATGAATCATTTTATTATCCCTGCAATACAATTGCTAAAGGCCAGTCTTGCAACCACAATCTCTAATTCAGTGAAAGCAGGTGAAACAAAGGAAAGACAAGGATTGAAATAGAAGAGCAGGCACGCTGAGATTTCTGATCCATGCCTGGTTGCACTTCCGTGCAGGAGATCGCCCCGCTGCTCGTCCAAAAACCGTCGCTCTCCCCCCATTCTGTCCCGTATCCCCCGGCGTGGACGAGCACATCACCTTGCTCACAACAGACAATGGGGATCGGGGAGGAATGCGGGATAGCCCAGGGACACGCCACACGACTCTGTGGAGATAAAGCGCCAGGGTGGCTGGCCGGACGGGCATAGTACAGATGAGACGGGTCATGGAGGCTTGAGAAAGAGGCGCGGCACCGCTGGTTTCGACCGGCCGGCCGTCGCCCGCTGCAAAACTGAGAGGCAGATCGGCTGCCGCACCTTCTGAGCGCGCCACTGCACCCGCTGCCAGATCTCAACCGCCGCGCCTTGCCCTGCGCCGGGGACGGAGCCGAGGGTGAGGGAGGACGGCGGAACCCTGAAGGGTCCACGGCTGCTAGGCACAGGGACGGGATCGAGGAACGCTGGCGAGAAGGGGTGGAGGGATTTCTTCCCGTGCGTGGTCGAGCCGTCGAGTAGGCTCTGGAAGGCCACGACGAGCGGTAAAATTTGTGCCTTGAAGATCGGATCGGAGGGTGAATTTTTTTTACGCTAACGTGGACCTCCTCATCGCGCACCGACCTCCCCAACTCTCATATGTAGAGATTGTGGATGAGGTCATTTGGGTTCCCAAAACAAGATGCAGAGCCACCGCTCGTAGTAGTAAACAAACTATGAAACGCTTGATACTGAAGGAGCTATTAGACTATCTCCAGCAATGATCTGCATCTTCATGCTGCAAAACGTTCTATGAAGAAAAGAGAGAGAGAAAATTCTCTCTCAAAAAACAACAGCTTCCAGCGGCCGATGCGCATCCCTTCGCGCATCGGCCGCGGCCGTTGGCTCCCGCCGCCGGGCGGAGGGGAGGAGCGAGGCGGAATAGGTGGTTCTCCAGCTTCCTCGGCAGCTCCTCCTCCTTCTTCTGCATCGACTCGATGCTCGTCTGCTCCAACTCAAAAGTCACAGCGCTGGTTTGCTTCTGCAACCATCCAATGAAAATTAGTCACAAATTAGACATAATCCAAAACCTCAAAAGCAAACCAAGATCACACGACACCGAAGGATCAAGGGAGGGCGGCTTGTCCGCCGACCTGGGGGACCTGTCGGCTACGCGCGGTGCTTGCGGCGGGGTGCCATTTGCCGGCTTGGCGGAGAGGAGGGGAGGAGAAGGAGGAGGTGGTCGAGGCACCGCCGGCTCCAGAAGCAGAGGATCTGCGCCGTCACTGTGGAGGCGACCGGCGGGTCTCGATCTCCGCCGCGGCCTCGATCTCCACCACGCGTCGTGCCGGATCTCCGCCGCCCCCCGCCGGCCTCGATCTTCGCCGTGCATCGGGAAGAGCACGGAAGGGGAGTAGCGACGCGAAGCAGGGTGCCCTCGCCGGGCGGCCGCCACTCACCGGATCCGAGCTTGGAGAGGGGAGAGGGCGGTCGCCGCTTGCCGGATCTGCGCGAGCGTGGTGCGGCCGTGCGGGTTCCGGCAGCGCGTGCGTGGAGCTCGGCAGGCACGGCGGGGTTGAGGTAGATGGCCGGCGGGGGTGGAGGAGGGGGCGGGGTTGAAGGAGATGGCCGGCGGGCGGGTGGAGGAGGGGGGCGGGGTTGAGGGAGATGGCCGGCGGGCGGTGCGAAAGTGGAGGATGCAGGGGTGGGAGAGGAGGAGGTGGGGTGGGAGAGGCGACGGTTGAGTGAGAGTGGGATGCAGACGCTCGAGAGAATCCCAGGAATGCGGTCTCCGCAGCTAGTGTCTTTATTTTGCAGCGACGGTTGAAGCATCTGCTGGAGCTCAAAACAGTGCCTTCCGATCTTCATTTTGAAGATGCAGATCGGGCTGCAGAGTGTGCTGGAGACAGTCTTAACAAACAGAAATATCAGGTCACACGTTTAAATCGAAAATTCTATAGATTTGTTTGGGAATAAGAGTTTTGTGGTCGAATGGAAGGGACCGGACAGAGCGAACATTAGTTTTTTTTTTGTCTAATGAAATTAGGACATTCCTTGGACGATAGTTGGTTTATTAATATATAATTTTTTAGTCACAAGGTTTATAGCCATTGAACTCACATTTTGAAAATATGTTACTCATGGATCACTATCACATAAATGTACCAATAAAGTAACGTGACTAGTCAAAGTTTTGTTGTAATGAATGAAATATGTCTTGTAATTGAAATAGAGGTTGAGGTAGGGTTTTGTTCACCTTTCAGATGTAGCCACGGTTAGACTACGTCCACGCCACAAGCAGTGGTGGAACTGGGGGGCTCAATCTAAAAAAGAATCTAATAATCCTATATGTTTCTTAGTTCCCAGCGTAATGGTCAACACATAACAATTAGTAGATCGCATAAAGTTAACTTTATATATGTGATTCAACACATTACATTGCTAATTATAGATTAGTCAAGTGATTACATGGCATAAAATTGTCATTAGATGATATTAAACCATTATTAAACTGAGATGAGAATGATAAATGGACCGATTAGTTAATTAATGAGTTCATTTGCACCAAATCAAACATGAGAGATGATCAAATGTCACACTTTTGCGATACTTGAAGGATAATAAATACTCTTTTTCAAAATATATTGACCTCTTTTACACACATTTGCTTTTGTGTATTGTTGTTGCATAATCATCATACAAAACTTTGTTTTCGGTACCATTCTCTGACCTCTCAGCCATCCACGTCATCGCCCACCCCAATCCCCACCCACCCGGCGCCCCTTCCTTCTCCACTCACGGGGTCGCGACGCTCCTTCTTCTCCACCCGCCGCGCCTTCAATTCCGCTGCCGGCCCCTCACGTCCCCGCCCCCTCGATCGCCTCCCCACCCCTCGCCTCCCGCTGCCTCACCTCCCCTGTCTCCATAAGATGGCCCCCGGCCTGTGCCTCCTCCCCACCTCAAAATCCTACAACCAATCCTCCCTAAAAAGCGCCACGAAGAAGAAGGGGCGAGCGTCGCGCACCCTCGCCGGGATCCGAACAGGGGCAGCATGTCCTCGCCCAGCGGTGTAGCCAGAAAAACAAAAAAAATAGCTGGGGCGAGACTTACCTCGATCGACTCCCGCCGGAGCCGGTACTGCCCTTGATTCCGCCGTCGCGCGGAAGCCGCACCTGCTCCACAGCCTCCACCGAAGTCGCTCCTACTCTGCGGCCTCCGCCAGAGCCGCGTCCATGCCTAGCCCCGTCAGCGGCAAGAGCTCCTCCGTCTCCTCTCGCTCCATGAGCTGTCGCCGCGCGCCGCTTGGAGTTGTGCGCGCCGCCGCCAGAGCCGCCTCCAGGGTTGTGCTTGCGTGTGCGTCTGAGAGGAAAGAGGAAAGGGAGGGGATAGGCCAGACCAACGATGGGCCTTTGATGCTTTCGGGTTTGGGCCGGTCATTGGCCATCTGCCCAGTTGGATGGACATCGTTGCTGATGATTTTGTTCGTCTTGCTGTGATTTTGTTCTGTAAGACTCGAAGTTACCTAGCGGCATCACAATGCTTCTTGATTGCTTCTATTATTCTTTGAATATGCCAAGGAACTTCGAGTATTAAGAAGCAGCAAGGTTTTGCCATCTTCTTGTGCCAAAAACTTCGAGTACTAAGGAGCATCAATAGGTTGCCACAGCTGCTGTTGAGAAAGCTGTCATGACAACAAGGTTCGAGTGACTACCGTATCTTATATTATTATCTTGCTTTTCTAAGTTATAAATAAGAGAACATATAAGTCTATCGAAAAATCTCTTTGAAATCCCGTGGCAACGCGCGGGGAATCACCTAGTTAACTACTATAGTCATGACTAACTATCCAATGCTTCAAAAATTAGGGTAAATTATCATATTATTGAACCGGCGAATATTATTTCTTATTTGCCTTGCCCCCCCCCTCCTCTAATTTTCTCTACAGTTCCGCCCCTGGCCACAAGTGTGCGTTAGAATCTTAGTGAGAAATGGCAGCAAAATGTACTAAGCAGACACCTAAACGATTGCACCACGCGACAAGTCTAGTCATCAAACAAACAACTACCCAAACACCATCCTAGTTCTTCTTTTTCTTTTTTACGAAAGCACAACGTTGATTTTGCCCTCACAAGGAGTCGAATCAAGAACCTGAGGTGTTACCGAGACTTTTATAACCATCCTAATTCTGAATATGGATCCAGAGGAAGAAAAGCACAAGTAGAAAAATTGTTGTAATCTATACTATAAGGAGCGAAGATAATTGAAAACTTTTCTCACCCAATTCGAGTCCACCGTACCCCTCACGCCGGACCCACCCGTCATATATTTTTGGGAGTGGATAGGGTGGAAGGACTATGAAGTACCAAAAAATCACAATTTGGAGAGCGTTTCTGCAAAAAACGTAATTTTTTTTGTCACCCACCCCACATCTACCCACCCTCCATACCAGCCGGGCCCATCACCCTTCCGCGACCGTGATTAAAAAAAATCACGAGGGGGGAATTTCCGGTTAGAGTTTCGCGGATCGAGAGCGGGGGAGAGGAGGGCGGCTACGTTTTCGGCGGCGGTGGGCCCGGCATGGCCTCGCCGGCGGCGGGGGTGAAGGTGAAGGCGGAGGAGGGGGCGGGGGAGGATGGGGCGGTGACAGCCGACATGGTGAGCGCGGGGTTCGCGGAGCTCGAGCGCCAGCAGCAGCTGCTGGCCACCTGCACGCGCCTCTACCAGCAACTCTCCGACCACTTCGGCTCGCTGGAGCGCGGCCTCGGGCACACTCCAACGCGCTCCGCGTCCGCCGCCAGGCCTTCGACGCCCGCACCCACCGCGCGCTCCACCGCAGGGACGCCTCCATCGACGGCTCCGTCTCCCGCACGCTCGACCACCTCGCCTCCCTCACCGCCGACAACGGGGCGGCGGCGGCGGGGGCGGCTCCCGCTCCTGCTTCCCCCGACGCGGGCGCGGACACCGACGGGCTCGCGGAGGGGCTGCGGGCGCTGTGCGCGCGGATGGACTCCGCCGCGTTCCGGGACTAAGTGGTGGCACGCCGCAAGGAGGCTGACGCACGGCGGGCCGAGATGCCACCGGCCCTCAAGCTCTGCGTGGATCCGGCAATGTTCATGGACGCCGTCGCCGGTGTGTTCCCCGTCGACCGCCGTGAGGTACGCAGCCCGGTGGACCTCGCCTGGGCGTGCGTGCTCATCCTCGAGGCCGTCGTGCCGGCGCCGACCCAGACCCGGAGATCGGCGCCGCGCGCCCGCTCGTGCCACGGGAGGCGAGGGAGTGCCCGCGGGCCATGGCGAGGGAGTGGAAGGAGGCCGCGGAGAAGAAGGGCGGGGTGGAGGGCGCCAAACCGCCCGACGCCCACGCCTTCCTGCAGCACGTGGCCACGTTCGCGTCGTTGAGAGGGAGGACCGCCCCCTGTACCGCAGGATTGTGGTCAGCTTCTCCTGGCGCAAACAGATGCCGCGCCTTGCGCTCACCCTCGGCCTCGAGGAGGAAATGGCTGGTATATACACTTGCTTCTTGCTTGCTGCTAAGCAGCCTACATTTTTTTTTGCTGCTGTATGTTACTCCAACAACTGTTTCTGATAGTTCTTTAGGTTCTATCTATGCCAAGCAAGTGCTGGGTTTGATTTGGGGACACTCAAGTGTGCAGTGGTATAAATTGCCTGACATCTAGCATTTAAATTGTCATCAATAAGGTTAAGTAGTTGGCACCAGTAATTGTAGATCAGAGCAGCAGTAGCATTTCAATGACCTTTTGAGGGAGGGTAAAAAAATATCACCCAGGCAAAATGAGGAGAAAAGCTTCTTCTTTAATTTCACTAACTAATGCTCCTGCACTGCTAATTACTCTACTGTGCAAGGGTATGATAGTAGCACTATGATTAGATTGCAGCATGCCTTTTTAGAGTAAGGCATGGCTTTTCCTGGGGCTGGGTGGTCTCTGTCACAGCCATGTGCTAGAAAAGTTTGTCTAGGATTTATCAAGTGCTCAGGATAACGGTGTCTTCTGTTCCTGATGGCCATCATTCTTAGTGGCGCTTGTCTTGGGGGCCATTGCTTTAGCCTTTAGATGTCGTCAGATTATTGTACCTACAGTACTGTTGCCTTAGAGTGAGAGGCAATTCAGTGTTGCAGTGTCATTAACAAGTTTCCGGACTCTCAGGTTCCGGTGCTGAGTAGCCTTCTTTACTCTTCCAACCTGCAACACATACTATTTAACCGATTCATACGTGTGTAAATCTAAGCTGGATTAAATCTGTTTGTGAGATTGTTCTTGTGACAAAACGAGTAATTTTTGTAAGGTTACATATGCTCCTCTTCTCGTTATGATCATTGGCTTGATGGATTTGATGTTTGAGTTGATTTTAACACTGGATTAATTTTTCCTTCGATGGTGCTCTCACGAGGTCAGCAGTCTGGCGAGCAACACCAGGGCACAGATACTCCACAGTGGTGATCTATGTGTAGAGAGATTAAGCCTGCCTACCTGTCCAGGTATTGACTTGTACTTCTTGTCGAATCCTGAATTTTGATGTCATAAACCATGCACTAGAGTATATCTTAACAATATTTGATCAATATCAGACCATGTTAGAAAAATAATAAGAAAACATGAATGATCAGGTTGGTTGATACTATACTTTATTCTCATTGGTTTTCTGCCCTATGAACTATATGAAATTTATTGTGTTTTATTTCCAGACCATGTGGAGATCATGGGCCTGATCATTGCTGGCAGCCATACTGGTTTAGTAGTTGAAGGATGGACCTTTCCAGGTCAATGCTATTTCAGTATAATATATATCCAGACAAACATTTAAGAAAAATAATTGAGAATATTCCTGATGCTGCAAAGACTTGCCCTTCACGCTTTCCACAAGGTAGAAGCTCTAAAAGAAAGTTCACTAATGATTTTGTTCTGTTGCTCATAAATTATTATTATTTGCTTCCTGCCTCCCAGTCTCTTAATCTGTTGCTTATAAAAATCTACTCATTTAGGATAATAGCAAATTGCCTGAGTAAGGACGGAACTAATACTTTAAGTCTTAATCAAGTCCTTGAAGGGACAAAGAGGAGAACTTCAGCAACTTTCTTCTATGAAACTCTGGTATGGTTTCTGTAGCTTCCCGCTTGGATGATAATCTGTGTTGCATCATGTTTCTTTGTTCAACGATTGATTTGCTTTTATATTGCTATTGGGAAATGATAGTTCAAGGTTCCCTCACATTTCCGTTCCAATCTTGAGCTATCCTTTCCTTGCGACCAAATGTATAGTATATTTCTTTACTGAAGTGATCAGTATATATACATCAAGTTGTGAAATCTAGGAATCTCAATCCATTGTAATTCCACCCTATTCACCAAACATTATCTGTACTTTGCAGCTTATTAGTTTTCCTTCTGCAGATTCTGAATAGCCGTGGGCTCCTACAAGTTAACCAAGAGCAGTCATACTCTCAGGGACTCTGCAACTTGAAGCAGAGGTTCAACGCTGTGGGAACTAATCTTTAGATTAACTTAACATGCTCCTTAGTTTCATGACCTGACCTGAGTGTATAATTTCACCTCGCCATTATTAACCGTAGCATCTTCTAGATGGCTGTTCACATGTATATATGAGCTGCTCATGGGCATGTGTATGAGCGTTAGCTGGTTAGGAGCAAAGGATATGGTTTGAGCTCATAGTTTAGTTTTAAATTGTAGGTGTAAATTACAGATAATTTTCTCCGGCGTTGAATGCCGCCAGTGTTGTTTCAGAACTATTGAGGTATTCATGAGGCAATCGCATACACACTGACTGCATGCAAGGGCCATTTAATCTTCGGAGCTTGCCATGAGGTTGCAAGCAGAAATTGAGAGAACACTGGGAGCAGGGCTCGTACCATTTCTGCGTGAAATTTGGTTCACTGGAAGATTTTGTTATTTTTAAGACAAGTCATTGTTGACAATGTTTGGAGAAGTGGAGCTGGCTACATGTATTTGTATTGAATATTATATTGAGGGCAATTTCGAATCAAATTTTTTTAAAACAAAATCTGTGCTGAAATGAGGACACAAACTCCAGTCAAGAATGAGATATTACATAAAACAAGTGCAAAACATCCGGGACACAAGATTCTATTAGGAAAAAACATCCGAGACACATAATTTGTAAGACGTCAACTCGAACTAGAAGTCCTACACGAACAGGTCTCCAAATCCTAATGCCATAAAGAAAAACTATTCAAAATCTATAAAAAGTCTTTGATGAAAAAGGACTCCGAGTCCTAATGCCATCCAAAAAATCTTTTCTATATAAAAAAACAACACGTCCTGACAACAGAATCACAGAGCAAATAATTAGGCCAACAGGGTCACGGAGCTCCCCGGCCAGCCGCAACACGTCGACTTCGAGCACTAATTTAACAAGTCTAAGGTACGCTATCCCCTCTACAGAAAAAAAGGCAAACACAAAAGATTAGCTATTCATTATACCAATTTTTAGTACGGGAGTTTTTCTTTTACACATTGCAATTTAAGAACAAAATAAACTGATTGGGGATTGAATTATTGTGTGCATAAAATACTTGTTAGAGTCTACATTATTTAACGTGCAACATCTGATAAATTTATTCTAAATATCCATGCAGGAACACCATGGATTCGTCAGAACATGCTGTTATCAATGAGGTGTCAAGCGAACAGAAAACAAAAGTAGATGTTGAGATGATTAACGAAGATGACAGACAAGAGATCAATCAGGATTTGGACGAATCACAACAAGAAGAAGAGGACGACGATAGCTCCAAAAAAGAGAAGATTGGAAGTGAATGGCAGCCGGAGGACGAGAAAGAAGATGATGAAGAACTGCAAACATTATTCAATACAACATACACAGAGTCCAAAATAAAGTCTTTGTTTTCTTCCTTAAAGTACATGTTTGATTACATGTATCACGGGTCACGTCTTCCGCGACCAAGATGAAAGTAGAAGTTTTTGACGTGTCTTTATATGAATCAGTTAAATAATTGTCACGGATTATTAAAGTTTGAATAAATTGTGTCCTTGTGGTGGTATTTATGAACTATATTAAAGTTGAAATCTATTAACTATAGTATATTTCTAAAGACAATTATTTTTAGTTTATATTTTTTTAAAAACACGTGCGTGTGGCACGTGTGAAATATTTTTTTGATTATTGCAGATTTCTAGACACACATGACTATACTATATAAATATAATTTTTAGTTATTATTATTTAGACACGTACGTGTCGCACGTGTATTTTACTAGTAAATTTTAATGATCGTGTATGGAACGCTACCGTTGGGAGTTATTTTGTGATACGATCAAGGAACCGTGCGTACGCTGAAATAAGCATCTCCAACTCCAACCTTTTTTTAAAAAAAATGCTTAGCACTTTTCGCTTTTTTTTTGAAAAATGCTTAACAGTTTCGGTTGTGGATCGAGCGTGGGTTTTGCTGGACCCGGACAAAACACGACCCGACCTGTCCCCGGTGACGCCGTGACGGGCTGCCGGTCAAGCAAAGCTCCGGCCGACGGCCGTGCGTCAGTGCGTGCACGAGGAAGTTGCCGCATCCGTGGCCGCACGTTACAGGGGATGTTTGGTTGGTGACCACATCTCACCACGGACCTGTGCATCTCGCAGCCGACGTTTCGCCCGCCACGGAAATCACTGTTCCGTAGCGAGGGCGTCGTTGGCGAGGCGGGGTGTGGCCCCAGACCAAACAGCCCCATAAATTCACCCGCTCCGTTGCGTCGCTTCCTCCACCCGCGGCCGCACCAACCGCGTTTCTAATCACCCCCAATCAACCCAAAACCAAAAACCCAAACAAGACTTCTCCTCCCGATCCCCGACGTCGCCGGAGCAGCCTCGACGGTAAGGCATCCCCGCCCCGCCGCCGCCTGCCCATTTTCCTGCTCCCCATTAGCTTCTGGGCGCGAGGAATCGTCGTCCGCGTCAGCACGTACCAGCTCTCGCGTTTCGATGCGGCCTCCGCGGTTTTTGTCCCCTGGTTCTCGATTGAAATTCGGGCCGGATTTGTCCTTGTTTGCTTATTCGGGCGCGCTCCGATGTGATTGCAGGTTGCTTCGTTCGCGTCCAGAGGAGCATGGCTTCGCTGGCGCCTCCCTCCTCCTCCGTCGCCGCCCTCACCCGCCAACCGTAAGAAGCTCTTGCCTGTGACACCCTCTCCCTACGCGTGCTCTTGCTTTTTCGTATGTTGCGCGTGCTCGGTTCGTTGATCGTTTTCGATTTGGCCCGCTTTGGATCGTACAAATCGACACCCAGGGCCATGTTTTTTATGTCTGATATGATATGCGCTCAATCTGTGTGAACTACAGTTATAGCTAGTAAACTGAATAACTGATGAATGAGCAGGAGAACATAGCTGCGGTTGGATTACAAAATAAGCCCTTTTCTTTTACTTTGCACTTTTACAGTGATGTGAAAAGAGTATCCTTGGCAGTTAGAACTGAACTGAAGAAAAAAAGGCTGCAAGAATTTTAATGTTCATTCATAAGGCCATGCACATTTTGGCAGCTGACAGTGATTTTTCGTTTCTGATTGCCTGTTTATAACAATGCAGTGCGCGGTTCTTGAAAGGGTGCAGTGTCTCCAAGGAGACAAAGGCCTCTGTTTGCAGCCTCTTCACTCCAAGTTCAAATAATGCCAAAGTACAATCAGTTGGCTTGAGAATAGCATCATCCTTGAAAAGGGATGGTGGCTATACAGCCGGCGGTGCCTCTGGGAATGGTGACATGCTATTACCAAGAAGTACCTCCGTACGTGGCCAGGACCATCTGGTTGCTGACTCTGTACTCCCAACAGATTCCATGGTTGCGCCAGAAATCCTCTCAGCTAATCTGGCACGTGTTGCGGACAAGTTCACAGATGACGACACAGACACTGAACTTGATTTGGATAGCCCAACAGAGGGCTTTGCATCCATTGCAGATGCCATTGAGGACATACGACAAGGAAAGGTTAGTCCTAGCATCTTAAAAGTTTACTTCTGATATCTTTCACTTCCATAATTCCATTCCATCTAATGCTCTGCTAATATTGGTTTATACTTAAAGCTTGTGATTGTTGTTGATGACGAATCAAGGGAAAATGAAGGAGACCTTATAATGGCTGCTTCCTTGGTTACCCCAGAGGCTATGGCTTTTATAGTAAGGCATGGGACTGGAATTGTGTGCGTCAGCATGAAGGAAGAGGATCTGGAAAGACTGGACCTTCCATTAATGGTTACCACAAAAGAAAATGAGGAGAAGCTATGCACTGCTTTCACAATTACAGTGGTAAGTTTTATCATTACTCTCTTGTCCTGATCTTTTTTGTTGCTTGTCAGAAGTCTGTACGTGTAGCACGTTGTTATCTTCTCGATCGGTTTCCTTATCAATTAAATACCCAATCTACTACAGTAGCACGTTGCTGTTTGCATGCTGATATATGTGCAGTTTTGCTTGAGGGATTTTTTTTGGGGTACATAGCCTTAATGAATTATACTGATGTCAATAATAAAAAAATGTCTTCCTGCTCTAGAAATCAGAACATTACTCCCTCAGTAAATAACTACATATGAAATGCATAAGGTTATGCATATCGCAGTAGTAACTATGCCATAAAGGTATATATATTAAGATTTCTGGAACTGCTAGTTGTTAGTTATTTGAGTTCCATCGTGGTCTGTGATTTTGTTATTTTGGACCCTGTTTTTTAAGCTCATTCTTTACTGTTCCTGCTACCTTCCTTCTGTAGCAATGGGTTTGAGCTAAATTTTCAGACAGTGAGTTGTTTACTTTTCTGTCACACAAGTACACAACTAGTCTACTCTTTTTTTTTACTGTTCTGTTCCGACAATGAGTTTTCAACATTTGCATTCTACTCCCTCTATTTCAAATTATAGGTCGTTTTGGCTTATTTAGGTTCATAGATATTACTATGCACTTAGATGTAGTGTATGTCTAGATGCATAATAATATCTATATGCCTATAATTTGGAATAGAGGGAGTATTGATTATTGAAAGTGATATAATTTTGTATTATTTATATGTTTAGCCTGACTACACTAAATGTGCATATATGCCTGATAGTGAGCTGTATTTCTGAATTTTTGCTTCTTAGGATGCGAAAGAGGGCACAACGACTGGAGTATCTGCCAAGGACAGGGCAAAGACAGTCATGACTCTTGCATCTCCTGACTCTAAGCCTGAGGACTTAAATCGCCCTGGTCATATTTTCCCTTTAAAGTACAGAGAAGGAGGTGTTCTGAAACGAGCTGGACACACCGAGGCATCTGTGGACCTTGCCATGCTGGCTGGGTTACCTCCTGTTGCTGTCCTTTGTGAGATTGTGGATGATGCAGATGGCTCCATGGCTCGCCTCCCAAAACTACGCGTGTTTGCTGAAAGGGAGAATTTGAAGATTATATCAATTGCTGACTTGATTAGGTGAGTGCAGAAGCATCAGCTTCTGATGCTTTTCATGTTGCCAGTTTGCTAATGTGTTGCTACTTTGATCACTGGTTCACATTAATTAAATATGTAAGGGGAGGGCAAATATAGTAAGGACACCTATTTTGTTGTTTTTCTTCTTTAACCATAAATAACATATCTACCTCCTTTTCTCTTTGATTATTGGTATTATGTACATATGTTGCCTTTTTTTTTTAATTGTGCTGGAACTGTGTTTCTGGCAAAAAAAAAAAGGAAGAAAGAAAGGATCTAAAAGTGCTTTCAGGCAAGGGTGGGTATTTTTCTACCATGGTTGTAACATATTATTCAACATGCTCATATGGATGCAAGAATCAAAGTCCTCATGGCTGCTTATCTGCATGCTTCTTCAATGTTCCTATGTGCTCTTATTGATGATTCTTACAGATGTGATAGAATGAATAACGTTGGTTGCTAACAGAAGTTTATCTGTTACAGATATAGGAGGAAAAGAGACAGGCTAATTGAGCGTGCTTCTGTTGCACGTTTGCCTTTGAGATGGGGCAATGTCCGTGCCTATTGCTACAGATCTGTTATTGATGGTATTGAGCATATTGCAATGGTGAAAGTAAGTCATTATTATACTAATTTACCGCTGCAGAACTTGGATGGGTGAGATATTGTTGTCTAACTAACGATGAATCATTCTCAATGATCAACAGGGCGAGATTGGTGATGGTGAAGATATTTTGGTGAGGGTTCACTCTGAGTGCCTCACTGGAGACATCTTTGGATCTGCAAGATGTGATTGTGGTGACCAGCTGGCCATGTCAATGGAGATGATTGAGAAGGCTGGAAGGGGCGTATTAGTTTACCTTCGTGGACATGAAGGAAGGGGTATTGGTCTGGGTCACAAGCTCCGTGCTTACAACTTGCAAGATGATGGGCGTGACACCGTGGAAGCTAACGAGGAACTAGGACTTCCGGTTGATTCACGGGAATATGGGATTGGTGCACAGGTAAGACTGAAATTATCACTTAGTTTATTGCCAACCTTTGTACATAGAGTTCCTTTTTTTTGCGAAACTCTGCATATATAAGAAACCTGTGGCATATAGTATTAACTCCAACTTCAAATGACTTCAAAAAACATTGAAAATTGAAATGAAGCTGATGAAACTGAAATTATCACCTTTTTTTTGAGAATCACACAGTACTGAAATTATCACTTAGTTTATTGCCAACCTTTATACATAGAGTTTTTTTTTTGTTTTTTTTTTGCGAAACTCTGCATATATAGGAAACCTGTGGCATGCGGTGTAATGCTCCAACTTCAAATGTCTTCAAAAAACGTTGAGAATTCCATGCATGTTGCAGTTTGTCATGTGCTAGGCAGGTTTACTAACGCACCACTACTTCTCTGTAGATATTACGGGATCTAGGGGTTCGTTCCATGAAGCTGGTGACCAATAACCCTGCAAAGTATAGTGGCCTCAAGGGTTACGGATTAAGCATCGCGGGCAGGGTGCCCTTACTGACGCCAATAACCAACGAGAACAGGAGGTACATGGAGACCAAAAGAACAAAGATGGGTCATGTGTATGGTCAGGCCAACAAAGCAAGTGACAGCAACAGCGCAGAAGAGAAGCACTAGACCAACAAGGCACGCCTCCATTCGCGTCGTGTTCCAGCTGGTGATAGTGTTGGTGCCATATTCTTCTCTGGTGGAGTTTGTCAAATCAGGTCTTTCCCAGATATTTCAGTAGATTTGATTTGTTCTTCAATTGTAACAGTAGGTTCGAAGATGGGGGGATATTAATAAGAATGGTATTCCTTTTCATTTTCTGCCCCCATGTTATTCTCTGCTGCCATAATCTTATCACTGTAAATACATGGCAACAGCCTCCAGACAGTATGTTCTTGAAACCACGTGTACCTGATATCCAGTTGTACGGGGAAAACATTTTTTGGGTCAAAGCCAATACAACCTCTGTTAATAAGAGAAGTTCTTAGGCATCTGGCATCTGTGCTCCACTGCTCCCCAAATGTTTTTATACCTTTTCCAGTTAAGTGATCTCGTGAAACTCTTCTCTTCACCATATATGCTGTATGAAGAAGTTGCATTTTAGTATGGTGGCTGGTTTGTCTTGAGAGAAAAGTACTGCTGGCTGGTGGCTGATAAGCCAAGCGAGCAGGGCGGCTGCAAATGCAGACTTCCTTTAGTCCCTCAAAAATTTTAGGTGCCCCTTTCAAGGCTTATGAGGACTAAGCATATATTAAGTACAAAACTAATTACACAGATGGATGAGAAAAGACGAATCCATTAAGCCCAAGTAATATGACATTAGAGATTGTTTACTATGCACGATATTATATAATAATGACAGAATTAGGCTCATCAGATTCGTCTTAAGTTTTGAGGTGGAAGATATGGAATGAATTTACGTTTAGTGCTCCTAATTAGTATTCATTCATGGGATGTGAGGGAAGGTTGAATTTTTTTTAAGAGTAAAATGCACTGGAGGTTCATCAACTTGTATGGAGGTTCATCAACTTATAAGGTGTCACTTAGGTCCATCAACTTTGAAAATGCATTTTGAGGTCCATAAATTTGTTGAGTCGTTCACCGTAGGTCCATAACTGTCCACATATATATATGCTTCTACTGGTGACATGACATGATGACTTGTCTAGAAGAAGCATATCCTAATTGAGGCATTTCATCCAGCAGCTTATGAGTGACACATGCTTGATATTTCCGGAGCTAAACGACAACAACTTACTCCTGTCATACACGCGAGGAGGCTACCGTTATTCAACCCAAGGAATGTCTAATAAGTATATGTGTCGCCTGTTGTAACCTACTCATTGAAATGCCTTTAGCTAGAAGATGCTTATTGAGTGAAGTCACCATGTCATGTCACCAGTACAATCATATCTGGATAGTTATGGACCTACTGTGAATGACTCAACAAGTTCATAGACCCAGAAATGCATTTTGAGAGTTGATGGACGTAAGTGACACCTCCTTACAAGTTGATGGACCTCCGGTGTATTTTATTTTTTTTTTAACTAAACGGGCCTGCAACTGGTTTGCCTGTTCCTTTCCACTGCAACTGTACGAGGACCCTGCAATTGTGACTTGTGACTTTGCGAGGCCGCAACCCGGATGGTCGACCGCTCTGTGGCCCGCCGGTCGCCGGCGCCCAACAACTCCCACCACAGGCCACAGCTCAAGCCTGTCTACGCCGGTCACCAACTCTGCTCGCCAGCCGAAAACGCCCGCCGCTTCCTCAGTCAGCCAGTACTCAGTCCAGATTCCAGGCACCAAAGTCACGCAACGTGACGCCACCGCGCAGTTTTTTTCCACGCACACGCGGCACACCGCGTCGAACGAGCCAGAAATTTACCTCACGGGCACGGCTCCCTCCCACACCCATCCGCCGCGGCGTCCCCGTCCCCTCTTCCCCCTCCTCCCACTCCGGCATCCGCGACGAGCCTCGCCGGAGTCACCGTTCACCGTCCTCCGGCTTGATCCAGACCAACCGCCTCGATGCCTCCTGAGCCTAATCGTCCTCTCCTGCCCGGTACTAAATCTCTTGGCTGTAACGGTTCAGACGACGCAGCGGATGAATGCTCGCCTCCTCCGGTTCTAGATCCCCCGTCGCTTTACCCTCCACCTCCTTCCTCAGCGGCCTCCCACGGCCGGAGCACCTTCGTCACCGCTCTCATCATCGTCAGCGCGGTGCTCGCCTTCCTCGCCATCTGCCTCTCCATATTCATTTTCGTCCGGCGCAGGCGGCTGCGGCGCCGTCGGGAGGCGCTCCTCGAAGCCGCCTTGCACCACCCAGCGGGGGCCGTGGGCCCCGCGAACATCCCCGGCGGGGGCGGGGGCCCCGAGGAGGAGGAAGTCTTGCACAACCACGCGTGGCACATCCGGACCGTGGGGCTCGACGCGGCGGCGATCGAGTCCATCGCGCTCACGCGGTACCGCGCCGGCGGCGCGCTCGGCGCCTCCGACGACTGCACCGTCTGCCTCGGCGTGTTCCAGGACGGCGAGCTCCTCCGGCTGCTGCCCAAGTGCGCCCACGCGTTCCACGTCCAGTGCATCGACACCTGGCTCCGCGCCCACGTCAGCTGCCCGCTCTGCCGCGCCAACGTGTTGATGGACACCGCAGCCGCAGCCGCAACCGCCGAGCAACCTGGCCCAACACCTCCCGGCGCCGGCGACGACGCTGAACAAGAGCAGGACGCGGGGAACACCGGAGCCCCAGAACGCGAGCAGCCGGGCCAGAACGCGAACGGGCAGCCGGACATCTCGTCGTGGGAGCAACCGCGCCAGCGCCCCGGCCCGCGGGGGAGCAACTTTCGGCGCGTGGCTTCCATGGACTCGCCGCTGCTACCGATAGCGTTAGCCGTGGAGGCCCATGACCCTGAACACGAGATGGCCGGCGGCGAGAAGCATGGTACAGGGGGCGCCGTTTGCTGCGAGGCGTCACCGGGATCTGATCATCCGAACCGCGCCGCCATGAAGAGGTCGTTGTCCGCCGGCAGCCGGTGGACGCTGCTCCCGCGGCCTTGCCGCCAGCGCGGTTCTCTTCTTCCGTTGTGATGGATGGTGCGGAGATCTCCATCTGCTCCGTGATGATGGAATTTTTGCCTGTCCCTGATCGGCGCTTGTTCTTGAGTACTCTGTAGTGTACACTTTGCAAGTTCAGAGCAGAGGGTTAGCATTGAACGCTGCATTTCAGACGCAGAAAAGGAACCTCTCGCTGGAGAATCACTTGTATAATCCTCGATTTCGAGACTTCGTATAGTGTTGTACAGCTTGTTCTTTGCAAGATTCAGAGGAATTGCTAGGCCATAACAAATCCTCTCTTCATGATAGTGCTGTGTAGAAATCGGAATGTTCATGGTGCCGTCATTTTTAACTGAAATTCCATCTACGCATATGGGGCTATCTATCTATACTTCATTTTGTTTTTCATCTTGTACAGCAGCCTCAAGACGTTTTTAAGTGAAGTCCCGACCAATTTCGAAAAAAAGTGTGTACTGTAAAGCACGCCTCGATGTACTGTCCAGTAGCACGAACATCAAGCTTGTTGTTTGGGACAGTTTGTACTGAAATATTTTACTTGTGTAGGAGTACCTTTGTTCTTAAATAACATCATTGACTTTTTTCATTCATTTGACTATCCATCTTTTTACAAATATTTTTGCAAACCGATAGACCTATAAGTTAAATATAAAGTACATTCGATAATAATAAACATAAGAATCAACTTATTCAATAGATATTGATAGTCAAAGTTGGAGTAAAAAGTCAACAGTGTGATATGTTTAAGAACGGAGGGAGCAGCAGGGTCAATCCCAAGTTGAAAAAAAACCTCTTCTACTTTGCCCAAGTACTGATTAAACCGATTAAACCAAACTTATTTTGCTACAGTAGACCTAGTTCAGTATTACTCATATGGTCAAGCTAAAACTTATATCAATCACAAATTATTAAATCTAATTTAGCTTCCAACAAATAATTGGAGCACGATGTGCTAGCATGAAACATAAGCAAGACATTTGGGAGCTACAATATTTTGGAACCACTCCAGAGACAATACCAGCCATATCATTTCCAGAAGTTCATTCGAAATATTTACAAAGGGCATTGAAGTTCAAAGTTTAAACGCCACTACTACAGAAATGAAATGATTTATCTCAAGGAGATTTGTGACTCGATGAAAAGAGAGAACCAAGGAACACTACATGGTTCACAAAAGTCACAACGCCAGAAACGATTTGTCCTGACGGCTAAAACCGGTCTTTGCTGGCGGGCGCAGCACCCGTCAGCAACTTTGAGCCAGTAGAAATGGCCCTTTGTGCCCCGCCAGCACAGAGGTATTTGTGCTGGCGGGTAAGACGCCCGCCAGCACAAAGGGCCATCTGTGCTGACGGTTCCTTAAGCCGCTCGCCAGCGCAAAGGCTTTCTGTGCTGACGGGTGCTTATGCCGCCAGAGAAAGCATTTTTCCCATTTTGTTATATAATTCCCCATAATCGTTTATTATTTGTATATAATTTGTCATTTTCATTTATTATTTGTATTTGACCGCTATATTCGCCCGTATTTTTTTCATATTTGCATTTGTAGGCCAAATTCACCTGAATTTATTATTATTTGTATTTAACCGCCAAATCCAAATATATCTGTCAACCTCATAATCCAAATATACATAAGTCACATTACTAAAAAATATCATACATAATAGATAACTCTAGGACACCATCTACGTAACCTTTCTGCATCGTCTAAACTCAAGACTCCTTATTTATCGAAGAATTCTCCATCCTCGTGGCAAATCTCACGTAGGACGAACCTCGCCATGTCCGCACAAATGTTGTTGATTTCTTTGTCACCAAGTTTCCCCCATGATCCCTCGATGGTAGGCATCTGCACGTAAACACAATAAATGAAGATTATTATGCATTACCATTAGGACCATAATTAGCACATACATGGTTGTGTACAAACAAGAGGCTTACGTCTTCACGATTCGTCCGGTACCTCCCATTATTTCTCAAAACCTCACACACATAATATCCACATAGCACACTGTCAGGAGGTTGTTTGTAGCACTGCAAACAAATAAAAATGATCGGTACTTATTAACAGAAGTGTACAACTCTGATAAAAATGATCGGTACTTATTAACAGAAGTGTTCTTACCCATTTGGCATGTCGTATCACCAATTTTTTCTTATTTGGAGGGTGCTGCCCACCATTGACTGTGTATAGCCTATACACACTTTAAGGATACAAAGACATAAGTTAGTAATACAATTTGAACTATAGCCGATACACGCAATAGTGACTATTGCACAGAGTTGTCTTACTTTTTTATAATGTCAATGATTTGCCGGTAAGAATCCTCTGAATAGTGTAATGAGTCGTAGACCCCCATAGTTCCATACTTTGGACACATGTGAAAGCAAATGAAATGGTCTCTGAATATACACTGTCTTTGTAGATCCTTTCAGGTACACAGATATTGTACCATTCAAGCAAACTACACAACATGTCTTTCCTTTTTTCTGACCCGACAAAGAAATAGGGCAAGGTAATCATTAATGGTAATAAAGATAATTGCCTTAATTGTGAATGTCTCTCGTCTGTACTCATCCCACATCTCAACCCCATGTTTCCAAAACTTCTCCATTTCTTCCATCAATGGCTCCAGAAAAACATCTATGTCGATACTAGGTTGCTTCGGTCCTTGGATTAGAATGGTAAGCAAAAGGAACTTTCTCTTGTGACATAGCCGGGGGAAGGTTGTATATGGTCAACAACATTGGCCATGTGTTGTGCGTGCTGCTTCTTTCACCAAATGGATTCATGCCATCTGTACTTAACGCGAACCGTATATTTCTTTTTTCATCTCTAAACTCTTTGTGGTTGGAATCAAAGGTCCTCCACTACCGATCATCAGACGGATGTCGAAGCTTCCCATCAGACTTCTCTGGGCGATCGGCGTGCCAAGTCATTAGTTCAGCGGTCTTTGGGTTCGAGAACAATCTCTTCAGACGGTCCTCCACCGACAAGTACCACATCACCAAGGCAGGGACTTTACGTTGACTAGCAGTGTCAATACCAATACTAGACTCCTCCTCCACTTGAGCACCTGCACTTTTCTTTCCACCCACCTTCCTCTTCGTGCCTTTAGATGTAAGGACCCGTTCCGCAGCAAAATTAGCATTACTTTTGTAACGGCTAGCATCGCAATTTGGACACTTCTGCAGTTCTGCATAGTCACCACGGTACAATATGCAATGGTTCCTACACGCATGTATTCTTTGCACTCACATCTTCAATGGGTTGATAATCTTATTTGCTTCATATGTGTTTCTTGGCACCAAGTTAGGCTTCGGGAGTAGCTTGGCCAACAGAGTAAGGAGTTCGTTAAAACTATTGTCCGACCATCTGAATTTTGCCTTCACAATCAGAAGATGGAGTAGGAAACGCAACACTGTCCACTCCTTCCCACAACTCTCATACACACGGTCCTTTGCTGCCTTCTTTAGTGTCTCGAAATTTTCTAACCCTTTAGCACTCCCTAGCAACACCTCTGGTTCAATGTAGCGCAACATTTCTTCCATATCAACATCACATTCCTCGTCCACCTGTGGTGCATCTATTTGATCACCATTTTGATCTTCACAATCAAAAGCATCATCCATCACGACATGATCATTGTCATCTGCATCTTCATCACCCACTTCATCATACCTGGTGCCGATGTCTGCATTGTTGAAAATACTTTCTGCTTCACCATGGTGGGACCAAGTTTTGTATACTTTCACCAAATCGCGCTTTATCAAATGCATCTTGATGGCATTAATATCTTCCCACACAAGTTTGTTGCAACAGTCACAACACAGACAACACATTTGCTTTGTCTTAGAAATTTGAGGATGCTTCTGCGCAACCTCGAGAAACTTTGTTAACTCTATCAAGAATGTAGACGAATGTCTCCGTATGCCATACATCCATGCTCTATGTTCCATTTTAAACAATCTATAAAATATAATTATATTATAAACTCACGTATAATCTAAACTTAATTCTACAATTTTTAAACAAATTCAGTGATATATATAACTCAATTAAACTCAATTATGTAAACTTGCTTCAATTAATATGTAAAAAATGAAATGAAACTAAATTCTATAATTTTAATTTATGAAACTAATAATAAAAATGACAAACATAACATTGCAATGATTATATTATGAACATATAATTCTATTTAAAAAATAAATCTATAATTCAATATCTCTCTTCACTCCCCTCTCTCTCCCAGCTAACCCTAGGTCTAGATCTAGATATCTAGATAACCTACAAGTCATGGATAAAAGGTGAAAACTAAGGTTAAAATAGCACAAACTCACCTTATATAGCCACCTCCTCCAAGGAAATCAAGAGCAAAACCTTCCTCCCTAGATTTGGTGTTTTTTGAGCTTTTCCCGAGCTCCTCTCGGGCAAAGCGCCAATGGAAGGTGGCTGGGAAGAAGAAGCTGTTGGGTACTTATAGAAGGCACAGTGCTGGCGGGCAACATAAGCCACCCGCCAGCACTAACGGTTCCATCTGTGCTGGCAACGGCTTATGTGGACCGCCAGCACTGTGTGCCTCTCTGCTAGCGGGTGGATTATGTCGTCCGCCAGCACAGATGGAACCATTAGTGCTGACGGGTGGCTTATGTCGCCTGCCAGCACTGTGCTTTCACTGCTGGCGGTCGCAACCCCGGCGCCCCTGTACACCACTGTGGTGACGGGTGCCAATTGCGCCCGCCAGCACGCTAATTTCCATGTGTCAGCACAAATCGTTTCTGACCTAGTGAGTGATGGCACCTCCTATCTAAGAATCATACCACATATGAGACGTGACTTCTCAAATCTCAATATTTATAATCCAATCCCTCGTAAATGTTCATAAATTATAAGGATAAGAATAGGATGTATGCCATGTATGTGTAAAATATGGATGTCTATATTGGTACCGCGTCTAAAATAAGTATACCAGTAATAATTAAAGAGTATATATTTTTTAAGAAGTATGAGAGCAAGGAATGGATGTATAAAGAGTACAATCTTTTTGCACCTCATACGGATTCTGAAAAATCACATCTGATGAATTTACATGTAGCTGTCATGAATCATGATCATCCGTCAGTAAGGCGAGGGCCCATTTCAGGCTCAAAACTCATTAGCCGTCACATTCGTAAGAAATGCTAGAGCGCATTTGTGCTTTCTCGCGAAATTTGCTAACTCTTCTGTGCTAATGGGCCATGGCATAATCCGAAATTCCGAACAGTCGCCATCCTAGCGTCCAGCCGACGCCAGTTAATAATCTCAGGGGACCTTTTTAGAAAAAAAAAGGGGAAAATCGACTCCGCTGGATTATCTCCCACGCAAGTCCCCATCTCGTCTCGGCCTCTAACACCGTCCACAGCAAGGTAGTGCATTTGCAAACCCAAACACAGCCTTTGAGCGGAAGAGAGAGACGGACGGTGTCACCCAAAGCACCGAGGTTTCCAGCAGCAGCACGCGCCCCCTTGCCCATCCTCCCGCGGCAGTTGGTTCCCGCGAGAAGGGAGAGGGGGCTGGGGGCAGCCTCGCCGGCGAGCTCCTTCCCGAAGCCGCTCGAGGAGGGGGATGAAGGAGATGACGCTCGCCGCCGGAATACTCGAGGACCTCACCGGGTCGAACCGTACCTGCACACCCCCACGACGGTCCGGGAGGCCGCGAGCACTGCAGGACCCCGACGCCCGCCCGCAGGCGGCCTTGCTGCGGCGGTTGCAGCACCGCGCTTCCACCATGCCAGCCGCGACCTGGGCTGGCCCCGACGGCCACACGCCGCGGAGATCCGCGCCCACCGCCGCTGCCGCGCCGCACGCAGCAGATCTGGCCAAGGGACGGTCGGATCCGCCTCCTGGGACGCCGGAACTAGTGCTCCGCGCCGCCGCAGACGCTCGTCGTCGGCGGAATCTTGATGCCGCCTCCCGCTCCGAAGCAGCCCCGCCGCCGGAGAAAGCCCCGCCGCAGCCATCCTAGGGGGCGCACGGGCCTCCTGCAGCCCCCTTCGGCGGCGGCAGGGGAGGGGAGGCGACGATGCAGACAGTAGGGGCCGCCGGACGGTGAAGTGCTGCCGCGGGGTCCGCCGCTCCCGAAGTCTGCGCCGCCCCGGAATCCGCCGCTTGGGGTTGGAGGAGGTGGGCGGGTTCCGGCGGGGATGCAGAGAGGCTCGGCCGCGCGGGGATGTAGAGGAGGCTCGGTCGGCAGGGATGTGGAGGACCGGGTAGTTGGGACGGGGAGATGAGGGAGATGAGAGAGAATACCAGTGAGCAGAGGACGAGAAGGCTGTTGCCGCATATTGGGGATGGGGGTGAGGGAACCGTTGGAGCTGCAATAGTGTCGATTTTTCCCTTATTTTGGGGTTGGGGGTTGGGAAGAGGGAGCTGCTGGAGACGGTCTAAACCTCCCCCGAGCCGCAAATCAAACCCACCGCCAAATCTGCCACCGGCCATCGCCACCGCCACCCAAACCCTAGCCCCACGGGCGGCGCCATGTCCGCCGCAACCGCCGCCACTGCCGTGGCAGCCACGGCTGCGGCGTCGGCCTCGGCCTCCGTCGCCGCTGCGCAGTCCCCGGAGCCGCGCAACAACCCGTCGCTCGCGGACGTGTTGAGCATCTCCGTCTTCATGGCCGTCTTCTTCCCCCTCTTCGTCGTGCTCCTCGCCTTCGCCTGCCTCCACCTGTTCCTGCCCCGCGACGACCTCCGCGTCGGCGTCGGAGCTGTCCCGCCGCAAGGACGGGCTCGACGCCGCCGCGATCGCGGCCCTGCCGCTGGTGTTCTACCGGGAGGTGAGGCGGCACCGGATCGTGGACGGGCGCGAGGACGCGCTCGAGTGCTCGGTCTGCCTCCTCGAGTTCGACGACGGCGACACGCTCCGCCTCCTCCCGACGTGCCCGCACGCGTTCCACCCGGACTGCATCGCACTCTGGCTCGAGAGGCACCCCACCTGCCCGCTCTGCCGCGCCAGCGTCCTCGACGAGCCGCCGGCCCCGGCGCAGCGGGAGCTGGAGCTCCAGCCGGTGCCACCGCTGCCGCTGCAGTCGCCGGAAGCGTCCCCCGTTCACGCCACAGTCGTGCTGATCGGCTCCGGAGCCAGCGCGGAGGGCGAGGAGGAGGCGGACTGGACGACGATCCAGCGCCTCGCGAGGAACCGCCGCGCGGCGGGGCGGCAGGCGCTGCCGCGGTCCAACTCGACGGGGCACGGCGGCGGCGCCAGCGGCGGCGGGATGGAGCGGTTCGCGCTGCGGCTCCCGGAGCACGTGCGCGTGGAGATCCTCATGTCGCACAGGCTGAGGCACGTGACGAGCGCTGTGGCGTCCGTGCGCGTCAGGGAGGGCAGCGCGGCCAGAGCCCACGACGGCAGTACGGTCGGCGGGAGCGTCAGGAACGCCGTGGCGAGGCTGATGTCGCTCTTTGCGCCGGGCGCCGGGTGGAAGGCCGACGGCAACGACAGGTCCGGCAGGGGAGATGCGACGGGGGTGTCGTCTTTCTGCCGCCGCGAGAACTCATCGCGTGGAGCAGTAGCTGAAGAGAAGAGAAGAGAAGAGAAGCGTCTGATCGCCAGCAAAGACAGCCTTAAGCCAGGTTCAGCACCGACAGGTGATTCTGTTCCAAAATTCTGATGATTCCATCAGTCGAATCTGTTCCAAAGTTCTGATGATTCCATCAGTCCGTTTCAGTAGCGATGCTTCTTCCAAGATTGGAGCATTTGAGTGTAGGTTGAGGATGCAGTGTTTGCGGATTCTTTAATCATTTTTTTGACCCAATTTTTGCGAGATTGTGAGAACATATGGGGACTTTGAGCGAACCTGAACCTGTAAAAGAGACAGTGTTCAATATGTCACTGATTTGGTTGAGTACTCGAGTGTACGTTGATGATGCAGTTTTGCAGTTTTTGTTCATTTTATTTTCATCCCATCTCTGTGACATTGTGAGGGAAAAAATTGTCGGAACAAAGACAAATCTGGATTTTCTAACAGGGAAATTATCCGATTTTCACATATTTGGTACTCCATTTCGCTATTACACATACTAGTCACTACTGCACCATTCCAGGTTTCATGTCCAGCCATTGCATTAGTGGACAGAAGGATAAATCCCTCGTCAAGTTCAGAATTTCAGATGAACAAGATATTTCTTCAGAAGATTCATGATACAGCATCTTCATTCATTCACCGGAATCAGGGCTAGGATGTGTTGTTTCAGGTGAGCAATTAGCTCTTGGCCACATGGAGAAATGTCTGCCGGGTCACCAAGAGTTGCAGCTCTGAAGAACGTTCTGAGCCTGTTTCTACATGTCCAATTCCACTTGTCTCACTGAATTCTCCATTCTAGTTGATCAGTTCCTTTTGGTGTGTCGGTAAAAATCCTAACTCCTAAAGTAGCCATGTTGTTCAGTTCAGTGTCATGTGTAAAATGTCGGTCCTTGTACTTTCACGAACCTCTTCTCTGACCTTAATTAAATGGTTCATTTTGCGTGTTGGTTGGTTTGGTTCCCATGTCTGCAGCTTAACATCCACCAAACAAAATCTTGCATATGTGCTCTATCGAACATTGAGTCGGGCAATGTATATATTCTCGAAACGAATTAAACACACCATTTATCAATAAGATAATATGGGAGGAACGGCATGATTCATGCCGTTCTTGCAATGGGTTCCCATGTTTTTTTTACAAAGTCAAACCATTCACAATCAATCTGACATTCTGATAAAAAGAAAAAAAGGAAAATATAAACAAAACAAACTCACCAACAACAAAAAAAAAAAAACTCATGGCGAAATCTTGGCTTTGCACCGGGCCGGCCACCGAGCCGCCAAGGAGCACACCACATGGCCGCACGGTGGCCGTCTCGTGCCGCCTGCCTCCGGTCCCACGCCTTTCTTCCCTGACGACGCTTCCCCTCCGCCCTGTGCCCACGACCACGACGCCGTCCTGGACAAGAGGGACGCCCAACGGCGTCGCACGCACCTCTCGCCACCAGCCGAGCACGCCGTCGAGCTCCCCGGGCAGTCCGAGGCGCCGCCGCCGCCCAGGGTGATGACGAGGCTGGTCGCGTGCCGCAGCCGCCTCGATCTGAGCACCTCCTCCCGGACGTGCGGCGGCAGCCGCACGGTGAATCTCTCGTGGTCTCCCGTCTCGGCCGCGGCCGTCGCGGAGATCGAGCGCGACCGTGGCATCCTCGCCGCGCGCCGGGCACATCGCAGCTTCTCGAGCTCCACAGCCTCCTCCTTCCTCTCCTCGCCGTCCTCCGCATCCACCCGAACGGAGATGGCCTCTGGCGTCTGCAGCGGCTCCTTCTCGGGCGAAGGAAGCGGCGACTCCGTCGGCGGCGGCACGGGCTTCTCGAGGTTGGCGCGGCACAGCGGGCAGGTGACGTGACCCTCGAGCCAGGGGTTGATGCACTCCGGGTGGAACGCGTGGGAGCACTGCGGCAGCAGACGGAGCTCGTCGCCGTCGTCGAACGCGGTGAGGCACACGGCGCACTCCAGCCCGCCGCCGCCGCTCTTGTGCTTCCTGATCTGCGCATACGGCACGACCGGGAGCGCAGCCAACGCCGCCGGGTCGAGCCCCCACGTGCGGCGCCGTCTGATGGACCCCTGGTCCCCTGCCATCCTCCGGCGCTGGCATCGTCCGTGACCGCGGAGCTGCGACGCCACAGGTCCACGAGGACACAGAATAAAACGAGGACGAAGAAGGCGATGACGGCGATGGTGATCACGGCAGTAGAAGGCACGCTGCCGGCGGTGGTGGTTGTCGCGAGCAGCTGCAGCTGCGGCGGTGGCGGCGTAGCCTGCGCGTTGACCATGGTTAGAGCACCTACGACGGCGAGGTGGAGAACGAGGACGGCAAGAGGGTGTTCCCGTCCCGCCTTCGGGATGGCCATTGGCCATGCACGCCAAGTGTGCAGCTGAAAAGAATGAAACGGATGGATGGTTGGTTTGGGTGGAGCACTAGTGATTTGTAACCACAAAACCCATCGAAACGGAGACGTGCGCCTATTAGTTAAGCTCATTCAAAAAATACGTAGAAAACTTATTCTGAGTACAAGAATAATATATTCTGATAAGTATGCAAAGGAAATTTCTCCAAGCAAAACAAAATGGTTATGGGATTTTTTAAAATAAATAGACATGCTTTAAAAATTTTTCAAATAATAAATAAAAGTTCCTTTAAAAATAAAATTGTCTCAAGTACGAAATAAAAATATACTGAGGACGCAACAAAATGCTCCGATAAAATAAAAATATTTTAAAACAAATAAGATGATGACTGTTTGATAGGGACGGATCCAGCAGTGGGATAGGGGGCTTGAGCCCCCTACCGGCCGGAATTCCATCAAGCTTTCTACAAATTTGAGAAAGAAGAAGAATGAAATGAGAAGTCGGAGGAAGGAGAGAGGAGCATTCTAGAGCTCAATCTTTAGCTTCGTCCCTGCTGCTTGAGAAAACCATAAGGAAGGAATAATAGCTATGAGGCTCCTATTTTTCTATTATTATTCTTCTTACCTTCTCCAACCCTTCCACTTCATGATGATAAAATGAAAATTGTTGCTGACATTTTTTTTAGAAAAATTGGATCAACATTTTACTAGAAAAGTTTGGGATAATATTTTATAAAATATAGAACCAACATTTTTGTAAAAAATTGAACCAATATTTCTTTTAAAAAAGTTGAATCCAACATTTTTCAAAAAAATATGGCGCCTACATTTTTTGAAAAAATAATAAACAATATTTTTTTCATGTCCTTCTCCAACTCCGACAACGCTGGGAGGCAGGCTGACATCGTCATCGGAGGCGGAGTGTGGTAGAGAGGCGACGTGTGGTGGAGCACATGGGTGCGTCGACCTCGGGGTCGAAGACGGCGACACACACACACGGGCACGTGAGGCGCGTGCTGCACCGGCTTCGGGGGTGGTGGTGCGACAGTGGGACTGGAGGACCAGGAGGGTAGGGTGGTGTGTGCTAGGGTTTGTGGGATCAAACGATATGAATTGATTTGAACGAATCTCAAATTAGAAGGTGTGGGAGAAAAAATAGATAGAATTTCCGGACTCTCATCTGTGCATGTAACCAAAACTTGAGAAAACCCAAAGGAAAATAATTGAAACGCAAAAGGTAATCTTCTATTAAGCCCGGTCGATTTTGGGCCTCTTTGGAAGAGCTCCACCTTAAAAAAAAAATAGCTCCGCTCCGCAAATTCCGCTCCACTCCGCGAACCCTGTTGACTTTTTCTATTTTTTATGTGAAAGGGTACGAGGAAGGTGTGTAACCAGTGGCAGTAGGTCTTGAGGAGCACCTCTTGAGGATCTTAAAAAAACCGGAGTGAGTAAATATTTCTTAAAGTGGAGTGATGACTTATTTGGGTATCTTTTTCATGAAGTGAAACTGTTTTTGGTGGGGTAGAGCTCTTCGAAACAGGGCTTTAACTCAGCCCATCTCTCTTTTTTAAAGCAAAATTCAGTCCATCTCTGGCGGGTGGAAAGAATATCCCGCGCTAAAATGGAGGCAATCAGGCAACGCTGCACGCGACTGCGACGGTGTCCCCTACCCTCGAGTTGGTCGCTTCCTCTCCGGTTATTGCGTCTCCCTTCTCTGTGCTCGTGTGCTAGGATTCTTCATTGGGTCCTAGACTCAGTGTTGTTTATACCTGAACATTTTTAAGCTCAACTCGTCCACAAATCTTACTGGAGGGGTTTGGACACAGATCTTGCAGCCCGGGGAAAAAAATTTGGCCCGAGCCTGACGAAGGCCCAGATTAGAGTCCCCTTTGACGGCGAGATAATCACTCTTGAGGTGGAGTCTTCTAACACAATTGACAATGTGAAGGCCAAGATTCAAGATAAGGAGGACTGAGAACCCCTGTCAAGACCATCACTGGCAAGACGTCTTGTTTCCGACTAGTTGGGAGCTTCCTCGACAAGTCTCCTACTAGAGAAAGCTTCACCGACAAGTCTCCGCCTCGCACGACAAGTCTCCGCCTCGCACGAGGAGTCTCCGCCTTGCGCGGGGAGTCTCCGCCTCGCACGAGGAGTCCTCGCCTCCGACAACCTGCTCGTTCGCACGAGCAGTCTCCGTCTCCGACCAAGGCGCGGTCCACGCAACGTGGCACCGCACCGACGCACGGACTCCTCCGCTACGACGCATGGGGCGCCAGTTCCCCATGCCATGCAAGCACACCAGCTGGCGGCACGCGCCGGCAGCCGGCTTTGACAGGAGCCTTAATGCAGCTTTGTTCAGCCGCGCGGCCATCAACACGCCGTCCCATCCGACCCTGCAGCACGCCAACTCCGACCGAGGCACTCAAGCACCCTCTACGCTTAGAGCTGGCCTATGATTAGGCCCTAACGTGGCGAGCTCACACCGTATTCAGACGGGTTGAGCCAGCACCAAAATGCTCGGAGGAGGCGTCAGGTAACCAAAATGAACAGCCCCGCCCCAACACGCGGCGGCTCCGACGACAAACACAACTCAGCCGCCTCTCATAATATCCCCGAGTGCTCGGGGGCTACGAACGCGTGGCACCCCTTAGCGGTTTGGGATGGCTGAGCTCTCCGACTCTCACACCCCCGCGGCTCCGGGGTGGAGTTTAGTCATCTCATAATTCCTAAGTCCTGCTACACGTTTCTGCAGTCGTCCCTGGGTGCTCGGGAATGTTCGAGCCGTAACTTCTATGAACAAGTTCTCGATAACATAGCGCTGTTCATGGTGTTACACATACGAACTGTCCTTAATTACCTACATCTAAGCATGATACATCTAAGATGAAGGCCTAGAGCTCTCTGGGTCTTCTGGTGCATCTCTTGGTAGCAGGTCCAGGTCCTTCATGGTGGTGTCGGCCATGTCGCGGGCGAAGGAGGCGCTATCTTCCTCGAGCTGGTCGCAGTACGCGTCGGAGATGCCAGGGGCCCAGCCGCCGCTCAGCGCCGTGCGGTCCAGCCCTTGGTAGTGTGAGTCAAACATGGCGAGCACCCGGTGCACCACCCTCCGGGCGGTCGACAGCTCCTGCTCCTTGATCACCTCCGGGAGGCGCCCGACCTCTTCCAGAAGCCTCTCGGGAAGCATCGGCCCGACGGGAACGCCGAGCCCCGACATGACCCTGCCAATGGCTCTCCCAAGCTTGGCATGATCCAGGATACTCGCCTTGCGGGACGTCTCCGACTCGCGCCAGGCGTTCTTGGCTTGCTCGAGTTCAGCCGCGACCTGCTCCCGGGCCATCCGGGACTGCTCGAGCTCAGTCTTGGTCTCTGAAAAGGTCAACGAGGCGCAATGAGCGAACACAGCGCAACCAATTCAGGAAAAAAGCGAGGCGGGATCGAAGGAACTTACTCTCGAGCTGCTCTGACAGCCGCTTGATCGAACCGTCCTTCTCGAGGATCCTGAGCTCGGCTGCGTTCACCTCCTGCGTCTTCTCCATGAGCTTCATGGTCATTGAAGCGCGGTACGTGCACATCCCTGAGACCGCGAGAGGACAAATCAACATCGATAAAAACCAACGAGGAGAAACAAACTCGAAACTGAGGGCGTGCAAGGCCGACTCACCCTCAATGTCTTGCGCCAGTTTGGAGTTGGTGTCTCGGAGCTGGGTCACTTCATCGGTGACCTCCTGGAGCTTGTTCGTCACCTCGGAGAACTGCCGGTTGGCTGTCCTGAGGTCCGCTCCGGCGGTGACCAACTCTTGCTCCAGCTCTGTCACCTTCGTCTCGAGCGCCGCCTTCTCCTGGACGGCAGTCTGGGCGGCGGTCTCGGAAGCGGTGGCGACGGCTGTGGCCTTCTCGGCGGCGTCGTTGGCGGTCACCGCGGCGGCCCGCAATTCTTCGATCTTCGCCTCCGCCTGGGCCAGCCTCACCTCGAGGGACTCCCGCTCCGCCGCGGCGGTGGCAGTCATGGCTTGTGCGGCCATGGCGCGGTCCTCAGCAGACTTCCTGGCGGCCTCGAGCGTGGCCCTCGAAGACGCCTCGCTCGCCACCGCCCCAGCGGCGGCCATGCGGGCAACCACCAGCTGCATCTCCAGCTGGGCCCTCTCTGCCCGAAGCTCGTCGATGGCATGCGCTCTCCTTCTGCCGGACCCCGCGAGCGCCTGTTTTGGGCAAGAGTACATCGATCACAAAATTCACAAGAACAGAAAGGACAAGAGTAGGCTACCGCTTCAAAGAAACTTACCGTTGTCGCAGGAAGGATGAGCTCGTCGAACGCACGACGCACCCACAAGAGCCCTCGCTCGAGGCTGCGGCAGGCCGCGGTCTCCTCGTCCTCATCATCGGACGCGTCCGCCTCGAAAGTGGCCGCCCACGTGGAGCGGGCGAGGTCGGTGATCCGCGTGTCGTCCACCTCGGGCTCCGGCAGCAGACCTGCACCTGAGCCCTCCCCGACCTCCTGGATCTCCGGGGAGGCGGCTCCCACAGTGCTCCCGAAAATGTCGTGTTCCTGTGGGGCGGGGCGAGCCGGGCTAACGACAGCCGCCGCTTCGGCGGCAGGGGTCGCAGGCCGGGGTGGCGACGACTCCGGCGCGATCGCTGCTGCCGACTCCGCGACCGCGGCAGGGGACGAGGATGCGGCGTGAGCCAGCTTTGCACTGACCACAGGTTCACCGAGCGCCTCCTTGGTCGCCTCCAGCGTGGCTGGGGCCTCGGAGGCCCTGGCAGCTCCGGCCAGGCCCGACTCCGGCTGCACCGTCGCGGCCGCATCGAGCGCAGGCCCCTTCTCGACGGCTTTCGCCGCTCCAGTCGCGGTCGCCGCCTCGGGTGCGGCAGACTCAGAGGCCACGGCCCGCGACTCCTCAGGCTCCGACAACAACCGCTCCAGCGCGGCCTCGAAGATGGCCGTGTCGTTGCCCGGGAGGTCGGGCTCGTCGAGGTCGATGACTTCTCAAAGGTGGGCAGCCGCGGCGTCGGCTGCCGGCACCTCCGCCGCGTCCCCGCCCGCTTGCGATGCCGCAGGCACCAAAGTTTCCGCCGCCGCCGGCATCTCGACCTCGTGCTCGACGGCCGATGGCGGCGGGAGCGCGATCTCCTCGGAAGGCACCGTCCCGACATCACCACCTCCCGCGGTGCCCTCGACCAGCGACTTGGTCGCCGCCTGGACAACGTCCGCTCCTGGGGTCACCTGCCCCTTGGCCGAGTTGCCGGCGTCCGATGCCGGCGGAGGCACCGCGGACTCGACCACCTCGGTCGCCATGACCAACCCGCTCCCGTCCTGCTCCGCCAACGGTTCGGCGTAGGGAAGCGACGGGCGGGGCTCGAACTGCGGGTCACGCGTGCCCAGCGCTGCGCGTTTCAGGGGTGCAAGGCTGATCATGCCGGTGTCAGCGCGGCTGAGGAAAACGCGAATTGAAGATAAGAAGCAAGACGAGGACGAAGAACAATGAAACAACGAGGAATGGCGGACGAGAACTCACATGGAAGATCGCACGCGAACCCGCTTCACGGGCCTATCCGATGGGCCCGACTCGGGGGCTGACCTCTTGGCCCTCGCCAGCTCGGAAGCTGGCTCCTGACGCTCCGCCTCTGCTGGCGCAGGAATTGGTTTGTCACCCCCGACGACTTGGGGGCGGCGCTTCGATCCCCCGACGGCTTGGGGGTAGTGCTTCGAGCCCTCGACGGCTCGGGGGCTGTCCTCCTGACCTCCGCCGCACCAGAGGCCGGCCCTTGACTCCCACAGGTGGAGAGGGGGACTTGCACGGTCGGGGCGCCGCCGCCGCGGATGACGAGGGATTGAAGGCGCTGCTGGGGGACGCTTGTGTCCCCCTCCTGCGGCGCGGTCAGTACAGACGCCTGCGGGGTCGACCTTGCATTGGACGACGAACGCCTCCGTAGGGAGTCCGAGTCCGGACGGTTGGAGCCGTCGAAGAGGTGGCGGGCAGAAGGCTCTTGCTCCGCCGGTCGCTTGGGTGGATCTTCCCGGCGTGGGGGATCCCTCCGCCCCTCGGAGGTGCGCGAGCCGCCGGGGGCCGCCTGCGAGCGGGTCACCCTCTGATCTTCTCGGGCGGGGCGGGTCCCCGGCCGCGAGCTGGAACCCGTGTCCTTCTCACGGGCGCCCTGCTCCGACCGTCGCGATGAGCTCACCTCCGCCGCCCGGCGCGGCGAAGGAAGGGGCGACCCGGATATGCCGCTCCAGTCGACCTCCGCGCTCGGCTCGTCCCCACTCCACGGCGGCGACAGCGACGGGTCTTCGTTGGAGGAGACGTGGCGCTCCCCCGCCTTGCGGCGCTTGATGCGGTTGTCATTCCAATCGCGCTTGGCGATCTCTTTCTCCTTATGCCGCTCCTTGCGCTCGGCCCTCCGCCTGTTCGTAGCCGCCTGGTTGCGCTTGAAGATCGCCTCCTCCGGGAGATGCGCCTTCGCGGGCACAAGATGGGAGCTCTTCAGCTGAAAGAGGTCGGGGCAAAGGGAGTCAACGACTATCAAGAAGTTCTCGAGAAGATCCAAACCAAGAGAAGACACCGAACTAGTCGGTAAACTTATCGGAGGAAGAAATCACTTATGAGCTTTTCAGTCCCCTCGTCGGGGAGCATCGGCAGAAGCTGCGACGGCGGCCACTCGAAGGTCGACTTCCCGATGGCAACCGACACACGGCGCTGGATCTCGGTCGGCGATGGCAGCTCGGGCGCGGTCACGGTCCCTTTCCAGGGGCCCTCGTTGCCGTCATCTCGCAAAGGCGAAGGGGCCGCCTCCGGAGCGGAACGACCCCCCGGGCGTGATACTGGCCGATGACGGCCGCCAGGTCGACCCCGGTGTCGCAAAGGTGTGCCAGCGCCGCCCAGTGCTCCTTGAGAAGCTTCTCCTGCTCCGCCTTCGGGGGTCCATCGGTCCAGTTTCTCGGCGCCTGGGCGATAGAGTTTCCGGTGAACTCCGGCAGCGCGTGCTCGGGGTCGTTCTTGAGATAGAACCACCCCTTGTGCCAGCCGCTGTTGGAGATGGTCAGCGAGAAGGGGATGTACTTGCTGCCCTGGCCTTGCTTCATCTGGAGGTTGGCGCAGCCGATGGTCGCCGCGATGGGGCCGTCCTTCAAACACACGAACATGAAGAAGTACTTGAAGAGGTGCCAGTGGGCACTGATCCCCAAGTACCCCTCGCACAGCGCCTCGAACGCCGCCATCTGCTGGACGCTATTCGGGTTGAGGTGCTGAAGCTGAAGCCCGTACTCGAAGAGGACCGCCCGGATGAACCGCCCAGCGGGAATGGAGAAGCCGCGCTCGTGGAAGGCCACGAACGAGACGACGTACCCCTTCGGCGGGCGCGGCACGGACTCCTCCTCGGGCATCTTCCACTCCACGGCATCGGTGAGTGGAGGGAGCTGCCCGACGGCAATAATGCGGTGCAGCATCGTACGGGACACGTTGGAGCGCGACCAGTTCGACATGGCGATGGCGAACTTTCGCGTGCGACTCCGGCGAGAGCGGTGGCGGCACTGCGGGCGTGAGGAGCGAAAGAGGCAGACGACGAGGGCAAAGGAAAAGGCAGAAGAGTAAAAGTTCCAAATTCTCTGCCGGCCCGCGGTTAAAAAGGAAGGGGCGCGACTGGCGGCCTTGAATGCTGGGCCCACTGCGCCGAAGAGACGCCTGCCCACGCGCGCGCGCCCCGGTATAACTGATGCCCGCCTGCGCGACGCCTCTATCCTCGCTGGGCCCAGGTACCTGAACCGCCCCCACTCCGTCTTTTCAAACCGTCTCATCCACCACGTCGACCACGACCTCCACGACTCCCGCGACTCCCGCAACCTCCGCATCTCCCACGACCGCCACGACTACCTCGACAAAAAGTACCAGAACCACGACAACGCCACTTAAGATGAAAACCCCACAAGTGAGTCTACAACTCACTCGTGGGCTCGGGGGCTACATCCGGCGGATGCGCTCGCGCGCACCCACCGAGAAGATCAAGAACAGAGATCGACGCGACGCCTTTCGTCTGAGCCTGTGCGCGAATCCTTGACTCCCTCTCAGGCTCGGGGGCTACTGACGAGGGCACAGATTAGGGCTCCCTTTGACGGCGAGATAATCATTCTTGAGGTGGAGTCTTCTGACACTTTTGACATTGTGAAGGCCAAGATTCAAGATAAGGAGGACTGAGAACCCCTGTCAAGACCATCACTGGCAAGACGTCTTGTTTCCGACTGGTTGGGAGCTCCCTCGACAAGTCTCCTACTAGAGAAAGCTTCACCGACAAGTCTCCGCCTTGTGCGGGGAGTGTCCGCCTCGCACGAGGAGTCCTCGCCTCCGACAACCTGCTCGTTCGCACGAGCAGTCTCCGTCTCCGACCAAGGCGCGGTCCACGCAATGTGGCACCGCACCGACGCACGGACTCCTCCGCTACGACGCATGGGGCGCCAGTTCCCCATACCATGCAAGCATACCAGCTGGCGGCACGCGCGGGCAGCTGGCTCTGACAGGAGCCTTAGTGCAGCTCTGTTCAGCCGCGCGGCCATCAACACGCCGTCCCATCCGACCCTGCAGCACGCCAACTCCGACCGAGGCACTCAAGCACCCTCTACGCTTAGAGCTGGCCTACGATTAGGCCCTAACGTGGCGAGTTCACACCGTATTCAGACAGGTTGAGCCAGCACCAAAGTGCTCGGAGGAGGCGCCAGGTAACCAAAATGAACAGCCCCGCCCCAACACGCGGCGGCTATACCTGAGCATTTTTGGCCCGGCCCGACCCGGCCCGGCCCGCGCCAGGCCCGCCCACGAACCTTACTGGACGGGCGTGGGCAGAGATCTTGAAGCCCGCGAAAATTTTGTTTGGCCCGAGCCCGACCCGAAATGCTGTTTTTAGTTATTTTACACTATAAAATGCGCGACGCGGCCCGCCCAAGCCCGAGCCCGGCCCGGGCCCGGCCCGAAAACTGAGGCCCGACACGTCCTATGGGACGGGCATGAACAGGATTTTCTCAGCCCGAAAAACCCGGGTTTTTTTTCGGCCCGGTCCGAACCCGGCCCGGCCCATAGAATGCTCAGGTCTAGCGGCGGCTCCGACGACAAACACAGCTCAGCCGCCTTCAAGGCTCCCTGACGGATAGCGACGTGCGAGGAGACGTTACAGCGGCTGCACTGTAGCTTCTATTTTGTTTCCCTTTTTGCCCATCTCCCTTGCGTCTATAAAAGGAAGAGAAGGGCAACCGTGACAAGGGCTGAAAAATCGAACAATCACACTCCAGGGACTTGGGCTCGACACCCTCTCCCGACCAGTTTGTAACCCCTACTACAAACAACCTTAGCACGAGAACACGGCAGCTCGATACTGGATGTAGGGTATTACTCCTCGGAGGCCCGAACCAGTCTAAATCCCGGTGTCTTTTGTGCGAACCATCCGAGTCCGACACACGATCGATACAAATTTACTGTCCGGCGGTAGAGAACCCCGACAGAGCCCGGTCCGAAATGTTGTTTTTAGCTATTTCACACTATAAAACACATGGGTGGCCCGCCCAAGCCCGGGCCCGGCCCGAACTCGACCCGAAAATTGAGGCCCGACGTGTCCAGTGGGACGGTCATGGGCAGGATTTTCTCGATCCGAAATAACCGGGTTCTTTTTTCAGCCTGGCCCGAACCTGGCCCGGCTCGAAAAATGCTCAGGTATAGTGTTGTTGAATCTACCACGCCGCTCCTCGGGTTCTATAGGATTCTTTCTTGATTCATTTCGATATCCCTTTCCGGTCTTATTCTTTGATTTCTCAGACCGCCTTCATTTCTTCCCTAATCCCTTCCCGCAAAGTAAAAGCTGGTAATTAGGATTCGGCATGCCTGTGATCATTGGATCAGAAAATTTCAATTTTCAATGAGATAAGTCCTATGCTGTTAGAATTATTGTCTGTAGTCAATCTTGGGTCTAGAAATTTTTTCAGATTTTATAGCCGAGCATTATACGAAGCTGGTCAATTATTCCACATTTATCTTGTGATTTCACTTTGCATCAGTGGAAAATGAGCTGCTTCGTGTCAAGCAGAGGCTGCAAAGTTTCATAAGTTCTGCTGACCTGCTCCAGTCTTTTGTTGGCGCAAATGCTATATTCTAGATATGATTAAATCATTTTCCAAACATAATTAAGCTAAAAATTGGCATGCTATTGCCCATTTAATAGTTTGGTTCAGCTTCATATAGTCCTATATGGTTTAGTTCGGTTGGATTACTACTGAAAATCTGAAACATGGAGAAATGTTTGCTTGGTCACCCTGTTCATAGGGTCGCTGATCTGAAACACACGCTGAGCCAGTTCCTGCATCTCCTCATCCACTGGGCCGTCTAAAATCTCAACATTCTCTGCATGCAAGCTCAAGCTGCATACCTGAGGCTGAGACTGAATTCCATGGTCAAGTTTACTGCATATGGAATATGTGAGTTGCTCAAGCTGGGAATACTCCGGAAGCTTTAGATTCTGCTCAGTTGAACCCAACCTTCCCGAACAGATCTCGACCGTGCGAACTAACAGCAATGCTGTGTTTCCTTTGTATGAACCATTCTCCGCAGTCCATTCCATTAGCCACTGCTTCCACTGCAATCACAAGAAAAAAGAACCCAATAAGACTGCTTCAATTTTCCACCTCTTGATAAATTCAACTCAAACTTATTATGAAAACTGGAAAATCAGATCCAGATTCTAAAACATATATTGGAATTTGATATGGTAATTCTTACAGCTTCGTGGAGACTGTCCGAAGCATTGCCAGATGTAAGGTGGTCGATAAGACCATTAAGCGCATTCAGGAGTCCATCCTCAGCTGTTGAATAATTCGTCTCTCCCCTGCAACCAATCCAACACATATTACTAGTCGCTTTGCTTGGCTCTGAATCCCAGCAACGATGAACAAAAATGCTTACTCATACCTCTTCAGACTGCCACCGGCTAGTCTGCATAGGATCCTTTCCCTCGTGTTGTCACAACCAGAATCGCTCAGGAGGTGCGAGGTCACGGCCTCTGCAAGCACTGCAGCTTGCGCCCACCCCAGGCGCTCTGCCGCTCGCTCGGGCTCGAAGATGTTTGCTGCAGCCAGGAAGTAGGCTCTCAGTGCCCTCTCCGGAGTCACGCCGTGCATTTCAAGATTGTTCTTGTCGCACCACCTGCCATCCATAAAACTAATTAATCTCCTCTCTCTCTAAAAACACATCGATCAGTTGCTGAATTTGGAGTGGTCAGTTAGAGTCGTTAGTAACGATACCGTACCTTTGGAAGCCGTGCCACTCAACCCGGCATGATCTTTGGAATCTGATGAAATCGGCCTTTGCCAACTTGAGGAATAGGTCGTTGTTGAAGAGGTGCATCCTGAGAAGTTTATTAATTAGGATTAACACTGCGTGTCGTCAAGGCAAATGGATATACAACATGAAGAGATGGTAGTTTCTACTTTACACTGGTACTACCTGTAGAGGACCTTCCCAATCCACACGTCGGCACCGCCACCATAGTGCTCCAGATACATCCTCATCTCGACGCGCGGCAGGCTCGCCTTCCAGGGGAAGTCGAGGCCGTAGGCGACCTCGCCGGGCAAGCCTTCGGCGATGAGCCACTTGTCGCTGAGCTGGCCGGAGGACCGCCTCTCCTGGAGGAACGCGCGGCAGTAGCCCCTGGCCCGCCGCAGGACGTGGTCATCGCCGGGGAAGGTGGCCTGGTCGGCGGCGCGGTACATGTTGTACATGGCGCTCACCGACTGGTTGAACTGCCCCGGGTACACCACGAACTCGCCGCCGTCCTCGTTCTCGAAACGCTTGAACACGCCTTCACGTGCGCGCGCATTGATGTCAGCTCAGTGACTGAAAGTGCATGCATGTTGCTATGTAGCAGCACAAAATTCACCACGCATGGACAGTCATGCATAAAAAGAGAAGCAAACTCTACTTACAAGGAGAGACATGGTAACCATGCAGTCGTAGGAGACGGAAAGCCATGGCCGTGTCATCGATGTCCTTCACGGCGCAGTCCCTCGTGTAACCCATGCCTTCCTCGGTCCAGTGTCTGCTCAAGATCGATCGAGTTATGCCCACACATATATACTGAGTCGTCTGTTAAGTTCTCTCGACGAGTCAGCAAACTAGTAATTAATAAAATTCAAGCTAAGACGCTCAAAGGATTTACTATACTTGTAAACATAGGCTAAGTAGGCGTCAATTTCACATCTGAAGTAGGAGGATATGCCCAAACGTTCCAACCGGTCGATTGCCCATAAGCGCTCGTATATCTCGACAGGGTAGAGAAAGGGTGCTGAAATGGAATCATTAAACACGCAAATTAAGATGTCTACTATATATACACCATGACATCCTTAAAAACATAAATAGAATAAAAATACTTGTAGTTCATGGTTGCCATCATTTTGGTACACACTTACCTCCCCCGTTGAACTTGTTCACGATGGTGCTTAAGAACTCGAGGCATTTTCTGTCACCAGTTTCCATCAGAGCGTACGCTGTGGCAGCGGGCGAGGACATGAACGACCCATCAGAGAACCGGAGGTTAAGCAGCCTCTTCCAGTCTAAACCAGGCATGCCCTCTATGCTATGTAGCAGTGTTGTCGGTACAGAGTGCAGTACATCCTTGGGAATCCTATAAGGAGAGTAAAAAAAGTCATTGAGAAGGTTTGAGTTTAGTCAATACTACACCCCGTCCTAAATTGCAGGTCGTTTTAGCATTTCTAGGTTCATAAATTTTGCTATCCATCTAAATTTTCTATTATGTATAGATACACATTAAAAATTATCAACCTAGAAATGACAAAATGACCTACAATTTGGAATTTGAAACAATAGAATTAATCCACGTCCATTAGAATTGTCAATATTAGATATGTTGTACTGCATTGTATATCATACTTGTTGAGCTTTAGGTCTCTTCTGCCATATATTTCTTGTAGGGCAGGGTGATCATAAGGGATGTCTAGATCCAGATCCTTGGCCATTTCTAGTAGCGAAGGAAGGGCAATCTCGAATCCGACTAGCATCCATTCCTCATCCTCCTTCACCAACCTCCACATGTTTTCCCGAATAAATGACAAGCCTATATATGATTGACAAAATTAATCATGAAGCTCTAGGTTAGGTTACATATCTTTTCAACAAGAAAATAATTTAATTTCAAGCCATATATCTTAAAGTGATATTGGTACACGCTGAGAGGCTTGTCCATGCCCGAGCTGATATATATTCGTGTACCTTTCTCACATTTTTCAGCGTGAATGCCCCACGATGCCAAGGCAATAACACAAGCTAGGGTGTTGATGATCCGGTCATGGGCGTAAAAGAAGGTGGAGTCACCCCATGAACCATCATAAAGCTGATTCTGAACAATCCAGTCGATGCTTGATGGGAAATGTGGGCCTTCACGTCCATCCATGCTCTTTACAAGGGCGACCCACGCTGTGTCATAGGCTGAAACACTGATATCGCCATCACCCATGGACCTCAACCATACTCTGATGGCATCATCGATTCCTGCGATATCTCTTAGCTCCTAGGGAAAAATATTTGTTCAAAGATAGGAGTAGTGCGTTAAAACAGATATATTTGTATATATGCTATAGAAGTTTGAAGTTTTACAATGTTATGATTTAACACCTAAAACACAAATTTTGGTTCTCCTTTTTCAATATATGTATTTTAAATTGAAATAAGGTATTATATGTCAAGCATTTTTTAAGATGAAATCTCTATTGCAATCTTAATAAAATATGCTAACTTTGTACATACACAATGTTGGCATGAAGAAGTACAATTTTATTTAATTAATTACTGAAATACATCTAGGCCCCTAGTGGGTTTTGATGCATTCAATGACAACTATATTAAATATCTAATGAAGTTGATAAGCATGTGAGAAGGTGCACACTTATTGGTGAATAATTTTTATGTGAAATATTGTATTAATGGCATGATACTATTGGGATATTCATTGTTATCTAAATAAAATGAGAAGCTTGTTATGAACAAATGGGATATAGAAGTTAAAGGAAGATATGATCTCCAGTGGATTTCATTCTTGATGTCAAAACAAAGCTAGACTAAATTTGGCAGTGATTGGATGAAGAAGTTAATCAAGGGATTAGCAACAAGGTGTTAAGCAAAGTTTGGTCTAGTGATGACTTGGGCCATGAACTTGGCTAGAGTGAAGTGGATAGTACTTAGGATTTTGGGGTATCAAGTCAAGCCTTACAATGTATAGCAACGGGATGCATCCAATGTTTATTGAGTCATATTAAGGAGTGACCTAGGATCTAAAAGTGATTTTCATTCATATGTGGTGAATATTGATCCAAGTCACTAGCTCAAGGTTGAAGTGCTCAAACCAAATACACAAAACTGGATGCATCTCTCATGAGGAGATTTTGATCATGTATGGCACGATTCTTGATGATGAAAGATCAAGTGGATGAATATTGTATATATATTTGACTTTTAGTATAGGTATGCCATACTATCAAGAGGGATGCATCACATGGTCATTTGACAAAGTCTCAGTGCTCAAGTATCCTATGTAAGGAATGAGAGACGCAAAAGCCACACATACAATTGATTGTTTCTATTGGGGGTAAATCCAAATGTTCCAGATTTCGAAGCCAAAAGTTATGGATTTGGTGTGTGTGGCTCTAACGGCTAGCAGCTTTAAAAATCTGAAAGTTTTGTGTTTGGGAATCTGGAATTTCTTTTGCAAAGTTCTTTTTCCGATGCGTCAGGGATGTGTTTTCTGTATTTGGAAATTCCAAAGTTTTCTACAAAAAATTCCGTAGGTTATAGAATTTCTATAAGTATTTGCAGAAAATCCACAAAGTTGCTGCTAAATTTGTTTTAAGTGTCGACAATTCTAGGTTACATCTATTCACCATACCCCTCTCTAGACGACATGAAGATCCTTTCAATTACCAATGAGAAACCTATTTTGAATTTTCTTATAATACAAAAGGGTACATAAATCTATTAGATCGTTAAATATAAAATCGAAGATGTAGTACGCTAGCTACACACCTTTTGTGCTCTCTCTCCAACTGAATTGCATGTGATTGCTTCCTTTGCTGCATTGGCTAATGACTCCAAATATGATGAAGATATATCGCAAAACATGCAACAAATATAAAGACATGGCGAAGATACTATTATGAACATGTAGATAGTTTTATGCCTCATGCAAAGTGTTTAAAGAGTATGTTGTGTTCCGATAAGCATCAAAGTTTAGTGAGAGGCTGAATGGTTATGTTATATGTAGCGCCAAAGGGATTAAAAAAAATTAAATTTATGGCCCAATTTTTTAAATTTTTGATTATACATATTCTACTAATATTTACACAAATAGATAAATCTATAAGTTAAATATAAAGTCTTTTGATAATTGACATAGTAGTACTAATTTTATTTAACTAATTCATTAAATAGTATGTTTAGTCGACATTTGAGAAAAAAAATAAACGGTCAAACAGAGGGAGTAGCCAATAACTGTATATATAGGAAATCTTATAGAGTTAGAGATTTTATTACGGTTATAGTCTCCCAAGTGCTTCCAGGTCGTAATCCCCCCCCTAGGAAACCCAATTTACTCATTCATACACCAACTTTAGATTGGATTGAATGTGTTACTTTGGCTGGTTTTCAAAAATGGTGTTATGTTTTTGCTTGCTCTAAGTTGATTACAATGATAATCAAAGGCCTACACACGTGGCATGAATTCAGCATTGAGATAAGTGTAACATTCATCACAATAATTTTGGTATCTTATTATTGGTCATCTACCCTGAAAAAAGAGGACATGCATGTCTCATACTCTCAGTTCGCCTCTCAATCACACAATGATACAAGTCACAGCCATCCGCTAATGATTCTCATCACTCCTTTTATTTCAAATTATTGGTCACTTTAGCTTTGTTTGGAGCCAAACCTCTCTAACATTGACCAAGTTGACCAAATAGATACAATGTCAATATATATTTCATAATGGATTTAATGGAACTAGTTTGATGTTATAGATATTAGTATTATTTTCACAAACTCGGTCAAATAAAGTTAAGTACAATTTTAGCTTAAAGTACAAAGCTAAATAAATAATTAATAATTCGAAATGAAGAGAGTAGTGGATACATGTAATGGCTCGTGTGTGCATCTTATTAGGAGAGACTAGGTTAGTTACGTACCAAGGTGTTGAGGTTGAGCGTGTAGTTTTAGCAAGTACTCCTGCTGGCGCCTTGGCTTGGATCTAGTATGCCGAAGAAGTGCAACATGTGGTAATGTAGTTGTTAGCATCACTCCTAGCCCCAACCTCACCATTTGAAATATCTTGTTAAGTTATTAATATATATGTCCCCCACTTCTAGTTGTGTATTTTTTAGAGCACCTCTGGTAGTGTATTTTTTTGGAGCACCTCTAGTTGTGTGTTGGTAACTAATCAGGTTATCATGGATGAGCAGATTGTGCTCAGCCATATCTGTATTTATACTCCAACTCTCTATCTTTGAGAGAGATAGATAGATAGAGAGATAGATAGATAGAGAGATAGAGAGATAGATAGAGATAGAGAGATAGAGAGAGAGAGAGATAGAGAGATATAGATAGAGAGATAGAGAGATAGATAGAGAGATAGAGAGATATAGATAGAGAGATAGAGAGATATAGATAGAGAGATAGAGAGATAGAGAGAGATAGAGAGAGAGAGAGATAAAGAGAGATAGATAGATAGATAGAGATAGAGATAGAGAGATAGAGATATAGATAGATAGAGAGATAGAGATAGAGAGATATAAGTTTTCAAAGAAATCATAGCGACAGATTGCAGGAGAGATGTCAACGACCGCTCCACTCCCGCTGGTTGAGTTGCTCTGGTGGTCGACTGAGACACGACCACAACGTTTCCAGCCACTACGTGCTCAACGGCGCCGACAACACGGTAATATCATTGTCTTGTGAATCTACTATTCTGCACATGCTCTTCCTTTGCATAATTCCAAGATTTATAAATCTCTTGTTATTGTTCCAAAAGTGTTTATTTTTATTTTGGTATTAAGGCCTAACAATGCATAGATCATGGAGCTTACAAAGTCCGATTCCATTTTTCTCACCTCGCTAGCTAAAGACTGACTTCCCATTATGCTTATTACCAAATCCACTAATTATTGACATCAATTTGGGTCACAAGACTTGAATTTGGAGGTAATATTCTACTCGAGCCCTCCGTTTCTCCGAAGGGAGAGTTTGAGGTGGGCATTATGTATGCTGCATCGGTGAGAGGTTGAGCGCGTGCAACATCATATATATGACCACATTCGATAACGGTGAGAAACTTAGATGATAGGATATGCAGATATGACACTCCCGCTTGAGTTTTGATTGGAGAGATTAAGCAAATGTTGTTTAAATTGAGTTGGGAGATGAGAATCCAAGGGTTATTTCAGCAGTAGTATAGTTAGGTTAAAACAACCTTTGTAAATGTATTTACCATCTATCACTAACCATGGGGAAGCCATCATCGCGAGGTGCTCACATATTATGATCTCTAGGCCGAATTGCATGCTTCTTCATGTTCAAAACATATAGACCGTCCACCAATGAAAAATACTATTGTCTTTTATCCAAATGAAAACATTTAATATCCACAAACAGGGTTCGCCAACAACATGATATTTGGAGACACCAAAGTTGCCCTTCAAAGTAAGGTGTGCATTACGACCAACAACTTTTGGTTCCTTGATATACTATTCTTGGTTAGAAACTTACAGTGGTAACCATGAACCTTGCCCTAATAGAACACATGGGAGCTGGAGAATACAGTCCGACAGAAGCTCCTTGTCCCCGAGCAGCTTCCATCATCGTACGACACAGCTTGGGTTGCAATGGTGCCGGCAAAGGGTGCTCCTCAGGCACCACACTTTCCTCTGTTTGTGGAGTGGATACTGCAAAACCAGCATAATGATGGTTCCTGGGGGCTAGGTCACCTTGATCCATGTTCGCTTGGCAAGGATGCTGTCTCCTCTACGTTGTCATGCATTCTAGCACTGAAGACATGGAACATGGGTGATGAACACATCAGGAAAGGTATGAACATTGAATCAACACATGTTAATACTAAATTTATATCTAGCTATAGCTATGACCTTGTTAATAGATTGTTTGGGCTGTCATGGTTCCCTGCCATTTCAGGGCTCTATTTCATTGAAAAGAATTCTTCCTACATCATGGATGAGAAGTGCAGCACACCTCTAGGATTCAACATCATCTTTCCTAGCATGATAAGGTTGGGAATTGACTTAGGATTGGAACTCCCATTAAAGCAATCTGACATCGATGGGATTTTCCGGCTCCAAGAAATAGAGTTACGACAAAGGTTTGCCACTGCATATATGCAAATCCTCATGCCAACGGCATGTATTTTCTGATATCGATCTTATCATGATTTTTTTCACTATCTTTCGAAACATTTTTTTCTTATTCCTCATACCAATTGCATGTTTTCGTGTACAGAGAAGCTACAAACATTTGTTCATTATTTTTCCCTTGAAAGCTTCAACCTGACATATTTAATTTATACCATGTATATGGGCTGTGGTATGGTAGCATGACTTTGGGAAGAAAAGCCTACATGGCATACATAGCAGAAGGATTAGCAGACGTACAAGACTGGGATGGAGTTTTGACATATCAAAGCAAGAATGGATCATTATTCAACTCGCCATCCGCAACTGCCGCTTTAGCAATCCACGACCACAATGCTAATGCGCTCAAATACTTGGAGTTCCTTGTGAACAATTTGGGCAGCTCAGGTGTGCATTGCAAAAAAAAAAAAGTTGATGATGCAACTAGTTGATTTGTCTGAACTTAACTGTTGTCTGCAGCTCCAACGATCTATCCATCAAATGTACACTCACAGCTTTGCATGATTGACATCCTTGAAAATTTGGGAATATCACATTATTTTGCTACTGAAAAAAACATCATATTAGACATGACGTACAGGTAATATCTCTGTTCACATTTGCTATCTCAAACATTTCTCATTTGTACTCACTCCATTTAAGGTGCAGGTCTTGGCTTCAATATGATGAGGAGATAATGATGGATATGGAGACATGTGCAATGGCATTTCGCTTACTGCACATGCATGGATATGACGTATCCTCTGGTACTTCATATTCTCCTTATAACTTTCAGTAGTGCTATTCTGAATGTTGACATGCTCCTAATACTTTGATGCAGATGCAATGTCTCACTTTGCTGAGGAGTCTAGATTCCTAGAATCAATTCACAGACATATGAATGATACGAAGACGTTGTTTGAATTGTACAGAGCTTCACAAGTATGTATCTACGAAGATGAGTGTAACCTACAAAACATCGGTTCGTGGTCTGGTAAACTCTTGCATGAACAACTATGTTCCAATAGAATTTCAAGATCAATAATGCATCACGAGGTAATCATCGGAGTCTAGGGCACAATACCTTCTTTCTCATATTCCCATTTTGAACACATATATTCCAACATACTTTCAGGTAGAAGGCACCCTTAAGTTTCCATTTCACTTGGCCAACGTAGGACCACTAGAGCACAAGAGGAACATAGAGCATTTCAACACCAAGGGGATCCGGATGCAAAAATCAGCATTCTTGTGAGCCCCTCTAAAAAGAATTAATTATAATTCGTGCTTCACTAGTAATAGGATGTATTTCAGTATATAATGGCACAATGAATGTGAATCAGGGCATGTCAAGCAGCTGAAGATATCCTGGCACTAGCCACTCAGAATTTCCACATCTCCCAATCTCTGTACAAGAAAGAACTTCAGTGCATTGAGAGGTATTTGTATCCGTCCTTGATGTTGTTTCTAATAAATACTAATAATCAAAGCGAACAAGTTTCGTTGTTTGGGTGGTTCTAACCATTTTACCATCTTTTCGGAAAACAGATGGAGAAAAGAGGCTGGTCTGGACCGGTTAAAGTTTACAAGAGCCATGTCTTCGGATTTGCCCATCTTTATGGCTTCCATTGTTTTTCCTCCTGAATTGTACCATTCTAGCATCGCGTGGATTCAAAATAGTATACTGACCACAATAGTTGATGACTTCTTTGATGGTGGAGGTTCAACCCAAGAGCTAGAAAACCTTGTCACCTTGATTGAGAAGTACTACAACAACACTGATCTCAATACCCTAGCTTCAGCGGCACTGGAAAATTAGGATAAAGCAGCTGACATTGTCTCTTTTGTTCTGGCAGATGGGATGCGCACCCCCGGATCGGGTTCTGCTCCAAGGATGTAGAGATCCTGTTCTATGCTATTTACAACACCAACAACCAGATCGGAGCGAAGGCTGCAGAGGTTCAGGACCGCAGGGTCATGGGCCATATTGCTGAAGTTGTAAGATTTTGGCTTTGCCTTATGTGAGATATACGAATTCAAATCACGACACATTATCATTGTGTTAAGTTAATTAGGATCACTAACAACTATATATCTCAATCCTTGTGTTTATTGCAGTGGGTGAAGGCGGTGAGGGCCAACATGACTGAGGCAGAGTGGACGAGAACAAGGTACGTGCCGACCATGCAAGAGTACATGCCGGTTGCAGAGGTTACCATGGTGCTTGCCCCCAGTATTTCTCCATCACTCTACTTGGTCGGACCGGAACTCTCAGAAGACATGGTGAGGGGCTCAGAGTACGAGGCCCTGCTAAGGCATGTGTCCATCTGCTGTCGTCTCCTCAACGATATACAGACATACGAGAAGGAGAAGAGCGAGGGCATTGTCGCCAATAGCGTCCTGCTGCATGTTCTTGGTCATGGCGATGGCACCTCCAGTACTGAAGCGGCGAAGAGGGAGATTCTGGGGCTCGTCGCTGATTCCCGGAGGGAGCTGTTGAGGCTTGTGCTCAGCAAGGAAGGAACCATTCCTAGGTCATGCAGAGACATCTTCTGGAACACCTACAAGTTAGGGCACCTGTTCTACTCACAGGGGGATGGCTTCAGCGTGCCGCAGCAGCTGGCAGCAGCGGTGAATGCGGTCGTTCATGAGCCACTGCAACTGATGCCTCCCTCACGTTAGAAGATCGAGAGGGTAATAATTAAATTGCGTTTTCTTCTTGAGAAAAAGAACATGTTTTCCATGGACAGATGTACTGGACCTGCTATTTGTGCTTGCATAGTCCGTTATTTGTGTTAAAAGAATAAGAGACGCATTTGTCAAGAGCATATATAACCACAAGTTCTTTTTGCTTTTTTTTTGAAGGGAAAAGTTCTTTTAGCGATTCTGGTGGGACAAGAGTTGAAATTTCACGGAAAAATTGTAAGGATTATATTCTCAGTGCAGGCAAGACTTGACTATATAAATGTAAAGGGCCACAGGGTTAAGGGTGTCAAATTGATAAATCAATCTCTTTATTTTTAATATTTTTCTCCTTTTCTCTTTGTCCTAATTTTCCAACCACATGTAATGGTCATCTATCGCAATAGCATGAGGAGAGACACCCTAACTGGGCAACCCAAGATATTTTTATCTAACTGACGTATCTAATTCGATCTTTTTCGAGTCCTTAGCCAATTTATTTGCTTCTCAACACTTGTTGAGCTACCTAGTACTAGTTTTTGATAGAGTGTGCATATTTTTTCATGACTAAACTCACTAGATCAAGCTACTAACTTAATGCCCCCCTTAATAGTACAGTCAAAGAACAACAAAGCTATAGAAGCCATATTCTACACCTAGTGTACTTTTTCTTCTTGATTATACAAGATCATTAATCTTCATGGCCAAGTCATATGTTTATATTTCATTTCGAACTGTGGGGTATCATTCCACTTAATTAACTTAATTTGTCATAACCATTATTATAGAATTCACTTCAAAACAATTTGGTTAGTCTCAGAATGATATGGTTGTCATTTATCACTGTTGTGCTATAGCAAAGCCTAACACGAACAATAAAGTAAACAGCTCAAACAACTGATACGAAAGGCCAGAAACAAAACTCTCAACAGTGTAATTCTCAAAAGTAAATCCCCTTTACAAGTGCCGGTCGACCTCCTTTTATAGGGAGACGAGCAAACTTTTTACATTCCAAAAATGACCTTGTGTAAAACGAATCAAACTAGAATGTACTAGGCTAAACTTGGGAATTCTCCATCGGGTCTTCACGTAATCAACACTTTCCTGATTTCGCGCCGCATATCATGACGCTTTTTCCGGCATGTGCACGTGCGCCTGCCGGGTGAAGACCTTCGATTTGGAGATACCCTTTCGCCTAGCGAATCTCGTTACCTGAAAACACTCGTTAGGCCGAAACATGAGAAACAAATTGTTAGTACCGGCGAAACCCATAATGAAGGCAAAACTTCAACTTCTCTTGAAACGAGGATCCCCCTCTAGGGCTTCGTCTTGAGAAAACCGATGGCGCTGAGTCGTGATAAAAAACTAAAACCCTTTATACCACTACGCCTTTTCGGATGACGAAAGGTACCCAACGAAAACCCAAAGGTTACGGGAAAATGGAAGTTAAATGGCTTTGTGGGTTTCACCATCGCGTAAGAGAAGTTTTTGGATTGCGGGGCGCGGCGGGCATACTCATGCGGTGCATCCTCGGAGATCAAGGCAAGGAACTACTTCGCGAGATCCACACCGGCACGTGCGAGCATCACGCCGGTCCGAGGACTCTTGTCGGGAAAGCTTTCCGACAAGGGTTCTACTGGCCCACAGTTGTGGCGGACTCCAAGGACATCGTGCGTCCTTGTGAGGGGCGCCAGTTCTACGCTCGACAAACTCACCTCCCGGTGCAAGCGCTTCAAACCATCCCCATCACATGGCCCTTTGCTGTGTGGCACCTCGACATGGTGGGGCTCGCCCGGGGGCTTCACGCATCTCCTCGTCGTGGTCGATAAGTTCTCCAAGTGGATCGAAGCTCGATCCATTGTGAACGTCCGCTCCGAGGAGGCCGTAATATTCTTCACCGACATCATCTGTCGCTTCGGCATACCCAACACGATCATCACCGACAACAGCACCCAGTTCACGGGGAAGAAATTCCTCAATTTCTGCGATGACAACAACATTCGTGTGGACTGGTCAGCCGTGGCGCATCCGAAGACGAACGGGCAGGTCGAGAGGGCGAACGGCATGATATTGCAAGGCTTGAAGCCTCGCATCTTCAAACGCCTCAAGAAGTTCCGAGCAAGATGGGTGGCCGAGCTGCCATCCGTTCTCTGGAGTTTGCGCACCATGCCTTGTCGAGCAACCGGCTTCACGCCGTTCTTCAAGGTGCACGGGTCGGAAGCAGTCCTACCTACGGACATCGACTACGGCAGTCCCAGAGTGCGAGCCTACACCGAAGAGGGAAATCAAGTCACGCTCGAGGACGCGATCGACCAGCTTGACGAGGCGTGTGACGTGGCACTGCTACACTCCGCCAAGTACCAACAGGCCTTGCGGCGCTACCACGAGCGCAACGTACGCACTCGCGAGTTCCAGGTCGGGGACCTGGTCCTCCGGCGAGTTCAAGGCAGCAAGGATCGCCACAAGCTCTCACCCCCGTGGGAGGGGCCGTTCATCGTCGACCAAGTGCTCCGACCCGAGACATTCAAGATCCGATACGAAGATGGTCGAGTCGTCTCCAACGCGTGGAACATCGAGCATCTGCAGCCATTTTACCCTTGAGTAAATGTTCAAATCTTATAAATCAGTGAATAAATGCCGCATGCTTTGTTCATATATCTATAAGTTCGTAAACTTCTCGGTTGCTATGCTTCGATATGTTGCAACCTGTCTAAAGGCTGAGCGGCGGGCATTTCTGTGCCTGCACAGAAACGCTCCCCGCTCGGGGGCTACCCAGGGCACGATGCCTTCCTTTCATTTTCTACATTTTTTCAAAACAAAATCTGACATCTATGTCGCGACCAATCGCACGTGCGAGAGGTTTTTTGGCGGAAGGCTCAACCTTGCGAGAAGTAAAGATGGCGGCCTGCACGGGGCTTGGCACTACTGCTCATTCAACGCTCCTAGCACCTACGCCTCCGTGGCTACAGTGCGAAGGCTTGCGAGCACAACCCGAGTCCACAGGTTTCCATCCGACCTCTTTTCAAAAGCGCTTGAGCAACCGCCCAGACTCCGGTCTAAAACGATTTCTGACGACAAATCTCGCAAGTTACTTTTCGAATATCCCCGAGTGCTCGGGGGCTGCGAACACGTGGCACCCCTTAGCGGTTTGGGATGTCTGAGCTCTCCGACTCTCACGCCCCCGCGGCTCCGGGGTGGAGTTTAGTCATCTCATAATTCCTATGTCCTGCTACACATTGCTGCAGTCGTCCCTGGGCGCTCGGGAACGTTCGAGCCGTAACTTCTATGAACAAGTTCTCGATAACATAGCGCTGTTCATGGTGTTACACATACGAACTATCCTTAATTACCTACATCTAAGCATGATACATCTAAGATGAAGGCCTGGAGCTCTCTGGGTCTTCTGGTGCATCTCTTGGTAGCACGTCCAGGTCCTTCATGGCGGTGTCGGCCATGTCGCGGGCGAAGGAGGTGCTATCTTCCTCGAGTTGGTCGAAGTACGCGTCGGAGATGCCAGGGGCCCAGCCGCCGCTCAGCGCCGTGCGGTCCAGCCCTTGGTAGTGCGAGTCGAACATGGCGAGCACCAGGTGCACCACCCTCCGGGCGGTCGACAGCTCCTGCTCCTTGATCACGTCCGGGAGGCGCCCGACCTCTTCCAGAAGCCTCTCGGGAAGCATCGGCCCGACGGGAACGTCGAGCCCCGACATGACCCTGCCAATGGCTCTCCCGAGCTTGGCATGATCCATGATACTCGCCTTGCGGGACGTCTCTGACTCACACCGTGCATTCTTGGCTTGCTCGAGTTCAGCCGCGACCTGCTCCCGGGCCATCCGGGACTGCTCGAGCTCAGTCTTGGTCTCTGAAAATGTCAACGAGGCGCAATGAGCGAACACGGCGCAACCAATTCAGGAAAAAAGTGAGGCGGGATCGAAGGAACTTACTCTCGAGCTGCTCCGACAGCCGCTTGATCGAACCGTCCTTCTCGAGGATCCTGAGCTCGGCTGCGTTCACCTCCTGTGTCTTCTCCGTGAGCTTCACGGTCATTGAAGCGCGGTACGTGCACATCCCTGAGACCGCGAGAGGACAAATCAACATCGACAAAAACCAACGAGGAGAAACAAACTTGAAACTGAAGGTGTGCAAGGCCGACTCACCCTTAATGTCTTGCGCCAGTTTGGAGTTGGTGTCTCGGAGCCGGGTCACTTCATCGGTGACCTCCTGGAGCTTCTTGGTCACCTCGGAGAACTGCCGGTTGGCTGTCCTGAGGTCCGCTCCGGTGGTGACCAACTCTTGCTCCAGCTCTGTCACCTTCGTCTCGAGCGCCGCCTTCTCCTGGACGGCAGTCTGGGTGGCGTTCTGGGCGGCGGTCTCGGCAGCGGCGGCGACGGCTGTGGCCTTCTCGGTGGCGTCGTTGGCGGTCACCGCGGCGGCCCGCAATTCTTCGATCTTCGCATCCGCCTGGGCCAGCCTCGCCTCGAGGGACTCCCGCTTCGCCGCGGTGGTGGCAGTCGCGGCTTGTGCGGCCATGGCGCGGTCCTCCGCAGACTTCCTGGCGGCCTCGAGCGTGGCCCTTGAAGACGCCTCGCTCGCCACCGCCCCAGCAGCGGCCATGCGGGCAACAACCAGCTGCATCTCCAGCTGGGCCCTCTCTGCCCAAAGCTCGTCGATGGCGTGCGCTCTCCTTCTGCCGGACCCCGTGAGCGCCTATTCCGGGCAAGAGTACATCAATCACAAAATTCACAAGAACAGAAAGGACAAGAGTAGGCTACCGCTTCAAAGAAACTTACCGTTGTCGTGGGAAGGATGAGCTCGTCGAACGCACGACGCGCCCACAAGAGCCCTCGCTCGAGGCTGCGGCAGGCCGCGGTCTCCTCGTCCTCATCGTCGGACGCGTCCGCCTCGAAAGCGGCCGCCCACGTGGAGCGGGCGAGGTCGGAGATCTGCGCGTCGTCCACCTCGGGCTCCGGCAGCAGACCTGCACCTGAGCCCTCCCCGACCTCCTGGATCTCTGGGGAGGTGGCTCCCACAGTGCTCCCGGGAACGTCGTGTTCCTGTGGGGCTGCGTGAGCCGGGCTAACGACGGCCGCCGCTTCGGCGGCAGGGGTGGCAGGCCGGGGTGGCGACGACTCTAGCGCGATCGCTGCTGCCGACTCCGCGATCGCGGCAGGGGAAGAGGATGCGGCGTGAGCCAGCTCTGCGTCGACCGCAGGTTCACCGAGGGCCTCCTTGGTCGCCTCCAGCGTGGCTGGGGCCTCGGAGGCCCTGGCAGCTCCGGCCAGGCCCGACTCCGGCTGCACCGTCGCGGCCGCATCGAGCACGGGCTCCTTCTCGACGGCTTCCGCTACTCCAGTCGCGGTCGCCGCCTCGGGCGCGGCAGACTCAGAGGCCACAGCCCGCGACTCCTCAGGCTCCGACAACAACCGCTCCAGCGCGGCCTCGAAGATGGCTGTGTCGTTGCCCGGGAGGTCGGGCTCGTCGAGGTCGATGACTTCTCGAAGGTGGGCAGCCGCGGCGTCGGCTGCCGGCACCTCCGCCGCGTCCCCGCCTGCCTGCGATGCCGCAGGCACCAAAGTTTCTGCTGCCGCCGGCATCTCGACCTCGCGCTCGACGGCCGATGGCGGCGGGAGCGTGATCTCCTATGAAGGCGCCGTCCCGACATCACCACCTCCCGCGGTGCCCTCGACCAGCGGCTTGGTCACCGCCTGGACAACGTCCGCTCCTGGGGTCACCTGCTCCTCGGCCGAGTTGCCGGCGTCCGATGTCAGCGGAGGCACCGCGAACTCGACCACCTCGGTCGCCACGACCAACCCGCTCCCGTCCTGCTCCGCCAACGGTTCGGCGTAGGGAAGCGACGGGCAGGGCTCGGACTGCGGGCCGCGCGCGCCCAGTGCTGCGCGTTTCAGGGGTGCAAGGCTGAGCACGCCGGTGTCAGCGCGGCTGAGGAAAACGCGAATTGAAGATAAGAAGCAAGATGAGGACGAAGAACAATGAAACAACGAGGAATGGCGGATGAGAACTCACATAGAAGATCGCACGCAAACCAGCTTCACGGGCCTATCCGATGGGCCCGACTCGGGGGCTGACCTCTTGGCCCCCGCCAGCTCGGAAGCTGGCTCCTAACGCTCCGCCTCTGCTGGCGTAGGAATTGGTTTGTCGCCCCCGACGACTTGGGGGCGGCGCTTCGATCCCCCGACGGCTTGGGGGTAGTGCTTCGAGCCCTCGACGGCTCGGGGACTGTCCTCCCGACCTCCGCCGCACCAGAGGCCGGCCCCTGACTCCCACCGGTGGAGAGGGGGACTTGCACGGTCGGGGCACCGCCGCCGCGGATGACGAGGGATTGAAGGCGCCGCTGGGGGACGCTCGTGTCCCCCCTCCTGCGGCGCGGCCAGAACAGACGCCTGTGGGGTTGACCTTGCTTTGGACGACGAACGCCTCCGTAGGGAGTCCGAGTCCGGATGGTTGGAGCCGTCGAAGAGGTGGCGGGCAGAAGGCTCTTGCTCCGCCGGTCGCTTGGGTGGATCTTCCCGGCGTGGGGATCCCTCCGCCCCTCGGAGGCGCGCGAGCCGCCGGGGGCCTCCTGCGAGCGGGTCACCCTCTGATCTTCTCGTGCGGGGCGGGTCCCCGACCACGAGCTGGAACCCGTGTCCTTCTCACAGGCGCCCTGCTCCGACTGCCGCGATGAGCTCACCTCCGCCGCCCGGCGCGGCGAAGGAGGGGGCGACCCGGATATGCCGCTCCAGTCGACCTCCGCGCTCGGCTCGTCCCCACTCCACGACGGCGATGGCGACGGGTCTTCGTTGGAGGAGACGTGGTGCTCTCCCACCTTGCGGCGCTTGATGCGGTTGTCGTTCCGATCGCGCTTGGCGATCTCTTTCTCCTTATGCCTCTCCTTGCGCTCGGCCCTCCGCCTGTTTGCAGCCGCCTGGTTGCGCTTGAAGATCGCCTCCTCCGGGAGATGCGCCTTCGCGGGCACAAGATGGGAGCTCTTCAGCTGGAAGAGGTCGGGGCAAAGGGAGTCAACGACTATCAAGAAGTTCTCGAGAAGATCCAAACCAAGAGAAGACACCGAACTAGTCGGGAAACTTATAGGAGGAAGAAATCACTTACGAGCTTTTCAGTCCCCTCGTCGGGGAGCATCGGCAGAAGCTGCGACGGCGGCCACTCGAAGGTCGACTTCCCGATGGCAACCGACACGCGGCGCTGGATCTCGGTCGGCGATGGCAGCTCGGGCGCGGTCACGATCCCTTTCCAGGGGGCCCTCCTGGCCGTCATCTCGGGGCCGCCTCCGGAGCGGAACGACCCCCCGGGCGTGATACTGGACGATGACGGCCGCCAAGTCGACCCCGGCGTCACGAAGGCGTGCCAGCGCCGCCCAGTGCTCCTTGAGCAGCTTCTCCTGCTCCGCCTTCGGGGGTCCATCGGTCCAGTTTCTTGGCGCTTGGGCGATGGAGTTTCCGGTGAACTCCGGCAGCACGTGCTCGGGGTCGTTCTTGAGATAGAACCACCCCTTGGGCCAGCCGCTGTTGGAGATGGTCAGCGAGAAGGGGATGTACTTGCTGCCCCGGCCTTGCTTCATCCGGAGGTTGGCGCAGCCGATGGTCGCCGTGATGGGGCCGTCCTTCAAACACGCGAACATGAAGAAGTACTTGAAGAGGTTCCAGTGAGCACTGATCCCCAAGTACCCCTCGCACAGCGCCTCGAACGCTGCCATCTGCTGGACGCTATTCGGGTTGAGGTGCTGAAGCTGAAGCCCGTACTCGAAGAGGACCGCCTGGATGAACCACCCGGCGGGAATGGAGAAGCCGCGCTCGTGGAAGGCCACGAACGAGACGACGTACCCCTTCGGCGGGCGCGGCACGGACTCCACCTCGGGCATCTTCCACTCCACGGCATCAGTGAGTGGAGGGAGCTGCCCGGCGGCAATAAGGCGGTGCAGCATCGTGCGGGACACGTTGGAGCGCGACCAGTTCGACATGGCGATGGCGAACTTTCGCGTGCGACTCCGGCGAGAGCGGTGGTGGCGTTGCGGGCGTGAGGAGCGAAAGAGGCAGACGACGAGGGCAAAGGAAAAGGCAGAAGAGTAAAAGTTCCAAATTCTCCGCCGGCTCGCAGTTAAAAAGGAAGGGGCGCGACTGGCGGCCTTGAATGCTGGGCCCACTGCGCTGAAGAGACGCCTGCCCACTCGCGCGCGCCCCGGTATAACTGATGCACGCCTGCGCGACGCCTCGATCCTCGCTGGGCCCAGGTACCTGAACCGCCTCCCACTTCGTCTTTTCAAACCGTCTCATCCACCACGTCGACCATGACCTCCACGACTCCCACGACTCCCGCAACCTCCGCATCTCCCACGACCGCCACGACTACCTCGACAAAAAGTACCAGAGTCACGACAACACCGCTGAAGATCAAAACCCCATAAGCGAGTCTACAACTCACTCGTGGGCTCGGGGGCTACATCCGGCGGATGCGCTCGTGCGCACCATCGAGAAGATCAAGAACAGAGATCGACACGATGCCTTTCGTCTGAGCTTGTGCGCGAGTTCTTGACTCCCTCTCAGGCTCGGCGGCTACTGACGAGGGCCCATATTAGGGCCCCCTTTGACGGCGAGATAATCACTCTTGAGGTGGAGTCTTCTGACACCATTGACAATGTGAAGGCCAAGATTCAAGATAAGGAGGACTGAGAACCCCTGTCAATACCATCACTGGCAAGACGTCTTGTTTCCGACTAGTTGGGAGCTCCCTCGACAAGTCTCCTACTTGAGAAAGCTTCACCGACAAGTCTCCGCCTCGCACGAGGAGTCTCCGCCTCGTGCGGGGAGTCTCCGCCTCGCACGAGGAGTACTCGCCTCCGACAACCTGCTCGTTCGCACGAGCAGTCTCCGTCTCCGACCAAGGCGCGGTCCACGCAACGTGGCACCGCACCGACGCAAGGACTCCTCCGCTACGACGCATGGGGCGCCAGTTCCCCATGCCATGCAAGCACACCAGCTGGCGGCACGCGCGGGCAGCTGGCTCTGACAGGAGCCTTAATGCAGCTCTGTTCAGCCGCGCGGCCATAAACACGCCGTCCCATCCGACCCTGCAGCACGCCAACTCCGACCGAGGCACTCAAGCATCCTCTACGCTTAGAGCTGGCCTACGATTAGGCCCAAACGTGGCGAGCTCACACCGTATTCAGACGGGTTGAGCCAGCACCAAAGTGCTCGGAGGAGGCGCCAGGTAACCAAAATGAACAGCCCCGCCACAACACGCGGCGGCTATACCTGAGCATTTTTGGCCCGGCCCGGCCCGGCCCGCGTCAGGCCCGCCCACGAACCTTACTGGACGGGCGTGGGCAGAGATCTTGAAGCCCGTGAAAATTTTTTTTGGCCTGAGCCCGGCCCAAAATGCTGTTTTTAGTTATTTTACACTATAAAATGCGCGGGCGGCCCGCCCAAGCCCGAGCCCGGCCCGGGCCCGTCCCGAAAACTGAGGCCCGACACGTCCCATGGGACGGGCATGGACAGGATTTTCTCGACCCGAAAAACCCCGGTTTTTTTCCGGCCCGGCCCGAACCCGGCCCGGCCCGTGGAATGCTCAGGTCTAGCGGCGGCTCCGACGACAATCACAGCTCAGCCGCCTTCAAGGCTCCCTGACGGACAGTGACGTGCGAGGAGACGTTCCAGCGGCTGGCACTGTAGCTTCTATTTTGTTTCCCTTTTTGCCCCTCTCCCTTGCGTCTATAAAAGGAAGAGAAGGGCAACCGTCACAAGGGTTGAAAAATCGAACACTCACACTCCAGGGACTTGGGCTCGACACCCTCTCCCGACCAGTTTGTAATCCCTACTACAAACAACCCTAGCACGAGAACACGGCAGCTCGATACTGGATGTAGGGTATTCCTCCTCGGAGGCCCGAACCAGTCTAAATCCCGGTGTCTTTTGTGCTAACCATCCGAGTCCGACACACGATCGATACAAATTTACTGTCCGGTGGTAGAGAACCCCGACAGAGCCCGGCCCGAAATGTTGTTTTTAGCTATTTCACACTATAAAACACATAGGTGGCCCGGCCCGAACTCAACCCGAAAATTGAGGCCCGACGTGTCCAGTGGGACGGTCATGAGCAGGATTTTCTCGGTCCGAAATAACCGGGTTCTTTTTTCAGCCTGGCCCGAACCTGGCCCGGCTCGAAAAATGCTCAGGTATAGTGTTGTTGAATCTACCACGCCGCTCCTCGGGTTCTGTAGGATTCTTTCTTGATTCATTTCGATATCCCTTTCCGGTCTTATTCTTTGATTTCTCAGACCGCCTTCATTTCTTCCCTAATCCCTTCCCGCAAAGTAAAAACTGGTAATTAGGATTCGGCATGCCTGTGATCATTGGATCAGAAAATTTCAATTTTCAATGAGATAAGTCCTATGCTGTTAGAATTATTGTCTGTAGTCAATCTTGGGTCTAGAAAATTTTTCAGATTTTATAGCCGAGCATTATACGAAGCTGGTCAATTATTCCACATTTATCTTGTGATTTCACTTTGCATCAGTGGAAAATGAGCTGCTTCGTGTCAAGCAGAGGCTGCAAAGTTTCATAAGTTCTGCTGACCTGCTCCAGTCTTTTGTTGGCGCAAATGCTATATTCTAGATATGATTAAATCATTTTCCAAACATAATTAAGCTAAAAATTGGCATGCTATTACCCATTTAATAGTTTGGTTCAGCTTCATATAGTCCTATATGGTTTAGTTCGGTTGGATTACTACTGAAAATCTGAAACATATTACCGGAGGGTGGTGAAGTCGCCGTGTAAGATTTTTTTTTCTCAATTTCACCATTTTAGCTTTGAACATATAGTAATAGTAATTTGCATAAAAAAATTTTGGCTGCATATTTGCGAATGACATTTACGTTGATAATTTATTTTGTTTGGTCCAAAAGCGAAAATGTCGCATAATATATTCAGACCTAGAGTACAACATTTATGTAATACCATGATCTTTCCTAAATGACCTCCTCGAATAAGACCTTGGAGATGTGGCTGTCAATTGTTTCAGGCGAACAATGAGCGACGTAGCAGTAGCTCCTAGCAACATGGAGAAATGTTTGCTTGGTCACCCTGTTCATAGGGTCGCTGATCTGAAATACACGCTGAGCCAGTTCCTGCATCTCCTCATCCACTGGGCCGTCTAAAATCTCAACATTCTCTGCATGCAAGCTCAAGCTGCATACCTGAGGCTGAGACTGAATTCCATGGTCAAGTTTACTGCATATGGAATATGTGAGTTGCTCAAGCTGGGAATACTCCGGAAGCTTTAGATTCTGCTCAGTTGAACCCAACCTTCCCGAACAGATCTCGACCGTGCGAACTAACAGCAATGCTGTGTTTCCTTTGTATGAACCATTCTCCGCAGTCCATTCCATTAGCCACTGCTTCCACTGCAATCACAAGAAAAAAGAACCCAACAAGACTGCTTCAATTTTCCACCTCTTGATAAATTCAACTCAAACTTATCATGAAAACTGGAAAATCAGATCCAGATTCTAAAACATATATTGGAATTTGATATGGTAATTCTTACAGCTTCGTGGAGACTGTCCGAAGCATTGCCAGATGTAAGGTGGTCGATAAGGCCATTAAGCGCATTCAGGAGTCCATCCTCAGCTGTTGAATAATTCGTCTCTCCCCTGCAACCAATCCAACACATATTACTAGTCGCTTTGCTTGGCTCTGAATCCCAGCAACGATGAACAAAAATGCTTACTCATACCTCTTCAGACTGCCACCGGCTAGTCTGCATAGGATCCTTTCCCTCGTGTTGTCACAACCAGAATCGCTCAGGAGGTGCGAGGTCACGGCCTCTGCAAGCACTGCAGCTTGCGCCCACCCCAGGCGCTCTGCCGCTCGCTCGGGCTCGAAGATGTTTGCTGCAGCCAGGAAGTAGGCTCTCAGTGCCCTCTCCGGAGTCACGCCGTGCATTTCAAGATTGTTCTTGTCGCACCACCTGCCATCCATAAAACTAATTAATCTCCTCTCTCTCTAAAAACACATCGATCAGTTGCTGAATTTGGAGTGGTCAGTTAGAGTCGTTAGTAACGATACCGTACCTTTGGAAGCCGTGCCACTCAACCCGGCATGATCTTTGGAATCTGATGAAATCGGCCTTTGCCAACTTGAGGAATAGGTCGTTGTTGAAGAGGTGCATCCTGAGAAGTTTATTAATTAGGATTAACACTGCGTGTCGTCAAGGCAAATGGATATACAACATGAAGAGATGGTAGTTTCTACTTTACACTGGTACTACCTGTAGAGGACCTTCCCAATCCACACGTCGGCACCGCCACCATAGTGCTCCAGATACATCCTCATCTCGACGCGCGGCAGGCTCGCCTTCCAGGGGAAGTCGAGGCCGTAGGCGACCTCGCCGGGCAAGCCTTCGGCGATGAGCCACTTGTCGCTGAGCTGGCCGGAGGACCGCCTCTCCTGGAGGAACGCGCGGCAGTAGCCCCTGGCCCGCCGCAGGACGTGGTCATCGCCGGGGAAGGTGGCCTGGTCGGCGGCGCGGTACATGTTGTACATGGCGCTCACCGACTGGTTGAACTGCCCCGGGTACACCACGAACTCGCCGCCGTCCTCGTTCTCGAAACGCTTGAACACGCCTTCACGTGCGCGCGCATTGATGTCAGCTCAGTGACTGAAAGTGCATGCATGTTGCTATGTAGCAGCACAAAATTCACCACGCATGGACAGTCATGCATAAAAAGAGAAGCAAACTCTACTTACAAGGAGAGACATGGTAACCATGCAGTCGTAGGAGACGGAAAGCCATGGCCGTGTCATCGATGTCCTTCACGGCGCAGTCCCTCGTGTAACCCATGCCTTCCTCGGTCCAGTGTCTGCTCAAGATCGATCGAGTTATGCCCACACATATATACTGAGTCGTCTGTTAAGTTCTCTCGACGAGTCAGCAAACTAGTAATTAATAAAATTCAAGCTAAGACGCTCAAAGGATTTACTATACTTGTAAACATAGGCTAAGTAGGCGTCAATTTCACATCTGAAGTAGGAGGATATGCCCAAACGTTCCAACCGGTCGATTGCCCATAAGCGCTCGTATATCTCGACAGGGTAGAGAAAGGGTGCTGAAATGGAATCATTAAACACGCAAATTAAGATGTCTACTATATATACACCATGACATCCTTAAAAACATAAATAGAATAAAAATACTTGTAGTTCATGGTTGCCATCATTTTGGTACACACTTACCTCCCCCGTTGAACTTGTTCACGATGGTGCTTAAGAACTCGAGGCATTTTCTGTCACCAGTTTCCATCAGAGCGTACGCTGTGGCAGCGGGCGAGGACATGAACGACCCATCAGAGAACCGGAGGTTAAGCAGCCTCTTCCAGTCTAAACCAGGCATGCCCTCTATGCTATGTAGCAGTGTTGTCGGTACAGAGTGCAGTACATCCTTGGGAATCCTATAAGGAGAGTAAAAAAAGTCATTGAGAAGGTTTGAGTTTAGTCAATACTACACCCCGTCCTAAATTGCAGGTCGTTTTAGCATTTCTAGGTTCATAAATTTTGCTATCCATCTAAATTTTCTATTATGTATAGATACACATTAAAAATTATCAACCTAGAAATGACAAAATGACCTACAATTTGGAATTTGAAACAATAGAATTAATCCACGTCCATTAGAATTGTCAATATTAGATATGTTGTACTGCATTGTATATCATACTTGTTGAGCTTTAGGTCTCTTCTGCCATATATTTCTTGTAGGGCAGGGTGATCATAAGGGATGTCTAGATCCAGATCCTTGGCCATTTCTAGTAGCGAAGGAAGGGCAATCTCGAATCCGACTAGCATCCATTCCTCATCCTCCTTCACCAACCTCCACATGTTTTCCCGAATAAATGACAAGCCTATATATGATTGACAAAATTAATCATGAAGCTCTAGGTTAGGTTACATATCTTTTCAACAAGAAAATAATTTAATTTCAAGCCATATATCTTAAAGTGATATTGGTACACGCTGAGAGGCTTGTCCATGCCCGAGCTGATATATATTCGTGTACCTTTCTCACATTTTTCAGCGTGAATGCCCCACGATGCCAAGGCAATAACACAAGCTAGGGTGTTGATGATCCGGTCATGGGCGTAAAAGAAGGTGGAGTCACCCCATGAACCATCATAAAGCTGATTCTGAACAATCCAGTCGATGCTTGATGGGAAATGTGGGCCTTCACGTCCATCCATGCTCTTTACAAGGGCGACCCACGCTGTGTCATAGGCTGAAACACTGATATCGCCATCACCCATGGACCTCAACCATACTCTGATGGCATCATCGATTCCTGCGATATCTCTTAGCTCCTAGGGAAAAATATTTGTTCAAAGATAGGAGTAGTGCGTTAAAACAGATATATTTGTATATATGCTATAGAAGTTTGAAGTTTTACAATGTTATGATTTAACACCTAAAACACAAATTTTGGTTCTCCTTTTTCAATATATGTATTTTAAATTGAAATAAGGTATTATATGTCAATCATTTTTTAAGATGAAATCTCTATTGCAATCTTAATAAAATATGCTAACTTTGTACATACACAATGTTGGCATGAAGAAGTACAATTTTATTTAATTAATTACTGAAATACATCTAGGCCCCTAGTGGGTTTTGATGCATTCAATGACAACTATATTAAATATCTAATGAAGTTGATAAGCATGTGAGAAGGTGCACACTTATTGGTGAATAATTTTTATGTGAAATATTGTATTAATGGCATGATACTATTGGGATATTCATTGTTATCTAAATAAAATGAGAAGCTTGTTATGAACAAATGGGATATAGAAGTCAAAGGAAGATATGATCTCTAGTGGATTTCATTCTTGATGTCAAAACAAAGCTAGACTAAATTTGGCAGTGATTGGATGAAGAAGTTAATCAAGGGATTAGCAACAAGGTGTTAAGCAAAGTTTGGTCTAGTGATGACTTGGGCCATGAACTTGGCTAGAGTGAAGTGGATAGTACTTAGGATTTTGGGGTATCAAGTCAAGCCTTACAATGTATAGCAACGGGATGCATCCAATGTTTATTGAGTCATATTAAGGAGTGACCTAGGATCTAAAAGTGATTTTCATTCATATGTGGTGAATATTGATCCAAGTCACTAGCTCAAGGTTGAAGTGCTCAAACCAAATACACAAAACTGGATGCATCTCTCATGAGGAGATTTTGATCATGTATGGCACGATTCTTGATGATGAAAGATCAAGTGGATGAATATTGTATATATATTTGACTTTTAGTATAGGTATGCAATACTATCAAGAGGGATGCATCACATGGTCATTTGACAAAGTCTCAGTGCTCAAGCATCCTATGTAAGGAATGAGAGACGCAAAAGCCACACATACAATTGATTGTTTCTATTGGGGGTAAATCCAAATGTTCCAGATTTCGAAGCCAAAAGTTATGGATTTGGTGTGTGTGGCTCTAACGGCTAGCAGCTTTAAAAATCTGAAAGTTTTGTGTTTGGGAATCTGGAATTTCTTTTGCAAAGTTCTTTTTCCGATGCGTCAGGGATGTGTTTTCTGTATTTGGAAATTCCAAAGTTTTCTACAAAAAATTCCGTAGGTTATAGAATTTCTATAAGTATTTGCAGAAAATCCACAAAGTTGCTGCTAAATTTGTTTTAAGTGTCGACAATTCTAGGTTACATCTATTCACCATACCCCTCTCTAGACGACATGAAGATCCTTTCAATTACCAATGAGAAACCTATTTTGAATTTTCTTATAATACAAAAGGGTACATAAATCTATTAGATCGTTAAATATAAAATCGAAGATGTAGTACGCTAGCTACGCACCTTTTGTGCTCTCTCTCCAACTGAATTGCATGTGATTGCTTCCTTTGCTGCATTGGCTAATGACTCCAAATATGATGAAGATATATCGCAAAACATGCAACAAATATAAAGACATGGCGAAGATACTATTATGAACATGTAGATAGTTTTATGCCTCATGCAAAGTGTTTAAAGAGTATGTTGTGTTCCGATAAGCATCAAAGTTTAGTGAGAGGCTGAATGGTTATGTTATATGTAGCGCCAAAGGGATTAAAAAAAATTAAATTTATGGCCCAATTTTTTAAATTTTTGATTATACATATTCTACTAATATTTACACAAATAGATAAATCTATAAGTTAAATATAAAGTCTTTTGATAATTGACATAGTAGTACTAATTTTATTTAACTAATTCATTAAATAGTATGTTTAGTCGACATTTGAGAAAAAAAATAAACGGTCAAACAGAGGGAGTAGCCAATAACTGTATATATAGGAAATCTTATAGAGTTAGAGATTTTATTACGGTTATAGTCTCCCAAGTGCTTCCAGGTCGTAATCCCCCCCCTAGGAAACCCAATTTACTCATTCATACACCAACTTTAGATTGGATTGAATGTGTTACTTTGGCTGGTTTTAAAAAATGGTGTTATGTTTTTGCTTGCTCTAAGTTGATTACAATGATAATCAAAGGCCTACACACGTGGCATGAATTCAGCATTGAGATAAGTGTAACATTCATCACAATAATTTTGGTATCTTATTATTGGTCATCTACCCTGAAAAAAGAGGACATGCATGTCTCATACTCTCAGTTCGCCTCTCAATCACACAATGATACAAGTCACAGCCATCCGCTAATGATTCTCATCACTCCTTTTATTTCAAATTATTGGTCACTTTAGCTTTGTTTGGAGCCAAACCTCTCTAACATTGACCAAGTTGACCAAATAGATACAATGTCAATATATATTTCATAATGGATTTAATGGAACTAGTTTGATGTTATAGATATTAGTATTATTTTCACAAACTCGGTCAAATAAAGTTAAGTACAATTTTAGCTTAAAGTACAAAGCTAAATAAATAATTAATAATTCGAAATGAAGAGAGTAGTGGATACATGTAATGGCTCGTGTGTGCATCTTATTAGGAGAGACTAGGTTAGTTACGTACCAAGGTGTTGAGGTTGAGCGTGTAGTTTTAGCAAGTACTCCTGCTGGCGCCTTGGCTTGGATCTAGTATGCCGAAGAAGTGCAACATGTGGTAATGTAGTTGTTAGCATCACTCCTAGCCCCAACCTCACCATTTGAAATATCTTGTTAAGTTATTAATATATATGTCCCCCACTTCTAGTTGTGTATTTTTTAGAGCACCTCTGGTAGTGTATTTTTTTGGAGCACCTCTAGTTGTGTGTTGGTAACTAATCAGGTTATCATGGATGAGCAGATTGTGCTCAGCCATATCTGTATTTATACTCCAACTCTCTATCTTTGAGAGAGATAGATAGATAGAGAGATAGATAGATAGAGAGATAGAGAGATAGATAGAGATAGAGAGATAGAGAGAGAGAGAGATAGAGAGATATAGATAGAGAGATAGAGAGATAGATAGAGAGATAGAGAGATATAGATAGAGAGATAGAGAGATATAGATAGAGAGATAGAGAGATAGAGAGAGATAGAGAGAGAGAGAGATAAAGAGAGATAGATAGATAGATAGAGATAGAGATAGAGAGATAGAGATATAGATAGATAGAGAGATAGAGATAGAGAGATATAAGTTTTCAAAGAAATCATAGCGACAGATTGCAGGAGAGATGTCAACGACCGCTCCACTCCCGCTGGTTGAGTTGCTCTGGTGGTCGACTGAGACACGACCACAACGTTTCCAGCCACTACGTGCTCAACGGCGCCGACAACACGGTAATATCATTGTCTTGTGAATCTACTATTCTGCACATGCTCTTCCTTTGCATAATTCCAAGATTTATAAATCTCTTGTTATTGTTCCAAAAGTGTTTATTTTTATTTTGGTATTAAGGCCTAACAATGCATAGATCATGGAGCTTACAAAGTCCGATTCCATTTTTCTCACCTCGCTAGCTAAAGACTGACTTCCCATTATGCTTATTACCAAATCCACTAATTATTGACATCAATTTGGGTCACAAGACTTGAATTTGGAGGTAATATTCTACTCGAGCCCTCCGTTTCTCCGAAGGGAGAGTTTGAGGTGGGCATTATGTATGCTGCATCGGTGAGAGGTTGAGCGCGTGCAACATCATATATATGACCACATTCGATAACGGTGAGAAACTTAGATGATAGGATATGCAGATATGACACTCTCGCTTGAGTTTTGATTGGAGAGATTAAGCAAATGTTGTTTAAATTGAGTTGGGAGATGAGAATCCAAGGGTTATTTCAGCAGTAGTATAGTTAGGTTAAAACAACCTTTGTAAATGTATTTACCATCTATCACTAACCATGGGGAAGCCATCATCGCGAGGTGCTCACATATTATGATCTCTAGGCCGAATTGCATGCTTCTTCATGTTCAAAACATATAGACCGTCCACCAATGAAAAATACTATTGTCTTTTATCCAAATGAAAACATTTAATATCCACAAACAGGGTTCGCCAACAACATGATATTTGGAGACACCAAAGTTGCCCTTCAAAGTAAGGTGTGCATTACGACCAACAACTTTTGGTTCCTTGATATACTATTCTTGGTTAGAAACTTACAGTGGTAACCATGAACCTTGCCCTAATAGAACACATGGGAGCTGGAGAATACAGTCCGACAGAAGCTCCTTGTCCCCGAGCAGCTTCCATCATCGTACGACACAGCTTGGGTTGCAATGGTGCCGGCAAAGGGTGCTCCTCAGGCACCACACTTTCCTCTGTTTGTGGAGTGGATACTGCAAAACCAGCATAATGATGGTTCCTGGGGGCTAGGTCACCTTGATCCATGTTCGCTTGGCAAGGATGCTGTCTCCTCTACGTTGTCATGCATTCTAGCACTGAAGACATGGAACATGAGTGATGAACACATCAGGAAAGGTATGAACATTGAATCAACACATGTTAATACTAAATTTATATCTAGCTATAGCTATGACCTTGTTAATAGATTGTTTGGGCTGTCATGGTTCCCTGCCATTTCAGGGCTCTATTTCATTGAAAAGAATTCTTCCTACATCATGGATGAGAAGTGCAGCACACCTCTAGGATTCAACATCATCTTTCCTAGCATGATAAGGTTGGGAATTGACTTAGGATTGGAACTCCCATTAAAGCAATCTGACATCGATGGGATTTTCCGGCTCCAAGAAATAGAGTTACGACAAAGGTTTGCCACTGCATATATGCAAATCCTCATGCCAACGGCATGTATTTTCTGATATCGATCTTATCATGATTTTTTTCACTATCTTTCGAAACATTTTTTTCTTATTCCTCATACCAATTGCATGTTTTCGTGTACAGAGAAGCTACAAACATTTGTTCATTATTTTTCCCTTGAAAGCTTCAACCTGACATATTTAATTTATACCATGTATATGGGCTGTGGTATGGTAGCATGACTTTGGGAAGAAAAGCCTACATGGCATACATAGCAGAAGGATTAGCAGACGTACAAGACTGGGATGGAGTTTTGACATATCAAAGCAAGAATGGATCATTATTCAACTCGCCATCCGCAACTGCCGCTTTAGCAATCCACGACCACAATGCTAATGCGCTCAAATACTTGGAGTTCCTTGTGAACAATTTGGGCAGCTCAGGTGTGCATTGCAAAAAAAAAAAAGTTGATGATGCAACTAGTTGATTTGTCTGAACTTAACTGTTGTCTGCAGCTCCAACGATCTATCCATCAAATGTACACTCACAGCTTTGCATGATTGACATCCTTGAAAATTTGGGAATATCACATTATTTTGCTACTGAAAAAAACATCATATTAGACATGACGTACAGGTAATATCTCTGTTCACATTTGCTATCTCAAACATTTCTCATTTGTACTCACTCCATTTAAGGTGCAGGTCTTGGCTTCAATATGATGAGGAGATAATGATGGATATGGAGACATGTGCAATGGCATTTCGCTTACTGCGCATGCATGGATATGACGTATCCTCTGGTACTTCATATTCTCCTTATAACTTTCAGTAGTGCTATTCTGAATGTTGACATGCTCCTAATACTTTGATGCAGATGCAATGTCTCACTTTGCTGAGGAGTCTAGATTCCTAGAATCAATTCACGGACATATGAATGATACGAAGACGTTGTTTGAATTGTACAGAGCTTCACAAGTATGTATCTACGAAGATGAGTGTAACCTACAAAACATCGGTTCGTGGTCTGGTAAACTCTTGCATGAACAACTATGTTCCAATAGAATTTCAAGATCAATAATGCATCACGAGGTAATCATCGGAGTCTAGGGCACAATACCTTCTTTCTCATATTCCCATTTTGAACACATATATTCCAACATACTTTCAGGTAGAAGGCACCCTTAAGTTTCCATTTCACTTGGCCAACGTAGGACCACTAGAGCACAAGAGGAACATAGAGCATTTCAACACCAAGGGGATCCGGATGCAAAAATCAGCATTCTTGTGAGCCCCTCTAAAAAGAATTAATTATAATTCGTGCTTCACTAGTAATAGGATGTGTTTCAGTATATAATGGCACAATGAATGTGAATCAGGGCATGTCAAGCAGCTGAAGATATCCTGGCACTAGCCACTCAGAATTTCCACATCTCCCAATCTCGGTACAAGAAAGAACTTCAGTGCATTGAGAGGTATTTGTATCCGTCCTTGATGTTGTTTCTAATAAATACTAATAATCAAAGCGAACAAGTTTCGCTGTTTGGGTGGTTCTAACCATTTTACCATCTTTTCGGAAAACAGATGGAGAAAAGAGGCTGGTCTGGACCGGTTAAAGTTTACAAGAGCCATGTCTTCGGATTTGCCCATCTTTATGGCTTCCATTGTTTTTCCTCCTGAATTGTACCATTCTAGCATCGCGTGGATTCAAAATAGTATACTGACCACAATAGTTGATGACTTCTTTGATGGTGGAGGTTCAACCCAAGAGCTAGAAAACCTTGTCACCTTGATTGAGAAGTACTACAACAACACTGATCTCAATACCCTAGCTTCAGCGGCACTGGAAAATTAGGATAAAGCAGCTGACATTGTCTCTTTTGTTCTGGCAGATGGGATGCGCACCCCCGGATCGGGTTCTGCTCCAAGGATGTAGAGATCCTGTTCTATGCTATTTACAACACCAACAACCAGATCGGAGCGAAGGCTGCAGAGGTTCAGGACCGCAGGGTCATGGGCCATATTGCTGAAGTTGTAAGATTTTGGCTTTGCCTTATGTGAGATATACGAATTCAAATCACGACACATTATCATTGTGTTAAGTTAATTAGGATCACTAACAACTATATATCTCAATCCTTGTGTTTATTGCAGTGGGTGAAGGCGGTGAGGGCCAACATGACTGAGGCAGAGTGGACGAGGACAAGGTACGTGCCGACCATGCAAGAGTACATGCCGGTTGCAGAGGTTACCATGGTGCTTGCCCCCAGTATTTCTCCATCACTCTACTTGGTCGGACCGGAACTCTCAGAAGACATGGTGAGGGGCTCAGAGTACGAGGCCCTGCTAAGGCATGTGTCCATCTGCTGTCGTCTCCTCAACGATATACAGACATACGAGAAGGAGAAGAGCGAGGGCATTGTCGCCAATAGCGTCCTGCTGCATGTTCTTGGTCATGGCGATGGCACCTCCAGTACTGAAGCGGCGAAGAGGGAGATTCTGGGGCTCGTCGCTGATTCCCGGAGGGAGCTGTTGAGGCTTGTGCTCAGCAAGGAAGGAACCATTCCTAGGTTATGCAGAGACATCTTCTGGAACACCTACAAGTTAGGGCACCTGTTCTACTCACAGGGGGATGGCTTCAGCGTGCCGCAGCAGCTGGCAGCAGCGGTGAATGCGGTCGTTCATGAGCCACTGCAACTGATGCCTCCCTCACGTTAGAAGATCGAGAGGGTAATAATTAAATTGCGTTTTCTTCTTGAGAAAAAGAACATGTTTTCCTTGGACAGATGTACTGGACCTGCTATTTGTGCTTGCATAGTCCGTTATTTGTGTTAAAAGAATAAGAGACGCATTTGTCAAGAGCATATATAACCACAAGTTCTTTTTGCTTTTTTTTTTGAAGGGAAAAGTTCTTTTAGCGATTCTGGTGGGACAAGAGTTGAAATTTCACGGAAAAATTGTAAGGATTATATTCTCAGTGCAGGCAAGACTTGACTATATAAATGTAAAGGGCCACAGGGTTAAGGGTGTCAAATTGATAAATCAATCTCTTTATTTTTAATATTTTTCTCCTTTTCTCTTTGTCCTAATTTTCCAACCACATGTAATGGTCATCTATCGCAATAGCATGAGGAGAGACACCCTAACTGGGCAACCCAAGATATTTTTATCTAACTGACGTATCTAATTCGATCTTTTTCGAGTCCTTAGCCAATTTATTTGCTTCTCAACACTTGTTGAGCTACCTAGTACTAGTTTTTGATAGAGTGTGCATATTTTTTCATGACTAAACTCACTAGATCAAGCTACTAACTTAATGCCCCCCTTAATAGTACAGTCAAAGAACAACAAAGCTATAGAAGCCATATTCTACACCTAGTGTACTTTTTCTTCTTGATTATACAAGATCATTAATCTTCATGGCCAAGTCATATGTTTATATTTCATTTCGAACTGTGGGGTATCATTCCACTTAATTAACTTAATTTGTCATAACCATTATTATAGAATTCACTTCAAAACAATTTGGTTAGTCTCAGAATGATATGGTTGTCATTTATCACTGTTGTGCTATAGCAAAGCCTAACACGAACAATAAAGTAAACAGCTCAAACAACTGATACGAAAGGCCAGAAACAAAACTCTCAACAGTGTAATTCTCAAAAGTAAATCCCCTTTACAAGTGCCGGTCGACCTCCTTTTATAGGGAGACGAGCAAACTTTTTACATTCCAAAAATGACCTTGTGTAAAACGAATCAAACTAGAATGTACTAGGCTAAACTTGGGAATTCTCCATCGGGTCTTCACGTAATCAACACTTTCCTGATTTCACGCTGCATATCACGACGCTTTTTCCGGCATGTGCACGTGCGCCTGCCGGGTGAAGACCTTCGATTTGGAGATACCCTTTCGCCTAGCGAATCTCGTTACCTGAAAACACTCGTTAGGCCGAAACATGAGAAACAAATTGTTAGTACCGGCGAAACCCATAATGAAGGCAAAACTTCAACTTCTCTTGAAACGAGGATTCCCCTCTAGGGCTTCGTCTTGAGAAAACCGATGGCGCTGAGTCGTGATAAAAAACTAAAACCCTTTATACCACTACGCCTTTTCGGATGACGAAAGGTACCCAACGAAAACCCAAAGGTTACGGGAAAATGGAAGTTAAATGGCTTTGTGGGTTTCACCATCGCGTAAGAGAAGTTTTTGGATTGCGGGGCGCGGCGGGCATACTCATGCGGTGCATCCTCGGAGATCAAGGCAAGGAACTACTTCGCGAGATCCACACCGGCACGTGCGGGCATCACGCCAGTCCAAGGACTCTTGTCGGGAAAGCTTTCCGACAAGGGTTCTACTGGCCCACAGCTGTGGCGGACTCCAAGGACATCGTGCGTCCTTGTGAGGGGCGCCAGTTCTACGCTCGACAAACTCACCTCCCGGTGCAAGCGCTTCAAACCATCCCCATCACATGGCCCTTTGCTGTGTGGCACCTCGACATGGTGGGGCTCGCCCGGGGGCTTCACGCATCTCCTCGTCGTGGTCGATAAGTTCTCCAAGTGGATCGAAGCTCGATCCATTGTCAACGTCCGCTCCGAGGAGGCCGTAATATTCTTCACCGACATCATCTGTCGCTTCGGCATACCCAACACGATCATCACCGACAACAGCACCCAGTTCACGGGGAAGAAATTCCTCAATTTCTGCGACGACAACAACATTCGTGTGGACTGGTCAGCCGTGGCGCATCTGAAGACGAACGGGCAGGTCGAGAGGGCGAACGGCATGATATTGCAAGGCTTGAAGCCTCGCATCTTCAAACGCCTCAAGAAGTTCCGAGCAAGATGGGTGGCCGAGCTGCCATCCGTTCTCTGGAGTTTGCGCACCATGCCTTGTCGAGCAACCGGCTTCACGCCGTTCTTCAAGGTGCACGGGTCGGAAGCAGTCCTACCTACGGACATCGACTACGGCAGTCCCAGAGTGCGAGCCTACACCGAAGAGGGAAATCAAGTCACGCTCGAGGACGCGATCGACCAGCTTGACGAGGCGTGTGACGTGGCACTGCTACACTCCGCCAAGTACCAACAGGCCTTGCGGCGCTACCACGAGCGCAACGTACGCACTCGCGAGTTCCAGGTCGGGGACCTGGTCCTCCGGCGAGTTCAAGGCAGCAAGGATCGCCACAAGCTCTCACCCCCGTGGGAGGGGCCGTTCATCGTCGACCAAGTGCTCCGACCCGGGACATTCAAGATCCGATACGAAGATGGTCGAGTCGTCTCCAACGCGTGGAACATCGAGCATCTGCGGCCATTTTACCCTTGAGTAAATGTTCAAATCTTATAAATCAGTGAATAAATGCCGCATGCTTTGTTCATATATCTATAAGTTCGTAAACTTCTCGGTTGCTATGCTTCGATATGTTGCAACCTGTCTAAAGGCTGAGCGGCGAGCATTTCTGTGCCTGCACAGAAACGCTCCCCGCTCGGGGGCTACCCAGGGCACGATGCCTTCCTTTCGTTTTCTACATTTTTTCAAAACAAAATCCGACATCTATGTCGCGACCAATCGCACGTGCGAGAGGTTTTTTGGCGGAAGGCTCAACCTTGCGAGAAGTAAAGATGGCGGCCTGCACGGGGCTTGGCACTACTGCTCATTCAACGCTCCTAGCACCTACGCCTCCGTGGCTACAGTGCGAAGGCTTGCGAGCACAACCCGAGTCCACAGGTTTCCATCCGACCTCTTTTCAAAAGCGCTTGAGCAACCGCCCAGACTCCGGTCTAAAACGATTTCTGACGACAAATCTCGCAAGTTACTTTTCGAATATCCCCGAGTGCTCGGGGGCTGCGAACACGTGGCACCCCTTAGCGGTTTGGGATGTCTGAGCTCTCCGACTCTCACGCCCCCGCGGCTCCGGGGTGGAGTTTAGTCATCTCATAATTCCTATGTCCTGCTACACATTGCTGCAGTCGTCCCTGGGCGCTCGGGAACGTTCGAGCCGTAACTTCTATGAACAAGTTCTCGATAACATAGCGCTGTTCATGGTGTTACACATACGAACTATCCTTAATTACCTACATCTAAGCATGATACATCTAAGATGAAGGCCTGGAGCTCTCTGGGTCTTCTGGTGCATCTCTTGGTAGCAGGTCCAGGTCCTTCATGGCGGTGTCGGCCATGTCGCGGGCGAAGGAGGTGCTATCTTCCTCGAGTTGGTCGAAGTACGCGTCGGAGATGCCAGGGGCCCAGCCGCCGCTCAGCGCCGTGCGGTCCAGCCCTTGGTAGTGCGAGTCGAACATGGCGAGCACCAGGTGCACCACCCTCCGGGCGGTCGACAGCTCCTGCTCCTTGATCACGTCCGGGAGGCACCCGACCTCTTCCAGAAGCCTCTCGGGAAGCATCGGCCCGACGGGAACGCCGAGCCCCGACATGACCCTGCCAATGGCTCTCCCGAGCTTGGCATGATCCAGGATACTCGCCTTGCGGGACGTCTCTGACTCACACCGTGCATTCTTGGCTTGCTCGAGTTCAGCCGCGACCTGCTCCCGGGCCATCCAGGACTGCTCGAGCTCAGTCTTGGTCTCTGAAAATGTCAATGAGGCGCAATGAGCGAACACGGCGCAACCAATTCAGGAAAAAAGCGAGGCGGGATCGAAGGAACTTACTCTCGAGCTGCTCCGACAGCCGCTTGATCGAACCGTCCTTCTCGAGGATCCTGAGCTCGGCTGCGTTCACCTCCTGTGTCTTCTCCGTGAGCTTCACGGTCATTGAAGCGCGGTACGTGCACATCCCTGAGACCGCGAGAGGACAAATCAACATCGACAAAAACCAACGAGGAGAAACAAACTCGAAACTGAAGGTGTGCAAGGCCGACTCACCCTTAATGTCTTGCGCCAGTTTGGAGTTGGTGTCTCGGAGCCGGGTCACTTCATCGGTGACCTCCTGGAGCTTCTTGGTCACCTCGGAGAACTGCCGGTTGGCTGTCCTGAGGTCCGCTCCGGTGGTGACCAACTCTTGCTCCAGCTCTGTCACCTTCGTCTCGAGCGCCGCCTTCTCCTGGACGGCAGTCTGGGTGGCGTTCTGGGCGGCGGTCTCGGCAGCGGCGGCGACGGCTGTGGCCTTCTCGGCGGCGTCGTTGGCGGTCGCCGCGGCGGCCCGCAATTCTTCGATCTTCGCATCCGCCTGGGCCAGCCTCGCCTCGAGGGACTCCCGCTCCGCCGCGGTGGTGGCAGTCGCGGCTTGTGCGGCCATGGCGCGGTCCTCCGCAGACTTCCTGGCGGCCTCGAGCGTGGCCCTTGAAGACGCCTCGCTCGCCACCGCCCCAGCAGCGGCCATGCGGGCAACAACCAGCTGCATCTCCAGCTGGGCCCTCTCTGCCCAAAGCTCGTCGATGGCGTGCGCTCTCCTTCTGCCGGACCCCGTGAGCGCCTATTCCGGGCAAGAGTACATCAATCACAAAATTCACAAGAACAGAAAGGACAAGAGTAGGCTACCGCTTCAAAGAAACTTACCGTTGTCGTGGGAAGGATGAGCTCGTCGAACGCACGACGCGCCCACAAGAGCCCTCGCTCGAGGCTGCGGCAGGCCGCGGTCTCCTCGTCCTTATCGTCGGACGCGTCCGCCTCGAAAGCGGCCGCCCACGTGGAGCGGGCGAGGTCGGAGATCTGCGCGTCGTCCACCTCGGGCTCCGGCAGCAGACCTGCACCTGAGCCCTCCCCGACCTCCTGGATCTCTGGGGAGGTGGCTCCCACAGTGCTCCCGGGAACGTCGTGTTCCTGTGGGGCTGCGTGAGCCGGGCTAACGACGGCCGCCGCTTCGGCGGCAGGGGTGGCAGGCCGGGGTGGCGACGACTCCAGCGCGATCGCTGCTGCCGACTCCGCGATCGCGGCAGGGGAAGAGGATGCGGCGTGAGCCAGCTCTGCGTCGACCGCAGGTTCACCGAGGGCCTCCTTGGTCGCCTCCAGCGTGGCTGGGGCCTCGGAGGCCCTGGCAGCTCCGGCCAGGCCCGACTCCGGCTGCACCGTCGCGGCCGCATCGAGCACGGGCTCCTTCTCGACGGCTTCCGCTACTCCAGTCGCGGTCGCCGCCTCGGGCGCGGCAGACTCAGAGGCCACAGCCCGCGACTCCTCAGGCTCCGACAACAACCGCTCCAGCGCGGCCTCGAAGATGGCTGTGTCGTTGCCCGGGAGGTCGGGCTCGTCGAGGTCGATGACTTCTCGAAGGTGGGCAGCCGCGGCGTCGGCTGCCGGCACCTCCGCCGCGTCCCCGCCTGCCTGCGATGCCGCAGGCACCAAAGTTTCTGCTGCCGCCGGCATCTCGACCTCGCGCTCGACGGCCGATGGCGGCGGGAGCGTGATCTCCTATGAAGGCGCCGTCCCGACATCACCACCTCCCGCGGTGCCCTCGACCAGCGGCTTGGTCACCGCCTGGACAACGTCCGCTCCTGGGGTCACCTGCTCCTCGGCCGAGTTGCCGGCGTCCGATGTCAGCGGAGGCACCGCGAACTCGACCACCTCGGTCGCCACGACCAACCCGCTCCCGTCCTGCTCCGCCAACGGTTCGGCGTAGGGAAGCGACGGGCGGGGCTCGGACTGCGGGCCGCGCGCGCCCAGTGCTGCGCGTTTCAGGGGTGCAAGGCTGAGCACGCCGGTGTCAGCGCGGCTGAGGAAAACGCGAATTGAAGATAAGAAGCAAGATGAGGACGAAGAACAATGAAACAACGAGGAATGGCGGATGAGAACACACATAGAAGATCGCACGCAAACCAGCTTCACGGGCCTATCCGATGGGCCCGACTCGGGGGCTGACCTCTTGGCCCCCGCCAGCTCGGAAGCTGGCTCCTAACGCTCCGCCTCTGCTGGCGTAGGAATTGGTTTGTCGCCCCCGACGACTTGGGGGCGGCGCTTCGATCCCCCGACGGCTTGGTGGTAGTGCTTCGAGCCCTCGACGGCTCGGGGACTGTCCTCCCGACCTCCGCCGCACCAGAGGCCGGCCCCTGACTCCCACCGGTGGAGAGGGGGACTTGCACGGTCGGGGCACCGCCGCCGCGGATGACGAGGGATTGAAGGCGCCGCTGGGGGACGCTCGTGTCCCCCCTCCTGCGGCGCGGCCAGAACAGACGCCTGTGGGGTTGACCTTGCTTTGGACGACGAACGCCTCCGTAGGGAGTCCGAGTCCGGATGGTTGGAGCCGTCGAAGAGGTGGCGGGCAGAAGGCTCTTGCTCCGCCGGTCGCTTGGGTGGATCTTCCCGGCGTGGGGATCCCTCCGCCCCTCGGAGGCGCGCGAGCCGCCGGGGGCCTCCTGCGAGCGGGTCACCCTCTGATCTTCTCGTGCGGGGCGGGTCCCCGACCACGAGCTGGAACCCGTGTCCTTCTCACAGGCGCCCTGCTCCGACTGCCGCGATGAGCTCACCTCCGCCGCCCGGCGCGGCGAAGGAGGGGGCGACCCGGATATGCCGCTCCAGTCGACCTCCGCGCTCGGCTCGTCCCCACTCCACGACGGCGATGGCGACGGGTCTTCGTTGGAGGAGACGTGGTGCTCTCCCACCTTGCGGCGCTTGATGCGGTTGTCGTTCCGATCGCGCTTGGCGATCTCTTTCTCCTTATGCCTCTCCTTGCGCTCGGCCCTCCGCCTGTTTGCAGCCGCCTGGTTGCGCTTGAAGATCGCCTCCTCCGGGAGATGCGCCTTCGCGGGCACAAGATGGGAGCTCTTCAGCTGGAAGAGGTCGGGGCAAAGGGAGTCAACGACTATCAAGAAGTTCTCGAGAAGATCCAAACCAAGAGAAGACACCGAACTAGTCGGGAAACTTATAGGAGGAAGAAATCACTTACGAGCTTTTCAGTCCCCTCGTCGGGGAGCATCGGCAGAAGCTGCGACGGCGGCCACTCGAAGGTCGACTTCCCGATGGCAACCGACACGCGGCGCTGGATCTCGGTCGGCGATGGCAGCTCGGGCGCGGTCACGATCCCTTTCCAGGGGGCCCTCCTGGCCGTCATCTCGGGGCCGCCTCCGGAGCGGAACGACCCCCCGGGCGTGATACTGGACGATGACGGCCGCCAAGTCGACCCCGGCGTCACGAAGGCGTGCCAGCGCCGCCCAGTGCTCCTTGAGCAGCTTCTCCTGCTCCGCCTTCGGGGGTCCATCGGTCCAGTTTCTTGGCGCCTGGGCGATGGAGTTTCCGGTGAACTCCGGCAGCACGTGCTCGGGGTCGTTCTTGAGATAGAACCACCCCTTGGGCCAGCCGCTGTTGGAGATGGTCAGCGAGAAGGGGATGTACTTGCTGCCCCGGCCTTGCTTCATCCGGAGGTTGGCGCAGCCGATGGTCGCCGTGATGGGGCCGTCCTTCAAACACGCGAACATGAAGAAGTACTTGAAGAGGTTCCAGTGAGCACTGATCCCCAAGTACCCCTCGCACAGCGCCTCGAACGCTGCCATCTGCTGGACGCTATTCGGGTTGAGGTGCTGAAGCTGAAGCCCGTACTCGAAGAGGACCGCCTGGATGAACCACCCGGCGGGAATGGAGAAGCCGCGCTCGTGGAAGGCCACGAACGAGACGACGTACCCCTTCGGCGGGCGCGGCACGGACTCCACCTCGGGCATCTTCCACTCCACGGCATCAGTGAGTGGAGGGAGCTGCCCGGCGGCAATAAGGCGGTGCAGCATCGTGCGGGACACGTTGGAGCGCGACCAGTTCGACATGGCGATGGCGAACTTTCGCGTGCGACTCCGGCGAGAGCGGTGGTGGCGTTGCGGGCGTGAGGAGCGAAAGAGGCAGACGACGAGGGCAAAGGAAAAGGCAGAAGAGTAAAAGTTCCAAATTCTCCGCCGGCTCGCAGTTAAAAAGGAAGGGGCGCGACTGGCGGCCTTGAATGCTGGGCCCACTGCGCTGAAGAGACGCCTGCCCACTCGCGCGCGCCCCGGTATAACTGATGCACGCCTGCGCGACGCCTCAATCCTCGCTGGGCCCAGGTACCTGAACCGCCTCCCACTTCGTCTTTTCAAACCGTCTCATCCACCACGTCGACCATGACCTCCACGACTCCCACGACTCCCGCAACCTCCGCATCTCCCACGACCGCCACGACTACCTCGACAAAAAGTACCAGAGCCACGACAACGCCGCTGAAGATCAAAACCCCATAAGCGAGTCTACAACTCACTCGTGGGCTCGGGGGCTACATCCGGCGGATGCGCTCGTGCGCACCACCGAGAAGATCAAGAACAGAGATCGACGCGATGCCTTTCGTCTGAGCTTGTGCGCGAGTTCTTGACTCCCTCTCAGGCTCGGCGGCTACTGACGAGGGCCCATATTAGGGCCCCCTTTGACGGCGAGATAATCACTCTTGAGGTGGAGTCTTCTGACACCATTGACAATGTGAAGGCCAAGATTCAAGATAAGGAGGACTGAGAACCCCTGTCAATACCATCACTGGCAAGACGTCTTGTTTCCGACTAGTTGGGAGCTCCCTCGACAAGTCTCCTACTTGAGAAAGCTTCACCGACAAGTCTCCGCCTCGCACGAGGAGTCTCCGCCTCGTGCGGGGAGTCTCCGCCTCGCACGAGGAGTACTCGCCTCCGACAACCTGCTCGTTCGCACGAGCAGTCTCCGTCTCCGACCAAGGCGCGGTCCACGCAACGTGGCACCGCACCGACGCAAGGACTCCTCCGCTACGACGCATGGGGCGCCAGTTCCCCATGCCATGCAAGCACACCAGCTGGCGGCACGCGCGGGCAGCTGGCTCTGACAGGAGCCTTAATGCAGCTCTGTTCAGCCGCGCGGCCATAAACACGCCGTCCCATCCGACCCTGCAGCACGCCAACTCCGACCGAGGCACTCAAGCATCCTCTACGCTTAGAGCTGGCCTACGATTAGGCCCAAACGTGGCGAGCTCACACCGTATTCAGACGGGTTGAGCCAGCACCAAAGTGCTCGGAGGAGGCGCCAGGTAACCAAAATGAACAGCCCCGCCACAACACGCGGCGGCTATACCTGAGCATTTTTGGCCCGGCCCGGCCCGGCCCGCGTCAGGCCCGCCCACGAACCTTACTGGACGGGCGTGGGCAGAGATCTTGAAGCCCGTGAAAATTTTTTTTGGCCTGAGCCCGGCCCAAAATGCTGTTTTTAGTTATTTTACACTATAAAATGCGCGGGCGGCCCGCCCAAGCCCGAGCCCGGCCCGGGCCCGTCCCGAAAACTGAGGCCCGACACGTCCCATGGGACGGGCATGGACAGGATTTTCTCGACCCGAAAAACCCCGGTTTTTTTCCGGCCCGGCCCGAACCCGGCCCGGCCCGTGGAATGCTCAGGTCTAGCGGCGGCTCCGACGACAATCACAGCTCAGCCGCCTTCAAGGCTCCCTGACGGACAGTGACGTGCGAGGAGACGTTCCAGCGGCTGGCACTGTAGCTTCTATTTTGTTTCCCTTTTTGCCCCTCTCCCTTGCGTCTATAAAAGGAAGAGAAGGGCAACCGTCACAAGGGTTGAAAAATCGAACACTCACACTCCAGGGACTTGGGCTCGACACCCTCTCCCGACCAGTTTGTAATCCCTACTACAAACAACCCTAGCACGAGAACACGGCAGCTCGATACTGGATGTAGGGTATTCCTCCTCGGAGGCCCGAACCAGTCTAAATCCCGGTGTCTTTTGTGCTAACCATCCGAGTCCGACACACGATCGATACAAATTTACTGTCCGGTGGTAGAGAACCCCGACAGAGCCCGGCCCGAAATGTTGTTTTTAGCTATTTCACACTATAAAACACATAGGTGGCCCGGCCCGAACTCAACCCGAAAATTGAGGCCCGACGTGTCCAGTGGGACGGTCATGAGCAGGATTTTCTCGGTCCGAAATAACCGGGTTCTTTTTTCAGCCTGGCCCGAACCTGGCCCGGCTCGAAAAATGCTCAGGTATAGTGTTGTTGAATCTACCACGCCGCTCCTCGGGTTCTGTAGGATTCTTTCTTGATTCATTTCGATATCCCTTTCCGGTCTTATTCTTTGATTTCTCAGACCGCCTTCATTTCTTCCCTAATCCCTTCCCGCAAAGTAAAAACTGGTAATTAGGATTCGGCATGCCTGTGATCATTGGATCAGAAAATTTCAATTTTCAATGAGATAAGTCCTATGCTGTTAGAATTATTGTCTGTAGTCAATCTTGGGTCTAGAAAATTTTTCAGATTTTATAGCCGAGCATTATACGAAGCTGGTCAATTATTCCACATTTATCTTGTGATTTCACTTTGCATCAGTGGAAAATGAGCTGCTTCGTGTCAAGCAGAGGCTGCAAAGTTTCATAAGTTCTGCTGACCTGCTCCAGTCTTTTGTTGGCGCAAATGCTATATTCTAGATATGATTAAATCATTTTCCAAACATAATTAAGCTAAAAATTGGCATGCTATTACCCATTTAATAGTTTGGTTCAGCTTCATATAGTCCTATATGGTTTAGTTCGGTTGGATTACTACTGAAAATCTGAAACATATTACCGGAGGGTGGTGAAGTCGCCGTGTAAGATTTTTTTTTCTCAATTTCACCATTTTAGCTTTGAACATATAGTAATAGTAATTTGCATAAAAAAATTTTGGCTGCATATTTGCGAATGACATTTACGTTGATAATTTATTTTGTTTGGTCCAAAAGCGAAAATGTCGCATAATATATTCAGACCTAGAGTACAACATTTATGTAATACCATGATCTTTCCTAAATGACCTCCTCGAATAAGACCTTGGAGATGTGGCTGTCAATTGTTTCAGGCGAACAATGAGCGACGTAGCAGTAGCTCCTAGCAACATGGAGAAATGTTTGCTTGGTCACCCTGTTCATAGGGTCGCTGATCTGAAATACACGCTGAGCCAGTTCCTGCATCTCCTCATCCACTGGGCCGTCTAAAATCTCAACATTCTCTGCATGCAAGCTCAAGCTGCATACCTGAGGCTGAGACTGAATTCCATGGTCAAGTTTACTGCATATGGAATATGTGAGTTGCTCAAGCTGGGAATACTCCGGAAGCTTTAGATTCTGCTCAGTTGAACCCAACCTTCCCGAACAGATCTCGACCGTGCGAACTAACAGCAATGCTGTGTTTCCTTTGTATGAACCATTCTCCGCAGTCCATTCCATTAGCCACTGCTTCCACTGCAATCACAAGAAAAAAGAACCCAATAAGACTGCTTCAATTTTCCACCTCTTGATAAATTCAACTCAAACTTATCATGAAAACTGGAAAATCAGATCCAGATTCTAAAACATATATTGGAATTTGATATGGTAATTCTTACAGCTTCGTGGAGACTGTCCGAAGCATTGCCAGATGTAAGGTGGTCGATAAGACCATTAAGCGCATTCAGGAGTCCATCCTCAGCTGTTGAATAATTCGTCTCTCCCCTGCAACCAATCCAACACATATTATTAGTCGCTTTGCTTGGCTCTGAATCCCAGCAACGATGAACAAAAATGCTTACTCATACCTCTTCAGACTGCCACCGGCTAGTCTGCATAGGATCCTTTCCCTCGTGTTGTCACAACCAGAATCGCTCAGGAGGTGCGAGGTCACGGCCTCTGCAAGCACTGCAGCTTGCGCCCACCCCAGGCGCTCTGCCGCTCGCTCGGGCTCGAAGATGTTTGCTGCAGCCAGGAAGTAGGCTCTCAGTGCCCTCTCCGGAGTCACGCCGTGCATTTCAAGATTGTTCTTGTCGCACCACCTGCCATCCATAAAACTAATTAATCTCCTCTCTCTCTAAAAACACATCGATCAGTTGCTGAATTTGGAGTGGTCAGTTAGAGTCGTTAGTAACGATACCGTACCTTTGGAAGCCGTGCCACTCAACCCGGCATGATCTTTGGAATCTGATGAAATCGGCCTTTGCCAACTTGAGGAATAGGTCGTTGTTGAAGAGGTGCATCCTGAGAAGTTTATTAATTAGGATTAACACTGCGTGTCGTCAAGGCAAATGGATATACAACATGAAGAGATGGTAGTTTCTATTTTACACTGGTACTACCTGTAGAGGACCTTCCCAATCCACACGTCGGCACCGCCACCATAGTGCTCCAGATACATCCTCATCTCGACGCGCGGCAGGCTCGCCTTCCAGGGGAAGTCGAGGCCGTAGGCGACCTCGCCGGGCAAGCCTTCGGCGATGAGCCACTTGTCGCTGAGCTGGCCGGAGGACCGCCTCTCCTGGAGGAACGCGCGGCAGTAGCCCCTGGCCCGCCGCAGGACGTGGTCATCGCCGGGGAAGGTGGCCTGGTCGGCGGCGCGGTACATGTTGTACATGGCGCTCACCGACTGGTTGAACTGCCCCGGGTACACCACGAACTCGCCGCCGTCCTCGTTCTCGAAACGCTTGAACACGCCTTCACGTGCGCGCGCATTGATGTCAGCTCAGTGACTGAAAGTGCATGCATGTTGCTATGTAGCAGCACAAAATTCACCACGCATGGACAGTCATGCATAAAAAGAGAAGCAAACTCTACTTACAAGGAGAGACATGGTAACCATGCAGTCGTAGGAGACGGAAAGCCATGGCCGTGTCATCGATGTCCTTCACGGCGCAGTCCCTCGTGTAACCCATGCCTTCCTCGGTCCAGTGTCTGCTCAAGATCGATCGAGTTATGCCCACACATATATACTGAGTCGTCTGTTAAGTTCTCTCGACGAGTCAGCAAACTAGTAATTAATAAAATTCAAGCTAAGACGCTCAAAGGATTTACTATACTTGTAAACATAGGCTAAGTAGGCGTCAATTTCACATCTGAAGTAGGAGGATATGCCCAAACGTTCCAACCGGTCGATTGCCCATAAGCGCTCGTATATCTCGACAGGGTAGAGAAAGGGTGCTGAAATGGAATCATTAAACACGCAAATTAAGATGTCTACTATATATACACCATGGCATCCTTAAAAACATAAATAGAATAAAAATACTTGTAGTTCATGGTTGCCATCATTTTGGTACACACTTACCTCCCCCGTTGAACTTGTTCACGATGGTGCTTAAGAACTCGAGGCATTTTCTGTCACCAGTTTCCATCAGAGCGTACGCTGTGGCAGCGGGCGAGGACATGAACGACCCATCAGAGAACCGGAGGTTAAGCAGCCTCTTCCAGTCTAAACCAGGCATGCCCTCTATGCTATGTAGCAGTGTTGTCGGTACAGAGTGCAGTACATCCTTGGGAATCCTATAAGGAGAGTAAAAAAAGTCATTGAGAAGGTTTGAGTTTAGTCAATACTACACCCCGTCCTAAATTGCAGGTCGTTTTAGCATTTCTAGGTTCATAAATTTTGCTATCCATCTAAATTTTCTATTATGTATAGATACACATTAAAAATTATCAACCTAGAAATGACAAAATGACCTACAATTTGGAATTTGAAACAATAGAATTAATCCACGTCCATTAGAATTGTCAATATTAGATATGTTGTACTGCATTGTATATCATACTTGTTGAGCTTTAGGTCTCTTCTGCCATATATTTCTTGTAGGGCAGGGTGATCATAAGGGATGTCAAGATCCAGATCCTTGGCCATTTCTAGTAGCGAAGGAAGGGCAATCTCGAATCCGACTAGCATCCATTCCTCATCCTCCTTCACCAACCTCCACATGTTTTCCCGAATAAATGACAAGCCTATATATGATTGACAAAATTAATCATGAAGCTCTAGGTTAGGTTACATATCTTTTCAACAAGAAAATAATTTAATTTCAAGCCATATATCTTAAAGTGATATTGGTACACGCTGAGAGGCTTGTCCATGCCCGAGCTGATATATATTCGTGTACCTTTCTCACATTTTTCAGCGTGAATGCCCCACGATGCCAAGGCAATAACACAAGCTAGGGTGTTGATGATCCGGTCATGGGCGTAAAAGAAGGTGGAGTCACCCCATGAACCATCATAAAGCTGATTCTGAACAATCCAGTCGATGCTTGATGGGAAATGTGGGCCTTCACGTCCATCCATGCTCTTTACAAGGGCGACCCACGCTGTGTCATAGGCTGAAACACTGATATCGCCATCACCCATGGACCTCAACCATACTCTGATGGCATCATCGATTCCTGCGATATCTCTTAGCTCCTAGGGAAAAATATTTGTTCAAAGATAGGAGTAGTGCGTTAAAACAGATATATTTGTATATATGCTATAGAAGTTTGAAGTTTTACAATGTTATGATTTAACACCTAAAACACAAATTTTGGTTCTCCTTTTTCAATATATGTATTTTAAATTGAAATAAGGTATTATATGTCAAGCATTTTTTAAGATGAAATCTCTATTGCAATCTTAATAAAATATGCTAACTTTGTACATACACAATGTTGGCATGAAGAAGTACAATTTTATTTAATTAATTACTGAAATACATCTAGGCCCCTAGTGGGTTTTGATGCATTCAATGACAACTATATTAAATATCTAATGAAGTTGATAAGCATGTGAGAAGGTGCACACTTATTGGTGAATAATTTTTATGTGAAATATTGTATTAATGGCATGATACTATTGGGATATTCATTGTTATCTAAATAAAATGAGAAGCTTGTTATGAACAAATGGGATATAGAAGTCAAAGGAAGATATGATCTCCAGTGGATTTCATTCTTGATGTCAAAACAAAGCTAGACTAAATTTGGCAGTGATTGGATGAAGAAGTTAATCAAGGGATTAGCAACAAGGTGTTAAGCAAAGTTTGGTCTAGTGATGACTTGGGCCATGAACTTGGCTAGAGTGAAGTGGATAGTACTTAGGATTTTGGGGTATCAAGTCAAGCCTTACAATGTATAGCAACGGGATGCATCCAATGTTTATTGAGTCATATTAAGGAGTGACCTAGGATCTAAAAGTGATTTTCATTCATATGTGGTGAATATTGATCCAAGTCACTAGCTCAAGGTTGAAGTGCTCAAACCAAATACACAAAACTGGATGCATCTCTCATGAGGAGATTTTGATCATGTATGGCACGATTCTTGATGATGAAAGATCAAGTGGATGAATATTGTATATATATTTGACTTTTAGTATAGGTATGCCATACTATCAAGAGGAATGCATCACATGGTCATTTGACAAAGTCTCAGTGCTCAAGTATCCTATGTAAGGAATGAGAGACGCAAAAGCCACACATACAATTGATTGTTTCTATTGGGGGTAAATCCAAATGTTCCAGATTTCGAAGCCAAAAGTTATGGATTTGGTGTGTGTGGCTCTAACGGCTAGCAGCTTTAAAAATCTGAAAGTTTTGTGTTTGGGAATCTGGAATTTCTTTTGCAAAGTTCTTTTTCCGATGCGTCAGGGATGTGTTTTCTGTATTTGGAAATTCCAAAGTTTTCTACAAAAAATTTCGTAGGTTATAGAATTTCTATAAGTATTTGCAGAAAATCCACAAAGTTGCTGCTAAATTTGTTTTAAGTGTCGACAATTCTAGGTTACATCTATTCACCATACCCCTCTCTAGACGACATGAAGATCCTTTCAATTACCAATGAGAAACCTATTTTGAATTTTCTTATAATACAAAAGGGTACATAAATCTATTAGATCGTTAAATATAAAATCGAAGATGTAGTACGCTAGCTACGCACCTTTTGTGCTCTCTCTCCAACTGAATTGCATGTGATTGCTTCCTTTGCTGCATTGGCTAATGACTCCAAATATGATGAAGATATATCGCAAAACATGCAACAAATATAAAGACATGGCGAAGATACTATTATGAACATGTAGATAGTTTTATGCCTCATGCAAAGTGTTTAAAGAGTATGTTGTGTTCCGATAAGCATCAAAGTTTAGTGAGAGGCTGAATGGTTATGTTATATGTAGCGCCAAAGGGATAAAAAAAAATTAAATTTATGGCCCAATTTTTTAATTTTTTGATTATACATATTCTACTAATATTTACACAAATAGATAAATCTATAAGTTAAATATAAAGTCTTTTGATAATTGACATAGTAGTACTAATTTTATTTAACTAATTCATTAAATAGTATGTTTAGTCGACATTTGAGAAAAAAAATAAACGGTCAAACAGAGGGAGTAGCCAATAACTGTATATATAGGAAATCTTATAGAGTTAGAGATTTTATTACGGTTATAGTCTCCCAAGTGCTTCCAGGTCGTAATCCCCCCCTAGGAAACCCAATTTACTCATTCATACACCAACTTTAGATTGGATTGAATGTGTTACTTTGGCTGGTTTTCAAAAATGGTGTTATGTTTTTGCTTGCTCTAAGTTGATTACAATGATAATCAAAGGCCTACACACGTGGCATGAATTCAGCATTGAGATAAGTGTAACATTCATCACAATAATTTTGGTATCTTATTATTGGTCATCTACCCTGAAAAAAGAGGACATGCATGTCTCATACTCTCAGTTCGCCTCTCAATCACACAATGATACAAGTCACAGCCATCCGCTAATGATTCTCATCACTCCTTTTATTTCAAATTATTGGTCACTTTAGCTTTGTTTGGAGCCAAACCTCTCTAACATTGACCAAGTTGACCAAATAGATACAATGTCAATATATATTTCATAATGGATTTAATGGAACTAGTTTGATGTTATAGATATTAGTATTATTTTCACAAACTCGGTCAAATAAAGTTAAGTACAATTTTAGCATAAAGTACAAAGCTAAATAAATAATTAATAATTCGAAATGAAGAGAGTAGTGGATACATGTAATGGCTCGTGTGTGCATCTTATTAGGAGAGACTAGGTTAGTTACGTACCAAGGTGTTGAGGTTGAGCGTGTAGTTTTAGCAAGTACTCCTGCTGGCGCCTTGGCTTGGATCTAGTATGCCGAAGAAGTGCAACATGTGGTAATGTAGTTGTTAGCATCACTCCTAGCCCCAACCTCACCATTTGAAATATCTTGTTAAGTTATTAATATATATGTCCCCCACTTCTAGTTGTGTATTTTTTAGAGCACCTCTGGTAGTGTATTTTTTTGGAGCACCTCTAGTTGTGTGTTGGTAACTAATCAGGTTATCATGGATGAGCAGATTGTGCTCAGCCATATCTGTATTTATACTCCAACTCTCTATCTTTGAGAGAGATAGATAGATAGAGAGATAGATAGATAGAGAGATAGAGAGATAGATAGAGATAGAGAGATAGAGAGAGAGAGAGATAGAGAGATATAGATAGAGAGATAGAGAGATAGATAGAGAGATAGAGAGATAGATAGAGAGATAGAGAGATATAGATAGAGAGATAGAGAGATATAGATAGAGAGATAGAGAGATAGAGAGAGATAGAGAGAGATAAAGAGAGATAGATAGATAGATAGAGATAGAGATAGAGAGATAGAGATATAGATAGATAGAGAGATAGAGATAGAGAGATATAAGTTTTCAAAGAAATCATAGCGACAGATTGCAGGAGAGATGTCAACGACCGCTCCACTCCCGCTGGTTGAGTTGCTCTGGTGGTCGACTGAGACACGACCACAACGTTTCCAGCCACTACGTGCTCAACGGCGCCGACAACACGGTAATATCATTGTCTTGTGAATCTACTATTCTGCACATGCTCTTCCTTTGCATAATTCCAAGATTTATAAATCTCTTGTTATTGTTCCAAAAGTGTTTATTTTTATTTTGGTATTAAGGCCTAACAATGCATAGATCATGGAGCTTACAAAGTCCGATTCCATTTTTCTCACCTCGCTAGCTAAAGACTGACTTCCCATTATGCTTATTACCAAATCCACTAATTATTGACATCAATTTGGGTCACAAGACTTGAATTTGGAGGTAATATTCTACTCGAGCCCTCCGTTTCTCCGAAGGGAGAGTTTGAGGTGGGCATTATGTATGCTGCATCGGTGAGAGGTTGAGCGCGTGCAACATCATATATATGACCACATTCGATAACGGTGAGAAACTTAGATGATAGGATATGCAGATATGACACTCTCGCTTGAGTTTTGATTGGAGAGATTAAGCAAATGTTGTTTAAATTGAGTTGGGAGATGAGAATCCAAGGGTTATTTCAGCAGTAGTATAGTTAGGTTAAAACAACCTTTGTAAATGTATTTACCATCTATCACTAACCATGGGGAAGCCATCATCGCGAGGTGCTCACATATTATGATCTCTAGGCCGAATTGCATGCTTCTTCATGTTCAAAACATATAGACCGTCCACCAATGAAAAATACTATTGTCTTTTATCCAAATGAAAACATTTAATATCCACAAACAGGGTTCGCCAACAACATGATATTTGGAGACACCAAAGTTGCCCTTCAAAGTAAGGTGTGCATTACGACCAACAACTTTTGGTTCCTTGATATACTATTCTTGGTTAGAAACTTACAGTGGTAACCATGAACCTTGCCCTAATAGAACACATGGGAGCTGGAGAATACAGTCCGACAGAAGCTCCTTGTCCCCGAGCAGCTTCCATCATCGTACGACACAGCTTGGGTTGCAATGGTGCCGGCAAAGGGTGCTCCTCAGGCACCACACTTTCCTCTGTTTGTGGAGTGGATACTGCAAAACCAGCATAATGATGGTTCCTGGGGGCTAGGTCACCTTGATCCATGTTCGCTTGGCAAGGATGCTGTCTCCTCTACGTTGTCATGCATTCTAGCACTGAAGACATGGAACATGGGTGATGAACACATCAGGAAAGGTATGAACATTGAATCAACACATGTTAATACTAAATTTATATCTAGCTATAGCTATGACCTTGTTAATAGATTGTTTGGGCTGTCATGGTTCCCTGCCATTTCAGGGCTCTATTTCATTGAAAAGAATTCTTCCTACATCATGGATGAGAAGTGCAGCACACCTCTAGGATTCAACATCATCTTTCCTAGCATGATAAGGTTGGGAATTGACTTAGGATTGGAACTCCCATTAAAGCAATCTGACATCGATGGGATTTTCCGGCTCCAAGAAATAGAGTTACGACAAAGGTTTGCCACTGCATATATGCAAATCCTCATGCCAACTGCATGTATTTTTTGATATCGATCTTATCATGATTTTTTTCACTATCTTTGGAAACATTTTTTTCTTATTCCTCATGCCAATTGCATGTTTTCGTGTACAGAGAAGCTACAAACAGTTGTTCATTATTTTTCCCTTGAAAGCTTCAACCTGACATATTTAATTTATACCATGTATATTGGCTGTGGTATGGTAGCATGACTTTGGGAAGAAAAGCCTACATGGCATACATAGCAGAAGGATTAGCAGACGTACAAGACTGGGATGGAGTTTTGACATATCAAAGCAAGAATGGATCATTATTCAACTCGCCATCCGCAACTGCCGCTTTAGCAATCCACGACCACAATGCTAATGCGCTCAAATACTTGGAGTTCCTTGTGAACAATTTGGGCAGCTCAGGTGTGCATTGCAAAAAAAAAAAAAGTTGATGATGCAACTAGTTGATTTGTCTGAACTTAACTGTTGTCTGCAGCTCCAACGATCTATCCATCAAATGTACACTCACAGCTTTGCATGATTGACATCCTTGAAAATTTGGGAATATCACATTATTTTGCTACTGAAAAAAACATCATATTAGACATGACGTACAGGTAATATCTCTGTTCACATTTGCTATCTCAAACATTTCTCATTTGTACTCACTCCATTTAAGGTGCAGGTCTTGGCTTCAATATGATGAGGAGATAATGATGGATATGGAGACATGTGCAATGGCATTTCGCTTACTGCGCATGCATGGATATGACGTATCCTCTGGTACTTCATATTCTCCTTATAACTTTCAGTAGTGCTATTCTGAATGTTGACATGCTCCTAATACTTTGATGCAGATGCAATGTCTCACTTTGCTGAGGAGTCTAGATTCCTAGAATCAATTCACGGACATATGAATGATACGAAGACGTTGTTTGAATTGTACAGAGCTTCACAAGTATGTATCTACGAAGATGAGTGTAACCTACAAAACATCGGTTCGTGGTCTGGTAAACTCTTGCATGAACAGCTATGTTCCAATAGAATTTCAAGATCAATAATGCATCACGAGGTAATCATCGGAGTCTAGGGCACAATACCTTCTTTCTCATATTCCCATTTTGAACACATATATTCCAACATACTTTCAGGTAGAAGGCACCCTTAAGTTTCCATTTCACTTGGCCACCGTAGGACCACTAGAGCACAAGAGGAACATAGAGCATTTCAACACCAAGGGGATCCGGATGCAAAAATCAGCATTCTTGTGAGCCCCTCTAAAAAGAATTAATTATAATTCGTGCTTCACTAGTAATAGGATGTGTTTCAGTATATAATGGCACAATGAATGTGAATCAGGGCATGTCAAGCAGCTGAAGATATCCTGGCACTAGCCACTCAGAATTTCCACATCTCCCAATCTCTGTACAAGAAAGAACTTCAGTGCATTGAGAGGTATTTGTATCCGTCCTTGATGTTGTTTCTAATAAATACTAATAATCAAAGCGAACAAGTTTCGCTGTTTGGGTGGTTCTAACCATTTTACCATCTTTTCGGAAAACAGATGGAGAAAAGAGGCTGGTCTGGACCGGTTAAAGTTTACAAGAGCCATGTCTTCGGATTTGCCCATCTTTATGGCTTCCATTGTTTTTCCTCCTGAATTGTACCATTCTAGCATCGCGTGGATTCAAAATAGTATACTGACCACAATAGTTGATGACTTCTTTGATGGTGGAGGTTCAACCCAAGAGCTAGAAAACCTTGTCACCTTGATTGAGAAGTACTACAACAACACTGATCTCAATACCCTAGCTTCAGTGGCACTGGAAAATTAGGATAAAGCAGCTGACATTGTCTCTTTTGTTCTGGCAGATGGGATGCGCACCCCGGGATCGGGTTCTGCTCCAAGGATGTAGAGATCCTGTTCTATGCTATTTACAACACCAACAACCAGATCGGAGCGAAGGCTGCAGAGGTTCAGGACCGCAGGGTCATGGGCCATATTGCTGAAGTTGTAAGATTTTGGCTTTGCCTTATGTGAGATATACGAATTCAAATCACGACACATTATCATTGTGTTAAGTTAATTAGGATCACTAACAACTATATATCTCAATCCTTGTGTTTATTGCAGTGGGTGAAGGCGGTGAGGGCCAACATGACTGAGGCAGAGTGGACGAGGACAAGGTACGTGCCGACCATGCAAGAGTACATGCCGGTTGCAGAGGTTACCATGGTGCTTGCCCCCAGTATTTCTCCATCACTCTACTTGGTCGGACCGGAACTCTCAGAAGACATGGTGAGGGGCTCAGAGTACGAGGCCCTGCTAAGGCATGTGTCCATCTGCTGTCGTCTCCTCAACGATATACAGACATACGAGAAGGAGAAGAGCGAGGGCATTGTCGCCAATAGCGTCCTGCTGCATGTTCTTGGTCATGGCGATGGCACCTCCAGTACTGAAGCGGCGAAGAGGGAGATTCTGGGGCTCGTCGCTGATTCCCGGAGGGAGCTGTTGAGGCTTGTGCTCAGCAAGGAAGGAACCATTCCTAGGTCATGCAGAGACATCTTCTGGAACACCTACAAGTTAGGGCACCTGTTCTACTCACAGGGGGATGGCTTCAGCGTGCCGCAGCAGCTGGCAGCAGCGGTGAATGCGGTCGTTCATGAGCCACTGCAACTGATGCCTCCCTCACGTTAGAAGATCGAGAGGGTAATAATTAAATTGCGTTTTCTTCTTGAGAAAAAGAACATGTTTTCCATGGACAGATGTACTGGACCTGCTATTTGTGCTTGCATAGTCCGTTATTTGTGTTAAAAGAATAAGAGACGCATTTGTCAAGAGCATATATAACCACAAGTTCTTTTTGCTTTTTTTTTTGAAGGGAAAAGTTCTTTTAGCGATTCTGGTGGGACAAGAGTTGAAATTTCACGGAAAAATTGTAAGGATTATATTCTCAGTGCAGGCAAGACTTGACTATATAAATGTAAAGGGCCACAGGGTTAAGGGTGTCAAATTGATAAATCAATCTCTTTATTTTTAATATTTTTCTCCTTTTCTCTTTGTCCTAATTTTCCAACCACATGTAATGGTCATCTATCGCAATAGCATGAGGAGAGACACCCTAACTGGGCAACCCAAGATATTTTTATCTAACTGACGTATCTAATTCGATCTTTTTCGAGTCCTTAGCCAATTTATTTGCTTCTCAACACTTGTTGAGCTACCTAGTACTAGTTTTTGATAGAGTGTGCATATTTTTCATGACTAAACTCACTAGATCAAGCTACTAACTTAATGCCCCCCTTAATAGTACAGTCAAAGGACAACAAAGCTATAGACGCCATATTCTACACCTAGTGTACTTTTTCTTCTTGATTATACAAGATCATTAATCTTCATGGCCAAGTCATATGTTTATATTTCATTTCGAACTGTGGGGTATCATTCCACTTAATTAACTTAATTTGTCATAACCATTATTATAGAATTCACTTCAAAACAATTTGGTTAGTCTCAGAATGATATGGTTGTCATTTATCGCTGTTGTGCTATAGCAAAGCCTAACACGAACAATAAAGTAAACAGCTCAAACAACTGATACGAAAGGCCAGAAACAAAACTCTCAACAGTGTAATTCTCAAAAGTAAATCCCCTTTACAAGTGCCGGTCGACCTCCTTTTATAGGGAGACGAGCAAACTTTTTACATTCCAAAAATGACCTTGTGTAAAACGAATCAAACTAGAATGTACTAGGCTAAACTTGGGAATTCTCCATCGGGTCTTCACGTAATCAACACTTTCCTGATTTCGCGCCGCATATCACGACGCTTTTTCCGGCATGTGCACGTGCGCCTGCCGGGTGAAGACCTTCGATTTGGAGATGCCCTTTCGCCTAGCGAATCTCGTTACCTGAAAACACTCGTTAGGCCGAAACATGAGAAACAAATTGTTAGTACCGGCGAAACCCATAATGAAGGCAAAACTTCAATTTCTCTTGAAACGAGGATTCCCCTCTAGGGCTTCGTCTTGAGAAAACCGATGGCGCTGAGCCGTGATAAAAAACTAAAACCCTTTATACCACTACGCCTTTTCGGATGACGAAAGGTACCCAACGAAAACCCAAAGGTTAAGGGAAAAAGGAAGTTAAATGGCTTTGTGGGCTTCACCATCGCGTAAGAGAAGTTTTTGGATTGCGGGGCGCGGCGGGCATACTCATGCGGTGCATCCTCGGAGATCAAGGCATGGAACTACTTCGCGAGATCCACACCGGCACGTGCGGGCATCACGCCGGTCCGAGGACTCTTGTCGGGAAAGCTTTCCGACAAGGGTTCTACTGGCCCACAGCTGTGGCGGACTCCAAGGATATCGTGCGTCCTTGTGAGGAGCGCCAGTTCTACGCTCGACAAACTCACCTCCCGGTGCAAGCGCTTCAAACCATCCCCATCACATGGCCCTTTGTTGTGTGGCACCTCGACATGGTGGGGCTCGCCCGGGGGCTTCACGCATCTCCTCGTCGCGGTCGATAAGTTCTCCAAGTGGATCGAAGCTCGATCCATTGTGAACGTCCGCTCCGAGGAGGCCGTAATATTCTTCACCGACATCATCTATCGCTTTGGCATACCCAACACGATCATCACTGACAACAGCACCCAGTTCACGGGGAAGAAATTCCTCAATTTCTGCGACGACAACAACATTCGTGTGGACTGGTCAGCCGTGGCGCATCCGAAGATGAACGGGCAGGTCGAGAGGGCGAACGGCATGATATTGCAAGGCTTGAAGCCTCGCATCTTCAAACGCCTCGAGAAGTTCCGAGCAAGATGGGTGGCCGAGCTGCCATCCGTTCTCTGGAGTCTGCGCACCATGCCTTGTCAAGCAACCGGCTTCATGCCGTTCTTCAAGGTGCACGGGTCGGAAGCAGTCCTACCTACGGACATCGACTACGGCAGTCCCAGAGTGCGAGCCTACACCGAAGAGGGAAATCAAGTCATGCTCGAGGACGCGATCGACCAGCTTGACGAGGCGCGTGACGTGGCACTGCTACACTCCGCCAAGTACCAACAGGCCTTGCGGCGCTACCACGAGCGCAACGTACGCACTCGCGAGTTCCAGGTCGGGGACCTGGTCCTCCGGCGAGTTCAAGGCAGCAAGGATCACCACAAGCTCTCACCCCCGTGGGAGGGGCCGTTCATCGTCGACCAAGTGCTCCGACCCGGGACATTCAAGATCCGATACGAAGATGGTCGATTCGTCTCCAACGCGTGGAACATCAAGCATCTGTGGCCATTTTACCCTTGAGTAAATGTTCAAATCTTATAAATCAGTGAATAAATGCCGCATGCTTTGTTCATATATCTATAAGTTCATAAACTTCTCGGTTGCTATGCTTCGATATGTTGCAACCTGTCTAAAGGCTGAGCGGCGAGCATTTCTGTGCCTGCACAGAAACGCTCCCCGCTTGGGGGCTACCCAGGGCACGATGCCTTCCTTTCGTTTTCTACATTTTTTCAAAACAAAATCCAACATCTATGTCGCGACCAATTGCACGTGCGAGAGGTTTTTTGGCGGAAGGCTCAACCTTGTGAGAAGTAAAGATGGCAGCCTGCACGGGGCTTGGCACTACTGCTCATTCAACGCTCCTAGCACCTACGCCTCCGTGGCTACAGTGCGAAGGCTTGCGAGCACAACCCGAGTCCACAGGTTTCCATTCGACCTCTTTTCAAAAGCGCTTGAGCAACCGCCCAGACTCCGGTCTAAAACGATTTCTGACGACAAATCTCGCAAGTTACCTTTCGAATATCCCTGAGTGCTCGGGGGCTGCGAACACGTGGCACCCCTTAGCGGTTTGGGATGGCTGAGCTCTCTGACTCTCACGCCCCCGCGGCTCCGGGGTGGAGTTTAGTCATCTCATAATTCCTATGTCCTGCTACACATTGCTGCAGTCGTCCCTGGGCGCTCGGGAACGTTCGAGCCGTAACTTCTATGAACAAGTTCTCGATAACATAGCGCTGTTCATGGTGTTACACATACGAACTATCCTTAATTACCTACATCTAAGCATGATACATCTAAGATGAAGGCCTGGAGCTCTCTGGGTCTTCTGGTGCATCTCTTGGTAGCAGGTCTAGGTCCTTCATGGCGGTGTCGGCCATGTCGCGGGCGAAGGAGGTGCTATCTTCCTCGAGCTGGTCGCAGTACGCGTCGGAGATGCCAGGGGCCCAGCCGCCGCTCAGCGCCGTGCGGTCCAGCCCTTGGTAGTGCGAGTCGAACATGGCGAGCACCCGGTGCACCACCCTCCGGGCGGTCGACAGCTCCTGCTCCTTGATCACGTCCGGGAGGCGCCCGACCTCTTCCAGAAGCCTCTCGGGAAGCATCGGCCCGACGGGAACGCCGAGCCCCGACATGACCCTGCCAATGGCTCTCCCGAGCTTGGCATGATCCAGGATACTCGCCTTGCGGGACGTCTCCGACTCACACCGTGCATTCTTGGCTTGCTCGAGTTCAGCCGCGACCTGCTCCCGGGCCATCCGGGACTGCTCGAGCTCAGTCTTGGTCTCTAAAAATGTCAACGAGGCGCAATGAGCGAACACGGCGCAACCAATTCAGGAAAAAAGCGAGGCGGGATCGAAGGAAGTTACTCTCGAGCTGCTCCGACAGCCGCTTGATCGAACCGTCCTTCTCGAGGATCCTGAGCTCGGCTGCGTTCACCTCCTGCGTCTTCTCCATGAGCTTCACGGTCATTGAAGCGCGGTACGTGCACATCCCTGAGACCGCGAGAGGACAAATCAACATCGACAAAAACCAACGAGGAGAAACAAACTCGAAACTGAAGGCGTGCAAGGCCGACTCACCCTCAATGTCTTGCGCCAGTTTGGAGTTGGTGTCTCGGAGCCGGGTCACTTCATCGGTAACCTCCTGGAGCTTCTTGGTCACCTCGGAGAACTGCCGGTTGGCTGTCCTGAGGTCCGCTCCGGTGGTGACCAACTCTTGCTCCAGCTCTGTCACCTTCGTCTCGAGCGCCGCCTTCTCCTGGACGGCAGTCTGGGTGGCGTTCTGGGCGGCGGTCTCGGCAGCGGCGGCGATGGCTGTGGCCTTCTCGGCGGCGTCGTTGGCGGTCGCCGCGGCGGCCCGCAATTCTTCGATCTTCGCCTCCGCCTGGGCCAGCCTCGCCTCGAGGGACTCCCGCTCCGCCGCGGTGGTGGCAGTCGCGGCTTGTGCGGCCATGGCGCGGTCCTCCGCAGACTTCCTGGCGGCCTCGAGCGTGGCCCTTGAAGATGCCTCGCTCGCCACCGCCCCAGCGGCGGCCATGCGGGCAACCACCAGCTGCATCTCCAGCTGGGCCCTCTCTGCCCGAAGCTCGTCGATGGCATGCGCTCTCCTTCTGCCAGACCCCGTGAGCGCCTATTCTGGGCAAGAGTACATCGATCACAAAATTCACAAGAACAGAAAGGACAAGAGTAGGCTACCGCTTCAAAGAAACTTACCGTTGTCGCGGGAAGGATGAGCTCGTCGAACGCACGACGCGCCCACAAGAGCCCTCGCTCGAGGCTGCGGCAGGCCGCGGTCTCCTCGTCCTCATCGTCGGACGCGTCCGCCTCGAAAGCGGCCGCCCACGTGGAGCAGGCGAGGTCCGAGATCTGCGCGTCGTCCACCTCGGGCTCCGGCAGCAGACCTGCACCTAAGCCCTCCCCGACCTCCTGGATCTCCGGGGAGGCGGCTCCCACAGTGCTCCCGGGAACGTCGTGTTCCTGTGGGGCTGGGTGAGCCGGGCAAACGACGGCCGCCGCTTCGGCGGCAGGGGTGGCGGGCCGGGGTGGCGACGACTTCAGCGCGATCGCTGCTGCCGACTCCGCGATCGCGGCAGGGGAAGAGGATGCGGCATGAGCCAGCTCTGCGTCGACCGCAGGTTCACCGAGGGCCTCCTTGGTCGCCTCCAGCGTGGCTGGGGCCTCGGAGGCCCTGGCAGCTCCGGCCAGGCCCGGCTCCGGCTGCACCGTCGCGGCCGCATCGAGCACGGGCTCCTTCTCGACGGCTTCCGCTGCTCCAGTCGCGGTCGCCGCCTCGGGCGCGGCAGACTCAGAGGCCACAGCCCGCGACTCCTCAGGCTCCGACAACAACCGCTCCAGCGCGGCCTCGAAGATGGCTGTGTCGTTGCCCGGGAGGTCGGGCTCGTCGAGGTCGATGACTTCTCGAAGGTGGGCAGCCGCGGCGTCGGCTGCCGGCACCTCCGCCGCGTCCCCGCCCGCCTGCGATGCCACAGGCACCAAAGTTTCTGCTGCCGCCGGCATCTCGACCTCGCGCTCGACGGCCGATGGCGGCGGGAGCGTGATCTCCTATGAAGGCGCCGTCCTGACATCACCACCTCCCGCGGTGCCCTCGACCAGCGGCTTGGTCACCGCCTGGACAACGTCCGCTCCTGGGGTCACCTGCTCCTCGGCCGAGTTGCCGGCGTCCGATGTCGGCGGAGGCACCGCGAACTCGACCACCTCGGTCGCCACGACCAACCCGCTCCCGTCCTGCTCCGCCAACGGTTCCGCGTAGGGAAGCGACGGGCGGGGCTCGGACTGCGGGCCGCGCGCGCCCAGCGCTGCGCGTTTCAGGGGTGCAAGGCTGAGCACGCCGGTGTCAGCGCGGCTGAGGAAAACACGAATTGAAGATAAGAAGCAAGACGAGGACGAAGAACAATGAAACAACGAGGAATGGCGGACGAGAACTCACATAGAAGATCGCACGCAAACCCGCTTCACGGGCCTATCCGATGGGCCCGACTCGGGGGCTGACCTCTTGGCCCCCGCCAGCTCGGAAGCTGGCTCCTAACGCTCTGCCTCTGCTGGTGTAGGAATTGGTTTGTCGCCCCCCGACGACTTGGGGGCGGCGCTTCGATCCCCCGACGGCTTGGGGGTAGTGCTTCGAGCCCTCGACGGCTCGGGGGCTGTCCTCCCGACCTCCGCCGCACCAGAGGCCGGCCCCTGACTCCCACCGGTGGAGAGGGGGACTTGCACGGTCGGGGCACCGCCGCCGCGGATGACGAGGGATTGAAGGCGCCGCTAGGGGACGCTCGTGTTCCCCTCCTGCGGCGCGGCCAGAACAGACGCCTGTGGGGTCGACCTTGCTTTGGACGACGAACGCCTCCGTAGGGAGTCCGAGTCCGGACGGTTGGAGCCGTCGAAGAGGTGGCGCGCAGAAGGCTCTTGCTCCGCCGGTCGCTTGGGTGGATCTTCCCAGCGTGGGGGATCCCTCCGCCCCTCGGAGGCGCGCGAGCCGCCGGGGGCCTCCTGCGAGCGGGTCACCCTCTGATCTTCTCGGGCGGGGCGGGTCCCCGACCGCGAGCTGGAACCTGTGTCCTTCTCACAGGCGCCCTGCTCCGACCGCCGCGATGAGCTCACCTCCGCCGCCCGGCGCGGTGAAGGAAGGGGCGACCCGGATATGCCGCTCCAGTCGACCTCCGCGCTCGGCTCGTCCCCACTCCACGGCGGCGACGGCGACGGGTCTTCGTTGGAGGAGACGTGGTGCTCCCCCACCTTGCGGCGCTTGATGCGGTTGTCGTTCCGATCGCGCTTGGCGATCTCTTTCTCCTTATGCCGCTCCTTGCGCTCGGCCCTCCGCCTGTTTGCAGCCGCCTGGTTGCGCTTGAAGATCGCCTCCTCCGGGAGATGCGCCTTCGCGGGCACAAGATGGGAGCTCTTCAGCTGGAAGAGGTCGGGGCAAAGGGAGTCAATGACTATAAAGAAGTTCTCGAGAAGATCCAAACCAAGAGAAGACACCGAACTAGTCGGGAAACTTATCGGAGGAAGAAATCACTTACGAGCTTTTCAATCCCCTCGTCGGGGAGCATCGGCAGAAGCTGCGACGGCGGCCACTCGAAGGTCGACTTCCCGATGGCAACCGACACGCGGCGCTGGATCTCGGTCGGCGATGGATCTCGGTCGGCGATGGCAGCTCGGGCGCGGTCACGATCCCTTTCCAGGGGGCCCTCCTGGCCGTCATCTCGGGGCCGCCTCCGGAGCGGAACGACCCGCCGGGCGTGATACTGGACGATGACGGCCGCCAAGTCGACCCCGGCGTCGCGAAGGCGTGCCAGCGCCGCCCAGTGCTCCTTGAGCAGCTTCTCCTGCTCCGCCTTCGGGGGTCCATCGGTCCAGTTTCTCGGCGCCTGGGCGATGGAGTTTCCGGTGAACTCCGGCAGCACGTGCTCGGGGTCGTTCTTGAGATAGAACCACCCCTTGGGCCAGCCGCTGTTGGAGATGGTCAGCGAGAAGGGGATGTACTTGCTGCCCCGGCCTTGCTTCATCCGGAGGTTGGCGCAGCCGATGGTCGCCGTGATGGGGCCGTCCTTCAAACACGCGAACATGAAGAAGTACTTGAAGAGGTGCCAGTGGGCACTGATCCCCAAGTACCCCTCGCACAGCACCTCGAACGCTGCCATCTGCTGGACGCTATTCGGGTTGAGGTGCTGAAGCTGAAGCCCGTACTCGAAGAGGACCGCCCGGATGAACCGCCCGGCGGGAATGGAGAAGCCGCGCTCGTGGAAGGCCACGAACGAGACGACGTACCCCTTCGGCGGGCGCGGCACGGACTCCTCCTCGGGCATCTTCCACTCCACGGCATCAGTGAGTGGAGGGAGCTGCCCGGCGGCAATAAGGCGGTGCAGCATCGTGCGGGACACGTTGGAGCGCGACCAGTTCGACATGGCGATGGCGAACTTTCGCGTGCGACTCCAGCGAGAGCGGTGGCGGCGTTGCGGGCGTGAGGAGCGAAAGAGGCAGACGACGAGGGCAAAGGAAAAGGCAGAAGAGTAAAAGTTCCAAATTCTCCGCCGGCCCGCAGTTAAAAAGGAAGGGGCGCGACTGGCGGCCTTGAATGCTGGGCCCACTGCGCCGAAGAGACGCCTGCCCACTCGCGCGCGCCCCGGTATAACTGATGCACACCTGCGCGACGCCTCGATCCTCGCTGGGCCCAGGTACCTGAACCGCCTCCCACTTCGTCTTTTCAAACCGTCTCATCCACCACGTCGACCATGACCTCCACGACTCCCACGACTCCCGCAACCTCTGCATCTCCCACGACCGCCACGACTACCTCGACAAAAAGTACCAGAACCACGACAACGCCACTGAAGATCAAAACCCCACAAGCGAGTCTACAACTCACTCGTGGGCTCGGGGGCTACATCCGGCGGATGCGCTCGTGCGCACCCACCGAGAAGATCAAGAACAGAGATCGACGCGACGCCTTTCGTCTGAGCTTGTGCGCGAGTCCTTGACTCCCTCTCAGGCTCGGCGGCTACTGACGAGGGCCCATATTAGGGCCCCCTTTGACGGCGAGATAATCACTCTTGAGGTGGAGTCTTCTGACACCATTGACAATGTGAAGGCCAAGATTCAAGATAAGGAGGACTGAGAACCCCTGTCAATGCCATCACTGGCAAGACGTCTTGTTTCCGACTAGTTGGGAGCTCCCTCGACAAGTCTCCTACTTGAGAAAGCTTCACCGACAAGTCTCCGCCTCGCACGAGGAGTCTCCGCCTCGTGCGGGGAGTCTCCGCCTCGCACGAGGAGTCCTCGCCTCCGACAACCTGCTCGTTCGCACGAGCAGTCTCCGTCTCCGACCAAGGCGCGGTCCACGCAACGTGGCACCGCACCGACGCACGGACTCCTCCGCTACGACGCATGGGGCGCCAGTTCCCCATGCCATGCAAGCACACCAGCTGGCGGCACGCGCGGGCAGCTGGCTCTGACAGGAGCCTTAATGCAGCTCTGTTCAGCCGCGCGGCCATCAACATGCCGTCCCATCCGACCCTGCAGCACGCCAACTCCGACCGAGGCACTCAAGCATCCTCTACGCTTAGAGCTGGCCTACGATTAGGCCCTAACGTGGCGAGCTCACACCGTATTCAGACGGGTTGAGCCAACACCAAAGTGCTCGGAGGAGGCGCCAGGTAACCAAAATGAACAGCCCCGCCACAACACGCGGCGGCTATACCTGAGCATTTTTGGCCCGGCCCGGCCCGGCCCGCGTCAGGCCCGCCCACGAACCTTACTGGACGGGCGTGGGCAGAGATCTTGAAGCCCGCGAGAATTTTTTTTGGCCCGAGCCCGACCCAAAATGCTGTTTTTAGTTATTTTACACTATAAAATGCGCGGGCGGCCCGCCCAAGCCCGAGCCCGGCCCGGGCCCGTCCCGAAAACTGAGGCCCGACACGTCCCATGGGACGGGCATGGACAGGATTTTCTCGGCCCGAAAAACCCGGGTTTTTTTTCGGCCCGGCCCGAACCCGGCCCGGCCCGTGGAATGCTCAGGTCTAGCGGCGGCTCCGACGACAAACACAGCTCAGCCGCCTTCAAGGCTCCCTGACGGACAGTGACGTGCGAGGAGACGTTCCAGCGGCTGGCACTGTAGCTTCTATTTTGTTTCCCTTTTTGCCCCTCTCCCTTGCGTCTATAAAAGGAAGAGAAGGGCAACCGTCACAAGGGTTGAAAAATCGAACACTCACACTCCAGGGACTTGGGCTCGACACCCTCTCCCGACCAGTTTGTAACCCCTACTACAAACAACCCTAGCACGAGAACACGGCAGCTCGATACTGGATGTAGGGTATTACTCCTCGGAGGCCCGAACCAGTCTAAATCCCGGTGTCTTTTGTGCTAACCATCCGAGTCCGACACACGATCGATACAAATTTACTGTCCGGTGGTAGAGAACCCCGACAGAGCCCGACCCGAAATGTTGTTTTTAGCTATTTCACACTATAAAACACATGGGTGGCCCGCCCAAGCCCGGGCCCGGCCCGAACTCGACCCGAAAATTGAGGCCCGACGTGTCCAGTGGGACGGTCATGAGCAGGATTTTCTCGGTCAGAAATAACCGGGTTCTTTTTTCAGCCTGGCCCGAACCTGGCCCGGCTCGAAAAATGCTCAGGTATAGTGTTGTTGAATCTACCACGCCGCTCCTCGGGTTCTATAGGATTCTTTCTTGATTCATTTCGATATCCCTTTCCGGTCTTATTCTTTGATTTCTCAGACCGCCTTCATTTCTTCCCTAATCCCTTCCCGCAAAGTAAAAACTGGTAATTAGGATTCGGCATGCCTGTGATCATTGGATCAGAAAATTTCAATTTTCAATGAGATAAGTCCTATGCTGTTAGAATTATTGTCTGTAGTCAATCTTGGGTCTAGAAATTTTTTCAGATTTTATAGCCGAGCATTATACGAAGCTGGTCAATTATTCCACATTTATCTTGTGATTTCACTTTGCATCAGTGGAAAATGAGCTGCTTCGTGTCAAGCAGAGGCTGCAAAGTTTCATAAGTTCTGCTGACCTGCTCCAGTCTTTTGTTGGCGCAAATGCTATATTCTAGATATGATTAAATCATTTTCCAAACATAATTAAGCTAAAAATTGGCATGCTATTGCCCATTTAATAGTTTGGTTCAGCTTCATATAGTCCTATATGGTTTAGTTCGGTTGGATTACTACTGAAAATCTGAAACATATTACCGGAGCGTGGTGAAGTCGCCGTGTAAGATTTTTTTTTTCTCAATTTCATCATTTTAGCTTTGAACATATAGTAATAGTAATTTGCATAAAAAAATTTTGGCTGCATATTTGCGAATGACATTTACGTTGATAATTTATTTTGTTTGGTCCAAAAGCGAAAATGTCGCATAATATATTCAGACCTAGAGTACAACATTTATGTAATACCATGATCTTTCCTAAATGACCTCCTCGAATAAGACCTTGGAGATGTGGCTGTCAATTGTTTCAGGCGAACAATGAGCGACGTAGCAGTAGCTCCTAGCAACATGGAGAAATGTTTGCTTGGTCACCCTGTTCATAGGGTCGCTGATCTGAAATACACGCTGAGCCAGTTCCTGCATCTCCTCATCCACTGGGCCGTCTAAAATCTCAACATTCTCTGCATGCAAGCTCAAGCTGCATACCTGAGGCTGAGACTGAATTCCATGGTCAAGTTTACTGCATATGGAATATGTGAGTTGCTCAAGCTGGGAATACTCCGGAAGCT